>CM072768.1:69164367-70414367 GCA_036936925.1 Cenchrus fungigraminus | reverse complement strand
CGCGGTATTCACCGCCTCAGCCCAAAATCTCCTCGGAGTCCTATGCTCGTCAAGCATCGTCCGAGCCATCTCACAAAGGGAACGATTTTTCCTCTCAACCACACCATTCTGACAAGCCACATAGGGATAAGAGAATTGATGTTCGAGACCCAAATCACGACAAAAGGTTTCGAAATGAGAGTTTTTAAATTCGGAGCCATTGTCGCTACAGATAGCTCGAATGGCATCTCCATTCCTCTCATTCTTCAACCTCAAGATTAGATCCCGCACAAAACCAAACGTCTCCCCCTTGTCAGCCAAAAATAAGACCCAAGCATAGTGAGAATAGTCGTCCACTATCACCAGGACATACCATTTCCCACCCGCCGAGCACACATGAGCTGGACCAACCAAGTCCATATGGAATAGCTCGCATGGCCTCCCTGTCATAACGGATGTCAGAGGCGGGTGAGAGGAGGCGACCACCTTACCATGCCTACATGGAGCACATACCAAGTCTTTTTGGTATTTCAACTTAGGCAATCCTCAGACCAAACCTAGCCCACTCAAGCGTGACAACAAGTCAAAACTTAAGTGACCTAGTCTCCTATGCCATTTCCAAAGCTCCGCCGAAACACCAGCAACCAAACAACGAGGAGAGCCGACACACAGAGAAAAATCGGCTCTGAAAATCTGACCCTCGGGGATGATTGTGCACACAAGATCACCTCGAGAATCCAAAACACGCGAAGCGCCTGTTTTGAAACGGACCTCAAAACCCTCATCAAGAAGCTGGGAAACCGAAAGAAGATTGTACCCCAAAGACTTGACAAGAGAAACACGCCTAAGAGTCACAAACTCGCTCACCTTCACCGTGCCCACTGAAAGCACTCTACCTTCCCCATTGTCCCCAAAAGTGATGTACTCTTTGGTCATCACCGGGGTGAGGCTGGAGAACCACCTTCGATCTCCGGTCATGTGTCGAGAGCAACCGGAGTCGATCAACCAAAAGCCCTCCAAGCCTCCCACCTGCAAATCAAAAATGAGAGCGAGGGTGAGCAAACGACTCAACACTGGGGTCAGTACAAAATGAATCAAACCAGTGCCGTGCCATTTGCTCAAAGGTGGGGTTAGCAAAATCCATCCTATCTCCCCTAGGTGGAACACCCCCACGTCCCCTTGGAGGACTACGCGTACCACGAGGTGGAGACCGTGACCCGTAGCTCCTCTAGGACCTAAAGCTGCGATCGTTCCCCCCATACTCGTATTGGCCACGAGCGAAGGAACGTCCAGCAAACTCACCACGCCCAAACCCAACACGCCTACCACCTTCTCTATGTGGTGGCTCACCTCAAGGCACAAACACACGCCTCTCTCGAGGGTAAATGGTATGCACCACACCCTCACCCCTCGGCACCAACCTAGGCTCTGGCACACCACGAAAAGGGCGGTACCTATCCTTGTTGGCCATCTCCCTAGCCAACCACTCCTCACGCTTCCTCCTGAAGCAAAACTCTGCTACGTGCCCATCCCTCCCACAATGCTCACAATGGAAGGGTTTTGGTTTTGGCTTTGGTTTTGGTTTTGAGCTCTCTTTGGGCTCTGGCTTCTCCTCACTCAGTTTCTCTCCCTTCTTCCCAAAGAACTCATTCCCCAAGTCACTCTTGAACTTGATGGGTTTCTGGAAGTTGTCTGTTTGTGGAGGAAACACGGGTGGAGCTGGGGTTGTGTCCAGTCGGTTCCTAAGTGGGTTTGGCTTAGGAGCATAGGCATTTTTGTGGTGGGTTCTTGGTGGTTCTGGGATATCTTCGATCTTCCCCTCATTCTCACCACTTCCCTCACCAACCTTGTCTGCCCCAAGCGTTTGCCCATCATAGCGCTTGTATGCCTCAATCATCATCCTAAGCTGAGGCTCATGACCAGACAACCAACCCATCATCTTCCTCAACTCATCATTCTCATCCTGCAATCGATCAACATAGTGTGCAAGCTCCATATTCTTCACAACATTTATTTCACAAGTAGAGCATGATGTAGGAATAGGAGCTTTCAGCTGAGCCTCTAGTGATCTAGCATAAACAAGCGAAACATCTAGCTTCTCATGCAAAACAGGACAAGAAGTGCAAGCACCAAGCAAAGAGGGCCTAGATTTCATCTCGTCTAGCTCAACCCTAAGCACATCTAATTCCTCGACCTTGGAGGCATACTTTTCCTTAAGCACAGTCAAATCACTAAGAAAAGTGGAACAATTAGTGCATTTAGGTTCATCAGTCACAATAGGAGCAGACTTAAGAGAATCTATTTGAGCCCTAGCATCAACGAGCAAAGATTCTAGCTCAACCACCTTCTCCTTAGCCTCTCCAAGCAAAGACCTATACTCCCTCTTCTCCTTGTTGGTCTTTCTAAGCACATCATCACAGTTGTCAAGCAAATCATTCAACCTAGCATTCTCCGCTATCAAGAAGGATGGATCATTGTTTACCTCTTCCTCGGAGTCGGAGCCCGAGTCATCCTTGTTGCTCTTCTTGCTTGCGGAGCTATGTGCCATGCCACAAAAGCCTTGGGCGGCGAAGCACAGGCCGTTGATGTTCTTGCTTGACCGCTTGCCCTTGTGTCGGTTCTCTTCTTCATCACTTGAGCTCGATGAAGAGTAGCAAGAGCTCGAGTCGATGTCGCTCGCTCCGACAACCATTGCTCGCTCCTTCTTCTTGTGACCACCACTCCCCCTTGGCCTCCGCTCGGACTTGTTCTTGTCCTTGTGGTCATCCCTCGAGCGGTGCTTGTGGTCGGTCCTCGGACGGTGCTTGTGCTCGGGCTTCACCTCCATGGCTTCCGGGCACTCAGCGATAAAGTGCCCGTGCTTCCCGCACCGGTAGCACATGCCCGAGCTCCTCCGAGCGTTCTTCCAGTTCGTGTACATGCGCTCGAACTGCCTGCTCAGCAACGCGAGATCCTCCTCGCCAAGCACGTCAAACTCCTCATCTGGCATGGACACAAGACAAGACAAGGAAAAATGTCTCGAAGACATGTTAGCGTTAGTCCTTGATCCAGTCACGAGAGCCAGACTATGAGGGTCAGTCGGGTTCTCGATCTTTGCACGCACCCCACGGTCCACCTCGGACGACTTGAGCTTGGAAAATAGCTCGTCCACCGTGAGGGTCTCATATTTCTCTGACTCAAAAATGGCCTCGACCTTCTCACTCCACACGGTACGATCCAAAGAGTGCAGGAGCTTGATAGCCCTGTCATGATCATCGTACGGGATCACGGCCACATTAGCCCTCATGTTGTTCACAATCACCGTGAACCACTGGAACATGGCATCTATGGACTCACCGGGGAGATGAGTGAAGTTCTTGTACTCTCTCCGGTAGGTCGCAAAAAGCCGAGCCTGAACCTGAGCGTTCCAGTGTGAGCATTCTTTAGCTGCTCCCAAATCATGCATGCCAAATCCTCTGTCTGAACCCGATCGAATTCGGATTGACACAGAGCACGGTACAGGTAGTCGACTGCCTTGTTGTTGGCGTCGAACATATCCCTCGATCCTGGAGCAAGGAAGTTCACAGGATGAACATAAACTGTGTTCACCATGACATCCCAAAGGATCTGACCCTTGCTGCGGAGGAAAGCAGCCATCCGCCTCTGCCACATCTGGTAGTTCTTACCATCAAAGTGTGGAGGACCCGAACCCCGTTCCTGGTATGCCATCTTTGGATCATAGACTGGTTAGAATCACGAAGATCTATAACCGGCTCTGATACCAATTGAAGGACCGATTAGGCGAAGAGAGGGGGGAGGGGGGAGTGAATGGGAGCCGATAAAAATTCTTCCCAAAGGATGAACTCGACCTATGCCCCAACTTCACAACCTAGGATTCCCACACGAGCTTGCCAAGGTCACGTAGTCACAACGGACCTACCAACCCAAGGAACAAGCCTCAAACAATCCCTAAGCGAAAGCGCAACTCAAGAAGCAAAGGACTTGGGCAATCTGCGTAGTCCCAGGCGGACAGTCCGAGGTGACCGGGAGGACGGCCTGCAGGGGGCAGGCGGACGGTCCGCGGGTCAGGGGCGGACGGTTCGCAAATCAACCCCGAACCTCTAGTATGCACCCTCCGAAATTCGGACGGTCCGCGAGCCCACCGCGGACGGTCCGCTCCTCGCGGACGGTCCGGCCTCACCGGGCAGACGGTCCGACCAACAACCTCCAACCAAAACCTACCGACCAAACGGATCAAAACGAAGCGGCTCAAGAACTCGCGAAGAACTCGACGAACACCTGGCCGGTCAACACCTCGCGGACGGTCTGCCGACCCCGCGCGGACGGTCCGCCGACCCCGCGCGGACGGTCCGCCAGGCACGGAAACAGCAGCCCGAGCCCGACCTCCCAAAGGTCAACTCCTCCTTCCCTTTGCCCGATCTCCCGAATCAACCAAGGGATTGCTACCAAATCATAGGTGAAGATGAAGTCTCTAGGAGATGCTATACCTACGAATTTGTAGTCCCAAACCCATTGAATCGAGAGGAATCGATATTCTACCAAGCTCACACAAAGAGCTAGGGTTCCAACCGAAATCCTTCAATCGGAGGCCAAATCCGGTGTTTGAGGGGTCATGATCAAGCATAAAGATGCACAAGACATCTATCCATGATCCCCACCAATAAATCCAAACCCAAACACCTCAGAATTGAAGGAACAAGACGCACACGAAAATCCAACAAAAATAGCTCGAAAAAGACACGAAAATCACACGAGCTACAAGAAGGAAATCAACACAACCATGAATGCTTCCATACACTCGAAAGACAGATTCTCTACAAAACGGTGAAGAAAATCTACGCCTATGGAGCAAGGAAATGAGAAGCAGTCCGAATGGATGGTTTGCCCAGAAACCCTAGAGCTAATATATATGAGTCCCTCCGGGTTGGGCAAATGACCAAGCTACCCCTAGCGCTTTAAGTTAAGATACAATCCCCTCAGGGGCAATATGGTCAAGTAGCAATCCTCTTCATCGCACGGCCACGCCTTTGCCGCAGTCCGCGTCCTCCCGACGCAAGCCTTGCGATCCCGCCACGTGTCCGCCGGCATCAAAGCTTCTTGGCGCGCCCGGATCCCGTCTCCGCCCGCCGAGCCTCCGTTCTTGGTTTTGTGGCTCAACCAAGTAACCCGACATTTTTGTGGTGAACCGCCGCAAACCCTGCGTGCAGACTCTGGTCGTGAGCCGCTACCCTGCACCGGCTCCGGTCGACGACTTCGTCTTGCTTTTCTTGCCACCATGCGGCCCGCACTTGACCCCACTGGCCACTAGGTCCCTCGAGCCGAGCCTACTTGTCTCTCCACTCCTCGGAGGCCCCGCAAGGCATGGACCTTTCGCGCCCGCTCTTCACCTGCACCAACACGAGTCAAGCCGCAACCTGCACCTGCAATACTCGGCCAAGAGTTAGTCCACACCACGTTGTCAATCACTCATCACACCAGGGAGTGACCATCCACCGGTCCTCGAACGCTCCGGTCCTCAGCGCCTCCACTCCGCCCCGTCACGCCCTGCCGCACCGATCGACACCCACCCAGCTACGCACCGCATTGCGCCGAGCCACCCTCCCCACCGTCGCTTCCCTCTCATCAGAGCGGAGGCCACGCCGCGTCGGCCCACGGCCGCAGTTGAGCTGCGCCGCGCGCTCATCAGATCCTCCGCGTCGCGCCCCGCCGCGCCGCCCTCCCCGCCGTCGTCGGTCGTGCGCGCACCGCCCGGCCGCGCCGTCCCCGCCCTCGACGCCGTCCCGCCACCGACGCCGTCCTCGACGACGTGTCCCCGCCGCCCGCACGCCATCCTCGACACCGTCCCGCCGCCCGAGCGCCGTCGTCGACCCCATCCCCGCCACCACGCCACCCGGCCCGCGCCGTCCCGCCCTCGATGCCGTCCTGTCATCCACGCCGTCCTCGACGCTGTGTCCCCATCGCCCGCACGCCGTCCTCGACGCCATCCCTGCCGCCCGCGCGCCGTCCTTGACCCCGTTCCCGGCCGCCACCGCGCCGCCGACACCGTCCCCACGCCGTCGTAAGCGCCGCCGGTGTGCTTCATTTGGGGGCTGACGTCAGCCCCCTATTGGAATGTGTTTGATATTTAAATTTAGTTATAATTTAGTTTTAAATTTAAATTTAGTTATAATTTAGTTTTAAATTTAAATTTTTGTTTAAAATTGTTTTAGATTTAGACTTTAGATTTAGATCTAATTTTTAAACTCGATTTAGATTTTGTTTTACATATAAATCATATTTAGATTTTGTTATATATAGATTCAATTTATTTTAGATGTTATTTAGAATAAAAATTTAGAATTACATATATAGCTAGACATTTAGTTACATTTATAATTAGAATTAGATGTAAATGTTATTTATTATGTAATTTAAATTTAGATGCTTGAAACGTTCTACTCGCTCGACACTTTCAACTCGCTCGACACGTTGGACTCGCTTAACACGCTCGACTCGCTCGCCACTCGCTCGATACTTTCAACCACTACAAGAAAAACACCGACTAGTGACGCAAAAAAGGTTGTTTCTCGTCATAAATCGTGATTAATGACGCCGGTTGTTACGAAAACGCTTCGTCATTAATCGAGCATCACAAACCACGATTAATGACGAGACCTTATTTCACGGTGTCATGAGTTTAATGACGCATGGAAATTCGTCTATACAATGCATCATAACTTCATTCCTAAAGCTTTGCCACGCTGGACAGAATCTGATGTGGCATCCGATGTGGCATGCCAATTGTGACAAATCGTATGCGTCATAAAAACGAATTCAGCCCGTTTGTAGCTAGGTTGAGCCCAAAACTGTTTTTGTAGGCTGGCGTTGTTCATATAGCCAAAAAAGATTTTGTTGGGCCCGATTGTAGCTTTTTCAGATGAAATTTGATTAGGGTGGACCCGTTTTGGTTGGGTCGAGTCCAACAGGTGCACACATTGTTGCACCCTTCTGTGTCACGTTAATTTGAAAAAATTGACTTTTGGCCCAATTAAAAGTGGGCCAAGCCCACTGAAGGACAATATAAAATTAACTAATCATGCATCAGTATTAATGGATTTCATTTCAATTTTGATCATTTTTTTGAATAATTCCGATTTGGTTGGCAAAATAGTAATCAACACATATTTCTTTATACAATAAAGCAAACTGATGTTTACTATCAAGCACGGCCATATTGTTCATCACATATCACAAACTATTACAAGATAACAATATCACAAGGAACATTGATTAACAAAGCTAAATCCAGTTCATAATCACAAGAGAAAGTGGAGATTTGATCTAATGATCTTAACCTCTTCATCTTTTACTGCTAAGCAGTAGACGAAGGAGGTCCTCACTGTCTTCGGTTTGCTTCTGCAACCTCTTAATCTCAGCAGACTGCATTTTCAGAGTTGATTCTGATTCTTCGGTATTCTTCTTCAAGCTGCATAACTCTTTCTGGTGAGCAACAAACCGTTGTCGAAGTTGTACCCCATCTGATTGGGAGCGTCAACTCGCTCTTCATCAACACTACTACATAAGGATTTGGTACCCATTCTTGAGTACTCAGCTACCTCTGTTTTAATTTGTTCGGGAAGAAGCATCATTTACTTGGTAGCTTCCATCTAGCAACAATGGATCCCAAGTCAGATTAGGACCTTGTAATTGATTCGAACTATGGAAACAAAGGCGTTAAGTTTGTTACCTTGGATCAGGTCTGAACACGAGCGACTTCAGATGTTGACCCTTTGGCCCGCTGAAACAAGTATAAGAACAAGAGTTAAGGGTTGAGATCATTCGCAATCGGAAACAAAGAAGGTGTTAAGTTTGTTACCTTGGAGCAGGTCTGAACAGGAGCGACTTCAGATGTTGACCCTTTTGCCCGCTGAAACAAGTACATGAACAACAGGTAAGGGTTGAGATCATTCGCAATCAGAAACAAAGAAGGTGTTGAGTTTGTTACCTTGGAGCAGGTCTGAATAGGAGCGACTACAGATGTTGACCCTTTGGCCCGCTGCAACAAGTTCAAGAACAAGAGATAAGGGTTGAGATCATTAGCAATCAGAAGCAATTTCATCTATTAAGTTCAATGCGGTCCATGAACGATCACACCCAATCCATCATCACCCAAGCATGCAACAACAATATTCAAAGGCAAAGAGCATGGGGAAGTAGTCCAAAAATTTCATCTACAAACTTCTACAAACCTCAAATAAGTTGACTTGGAACAATCTCTTGCAACAGGGAACAGAAGATCCACAATCACCAAGCATGCAACAACAATATTCAAAGGCAAAGAGCATGGGGAAGCAGTCCAACAATTTCATCTACAAATTTCTACAAACCTCAAATAAAATGACTTCTAACAAACTCTTGCGATAGGGTACAGTAGATCCACATTCACCCAAATATGAAAGAATATTATAGAAAGCCAAAGAGCATGGGGAAGCAATCTAATTCAATCGATCAATACAGGGAGGAGACCGCAGACCTGACGAATAGGATGGGAAGAAGGTGCCGAATGCCGTCTTGATTTAGGAGCCCGACCATGCGCCTTCAGCATGATGTTCTGCGCAACTGTTGCAGATCTGCGGCCGCCAGGGTGAGCCTCGGGGGTGCCGATGGAGCAACGAGTTTGAACCATCTTGCAGCTTCAAGGACGTTGTCGAGGAAGGTCGCTGCTCGTAGAAGAGGAAGGCTACCGCTCGTAGCAGAGGAAGCCGTCGTCGGTAGCTAGGCCGCCGTTGCTGCTTCCGTCGCAGATCTTGGTCTCTTCGGCGGTCGAGGAGAAGATCCTCTGATTTTGGAAAATTGCCAGGAGGGAATTGGGAGACCTGGTTTCCCTCTTTGTTATATATATATAAATGAGGAGGACCAGAAGGAGGAGCGGGGAATTCAAAATTTTAAGTCCCGCCTTTGTGGTCCAGAGCGGGAAACGAAAGATTTTGGATCATGGACCCAAACGTCAGTGACCCAAATGAAAGACCTCTTGGGTGTCGGACCCAAACGTCCGTGACCTTACGCAGAGAGGCAAGTTGTTGACTGGGTTGTTCGTGCCACCATGGATCATGGAATGGACAAACACACACAGGACTATACTCTACTTCATATTCACATTAGACAGATGATCTGATTTTCGCATTACAAATGTACTCACTGCAACAAAATAACGTACCGTTTCAACTGTTTATTACATGACTACAAACACTTAAATAAAACATTAAAACTACAGGGGACCCTGGTACAACCCTTCAGGTAATCTTCAACAGAGATTGTGCATAAATTCGGGATGATCAGTGCATATAACCACCTAATCATATGTGAGTATTCCGTGAGGAAAGATTCGCTCTAAGAGAGACATGCACTTGTCCTGCAATTGTGTGCAGTTAGCCTGAATTGCCCATCGTAGAAATGAAGTCATAGTTTCCTCGATTGCCATGTCCCACATCTTTGATAGTGCAGCTTCAACCTTTCGACTTGGTACATGTCGGCGATCGAGAGTAAATAAGGCCAGGCATTGCGATTCACAATGATCAATGCTTCCGTTCAGAGGGGGTGTGCACACAAGTTCGTCGGTTAACGCCCGATGCCAATCCTTAACTGCAATTCTCAATGACCTCTATTGCAATGCATATGAATTCTGAATGGTGAGTATGCTCAAATCAATTTGGAATAGATTAAACCAAATCGGCATAATAAGATGACATCTCATAGCAACTCATCACCACAAAGTTCACACCACCAGTCCACCAACAAGTAGCAAACATCATACGATGATCCGGTAGCCAACACCAAAACACAATCATGATACAAGTTTCACAATAATCATCACTACTCATTCATAATCATAACTCCATCTCATGTTTGGCCTCCTGCAGCTGTTCCTTCACCTTCTGCCCCTCCTACCGTGAACTTTTGGTCTTGCGGGACTCTCTTGCATTTCTTAAAGTTCTTTCAGAAGATGTGGATGTCTCGTCTCAGGGCGAGGACTCTATAGGATCTCGAAAGAGATCGAAAGCATGATAGAACAATTAGCTCAAAGAGAGAAAGAGCTTCAGTACACACCTAAGGACAAAACAACTGAGGGCGGAGATCATTCTTCTTACCATATACATTGGAATAAATGCGTCAATGAATGGGTAGGATATTGAGTTTGTTTGGTCAGTCTTTTCTTTTAAATTTTCAAGAAGTTCATTGTCAGTTGGACTGAAACGGGTACTAATAGGCAAGGGTACCCGTTTCAGTCCAACTGACAACGAACTTCTTGAACATTTAAAAGAAAAGACGGACCAAACAAACTCAATGTCCTACCCATTTATTGACGCTTTTATTCCAATGTCTATGGTAAGAAGAATAAGCTCTGCCCTCAGTTTTCTTGTTCTTAGGTGTGTACTGAAGTTGTTTCTCTCTGTCAGCTAGTTGTTCTATCATGTTTCGGATCTCTTTGGAGATTCTAATAGAGTTCTCCCTCGAGACGAGGCATCCAAATCTTCTAAAATAACATTAAGATGTTCTTGTACAAAAAAACTCATCCTTGGAGAAAACTCATCTCGATCTGAAAAATAAACTCAACTCAGTCTATAAAAAAACCTGAATCCCTTGAACCCAATTGTATGAGTACAGTAAAACAACCACCACATGCCACAAAACCTAGTTGTTTGCTACCTACATAAACTCAGCAAGGGCATGGTTGTCCTAACTGAACCTATCGATCCATCGAACAATGCAAATTGGAAACTAACTGAATCTAACTCCTATGAATTATGTAAACGCTAATAATTGTGGTAGAATCCAGATGTCCCTTCAACGGTCTACAGCTCTGAAATAGTATCTTCAATCTACCAATTCATAAAACGATGGACCTATCAATCCTATCAATTGTGCACCTCGACAAAAATCCATAAAACGAGTGGCTTGAAGCACATCAAGAAGCTACTAAAATACAAAACCTACTGTAATACAATGCAAATTGCAAACTAACTGAATCTAACATGAATTGTCCATAGCCTATCAACTTCTAACACCTATCGAAGTGCAAATCTAAAGGTACGATAATGAAATCTAAATCTACCACATATGCTCATCAATCCTCCAGATCCCCAAATCTAGATATCCCCAACCCTAGTAAGATAGGGGAAAATATAGTGGCTCAAACCAGAGGACCAACCTCGTCTTGCTGTCTCATCATCTTGTTGCTGGGATGTGGCGGCGCAACCATCTTCCCCTCACCGCTAGGATCCGCCATTCCTACCACGAACTATTGCAGATCTGCGTAGCGGAAGTCAAAAGTCTTTGCGAAGTCTGAGTGAAGTGTCTCGCCAGCCATTCGATACGTAATTATATACTCAACTGAAACTTACATGTGGGACCTGGTCATAGTAAAGAATTCGCATGAACTATTAGTAGAGTTTCCCATAAACGTATCACAACCAACAAGTGGTGCAGTGGTAAACAGCACAACCTTGTTCACTCAGGTCCCTGGTTCGAACCCATGCCATGGCAAATTATTTTTGCAACATTTCGTGACCTATGCTTACACGTGGGACCCTAGAACTATTTATGACAACACTCTATTTTCGAAAAAATGCTTACATGTGGGACCCAACTGAATTTTATGACGATTTGGAACACTCTATTTTAAAATAATACTTACATGTGGGACCAAAGTTGGTTTATGATGCCGCTGACATGGCGAAAATGCTTACATGTGGGACCCTGGAAAATTTTATGACGACTTGGAACATTCTATTTTCGAAAAAATGCTTACATGTGGGACCCAACTAAATTTTATGAGGACTTGGAACACTCTATTTTTAAAATAATGCTTACATGTAGGACCAAAGTTGGTTTATGACGCTATTGCGGAGCTTATGGTGTCACAAAAGAAGCATGAAACAGTGAATGCTCAGCTACAGTAGCAACCGTTGTGACAAAAAATTTTTTTGTCACTAAATTTGCTCGGAAGTGAAATATTATGACGAGATCAGCCAGGAACGTCATAAATCAATGACGCTAAAATATGGTTACATCACTAGTCAACGATTTTCTTGTAGTGAACACTCGGTCGACACGCCATTCCCGACTCCCGACTAGCCCGACACGCTCGAAACGTAGGACTCGCTCGACACTTTCAACTCACTTGACACGTTGGACTCGCTTAACACGCTCGACTCGCTCGCCACTCACTCGACACTTTCAACACTCGTTCGACACGCCATTCCCTGGTACCGATTAGCCCGACACACTCAACTCGCACACGCACTCACTCGACTCCCCTAGAAAATTAATTACTTCACTAGAAAATCCATTTAGAAAATAATTGTTATTTATTCTTGTTATTTAGTGACAATGGATCCAATAGCGGAGCAGCAACGCGAAGAGGCATTATTAATGGATATAATTGCTAACAACAATGGTTCCAACAATCCGGTTAATGAACAAGATCAGCGGAAAGCTGACAGCTACCTAAACATGTTTGGTGATGGCATCGATGCGGAAGAGCAACCAATTGCCGAGACAAGAAGCGAGGTGCAACCATCAGAGGTATAATTAGTACAAACTAGTACCACATTACGCTTTAAGTTTAATTACTAATTAATAGGAGTAATCAATTAATAGTCCTTAATTTTCCAAGAACTGTCATCGAGCAGCAAAAAGCCTCGTGGGATACGCGGTCCGAATAAGAAGCTAGGGGGTCGTTTCATCATCATAGAAGTTTCTGACAAAGGCATGCCATTAGCTCCACATGACAATGTCATCAAGTTGAAAAACCACATTGGGGCTCTTGTCAGGGATAACATCCCAATAAGCTTTCGATATTGGAAAGGATCTGAAGTTGCAGTTGAAGTTGAAAATGAAGATGAAGTGGCACATGAAAATGCACAACAATATGTAGTCCTGGACACAGAGGAGAACATGATTTGGGCCAAGGTTGAGGACCATGTGTGGTTCGAGGACCGGTGGATGGTCGCTTCCTGGTGTGATGAGTGATTGACAACGTTGTGTGGACTGATTCTTGGCTAAGTATTGCAGGTGCAGGTTGCGGCTTGACTGGTGTTGGTGCAGGTGAAGAACAAGTGCGAAAGGTTGTCGCCGGTGAGGCCTCCAGGTGTGGAGAAGACAAGTAGGCTTAGTTCAAGGGACCCGGTGGCCAGCGGAGTCAAGTGCGGGCCGCATGGTGGCAAGAACAGCAAGATGAAGTCGGTGGACGGTTTCTTGGTTGAGCCTCAAAACCAAGGTCGAGCCGGGACTTCATGGGAGCCGAGTCATGAGTGGTGATTGGCGGAGGCTACATCAAGTTCGCGGGGTTTGCGGTGGTTCACCAGAAAATCACCGGGTTACTCGGCTGAGCCACAAAGCCGAGGCCGAAGACCGGGCGTGGCTGTCAGGCCAAAACCGGCCTGACCGGTTTGGGGTCGCAGGGCGTCGGAAGCTTCGAAGCGGAGGCCATGCGTCGGGATCGCAAGGCTTGCGTCGAGGCTAAGCGAAGTGCGGTCGCTGGGCATCCGTCCGATGGTGCTACGAAGACAATTTCCCAATGTGCCCTTGGTGGGCGTGTATCCTAGTTTAGGCTTTAGGGGTATTTTAGTCTTTCGGCTTGCCTCCATATAACCCAAGTGGTGAGAGGATGGCAGCCATCTCTTGGAACCCTAGCTCATTTTCCCTTTGCTATTTTCCTTCCTATTTTCCTTAGGATTTCTAGGACTAGCTTGAGAGATTCATGGTGAGATCTTGTGAGAGGGAAGGATGATCGGGCAGAAGCTAGACCTTGTATGAACCTTCATGGTATGTATAGATTATTCGGCGTGGTTCCTCAAGGCTTGTTTGTGTTCTTCCCATTTTCCCTTTTTGGTGATTTTCGGAGCCTTTTCTTGGAATTTCCTTGGGGAAGTTTTGGGGGCGTTTCTTTGAGGGATTCTTGTTGGATGTCACGTTTGAGGACCTTGTTTCTTTTTGCTTGGTGATCTTGCTCCAACAAACCCTCCGAAACGACTTCAATTTGGTGGTTTTCGGTGGATTCCATGGGAAGGTGTTCTTGAGGGTTGACTTCCGATTCCTCTTGATTGAGTAGGTTTTGGGGACTGAGCTTCTAGCCAAAGGTAGCCCACGAGGTACCCCAGCTATCCCCAAAGTCTCACTTTGATCCGTGGAATGAATCGGGAGATCGATTGAGGTGAAGGCTAGTTTTTTCCCGCGGGCTGAGTTCTTCTCGACTGTCCAGGCAAATCCGGCCTGACCGGTTTCCCAAACCGGTCTGACCGGTTTAGCCCCGTGGGCTGTCGTGAAGGGTTTTTGAGCAGGAGAGTCTTGTTCGTGCTATGGCTTTTCTTGTTCAAAGGTGGAGAGGTTCCTGAGGTGTTTTGGGGTAGTTTTGGCCTCGAAGGTCTTTTGGGGTTTTCCTGGACAAAACCGGCCTGACCGGTTTGCCAAACCGACCTAACCGGTTTCCCCTGCCTGCAAGAGGCTAAGTCCCAAAGAAGGGGTCTGACCGGTTTCAGAAACCGGCCTGACCGGTTTTGGTTGCCAGCAGCAGTTTCGTGTTGTTTTCCGCTGCGTGTTGTGTGTTGTTGTTGGTTGGATCTTGCTCCTAGGTTCAGTAGCACTTCAGTGGCTACGTGGACTTGGCAAGAGAAGCTCGCGGAGGTGTCCGAGTGAAATTGGGTTCATAGGCCGAATTCTTGAGTAGAATTTTTATCGGCTCCCATTCACTCCCCCCTCTCTGGTTCGCCGTTCCGGTCCTTCAAGTGGTATCAGAGCCGGTTATGGGTCTTGATTGACTCTAACCAGTCTAAGATCCAAAGATGGCGTACCAGGAACGGGGATCGGGTCCTCCGCACTTCGATGGAAAGAACTACCAGATGTGGCAGAGACGGATGGCTGCGTTCCTCCGTGGTAAGGGACAGATCCTTTGGGATGTCACGGTGAACACAGCTTATGTTCATCCGATGAACTTCCTTGCTTCGGGATCGAGAGACATGTTCGACACCAACAACAAGGTGGTCAACTGCTTGTTTCGTGCTCTGTGTCAATCCGAATTCGATCGGGTGCATACAGAGGACCTAGCATGTAGGATTTGGTTGGAGCTGAAGAATGCTCATGCTGGGAATGCTGTGGTTCAGGCACGGTTGTATGCGACTTACCGGAGAGAGTACGAGAACTTCACTCATCTCCTCGGTGAGTCTATTGATGCCTTGTTCTAGCGGTTCACGTTGGTTGTGAACAACATGAGGGCCAATGTCGATGTCCTCCTATACGATGACCATGATAGGGTTGTGAAGCTCTTACACGCGCTGGATCGTACCGTGTGGGATGGAAAGGTTGAGGCCATTCTTGAGTCCGAGAAGTACACCACTCTGACGGTGAACGACCTGTTTTCCAAGCTAAAGTCTGCTGAGGTTGATCGGGGTTTGACAGCCCATCTCGAGAGCCCGAATGATTCCCATAGTCTTGCTCTCGTCGGTGGCAAAGGTGCTAATTCTAACGCTAACACATCTTCCAGGATGTACTCTTTGTCTTCTTTGATGACTTTGCCAGACGAGGAGTTTGACGTGCTTGGAGAGGACGAGCTGGCGTTGCTGACCAGGCGGTTCGAGAGGCTGCACGAGAACCGGGTGAACACGAGGAGGACAGCACGGACCTGCTTTCAGTGCGGCAAGTCGGGACACTTCGTCGCCGACTGTCCGGAGAAAATGGAGAGCAAGGACGGCTACAAGGACGGCTACAAGCACCGGTCGAGCAAGGACGGCAAGTACCGATCGAGGCGCGATCACAAGCACAAGAACAAGCACAAGGACGAGCGACGGTCAAGGAAGAAGGACGGCCGCGGCAGGAAGGCCCGAGCGATGGTCGGAGCTAGCGACGTTGACTCCAGCTCCGCCTACTCTTCCTCGAGCTCGAGTAGCAGTGAAGACGAAGGTGATCAGCGCAAGAACAAGAAGTCATCCAAGAACTTGAGTGGGCTGAGCTGCTTCGCACGAGATGGTTTCTGCGGCATGGCTCGTAGCTCCGGCAGCAAGAAGAGTCACCAGAGCGACTCGGACTCTGACTCCGACGATGAGGTACGTGACGAGCTTCCCTTCTTGCGTGAGGAGAACAAGCGTCTTGGCAAGTTGCTTGACAATCATGATGACATGCTTAGAGAGGCAAAGAATATGAGGAAAGAGCTTAGGGCCTCACTAGAAGATGCTAGGAACCGTGTGGCTGAGCTAGAAACCCAGAACCTAGATGCTAAGCTTGAGATTGATTCGCTTAAGGCTTCACCTGTGGTTTCTGATGAGATTGATTGTTGTGATTTCTCTGTGTACCTAGCTAACCTTACTGCTCTTAAGGATAAGCATGCTTCTACTTGTGATGAACTAGATGTGCTTAGGGTTGAAGTGGCTGAGCTTAAGTCTAGACCTGCTTTGCTAGGTGCTTGCATTTCTTGCCCTGTTTTACATGGAAAGATTGATGAGATGCATGCTTATACTGTTTCGCTTGAGGCTAAGTTGAAAGAACCTGTTCCTACTTCTTGCTCTACTTGTGAAGTGCATGCATTGAAAAATCTGGAACTTGCACATTATGTGGATCACTTGCAGGATGAGAATGATGAGTTGAGAAAAATGATGGGTTGGTTGTTGGGTCATGAACCGCAGCTTAGGATGATGATTGAGGCATACAAGCGCTATGATGGGCAAGCGCTTGGCTCGGAGAAAGTTGGAGAGTGTAGTGGTGAGGGAGGAGAGAAGATTGGTGATGAGGAGAGAACATTTATTAGATCAGAAAAGGATTTTATTAAAAACATGCTGACGTCAGCATGACGTCAGCGCTGGGCCCAGGTCGTCGGTTAGTGGGCCTGTTAATGGGCCCAAAGTGTTAGTAGGCCCAAGATGGCCTAGTGGGCCGACCCGGTTTGCTCCAAGGAACCGAAGTCTAGAAACCCACCTTGAACTACCTACAGGCTTCCATGGGCTGTAAGGCTGAAACTCCCTAAGGCTTTATTTCCCAAAGTCTGCTGCTGGTCCCTCATCTTCGCTGGGGTCCGATGATGCCCACGACGCCGTGGAGCGGGTTCGTCGGTGGGCGACACCGGTGGCGCGGTAAGGTTGCGCCGGCGAACTGGGGTTATGGCTCCGGTGACCACAGGAGGACACGGCGAGGCAAGACAGGGCGAGGTTCATGACCAGATAGGGTTCAAGAAAAAGGTGTGCCCACAACGTGTTCGATGGATATCCCCAAAGGAAAGGCAGGGCGGCAAGGCTCGCCGACGGCGAGGTTCGTCTGCGGCAGCGGCGCGTTCTCCTGCAGAAAGGGCACCACGGCACGAAGGCCGTTACACAGCACACGGCGAGCACATGCACGACGGCAAGACGGCACGACGGGAAATAGCCACGGTGCCAGTGCGGCTGCGAGCGGCGGCGCGGCATCTGCACAGAAACGCGGCACGAAGGCCGACCGGCAACACGGTGAAAAAGGGATGGTCGTGTGGCTCAAGCACAAAGTGCTGAGCAGGTCATGGGCAGACCGAGGCTGCACCTTCGGCATGCCATCCAAGGTCTCGATGTGTTCCGGGGAAAAGCAAGGTCAAGCACGGCCCGACGGCCGGCCAACACAGGCAGACATGGTTTGAAGGAAAAAGGGGTGGCTTGGGTTCCTGCACAGGGCACGGGTCGAAGCTCGGTTCACAGAACGAGACGAGCTCACGAAAACGCACGGCGGCTCAAAGGCACGCGCACAGGCAAGAAGACCAAGGGGAGAGGCGAGAGAGAAGGGATCGGCGGCGCTCACGTCGGGGCGAAGGTGTAGTCATCGCCAGCTCGGTGAAGACGCGGTTCGGCGGTGGTGTACACGGCGGTCTCGGTGGCGGCGACATCCTTGGTCCGTCGCGGTACGTGGTCGTCCTCGCTCCCCGGTCCCCGACTCCTCCCCTGCGGTGCTTCGGCAAAGGTGAAGTGCTTCCTTGTCCCGGCCTTCCTCCTCCTGGACGGGTAGCAGCAGCTCCTCGGCGTCGTCTCAGGCGCGAGCAGTTCCGGTTCCCACAGCAACTCTGCGCGAGCGCTCCCGCATCACGGCTCCCTCTCCTTCTCCCTCTGTTTTTCTTCAACTGGTGGCGGTGGATTTGGGGGAAAGGTCCCTAGTGCGGCGGCGGCTAGCAAGAAGGGGAAAAATCCCCGGAGGGTAGGTGGGCTGCGGCACTAGGGTTTTGCCCCTCACTTTTGAAGGGCGGCGGCACCCTCCTGGACACGCGAAAAGCCCCCACTGCCCCTGGCCATGGGTTGGCGTGGCCTCGCTCTCCGCCGCGGACGTCGCAGCGCAGAGGGGCGCGGCGCGAGGGTAAGAAGGGGAAAATCCCCTTGGCGGAAGAACCTAGAAGGGCTTCGGCTGGTCAACGGCGCAGCTCGACGGTCGCGGGTGCCAGCGCGGACGGCCGGCGAGCCCGTCCCATCGCACGGGCGCGTGCGGCGTGCGTGAGGAGTATGGTCGCGAGGTAGAAGAAAAGAGAACAGAGCCATGCTGACGTGCGGGCCCCGCCTGGCGGTGAGAGAAAAGCAAAAAGGGTGCGAGATGGGCCTAGCTGGGCTGGGAAACTGGACCAGCCTGCTGGGCTTGGCGGGTTAGGGAAGGTGGGTTGGCCTGGTTAGCTTTGTAGGCCGGTTTGGGTTCCAAAGGTGGGTTGGGTTAGATGTTAGAGTTAGTTAAAGGTTTTCAAAATATAACATGGTTTAAATATATAAGTTTGAAATTGAATCTATTTCAAATTCAAACTCCACACATGTGAACTCCAAATAAAACCCAAGAAATTCCAACTCCAAATAAAACCCAAGAAATTCCAACTCACAATTTACCATAGTTTGAGATTAATTTTTATATGGTTTTATTTTATAAGGGATTAAAGGTGAGAGGCTAGCAATTTGGCCCAAAATTTGGTAGCACACAACTTCAAACAAAAAGTTTTAAAATTTTGCAAAAATTCACACTTGGGAAAACATGCAAATTTCTGGTATGTTACACTTCTCCTATATACATTGTTCACCATGATATGCTAAATATGATCTTGTGAGCTAGTTTGGTATGATATGGCTCTGTGTGGCTTAGCTCTTGATGATCTTGATTTATATCCATGGTTGATAGCTATGTTTTTGGAAAATGTCACATGTATGCTCTCTTGTGAGTAAATGCCTTTATATGATCTTGACATGTTTTTGTGGCTTGGCTATGCTTAATTTTTGGTTGGATAGCTTATTTTGATCCTATGGGGCCAAAGGCTCATTTGCCATCATGGATGTTTAGCCCCCATGCTTCATCTTGTGGAGGGGCATAAGTTCCTTTTTGTTGCAAAGACATTTCATGTACCAATTTCAAATCTGAAAATGAAATGTAAATTGCTTGGAAAATGTGCTCCTATGTCATATATGCTTAATTTACTTGCTTTTGGGTGCTAAACCGTTGCATGTTGCTTACCAATGAGAAGTCTCATATCTAGAAGTAAGCACATGGCTCGGTGGCTTTGACATGACATGAGGTGCTTGTGGGTGTTTATGATGGTCTTATGCTTAGAATGGTTGTCCTAGCATGAAGTTTGTGTGGCTTTGCCATTTTGACATGTTTTGCTCATGTTTAGGACTTTGCTCATGAGAGGGTAAATTTTTGCAAAAATGCTTAATCCTATCTTACCTTTGCCCAATGGTTGTGAAACTTGGTGATCATGTAGTTGATGTTCATACGATGCTGTAGAGTATCTAACTTGCTCATTTGATCATGTGTAGCATCTTGTGATGAATTTTGTCTATTTGAGAAGCTCTAGTTGCATCTTTTCCAAATTTGAGCCTTGATTCATGCATTGGCAACAAGGGGGAGAAATGTTGGTTGAGAAAAGTTGCATTGCAACCCTAGAACCTATCCCAACAGTCAAGGGGGAGTTTGTGCATTTCTTTTGCATTTTTGGCTTTTGGGGGTGTTTCTGCTGAGTTAAATCGGCCTGACCGGTTTTGGGAACCGGCCTGACCGGTTTGGTGGAACCGGCCAGTCCGGTTTGGGAAACCAGTCTGACCGGTTTGTGCCCAGGGTTGGCACATGTCCAGGGGGAGTATGCCTATGTGCAGGGGGAGCTCTTGTATGCTTTGGTGGTTCGTGCTCTTTGTTTGAGCTTGTTTTTGACTCAGTTGTGTCGAGCCGTTACCCTTGCCTAAGGGGACCGAGTTTTTCCTCTTTCAAGTGATCTTGTTCTTTGCCTTTGTCTGGTTTTCGATTGCTTGTTTGAGTTTCTTTTAGTCGTTTCTTTTCTTTTCCTTTTCTCTTTGGTTACCAAATGTGTGTGTTGTCAATGCACTCATCAAGGGGGAGATTGAGGACCATGTGTGGTTCGAGGACCGGTGGATGGTCGCTTCCTGGTGTGATGAGTGATTGACAACGTTGTGTGGACTGATTCTTGGCTAAGCATTGCAGGTGCAGGTTGCGGCTTGACTGGTGTTGGTGCAGGTGAAGAACAAGCGCGAAAGGTCGTCGCCGGTGAGGCCTCCAGGTGTGGAGAAGACAAGTAGGCTTAGCTCGAGGGACCCGGTGGCCAGCGGAGTCAAGTGCGGGCTGCATGGTGGCAATAACAGCAAGATGAAGTCGGTGGACGGTTTCTTGGTTGAGCCTCAAAACCAAGGTCGAGCTGGGACTTCGTGGGAGCCGAGTCATGAGTGGTGATTGGCGGAGGCTACATCAAGTTCGCGGGGTTTGCGGTGGTTCACCAGAAAATAACCGGGTTACTCGGCTGAGCCACAAAGCTGAGGCCGAAGACCGGGCGTGGCTGTCAGGCCAAAACCGGCCTGACCGGTTTGGGGTCGCAGGGCGCCGGAAGCTTCGAAGCGGAGGACACGCGTCGGGATCGCAAGGCTTGCGTCGAGGCTAAGCGAAGTGCGGTCGTCGGGCATCCGTCTGATGGTGCTACGAAGACAATTTCCCAAAGTGCCCTTGGTGGGTGTGTATCCTAGTTTAGGCTTTAGGGGTATTTTAGTCTTTCGGCTTGCCTCCATATAACCCAAGTGGTGAGAGGATGGCAGCCATCTCTTGGATCCCTAGCTCATTTTCCCTTTGCTATTTTCCTTCCTATTTTCCTTAGGATTTCTAGGACTAGCTTGAGAGCTTCATGGTGAGATCTTGTGAGAGGGAAGGATGATCGGGCGGAAGCTAGACCTTGTATGAACCTTCATGGTATGTATAGATGATTCGACGTGGTTCCTCAAGGCTTGTTTGTGTTCTTCCCGTTTTCCCTTTTTGGTGATTTTCGGAGCCTTTTCTTAGAATTTCCTTGGGGAT
Organism: Cenchrus fungigraminus; assembly: GCA_036936925.1. Lineage (NCBI taxonomy): Eukaryota > Viridiplantae > Streptophyta > Magnoliopsida > Poales > Poaceae > Cenchrus > Cenchrus fungigraminus. Next base: position 70,393,085 of record CM072768.1, on the reverse strand, counting down.
GTTTTGGGGGCGTTTCTTTGAGGGATTCTTGTTGGATGTCACGTATGAGGACCTTGTGCCTCTTTGCTTGGTGATCTTGCATCAACAAACCCTCCGAAACGACTTCAATTTGGTGGTTTTCGGTGGATTCCATGGGAAGGTGTTCTTGAGGGTTGACTTCCAATTCCTCTTGATTGAGTAGGTTTTGGGGACCGAGCTTCTAGCCAAAGGTAGCCCACGAGGTACCCCAGCTATCCCCAAAGTCTCACTTTGATCCGTGGAACGAATCGGGAGATCGATTGAGGTGAAGGCTAGTTTTTTCCCGCGGGCTGAGTTCTTCTCGACTGTCCAGGCAAATCTGGCCTGACCGGTTTCCCAAACCGGTCTAACCGGTTTAGCCCCGTGGGCTGTCGTGAAGGGTTTTTGAGTAGGAGAGTCTTGTTCGTGCTATGGCTTTTCTTGTTCAAAGGTGGAGAGGTTCCTGAGGTGTTTTGGGGCAGTTTTGGCCTCGAAGGTCTTTTGGGGTTTTCCTGGACAAAACCGGCCTGACCGGTTTGCCAAACCAGCCTGACCGGTTTCCCCTGCCTGCGAGAGGCTAAGTCCCAGAGAAGCGGTCTGACCGGTTTCAGAAACCGGCCTGACCGGTTTTGGTTGCCAGCAGCAGTTTCGTGTTGTTTTCCGCTGCGTGTTGTGTGTTGCTGTTGGTTGGATCTTGCTCCTAGGTTCAGTAGCACTTCAGTGGCTACGTGGACTTGGCAAGAGAAGCTCGCGGAGGTGTCCGAGTGAAATTGGGTTCATAGGCCGAATTCTTAAGTAGAATTTTTATCGGCTCCCATTCACTCCCCCCCTCTGGTTCGCCGTTCCGGTCCTTCAGAGGTGCAATTACATTTCTCATTTCCAGAAGGTACAAATCTGGCAAATGTGTGGACTTGGGCATTGCAGAAGGTTGCAATAGCCTTTCAGTCATGCAAGAAGCAGCTGAACAAAGACTACATCAAGAAGGGATTTGCACCCGATTTCACAAAGAAAGGACTTGCAAAGTTTCAAGATCACTGGGATTCATTTGTGCAGTACAAGCAATCGCAAGAAGCCGCCAAGATGATTGAAACCAACACCATCAATGCATCTAGAAAGAGAGAATTTCATAAGCTTGGGTCTGGAGGTTACAAGGTGGCTATGCCCAAATGGGATAAGATGGAACATGATTGTATTGCACGTGGACTCGGTTGACACCAGATTTTGACCAAATCCAGAGTCAAAAGTATATCGGCTTGATGGAAGCACGAAAGGAGCCGTGATTGGCAGGAGCAGATTGATTTTGCAAACATGCACATATGGTTGCCTGACAGAGGGGCCTATGGAAGGCAAAAGTAGTAAAGTTAATTGAAGGCAAAGGAGACTCAGCCAATGGGAAAAGTCGGCCAGCAGTGAAGGTCACCTAATGGCATACAGGAGAATCGGTGAAGGACCGATTAGGCGAACCAGAGAGGGGGGGAGTGAATGGGAGCCGATAAAAATTCTTCTCGAAGGAGATGAGAACTCCAACAAGACGAACACGGCTTCCAACTCACGTCTCCGATCCAACTACCCAAGTTGGTCAAGACCACGCAGCCACTGGAGTGCTACTGGTCCTAGGAACCAACACTCAACCTTCCTAGCCAAAACTCACCAAAACACACAGCGGAAACTTGCACGGCTTGCTGCCTGTGCTACACCGGTCAGACCGATGGCCTGCGCCGGTCAGACCGGTGACACCGGTCAGACCGGTGGACAGAGCCGGTCAGGCCGGTGGCTACAGCAGCCGCACAGCAAACGTTCCAGGAAGCCTCAGTGAATCCTCTAGGCCCTGGAACAAAAACCACCTCGAAACACAACCTGTGAGGAAGAAGAACCCCTCACAAATCCTAGCAAAACAACTCCAAACACTCCAAGAACTGATCAGCAGGACCTCGGGACAAAACCACACGGACAAGGCTGTTCCCCGAGACAAAAACCCACCAAGGGCTAGCACCGGTCAGACCGGTCAAGAGCACCGGTCAGACCGGTCGTGCCTGGGCAGCTCGGGATGAACAGCGCCCGCGAGTCAACTCCTCCAAATCCAACTCCCGATCTCCTGATCCGCTCCACGGTTTTGCACAAGACTTTGGGGATAGTAGGAACACCTCATGGGTACTCCATAGCCAAGATTTGGTCCACCAAAACTTGTCAAATCAAGAGGAATCGGAGAAATCCCACCAAGAACGCCTCTAACCCTAGAGCCACGAAAACCCCAAAATCGAGCCCCTTTGCTCACGGATTTGGAAGGGGAATCAAAGGGTAAAGAACCACGAAGGGTTCATGCATACATCCCCCACCAAATCCCAAAGAGAAAGGCCTCGAAATCGCTCCAAGAAAATTGCCAAGAAAGGGCTCCGAAAATCACCAAAAAGGAGAAACGGGAAAGACACATCCAAGCCTTGAGGAACCACGCCGAATCATCTATACATACCAAAGAGGTTCATACAAGGTCTAGCTTGCCGCCCGATCATCCTTCCCTCTCACAAGATCTCACCATGAAGCTCTCAAGCTAGTCCTACGAAAATCCTAAGAAAATAGGAAGGAAAATAGGAAAACCAAATGAGCTAGGGTTCCAAGAGATGGCTGCCATCCTCTCACTACTTGGGTTATATGGAGGCAACCGAAAGACTAAAATACCCTTACTAGCTAACTAGGGATACATGCCCCTCGAGGGCGAAATTTGAAGTCTTTGTCTTCGCACCATCGGACGGATGCCCAGCAACCGCAAACTTGCTTAGCCTCAACGCAAGCCTTGCGATCCCGACGCGTGTCCTCCGCTTCGAAGATTCCGGACTGCGTCGTCGCACACCGGTCAGACCGGTGCACCTCACCGGTCAGACCGGTCAGACCCACCGGTCAGACCGGTCAGACCCACCGGTCAGACCGGTCTGGAGCTGCTGCACCTCCGTCTTCGGTTCTTCGGTCTTGGCTTTGTGGATCAACCAAGGAACCCAGTGGTTTTCTGGTGAACCACCGGAAACCCCGCGAACTCGGTGTAGCCTCCGCCAATCATCACTCATGACTCGGCTCCCACGTAGTCCCGGCTCGACCTTGGTTTTGAGGCTCAACCAAGAAACCGTCCATGACTTCATCTTGCCGTTCTTACCACCATGCGGCCCGCACTTGACCCCGCTGGCCACCGGGTCCCTCGAACCAAGCCTACTTGTCTTCTCCACACCTGGAGGCCTCACCGGCAACGACCTTTCACGCTTGTTCTTCACCTGCACCTGCACCAGTCAAGCCGCAACCTGCACCTGCAATACTTAGCCAAGAATCAGTCCACACCACGTTGTCAATCACTCATCACACCAAGAAGCGACCATCCACCGGTCCTCGAACCACACCTGGCTCTCAATCGGCAAGCCAATCGGCAGAGGCTATTGACGAGCAAAATCGGCAGGGACTACGGAGCAGTGCTGCGTGATGACAGCATTACGTCATGATGACGCAAGATGATTGGTGGACAGATTAATTATTCCTGGATGAGGCTGTAGAAGCCGATTGATCCATAGAGTAAAGAAAGATGCATTCAAACCAATGCGTGCATGTGAGCAGAGCAATTGGCAAGGGTGATCGGCTGGCCAATAGAAGAAGATTATAAAATAAAGGAGACAGGAAGGGCACAATTGTATGGACAAAAGAGACTGAAAGGAAGGTATTAGTGATAATGTGCAAACCTGGAGAAGTACTTAAGGAAATTCATGTGATTATGGAAGGAGTACTTCATCTGATTGGCCGGCAAGAAATAGCTAAAGAAGGAAAGATTAGCAAGGAGGAGGCATCACGTGAACATAAAATTGGACATGGGAGTTCCAAGAAAAGGATTCTACACAAAGAAAAGATAGAGTCCATGTATCTTAGTGTTTCTTTTAGTTTAGACATTGAATTAGGGCAGTTTATGTCGGTTGGTTGTGTAACTCATCAGGAGTGTTTAATTAGGAAATTTTGAGCCCTTCCGGCTACAGGAGTCTAGAGGAGCCCAGGGTATAAATATAAGCCCCGGCCATTGTAATAGAATTATCACACGATCAATATCAAAACCACCTCCGGGCACCCCTTTACCAATTCTTGCATCTACTTTATCGCATCTACTTTTCGGCGACTTCGCCTTCGTACCTTTTCTCTTTCACGAGTTCTTGCAAACTCGTCGGGCTGCATCGCTTCGATCTCCGGCTTGCTGGTGAGTTCCACTTTACCGAGTAATTTTTAGGCTTTAACCACCGGGCGCATCGCTGTGGTTTCATCTAGAATTATTCATAATTTATCGATATCAGCTAGATTAGCAAGTTTTATCTTAATTCTTGTTGTTCTAGCTTTTATCACCAATTATCCAGCTTGAGACTGCTTTCTGTCGGCTTTATCGTATTATTATTATTACTTTAATTATCATATAGCCGTCCAGATCTGTTTCAAGTGTTGCTCACGTAGCTCTGTTTAAGTTGCCTCTGGTAGCTTACGCTCTGCCTACGTCATCATATCGGCTGATCTAGCCGATCTGTTCTGCCCCGTATCGGCTACCTAGCTGTTACGATTTTATCAAAAGGCCATCGGCTCTCCAGCCGATTTTCCATTGTCAATCAACAGGTCAGATTGGCTGGCACGCCTCGCTACAGACGGGGGAGTCACGTGTGCTGCGCGCGGAGGTGACGTCCTATTTTTGCATCAACACACTTTTGGCACGCCCGGTGGGACCGAATATTAAATCCATATTATATTGTCTGGTGAGACCTGAAGACAATATCCACAACGAATCTAGAGTGGCTCGAGGAGTACATCGTCATGGACAGTCAATCTGGAAAATTGGCGGATATTATAAGCAATGCCATAAAGAGCGCCTTCTCTGAGTTTGCCCAACAACAAAGGTATGAGAGAACATATTATCAACAGCCGATGACATCGGCTAATACTGCTTTTTCTTACGGTCCAATTCAGCAGCAAAGCTATGAAGAATCAGCATGCATGTATCCTGGAGCGTTAAATTATGCAACGATGAGCATGAGTACAACTAATGAATCGACTTATGGTGATTATTTAATTTCGCCATGCTCACATCAGGATAATTTCTATCATCCGATGACAGTTCCTCATACTGCACCAGTTCCCTCCAGCTCATTACCGCTGCCACAAGTGGATTTCTTCCGCGCTCTTGTATACACACCACAGCCGTTGGCACATGAGGATTTGTTCAACATTTTTGGATATACGCCTGTGGACACTACTCAAATTCAAGGAACGACAGGCTGTCAAAGTGGTGTTATGGAATCACAGTCTATTCCCCAAAGTTCACAGCAGAGATGGGTTGAAGAATCGGTTCCTCAGCCGATGGCTTTCCAGCCACATGTGCAAACTCATCAACTAACGGTTCAGCAAGCAGGTTGGCTGGTGGTACAAGAATTACAACAAGCAATTGTTGTAGCTCAGCCTCAAAAGCCAGAAATTTATCAGCCACAAGCTCCGAGTGAACAGTTGATGATTCAGCAGTCAGAAACGACAACTCAGAAAGCTTGGCCCGGGGGGCTCCAATCGCAACCGGTAGCTCATCAATCTTGGACCGGGGGGCTGCAATTTTGTCAGCTATCAACTGGGCCACAACCATCAGGAAGTCATTGGTCGCAAGAATTGGCTTTACAGCAAAAAGCATTAAGCCCACAGCTGATTACTCACCAACCACATCAACCAATAACTCCTCAATCAATGGTCAGTCAGTCTGTTATAGAAAAATCAAAAGAGATGGCGCATTTGATGGAGACTGGCGAAGATCTATGTCCAACTGATATAATCAAGGTGAGCAACCAAGATGAAGAGGCTGAGTTAAAGGTATCAGGTTCACAGGTGGCTAATGGATCGGAGATCATGGATCACGGAGTACAAATAACAGCTGATGATTTCACAGGTGAAGGTCACTATGAAAGAAATAATGATTCCAAAAAATATCAAGAGGAAGCTCTAGCCAACAAGGGAAAAGAGTCTGAAATCGGCATCACTAAATGGATTAAAAAGCCGACCTCATGCACGTACATTGGAAAAGAAACTCATAAGAACGAAGTCCCAGCAAATTACAAAGATAGAGAAAAATAAAGTGATCTTGATTCCAGAAAGCCTGATGGGGGAGCTCCAGCTGGCAACGAACACATGGTTATAGTCAACGGCCAAAAAGAAACATCCAAAGATATGTTGATGGGTTGTATGGAAATTAAAAAATTAGAGGCCGTTGATTACAAGGTTACAGAAGCAGGGCAGGGGACAAGGTCTCAGATTTATTACTCGATGCCCAGAAATATTACACTGGAAGATCGGCTGCTTGGAGTATATTTTCCATGGGAACTAGGTGATCAAGAGCCAAAAATCACTATGCAAAAGTATTGGCTGATTGGAGTTCACGTTGCATGGGAGCCGGGCGATAAAAAACACAGATATATTGCCCTGAAGCTTTAGCCACTTGGAACTTATTTTCCATGGGATCTAGGAGGACAAAAGTTGTGTACGAAACTTCAAAGCTGATGTCTCCAATCGGCTAGATGACGGGGCACAAGTCATTTGACCCTATCATTATGTTGCCTCGTGACGGAAAGCCAAAAAAAAAAGATATATCGGCTGCTTCATTAAAATATGGTCGATGGAAGCTAGCTGATAGAAGAGCAATAGAGTCAGCCAGTACAGTACTACCTCCCTTCGTTGACCTCACCATCAAGCTCGACACCGACGATCTCGCCGACGACTTCATCAACGACTACTTCGACAACGACGATTACATCAAAGTTGTTAAGCGAAGGAATCTGCATCGACTCGTCATCAAGCAGGCATGTCTACGACAATGCCTAACGCCCTATGCGGTATGTATCTACTGATAACTGCCCTACGCGACAAGTGGAGTAGATCAATTGGCACCAAAACAAACGCAAGGTAACTGCACGCTAAGGGCATAATCCCCTGGATTATTTTAAAAGTTTTTGCTTGAGGCCAAGAGGAAGCATATCACGTGGCGAGGTCATAGAAAAGCCGATGAGAAATATATCGGTTATATGTCATTCAAGATGCCACCACAAGGACTACTAGCAAGTAGCAGGGGTCTACCTCATGGTTCATCTGCATAATTAAAAGACCAAAGTCGAGTACGTATGTAAATGGGAGGAACCATATGCGTCAGGGAGTCCGGAAGATTTTGGTACAATCCATGAAAGCTCCAAAAAAGAGAAAACCAATCGGCCAAGTATCTATTTATGTTCTCTGGCCGATGGTAAGAGAGAGCCGATGAAATGTGTCCATCAATCGGCTACTCACTATTAACATGGATTGGATACCAAAATTGACCCGCAATGATGAAAAGATACATACTTGGAAGATTTGCACAAGCGGGAGGAATTTCCAAAAGAAAGTGTCATATGTAGATTACTTCGATTAAAAAGATGAAGATAACATAGTAGGACTTGCAGAATCGTTTAAAGGCAAAAAGACTATGTCATGTCCTTTTGTTAAAAAGGAACCAGAAAGATTCGGCTTTGATATCACTAAGGCCGATAAGATATTTGATCTATTGCTTCAGCAAAGGGCAAATCAAACTCTCTCAGTTCCATACCATGCCTTCTGCAGAAGAGCTCAAGAGGATGAAGTATTGCAAGTGGCACAATGCAACATCACACAATGATTGCAAGATCTTCAGACAACAGATTCAATCAACTATTGAGCAAGGGAAACTTGAGTTCGAAACCCCTACCGAAGCTGAAAAGCTGATAAAGATTGATCAGCACCCCTTCCCAACTAATACAGTTGAGGTGTCTAGCAAAGGCACATCACATGTTAAGTTGCTGACGTCGGAATCGGCTCAAAATAAAAGAGCTGTTGATCCCAAGGTACAAGCAACCGCTGCAGATGTTAAAGGAAAAGGGTTGCTACTTGAAGAAGGAGATATGAAGCCACACCGGCCTGTCACGTCCCAGATGCTAATCAACAAGTTTCAGCAACGACAAGTAAAAGGGAGAGAAGAGTGGGCATGATGTGATGAAGGACATTGGAGGTGTTCGTTCTTCAAGTACTACTGGGGGGAAGGTATCAAACTGCCAACGGCAGAAAATTGTCCAGAGTGCAACGGGGCTTACAACAATAGAAGCTCTTCCAAGAGGGTCTGCTTCAATGACAGAGGACCTATGACTGGGGATCACCACGAATTCAGTAATCAACGGATCCCAGTTCATCAACGGCTGGAGAGCAAGGCCAGTGTTCATGATCGGCTGGGAGGCCGAGTCAATGAAAAGTCAAACAATCGGCTGGGGGAGATGGCTGATTCTATGGTCCCTGATGAAGATATCATGTGCTGAGCTCCTGAACGCTACAACTGGATAAGGAGTCAAGCCAATCATACAAGAAGCCTAATCCACGATGGTGTCCAGATGGCCTGACCAAGTCCCAGAAAAGGAGAGTCCAACGCCTACATCAGCTAGAACAGCAAGAAGAAGAAGAAAGACGTATGATGGATAAGAAGAAGGTTCGGTCTAAAGTATGGCATCTTAAGCCTAAGGCTAATGATGGGAAGGATGATAAACCAAAAGCTGATATAAACATGGTTGTCCTCCTACCAAAAGAGTTTATGGCTCCAGCTGATTCGGATATATCTGATGAAGAACTTGGGATGGTTCAATTAACATTGGAACCTACACAAGCGATCTTTGAGAAACCAAAAGATGAGAAAAGGCAACACTTGAAGGCATTGTTTCTCAAATGTTTTTGTCAATGGGAAGCCAGTCACCAGGATGCTAGTAGATGAAGAAGCAGTAGTCAATCTCATGCCCTACACCCTACTGCGCAAGATTGGGAGATCTGATGAAGATTTGACCCAAACCGACATGATGCTGGTAGACTTTGAAGGCAACGTTTCTCCAGCTCAAGGTGCAATCTGCATGGAGCTCACCATCGGCATGGAGATGGTCAAAGGAGAAACTTCCTTGACGGTGGCAGCTACGGAAGCACAAGGATGGAGCTACAATCGAGTGGGCTGCATATTGGGGAAAGCTTGGGACACTGATTACCTCAAAGTGTCAGATTTCGGGCTACAGTCGGTTCAAAGCAGTCGGCTCAAATGACAAGGCTTAATGGATCAATTCATAGAAGACGAAGGAGAGCTTGGGCATGAATTCACGTCGCCCGATGAACTAGAAAATAAATAGATCTTGGAGAAGGAATTTGAACAAGACGATGCCGATGGATGGCTATCCAATGCTAGTAAATATTGCTGCAGAACACAAAGTCATCAGCTTCATAATGTGGAAGCTATATATATATATCAAAGGGCCATGAATTGTATATTCCACGAAGCTCGACAGCAAGATAGTTGAAATCTACATTGATGATGTGGTCGTCAAGTCATAAGGCTACAAAGAAAATCTGGCCGATCTACGAAAAACACTAGAGTGCACGAGGAAGCATGTGAATCCCAACAAGTGTGCTTTTGGTATTTCAGCTGGACAGCTCTTGGGTTTATTGATACATGAAAGGGGAATTGAAGTTGGTCAGAAGTCAATCAGTGCAATTGATAAGATAGAAGCACCATCAAACAAGAAAGAGCTTCAATCGTTGATCAGCAAGATTAATTTTATCAGAAGATTTATATCTAATCTATCTACGAGAGAACTCAGCCGTTCACACCTTTGTTGAAGCTCAAGGCCGATCAGAAATTTGTATGGGGAGAAGAGCAGCAAAAGGCTTTGGAGCAGCATCAAACAGTATCTAAAATCTCCTCCTGTCCTAGTGCCCCTCAAGGCAAGAAGCCGTTCAAATTATATTTATCGGCTAATGAGTGGGCTATTGGATCGGCCCTTGAACAAGAGTTTGAAGGAAAAGAGCGAGTCATATACTTTGTGAGTAGGAAACTCTTGGATGCAGAAACGAGATATTCGATAGTAGAAAGGTTATGCTTATGCTTATACTTTTCATGCACGAAGTTAAGGGCCTACTGTCGAGTGCATCGTGGTTTGCAAAGATGACGTGGTCAAGCACATACTGTCGTTGCCTATTTTAAGGGTAGAATTGGAAAGTGGAGCTTGGCTCTATCAGATTTGATTTAACTTCTCAATGAGCCAAAGCAATCAAAGGACAAGTAATGGCCGATCTGGTAACTCAGTATTGTGGGCTCGAGATTGCAGTCGTTGAACCCATCCCATGGACCATATTCTTCGACAGATCATCATGTGGAGAAGGAGCTGGAATTGGGAATGTCCTCATCTTGCCTCAGGAGGAAAGTTATGAATTCTCTATTCAATTGAGAAGACTTCAACGAATAATCAAGTTGAGTAACAGGTAGTACTAAAAGGGGTTTATCATGAAGAGTGCCTCCAATTACTCAAAGATTCAAGATGGTGAGATTCGGGCATATCCCCAAGTGCCACAACAAAAAAGTTAATCGATTAGCTCAAGGTGCATCGGGGGCTATCGGCCGATTCTTGCTTTGGAGATATCTGCCAATGATTGGAGAAAAGATATAGTTGGCTATTTGAAAGATCCATCCAAGAAAGTTGATAAGCGGCTAAGAGCTAATCAATCGGCATTCAAGAAATAAGAGTCATTATTGGCCGACGATCTGGGATGATTGCTTCAAATATTACAAAGGATGTCAGAGGTGTTAGAAATATGGAAGCATTCAGAGAGTTCCAGGATCGGCGTTGAACCCGACAGTTAAACCCGCGCACGTTCTAGGTATGACATCTAGAAGATCAATGCCTTTCTGAATGCATGCCAGTGGATACAAGGTTATGCATGATGCATGGGAATCATATTTGAAGACAAAAGCCATCAACAGGAATATACTCAAAGGCAGCAGGACGACATTAACAGCAAATGCGACACTGAGAAAACATCGATAGAGAGATAGCCGAATTATGTTTCGGTTACTGATGAGCCGATGGCATATAGGCTGAGAAATATTTGGATGATCGGCAACGAGAGTCATTGAAGACACTAGTGGTATCGACAGAGCTTGAATCATTGATGGCGAATAGCTAATTCAACTAATGACAGTGTTGAAGGCAGCCAACAGAAATGTTACAAAAGCTGGGAAGATTTGTCAAGAACCTGATCTTCAGGAGCAAAGACGGTGTGGTCAATGATGCAGAAAGAACGGATGTATTGCCGCTACCTCTAATGCTGCAGTAAGCCTATGGGAATGATGTTTTGGCTTACGAGGAGCATTGTTCTGAAGGGTTCCAGATTCGACATCAGCTAGTCTTGCAAATACAGAGGGTGGAGATCAGTGTTTAAAGATCAGCTCAAATACACAAGGAGCCCATCTGAGATGTTATACCGATGGTTCAAATTTTGATGCAACGATGGATCCAGGGTCAATGTTTAGCTTACTACAGTCCATTCATCGGGATAATGGATCAACGAGCCTAAGAATCCACTCCACCATTAAAGCCTGCCAAGAAGTTATCAGCATGGCATATTGATTAAGAAGTTGCGAGCATGAAACATAAGAAGAAGCCGAGAAGACTGAAGAAAGATATTGTCTATGCAGTACTGCCGGGATTAAATCCATGGAGCAATAAGCAATTTGCGTCAGTAAGAAGATCGAGGTTTCGGAGTTACAGAATTTCGAAGCATGAATCCTTCATACTCCGAAACTAGAGGGCTTGTGTTGACACCAGATTTTGACCAAATCCAGAGTCAAAAGGATATCGGCTTGATGGAAGCACGAAAGGAACCATGATTGGCAGGAGCCGATTGATTTTGCAAACATGCACATATGGTTGCCTGACAGAGGGGCCTATGGAAGGCAAAAGCAGTAAAATTAATTGAAGGCAAAGGAGACTCAGCCAATGGGAAAAGTCGGCCAGCAGTGAAGGTCACCTAATGGCATACAGGAGAATCGGCAAGCCAATCGGCAGAGGCTATTGACGAGCAAAATCGGCAGAGACTACGGAGCAGTGCTGCGTGATGACAGCATTACGTCATGATGACACAAGATGATTGGTGGACAGATTAATTATTCCTGGATGAGGCTGTAGAAGCCGATTGATCCATAGAGTAAAGAAAGATGCATTCAAACCAATGCGTGCATGTGAGCAGAGCAATTGGCAAGGGTGATCGGCTGGCCAATAGAAGAAGATTATAAAATAAAGGAGACAAGAGGGTCACAATCGTATGGACAAAAGATACTGAAAGGAAGGTATTAGTGATAATGTGCAAACTTGGAGAAGTACTTAAGGAAATTCATGTGGTTACGGAAGGAGTACTTCATTTGATTGGCCGGCAAGAAATAGTTAAAGAAAGAAAGATTAGCAAGGAGGAGGCATCACGTAATCATCAAATTGGACATGGGAGTTCCAAGAAAAGGATTCTACACAAAGAAAAGATAGAGTCCATGTATCTTAGTGTTTCTTCTAGTTTAGACATTGAATTAGGGGAGTTTATGTCGGTTGGTTGTGTAACTCATCAGGAGTGTTTAATTAGGAAGTTTTGAGCCCTTCCGGCTACAGGAGTCTAGAGGAGCCCAGGGTACAAATATAAGCCCTGGCCATTGTAATAGAATTATCACACGATCAATATCAAAACCGCCTCCGGGCACCCCTTTACCAATTCTTGCATCTACTTTATCACATCTACTTTATCGCATCTACTTTTCGGCGACTTCGCCTTCGTACCTTTTCTCTTTCACGAGTTCTCGCAAACTCGTCGGGCTGCATCACTTCGATCTCCGGCTTGCTGGTGAGTTCCACTTTACCGAGTAATTTCTAGGCTTTAACCACCGGGCGCATCGCTGTGGTTTCATCTAGAATTATTCACAATTTATCGATATCAGCTAGATTAGCAAGTTTTATCTTAATTCTTGTTGTTCTAGCTTTTATCACCAATTATCCAGCTTGAGACTGCTTTCTGTCGGCTTTATCGCATTATTATTATTACTTTAATTATCATATAGCCGTCCAGATCTGTTTCAAGTGTTGCTCACGTAGCTCTGTTTAAGTTGCCTCTGGTAGCTTACGCTCTGCCTACGTCATCGTATCGGCTGGTCTAGCCGATCTGTTCTGCCCCGTATCGGCTACCTAGCTGTTACGATTTTATCAAAAGGCCATCGGCTCTCCAGCCGATTTTCCATTGTCAATCAATAGGTCAGATTGGCTGGCACGCCTCGCTACAGACCGGGGAGTCACGTGTGCTGCGCGCGGAGGTGACGTCCTATTTTCGCGTCAACAGACTCATACCAGCAACTATAGATTGGCCCGAACGAGCAAGGGCTTATTATTATGCACATGGTGGCACGATCAATCCTGAAGATGGAACATTAGTACCAGGCAACTAAATAAGAGAGATTGCAGCAAGACTTATTGAATTGATCCGCATTACTGCTGAAGGAACATTTGTGCCTGATCGAGATAGAAACGAACTTAGTGCTGCAATAGGCACTGAAGAACACGGTGGATGTTGCCGAGGCAAAGGTGCAGTTCCATGGAAACTCGCATGGCGTGAGCAAATTGACTCCTATAAAAGTCACAAATGGTCTAAGGACCAATAAGAACGACAACTAAGAGAGTTGCAAGATCGCGTAATCAGAACCGAGGCAAGAATGGAGCAAATCATTGACGAGCGTGTGGCTCTTGCTCTTAGCAAACAATCATCTCATCAGGAAGGTCCAACTGATGAAATGAGCCCAGCTGCTAAGGGGAAAAGCAGCGCCGCTTCAACAGAACATGCACCAATAGCCACAGAAGTAGCAACAGCACCAGCAGTTGAAGCAGCAAACCCAGGCTCACCAGAAAATCGGCCACACTGGCCCGTGGATGACATCACCGTGAGGTCAGCGTGTGAGCTTCTCGATGTTTGCAGAAACAAGAAGCTTGTGGTGGCTCATGGTGTCGCTGAGAAAACTGTAGAAAGGGATAGCATCACGGGCCACCATCGTGGAATTGAATATTACACCAGAGTTTTTGTGGACCGAGTGGTCGATGGTCGGGCTGACCTGGAGCTGGAGATACTGGGGCATAATGGGGAAGAGTTTCTTCAAGATGCTGTGCATACTTGGATTTTTTGGCCCAAAGCTCACATAAGGATTACGCAACAACAACCTTCTCCTCCAGCTGACTCACCTACATCACCAGCCGCCATGCCTAAACGTGACGATCAACTATCGCATTCACCAGCTGTAAGGGCAGAGCGCATCATGAGTCATGTAGGTGACAGGGATCCAAGCGAGAGTCCACCTCCTTCTCCACCTCCTGCACATTTTAAGGGCAAGGGCAAGCGACAAGCTCCTCCTCCGCCTCCAAAGAAGGAGAAGAAACCCAAGCAGAAGAAGCCTCCACCAAAACTTGCTTATGAGAAGACAAATGAGGAACTTGACGAGGCAGTTCAGACAGAATTGAATAGACAGATATTCAAAGCTCCCAAGCCTCCAGTTGAGAAACCAATTGACCGGGTCAAATTTTATCATTTCATGAGGAAAATGGAGGAGGAAAGAAGACAAAAACCAGATGATCTTCCAAAGCCATTGAGTGACTACAACCGGCAAGTACTCAAGACTCAATGCTTGAAGAAGAAAATTGCATCTAAAGTTCAACAACTTGGGACCCAGTCAAAACAATCTATCCCCGACCTCAAGGTGCTTTCAACATATGACCAGCAAGTGTATGAATTTAACAAAGAAACAGGTCTGACTGAAGCTCAAATTCAAGGGGAGGATGCAATCCCAACTCTTGAAGGGACATATAGGGCAACTAGACCACTTACAACATATGAGCAACAATTGCTTGATTTTGCCAAATCATCGGGTCTGACTCCAGCACAACTTCTAGGGGATGAGGAAATTGCAACGCATAAAGGGGCAAATAGACCGGAGTATGTGCCTGGGCGTGAGCTGTGTGGCCACGATTGCTCCAGTATCTTCCAACCATGATGTATGAATCGCACAAGTGGCACATGTTCCAAGCTGCTGGCGGGATGGACTTGCTCTATGTTCGCATTAAGGACCATCATTATTTCCGTGGGCATCAGGTCTTCACTATTCCCATGAAGGAATTCTGGTTCTTATTCAATATGGATGCACTTGACATCTCATTTGTTAGTTGCTGGGTTCTGTAAGTGTTTATTCTATAGTATGTTAAAAATCAGTACTCTAGCCACTTTATCCAATATCTAAACTTCTATATTTTTTGTGTCATACAGTTTTGAGATGCAACGGACCAGGAGGAAAGGAATCATGAGTGTGGGCTACATGGATCCTTTGATGATAACTCAGAACACACTCACTTAATGAGGGAAACACTTAATCGTATCACCAACTTTCTAGACAAACACCATGATAAGGTTGTCATAGAGCTGCCATACAACTTCGAGTGAGCAACATGTATCTCATTTCCTTCCCTTTTTCAAAAGTTACATTGCATATTTTAGGAAACTAATACTTCTTCATCTATGGACAGCTTCCACTGGGTTCTCTTTAGTTTTTGTATGACGCAAAGCAAGGTCTTTGTCTTCGACTCTTTGTACAAGACTACAGATAAAAGTAGATATCAAGATGTCGTAGAGTTGATTAAAACTGCATGGACTTCTCTCTATGATAAGTACCCCGGAAAGTTCAAGAAAAACCTTTATGTTCACTATGATTGGCTAGTACGTGTCTTCGCTTATTCTTCAATTCTTACATTACAATAAAAACTTATTTTCATGACTTGGTTTTCCCATATGGGCAGGTCATGACGCAGCCTTCTGGCACCAATCTATGCAGATATTATGTGTGCGAGTACATGCACCGTGTTATAGCCTGCGCTGATGGTGGCAAATTCGAAGAGAAGGTGCGTGCACACACAACTGCGACTACATGTTGTTCTTATTGTTCATATTCTCTGATCCGCTTCTTATTCTTTTGTTCATATTCTTTGCTAGATTTCCAACATCAAGGAAACATTCCTCGAGACAGAACAAATCCGATTGATTCAAGAACAATTATGTGGATTTCTTCTAGATGAGATTATTAGTCCAGGGGAGAGTTTTATGCTGGCTTATCCTCTATTCTTAGTATGGGAGCGACAACCGGGGAAGGGACAAGTCAAAACATGAAGGAAGCATCTAGAAGTAAAGACAAAGGTTAAGCATCTGGAAGCAAAAATTAAACTCTGCTAACTTTTCATCTAATGTATATTATTAATCTAAATTTCTCTGTGCACAATATGCTAATGTATAATATTATTTCCAAAGTTCTTCTATTTCAGGATTTGAGATGATATATTCTACAAGCATTCGTATATAATTATTTGTATAATATTAGAGATAATATTATACAAATAAATATATACAAATGTATGTAGATCATTATCTCAAATATAAAATTTTATATGCCACACGACTTTATATTACAGCATATTACGATTAGTATTAGTACATTAAGAAAATATGTTATAAAAATGAACAAAAAAACCATCATTTGTACCGGGTGGTACCTCCACTCGGTACAAATGCCCCCCTGCCACGTCGGAGGGGGGACGGCACATTTGTACCGGGCCGAGGCTACACCCGGTACAAATGTGAGGCATTTGTACCGGGTATCTCACCTGGTACAAATACTTCTTCACATTTGTACCAGATGGTTTGTACCGGTTCAATACCCAGTACAAATGAGGGTTTTGAAACGGTACAAATACCCCTTTTTCCAGTAGTGTGCAAATAAAGTCTATAACTATCTAAAATGGAGCATTTATCATCCTCACTTTAGCTTAACAAAGATTTAGTATCATATAATAGTAGTTTAGACATTGTAATCATCCTGCTAATTACTGCTTAATCACATTTTATGTTGAGTCAATCTTTATAATAATTGAGTGTAAATCAGTTTTATTAAAAGAATTTTAGTGTCCAATTTAGAGAATTTACTATAATTTTTTTGTAAACTTTATATTTTTGACTTAGCATGTTGCATTTCTAGGTAGTGATTACTGATTAATCAAATGATTATTGGTTATGTGGCATAAATTGTTAGTAGATTTCATGAAATCATTGTTAAACTATAAGGTGAGATGATAAATGCACCAAATTAATTAGTTAAGGGACTGATTTGTACCAAACGAAATATGAGGGATGAATATTACACTATTGCAATACTTGAGGGATGAAAAATACATTTTTTCCTCTAACTTATTATCTGCACTTTTGAGCCGGCTTGGTGTGTCCTTTAGAGTATGTCCATCAATGAAGAGTACAAGTGTGTAGTTGGTACAGCTTCCATGTCCTCTTGAATCGCATGTCCTTTGTTAAGTTCTTCTTAATCTCAACCTGAAAGGTTAGGGACTAAGACTACCCAAAGGTTCATACTATCCTAGAAACACATGGTCTTGCTTTTATTACTTAAAAATGAAAAAATTAATAGAAAGGAAAATGGTAGTCCGGGTCGTCTCCCGACAACGCTTTGTTTATGGTCAAAAGCTAGACCATGGAAAATTTTACCATTGCAGATGTAGTTCATCGCCATTTGTTGATGATGTTTAAGCTGCATGGTTAGTGCCATAGTGCAACAACAAAATCTACAATGTTTACGATAAACAAAAGCATTTACAACCATCCTTCTAAACATCTTGTAGAGGAGCATTGGGAGGAGGTTGAGATCCCTACACAAGCACGTGACATAAAGCAAAGCTGACTCTGGAGGAGTGTCCTGCGAGCATGGTTCTTGAAGTGTTTCAAGAATGAAGCTTCCATGCTCGTCTATTGAATCTTTTCCTACAGACTTCAGAGTCGGTGCCTCATAGAATTCGATGACCCATAGATTTTCCACCCCACGAGATTCATCATGGAAGAAAAATGTTGGTTTCCAATCAAGGTTGAAAACAACATAGTATGGGAAGAGGCTCAAATTTGGTCGAGGGTGATGATAAATGTTCGTCTTCAGAAAAGTGAAGTGTTTCGTCCGAGTCGCATTATCACAAGAATTCTTCTAGCAATTGGGAGATTGATAAGAAGGAAGGAGATCAAAGAGGAGTAGTCTACACCATATCAGGTCTATCTTTTGAGCCATAACTGAAAAGTGCGATTTTTTCCGTTGAGCATTGGTTCTATTTATCGCCAAGAACCAAGAAGGGATGACAATGAGAGGGTGTCGAAAAGGATGGAAGGGGAGGCATCAGATCTAGTCAAAGAAGAAATAGTTCCTCTGTGAATGGCTCAAACTAAATGACTGGCAATTACGCAGTGATGTGTTTCCCGAAAAGCAGTAATAGTTTTGGGTGTTGGGGGATTCGGAATCGACTACATTAGGTTTTCATTTTTGACCCTCACAAAAGCCTCGTGCAATACAAATTCTTTTGTACGCGATAGCAAAGCCAGCGAAACCGTTCACCTTCGCCTTTTCCTTGGCGTCGGAGCTTTTGCTGGGTATCTTTCGTCGCTCGATAGACTGCAGCATTAGGAAGTTTTCTTTTTTCAACTACAATATAGCACTTTCATTTTCCCTGAAGACGAAACCCAGTGGTTGAATCCTCGTATCAAGGGGAATTTTTTCCTTGCCTTCACTTCGGTTTCGCCAGCACTAATACTTTGCTTTCCATACTTTCTCCAACGAATGCTTTCAGGTGACACGATTCACCGGATGAAGGGCATCTCCGAATCGAAGGTCTTCGCCTAACAAGCGCACGTGCTGGTGCCAGAGAAAGTGTCGTGATTTGCTGCGCCAAATCAGGAAAGCGCCGATTACATGAAGACCCCGGTGGAGAGATCCCAAATTTAGCCTAGCACATTCTAGAATGATTCGTTTCACACAAGATTATTTTCAGAATGTAAAAGTCCGCTCGTCTCCCTATAAAAGGAGGTCGGCCGACACTTGTAAAGGAGATCGACTTTTAAGAATTGCACTGTTTGAGCTTTCGTTCATCACCTTTCGTGTCTTCAATCTGAATCATTTAGTTATTGTTGGTGTTAGGCTTCGCCATAGCACAACAATTGGCGCCCACCGTTTGTGTTTGGCTCGAATAGAAAATCCAAAATGTCCATAAGGAAGAGAAGGACTCCACCAATTCTAGCAAAGCGGCAACATCGTCCCTAGAGGAGGAACTGAATCGTTCGAAACTTCTCACTCAGGGGGAGGAGGTGCCAGATCCAAATTCCAACCAGCTAGTGCTGAATCAGGAGGCTACTATGGCTACGGCTAAGGCAGCATCCGAGGACGAGCTGGCCAAGTTAAGACGTGAGACCGACGAACTGGCTAAAACTAAAAAGAGACTTTTGGCAGTGCAACAAGAGGCGGATGCGGGCAAAGAAATCCAAAGGGGAAACGCAGAAATTAGCAAGCTGCAAGAGGAGTTGCACGTCATCAAACCAAGGCAATCTTTATATTTTAATCAACCTTCTCCTGAATACACCTTACCTAATCAGCCCATAAACGTCGAAGGCGGGAACTTCTTCACCCAGCCGCCTCTGTTCACTACCTTTAGCCGAAATCCATTCTCCAATCCCTTTGAGTCCGGCCCCTCGCATCGCGAGGCCCGAACAATCCGCTGAGAGGCTAGGATCCAAAGTCGCCCCTGTCTCAGGAAATTCAACTCACTCCTTGGCCGCAAACCTACAGACCAATCCCACTCCCAAGATTCTCGGGGCTGTCAGACCCTAGGTGTCAGAGGTTTAGATCTGAGCAGTCCACAGGGGGTTAACCCCGGTGGTTTATTTGTTCGGCGGGGTGGAATCTAGAGCTAAGAACTTGAAGGTTGCGCATGAGCACACGGAACACAGAGAACACGGCGAGTTTATACTGGTTCGGGCCTCCAGAGAATAAAACCCTACGTCCAGTTGTTGGTGTAGATTGCTTGAGGATTACGTGATTGTACAAGGGGTCGCCCTGCCCGCCTTATATTGGCCAGCGGACAAGGTCGGTTCCCAGATTCCTGGTCGGTTACGACCAGGAGACCTAAGTCTAGTTGATTACAACACTTGCCATATCCGTCGATCTGCTTGGTCGAAATCCACCGATGTCTTATCTTGCACGCCAAGTCTTGAAGTCGTTTTGGATAAGGTCGTCTGGGAATCTTCTGGAAGGTCTTCGGGAGGTCGTATGGGCCACCAACTAGGTCGGTTGGGCCCACTGTCAGGTCGGCGGGTCTTTTGGCAGGCTGGACCCACTTGTCGGGGACGACCGTGAGCCTGGTCGGTGGGGACCCAGGGGTACCCATGTCTCACAAGCCCCCGAGCGAGGTGTAGGCGTAGCGACCTTAGAAAGGTCATGACGAAGTTGTAGAGCTATCGACAGGTCGAATAGCATGCACGTCGGTCCAAAAGAAAAGAAGAAATCAGCTTTGCAGCCGACCTGTTTATAGTCTAGCCAACCGAAGAGAGGTCAAGTGACGACCTATAGGAAGCATGCTTCCAATAGATCGAAATGACGATGAAAAAATTTCAGAGGGCATCAAGGATGCACTCATAGAGTAGTATCCGAGCATCGTGGCGGGCAGGATGGCCGGTATGATGGTCCAAAAAAGAAAGAAAAGAAAATTTAGGTTGAGTAGCGACATGATGAGAAACAGGTTTCCCAATAGGTCGGTACGGTGAAGAAAACAAGAGGGCGTCGAAGACGCTCTCGTAGAGTAGTCCCCGAGCATTGAAGCAGCCAGTATGGCTGGTTTGATGCTCAAAGAAGAGAAGAAAACTGAGTCATGGTCTTGATCAAACGAAATGTAGAGGCACCCATTTCTCCTAGCATGGCTGCAAGGAGTCTGGCAGAGCTGACCTCTGGGAGGCCTTATAGGCATGCCGACCTCAAGGAGGCCTCATGTCAATAGCGTCCAGTATCCGAGGATACCCAGCAGGATCTTAAAACGTGCACTTGTTGGAGAGGTCGTCGATTACGTCAAAACGGTCAACGATGAAGCTATAGAAAAATGTTAATCTTGAACAAATGGAGTGTAGAGACACCCAGATATCCTGCATAGCTGCAAGGAGTCTGGCAGAGCCACCCGAGGCATGCCGACTGTTGACACCCAAAATTGGCAAGATTACGCAGGCCGGTCTAACCGGGGGTCTCACCTGGTCAGACCGCCTTGGTCAAAGTCCTCAAAAGGCAATTTGGACTTCACCATTGGATATGACTCATTGAGTAGATCAAGATTCATATATAGAACGTCCAAATCTGAGTCCGGATGAGGGAGATATGGCTTCCGAAAGGTTTGCACGTCGGGCACGCGGTTAGACCACGTCCCTAGGCCGGTTAGACCGCTCTACCCTGCCAAATATGAGTTAGGAGTTGTATTTTGACACACCTTTGTAAGAGTTTCGACTCCTAATGGGGCAAGACCTCCCCTCCCTATAAATATAAAGGGTCATGGCCGATTTAAGGAGGATCCACAATCGAATCTACCAATTACACTTTTATCTTTTTATCTTTCTTTCCCTTACTTTTCCAACCCCATGTTCTGTTCCTCTACTACCTCCGCAGCATGAGAGGACGTCCTAGCTGGCCTACCGAGCCTAGGACAACCCAAGGTGCGCCTGCCACGACGGGGTCCCTCCCGGGCGGGCGTTCGTTGGTTTCTCGCCGGTGAACCCGGCGACCCCGGTCTGACCGCCCCTCCAACGCGGTCTGACCGCCCTATGCAGAGGTGCGGCAAGGAGCTCCTCCGCATGCTTGTTGACTCCGGAAAGGCGTCAACAGATTGGCGACTCCACTGGGGAAGAGAATCTGGCTGTCATGGCCGATATATCTAACCCTAGCCACATGATGGCGTATGAAGAATTTCGTACGGAGTACAGCAGGGAATTCGATCTGGCGGTTGAAAACTTGCTTCTATCATGTTTTCGTCAAACTGATCAAGGCATCATCAAGATAAAGGAATTGCAGCAACCGTCTACCATCGACATATTAAAGGAGATGCAATCCTCAGGTAACTTATCTGATGCTCTATCCATCTTTGTGAATTTTCGTCTCAAAGTTTTGATTGATAAAGAGGATAGTTCAGATTCAATTCCTGTTAATCTAGAGTCGGTTGTCAAGCCCATTGATGATATTACTAATCCTTGCAAAAAATTGCCTAATTGTGATGATGTTGGTCAAGAAACAAGTCGGCCGTCTCTAGCCGATATTGTTGACCCAAAATCCCCTAGCAAGAGCATAAAGGCTACATCTAGTGCTTCGACGCTCGGGGGGCAACAAAACAAAGGCAACAGTACCGGTTGCACTGTGACCGGTCTGACCGGTGCCCGAACCGGTCTGACCGGTGCCCAAACCGGTCTAACCGGGGGGCAACCCGGTCTAACCACCTCTCCCAGGTTTTCGCAAAATAAATCAAAACCAAAGATGGTTAAACCCAAAAAGCCTGAGATTGGTGTTTGGAAAACAATTGAATCTAGCTGTAAGCATCAAAGAGAAAAGCCGAAGTCTAATGAGAAACTTCCGGCTAAGTCTCAGAGACAAAATAATGTCAATGGTGCTAGTCGGTCTAAAAATTCTAAATGCCCAAAACCTTCTCCTAGAGTGAAGTTCCATAACGAGAATCGGCAATGGAGTAACTCTCACAAATCAATGCCGTTTCCTCCATATGGATCATCAATGCCTATGCCATGGGAACCTTATTTTAATATGCATTATTTTTGTCCTCCATGGTATTATAATTCATATACGTCGTCTCCTAGTTATTTTTGTCCAAATTATATTACTCATAGGGAGCCGGTAATTAATGAATCGTCACCTATGCGTAATGACCGTTTTAATCATAAAAATCAGCCAACACAGAAAAATAAGTGCAAGGTGATCAAACAAGTCTATCGTGTCAAAAATGACAGTAGATTAAATAAAAATTCAGATTTGACACTAGACATAGAAAAGCCGACTATTAAAAAATCATCGGCTAGTTCTACTGATCAAATTGTCCCCAATAATGAGCATGTCATAAATAATATAGCTGAACAACGATCATGTTCGGCTGGGGGGCAACATGATCTTAAGATGGCTGTTTCTCAAAGTACTGGTCTGACCGGTGTCCTCACCGGTCTAACCGGTCTCGCCAGAAAATCTGGTAGAGCCGAGAGTATCCCGCCAAACAGCAAGGTGGTGAAGAAGAAGCCAAGTTTTGCTGAGTTATTGTATAAATATCAAAGGATAGCCGAGCAAAAGCAAAACAATCGGTTGGGAGAGCAAAGGTGGAATTCTTCATCACCAAAAGCAAAGAAGCATCGACGGTCATCACATTGGTCTTCATCATTTATTCCATCTATGCATGTGCCATGGACTGCATAGTCAGGTATAAATAATTATAGTCCATACTTTTGGTATAATCCTTGGTTTTCTTTTTACAACTATCAATATGCTTGTGGTACACCAAGGAGTTACAATTGGCCGCCATGGCCAAATCAGAGCTTCAATTGTTAGATTTGCTATTCAGAAAGCCAAAATATTAGTTTTATACATATTGTAATTACTAGGATTTAATTTCAGTTACAATAGCATCCATATATAGTTTACATATGGGTGATGCATTGTTGATCATCGTCTTCAGCCAATTTTGATCATTGTGAATGTTTTCTGGCACGCAAGCTTTGCCATAAAACAGGGGGGCATATGTTGACACCCAAAATTGGCAAGATTACGTAGGCCGGTCTAACCGGGGGTCTCACCCGGTTACACCGCCTTGGTCAAAGTCCTCAAAAGGCAATTTGGACTTCACCATTGGATAGGACTCGTCGAGTAGATCAAGGTTCATATATAGAACGTCCAAATCGGAGTCCGGATGAGGGAGATATGGCTTCCGAAAGGTCTTCACGTCGGGCACGCGGTTAGACCGCGTCCCTAGGCTGGTTAGACCGCCCTACCCTGCCAAATACGAGTTAGGAGTTATATTTTGACACACCTTTGTAAGAGTTTCGACTCCTAATGGGGCAAGACCTCCCCTCCCTATAAATATAAAGGGTCATGGCTGATTGAAGGAGGATCCACAATCGAATCTACCAATTACACTTTTATCTTTTTATCTTTCTTTCCCTTACTTTTCCAACCCCATACTACCTCCATGGCATGATAGGACGTCCTAGCTGGCCTACCGAGCCTAGGACAACCCAAGGTGCGCCTGCCCCGACGGGGTCCCTCCCGGGCGGGCGTACGTTGGTTTCTCGCCGGTGAACCCGGCGACCCCGGTCTGACCGCCCCTCCAATGCGGTCTGACGGCCCTACGCAGAGGTGCGGCAAGGAGCTCCTCCGCGTGCTTGTTGACTCTAGAAAGGCATCAACACCGACCTTAAGAAGGTCTCAAATCAAGAAGCGGCCAAGCACCCAGAGATACTTGGCAGGGCCATTAGGTGCGGACCCCTCAGGGAGGCCTTCATTCTTGACATAAAATCCTAGGTGTCCAGAGCAGGCTGGCAGAGCTATACAAAGCACACCGACCTCAGGAAGGTCACACATCCAGGGCGCCCAACTAGGTTGGCAGAGCCGTAGACCTACTGAGGTATTGCAAGACCTAGGTATTAAGGCACGCCGACCACAGGGAGGTCGTTTTGGTGCCCAGACGACTAGCATTGCTACCAGCCATCCAATGGAGCCATGGTACAAAGGTATTGATGACCTAAGTAATAGGCACACCGACCACGGGGGCCCGACGA
This sequence comes from Cenchrus fungigraminus, assembly GCA_036936925.1. Taxonomy (NCBI): domain Eukaryota; kingdom Viridiplantae; phylum Streptophyta; class Magnoliopsida; order Poales; family Poaceae; genus Cenchrus; species Cenchrus fungigraminus. The sequence goes on along the minus strand of CM072768.1, from coordinate 70,368,503 downwards.
AACAGTAGACCTCCATGATGCTTTTGATCCCCAGGCGGCCAGACGGATCTGGCAGAGCAGCGAGGCACGCCTACCCCGGAAGGTCTTCAATCGAACCTACGACCATTTTGCTCAGGGAACAAAAATTTAGGATGATTGGAATAGGTCCGTTTACATGCAGAGCCATAGTGGGTGCACCAGGACGCAGAGCCTAGCGGGTGCAATGAAGACGTAGAGCTGTAAAGGGTGCGTTTGATCGTCGTCATCGTCTGTAGTTGTAGCGAGGTGCAGGGCCCTCTGACGCAGAGTCAGGCTTATCTCTCCGTAGACTGCAGGGTCACGGGTCAACAGTGGTCGGAGATTCCCTTGCCACCCAGAAAATGACAAACTGCCCACTGATCGAGGAGTGTACTGTAGCCATGTGACGCCTCAGCGGCCTCAAGCATCATTGATGCACCAGCGACAAAGGTGTCGCGAGGTAGGTAAAAGACATCGCCTTTAATCATGCACATGCCGACATGTCCTCCTGATCACATGGTAATAGTGTCTCCACTTTACCGGCCTCACAGGCCTGACTCGGGCTATAAATAGCATCATAAGGCTGAAGGAGGCAAGCACCGAGCATTGCTGAGCTATGAAGCTGTAGTGTAGTATTGAGGCCATGCCATGGGCATGTGTCCGTCCACCAGAGCATATGATGCAAAATTTGTAAAGGCTTGGAGCTAGAAGAATTCTTGCGAAATGTAGGTAGCACACCCACTCTTTGTACTGTGCCTCAGCGAGGAATCAAGGAGAGTTTGGAGGTGATGCTGTAGAGGCCTGAGGTGATGCTGCAAGTTCTTGGTAAGCATGTGATGCTCGTCGAGGGCTTGCGGTCCGCGCCGAAGAGCAAGCTCGTATCTGCATTCCATAGTCAGGCACAAAGTGTGACCTGCTATGTGCAGTGTCGTGCAGTTGTTCACTGCAAGGCCACCATCGAGGTCCTGAAGCTAGAAGAATTCTTGCGATGTGTAGGTAGCAAACCCACTCTTTGTACCGTGCCTCAGCGAGGAATCAAGGAGAGTTTGGAGGTGATGCTGTAGAGGCCCGAGGTGATGCTGCAAGTTCTTGGTAAGCATGTGATGCTCATCGAGGGCTTGCGGTCCGCACCGAAGAGCAAGCTCGTATCTGCATTCCATAGTCAGGCACAAAGTGTGACCTGCTATGTGCAGTGTCGTGCAGTTGTTCACTGCAAGGCCACCATCGAGGTCCTGAAGCTAGAAGAATTCTTGCAATGTGCTCTGCTATAGCAGAGTACACCTCAAGGATTGCTCTAGGTAGATCAGGTCTTCGAATACGTTTGTATCTTGTTACGGGTTCTGGATCCAATGAGGTCGCAGGTGACTTGTGTACGTTCGACGTTCCCGTGTAATGTTCACTCTCTTCTGTCATGTAATGGTCGATTTGAAGAAATTATTCATCGATGACCTGAAGTGATGTAATTTGGGGGCTTATCAACCTCATGGAGATCGAATGTACTATCAGGATGACCTGATATCTTAGTTGTATTCACGACCTAAACTCAGGGTGTAGGTCGCCAAACTATCCGTTGGGCATATATCCGTTGGTGTGAAATCCGGCGAGATCGTCTTGTGAAATCATCGGCACATAGCCGTTGCGACGAGCTCATTGCGGCGATAAATCCGCAATGGGCACCCGTGGCGGGGCCCATATAAATAGAGCGGCGGGAACCGGTGTTGACTATCCCTTTCCATCTTCTTCCTCCTTTCGCCGTCTCTGCCGGAATCTTCGTGCCCTAGCCGCTACGCGCTTCACATCCATCCTCCACTTGTGAATCCCCAGCCCACAGCCGTCTGTAGCAGACCGCGCGCGGGCTCCGCCATCCACGCGCCGCGCCGCTCCACATGCGCGTGAAAACCCTAGTCAACTTTAGATCTAAAGCTCCTCGTCCTCAAGAAATGGTAGCTGCTGCTTCTCAGATCCCGGGCCCGGAGACGATGTGGGATCCCTCAGTGATGACCGAGGCAAAGATTCAAGCACTGGTGGATCGCGGGCTCCTAAGGCCCAAGGCGGAGGTTGTTGGTATTTGTTAAGCCTACAGAAATATTATGATGGATAATCCGCAAGCGCACGGATACCGGCGAGCATTCCACCCAGGAGAGGGTTTTAAATATCGAATCCACAGGGAGAAAGGTAGAGAGAAAGGTCTGAGTAAAAAGACTAATCCCTGAGAAGCTATCAAGGACTTGACAGAAAGAAGAGATAAGGAGCACTTAAGGATGTCTGGTTCTTATTGTCACAAGCTATGTCTATATTGTTCTTATGGGGTGATTGTCTGAAAGCACACTTAGTAAAGGGAACCTCCCGAGAATCTATGGGGGGAGTCCTACGGTTTCTATAGACGGGAGGTGGACTATGAAGGACTCAATGGTGCTGTCACCACCACGATCTACCACACGATCCGGAATATAGAAGGCATTCATAAGCTAGCTAGTCTAAGCACCACGCTTACACTAAACATGCAACTTTAATTCAAGAACTACAGGAATTAAAGTACTCAAAGAGTTATGAACTGTAAGAACAATAAAGACAATGTTGCTCACTTGAATAAGAAGTCGATCTTTCCCGTAAGGTCTCAGGATCGGGCTCCAACGGAGTCTGATCCCAGAGGTAGAAGATGAAGAGGAGACACCGACATGTCTGGGCCTTCCTTCAGCTTCACCTCTACCGCTCTCTAATCCTCTCGAACAAGATTGGCTAGATCTAATTAGACCATGGCTCCAATCTCTCAACTTGATACAACTCTCTCCAACTCTAATTCTAATCTAGAGCTTCTATCTCAGGTAGGCATTGGTGATCAGAATGAATTGGATTGCCTACCCTAGGGTCAGAGGGGCTGCTTATATAGTCCTGAGGGGGTGACATGTGCCGTAGGATCAAACCGACCTAAACAAGTGGTTTAGATTGATCCTAGGAGGCGGTGGAGGAAGCTTCCAGAAGATGGGCCTGATCGGGGCCAGGGGGGCCCGATCGGCCTCCCCACAGGGCCGGTCGGCCTGGGCTGGGCCCAGGCCGGGCTCCGCCTTCGTGTGTGGGCCTCTTGTCCCTTCTAGATGCATATTTTCTTGGGGCCCACTTCGGTTGAGTTCGGGAGTCTTCTGGAGCCTTCTAGAATTCATTCTTTTAGCATTTTCCTGAATAGTCCCTGAAAATATATAATTCACCAAAACTCGTGGAATTCATTAGTAGCAAACCCCTAAGTCTATATTGATATTCATTTTATGCCCTTTTCTTTATTTAGTTGACAAGTAAAAGTATACGTTAAGATGTGTCAACAAACTCCCCCAAGCTTACCCTTTGCTAGTCCCTAGCAAAGATATGCTTTAGCAGGATCAGGAGTTGCTGCAACGCTTTCACACCTCAAAAGTACTATGGTTTTGAAAAACCAATTCTCCTCAACAAGATTGCTCTCTCTTACCTTCAACCTTTAAGCATAGCCTTTTCATAAATCTTGAGCAAATAAAAGACAAAACAATCAAGTCAAGCAGTATATCTCAATTTCTTTGATCAGCTATCATCCTGGGGTTTTGCACACTTTTCAGATAAAACTCAGAGATCCTGTGTATGACCTTCTCAAGCATGGAGTCACACTTGGCAAGATATGAATGGATGATAGTGATGGATGGATGAGGGTGAAAGGTGGTAAGCCTTTTAGCCTAGCTCTTGGACTATATCTCTCTTTCTAAGATTTTTAAGATCTGGGCTTTCCATTCTTGGAGAGGTGGGCTCTACTCGCCCCGGACTTTTGTCCATTTTTCTCTCTCCTTAGAGATGTGGGCTCTACTCGCCCTCGGACACGTGTCCATTATTCATCTCTAAATTTATTATTTTTTTCAGGGAGGTAGGCCCTACTCGCCTAGTATGACACTTGTCCTTTTCTCTCCCTCTCTCGTCTCACTTTTTCCTCTCATTCTTCTTTTTTTTTCTTCTTTTCTTTTTTTTCGAATGTAGCCCCAGAATCTTTTTTAACATTGAGAGAGATATATCCTAGAGTTGCATGAGCTATATGGCTTGATGGAAAATGCATACTTCCATGTCAGAAGCAGCATAAATGGTGGAATGGAATGATCTTGATGTGTATGACAAGCTCTCAAGGATCAAACACAGGAACTCATCATGTAGGATTTTTCAAAATTTTTGAGATATATCCAGGAATCAAGCTTCTCTAGGAAATTGATCAATAGCAACTCAATTTTTCATGAATCATCTTTCAAAGCCTAGACTCAGATTAAGCATGCACTTGCACAAGTTTTGGGTTTAGAGCAAATTAAGCATTTAAGCTTCAGGAGAATCTAGGTCTGAAAACTAAGCACTTTTAAAAAGGAATTACGGCGGAGCAACTATTCATCATCTCCAAGCATATATCATCAAGATCATTATTTAAGAGAAAAGCCAACTAGCAGACTCTAGCATTTTATTCAAACTAAGACTTTTAACTAACACTCAAATAACTAGCTAATATTAAACACTTAGGATAGTGATACTTATCATGATAACTGGGGGTGCTCTCCCCCAAGCTGGATCTTGAAGTAGTCCTTGATTTATCCTTGGAACTTGCTGGCCTTCGGGTCTTCCTTAATTTCCCTGTAAATATTAGTCTCGCACATACCCGAAGGAGCAAATTCTAGGATTATGTTGTGAGCCTTCATGTGCCCACTTCTTTTTGGGTTTTTCTGAAATGTGTGGACCTTCATGTGCCCACGTATTTTTGTGAATTTTTTATATGCAAAAGGGATGCTAAAACAAAAATATGTGAATGCAATTATTTTTATTATTATTTTTTTTATGCCGCCACGGTACGGAGTACATGGGGTCTTAAAGAATGCAAAAGCAGAAAATATTTTTATGATCTTTTTCAATGCAGGTATAGGGAAATAAACATGCTAATCTAAATATGCAGTGCAGAATATAAAGATAAATACCGAGTTACCTCTCGGCGAGAGTTTAGAGTACTTACTCCCATGGCGTGCGTCATCAATGACACCTCGTCAGAATGTTGTGCCTAGTATGGTGCCTTCAATGATCTCGACGAGTGGCATAGATGAGGTAGCTGATGGAGATGGCGTTTGTTCAGTTGGTGACGCGGGTAGTGATTGGTCTTCCGAAGGTGTACTTTGATCTTTCTCCTCAGCATGGACTGAGTGTTCGGTTGGTTAGGGTTGAGCAGACTTCTTTTCAATCTTCTTAATTTCTTCCTTGTCCGTCAACTCCGTTCCAACTGGACTTGTGAATTCCGGAAACGTCTCCGCGTCTAGTTTTTCTTGGGTCTTGTGGTGTTCAGGAACAGTCTTGAATCTTGATGGGGATGTTTTGCACAAAATTGTCCCAGAGTTAGTGGTCTTGGTCCGCCATCTTTGACATTGAGTAATGCCTGTTCCCGTGTTGTGGACAACTTCTCTAGAAGCCTCTTTGGTTGATGGAGCGGTGTATGGTCGGCATTCCAGGGTCGTCCATCTTAGGCAGTAGTGGTGAAGGGAGTAGGTGCTCATAGTCTGATTTGATCGGGTTGATCATCCAGACTCCCTCCACGTCTCACTGTTCTTCTTGTTTTATCAGCTCGGTCGTCCTTGAGTACAACATCTGATCTTGATAGCCACTTAGTGATGGCGTCGCCCATGTCCCTTGCTGATTCAGCTGCTTGAAGGAGACTTTGATAGTGGCAGCTTTGTTATGGAAGTATGATGGCGCTATGACATCTTGCGATGGTTTCTCCCTTGAATATATACAGCTTGTAGAGTGGCAGGTGCATGTGAGGAGGCATGGCTTGATCATCTTCAATGGAATTAGCCTCCTTCCTTTATGCCTCCATCATCCAGGAATCCCCCCTTTGAGTGAGTGCTTCTGATTGTGGATCTTGTTTGCATCACTCTTCTTCTTCTTGGTTCATAAGGAATTCTTCTCGCGTGTCTTGCTCCATCTCTAGTGAGTTCATCTTGACCTCCCCCAAGCTTGTCTCAGAGTTTATTCTTTTTCTGCAGGGGTTAGTCCAACAAAACATACCACAGCATCTACTATAGTGTACTATTGGTTCAAAAGTCAACCTAGACACCACGTCTAATTTGATTTAGGAAGGCATTCTAACCTAAGCACCACGCTTAAATCAAAAGCCTTTAGAAGAAAGATCACCTACTCCTAAACAAGGCACCATGCTTCATTTAAGAGATGCATGAACTTATTCTAAACCTTAGCATACTAAGCAGACAAAAGGTAACATGGAAACATATAGAGATTTACTCAAACAGAGACGGTAGAGCATGATCCGTGTTTAACAGAGTGAGCATGTCATAAAGGTAGAGATAACCAAGCTAGTGTAGCAACATGATAGGAGATGTTTCTATGCATGTGATTCAATGTTGCGTAACGACTGGTTGGACATACCTTGTATTGTCATCCTTCGTTCTCTTTGCTCCAAACCTGGAATGGTTAGTGACAAGAATACCCAAAGGAATATTTTTATAACTAAACCTCTATGCTCACTACGCAGGGGTATATGCAAGTCTTATAGAATCTCCCCCTAGCGTGCTTGTTTTTGGACAAAAAGCTCGTCCTTGGGAAACCTTCAAAATATGGTTCAAGATGGTGGAGTGGTTTCCCTTACATTGCCAATCTCAAGATTTCAAGCCATTGGGACAACCACCCTTTCTAAATTTGTAGAGAAAAGAAACATAAGGGGGTTGGAGATCTTATTGTGCGGCAAGATTTGAGATGGCAATTGAATTCAGGAGTTTTCTCAAATGAGCATGGACTAGGTGGAAAAGTTCCATTTGTGAAGTAGCTATCATGCTCATTGATGTTCTCCAAGTAATGTGCTCCTTCTGGTCTTCCTTAGATCCTTCATAAAATTTTAGGATCGTGAGGGGACGTAAGAAAAAGGGCATAAGAGGATTCATTGGGCTCAAGGATGAGGTTAAAGAAAAGTTATCTAATCCGAACATTGAAAGAGAGAGACAGAAATGGCTTCTTGATGGCTTTGCTCTCTTCCTATGGCATGATTAGATATGCTATCCTTGAGGTTTCTCCAATGTCCTTGTGTAGCAAAAAGGGTGTTTCTAAGAGACTATCTCCTTAGGAAAATTGTATGCTCAGAAGTCTCTTGTGAAGCTTGAAGTTTCACGATCTTCCCAAACTCATCATCTACAAGGGTTGAATTTCTTCTTCCCTTTAAGGTTTTTAGGACATTGATGGTTTGGGTTTGATAGCTAAGCCTTGGTATTGGAGTGATGGTGATATAGCTATCAGGACTTCCCTTTTGTGGCTAGAGGATGACTTCTTTTCTTCCTTTGGGTGGTCATAAAGAATGCTAGTGTAAGGGTTCCACCCGCTGAGTTCATCAAAGACAAACCTTGCCTTAGAAAAGGAAAGAAAAGCTCCTCTAGATACTGCATGATGGTCATGCGCACAACATTCGTAGGATGGGGCCAAAGATTCACTACCCTTAGAGGTAACGATACAAAGATTCCTTACCCTATTAAGGATATGATCCTGGCTCCTGCGGTGAACTATGGGGTAAAGGTCTACACTAAGGTAGAACATATGGTTTCCCAGGCTCTTTCTTGCTTCATCTCTTCAGTTCCGGACCATCAAAGATGAAGACTAGAGTTTTCGTCTGTCGCTCCTAAGAAGGATTGTTTCATGATCATTTCGACCAACCGTAGGCGTAGCTCATGGCCAGATGTAAGGATAAGATCTAAAGTTTCTAGTGGCCAGAGCTTCCGCTTTAGGGTGCAGCTTAAGATAGATAAAAGTGGAACCAAGTGATCCCACAAAGATAGCAACAGGTGAGAAGATAGGAAAAAGATAAAATCTAAACTAAAGTATGGTACAAGATTAGCTATACTCAAGAGTTCTCTCTTAACCGTTTCTCCCCGGCAACGGCGCCAGAAATGCTTGTTGGTATTTGTTAAGCCTACAGAAATATTATGATGGATAATCCGCAAGCGCACGGATACCGGCGAGCATTCCACCCAGGAGAGGGTTTTAAATATCGAATCCACAGGGAGAAAGGTAGAGAGAAAGGTCTGAGTAAAAAGACTAATCCCTGAGAAGCTATCAAGGACTTGACAAAAGAAGAGATAAGGAGCACTTAAGGATGTCTGGTTCTTATTCTCACAAGCTATGTCTATATTGTTCTTATGGGGTGATTGTCTGAAGGCACACTTAGTAAAGGGAACCTCCCGAGAATCTATGGGGGGAGTCCTACGGTTTCTATAGACGGGAGGTGGACTACGAAGGACTCAATGGTGCTGTCACCACCACGATCTACCACACGATCCGGAATATAGAAGGCATTCATAAGCTAGCTAGTCTAAGCACCACGCTTACACTAAACATGCAACTTTAATTCAAGAGCTACAGGAATTAAAGTACTCAAAGAGTTATGAACCGTAAGAACAATAAAGACAATGTTGCTCACTTGAATAAGAAGTCGATCTTTCCCGTAAGGTCTCAGGATCGGGCTCCAACAGAGTCTGATCCCAGAGGTAGAAGATGAAGAGGAGACACCGACATGTCCGGGCCTTCCTTCAGCTTCGCCTCTACCGCTCTCTAATCCTCTCGAACAAGATTGGCTAGATCTAATTAGACTATGGCTCCAATCTCTCAACTTGATACAACTCTCTCCAACTCTAATTCTAATCTAGAGCTTCTATCTCAGGTAGGCATTGGTGATCAGAATGAATTGGATTGCCTACCCTGGGGTTAGAGGGGCTGCTTATATAGTCCTGAGGGGGTGACGTGCGTCGTAGGATCAAACCGACCTAAACAAGTGGTTTAGATTGATCCTAGGAGGCGGTGGAGGAAGCTTCCAGAAGATGGGCCTGATCGGGGCCTGGGGGCCCGATCGGCCTCCCCACAGGGCCGGTCGGCCTGGGCTGGGCCCAGGCCGGGCTCCGCCTTCGCGTGTGGGCCTCTTGTCCCTTCTAGATGCATATTTTCTTGGGGCCCACTTCGGTTGAGTTCGGGAGTCTTCTGGAGCCTTCTAGAATTCATTCTTTTAGCATTTTCCTGAATAGTCCCTGAAAATATATAATTCACCAAAACTCGTGGAATTCATTAGTAGCAAACCCCTAAGTCTATATTGATATTCATTTTATGCCCTTTTCTTTATTTAGTTGACAAGTAAAAGTATACGTTAAGATGTGTCAACAGAGGTGGAGTGGAAGGCGCCCACGGGCGAGACCTTCCCGACGGAGGACGACAAGGAGCATGTCGTCTTCGCCTCCTTCTTCGAGCGTGGGTTCAACGTGCCCACCGGCAACTTCTTCAGAGGTCTCCGCTTCTACTACAATCTAGAGCCGGTACACCTCATCCCCAACTCCATAACCGTGGTGTCGTCGTTCATCTATTTCTGTGAGGCGTATCTGGGGATACCACCCCACTTCTTGCTGTGGCATTATCTTTTCAATGTCAAGAGTACCGGCAAGCGCCTTGGTGTAGTAGGATCGGTTATGTTCTGCCTGAGATCAGGTCTCTAGGCAGAATGGATAGATATGGACCTGCCGGACAACACCGCTGGGTGGAGGTCGGAGTGGTTTTACATCGCCGACCAGCAGCCGGTGCTCCCGAAGCGAACCGGGCACAAGCCCGAGAAGATACCAGAGTGGGATCTGCAGCTGACCTCCCGTGAACTAGACGACGTCAAGGAGCTGCTCCCCCTGGTGAGCGACCTCGAGAAGAAAGGGCTGACAGGGGGTTCGGTGTCAAGGTCGTTCTGCTGCCGCTTGATCCAGCCGATCAAGGATCGGGTGCATCCAGCATATGAATATTGGGGGCAGTCAGACCCCACTCGCGAGGTTAACCACAAGGTCTCCCAAGAGGAGATGGTGGCCTGGGTGTCACAGATCTACACCGGGGGTGCCCGGGGCAGGAAGTGCCCGAAGGCACACTCTCTGACTCGACCAGCTGACCCTGTAAGTCCTGAGACTACCAGGTCATTTTGTCTTGTTTAGTTGCTTGCGTCGATCTTATTCCTTGTTACTTGTTTGTTGCAGGCTCGGGAGATGCAGTTCTGGTGCCCTGCACCATTACCAAAGGGTGAGGAACCACGTCGGAAGCTGAGGTCGGAGGAGTATCAGCCTCCAGTAGCTGTTCTGCTGGAGAATTACCAGTTCTATTCATCAGTTGAAGCTGATGAAGCTACCGACCAAGAGGTCGGTGGCGATGCAGCGAGCCGCCCAGCGGCAAGCAGCGCCACAAAGCCCGGGCGCAAGACGAGGGCGGCAACAGCAAAGCAGTCGACCACAAGGGCTACTGCCAAGGCCGAGGCAGCCAAGACTGCCAAGCTCGAGGCCGACAAGAAGAAGAGGAAGGCGAGCCCTCCTCCAGCGGTCCGCACGCCAACGATCCCTACTCCGGCGACTAAGGAGGTCGAGGAGGATGAAGATGAAGCTACCGACGATCCGCCAGTTATTGAGGATCGTACGACAGGGAGGTCGCTGAGTCCCATGGCCAAGAGGCAACGAGAGCTAGAGCAACAAGTGACCGAAGAAGACCTTCGTCGGATGAGGGAGGCACAGCGGGCTACCGCTGGTGCACAGGCCAAGATGCCTGTGAAGATACGAGTTCGGCCCCTGAGGCCGAAGCTGCGCGCGCCGGTTACCGTGAGGTAAGGTCTTGGTACTGAAGTTGGTTCATTTGCTAGCTATCATTAGCTCTTCTCTTGTGTTGACGAAGATTACTGTAGGTCGGACGTCCAACCTCAGAGCGCCTTGGGTGCTCGAGATTCACCCTTACGATGAGGTTGTCCAAGCTTGAGGCTGGGACTCAAGGTTCGGTCGGCGACGTGGGGACGTCGGCTCCCCCGCCTGTTATTGATGTGGGCCCCATCAACTCGATGCCCAGCACATCAGCTCAAGGCCCGACTATGGACCCGGTTCAGATCGAGCCACCACAGGGGAACCCAGAAACAACTGGTGTGCAGGCACCGGGTCCGACATCGATGGGGCCAAGTTTGAGGCGGGAAGACATCGACGGGACTGGCACTCCCTGGGAGGGGGATATCTTTGAAGATGACGAGGATATGAGGGAGGTCCGCCGGTCGATCTTGACACTCAACCAATCCCTCACAGTGAGCAGCTGTCCTTGAGTTAAATAAACGACTTGTTTTCTGAATGTATCTGATGACCTATTTTGTTTTTGCAAAACAGTCACTGGCCAATCGTGCCAAGGGCAGGGCCGACCAGCTCAAGGATGCTGCAGCTCTGCAGCTGCGGGTGGTGGAGCTCAAGCAAGCCCATGAGGCGGCGGTGGCTGACAAGAAGAAGCTCGAGGACGAGCTAACTGAAGAGAGACGTAAGAGTCAGGAGGCCAATACACAGTTCAACACCATGAGCATCGGTAAGACCAGCTACCTCGCAACTTTTTCCATTATTGACTTGTGCCGCTGAGGGTTGGACCTCAGGACTTCTTGTATATTGTAGATTTTCACAGGCAAGAGGATGACCTCAAGAACGACCTGAAGAACACTAAGGAGAAGGTCCGAAGCATGGAAGTGAACCTGCGAGAGGCTGAGGTCGGTGCTGAAGAGCTGAAGCAGCTGATGAAGGGCACCATAGATAGTGAGTACGCTGTGTCCGAGAAGCTGGCTTATGAGAAACAAGCTCGGAAGGACCTTGAGGTCAGTCTCGAGGTAGCTTTGGAGGCGTCGAAGAATGACCAAATGACTATTGCAGGGCAAGAGGTGGAGCTGAACGACCTGAAGAACGCTGCCCACTTTGTGATGGACATGGTGGAGACGCAGGTCGAGGGGGAGGAGCCTAAGCCGGCTATTGATCGGCTTCTGGCTGCACCAGAGAAGTTGGTCGACCTCTTGAAGGTGATGAGCTTGATGGCAGCTACAGAGTCGCTGGTGCGGGTGAAGTCTCATCACCCCGACGTTGACATGGTCAAGGTCGGAGAAGGCCCAAACGCGACGAAGGACCTCAAGGCTGTGGAGCTTGAAGTGTGGGAGGCTGCCATGGCGATAATGGACGCCATTGACTACGAGGGTGACGACGGTGAAGAGTAGTCGTAGTCTTAGAGTTGTACCCCCTCCTTCCTCCAGTCAAGTAAATAACAACTATACTCTTCTTTTGGCCTGCACGACGTACCTAGCTTATGTTTGCACGAACTTGGTTGCCCTGGAGTGATGTGTCTTTTTCATACCCCGCTAACCACTACTCACGGAGAGGCTGGCTTACCGATCATCACAACTCAGCAGGGAGACTTACGTGCAATCGGCGCGCAGGAAGGAGTCTAGGACTCAGGTTTTGCAACCTTACGACCAAGCAGGTTTGCAACAACACAAAGTAGGTAGTCATGAGGGACGACGTCCTCAGGTCGAGCGACCCTTACGTTGGCTTGTGCCAAGCCCCCGAGCATATCGAGGGGGAGGAATATGAAACTTCACCCTCAGGTCTTTCAACCCTTGTATTGGCTTTGGCCAAGCCCCCGAGCATGTCGACGGGGAGGGTTCATGACATGAAAGAAGAGAAGGTAGAGCTCGAGACATAGCAGATGACTGCTTTAAGTAATATTTATTGAACTGAAAATACAAAGACGAGGAATACATAGCTGTAATAAAAACTATTCTACGGATAGAATCGTCGTAGGTGCTCCACGTTCCATGGGTTGGGTACGCCTTGCCCGTCGCCCCACTGGAGGCGATATGTGGATGTGCTGATGACTTCAGTGGCGATGAAGGGTCCTTCCCAGGGGCAGACAGCTTGTGCATGCCGTCGGTCTTCTGGATACGCCTTAGGACTAGGTCACCAATGTTGAAGGAGGTCTCCTTGATGTTGCAATCATGATACCGATGAAGTTGCTGGTCGTGGCGAGCTTGCCTCAAAACAGTTGCCATTCTCTGTTCCTCGAGGCTGTTGAGGTCGACATGATGAGTCTGCTCGGCTTCTCCCTCCTCGTAGAACTGTATGCGTGGAGCTCCAAAGGTGACGTCGGTAGGTAAGATGGCCTTCGAGCCGTATACCAGGAAGAACGGCGAGAAGCCCGTAGCAGAGCTGACTTGGGTCCTCAGACCCTAGATTACATGTGGTAGCTCGGCTAACCACCGAGTGGCGTAATTTGAAGCGTCATCAAAGATACGATCTTTGAGAGCTTGAAGGACCATGCCATTGGCACGTTCGACCTGGCCGTTGCACCAGGGGTGGGCGACCGATGAGTAGTAAACGTCAATTGTGTTGTCGTGGCAAAAATCCCAGAAGGCGGACCCTGTGAAGGCCGTCCCTAGGTCGGTGATGATTCTGTTCGGCACACCGAAGCGATGTGTTATGAATTTCGCCGCTTCCTCCGACGTGACTTTTGCGACAGGTCGAACTTCAATCCACTTGGTGAATTTGTTGACGGCCACAAGGATGTTCTTGTAGCCGCCCGGGGTGGTTCGGAATGGACCTACAGCGTCAAGACCCCACATGGAGAAAGGCCAGGATGGGGGATCGTATGCAGGACCTGAGCTGGCAGGTGCTGCTGTTTGGCAAAGAATTGGCATCCTTTGCACCTCTTGATGAGGTATTTGGCGTCAGACATGGCTGTGAGCCAGTAGAAGCCAGATCGATACACCTTGCCGACCAGATTGGCGGATGCCGCGTGGCAGCCACACTCACCGTCGTGAATCTCAGCTAGGAGCTGGAGACCTTCTGATCGCAAGATGCATTTCATCAAGACGCCAGTAGAGGCGGCTTTTCTGTATAGGTCGTTGCCAATCACGACGTAGTTAGCACTTCGTCGTGTGATACGTTCTCGTTCGGCTTTGTCTTCTGGGACTCATTGGTCGAGTAGGAAGGCTAGGAAAGGCTCGCGCCAATCGTCCTCTTTATCTGTCATCAGCACGTCGCGGGGAGGTGCTGGAGTTGGGTCGGGCTGTACTTGGTCCGGGTTGTCCGGGTCCAACAGCTTGATTGACGGCTTGTGTAGGTCTTGGACGAACACACCTGCCGGGACTAGAGCTCGCCTGGAGCCTAGTTTGGATAGTACGTCGGCGACCACATTGTTATTGCGTGGCACGTGCTGAAACTCGATTCCCTCGAAGTGGCCTTCGAGCTTGTGGATCTCAGCATAGTAAGCATCCATTGTGTCTTTGACACAATCCCACTCCTTGTTGACTTGCTCGATGACGACCTTGGAGTTGCCGTATGCTAGTAGTCGCTTGATGCCAAGGGACACTACTATACGGAGCCCATGAATTAGAGCTTCGTATTCTGCTCCATTGTTGGAGGCCTTGTAGTTTATCTGTAGGACGTACTTGAGCTGCTCTCCCTGAGGAGAGATGAATAGCACTCTTGCTCCTGCACCTTCGAGGTTGAGAACGCCATCAAAGTACATTATCCAGTGTTCAGGCCTCTCCTTGGGAGGGGGCAACTGGATTTCTGTCCACTCTGATACAAAATCAGCTAGGATCTGGGACTTGATTGCCTACCTAGGGCAGAACTCGATGTCGAACTCTCCAAGCTCCACCGACCACTTGACGATGCGGCCGTTAGCGTCGTGGTTGCGGATGATCTCTCCTAGCGGGAATGATGATGGTACCATGATCTTGTGGGCTTGGAAGTAGTAGTGAAGCTTTCTCGACGTGATCAGGAGTGCGTAGAGCAGCTTCTGAGGTTGTGAATAACATGTCTTAGCGTCAGCAAGGACCTCGCTTACGTAATACACAGGTCATTGAACAAGATAGGCCTGCCCTTCTTCTTCTCGTTCTGCGACGAGTGTCGTGCTGACCACGTGAGTGGTGGCGGAGATGTAGAGTAGGAGCATTTCCCCTGGTATAGGTGGCGTCATGACTGGAGGTGTGGTCAAGGAATCTTTGAGAGCCTCGAAAGCCTTCTGTGCTTCTTCATCCCACACGAACTTATCTACCTTTTTCAATAGCTTGAAGAAAGGCAGACCTTTTTCGCCGAGCTTGCTGATGAAACGACCTAGAGATGCCATCATACCTGTGAGTTTCATGACGTCTTTCTTGTAAGATGGCTTGGCCATGTTGCGTATTGCGTCAACCTTGACGGGATTAGCTTCGATGCCTCGGTGTCCTACCATGAAGCCCAGGAGCAATCCGGAGGGGACACCGAAGACGCACTTGGTCGGGTTGAGCTTCCACTGGTAGGTGCGTAGGTTGGAGAAGGTCTCGGCGAGGTCAGCGATGAGATGATCTTGCTCGGTGGTCTTGACGACCACGTCGTCGACGTAAGCTTCCATGTTCTTCCCGATCTGAGACTTCAGGCACTTCTGTATCGCCTTTTGGTATGTTGCGCCAGTGTTTTTCAGGCCAAAGGTCATGACCTTGTAGCAGTAGATGCCATTGGGCGTTATGAACGCCGTCTTTTCTTCGTCGTCAGGATTCAAGGCTATCTGGTGATACCCTGAATAGCAGTGGAGGAAGCACAATAGGACGCTGCCAGCCGTGGAGTCCACAACCTGATCAATGCGATGAAGAGGGAAGGGATCTTTCGGGCAGTGCTTGTTGAGGTCGGTGTAGTCGATACACATCCTTAATCCTCCAGTCTTCTTGGGTATAAGGACCGGGTTTGTGAGCCAAACCGGGTGTTTACATTCACGTATGAATCCTGCAGCTAAGAGCTTGCATACTTCTACTTCTATAGCTTGCTTTCTATCTTTTGCAAATCACCGGAGCTTTTGCTTGATAGGTCGTGCGGTCTTGCTTACTTCAAGGGTGTGCTCAGCTAGCCTCCTGGGGACACCGGGCATGTCGGATGGGCTCCATGCGAAGATGTCAGTGTTGTCCCTAAGGAAACTGGTGAACGCGAGTTCCTATTTGGGGTTGAGGTCGGCCCCGATGGTGACTTCCTTGGACACATCGGGCAGGCCAAGGCAAACTTTCTTCACAGCAGGACTTGGGTCCAAGGCGGTGGCTATGCACTTCTGTTCCGGCACCTCTAGAGTAGTTTTGTCGATCTTGGCGGCCTAAGCGACCATGACCGTGGTGGCAGCTTTGCACGCAGAGACCTTGGAGAGGTCGATAGTGTCACTCTCGCAGTTGTGGAGATGAGGATGTCGCCGTGGACAGAAAGGATCCCGTTTGGTGCTGGCATCTTCATGATGAGGTAGGTGTGATGCGGTATGGCCATGAACTTGGCCAACATAGGTCGACCAAGGATGGCATGGTAGGAGGAGCGGAAGCCTCGAACGTCAGGTACTCTGTGCGGAAGTTTTCCTTTTTGCCGAAGGTGACCGGCAGGCATACACGACCTATGGGGTATGCGGCCTTGCTGGGCACGACCCCGTAGAAGGGTTCGTCACAGGCAGTCATCTTGGAGAAGTCGAAGTTCATCTTTCTCAGCGTTTCTGTGAAGATGATGTTCAAACTGCTGCCCCCATCGATGAGGGTCTTAGGCAGGAACGCGCCATCCACTATGGGGTTGACGACCAGCGGGTAGGTCCAGGGGTCAGGTATGTGCACCCAATGGTCTTTCCTAGAGAAAGTAATGGGGTATTACGACCAACGCAGGGGTTGCGGAGTTTTAGTATTGACTTGGCCGATCTCCCTTGCGTTTGATCGGTGCTGTCTGTTGCTCTTAGCTGCTTGACAGCCACCAATAATGAAGTTGATTTGTCGATTAGCATTCTGGAATGCGCCATTGGGATAGCCCGTTTTCGGTGGTGGTGGAGGAGAAGGCTCCTTGCGACGGTTATCGTTGCGGCCGCGATCATCATGTTGTCGGCAATCATCATGCTGGCGGCGATCATCACGCCAGTCGTCGCGGCGTTCATCATAGTGATCGTTATGGTGGTCGTCCCGATGATCGTCACGACGGTAGTCGTCACGACGATCATCACGTCGATCATCACGGCGATCCCTGTCGTCGTTGCGACGGTAAGATCGTCGGTCGCGGTAATCTCGTCGGTCAGGTCGACGAGTGCGGTTGTCATAGCGGTGGCCGCTGTTCTGGTTGTCATTGTTGCCGCTCTTGGTCTTCTTAGGCTCTGGAGGTACTTCTAGTGCACGCTTTAGCTGCTCGCACTCCCTCATGGTATGCTTGGCGTCGCGGCGGAACTGGCACTGGTCATCCATGACCATGTTGAAGTCACCTTCAAGGAAGGTGGATGG
Source organism: Cenchrus fungigraminus (assembly GCA_036936925.1). Taxonomy (NCBI): domain Eukaryota; kingdom Viridiplantae; phylum Streptophyta; class Magnoliopsida; order Poales; family Poaceae; genus Cenchrus; species Cenchrus fungigraminus. The sequence continues at coordinate 70,351,414 of CM072768.1, read as the reverse complement.
TCTGGGTGGATCGGTATCGTAAACCTCGCCAGATCGCTTACGCGACTTGGCTCCACCGTCGTTATGGTCATCCCCTTTGAAGTCGTGCACCACCGCATCTTGAGTATTGACGAGCTTGTCGACGTAAGCCATGAGGTTGGGGATGGTGTGGGTGTTGATAGGTGAAAGTCGTATGAAGTTTCGATCCGCAAGCATACGGATCTCCTATGCCCTTCTTCACCTACGGGAGATCCCAAGGTTCTTGTCAACCCAAGGAGCAAGGGGATTACTAGCATTTAACCTAACACAAATCTAGTTGATTAAAAACTTATGATAGAAAGATTAATCTATAAAGTAAAGACAAACTAACCCTAGATTACATTAAAGAGAGATTAAAGGTGCACAAGTATGAAGAACGTATGCCCATGGAGTCTAGGCACTTGAAGATGCAATCACCCAAAACATTATAAACCCCCGATTCAATCTATCTAGGTGTGTGATCAAGGATTAGACTTTTCCCTTCCCTCGTACATGTCACTACGCGAAGGTAATCGATACTAACCCTAATGAGCACGGTATGTTGACGCGACCTACGGGAGCAACCCCGAAAGCATGGTAGCTAGCCTTAAACATTAAGCATCATCAACAAGAGGTATGATAGACATATGATCCAAACAAGATATGTAGGTGACTACACTTCAAGTTCCGTTACAACTCCATGGACAAACGAAAGACTTTACCCCATCATGGCGCTAGGCATGGCACCGTTGAGATGGTGGATGCCTCCGATGAAGATGGATCTTCGTTGTCCTTCAACTACGGTGGCGCCGTGGCAAGCTCTCGGTGTCCTCCTTCCTCGTGGCGACCTCCCTTGGGCTTGGCGATGATCTCTCCCGAGTGTCCTCCCCCAAGGGTCTCTCTCGTAGTCGATCTTCTCTTCCTTGGCGGCTCTGAGGAACTAAATGGCGTCTCTGATGAATGGTGACTTTCCCACGCGATTAGGGTTGCATCTACTTAACACCGAAGAAAGCGGGCGCGAACCGACACCAGAACGGGCTGGGCCAGTCGGCCTGGGCTGGCTGGCCTGGGCCTTTCTGGGCTCGGTTTCGGCCCAGTTTGCTCCAAGCTCCATCTCCTGCATTTTGGATCATTGGGCCCTTCAATTGTGGACTTTGGACATCGTTATCTCCGCGACCAAGTTGAGGGATCTTTATGCATGAACTTCCGGTGTTTTCATCTTGGTCCTCGAGAGTTCTCCATTCAAGCACATTGGTCCTTGCCACCTTTGGAGGCAAGTTTGCACACGGTCGGAGCTCCTTGATTGACTTGCAAAATGTTCTCCGAACTAGTTGCATCTTCCCTCATTTAATATGTGAATTCTTGCAAAAACACTATACTCCAAAATGCACATCCAACGGTGAACTTGTTATATCATTAGTATGCCTAGTGGTGGGTTAGTTCCAAAATGAAGTTCAAACCATAACATAACAAGTGTTCTTGGTTGACGGAAATCGACCGCCAACATCCCCCCACGCTTAGTTCTTACTCGTCCTCGAGCAAGTTGCTCACAAATTGTTCATCCAAGGAGTTGAAACATGCTTCGTCAATTCCTTCCTTACAAGTTAGTCAATTATTCATCTTTAATATAAGAGGCATGAAACAAAGATCATAACTAAACATGGGCGTTTAGAAATTTACCAACTCAAGACTTACCCCACAACTCATACCTTTCACTAGAGATCCTCATCTCCAACCATACTTACTTTCTTACTTCCATCGGAGGGTTTTCACAAGCTTTTAAAAATAAAATTCCTGCATAAAGTATTAGACGAAGTCCTCCTCCAAGTTCTCACATGTCACTCATTTAAAATGGCTATCCTAGATAATTTCATAAACTCTCACCTCCCATAAGTCTCTCATTTATAATGTAAGGTGGAGCTTTAGGTATGGCTAGTGAAGTTAGCACAAGTATTATCAAATTAAGAAAATCCTCTAGTGGTAGTTCACCTTCCAAGCCAATGATCATGAGAGTTAAACCATAATGTAAGGGTATCAAGGATGAGAAGATTTAGAAAGGTGGACATGTGCAAAGGGAAAAAGAATAATGACTTCAAGGCACTAATGATGTCCTCGATGTCGGATTGCACATGGTATGGAATATCGAAGATTCGTTCTCAACATCATCGCATCCTTCCTTGCACTTCTCTTGATCTTCACTTGACTTATCATCCCTCATTATATTCTTCTTGCCTTGCCTTGAATTTTTCTCTTTTTTCTTTTTCTCTCTTCTTTTCTTTTTCTCTCTTTTCTTTTTTTTCTTTCTTCTCTCTCTCTTTCTCTTTTTTTCTTGTGTGTGCGCACACACATATACACACACATATATATTTTTTTCTTTCCTCCACATCTTTATCTTCTTTTCCGAAGCCTTTCGCCCATCCTTTTGACATGAATATCAATCTGAATTTTAAATAAAACCTTACCTAAAAACTGAACGAATCTTCGGACATGGGTTGTGTTCAAGGAATAAGATGATAAAAAGATGTTTATGGTTTCGGGTATGGAATCCGGTGATGTATGGGGCATTCAATGTGAAGTTCCAATTACCGAATATATGACGAGGCTAGCAATAAAAGATATAACATCAAGGACATGATCATTGCTTGAAATTAGATCTCCCAAGAGAGTAAAGTCCTAACCCAATTCATCATGCTAAACAACACTTATGGTAGAGTATATATATATATATATATATATATATATATATATATATATATATATATATATATATATATATATATATAGTTTAGGCCTTGTATAGGATAGACTTGCCTCTCAACTTGGAGAAAGAAATTGCTAACCTTCAGTGCAAGGGGTTTTTCATAATTTTCAGAAATAAACACCTCCAATATTAGTATTACTCAAAGCATAGCCAAAGTAAGGTCCTAGATCAAAGTTGAGCATGGATACTTTCAAAGGTAAACTTCCACTAAGCACCACGGTAAACAATTATTCACAATGCTCATGCTCAAATAATAAGGATAAAAGAAAGACATAACAAGTAAAAGAAACAAAAGACTTGCACGACACAAAATGTATAGGACTCTTTTTATTTCTTTTTCTTGACTCAACGCTAATTTAAGACACATCACAAGCTAAAAAATAAAAACAAGACTCAAACTTGACTCGACTTTAAGACTCGACCTTCCACCACTAGAGCAAAAATTTTAAAAGAGCTAGCTACCCCCCACGCTTAGATCTTACGGCGTCCTCGTCGTAATTTTTCAAGAAGAACAAGAGGGATAAAAGCTAGCTACTACACCTAATGAAACTTCCCACAAGAAGATCATAGCCCGGGAAAATGACCCAAAGAAAAACGGGCATGAACCGACGCAGAGGGGTGCTGGGCCGGTCGGCATGGGCCGGCCGGCCTACCCCTGGTTTTGGGCCCCCGTGGCCCATCTTCTGCGGGCCTCTGTGTTTCATGCATACTAGCCTATGTGGTGAAAAGATCCATCTAAAAACCGCAAAAAGGACTCGATAAAAATAAGAAAAGAAAATGAAAATTTATTTACATAAAAGTTACCTTGTTTTACGTCTTAGGCTTGACACTCGGGCTCGTCCTCCATGGTGTATATGTCAATGTAGTCGATGGGCATGACGTCGGGCTCAAGAAAAACCTTCAATCGCTGTCCATTAACCACATATTGGTCTCCTTTTATATCCATAATCATTACCGCTCCGCTTGGCGAGACCGAGTGGACGACATACGGTCCATCCCATTTGCTTTTCAATTTGCCTTTCCCGAATTGAACTTTGAGTTAAAGAGGAGGACCTTGTCGCCTTCTTTGAATTCCTTCGCTTGAAGTCTTTTATCATACCATCGCTTCATTCTTTCCTTGTAGATGGTTGCGCTCTCATAAGATTTAAGCCTCATCTCTTCTAATTCACTTATTTGAATTCTCTGTTTGATTCTTGCGGCATCCACATCAAGAATCATCTCCTTGATTGCCCAATATGCTTTGTGCTCTAGTTCCAAAGGCAAATGACAAGATTTACCATAAATGAATTGATATGGTGTCATACCTATTGGTGTCTTATGTGCCGTCTGATATGCCCATAATGCTCCGTCCAACCTTTTCGACCAATCTTTACCTCCCTTCTCAACGGTCTTGTTAAGAATACTCTTGAGTTGCCTATTTGAAGTTTCCGCTTGACCATTGGTTTGTGGGTGGTAAGCCGTGGCCACTCTATGCTCGATCCCCAACTTGGACAAGCACTTCCTAAAACTATTTCCCGTCAAGTGTGTTCCTCCATCACTTATCAAAATTCGCGGGACTCCATAGCGTGGGAATATAACATTCTTGATCATTGATATAGATTCCTCCGTTGAAGCTCTTCGACAAGGGTTGGCTTCTACCCACTTGGATACATAATCGACCATTACTAATATATGCTCATATCCATTTGAATTAGTGAAAGGCCCCATGAAGTCAATTCCCCATACGTCGAATATATCAATTTGCAAGTTATAATTTAAAGGCATAGCATTCCTTTGAGATATATTCCCCGTTCTTTGACATTCTGGACAAGAAGCAACGTACCTTTTCGAATCTTGATGCATCTCCGGCCAATAGAACCCACTAGCCCATACCTTTGCTTGAGTCCTAAAATGTCCATAGTGTCCTCCATATTCGCCCGAGTGACACTTCCTTAATATTTCGACTCTTTCTTCCCTTGGTACACATCTTCGCAAGACTCCATCCGCTCCAAGCCTAAAGAGGTAAGGTGCATCCCAATAATATTTTTGACTCTCATCCATCACCCTTCTTTGAGCATTCTTATCTAAGTGATCAAGTGGCATCTTTCGTATCGCTCGAATAATGTTGATTATCCAAGTGTCTTTGTCAAGGATGCGATATAGATGATCATCTCTTATCTTGTCTTCGATGGGCTCTTTATCATCCTCACAATTCATTCTTGATAGATGGTCGGCCACAACATTTTCCGACCCCTTTTTATCCCGAATCTCCACATCGAACTCTTGCAAGAGAAGGATCCACCTAATCAACCTTGGCTTGGCATCCTTTTAGACAAGAGATACTTGATTACCGCATGATCGGTGTAGACGATTACTTTAGAATTCACAATATATGATCTGAATTTTTCAAAGGCAAATACTACCGCAAGCAATTCCTTCTCCGTTGTTGCATAATTCAATTGAGCTCCATTAAGGGTTTTGCTAGAATAATATATAGCATGTACCTTGCCTTCTTTTCATTGTCCCAACACGGCTCCGACAACATAGTCGCTAGCGTCGCACATGATCTCAAATGGTTGACTCCAATCGGGAGGTTGAATGATAGGTGCGGTTATGAGAGCTCTCTTTAGTGTCCGGAACGCTGCCAAGCACTTCTCATTAAAATTGAATGGCACATCTTTTTGGAGAAGATTAGTCAACAGCTTTGTAATCTTTGAGAAATCCTTGATGAATCTCCTATAGAATCCCGCATGGCCCAAGAAACTCCTCAAAGATTTGATATCCGTCGGTGGTGGAAGCTTCTCAACCGCTTCAACCATGGCCTTGTCCACCTCGACCCCCCTCTCGGATATCACGTGTCCCAACACTATTCCTTGTTTCACCATGAAGTGACATTTCTCCCAATTTAGCACCAAGTCAACCTCCCCACACCTTGTAAGAACTTGATCCAAATTTGCCAAACAATCCGCAAAAGTTTTACCGTAAACGGAGAAGTCATCCATAAATACTTCGATAATTTCCTTGATGAACTCCGAAAATACTGCCATCATGCATCGTTGAAAAGAGGCTGGAGCATTACATAAACCAAAGGGCATCCTTCTATATGCAAATGTTCCATAAGGGCAAGTGAATGTTATCTTGTGTTGATCATCCAGATGAATGGGAATTTGCATGAACCCCGAGTATCCATCAAGAAAGCAAAAATAGGCATGGTTTGCTAACCTCTCAAGCATCTCGTTGATGAACGGTAGGGGGAAGTGATCCTTCTTTGTTGCTTTGTTCAACTTACGTAATCAATACAAATCCTCCATCCGGTCACGGTTCTTTGTGGTATTAGTTCATTCTTCTCATTCTTCACCGCGGTCAAACCTCCTTTCTTCGGCACACAATGTACGAGGCTCACCCATTCGCTATGCGGCACCTGTTGACACCGTTTTTTTGGAAAAACAGGTCAAAAGAGATAAGGAAGAGTAGCCGATGAGAGCAGAGTACAATCGGCCGATTAAGGGAAGAGAAAGATAGTCAACAGGACTCGCCGATGGTCAAGAGGGCTCAAGTCTGTCAGTGGACCAGCGAGTAAAACCAATCAGCCGATGGTCAAATAGGAGGATCAGCCGATGGAAAGGAGAAGGCGGTAATCGAGAAGGTATGCCAGAAGGAAAGCATGGTGGAGGCAGGTCAATTCACGATTGGCAAAGGGTCAAGAGTCAGTTTTTAGGAAGATTTTGACTCCTGCGAGAGTCCTTTTCTATTTTTAGAAGTTTTCGTATTTCTTTAGATACAAGTAAACAGTGTCGTGATTGGCTAGGAGTCGGGTTGTCCTCAGGATATAAATAGCGACCCTGCGTGGTCAGAAAAAGTGTACACACCAATATCAAACAAACCGCCTCCGGGCAAACCCTTTACTTTACAGCATCTACTTTACAGCATCTACCTTTACAGCATCTACTTTTCGGTGACTTCACCATTGCGTTTTTCTTCTTTTCTACAACGCCGTCCTTCAAGTTCGTCGAGCTGCATCGATCGACATCCGACAAGCTTGTGAGTACCGTTTTACCGAATAACCCTAGGCTTTAACCTCCGGGTGCATCGCTGAGGTTTCGTCTAGTTCTTTATTCACCCCTTTACCGGTATTAGCTAGATCTACAAGTTTTCGTACCAACTCTTGTGGTTTTAGCTATTATCGCAATTATCCCACTCGATCTAGATCCTATCGGCTTCTATCACCGCAGCCGATTCCGACCTACTCGAGTGTTGATGTCACGATCAGCCGATCCAGCCGATCTATCTACTCATGCACCCGCGCTTCGGTCGCTCTCGAGCCGGCCGATCCCGCTTTACTCGTATCGGCTGATTGGCTGGTACACGTGTCGCTACAAGGACATCAGTTCTCTAGCCAATCCCTAATCTTTTTCCATTGTCAATCAATAGGCCAGATTGGCTGGCACGCCTCGCTACAGACCGGGGAGTCACGTGTGCTGCGCGCGGAGGTGATGTCCTATTTTCGCGTCAACAGCACACCGGGTAGATGATTCCGGCGTCTAACAACTTGATGACCTCCTTCTTCACCACCTCTCACATGGCATGGGTTAACCTCCTTTGATGGTCACAACGGGCTTGCATTGATCCTCCATAGGTATGCGGTGAGTGTAAAATGCTGGGCTAAGTCCTTTAAGGTCATTTATCGAATACCCGATCACCTTCTTGTGCTTTTTCAATAAATTCAGCAACATGTCATTCTCCTCAGGACTCAATTCGTCGCTCACGATCACAGGATAAGTCTTGTCCAGCCCCAAAAATTCATATTTTAATCCTTTGGGCAATGGCTTAAGATCCACCTCCGGTACTTGTGGTTCTTCATGTTTAATTTCCCCGATGTCTTCAAATTTATCTTCCTCTAAGCTTCCGTCTTGTGGTTCTAGTCCTTTAGTTGCTTCCGCTAATTCTCCATCTAGCTCATTATTAGATTCAATCTCCATTGCTCTTTGCAATGGTTCCCTAAAGGTTTCAACAAAACGAAGGCTCTCTACCTCTTCGTCATCAAGAGGTAGGGGTGAGGCAATTCTAGAAGCGGGAAGAAAATTATATGTGTGATTATCCACATCAAAATTAATAGTTACTTTTCCTTTTCCGGCATCTAAAACGGCATTAACTAACTTGAGAAAAGGTCTACCAAGAATTACATGATCATTTTTATCATAGTAGACATCAACAATGAAGAAATCAGTTGGTATATGTTTTCCGGAAATTAAAACTTTTAGATTTTGGCAATTCAAATAGGTTTAACAATTCTACCATCTCCCATGATTAACTTAGTAGTGGTTGGAACTAGGTCAATGGTATGATCATGAATTTCATCGAAAATTTTAGAAGACAAGACACTTACTTGTGCTCCAATGTCGCATAACGCCTTGCAATCAAAGTTGTTGACCTTGCAATCTATACGCGGCGATGTCTTCTCTTCTTCATTGGATCTTATGGCATAAATTTCAGCAAGGCGAGCGAATGGTGATGCCTCGGGCTTGATTCCCATGATCTTTTTTGCTTCGGCCACATCGTCCAGATCCACTTCTTCTTCGCTAAAGAGTTTTTGAAGGACCTCCCCGGTTGTCTCTCGGCTGTATGGTTGTTCCACATGTTTCTCCGGCGGAAAGTCTATCTCCACGGCTTTTGCCATCCCCTTTTGATTAGGGAACGATCTTCTTTTGTCAAAGATTTCTCCAAAATCAATTGGGACCCAATCCATTTGCTCGAACTCCCTTAGTGGCTTCACGCTTGACATAGTCCTTTCACTTGTTTTGCTTGTCTCGGTGTGATCACTCTCCGGGATAGTTCTAGTTTCCGCGTGTTTAATTTATTCAACCTTTTTCGGGATTGGCTCCTCTTTCTTCTCTTCTGGGACCATATTTCTAAAAATTCCAGCAAGTGGTCTCACACTTGTATCACATTCCGACTTCCCCGAAAGTCGTGTTTCCCAATCTCTTCGCATGGCCGCCGCTTTGCTTATTTTTTGTAGAAGTTGGGCAGCTTCCGTGAGTGTTTTCTCCATGAGATCCCCTCCTGTACACATTTGAACGTATTCCATGCAACTAGGGGTTAGGGAAAAGAAAAATATATGCAAAAGTACATCACCGGGAAATCCGAGTCTTGGTCCTTGTTCAACTAGCTCGTTGAATCTATTCCACGCTTGATCAATCCCCTCTTCTTCTCCTTGCTTAAAGTTAATCACTTGCATCCTTATGTGTTGAATCTTGCTTATAGGGAAAAACTTGGCACAAAATTTCTTTATCAATTGATTCCAATTTCCCTCGACTTCGAAGGACGCGAATGAATACCACTTTATTGCTTCATCGGCAAGTGAGTAGGGGAAAAGATTCCATTTAAACCAATCATCGGGGACTCCCTCTTGACGTACCGTATTGCATAGTGTCGTGAAGCGTTGGATATGTCTATATGGGTTGTCCGTCTCCACCCCTCGGAATGGATTAGTTGCTGCCATCTCAATGATTCCAGGCTTGATTTCGTACCTTGTCGTTTGGAGAACCAAGTCCGATTCTTGTACCTTGATGTCCTCACATCGAGGGCTAGCATAGTCTCTTAATGATTTTTCTGGCTCCTCCAAGGGATTTCGAACGAACGCCATCTAGACAATCAAAAGAAAACAAAAACAAAAAAGAGTGTTTTTCTAGAACATAAGGGTTAAATGTTAGTAATCAACAAAATCAATAAAAGATTAAACGAAGTAAACTAGCTTGCTCCCCGGCAACGGCGCTAGAAAAAGGGGCTTGTTGATAGGTGAAACTCGTATGAAGTTTCGATCCGCAAGCGTACAGACCTCCTATGCCCTTCTTCACCTACGGGAGATCCCAAGGTTCTTGTCAACCCAAGGAGCAAGGGGATTACTAGTGTTTAACCTAACACTAATCTAGTTGATTGAAAACTTATGATAGAAAGATTAATCTATAAAGTAAAGAGAAACTAACCCTAGATTACGTTAAAGAGAGATTAAAGGTGCACAAGTATGAAGAACGTATGCCCATGGAGTCTAGCCACTTGAAGATGCAATCACCCAAAACATTATAAACCCCCGATTCAATCTATCTAGGTGTGTGATCAAGGATTAGACTTTTCCCTTCCCTCGTACATGTCACTACGCGAAGATAATCGGTACTAACCCTAATGAGCACGGTATGTTGACGTGATCTACGGGAGCAACCCCGAAAGCATGGTAGCTAGCCTTAAACATTAAGCATCATCAACAAGAGGTATGATAGACATATGATCCAAACAAGATATATAGGTGACTACACTTCAAGGTTCGTTACAACTCCATGGACAAACGAAAGACTTTACCCCATCATGGTGCTAGGCATGGCACCGTTGAGATGGTGGATGCCTCTGATGAAGATGGATCTTCGTTGTCCTTCAACTCCGGCGGCGCCGTGGCAAGCTCTCGGCGTCCTCCTTCCTCGTGGCGACCTCCCTTGGGCTTGGCGATGATCTCTCCCGAGTGTCCTCCCCCAAGGGTCTCTCTCGTAGTCGATCTTCTCTTCCTTGGCGGCTCTGAGGAACTAGATGGCGTCTCTGACGAATGGCGGCTTTCCCATGTGATTAGGGTTGCATCTACTTAACACCGAAGAAAGGGGGCGCGAACTGACACCAGAACGAGCTGTGCCGGTCGGCATGTGCCGGCCGGCCTGGGCCTTTCTTGGCTCGGTTTCGGCCCAGTTTGATCCATGCTCCATCTCCTGCATTTTGGATCATTGGGCCCTTCAATTGTGGACTTTGGACGTCGTTATCTCCACGACCAAGTTGAGGGACCTTTATGCATGAACTTCCGGTCTTTTCATATCGGTCCTTAGGAGTTCTCCATTCAAGCACATTGGTCCTTGCCACCTTTGGAGGTAAGTTTGCACACGGTCGGAGCTCCTTGATTGACTTGCAAAACGTTCTCCGAACTAGTTGCTTCTTCCCTCATTTAATACGTGAATTCCTGCAAAAACACTATACTCCAAAATGCACATCCAACGGTGAACTTGTTATACCATTAGTATGCCTAGTGGTGGGTTTGTTTCAAAATGAAGTTCAAACCATAACATAACAAGTGTTCTTGGTTGACGGAAATCGACCGCCAACAGTGGGCATCGGCTTCGTGAATCTTCTCGAAGAGCTTGAGGTTGGTTACCCCCTTCTTGTAGTAGGCTATGATGTCTTCGTCCTTCACTCCTGCAAGAGTGTTGCGATTCTCGAAGTAGCAGTTAGTGTACTCACGGAGAGTCTCGTCATGCCTCATCCGCACTTTGGCGAGGTGGTGAGTGTTGCCGAGGCGATTGTAGGTCGCTTAATAGTTGGTCGTGAAGAGCCGCGACAAGGTCGCCCATGAGGTAATGCACTCTGCAGGAAGGTTGTCGAGCCACAGGAGTGGTGCTTTGCCCATCACGAGAGGAAAGTATCCTGCCATGTGGTCTTCATTGCCTCTAGAGAATCGAGCTGCGATGCTGTACATCTTGAGCCAAATACTCGGGTCAGAACGACCGTCGTATTTTTCGATGGCTGGCTTGAAGTCCTTTGGGTATCTGATCGTCCTGAGACATCGCGAGAACGCCGGGAAGTTGTTGATTGCTCTAGGACTAGCTGACGGGGCGTAGGCCGTCGGGATGACGTAGAGGTCGTCGGGAGGACCATTGTCCTGGTCGTACTGGGCACGTCGCAGGAGCTCCTGATCGTGCATTTGCCGAAGTTTCGTGGCTTGGATGGGGTGATTGGCGTCAAGGGGATTAGGGACCCCGTGGTCGCTGTTGTAGTTAGCACGTCGTGCTATCTCCACTTCATCTCGTATATGATGACGTTGACTGCTCTGAGCGTGGTTGGCTTGTACTGGTGGAGATTGAGCTCCTGCGTTCTGTCCTGCGTTGGCGGTAGTGTTCTGCTGTTGGGCGCCAGCAACATTGGCGGCATTGTTTTGTGCATTACCAGGGGTGTGACCAGCGGCATTGGTGGCTGGATTGGCCATTGGGTTGGCAGCGGTGTTAGCAGCGGGGTTGACCGGCTGTACGACTTCATTCTCACCTCCTCCCTCCTCAGCCACAGGCTGAAGGGGGGCATTGGTGTGGCGTCGCTAGCGAGGTCGTTCTGACCTACTCCTGGAGTAGGAGCTTGAAGCTGATCTACTGTATCCTGGTCCACTTTCTTCGACTTGGGCAGTGGCGACGCGGATGTGAGCTTGTAGGCGTCGAGTTGCAGGAGTATCCTCAAGTTGACCCAGCTCGGCTAGGGCCGCGCCTAGGTTAGCTTGAGGTGAGTTGTAGACTTCATGGCCGTTTTGCTCAAAGTCCTTCAGGAGGTCTCTGGCACGTAGGCGGTGTCGTCGAGGCTCGTTGTCCTGTTGCTGCTGAGGGGCGGCCTGAGCCGCGGGGGTGGCCCCCCGTTGGCGTTGCCTGCGGGTTGGTCACCGGCACCTGGCACCTCGTTGCCTGCAGGTTGACCTGCGGCTGCTGCAGCTGCATCTACTTCCTGCTGACGACGTGTGCCCGTGCAGCGTTAGCGTTCTCGCGCTGTATGCGCTGCTCGTCTGTCTCACCAGCTTGAGGGGGTACGTCGGCAGAGACCACGAGGACCTCTCGGTCTGGGATCTCAAATATCTCGCTCGGATAGTTGGGGGAGATGGTCGTGCGGGCGATCTGGAATGCGAGGCGGTCCGGGGACGGCTCGTGGTTGAACTGTCGGCGATGAGCCGCGGTGAGAGGTCAGCGAAGCTTCTTGAGCACACGACACTGACGAGCCGTGTGTTTGGAGTCTTCATGGACGGGGCAAGGGTCGTCGAGGTGACCTCTGCAGTTTCCACGATGTGGGATCTTGGGTTCAGATTGGATCTGAAGCTTGTTCTTCATGTAGCGAGACGCTGCATGGGTTGCATTCCGCAGACCAAAGGGCATGCGGGATGAAGGTGGAGGGGTCCTGCGAGGGCGCTTGACGTGCTCACAGACCTTGATCGTGTCGGAGAGCATGTCTTCGACGCGATCGAGCCCCGCGATCAGGTCGCTAGGAGTGGGTGGGTGGGTTTTCTCCAGCAGATCAGACCCGACCTGCTGGTTGGAGGTGACCGCAGCGCTCTCGATGACGTGGCATGCGGCTGGAACGATGGATCCCGCCGGCATAGAACCGAAGCAGATGTTTATGGGGTTGGCGAGGATGTCTGCCATGCTCTTCGGGAAGATGACGCCGCTTGACGAAGCCATCGAGTTGCACGAAGAACCCTGGATTCCGCCCCTACCTGGCGCGCCAACTGTCAGAGGTTTAGATCTGAGCAGTCCACAAGGGGTTAACCCCGGTGGTTTATTTGTTCGGCGGGGTGGAATCTAGAGCTAAGAACTCGAAGCTTGCGCACGAGCACACGGAACACAGAGAACACGGCGAGTTTATACTGGTTCGGGCCTCCGGAGAGTAAAACCCTACGTCCAGTTGTTGGTGTAGATTGCTTGAGGATTGCGTGATTGTACAAGGGGTCGCCCTGCCCGCCTTATATTGGCCAGCAGACAAGGTCGGTTCCCAGAATCCTGGTCGGTTACGACCAGGAGACCTAAGTCTAGTGGATTACAACACTTGCCATATCCGTCGATCTGCTTGGTCGGAATCCACCGATGTCTTATCTTGCACGCCAAGTCTTGAAGTCGTTTTGGATAAGGTCGTCTGGGAATCTTCTGGAAGGTCTTCGGGAGGTCGTGTGGGCCACCAACTAGGTCGGTTGGGCCCACTGTCAGGTCGGTGGGTCTTTTGGCAGGCCGGACCCACTTGTCGGGGACGACCGTGAGCCTAGTCGGTGGGGATCCAGGGGTACCCATGTCTCACACCAGTCAATTCCTAATGAGTTACGAAGCTGCAATCCTTTCGGCTGGGAGTGATGACTCGGTACTGGTAAAATCTTTCATCATTGCCGCCGATGAGGCTGCCGCGCAGTGGTATTCGCTCCTGAGTCCCGGAGTAATCTTTTGCTGGGAGGACCTAAAACAACGTAACCTTTCCAATTTCAAGGTTTCTACCAGCTCATAGAAAGCGATCTATTTTCTTGCAAGTAGAAAGAAAAGGAGCCGCTCTAGAATTTTTTCAGTAGATTCGTACATCTCAGAGCTCAGGCACCTAATGTCATGGATGCCATCGCCATCAACGCCGCAATCATGGGTTTGAGGGCTGGTCAATTTCGTTCACATCTCATGCGCGAAAGGCCTAAAACAACCCAACACCTTTACGAAGAGTTCGAGAAGTATTGTCGCTCTGACAATGACTTCAGAATGTGCATGGAAGAGCAATCCCAGTAAAAGAAATCTGTGGAAGTTAACCAGTCTAACGAGAGAGGTTGGGCCAACCCGAAAAATGCCCCGCACCAGCGTCACCCTCAAGGTGTTTTCGGTTTGGAGGGGGAACCCGGTCAAGAAATCTGCAATCCTCAAATCGACATTCCAGTCCAATCAAATAGCCCGCCCAATCCTCCAGAACAAAGTTCCGGTAGCAGCCACAGAGGCGGCAGGGGCGGTGGCCGGGGAAGGGGCCGCTGTAGAGGCCAAGGCCAGCAAGAGAAAAGAAAGTGGTATTGTATCTTTCACAAAGAGAACTATGACCACAGTTCAAATTATTGCTCAGACAAGAAGAGATTTGAGGCTATCTTGGAGGAGGAGAAAAAACAAAAAGAAAGAGCTAGCTCAGTAAATCATTCCATCCCAGCTTGGCAAAACCCCAACTTTGGGGGGGCTGCTTTTGTCAATCCTTTCCATCCACCTCAATTTTCCCAGCCTATCCCTACCTACACCCAACAACCACCATGGCAATCCCAGGCTTTTCAAGCGCAAAACATAGAGCGTAGATCTATCGACCAGCACCCTATAGCTCCACCCCTCTCCCCCTTACAAAGGCCCAACTGCTCCACCCTTGCCTGCAAAGGTCGAGGGTCAAAACGATCCACTTCCTTCGGCCGGAACCATCCTGCCAATCGCGGGCGGCTCCGCTCTTGAATTCGAATGCAAGAAGGACAGGAAGAACTATTTCCGTGAGGTCCGAAATATCAGTGTTGAGGGAAGATTCGAAAGAACCGGGTGGTCTCACATTCCAATCACTTTTTCTGAAGAGGATGTCAAGCTCCAGGGTTTCCCTCACAATGATGCCCTTGTAATCGAAGCTAACATTGCCAGTTGGACTTTGGGAAAGATTTTGGTGGACAATGGCTCCTCCGCGGACATCTTATTCGCGGAAGCTTATGACAAAATGGGTCTCAACGGGAACTAGCTTCTGCCACTAGAAACACCTCTTTATGGTTTCAGAGGGCATGTCATCCATGCCATTGGAAAAATTTCTTTGCCTCTATCCTTCGACACAGTTCAAAACACCAGAACCGAGTACCTATCTTTCAACATGGTAGAGATGTACTATCCTTACAATGGAATTCTGGAGAGAGGTTTCCTCAACAAGTTCGAAGCAATCACTACGTGAAAAACTGGTCACGTGAAATGGCTGTTTCTCTGGCCCACAAGAAACTTTGGTAATGGGCACAAAAACAGAGCCCGTTACATGAACTCAACATTAGAGACGCGTGTTGTGAACCAGCGTCTCCTCTGTCTCGATGAAATGAGACATGTCTATTTCACACGCGTCTCCTGCCTCTACTAAAGGAGACGCGTGCTGTGAACCCGCGTCTCCTCTATCTCGATGAACAGGCCAAGTTCTAGGGCCCACCGGTCAGTATTGGTAACAGGCTTTTACGTTGCCCGTTACATTGTTGGCATGTTTGTAACGGGCGTTCCAAATGAAGCCTGTTACTCACTGATCAGTGTTTGTAACGTGCTTTAATTGACACCCGTTACAGATATGTATGCCACCCCTACAGTAACCTGCCTGCTTGCTGGCTGCACCCTGGAACCAGCCAGGATTTGGCAGCCATCAGGGCCTACATCCTGCCATCCTGGAACCAGCCAGGATATGGCAGCCACCACACCAAGGAGACATCACAAACACATTCTCACATCACAGATATAGACAAGCAAGATCACATTTATAGACAAGCAAGATCACATCAAGTTTCAAATTACTCATCAGGGCTTGTTTGGATGGAGTCATGAGAAAACTGCCTGAACCAGGCAACACCTGACCCCAACCAAGCAAGCCAAGCAGGTTTCTCAGGCAACAACGCCTGACTAAAGAAGACTGTATGCAACAAGTTTCAAGTTTCTGGCTACAACGAACTCACGATGCACCATTATAGAAGTTGCCCTTTCGGTCGATGGTCTCCTTAAGAATGTACTCGCACAACATCTCCCGGACCCACTTTAGATCTTCTGTAGAAACATCTACGGCAGCTTTGAAATCCTGCAAAATACAATCATTATGAGAATACAAGTAGAAATCAATTTCTAAAATCAAATGGAGAATATGAGCAGAGACAAGGCTGAGCATTATTATCTACTTACAGCAGCCTTCTTGATGTCAGGTATGTCATCGAGTAGTCTTAACATATTGAATGCCACATGGAATCCACACAAAGAGGACCGCGATGGCTGCTGAGCACACTGCATTGAGGTACCAAAATGACAAGTTAATGCAGTACCAAATAGGTAAGAAAAGACCATAAAAAACCTCGATCTTACATCGAGATTTTGTTTGTGCTTGAGTGTTGTGGTTTTTGGCATTTTCTTCTTTCCTTTCGTCACTCCGTCCTGTGCACATGTACCAAAGGCCCTGCATGATCAGCAATATCGATTAGAAACACTAAGAGATTGAATTTTTGTGAACAAAACCTACAAGATACTGACCAGTCCACAACAGCTTTGAGGTCTGTGAACTTTCGTGTGGGATATTGTTTAGCAGAATCTAGATACCAAACCTCTTTGAACTTCATACAGATGATCAGTGTTACCCAGTGGCCAGTGTAGTAGGCACCCACCACATAGTCGTTGTTCATTGCATTTCCGATTGCTTTTACTACAAGGCCAGAATGTTGAGAAACATTTGTGGAAGTGAAAATATCTGGATCCAAACACCCAACACTGATTTGCATCTCCACTGCCTTGTCCATCATTTTCCTACAAAAAATCAAATTGTTAGCATGCATGAACTTTGTGCTCAAAATTAAAGAAGTATCTTTTTAGGTTTTAAGGGATTTACAATGTCCACAACCTCAAGAAGGTAGCATCCAGAGAAGCCAGGGTTATAAGGTTATACACGCCACTGAATGCAATGTTTAACATTAAAGCACCACCACCTTGAAAGTAGTCTTGATCCACCTTTGCTGAAAAGGCAAGTTTATCCTTACTGTGTTCCATGATGTAAGCATGCAACCTGGCACAATTTGGCCCAGCAGCCTCTAAGTCCTCTTCTGACAACATAGGTACACCAGGCTTGTATTTTGGTTCCTATTTTGTCCCAATAATACAGTTAAGAATCTCATCTTAAGACAGAGGTTTCCTGGCCTGGTTCTCCTTCTGCAGTGGAGATTGCCTGGGCTCCTCCTCCTATTGCAGAGGCTGCTGTTGCATCTGATGCTTAGGGGGAGATTGCCTGGGCTCCTCCTCCTGCTGCGGCAGAGGCTGCTGTTTCGTCTGTTGCTTATCCTCATGTTGCAGTTGCTGCTTAGGCAGAGTTTGCCTAGGCTCCTTCTGCTATTGTTGACGCTCCTACTGTGTAGTTTTGCTGATCTGCTGATGCTACTGCTGCTGAGCCTTCTCTTGATGACACTGAGCTGTAGTACTTCCATCTGATGATGTACCCCTGCTACCTATTACGGCTTCGTGGTTGGGATGTCTCGTCATGGGTGGTATAAGGATCCTGTCCTTTGGCCATTGGATCCTTTGAACGAGAGCCTCAGCTAGGGTTGCTATGTCACCCCCATCAATTGGTACAAGCAGAGGGTAGTGACCCGCATTGGACCACACATAAGTAGGTTGCACCACAACATACCCATCCTGCACTGGTACTGCATGGCAAGCCTTTTGAAATGGAAAGATGTTCGCTAGTGCGAGCTCCACATTAATCCCGCTGCCATCCAAAAGGTTGCACGCAGTTGGCTCTGTTAGCTTATCTATTGTGTCCAGCATAGGTGACCGACTATCACTGTGCACTTGATTCGCTTCGTCCTCTTTGACATGCCAATGGTCTTGCTCCCTGCCACACACATCTTCCTCGTTATCATGCGCATCTTCTTCCTCGCTGCCATGCACGTCTTCTTCCTCATTGCTACTGATAGGCACTGGTAATTGGGAAGGAAGAAGTACATTTTTTGGTATTTCGATGCCTGATAGTCTTAGAGCATGGACAACTGTTTTAAATGTTATGTCCATCATATCATTAGTCCTCTTGTTCCTCTTCTTCTTGTACATTTCAGCAAAGTCTTCACCAAACCCTTTACCCCAGCCAAGTGAACTAGACACGCCTCGGACCCAACCTCGATGCTCTGGAGTCTTAAGTGTTGCGATGAGGATATCATTCTCCCTAACCCCAGAGAAAGAACCATCGCTACCCTAAGCTGCAAGTGTTTTCACCCTATCTGCTACCCCCACCACCACAGGGTTATTGAATGTTATGTTCCCGCTTCCTTCACTAGTGTTCTTCCTCTTCTTCCCTACCCTTGCCCGCAGATAAGGTCCCAAACGTCCAGGAAATTGGTCCCAAGGGTTCTGTTTTCCTTCTGCAGCTAGCTTTGCATCTTCCTCCTCCTCCTCTTTCCTTTTACCACGATAACCTTTCCTACCCGTCTTGTGTGGCTTATTAAGCAATGCTCTCTTTTGTTTCATCTCCTAGCTCAATTGCTGAAATGAAGGAGAATTGGTTTCCTGCACAAACATGCCCAGTCTTGTTGCTGCAAAAAGGCATGCTTCGCAAAGGGAGGCTCCTCTTCACTCACATATTTTTTCTTAAATGGGCATTGAACCGCCGTTGCAAGGTTCCAATCTCTGATATAGCTGCCTTAACTACCTTCTTGCGAACAGATTTTTCTAGATTGGCTGGGTAATCTAGCTTTTCCTCTAAAACTGTGAACAATTGTTCCTTCTCAATTGGTGAGAGATCATCAACCGCCTTGTTGATTGACACCCTCTCCCGAGCAATGAGGCCACAGACCAATACAAATCTATCCCTCGCAGCATCTGGGGTAGGCTAAAAATTGGCATCAAGTCCAGTAGCAGTCAACTTGTCTTCTGGCCATTTGGTTTGTGTCCTTGACCCGCGGGATCGAGTACTACTCGCAACAATCTGTGCTGCTGACCCTGTGAAGAAGGTTCACCGCCGATGGGGTGTGATGGTGCACTGGAGGTAGAGGAGTTTGTTGTTGTGGGAGACTGCATAGATGATATGTCAGGTTGTCAGTAGAGCAACATAAGCAAGACTGCAAATCTAAACAAAATTATTAATAGATAAATTCTTTTTCTCTGACACGCAAAATAGCTGATATTAGACTAGAAATCATTACAAGTCGTAAATAAAATCAGCATAGACATACACAATTCATATTTTACTTAATTAGCATACAGGGATAGGTGCTAACCATTTTGACAGGGTCACAACAATATGCTTATATATCAAAGCAGAGAATAAATTCCTTCAACTGCTTCCTTGTCCGACTTCAACAGTGATGGATTGTGTGTTCCATGTGTACATGCAACAAGAGGATAAAGCAATCATGACATTATATATGACAGTAGTGAAACAATACTCATAACACATCATGACACCAACAATAACAATATATATGACAGTAGTGAAACAATTAACACTCACAACAAAGCGTAAGATAGTCTAGTTATCACTACATTATAAACCACTGTGATGCATCTCCCACTGACATTATGTGGCCATCAGAATTAAAGTATGCTAACAGGTCCAAAGCATAACTGTCGATCTTGTACATTCAAAGCATAGCAGAATTAAGGTATGCGTTAATCCTCAATGCTTTTCATGAATTTACAGTGCAAAAATTGTAGCACCAGGAATATGAAAATGAATTTCAACAGTTCATATAACTTCATCTGTTAGCAATAATTTATTCAAATAGACTTGGAGCAACAAAATCCATCCATCAAATCAACAATCAATCAATTAAAAATGAACTATTAAGGCATGTCTCCCTAATCCACCTTGATAGGAATATATAGCAGATTGGGTGGTCGAGCAGAGAGAGGGCGTTGGGCGTTCAAGCAGGACTAACCTCTGTCGCGAATGCAGTAGTTGTTCTCGTGATGGTCAGAGGGGCCGGATCCACATCGGCTCGTGACCTAAGGTGGTCGGCTCGTCGTCGTGGCCGGGGATGCTGGATCAGCGTAACCGTCTTTAGTTTGGCCGGGAAGCCGTCCGTACGCCAGTAACTGCGTCCTCGTCACCGTCGTCACGCAGGGAGCGGTGCGACTGGAGAAGAGCAGGGCTGCGGCGGGGAGAGAGCGGCGAAGGCGAGCGGGGAGAGTGGCGGTGACGACTAGGGCAGGAGAAGGAGCAGGGCGGCAGCGGGGAGAGTGCAGGCGTTGTGGATCTGTCTAGCGAGTAGCCGAATATGTCCCCTGAGGAACTGCGCACGTAACTGTGTTTAAGGAAATTACTGGCATGCCCTTGAACGGCTCTTTGGTGGAAGTGGAATTCCATGGGCATTATAGTTAATATACACGGTTTGCCTCCTGACGCTGACGCGTGGGCCAGTGTCATTGGGGATGCTCGTTAGTGAACCCGCATCGCCTTTGTTGGCAGTTGGGTCCGGGCGGGCGGGCAGCGGTTATCTTTTTATATTGGCTGCTGACGCTGACGTGTGGGCCAACCACTATTTTTTTCGAATGAAACTTGCTTCCCTAAAATATTAGAGCCCATAAAACAGCACCTAAAAAATCATAAAAATACGAACAATTCATATTTTGACATTTAGTATTTGAATAAAATATCAACAGTCACACTTGTGTGCCCAAGAGTCTTGGAATTCGTTTTTGCATCCCATGTTAATGATGTAATAATTCTAATAACATCTAGTGTGCTCCAAAAAATCTACAAATTGACTTGGCAACATAATTTGGGTACCTAAACTTGTTTTCAAAATTTAAAATGGTTTTGATGAAGGAATAATATACTTGTGTACAAATATCTACATCTCTCACATAGTTTCCTAGAATGTTGCTTGAACATTGAAGTTTTCCACACTTTGCAACATGTTCGAACTCATATGCATTTTTTTGAGCGAAAACTGTGGGGCAAAGCCCCCCAGCAACTGGATTAAATAAACAGAGGGTTTAGAGCAACTTACAAAAAACAGAATAAAGAGCCCAACCAGAGATTGGGGCAGAAAGAAAACGAGGATAGGACAACTATCTAACTACCAAACCAGCAGGCCGACAACAACCCAGAACCTAAGCAAATAGAGATCATCGAACCCACTCTGACAAAGAGAAAACAAAATTACAAAGCATTGAGCCACAGATCAATGGACTGATGGAGATCTTTCTTGATTCTGATGAAATGCTCTCTGACTTCAGTTTTGAAGGTTGCCTTCCATAAGGCAAATGAAGGAGGCCTGTGATTGAAGATGAAATCATTTCTCTCATTCCAAATAGTCCAGGCACCAATCATAAATATTTCCATGAAAAACTGCTGATTGAACTATTACTTAGCAAGGTAGAGCTTGTGGTGGATGTTTAAGCCCTCATTCCATAGGAAGCCAAGAGCAAACCACCTAGTAACTGCAGAAGGACAGTCAAAGAACATGTGTTCAACAGTTTCTTCCACATTATCTTGGCGAACTCATATGCATTTGAAAACTTAACAAACCCTGTGTTCACCTTAAGATTGCAAAAATGCAAAGTTTCATTACAGGAGGTGTGGAAAACAAATATTATTTATATGTTGTACTTACATAGAACAAGATAAGGCATTTAAACATTGTTCAAGAAACAGAATATACACTAAACAATGAAATTAATGAAAATATGGTGATTTCAGAAAAAAATAGAAAAAAATAATCAAATTTACACTAAATATGACAGAGAAATACATGTTACAAAGTTTGATTACAGATTAAAAAGAGAAATGTTGTCGGCAACGCGGGACGGATAAACTGTTCTTCATTCTCCAATAGAACAAAGGAGGAAGTAGAGGGCACCGCCGCCCGCCTGTTGACGGTCGATTTCCGTCAACCAAGAGCACTTGTTGCACTTTGGTTTGAGCTTTGAATTATGACTAACCCGCCACTAGGCATACTAATGATGTAACAAGTTCACACTTGCATGTGGTTTTTGAAGTTTATTATTTACGCAGGAAATCAACGTTAAAAAGGAGACTTTCGGGATAAGTTCATCAAGCACTTTAGGAGAAGATCATGAAACCCGACACAAGTCAAGACAAGTGATGAACATGACTCCAAATGGATCAAGGACCGAAGTACCAACACGTAAAACTCTGGGGACTAGGAGGTTTACCAACGAGATCAACTCAGCCCGAGAGATATTCTCGCAGTCCAGAATAGCATGATCTTTCGGTGCAGATTCGGAGACTTAAACGGCCTCTAATGGCAAAAGTTTGACTACCAAAGTTGTGGGCCTCGACGATAGCTTCGATTTGGACATGTGGAAGGCCCAATTCGGGACAAAGATCTAGGAGATATGGCCCCCGAAATGCCAGCTGCGCAAACAAGTCCGAAATCAGACATATTATCTTCCGAGGCTGTTTTTGGGATCTTATCTTCGTTTCCAAGGAAAGCAATGAATAAGAAAGTTGAATATAATTTCGACCTGGACACCGAATTTGCATTATTTGGAGTTAGGACGTGGGAGATATGGTGCCAGCAAGGAAGGGCTGCGAATCAGGAAAATCTGGACGAGGCTGAGTTTATGGAAACCAAGTTCGCTTCTCTCCCAAGGAAGATCTTATGCAAGGAAAGGTGGAGCACGCCCCAAGATTCCCCAAAGGAATAAATACAGCCCCCTAAGCGCCCAAGGGGGGGTTACCATTGAGATCCAAGCATTCTATTAACGCCATTCACCAGAAAGCCGCCGCCGCAAGATGAGGGAGAGAGTTGGATGAGTTCATCGCGAGGATCAACGCCGACGGAGGGAAGAAAGCAAGAGGACTCCAAGCCGCTGGCCTAGGGGTGTTCCCAAGCTTCAACGTCGCCATCTTCATCGATGACGTTCTCCGGAGTCTCCATCACCTCTATGTGCTTCAATTCGTGTAAGATGGATGGGGTAATGCCTTCGTTCGTCCCTAGAGTTAGATGGATACATGATGTGTAATCTTTACATGAACCTTATGCCTTTCAATGCTCCATGGTCTATGTCTTTGCGATTGCATTATTTACATATGTGTGTACAACATGTGGTCTTAGTAGGGTTTATGGTAATCGTGGTGATTATCTTAACCCTATGGATGCTTAGGTATAGATGCGGTTATCCGTGAAAGTGGTTGATTACCTTGCGTAGTGACAGTACGATTTAGGGAAAAGGCTTAGAGGCCGCATAACTGCCATGAAGCTAGTGAAGGCAACACCCTTTTCATGTAGTAGATGCATATTCATGAGATCCTAAACCCTAGGGAGGGAACGCTTATCTACCTTAATCTCTCTCTTGTATCCACCCTTTGCCATCTAGTTTAACCTTAGATTTAATCTTAGATTAGCATATGTTAGATTGCATTTACTTAAGATTAATACCTCTTTCAAAGGTTTTACAATCAACTAGATTAGTACTTGGTTAAGCGCTAGCAATCCCCTTGCTCCGCGGATTGACAAGAACCTTGGGGGTCACCCCGTGGTGAAAAAGGCTGTAGGTGGTTCGTATGCTTGGGGATCGAAACTCGACACGTGTTTCAACCATCAACACCACCACCGCCCCCGCCGTGCCCGCTTCGGCGGTTTTGACACCCAAGAGTAGGCCTCATCGGCGGCAAATGAGACCACCACAACCTTCGATTTGACTCACAAACGTGGCAAATCAAATCTTGTCTATCAAAAACCGATTAAAAACCGACATCCTAATTAAATCAAATCCGTGTTTAGTAATATCTAATCATTTACATTCAAAATAGATAATGTTCATTGATGCTTGCGCCTACATCCCGATGTTCATCCTGCTGACGGTTTACTCCACGGCGATGCTGAAGCTACGCATCCAAAGGTCGAACTCATGACGGATGCGACACTCTGCGCTGCAGTAGTGGATGATCTCTGAGGTCTCCGGCCCGCAGCGCCTACATCCTACTGCCCAAATGCAGACATGAGGATTCTGGACGGACAACAACGGAATGTCGTCGTCACCGTCACGAAGCCAGTACCACCACGCAATGTTGCAGAGATCCCGGTTGACAAGGTAGCGCAGCCGCCGCAGGTTATGGTTCTTCCACCTCCCGCACTACAAGAAAATCATTGACTAGTGACGCAACCACATTTTAGCGTCATTGATTTCTGACGTTCCTGGCTGATCTCGTCATAATATTTCACTTCCGAGCAAATTTAGTGACAAAAAAAAATTTCGTCATTACAGTTGGTACTGTAGCCGGGCGTTCCCTGTTCCATGCTGTTTTGTGATGCCATAAGCTCTGAAAAAACGTCATAAACCAACATCGGTCCCACATGTAAGCATTATTTTAAAAACAGAGTGTTCCAAGTCGTCATAAAATTCAGTAGGGCCCCACATGCAAGCATTTTTCGAAAATAGAGTGTTCCAAGTCGTCATAAAATTTTCTAGGGTCCCACATGTAAGCATTTTAGCTATGTCAGCGACGTCATAAACCAACTTTGGTCCCACATGTAAGCATTATTTTAAAACAGAGTGTTCCAAGTCGTCATAAAATTCAGTTGGGTCCCACATGTAAGCATTTTTTTGAAAATAGAGTGTTCCAAGTCATCATAAATAGTTCCAGGGTCCCACATGTAAGCATAGGTCACGAAATGTTGCAAAAATAATTTGCCATGGCATGGGTTCGAACCAGGGACTTGAAGGAACAAGGGTGTGCTGTTTACCACTGCACCGCTTGTTGGTTGTGATAGGTATATGGGAAACTCTACTAATAGTTCATGCGAATTCTTTACTGTGACCAGGTCCCACATGTAAGTTTCAGTTGAGTCTATAATTACGTATCGAATGGCAGGCGAGACACTTCACTCAGACATCGCAAAGACTTTTGACTTCCGCTACGTAGATCTGCAATAGTTCGTGATAGGAATGGCGGATCCTAGCGGTGAGGGGAAGATGGTTGCGCCGCCACATCTCAGCAACAAGAGGATGAGACAACAAGACGAGGTTGGTCCTCTGGTTTGAGCCGCTATATTTTCCTCTATCTTACTAGGGTTGGGGATATCTAGATTTGGGGATCTGGAGGATTGATGAGCATATTTGGTAGATTTAGATTTCATTATCGTACCTTTAGATTTGCACTTTGATAGGTGTTAGAAGTTGATAGGCTATAGACAATTCATGTTAGATTCGGTTAGTTTTCAATTTGCATCGTCTTACAGTAGGTTTTGTATTTTAGTAGCTTCTAGATGTGCTTCAAGAAACTCGTTTTATGGATTTTTGTGGAGGTGCACAATTGATAGGATTGATAGGTCCATCGTTTTATGAATTGGTAGATTGAAGATACTATTTTGGAGCTGCAGACCATTGGAGGGACATCTGGATTCTGAATGATTGTTAGTTTCCAATTTGCATCGTTCGATGGATCGATAGGTTCATTTAGGACAACCATGCCCTTGCTGAGTTTATGTAGGTAGCAAACAACCAGGTTTTGTGGCGTGCGGTGGTTGTTTTACTGTACTCATACAATTGGGTTCAAGGGATTCAGATTTTTTTATAGACTGAGATGAGTTTATTTTTCAGATCGAGATGAGTTTTCGCCAAGGATGAGTTTAGTTCTACAAGAGCATCTTAATGTTATTTTAGAAGATCTGGATGCCTCGTCTCGGGGGAGAACTCTATTAGGATCTCCAAAGAGATCCAAAACATGATAGAACAACTAGCTGAAAAAGAGAAACAACTTCAGTACACACCTAAGAACAAGAAAACTGAGGGTAGAGATTATTCTTCTTACCATAGACATTGGAATAAAAGCGTTAATAAATGGGTAGGACATTGAGTTTGTTTGGTCCGTCTTTTCTTTTAAATGTTCAAGAAGTTCGTTGTCAGTTGGACTGAAACGGGTACCCTTGCCTATTAGTACCCGTTTCAGTCCAACTGACAACGAACTTCTTGAAAATTTAAAAGAAAAGACTGACCAAACAAACTCAATATCCTACCCATTCATTGACGCTTTTATTCTAATGTATATGGTAAGAAGAATGATCTACGCCCTCAGTTGTCTTGTCCTTAGGTGTGTACTGAAGCTCTTTCTCTTTTTCTGCTAATTGTTCTATGATGTTTTCAATCTCTTTCGAGATCCTATAAAGTCCTCGCCCTGAGATGAGACATCCAGATCTTCTGAAAGAACTTTAAGAAATGCAAGAGAGTCCCGCAAGGCCACAAAATTCACGGTAGGAGGTGCAGAAGGTGAAGGAACAGCTGCAGGAGGCCAAACATGAGATGGAGTTATGATTATGAATGAGTAGTGATGATTATTGTGAAACTTGTATCATGATTGTGTTTTGGTGTTGGCTACCGGATCATCGTATGATGTTTGCTACTTGTTGGTGGACTGGTGGTGTGAACTTTGTGGTGATGAGTTGTTATGAGATGTCATCTTATTATGCTGATTTGGTTTAATGTATTCCAAATTGATTCGAGCATACTCACCATTCGAAATTCATACGCATTGCAATGGAGGTGATTGAGAATTGCAGTTAACGACTGGCACCGGGCATTAACCGACGAACTTGTGTGCACACCCCCTCTGAACGGACGTGTCGATCATTGTGAATCCACTACAAGAAACTATTTAATCTGTGACAAACTTTCTGCGACATTCTCATAAAACATCACGAAGAGCACTACGTCTGTGACGTATTCCTGTTTTTCGTCACGGATGTGCACTGATGGATATTGAAGCCCAGAACACTGTGACGATTTGTTAAATTCGTCACAATCCGGCCCACAACACAACGACGTTTGAGCAAAATCGTCGCGATCAACAAATAACAAATAGTCATAAATTGAAAAAAAAAAGTAAAAAAGGAAAACAAGCTCAAGTGAGAATCGAACTTGGAACCTTACAAAGGTTTAGCACTACACAAACCATTGAACTACAGGATGTCTTGTGCAAGATTGTGGTCTTCAACCTTTTTATTCCCTCACTGCCCTGGACGCCACGTCCACTGCCACCTCACCCGACCGCAAGACGCCACGTCAGACCAACCGCACGCCACGTCACCGCCATGTCGTCAATTAAAAATTGCAAAAGCACAACCAAAAGATGGGGAAGTAGGGTTCGAACCCGCGCCCACGGTCAACAATTCAAAGGGCTTACCACTGGCCTACTTCGCACTACGTGTATTAATTTGAGAATTTAATTATTTTGTATGCAAACTAGCTCCATTTTTTGAAAAAAATTAGGAAAATGGTTTCGCTGGATGGGGAGGAGCTGGGATTCGAACCGGCGACCTAGACTCAGAAACCCGAGGGCCTTACCATTGCGCCACAACTAGTTTGTGTTGGATCGTGACACTTATATGTACAAAAAACTGATTGTGTGGCGTGTTCCTCTCCAGGCGCGGACGCAAGGGAAAAAAATAGCAAATCCGGGAATCGAACCGTGGTCTGCTAGGAGGGAAGAAAGGGACTTACCGCTGAGATATAGCATGATTTGCGTCCATTGGATATATGTGATTTATTTTAGTGACATTTAAATGGAAAACGTGGCTTGTTTGAAGAACACCAAACAGTTCGTGTTTCTCATTTTGATCCGAAATTTAAATTTGTATCAGGTATTTCTCCTTCATAAAAACTCCAAATTTGATGATTCTTTTTTTCAAATTTTTCTAAAATCAAACCTTTTCATTTGATGGCAGACTTTTATATGTTAATTGATACTTCTTAAAACTTTCATATGACATATTTTTTCCCAACTAAATGGAGAACATAAAAAACATGTTTTTATAACAATTGCAAATGTAACTTGACATTTTTTCAATATTATGTTCAACATAAGGTGGTGTGCAAATTTGAAGTGTATACGACTTCGAATATGTTATGAGGTATTCAAATCTCAAAGTTTGACTTATGTTATAGGAAACTATGTGTGGAATGTATCATTTTGTGAACAATGTATGGTCTCACTTTGTAAAAATCATTTAATTTTTTTTATCATACACTTGTGAGACTAAAATATGTTTCAACACCAATTTTTTTAAAAAAATTGACCAAATTTGGCTATTATTCTATTTACTATGAGGTAATTTCGACATAAAAGTTTGAATTGGCCCTAGAAGGCAATTGGATTGTTCATCACCCTTCAAGACATGTGCTAGAATGGAGCATAGAAGCTTAAATATATTTTTTAGAATTTTTTTGAATCTTATTGGAGGTACACATGGTTCAACTTGGAAATTATTTCGATAAACACGCAGAAATTCATTTATATCATAGAAAATAGCAAATCTACTTGAAAATTTTTGAAACTCCTAGATTACAACTTATATGTTGTATGTTACATTAGAAAATTGTAATGAGGGTAGGTAAGATAAAATTTTTGCAAGTTACTTCACAAGAATGTCTTAATAGGTTTAGAAAAAAAAAGAAAAACAACTTTTTTCGCATGACAATTGGAAATCTTAATCTCCAAATACTAATAGAAGAGTAAGAGTAAGGTTGCATCCAAATTTTAGGTGCCCATGGGGTAAGAAAGTACTTGATTGTGTACAAACTTTGAAGTTTAAGTTGAGTTGTTTGAAACAGTATGATGAACTATCTAATTTATGAACAATATATACTCTAATTTCACAAAATCTTATCAAATTTTTTTTGTAAAGCTTATACATCCATAAAATGGTTCTATGTCAAGTTATATAACTTTTTGATAAATTTTAGGTATTATTATCATTATTTTATAACAAGGTGACTAGTAGAAGTTCGAGTTTTCCCTACAAGTCAATTGAATTTTTCGTCAATCTCCTAGAAGTGGCCTAGAATGGACCATATGCGTCTAAATATAGTTTTTTTGAATTTTTTAAATCTTATTAGAGGTACATATAGGTCAATTTGGAATTACTTTCGGTAAACACGTAGAAATTCATTTATATCATAGAAAATAGCAAATCTACTTGAATTTTTTTGAAACTTCTTAAATATAACTTATATGTAGTCTATTGTATATAAAAAATATGTTGGTGCATATAAGATGGTTATTTTTATGGGTTACTTCACAATGGTATACTAAAATAAAAAAGAAAAAGGTTAGCACACAACGAATGAAATAAGGCCCGCTTCGGCCCAAATGGCCCGATTGTTGTCAGCGGTCCATTGCCAATTCGATGGCTCTGATCACGTTGACACGCTATATAATCTAGACCAAACCCTAGCTCCCATGTCCCCCCGCACACCCTCACGCCGCGCCTCATCCCTTCCCCCTCCGCGCCTCTCTCTCCGCCTCCTCAGATCCGCCGCCCCCGAGCCACGCGAGCCCCAGCTGAGGCGACAGATCCACCGATCCGTCCCCTCCCCACCCATCTCCTCCTCCTCCCCCACCCGTCGAGCTGCTGCGCGACTATGCCTCCACCGTCTTCTTCTGCATCTTCTCCACGCGCACCATGGCTCAGACGGCAGCGCTCGGATCTCGCGTCACGAGCTGGTTTGCCTCCTTCACTCGGGCAGCAGTGAGGGTGGCGCGCTCGTCCCAGGGGAGCCCCGTGGCACCCCCAGCCGGCGGCGCCCGGATCCGGCACGGCGCCGCGGTGCCGGCCTCCTCGCGGCCCGGTTCTCCGGTGGCGGCGGCGGCGGCGGCGGAGGCCCGGACCCCATTCTGGAGTTTGCCGAGCGGGTCAGCTTCTCGCTCCCTTCCTTCTCTCGAGTTGGAAACGAAACCTTCTGCTGCTGCTGATCCTTGGTCTTGGGGTCTGTGTTTCTGGAGACGAACAAATTCAGGGAGCACTTGGTCTTGGTCTTGGTCTTGGGATTTTCGTGTCAAATAGTGCTTGCAAATGTTTCGACGTGTTTGACCAAACAGAACAGCCAGGCCAGACTTAGCAACCGTTTGTTTCTAGTGCTACAGAGCGTATCTGTGCAGTAGGAAAAATAAAATTAGGATATTCAGAGTTCATCACAGGTTTCAGTTTTGATAGCTGAGCTACACACTGTTCCGTCCTCAATCAGCTAGGTTACCTGATGCACAACGGCAGGTCTAGTGTAAATCTAAATCACTCGCTCTCAGTTTTGGTAAAATAAAACATAGGGCTGAGAATTATCAAACACCCGTGACTGCAAATGTAACCGGGGGCACTTTTATATGTGCGGTGAAATTGATGCCTCAATCATTGTCAGGAAATCCTATGTTAACCGCTCGGGGCAGTATTTTATCATGCAACCCCAGACCTCTTTGTCTCGGTGAAGAATCGGGAAAGGCTGTAGGAGTGCTTAGTACTTAGTTGTTTGATTGGAACCAGGCCTAGCGTATAAAATATAATGTCTGCTTATTCAGTTTAACTTGACTTTTAAACATTTATGAACATAGAACTAATATGCTACAATGGAGTCTGAAAACTGGCAACAATGATTGTGAAGTGCAGCACAGAGCACACCCTGCTTGAGTTTATAAACCAACTTGAAGGTTTTGAAGCATCTGACAAGATTGCATTTCCAAATTCTAATGAAATGTATCTTCCACTGTCTTGTCCTGTAATGTGTGCCGATTTTGCATTTTTGCTAACAGGTAACCACTGTTATGAGTCATATACTCATAACTGCCCTCTATATTTAGTTCATAGCACTGCTCAGATTATTTATGCTCACATCTGATTTGGAGTACTAATTATTTGCAGCACTGATTTGGATGCTCACATCTTACTAATCTGCAATCTTTTGTGCAGGCGTTCTGTAGTAGCAGCTTCCTGCTCGATCTCACATCGGTTAAGCTCTGCAAGTCTCAGCCACTATTGCTTCATGTTCGAGCCTTGATAGTTGTGACAAGGTAAGTTACTGGTAGTCGATAGAGCTTGGTAACATTCCCTGTTTTGGCAGTTGTGCAGGGACCTCGCCAGCATGTTCATCGCTGCCATCCCCTTGTCCTCACTACAAGCACTCTTTTATGACCCTGCGCCTAACCATTGAGCCCACCTTTTTCTCATTTGGTCGTCAGACTTGTGAACATCACTGTCAATCATTACTTGCCTTATTCATTTTCTTTCGTGGATAACGAAACAGTTGCCAAATTCTTGTTAGCAAGTGGCAATAGCTGTTTTTATTAATTTGCAGCTTTTGCTTGTTTAGAATGTGAGATGTCTTTTTCAAACTACAGTGATGCATCAATGTTTCCTATTTAGTGTATTTAGCTAATGCTTGAAATGTTAGTTTAATCCTATCTCACTTCCTTTTTGGTTGGAGCTTTGTCAGTAGGCTAATCAGTGTTGCAATAGCTTTCATATGGAAATGCTGTGACAACCTTTTTGCAATGCGTGACAGCCTGGATCTACATATGGATGTTGCTTTCATGTTAGTAATCATTGGCTAAGTAATTATTTAATCTTTATTAGTTTATACCACTTAATGAGAAATAGTTGCATGGGTGAAGATCAATTAGAGTACATAATGTTGTATGCTTGTGCTTAACTCTAGCTAGTTTGTGCTAGCTGCTTGTGCTAGCTGCTTGGACTGACAGATAATGGTCTTTCCCTTTTTTTAAAAATAACCAGGAGCAGGAGGAGCAGCTGTAGGAGCAGGAGGAGCAGCTGCTCTAGCTACAGATAAGTATCAACCTCTCAAATTTCTTACCTTGTGTGTTCCTTGTTACTAGTATTTAATTCTTTAAGAGATTGCTTTAGCAGCCATTTTAAAGATTTCTCTATTCCTTTTTGTGCTTCACAGCAACAAGTTGCATACTCTTAGTAGATTCAAGTTCCTGTGATAAACACTGATATTACATTTGTTCCCTTAATTTCAGAAAAAACTGGAGAAGTAGAACTGAGGTAAACTCTTGCTGGATGAAAACTTGTACCTGATGTGAACTCTTGCTGGATGAAAACTTGTACCTGATGTGTTAGATCCTCTTTGTATTTGATGTAATACTGGATGAAAATTTAAGTGTATCCGATGTGATGCTAGTTTTGTTTATTTTTTGAAATGATATCCATTGGTTGGAATTGTAAGTTCGAATGGGCTAAAAAACCTAATATATAATTGATGGGCCAGATTTGTTATGAGCTGTATATCTACTGGGCTGGAAATGTGGTGACGTCATCATCCACGTCGGCTGCCACGTCATCATCCACGTAGGCTGTCACGTGATCGTCCACCTAGGCTGCCACATCATCATCCACGTAGGCTGCTACGTCATCATTGTCCACGTAGGCTGCCACGTCATCGTCCACGTAGGCTCTCACGTGATCGTCCACCTAGGCTGCCACGTCATCGTCCACGTAGGCTGCCACGTCATTTTCCATGTAGGCGTCCACATCAGCATCCATGTTGGCAGCCACATAATGATCCATGTCAGCAGCAATCCGTGATGATTATTTTCGTCGCTAAAACTGGGCTGTGGGTTGGGTTGCATGGGTCTCGGGCTGCTCCGTGACGATTCAGATACGTCACAGACCGTGATGTTTATTAAGAAACGTCGACATATTTAATCAATGACGCTCATTCTACCACGAAAATTTAAATCGTCGCGGATGCTAATTTGCGACGAATATTATTTAATCCGTGACAGAATGATTGCGTCACAGAATAAATAGTTTCTTGTAGTGATCGCAATGCCTGACCTTATTTACTCTCAGTCGCCGACATGTACCAAGTTGAAAGGTTGAAGCTGCACTGTGTGTCAAAGATGTGGGACATGGCAAGCGAGGAAACTGTGACTTCATTTCTACGATAGGCAATTCAGGCTAACTACACACAATTGCAGGACAAGTGCATGTCTCTCTTAGAGCGAATCTTTTCTCACGGAATACTTATATATGATTGGGCGGTTGTATGCACTGATCATCCCGAATTTATGCACAATCTCCGTAGAAGATCCAAACTCATTCGTTTCGAGCATACTCACCATTCAGAATTCATACAAGTTGCAATGGAGGTAGAGGAAGAACAATGGAGGTATGGTGGTAATAGATAGAGAAGGGTGAAGTTTTGATTGAGGAAACTCCGGCCTGTTGATGTTTCACAAGGAGGACCTTCCTAGTGGTAAAAAGGGAGGAAAAGCTAAGATGATGTTTGTTTGGATTGATCCAGAATCGGATCGTCCGTCCTTTTGATGGTTTGCAGGAAGGACCTTCCTGAGAAACAATTGTGTAACTGCTTGTTTCCAAGTGCCGACTATTCCACGTGTCCGGCCGCTGCGCGCCTGGAAACTGGACATGTCTGCCCCAACAATAGCACAGAGCGGTTCTGGTAAGTTGGCGGGAGAAAAGCGCGCTCGACAGCCAAAAAAAAGTTTTCCCGCAGACAAGTGTATATATCTCATTTCTCTCGACGACGCGGCGTACACTACTGCAACTCTGCAAGAGACTTGCCGGCACCACGCTCCTTTTCCTTGTGGTAAAGACTAGAGCTAGCGTCGGTGCTTAGATCTGCTGTTGCCCGTGGCGGGAATGGCGAATCGTAGCGACCCTAGCGGCGAACAGAGAAGCAGGACTCGCTCCGGTCTGGTCAGTTCTCTGTTTAGCCATGCTACTTTGATCTGTCATACTAGTTAAGGTGAATTCTAGATTTGGGGATCTGGGTTAACAGACTATGTTCATGTATTTTAAAGGTGTTTGGAGTAGACTCCGAAAGCTCCAGATCGCTGACGCCTGGTCCTCGTGAAGTCATCGTTATAGATCCTAATGAAAACGAGTGCAAGGACGGGTTGCCTGTCCATCTGAGGTATGACTGGACAGGCGCCAACCCTGGGCGTCAATATGTATGCTGCTGTGAGGTAAACGATAACCTGTATCACTTCTAATAAATGTTGCTTCTGCGTTTGATGTTAGTGTGGTCAATCGCTAATTATATGAACGAAATCGGTGACTGCAGATTGATGGCATGAAGTGCGCGTCGTTTAGGTGGATAGATCCTGAATGGGATATTAGGACTCTAAAAGTTCTAGAGAAACTGATGGAAATGAAGGGAAAAGCTGAAGAGGAAGCAAGGTCGTGGAAAGAAGCATGTACCGCTGCTAAGGAGGAGGCCAATGTCAAAGCAGTTGAGCTGCATACAATAACGCGATACTACAGGGAGGTAACCCATAACCTGTTTGAGACGAGAAAGAAAATGAGAAATGATGCTATGTTGTCTCCTACAGAAAAGGATGAAGCCAACAGGTACCTAAAAGCTGAAAGGGAGGCAAGGATGTGGAAGGAAGAATGTGCAAAGGCTAAGAGGAAGATTCAAGAGACTGTCGCTGAGCTGCAGACGGTTAAGCAGCTCCTGGATTCTACAACACTTGTGGTGAAGAAGGTGAGGGAATTGCTGAGACAGACCTCATATAAGAGGTCGCTCAGCAAGGACAATAATGAGGCATAATGTGATTTGTGGTGTTATTGCTAGGTAGATGGTTTAGAGGTGCTAATCATGTTTGTATTTTGGTATTTGCTACTTGTTGGTGGTGTGAAGTTTGTGGTGATGAGTAGCTATGAGATGCCATCTTATGATGTTTGATACTTGTCTGCTCTGTTGATGTTTTGCAGGAAGGGCCTTCCTGATTATCGAATGCGTAACTGCTTGTTCCCTACAGTGATTGTGGTAGAAACTCATACATATGCGCGGAATAATTGACGAAGGATGACAATATAGATATTTGTACATTGAATTGCATTACAGGTGGTACACAATCGAAGTTCCTCATTACGGATAGCTAGGCAACAGCCATGTTCCTCGCGACCAAATCCTGTCCCCACGAACCTGCTTAATGCGGATCGCCGGAGTAGTGTTGACGTCTGGAACAATACCTATTCCCTGCTGGCAGATCCAGTACTCATTCTTTTCATCATGATGATAAGTTCATAGGAAGTAAATGTGATTTGCCCTCAGGTCAGCCAAACCAGAAATGGCATGCTCTTCTGTAACAATGCACTTGCCAGGACCAAACAAGATGATCTTATTCCGGAACTCAGGAGCTCTCTCCCAGGGAATAGGCTGCCAAATGTCCCCGACGAATGAATGCAAAGTTAATTCTACCACCTCAGCTTCTTTCTCCTTCAGAACAACAAAGAACAATCGGTCTTCACCTTCGAGTAGAGAAGAGTTGCCCATGCCAATAACCCATGACAACCGAAGTCCAACAGGATGGGGAGGTGCTGGAAGATCTTGCCCCAAGTAGATCCGCATGTGTTCAGAAGAACTACACCAGAAATCTTCCGAAGGTAGTGTAGTCCAGTCGGATTGGCTACCCAAATGCCACATGGAAATGGGCAATGACCCAAGTGCTGCAAAAGATTTCTCTGGCCAAAAGAAAGTAATCATGACAAATGACTCTGCACCAGTTGCTGTTTCAAGGCACAAGATACAAGCTTGGAGAGTAGCCATTTGGCTTCATTTCGGAAGTCGAGGAAGGCGAATGTGCTTCCGAGGAGACAAAGGATTCAGCATCAGCGCGTTGCACCAATCTCTGCAATCTAAGGCGACTAGGCTTCCAGATCCGCCGCAACCAATCAATCTAGTCCTTTTCCCAGCCAATGTAGGAAAGGAGACATCAAAAAGCCGCATATCAGCGACGAATGCGAATGTCACTGTTCCAGATTCACTGATAAATTCAGATTTCAGAATCCAAGGGTCAAACGGGCGTGCCTCACCCGAACGAACGCAGTTCCAACCCTTGCAGACAGCTTTGAACATGATGAAATCTCTTGCATCTCTGATCTTATTGGTGACGCTCACAACAATGTTAGGAATAAGATTTGCCCAGGTACGAGGCATCATTGACGGGATAGCCAAAGAACAAGGTTGTGGGAGAACAATAGAGGAGTTACAGCTCCAACAAAGACAAATGAGTGGAAAAGGTAGTCCAGAAGGTCCGGTATACTGATGTATTGCTAAAAGGACCTTCTGGACTACAATTATTTCTTCCGGTCCATTAACATTCTGCTGAACGGTCTTTCCCCTTCCTCAGAATGTCCTCCCTCCATCCACAAAAGA
This sequence comes from Cenchrus fungigraminus, assembly GCA_036936925.1. Lineage (NCBI taxonomy): Eukaryota > Viridiplantae > Streptophyta > Magnoliopsida > Poales > Poaceae > Cenchrus > Cenchrus fungigraminus. Next base: position 70,315,489 of record CM072768.1, on the reverse strand, counting down.
ATGCAATTCTCACTTCCCGATAAGTAGATATAAGTGTAAATTTGGTCAAAATTGAATTAGTTGAACTGAACGGATCCCATGACTACTCTAATCTTTTCGGGAGTAGTTTTTTCAATAATGGCTGAATGGGTTCCTCTAGCCATAAATATCCCCCTTCCTCCCAGCGCCCTCTTCCGCTCCCCACTCTTGCAACCAACAAAAAACCCCATTCTCGCACAGCGCCCTCTTCCTCTTCCAACTCTTGCAACCAACAAAAAAACCCCATCCTCACACAGCGCTATCTTCCTCTCCGCATGGAGCCATTGTCTCCTAGAGGTGCAGCGCAAGCCACATCCTCCTCCTCTTCTGATGAAAGGGAGGATCTCCAGTGATCTGATGAAGAGGAGGCAGAGCGGAGGCCCATTCGGGTGGTGGTTGACACATCCTCTGATGATTTGGATTTTGTGGAACAAAATGAAATCCAAGATCATGTGCCTCTGAAACATCGCACCCCTCGCAAGTCAGCAAGAGGTGCTAGGGGTCAGGGGCGCAAAAGCACCGCCACTCGCCGGGGAACTGTCGTCCAAGCGCCGTCATCCTCTCTCATCCTCATCGGTCGGCGGCAGTCGATCTCTGCCATCGTCACCGAGCAGAGGCCATCATCGACCCGCCGTCATCATCCGCCATGGAGCGGCGCCAAGGCCGTGCTCGACCGGCCGCCATGGAGCGGCGACATCATCCTCTGGCGGCGGCATTGGAGGGACGACCTAATCCGCGGGCGGCGCCCTGGGAGGTCCGCCACCATCTTCCACGGGCGGCGGCAACAGAGCGACATCCTCGTCCGTGAGCAGCTGCAACAAGGCACCGGGTGCACCATCGACAAAGAAGCGGCGCCTTGATTAGTGGATTAGTGGTAACTGCTACTAGTAGAAGTAGGAGTAGAAGAAGCAGAACGAAGATTCGCCTTCTGTTCATCAGGTCTGATTGAATACTGCTACCACTATTTTTCCTTGTAAGATGTTGGTTTTCTCATTGTGTAGCAGTGACAGTTTAATCAGTTCCGACTGAAAACTACAAACCGGACTTTCGTCTGTGTTATTTCGGTATTTAAGAAATCAATGGAACGAACTTTCCGTATACAACGAATTTATACCTGTTGGCATTTCTTACATTGTTACTAGATTTGCAACGGCGCCAGAAAGCTTGTTGGTATACTACACGATCACAGATAGATCCGCAAGCGCACGGATACCGTTGTAGCTTTCACCTGGGAGTATTCCAAGGTATCGATTTCCACGGGGAACGAGAAGTGTTGTGAACCTGAACTAATTCGTCCGGGGGATATGGTGACGAAGGATAGAAAGGCAAGGGTACATTTCGGGTAGAGAGGGGATAGCAGATGAAGTTTGGGACTCTTGAGAGTCACGGATAGAATCAAGGCAAAACTTGTCTCTCGTCGGGGCCAGAGGGAAAAGAGCCACGGAAAGGGATGAGAAGGGGGCTCTGATGTCGTAACTCCTACCTGCCGGAACTAACGTGGTGGACTACAAAGCCCGTCCGGAGCTGTCACCTCCCTAGGGTACCACAACTATTCCATTGAACCGGGAAGCATTCTAAGGTACTGGAAAGCCTAGACACCAAGTCTACACTAACCAAGCACTACTTTACTCGAATTCAAAGCAAAGCAATCACAACAAGTAGAAACTACTAAATGTGATCGAAGAACCTAAGAGCGAATAATGAAATGACTTGAGACTTAGTTACTCACAAATCCGAAAATAAAAAATATCCCAGGTGTGGACGACTGTAGTTGTACCGCACCCGCCAAGGAAGGGGAAGAAGACCGACACTCCGGCTTCTACTCCAACACTAGGGGAAGAAGATCGACACTTCGGCTTCTACTCCAACACTCAACTCTCTCTCCCTACTCTCTGAATACTAACTTATGTAGGGCTCCACCACTTTCTTCTAATCACTTCTGTCCTTCTACGAGGTGCCAGGCTCTATATATAGCCCCAATGGGTCGGTGGCTGCAGGAGGGGGTACTTGTAGGCGTGAGGGAGCTGCAGTGCCGAGCAAGGAGGTGCGGCCGTATCTCTAGGTGCGGCCGGCCCTCCACTTTCCACCGCCTTCGATCGTGCATTCGTGATTTGGTCCCTGAGGCGGTTTGAAGACGGTTGTGGGTCGGTTTGCTGAGCGAAGGAGGTGCGGCCGGACCTCTTGTCATCCACTTCGGATCGTGCTCTAGTGAATAGATGAAGTCTTGAACGCTGTCCCATGTCGGTTGTTCACTGGCTTGTGGGTCCATGGATCCAAGTGAGGCTAATCTCAACCTCTGGATCAAACCGACCTTGTTTCCTCGATCAGGATCATTTCTAGCTGTGTTCCCTGAAGCGACCGAGGCTTGGTGACACATTTGGGCGAATCAGGCAGGTGCGGTCGGTCCTAGTGGTGCGGCCGGCCCTGGAGGTTCGACCGGCCCTAGTGGTGCGGCCGACCCTACCTCCTGGCCCCTGTGCAGCTCGCCTGTGGTGTGTTTGCTTGATCCAACATGATCGTGATGGTTTTGGTCTTTTGGGAGCTAGTGCACGGGACTTCACTCGGTGTGAACCTAAATAGTGATGCAAGGTAGGGCCGGCCGTACCACTAGGTGCGGCCGTGCCTACCTTATGTGGCTTGGTGCTCCGGAATTGCTCCCTAATCTTGATCCTGTAGATAAAATCTCAACATAGCTCATGGAACCTCGTTAGCACCTAAAACATGCATGAAATTCGTTATAAAGTGCTACCATAGCCGAGATGTTGACGGTCAAATGTTTGCTGTAAGGACCGTCAACACATCCCCACACTTGGCCCTTTGCTCTTCCTCGAGTAAAGGTTAAGGACCAAGGTGAGAACAAAAATTCCTATGGTATGAAGCGAGCATAAGAGATATTCCGAATGATACCTTGCACTTGTGAACTTTGAAGTGTCTATCATGCCATCTTGGGTAGTTGAGGAATGGAACGATCTTGAATCAAATCACTTCTACTCCTCATGTCAAGTAGCTTTGGATTTTTTTCAATAAGTTTTCAAAATAAACCTTGCTTGGCACCTCATTTGATTCTCTCAAATCGCTCAATGTGTATAGTCCTCACCAAGGCATTAGATTGCCTTCCTTCAACCTACTTCTAATGATGGATATATATGGAGCTCAAGGTAGGGTATAAAGATGAGGCATACTTGCATCACATGTATTACAAAGTCAAAAACCGGATTTAAGGAGAAAATCAAATCATACAATCAGATCAAGATGCGCATGTGTAGGGATATGATGGATATGGTAAGGTGGATACTAAGCCCAGAATGGGTGATAGATATTACCATATGTATAATGAACATTGTGATGATGGTAAGGTGTACACTAGGCCTGGAATGGGTGCTAGTTATTACCATCTGATTTGTTGTAGCTCCATTTTGCATGATCCTCTCTCTCTACTTTAACTCTTTTGTGGACATGGCTATCTTTTCTTTTTCTTTTTTTCTTTTTTTTCTTGGACCTTCATGTGTCCAACTTTTTTTTTCTTTTCTTTTTTGTACTTGGACCTTCATGTGTCCATATTTTTTTTCTATAGCCATGTCTCTTTTGTAATATTAACTTGGAGAGAGAGATCAACACATAGTGTGGAGCTTTATTTTGTGGAATAGATAGATGGTACAATGCTAGCTCTCAACTAAGCATAGCAAGGAGGATGTTGGCGTGTACGTGTATCTTGATCATGAAAGCATGAAAATAATTCTCACAAGGGTCACAACAATTTGACAAAGCTCAATGCAACGACAAGTAGCATATGTGTATGAGGTTTTCAAGATGTCTCATCATATGGCTCTAGTAGGACTTGGCATATCAAAGAGGAGCTTCGCAAAGGGTTTTCAAAATTTTCAAATAAATTTCCCAAGCACTCAAACATTTGGAGCAAAGATCATTTCATCGGACCATATCTCAAATATCAGCTCCTTAGATGGGCATGGTTTCCTAAAGATATGTTGTTCACAAGCATCAAGATAATAAGTATGGAATAAAACTTATGCAAGCCAACCATATGAAACATGTCGAGCATTGGGTGCATGAGGATTCTATTGAGTTTGATTTATATTATCGGATTTTAAGCTCATTTAAACTCATGATTTCCAAAAGTAGAGAGGTAGGGGTGCACATACCGTCGCTCTTGGAGAAAGTGGGGAATGAGGTAGACAAATGGTGATTCGGCCAAACCACAGGGGCGACCGACTTGCTCTAGTGCACTTACCTCATCCCTGATCGATTAGAATAGTCGGTGTTGTGCGGCACCATGGTGGGAGATCTCAATTTTGTGTTTCGACGAGCCAGAGAAATCTCCCCCACACTTGCTCTTGTACCTGGTGTTATTATTCAAAGAAAAAGATGGAAACAAAAAGGGAGGCTCTGCTAGCTGAAGAGCTAGGAAGCCTTTATTCAAATTCAAATATTTTTGTGTTTTTTTAAGAGAGAAAGATGCAAGAACCAACACCATCTTCAAACCAAAATAAGATTTAGTATGAGAGAAACTTACTCGGGATACTCACATATCTCCCCCACACTTGGAGTTTGCAATGCTAGGCAACACAACTCAAGTGTGCGGAGTTCAAGCTTCCTTCGTAATACTTTCTCTCCCTAAATTACCTTGGTGTTGTAGTTGGTGTAGCTCTCATTTTTTTAGGCATTGCTTATCCATCGGTCCTTTCAATCTCCACCTGAAACGTTAGCGACCAAAAATACCCGAAGGACAACTAATCCTAAAGAGATGCTCTTGGTTTTATTTGAAAAGGAAATCTAAATGATTATTCAGGCTATCTCCCGATAGATCTTTGTTTTGGGTCATAAGCTCGACCACTGGAGATCTTCATCTTGCAGCCAATCGAGATGATGAAACCATCATAGCTCTAGCTGCAAGGTTAGTACCAAAAGAATGACCACGAAATTTGCAATGTTTATGGTAAACAAAAGCATCTACAACCTTCCTTTCAAAGTTAGCATGCACAAGGAGAATGAGGAGGTTGTAGGTTTCGTAAAGGTCATTAGTAATAGGGCTTGATAACTCTGAAAACTTTTGATGTGAGCATGGGATTTGTGATCCCTCTAGTGTAAAACCTTCATGCTCGAGTCTGTTTTGAGAATCCAGTGTCGACGCCTCAAGAATGTCCATAGACCACACATGTTCTTTCTTAACCTCAGGTCTATGACATTGGAGATGTGTATCTCAAACCTCAAGATGATATGACTGCTTTTCATGGTCGAGCACACTACTCAGTACCCCTTCAATGGGTCTTCCGATGAGAATGAAGGGTGGGTCTCCTTTTGGGATGTCAAAGATATGATAATCTAGGAAGATCCCATACTCTCCAATCTTTGTTTGGACGACTCTAAGGATTCCCTCCGTCTCTATGGTTTGACCCGAAATCCATTGGAGACGCTTTTGAGAGAAAGAAAGGGGTTCGTCGGGAGAGGCCTCTAATAGTAAGGATTTAGGAATGATATTGATATCGACCCTAGGGTCATAGAACACATCCTGGTAAGAGAGGTTTCCTACTTGCCATGAGAGTGACTTTAGCTCGGGATAGCTAGATTACTTGATCCATGCCTTCTGCTTCTCTCAACCATTCTCGGCTACTGATTGCGGAGATGTATTCCAACTTTTCTCTCCGTCTTTTTACCTCTTCTAGGTTAGGTAAGTTGACTAATTCTCTCTCGTGTGTTGAGTCTATTTCCCTTCTCGGGAAGGGTTTCTCCGTCCAATGTTTATCAAATAACTCATCATAGTATTCATAGATGAAGTCATACGAGGGGTGATCGAACTCTCGATAAGGTTGGAATGGTTCCCCTATGAACCAAGTTTTGGTAAGAGGAGGATGGGTGTCTGTGGATATGAATTTTTCTAGGATAGGCTCCTCCTCTATGAATTCTGATTCAGAGAGTGGATCGGAGTTTGTTGATTCCTCGTCGAAGTCATACGAGAAATCAGCTGGGTACACACGGGGATAGAGGAGTGGTTCTTCATGGCAAAAAGTGCTAGTGGGTATCTCCTCTATTGGTTTCGGTTCCGAGAGAGTGTTTGGCATGTGCTCCTCCTGAGTGATCTCTTCCTCATCCGGGAATTCATCATAAACTCCCGTGTAAGGGGTATTTTGAAGGATTTTTGTTAGAATGTCCTTACACTTAGACAAGGTGAGATGAGTGAAAGATCCTTCGGAAGAAGAGTCTAAGAAAATTGCTGACTCTGGTTGAAGACCATCGCGAAAGTGTTGCAAAAGAGCGGGCTCTGCGATACCAAGGTCTGGACTAGAATCTACGATTTTTATAAATCTTTCCCATGCGGCTCCTAGAGATTCGGTCTTCCGTTGCTCAAAACAGATGACCTCTCGTCGGAGTTTCACTACTTGGGGAGTCAGGAAGAATGTTAGGCAAAAAGCCTTTCGTAAACTTTCCCAGTCCCCCTCCATACTTCTCACACTGAGCGAATACCTTTGCTTTGCTCTCCCCGTTAATGAAAACGGAAAGAGTTTCCATTTCAAGGTATCTTGACTCATTCCTGCGATCACAAGACACGAACAAAGTTGTTCGAACTCACGCAGGTGGGAATAAGGACTTTCATCCTTATCTCCGGAGAAGCTTTGCTCTCGGACCATAGCTATGAAGCCGGGACGTACCTCATAGCTAGATGTTTCAATGGAATGTGATGAAGGTGGAGGCTCCAAATGATCGCCCTTTGGAGCGGCAAAATCGAAAAGGGTTGGATTGGAATCCATGTGATAAATGGGGTGATACACAGACGAACTGGGTTCAGAATCAAAACAGCTACCGTTCCCCGGCAATGGCGCCAGAAAGCTTGTTGGCACTTCTTACGTCATTACTAGATTTGCAACGGCGCCAGAAAGCTTGTTGGTATACTACACGATCACAAATAGATCCGCAAGCGCACGGATACCGTTGTAGCTTTCACCCGGGAGTATTCCAAGGTATCGAATTCCACAGGGAACGAGAAGTGTTGTGAACCTGAACTAATTCGTCCGGGGGATATGGTGACGAAGGATAGAAAGGCAAGGGTAGATTTCGGATAAAGAGGGGATAGCTGATGAAGTTTGGGACTCATGAGAGTCACGGATAGAATCAAGGCAAAACTTGTCACTCGTTGGGGCCAGAGGGAAAAGAGCCACGGAAAGGGATGAGAAGGGGGCTTTGATGTCGTAACTCCTACTTGCCGGAACTAACGTGGTGGACTACAAAGCCCGTCCGGAGCTGTCACCTCCCTAGGGTACCACAACTATTCCATTGAACCGGGAAGCATTCCAAGGTACTGGAAAGCCTAGACACCACGTCTACACTAACCAAGCACTACTTTACTCGAATTCAAAGCAAAGTAATCATGACAAGTAGAAATTACTAAATGCGATCGAAGAACCTAAGAGCGAACAATGAAATGACTTGAGACTTAGTTACTCACGAATCCGAACTTACAAAATATCCCAGGTGTGGACGACCGTAGTTGTACCGCACCCGCAGAGGAAGGGGAAGAAGACCGACACTCCGGCTTCTACTCCAACACTAGGGGAAGAAGACCGACACTCCGGCTTCTACTCCAACACTCAACTCTCTCTCCCTACTCTCTGAATACTAACTTATGTAGGGCTCCGCCACTTGCTTCTAATCACTTCTGTCCTTCTACGAGGTGCCAGGCTCTATATATTGCCCCAATGGGTCGGTGGCTGTAGGAGGGGGTACTTGTAGGTGAGAGGGAGCTGCAGTGTTGAGCAAGGAGGTGCGGCCGGCCCTCCACTTTCCACCACTTTCGATCATGCGTCTGTGATTTGGTCCCTGAGGTGGTTTGAAGATGGTTGTGGGTCGGTTTGCTGAGCGAAGGAGGTGTGGCCGGACCTCTTGTCGTCCACTTCGGATTGTGCTCTAGTGGGTAGATGAAGTCTTGAACGCTGTCCCATGTCGGTTGTTCACTGGCTTGTGGGTCCATGGATCCAAGTGAGTCTAATCTCAACCTCTGGATCAAACCGACCTTGTTTCCTCGATCAGGATCCTTTCTAGCTGTGTCCCCTAAAGCTACCGAGGCTTGGTGACATGTTTGGGCGAGTCGGGCAGGTGCGGCTGGTCCTAGTGGTGCGGCCGGCCCTGGAGGTTCGGCCGGCCCTAGTGGTGCGGCCGGCCCTGCCTCTTGGCCCCTATGCAGCTCGCCTGTGGTGTGTTTGCTTGATCCAACATGATCGTGATGGTTTTGGCCTTTTGGGAGCTAGTGCACGGGACTTCACTCGGTGTGAACCTAAATAGTGATGTAATGTAGGGCCGGCCGTACCACTAGGTGCGGCCGTGCCTACCTTATGTGGCTTGGTGCTCCGGAATTGCTCTCTAATCTTGATCCTGCAGATAAAATCTCAACACAGCTCACGGAACCTCATTAGCACCTAAAACATGCATGAAATTCGTTATAAAGTGCTACCGTAGCCGAGATGTTGACAGTCAAATATTTGTTGTAAGGACCGTCAACAATACCGAGGGAGTACACACACAATACCATTTTTTATTAGAAACAACACAATCCAAATACAAACGACACAAATGCATGCATACGCATTAATTACACATGAGGATGGATGGATCCACCATAGTTCGAACTACAGCGACATACTCTGAATGACATACTACTAGCATCTACCATCACGGCTCATACTACTACCATCACCACATACTACTAGCATCTACCATCACGACTCATATACTACTACCATCACCACATACTACTAGCATCTACCATCACTGCTCATACTACTACCATCACCACATACTACTAGAATCTACCATCATGGCTCATACTACTACCATCACGGGCTCATGGAAATCCAGCCGCTGCACGGAGTGCAGCAAAACGTGTCTCCTGGATCAGATACTCCTCCAAAGCGCGATGCCTCGCCCTTGTATCCCAAATCCAGGTAGGCGAAACAGCGATGTTATGTGCGTGTAACAGCAGGTCACGAATGGTCCATTGCCTGTGACCCCTGTGGCAAAAAGGGCACACCCACATTACTTCGTGATAAACACGGGCGGGCCCGCCCTGCTGAAGCCAAAGCAACACAGACCATTTCAGGTCATGCGATTCATCTTGTTCAATGAGCACTGGCCGCGGGGGTGGCATTTCAATGGGCAACAACAGAGGTGGGGGCCTGGGCTGTGGGCGAAAAGGTGGTGCCATGAGGTTCAGTTGATCCTGAGCTGCCGTTGCCAGCGGCTGAACTGGAGGTGGCATCACCCCCGGGTGTTGCTGAGGTGCCGATGCCAGTGGAAGTGGAGGTGCCATTGGGGTCGGGTGCTGCTGAGGTGCCGATACCAGCAGAAGTGGAGGTGCCATTGGGCCCGGGTGCTGCTGCGGTGCCGATGGCAGCGGCTGAACTGGGTGGCGGTGAGGTGCTATTGCACCCAACAGCTCCCCCTTCCCCGACTCCTCCAAGTTCCATGCTCCGTCCCTTCCTTGCCCGGCCATTCCCCACGTACTGCATACACAAATGAAGAACAAACCCTACATAAGCAAACAGTGTGACCATCTCGATACCATGCATACATAAAGTAAACAAGATTAGCCAACAAAATGAACTCACCCTTGTATCCCACTGAAGTAGAGAAATGCAAGACGGGGAACCGATGAGTGTTGGCCTTGCCTTTCAAGAACACTCTGCTGCACTCGCCTATTTATCGAGGACTACAGCGGTCACGTGAGCTCGGTGTAGCATTGCTAAAGTTACTAAGGAAAACGTGAGATGCTCAAAATATAGTTAGGCCTACGCATGATAGGAATCTATCTAGGTCAAAATCTTCAGTGGCGTGCATCGATTACATGTGTGGACGATGGGTATCACGGGATGAGCCTGACGTGTCTAGGTATGTGTTTACTTCCGGACTTTCCTCTCTGTAGAGCACAAGAAAGTCCTACGGACAAATCACACTGCATCAGCTGCATCTAATGGCTATCTCACTACGTCAGCTCATGCCGCATCAACAACGAGACAACCCTCTACCATTTATTTATGTAATGGTTTAGGTGTCAATTGCATCTGGAGAACAAGATTGGGCACTGTAATCAGATGGACCAGATGGTCCTTGTGTTGCAACACGTAGGGTGCGGGATGACTTGACAAGTCCTCCTCGATCAGGTACGCTGCGTGAGTCGTGACTGTAAAGGTCTACGAATGGTCTGGATTCGTACTTGATGATTCCCGCTGGCCTTGGAGACTGAGAAACGTGATGAACTTGTTGATGCGACAAGACCAAAACGGAATAAACTGGAATTAGAATAGCAATATATGTTTTTTTTTGTGTGTGTGTAATATTAACATGCATATAAGCACAGAAGGGCATCTCGAATGGGCGTTTGGGAACGACACGCTCTCACAAGTTGATCCACGTGTCGATCATTGAGAATTGTAGTTAAGCACTGGCACCGGGTGTTAACCGACGAACTTGTGTGCACACGCAGCACACCCCCTCTGAACGGACGTGTCGATCATTGTGAATCGCACTTAAGGACTAGAACCAGGAAGTTCATGACCCGAACGTGGCCACACCTGCTCTGAAGGGACGCGTCTATTCCGGGTGAGATTAAGAGGTTGCAGAAGCTAACCAAAGACAGTGAGGACCTCCTTCGTCTACTGCTTAGCAGTAAAAGATGAAGAGGTTAAGATCATTAGATCAAATCTCCACTTTCTCTTGTGATTATGAACTGGATTTAGCTTTGTTAATCAATGTTCCATGTGATACTGTTATCTTGTAATAGTTTGTGATATGTGATGAACAATATGGTCGTGCTTGATAATAAACAATAGTTTGCTTTATTGTATAAAGAAATATGTGCTGATTACTATTTTGCCAACCAAATCAGAATTATTCAAAAAAAGGATCAGAATTGAAATTAAATCCATTAATAATGATGCATGATTAGTTAATTTTATATTGTCCTTCAATGGGCTTAGCCCACTTTTAATTGGGCCAAAAGTCATTTTTTTCAAATTAACATGACACAGAAGGCCGCAACAATGTGCGCACTTGTTGGACTCGACCCAACCAAAACGGGCCCACCGTAATCAAATTTCATCTGAAAAAGCTACAATTGGGCCCAACAAAATCTTTTTTGGGCTATATGAACAACGCCAGCCTACATGAACAGTTTTGGGCTCAACCCAGCTACAAACGGGTCAAATTTGTTTTATGATGCATACGATTTGTCACAATTGGCCTGCCACATCGGATGCCACATCAGATTCTGTCTAGCGTGGTAAAGCTGCAGGAACGATGTTATGACGCATTGTATCGACGAATTTCCACGCGTCATTAAACTCATGATGCCGGGAAATAAGGTCTCATCATTAATCACGGTTTGTGATGCTCAATTAATGACGGAGCATTTTCGTAACAACCGGCGTCATTAATCGCGGTTTATGACGAGAAACGACCTTTTTTTGCGTCACTTGTCGGCGTTTTTCTTGTAGTGCCGTCAGGTGGCGACGGGCTGTCGCTGATTTCGTGGAGCAGTGCCATGGCTTCGAGGTCCATAGGGTTCCAACGGTACTTCAGCATCGCTAAGAAGTACTTCGCACCGGAGTCTTTAGCAGTGGCATCTCCGACGAGCTTCAGACCCTTATCGGGATTCCGCCGCCTCATCAATTTCTCCATCCCCTCGAAGCATAAGGCCTCTAGATGATTGGCCTCATGGAAGTGCTGCTTAAAGCACGACCTGACGTAGCGATTCCTGCACACCTGATGAAGTTCACGCAGCGACACATGCAGTAGTACCTCATCGGAGTCGCAGATGCGCCGGAAGGTGCCACAGATCTGATTACGAAGGATCAGGAAACGAATGACGGGCTCCTACTTGATGGAGTGGATGATGATCTGGGTGATAAGATCATCTGGCAGTAGCAGCATCAAGCACATCGCGGCAATCAAGGAGAAGGTGAGGATATAGAAAGGTGACGGGGTTTGGAAATTGAAAGGCGACAGGGTTGAAATTGAAAGGCGACAGGGGTTCAAATTGAAAGGAGACGGGGGTTGGAAATAGAAAAAGGCAACTCGGCCATCTAGAACAATATATGGAAATTGAAAAGGCGCCACAGTTTGGCAGCTGACGCTGAGGAATGGGCGCAACACCATTGCCCCTGCCCCTTCACCTTCCCGCGTAATTGAAAGGTGACGCATGTTTTTGGATGGTTTTGCTCCCGAAACGGGGCCCAAGGCGTAGTGGGTGGGGGCAGAGGCGCCTGACGGTTCCCGTCTTGTCAATATAACTCCCCTGCCTTCCCCTACTTCTTCCATAAGCTTATCATCTCTTTCGCTTCTTCTTCCTCCTCGCGATCAACCACTACAAATCTCCGGTCACCAAGAGATCATGAAGGAGAAGATGGCGTCGAGTGCCCCATCGCCGGCGAAGAGGGGACGAAGGGAGGATGATGATAACAAAAGCCGCCATCGAAGGAAGTTGGAGTAGGGGAAGGAGCCAGCAACCAAGAAGAAGGACGCCGACATAGAACCGTTCGGCGACGACACTAAGATCGTTGTCCACCTGCTCAAGAGCGCGTTCAGCAAGCTTCAAGATGTTGGCGAGGCCTTCGACATCAAGTCATCTATGAAGTGGACAAGGACCCGAGCGTGAAGGGTCTCGCCTTCAGGATCCACGGGTTGGCTGAAAAGCTCGAGAACCTCCTCGTGGTCAAGCGGGCTGGCCGCCACTTCGTCTTCGACGACTGCGACTCCGACGACGACGACGGCTCCGACGGTAGCCACGGCGGCAACGACAGTGGGACTCCGACGGCGGTGACCGACTAATTGATAGACTCCTCTACTAGATATAGTAATTGACGAGGGCCTAGATTAGGGCCCCCTTTGACGGTGAGATAATCACTTTCGAGATGGAGTCTTCTGACACCATTGACAATGTGAAGGCTAGGATTGACAACGTGAAGGCCAAGATTCAAGAGGACGAAGACTTAAGACCCCTGTCAAGACTATCACTGGCAAGACGTCTTGTTCCCGGCAAGTTGGGAGCTTCCCCGACAAGTTCCCTACTAGAGGGACCCCCTCCAACAAGTCTCCACCTCGCACGACAAGTCTCCGCCTCGCACGACAAGTCTCCGCCTCGCACGACAAGTCTCCGCCTCGCACGACAAGTTGCTCGTTCGCACGAGCACTCTCCATGTCCGACCAGGACACAAGCCGTACCACGTGGCGCGACCCCGACACGTGAACTCTCTCGCTACGACGCGTGGGGCACTTGTTCCCCATGCCATGCAAGCGCACCAGCTGGCAGCCCGCGCGGACAGCCGGCCCCGACAGAAGCCTTAATGCGGCTCTGATCAGCCGCGCATCCATCAAGCAGCCGTCACATCCGACCCTGCAGCACGCAAGCTCCACCCGAGGCACTCGAGTAACCCCTACGACGAGCGCAGGCCTACAATTAGGTCTTAACGTGGCGGACTCATCCCATGCTCGGACACATTGGGTCGCCACCAAACTACTCGGAGGAAGTGCCAGGCATCCCAAAATGAACAGCTCCGCCCAGCCACGCGGCGGCCGCTACGACAACACGGAGCAGCTCCTCTTCAATGCATCCTGACGGACAGCGACGCACGAGAAGACAACCCAATGGCCAACACTGTAGCTTTTTCTTTCTTTCCCCTTTTGCCCCTCCCCCTTGCATCTATAAAAGGGAGAGGAGGGCAACCGTCGCGGGGGGCTGACGATCTGACGAACTGAACACCCATACTCAGGGACTTGGGCTCGACACCCTCTCCCGACCAGTTTGTAACCCCTACTACAAACAACCCTAGCGTGGGAACACGGCAGCTCGACACTGGACGTAGGGTATTACTCCTCGGAGGCCCGAACCAGTATAAAACCCGGTGTCTCTCGCGCTAACCATCCGAGTCCGGCACATGATCGATACAAATTTACTGTCCGGCGGTAGAGAACCACGACAGTTGGCGCGCCAGGTAGGGGCACATCGTGTGTCTCGACGAACTTCACCAATGACTCGGATGGAGGGCCGCAGGGTTTCGCTAACCCCTGGGGCCACCATGCGTTTCGGCTCCCTCGGCTTCGTCTACACCGGGCCGGCGGAGCCCGTCGCCGGGCGCATCTTCGCCCGGCCGGCCCGTCCCAATGTCTTGACGGGGGCAGCGGGACGCGCGGCGTTCGTCCGAGGCTTCTCGGATGAGACGATCATGGCCATGTTGGGGCCAAACCCAACACAGGAGCGTTTTAGGCTCGCCGCCTATTACCTCACCGACCTCACCTTCCAGGCCAGCGGAGCCGAGCCGCTCGCCTGGGGAGTTCATGGAGCGGTACCCCGCCATGTACCCCCGTGGATAGCCAAGCCTCCCGGATGACCCGGTGACGGCCTACATGAACGACCTACGGGCGACCCGTATCACCTCCGGCACTCCGACGGCCCCGAGGGAACCACGAGTGCCCGTGCACGACTCCACGTGCGAGTGCTTCGTTTGTGTGGCGTCGGCCTCGAGCAGCTCCGACCCGGAGCCAGCGCCACGCCATCGCGCCACCGACACCCAATGCAGGGCGCGCCTCGACGAGCTCGCCGAGGCAAGGCGCCAGCTTGACGACGAGCTGGCCAACCTCCACCGGGAGCTCGGGGAGGACCTCGAGCCCCGAAACCGGCAACCCGCCTCGTTGCCGGCCGCGCAGTTGGTCCCGGTGCAGGAGCAACGCCGTGAAGGAGACGGCGAGCGACAGGAGCGTCGTCCTGCTGCCGAACAACCTCGAGCCCGCGCCCTGACACCGCCGGCTCGTGGACGCACGCGCGACAACGACCGATGCGCCAACGAAGGCACGAATGTCAACACCAATGCCAACCCCGACGGCCACACCCCGCCGCTCTTTAGGCGGGCATCGCAGAACCTAGCCGCCGCAGCCATGCTGCTGCGCGGCTGCCCGGAGGCAGCAACCTCCGAGGAGCGACGAGTACGCCAACAGCTCAAGGCGCTACTCGAAGCGGCGGCGGCTCAGCAGGCGGAGAGCTCTGCCTCACGCTAGCGGTCGGAACGTGACCGAGGTGCGGTGCCTTCCGCGCATTGCCCGAACCCGCCCCCCTCCAGGAATCAGGATCGTGGAGGTGGGGCTGGAGCCGCGGCATCAGCAGTCAAGAGCCGGCTCAGGCCCAACCGCGACGCCCGGGACACCATCGAGGCTCGCCGACGGGCTGCGAGCGTCGACAACCACCGCGACCGCGACGACCGTGACCGCCGTGACGAGCACCGTTCACGCCACCACCACGACCGCGGACGTGGACGACGCTACGACAGCGACGACGACCACGACCGCAGCTGGTCACCGAACCAGAGGGTCCCGCGAGCTTTCGGCCAGGGCGTACGAGATACAAGGTTCCCCTCGCGTTTCCGAGCTCCGACCAAAATTCCTCGGTACGACACGGACACCAACCCCAGCGTGTGGCTGGAGTACTACCGGCTCGCGTGCCACGCAGGAGGAGCGACAGACGACCTCTTCGTCATCAAGAACCTGCCGCTCTACCTCGGCAACTCCGCGCGGACGTGGCTCGAGCATCTACCCCGCGACAAGATCAACGACTGGACCGACCTGTGCCGGGTCTTCGTCGGCAACTTCCAGGGCACATACACTCACCCCGGCAAGCAGTGGGAGCTGCGCAACTGCAAACAGAAGCCGGGGGAGAACCTGCGCGAATATATCCGACGCTTCTCCAAGTGCTGCACCGAGCTTCCCGGTGCAACGGACAATGACGCCATCTCGGCGTTCCAGAACGGCACGACCTGCACCTCCCTCATCCATCGACTCGGGCGCCGCACACCCAGAACTACGCGGGAGCTCCTCGACATCGCGAGCAACCATGCAGATGGCGAGGAGGCGGTGGCGGCCACCCTGAACACTCCCCAAGGGAAGGGGAAACAAGTCGTGGACCAGGGCGAGGGGACGTCCTCGCGCTTCAAGAAGAAGAAGAAGAATGACAAGCGTCGTCGTGACAACAACCTGGTCGCGGTGGTCGAGCGCAAGGCGTCGCGCCCGAAGGGCAACCCGGCCAAGGCTGGTCTTCCCAAGGACCACTTCGAGAAGCTCCTCGACGCGCCGTGCCCGCACCACGAGGTGCCCGTGAAGCATGCGCTCAAGGACCGCCGTCTCATCAAGAACTATGTCAACGACACCCTCAAGCCGAGAACGGCGGATCCACCGAAGGAGGCCGCGCCGCCTCCCGACAACGATGACGACGACGCAGGGGCTCAGTACTCGAGCGAGGATGGTGCCGTCCACATGATCTTCGGCGGATCACTGGCACGACCATCCGATGAGAAGTCCTCAACGCCCACTCCGCGAAGCCGTCCTACCTAAAGTGGTCGGAGGTTCCGATAACCTTCGACCGCAAGAACCATCCCGACCACGTGCCGCAGCCGGGATCCTACCCACTAGTGGTAGCTCCTCTGTTCAAATCCAAACGAATCCACAAGGTTCTGATGGATGGAGGAAGCGGGATCAACGTGCTCTATGCGTCAACGCTTGACGACATGGGCATCCCGCGATCCAAACTGCGGCCGTCAACCGCACCGTTCCACGGGGTCGTCCCTGGAATGGAGGCTCTCCCGATCGGGCAGATCGATCTGCCCGTCACGTTCGGGGACCTGCGAAATTTTCGCACAGAAACCCTTACCTTCGAAGTGGTAGGGTTCTCGGGGACGTACCACGCCATCCTCCGGAGGCCGGCCTACGCGAAGTTCATGGCCGTGCCCAACTATACGTACCTAAAGCTGAAGATTCCCAGCCCGAAGGGGATCATCACAGTAGGGACCACGTATCAGCGCGCATTCGATTGCGACGCTGAGTGCTTCCAATTTGCGGAGGCGCTAATCCAGTCTGAGAGGCTCCACGCCGAGCCTCCATCCGAGGACCAGGATATCCCTGAGTCGTCCAAGCGAGCGGCTTGCTCTTTCGAGCTCGCCAAGGACGTGAAGGATGCTGCCGTCTCCGACGATGGTCGTACGCTCCGTATCGGGACGGCGCTCGATCCTAAATAGGAAAGCGCGCTCGTCGACTTCCTCAAAGAGAACCTCGATGTGTTCGCGTGGAAACCCTCCGACATGAAGGGGATCCCGAGAGAGGTTGCCGAGCACAAACTCAACATCAAGCTGGGATCGAAACCTGTAAAGCAACGCCTTCGCCGCTTCAACGACGAGAAGTGCAAGGCAATCGGCGAGGAGATCAAGAAGCTCCTTAGTTCAGGGTTCATCCGAGAAGTATTCCACCCCGAGTGGCTTGCTAACCCTGTACTTGTAAAGAAGAAGAATAAGAAATGGAGGATGTGTGTTGACTACACGAGCCTTAACAAGGCATGTCCCAAGGATCCGTTTCCTTTGCCTTGCATAGATCAGGTAGTCGATTCGACAGCTGGGTGCGAAACCCTCTGTTTTCTCGATGCGTACTCCGGGTACCACCAGATAGCGATGTGCATAGCGGACCAACTCGCAACCTCGTTCATCACTCCGTTCGGCGCTTATTGCTACAAGACGATGTCGTTCGGGCTCAAGAATGAATAAATGAATAAATGCTGCATGCTTTGTTCATATGTCTATAAGTTCGACAAACTTCTCGGTTGCCATGTTTCCGTATGTCGCAACTTTTCTAAGGGCTGAGCGGTGAGCGTCCCCGCACCCTTGCCGGAACGCTCCCCACTCGGGGGCTACCCAGGGCACGATGCCCTCCCTCCGTTTTTCTCGATTTTTTCAAAAAAATCTCTCAACATCTGTGTCGTAACCGATCGCACGAGCGAAAGGTTTTTTGGCGGAAGGAGGCACGAGGTGGGAGCTCTTCAACTGGAAAAGCAAGGAGTAAAATAGTCAGTGATCGTCAAGGATCTCCGAGAAGGGCAACGGTCAATTCAAGACACCAAGCTCCTCGGGAAGCTTATCGGAAGAAGAAATCACTTACAAGTTTTTCAGTCCCCTCGTTGGGGAGCATTGGAAGAAGCCGCGATGGCGGCCACACAAAGGTCGACTTCCCGATCACCAGCGCTACGCGGCGCTAGATCTCGTTCAGCGACGGGAGCTCGGGCGCGGTTACAGTCCCTTCCCAGGGGTCCCTGTCGGCTATCATCTCGCAAAGGCGCAAAGGCAGCCTCCGGAGCGGAACGACTCCCCGGGCGTGGTACTGGCCAATGATGGTCGCCAGGTTAACCCCGGCCTCTCGGAGGCGGGTCAGCGTTGCCCAGTGGTCCCTGAGCATCTTCTCCTGCTCCGCCTTCGGGGGGCCGTCGGTCCAATTCCTCGGACCCTGCGCGATGGAGTTCCTAGTGAACGCCGGCAGCGCGAACTCGGGGTCGTTCCTGAGATAGAACCACCCCTTGTGCCAGCCGCTTTTCGAGCTGGTCAACGAGAACGGGATGTAGCTATCACCCCGGCCTTGCTTCATCCGAAGGTTGGTGCAGCCGATCGTCACCGCCTTGGAGCCGTCCTTCAGGCACGCGAACATGAAGAAGTACTTGAAGAGGTGCCAATGGGCACTGATCCCCAAGTACCCCTCGCACAGCGCCTCGAATGCCGCTATCTGCTGAATGCTGTTCGGGTTGAGGTGCTGCAACTGGATCCCGTACTCGTAGAGGACCGCTCGGATGAACCGCCCGGCGGGGACGGAGAAGCCGCGCTCGTGGAAGGCCACGAACGACACGACGTACCCCTTGGGCGGGCACGGCACGGATTCCTCGCCAGGCACCTTCCACTCAACGGCGTCGGTGAGCGGAGGAAGCTGCCCGGCTTCGACGAGGCAGCGCAGCATCAAGCGGGTCACGTTGGAGCGCGTCCTGTTCGACATGGCGACGACGAGCTTTCGAGCGAGACTGCGGCGGAAGCGGTGGTGGCGCTGCGGGCGCAAGGAAGCGGAAGAAGCGGGAGACAAGGGCAGAGGAAGAAGGCAAAGGAGTAAAGGTCCCCAAATCTTTGGTCGGCGCGCGGTTAAAAGGAAGGGGCGCGGCCACCAGCCTTAAATGTCGGGCCCACCGCGTCAGAGAAACGCCCGCCCGCATGCGCGTGCCCCGACGAGACTGGCGTCCGCCCGCGCGACGCCTCGATTCTCGCTGGGCCCAGGGGCCTGAACCGTCCCCGCTCCGTCACTTCAAACCGTCTCGTCCGCCACAGCGGCCGAGACACCCGCGCCGCCCGCATCGTCCACACCGCCCATGTCGCCCACGTCGCCTACGACGCCCACGATGCCCACGATCGCCCACGACTACCTCAACAGAACAATCTAAGGCCACGACAACACCTCAGAAGCTTAAAACCCCATGAGCGAGTCTACAACTCACTCATGGGCTCGGGGGCTACATCCGGCGGATGTGCTCACGCGCACCCACCAGGACGACCAAGAATGAAGACCGATGAAAAGCCTTTTCGACTGAGCCTGTGTACGAGTCCTTGACTCCCTCTCAGGCTCGAGGGCTACTGACAAGGGCCCAGATTAGGGCCCCCTTTGACGGCGAGATAATCACTTTCGAGATGGAGTCTTCTTACACCATTGACAATGTGAAGGCTAGGATTGACAATGTGAAGGCCAAGATTCAAGAGGAGGAAGACTTAAGACCCCTGTCAAGACCCTCACTGGCAAGACGTCTTGTTCCCGGCAAGTTGGGAGCTTCCCCGACAAGTTCCCTACTAGAGGGACCCCCTCCGACAAGTCTCTGCCTCGCACGACAAGTCTCCGCCTCACACGACAAGTCTCCGCCTCGCACGACAAGTTGCTCGTTCGCACGAGAACTCTCCGTCTCCGACCAGGACACAAGCCGTACCACGTGGCGCGACCCTGGCACGTGAACTCTCCCGCTACGACGCGTAGGGCGCTTGTTCCCCATGCCATGCAAGCGCACCAGCTGGCAGGCCGCGCGAGCAGCCGGCCCCGACAGAAGCCTTAATGCGGCTCTGATCAGCCGCGCATCCATCAAGCAGCCGTCACATCCGACCCTGCAGCACGCAAGCTCCACCCGAGGCACTCGAGTACCCCCTACGATGAGCACAAGCCTACAATTAGGTCTTAACGTGGCGGACTCATCCCGTGCTAGGACACATTGGGTCACCACCAAACTACTCGGAGGAAGCGCCAGTCGTCCCAAAATGAACAGCTCCGCCCGGCCACGCGGCGGCCGCTATGACAACACGGAGCAGCTCCTCTTCAATGCATCCTGACGGACAGCGACGCACGAGAAGACAACCCAATGGCCAACATTGTAGCTTTTTCTTTATTTCCCCCTTTTGCCCCCCTTGCATCTATAAAAGGGAGAGGAGGGCAACCGTCACGGGGGCTGACGATCTGACAAACCGAACACCCATACTCAGGGACTTGGGCTCGACACCCTCTCCCGACCAGTTTGTAACCCCTACTACAAACAACCCTAGCGTGGGAACACGGCAGCTCGACACTGGACGTAGGGTATTACTCCTCGGAGGCCCGAACCAGTATAAAACCCGGTGTCTCTCACGCTAACCATCCGAGTCCGGCACACGATCGATACAAATTTACTATCCGGTGGTAGAGAACCCCGACAGTAATAATGTGTGTGTGTGTGTGTGTGTCTGTGTTCGTCAGGTTGTTGGACATGAACTGCTTAGTTTGTTTGTCGATCATGAACTGCTTAATTAATTAGTTTGGTTGTTGGATTTTGTATGTCATGAACTTGATCTAATAGATGCGAGTAGATCCATCTGCGTCTTCTATAATATGTGTTCCTCCTGTTGTGATGATCTAGAGATCCGTTGTGATGAACTGGAGATATGTTGTGGTGAATTAGATCTTAGAGACAATAGATAGTCATTGGCGACGCGGGTTAGCGAACCTGCATCGCCTTTGTTGGCAGTTGGGTCCGGGCGGGCAGGCAACGGTTATCTTTTTATATTGGCTACTAATGCTGACGCGTGGGCCCGTCACTATTTTTTTTTGGAATGAAACTTGCTTCCCTAAAATATTAGAGCCCATAAAACAGCACCTAAAAATCATGAAAATACGAACAATTCATATTTTGACATTTAGTATTTGAATAAAATATCAACCGTCACACTTGTGTGCCCGAAATTCTTATAGTTCATTTTTACATCCCATGTTAATGATTTAATTATTCTAATAATATCTTATGTGCTCTAAAAAAATCTACAAATTGACTTGGCAACATAATTTGGGTACCTAAACTTGTCTTCAAAATTTCAAATGGTTTCGATGAAGGAACAATATACTTATGTACAAATGTCTACATCTCTCACATAGTTTCCTAAAATGTTGCTTGAACATTGAAGTTTTCCACACTTTGCAACATGTTCAAACTCATATGATTTTGAAAATTTAACAAAACCTTGTATTCACCTTAAGCTTACGAAATGCAAAGTTTCATCACTAATGGTTGTGTAAAACAAATGTTATTTATATGTTGTTATACTTACAAAGAACAAAATAAGGCATATAAACATTATTCAAGAAACACAATATACACTAAACAATAAAATTAATGAAAAGATGGTGATTTCAGAAAAATTTAGAAAAAATAAAAAAATTTGGACTAATTACGACGAAGAAATACATGTTACAACATTTGATTGCAGATTAAAAGCAGAAATGCGAACTAATCTTCATTCAAATAGAACTGGGTCCCACAGTCATTGGCGACACGGGACCGATAATCCATGTCGGCTTTGCTGCTCTTCCAAAAATTTACACAGATAATACGAGCAACATACAAAAGCTAATCCACTATTGATTTTCTATTCCAATACTCCGTTCTAACTTCACCATTACGTAGCGAAGCCTACGGGCTTCACTACAAAACAGAGAAATTGCAAGCCATCCTTTATCCACACCGCAGCCACCGTCGTTGGCTGCACACGGCTGATCGCCGCGCCCCTGTGCCGTAGGTGGCAGCGGTTCACCCCAAATGCGCCATGTCGAGGAGTGGATCGCACGCGCGGCCTTCTCGCGCAAAGGCAGACACCCCTCTTTGCTCAACCATCTCGACGTCGTACTGCCGCCACCCGCAACCCGCCTCATGTATCGCTTTGTGGTGTCGTCAGCTGCGGCACCGCCATTGTCCCTGTAGAGCAAGATGGCGTATAGATAGGCCACCGCATCGTGCCCACCCTTGGCGGTGCGCCGAAGATCATTGCTTTCCCTGTTTTCCATGAACACGGCTTTGATCCCGAAGAAGAAGCAAGCCCAGGATTCGCGAGATCGGTCAACATAGCAAGGAAGGCTTTGTAGGCGGTGGGGTCCCACACTTAAGAAATCTCATCTCTTATCCCCTCTATCGATAAACGCCGGCCGACGTTGCGGTGGTTGCACACGCGGCGCATGGTCAAGCAAGTACCTCGTAGGCTGCGGAGGTCAGCCAAGGGCCGCTTCGAGGTTGCACCAACGCGCGCCGCAATCTCAATGTGGAGGTCTTGAGGGAGGTCCAGCAGCGATGGCTGGTGCCGCCTGCTTCTTGCCGGCATGCTAGGCATCTCCGACCGGGAATGGTGACGATGAGGAGTAGGCAGTTGCTATTTTTTCACGGGTAGATGAAGGGGCAGGGGATCTAAATTAGTTTGGAATGAAAAGATACAGGAGATTTGTGTCCATACACGGTTTAAGTATGCAATGGAGATACGGTTTAGCTAATCCACGTATCCTTTAATTCTCCATTGGAGACGGCATTTGGCTAATCTGTGTATCCTTTATTTCTACATTGGAGACGACATTTGGTTAATCCGTGTATCCTTTAATTCTACATTGGAATCACTGCCTCTGCTGTCACCCGTTGATTGCGCGATTGTTTCCCCCTTGACTGAATCTGGCATCAATTTCTTGGGAACCTTCCTGTTTCCTGTGCTTTTGATCTTATCCCTTCCTTTTTTTTGACAACTGATCTTATCCCTTCCTTGTTTTTGCTATAAAAAGAGATCGACGCCTATCGATCCTCCTCACTTGCTTCGTTCTTCTCTAGATCTAGATCTAGCTATGGCACAAAGAATAGATCTTTTAGGGTGCAAACTTTTGCTTTTCTCTTTTCTTCCTCCTCCCCATTCTCTCAGTTGCTAGAAGAATTCTTGTGATATGGGTGATTGGGTTGGTCATCCCTCTAGCACAGCTGCTAGAAAAATCCTTGTGATATATCAGCTATCAGGGGAGAGCAGCCCAGAACCACTGGCATCATGAAGAACAAGCCGACGGAAAGATCACTAATAAGGTCTGGGGAGAGTAGCCCAGAACCCTTGAACTGCTGTATCTTTCTCGTCAAACTTGAGCTTCCTTTTGCTTTCCCTCCTCTAGGAGGAGGATTTTCGAAGGGATATATTTCCACCCTTGATATGTTTCGAATTGGATGAACATAAGTTGTGTTCACCGTAACATCCCAAAGGATCTGACCCTTGCCGCGGAGGAGAGCAGCCATCCGCCTTTGACACATCTGGTATTTAATCCATCAAAGTGCGGAGGACCCGATCCTCGTTCTAGTATGCCATCTTTGGATCTTAGACTGGTTGGAGTCTGAAAGACCTGTAACCGGCTTTGATACCACTTGAAGGACTGAACTAGCGACCAGAGAGGGGGGGGAGTGAATGGGGGACAATAAAATTTTTTCTCGAAGGAGATGTCTTCTTCAACAAGATGAACTCAGTTGGGTACCCAAAATCACACGCTCCGCACGCAACCTTCCGTTTGCCAAAACCACGTAGCCACTGAAGTGCTACTGGTCCTAGGAACAAACACTACCTGCAGCCATAACTTCCACACAAAAACGACAGCGGAAACAACTCGGAAGCTATCTGCCAGACAGGGGGGGTCAGACCGCATGGAGGGGGCGGTTAGACCACTATGCCTGGCAAGCAAGAATTCCACCGAAAACCCTCTTCCGAGCTCCAAAACTCTCCATGGTTTTAGCCACAAGATCCTCTGGTCAAGGCCGAGCTAGCTATCAGGAAATCTTGGCGAAAACAAGAACTTCACCCAAAGGGCCTAGGGGCAGTTAGACCGGCTACCAGGGGCGGTCTAACCTCCTGTACCCAGCAAGAGTCACCAGTAAAGAACTTCCTGCAAATAGCTCCAAAATGAACCAAGATTTCACCAGAACGCTCCTCTGATAAAGGCGAACAAACTCACAGAGGAAAATCCGGCAAAACCGAAACCTTGACCTAGATGACCAAGGGAGGTTAGACCGCCCCCTATGGCAGTTAGACCGCCCCTCCCGAAAAACCTGGCCGCGGGTCAACCCTCAACTTCCCATCGCCCGATCTCCCGATTCACCCCACGGATTGCAGCGAAACTTCGGGGATAGCTGGGTTACCTCCTGGGCAACCTCTCTACAAAAGGAAATCCACCGAAACGCTCTCAATCAAAGGGAATCGCGAATCTTGGCCCTCTACGTCATGAACTCGAGGATCTCCGAAAACCACCAAATCGAGGCCGATTCAGGGGGTTGCTGGGGCAAGGTCACCAAACAAAGAGGCACAAGGTCCTCATACATGACACCCAACAAGAATCCAGCAAGAAATTGCCCTCAAAACTCCGCCAAGAAAATCACAAGAAAAGGCTCCGAAAATCACCAAAAAGGGAAAATGGGAGAGACATCACAAAGCCTTGAGGAACCACACCGAATCTTCTATACATACCACAAAGGTTCATACAAGGTCTAGCTTGCCTCCCAATCATCTATCCCTCTCTCAAGATCTCACCATGAAGCTGTCAAGCTAGTCCTATGGAAATACTAGGAAAATAGGAAGGGAAAATAACAAAGGCAAATGAGCTAAGATTCCAAGAGTTGGCTTCCATCACTACGTGAAAAACTCACTTTGGTAACGGGCATAGATAGCCTTTAGTAACGGGCAAAGTGCCCGTTACCGATCAAGTGTTACAAATGAGCGAAGAAAGGTAACGGGTTGATGCCCGTTACTGATAACACGTATTCGTAATGGGCATCAAACAACGACTGTTACCACAACTAGTCACCGGTCATGTGAAATGGTTGTTTCTCTAGGCCCACAGGGAACTTTGATAACAGGCACAAAAACAGAGCCCGTTACATGAACTCAACATCGGAGACGCGAGCTGTGAAACTACTTCTCCTATGTCTCGATGAAATGAGACGTGTCTATATCACACGCGTCTCAGCACAACTAGTATTCGTAACAGGCATCAAACAACGACCGTTACCACAACTAGTCACCAGTCACGTGAAATGGCTGTTTCTCTGGGCCCACAGGGAACTTTGGTAACAGGCACCAAAACAGAGCCTGTTACATGAACTCAATATCGGAGACACGTGTCGTGAACCAGCGTCTCCTCTGTCTCAACGAAATGAGATGCGTCTATTTCACGCGCGTCTCCTGTCTCTCGACTAAAGGAGTGAAGGACCGAACTGGCGACAAGAGAGGGGGGGGAGTGAATGGGAGCCGATAAAAAATTTTCTCGAAGGAGATGGCTACTCCAACAAGACGAACGCGGCTAACCAAAACACGTCTCCGGCTCAACTACCCAAGTTGGCCGAGACCACGTAGCCACTGGAGTGCTACTGGTCCTCGGAACCAACAACTCAACCAAACACCCCAAAACACACAGCGGAAATCTGCACAACACACTGCCTATGCTACACTGGTCAGACCGATGGCCTACGCCGGTCAGACCGATGGCACCGGTCAGACCAGTGGACAACACCGGTGAAGGACCGATTAGGCGACCAGAGAGGGGGGAGTGAATGGGAGCCGATAAAAATTCTTCTCGAAGGATGAACTCGGCCTATGCCCCAAAATCACAACCGAGGATTCCCACACGGGTTTGCCAAGGTCGCGTAGTCACAACGGACCTACCAACCCTAGGAACAAACCCCAACTCAAAGCAACACGAAAGCGCAACTCAAGAAGCAAGGGACTTAGGCAATCTGGAAAGCCTGGGGCGGACCGTCCGCATGGAGGGGGCGGACTGTCCGCGGGGGTCAGGCGGACCGACCGCAAGCACAGGGCGGACCGTCCGAAAATAGCCCCCGAACCTCCAGTACTGCACCTCGAATAACGGACCGTCCGTGCCCTACCCTCGGACCGTCCGCGCGGAGAAGACTGTCCGCACTCACCTCGCGGACCGTCCGGCAAACTTCGAGCAACCAAAACCACCGGACAAAACGGATCGAAAAGAAGCGACGCAAGAACTCACGAAGAATACGACGAACACCTGGTCAGCCGGCTCCTCGCGGACCGTCCGCGAGCACCTGGCGGACTATCCGCCACACGCGGACAGAGCAGCCCGAACTCGAAAACGAAGACACAACTTCACCAATCCGTCCATGGATCTCCCAAATGGCTTGAGCTCTTGAGGAAAGATTTGGGGGAGATGTGAAGCGTCCCTAGGAGATGATATATCCCAAAACTTGAGACCTCAAACGAACTAAATCGCCGAGAATCGAATCGCAACCGAGCTCTACCAAAAAGCTAGGGTTCCAACTGAAATCCTTCAATCGGAGGCCAAATCCAGAGATTGGGGGGTCAAGATCAAGCACAAAGATGCACAAGACATCTATCCATGATCCCCACCAACAAATCCGAACCCAAACACCTCACAATCGAAGGAACAAGGCGCACACGAAAATCCAATGAAAATAGCTCGAAAAAGACACGAAAATCACACGAGCTACAAGAAGGAAATCAACGCAACCATGAATCCTTCCATACACTCGGAGGTCAGATTCTCTACAAAGCGGTGAAGAAAATCTACGCCTATGGAGCAAGGAATGAGAAGCAGTCCGGATGGATGGTTTGCCCAGAAACCCAAGAGTTAATATATATGAGTCCCTCTGGGTTGGGCAAATGACCAAGCTACCCCTAGCACTTAAGTTGAGATACAAACCCCTCAGGGGCAAATAGGTCATGTAGCACTCCTCTTCATCGCACGGCCACGCCTTCGCTGCAGTCCGCGTCCTCCCGACGCAAGCCCTGCGATGCCGCCACGTGTCCGCCGGCATCGAAGCTTCTCGGCGCGCCCGGATCCCGTCTCCTCCCGCCGAGCCTCCGGTCTTGGTTTTGTGGCTCAACCAAGTAACCCGACGGTTTTGTGGTGAACCGCCGCAAACCCCGCGTGCAGACTCCGGTCGTGAGCCGCTACCCTGCACCGGCTCCGGTCGACGACTTCGTCTTGCTTTTCTTGCCACCATGCGGCCCGCACTTGACCCCGCTGGCCACCGGGTCCCTCGAGCCGAGCCTACTTGTCTCTCCACTCCTCGGAGGCCCCGCAAGGCATAGACCTTTCGCGCCCGCTCTTCACCTGCACCAACGCAAACCAAGCCGCAACCTGCACCTGCAATACTCAGCCAAGAGTCAGTCCACACCACGTTGTCAATCACTCATCACACCAGGGAGCGACCATCCACCGGTCCTCGAACGCTCCGGTCCTCAATCTCCCCCTTGATGAGTGCATTGACAACACACACATAGTAACCAATTCAGAGAAAAGAGAAAAAGAAAAGAAACGACTGAAAAACTCAAACAAGTGATCAAAAGCCTAACAAAAGCCAAAGAGAGATCACTTGAGAGAGAAAAATCTCGGTCCCCTAAGACAAGGGCAACGGCTCGACACAACTGAGATAAAATGCTCCAAAATTGCTGACTCCTCAAGGTGAGGCAAAAGGGCTCGACCCCATCGGCAAAAGAGCACAACTAAAATCAGGCGCAAAAGAGCTCAAAAGCACATGAATGCAAGCTCCCCCTGAACAAATGCATTTCTCCCCTTTTGATGCAAAACTCCCCCTGGATGCAAGAACTTTCTCCCCAAAGCAAGAATTGGGTACTATTCCTCCCTCTTGTTGGTAATGCATGAATCAAGTCTACAAATGCAAGCATGTGCTTCTCAAATAGACAAAGAGCACTACAACATGCTAAAAATGAGACATAGACAAGCAAGATTGCCACAAATTTAGTACAAGCATCGCCAACAAGATAGATAGGGACATATAAGCATGTGACATAGACATGATAAAAATCTCCCTCTCATGAGCATAGAACCTAAACATGATCAAAATGAGCACAAACAACATATAACTCACAAACTTCATGCAAGGTCACAAATTCTTATCACAAGATCATCACAATCACCTACAAGCTGTCTCATGTCATGTCAAAGCCACCGAGCCATGTGTCCACTTCTAAGTGTGAGACTTCTCAACGGTGAACATCATGCAACGGTTTAGCACCCAAAATAAGGAATTTAAAGCACACATGACATGGAAGCATATTTTTCAAGCACAAGCATTTCATATACCAATTTCAAGGTTTACAAATTAAGCATGGTACATGAAGTGCCTTTGCGGCAAAAAGAAGCTTAGGCTTCTCCACATGGTAGCATGTAGGCTAAACATCTATGATGATAAATGGGTCTTTGACCCCAAATGTAAAGAACATGGTTCCAAGCACAAATTAAGCAAGCTATAGCCATAAGTGCACAAATTTAACATGAAAGGCATTCAACTCATAAGAGAGGATCATACATAGCATTTTTACAAAAGAAAACCATTCACAAGCACATACGTCCCAAAGCTATCAAGAGCATCGCTATCCATCATATGAGCATCACTAGCAAAGTCACAATCTCATATCTAGCACATCATAGTGATCCAAGTATATAGGAGAAGCACATCTCATATGATACATATGCAGTCTATGATACAAAGATGCAAACATGATATGATACATAAATGAAAATGCAACATGAGTATGTACATCAAACCCCCCCAACCAAAGCTCAAAAAGGAAAAAGAACACCAAGCTCCCCTCGCAAACGGGCAAATGTAGCTTGGTCCAAAGGTTTGGTTAGGATATCGGCAAGCTGCTTTTCGGTTGGCACATGGATGAGGTCTATGTTTCCCTTCTCAACATTGTCTCTCAGGAAGTGGTACCTCACATCTATATGTTTGGTTCTGGAGTGGAGCACGGGGTTTTTGGCAACACTAATGGCACTCGTGCTATCACACATGAGAGGTACATGGGAACACTCCTCACCAAAGTCACTCAGCGTGTATGTGATCCAAAGCAGTTGTGAGCAACAACTAGCGGCAGCAACATACTCGGCTACTGTGGTAGACTGAGCTACACTAAACTGTTTGCGAGAGGACCAAGAAACAAGCGAAGAACCCAAAAACTGACATGTCCCCGCAAAGTCGGCATCCGAAAACCCAAGAAGCGAAAGAGAAGAGGACACCGAGTACCAAAGACCGAGCTCAGGAGTGTATCGAAGATACCTGAAGATCTGCTTGACGGCCTGCCGGTGTGAAGTCCTCAGCAACGCCTGAAAACGAGCGCACAGACACACAGAAAACTGGATGTCCGGCCTCGTTGCAGTCAAGTACAAGAGGGAGCCGATCATGCTCCGGTACTCCTTCTGGTCCACGGGCTCTTCGTCCTCATCCGCATCCAACGCTGTAGTCGTACTCATCGGTGTTGACAGGGGCTTCGAGTCGTCCATCTTGAACTTCTTGAGGATGGCCTTCATGTACTTGGCTTGATGCACAAAGGTTCCCTCCTTCGCCTGCTTGATCTGAAGCCCGAGAAAGAACTGCAATTCTCCCATCATGGACATCTCGAATTCTTTGCTCATGTCCTCTGCAAACCTCGCAACCAAAGAGTGAGACCAGCAGCCAAAGACAATATCATCCACGTACACCTGAACAATTAGGATATCATCGCCCTGCCTAAGGAGAAAAAGAGTCTTATCAAACTTGCCCATTTCAAACCCTTTGCTGAACAAGAACCCCCTCAAACGGCCATACCAAGCACGGGGAGCTTGTTTCAGCCCATACAACACCTTTCTCAGCCTATACATCCGGTGAGGAAATTCAGCACTCTCAAAGCCCGGTGGTTGCTTCACATAAACCTCTTCTTCTAAAAACCCATTCAAGAAGGCACTCTTCACATCCATTTGGTACAATTTGAACTCTTTAGCCACGGAAAAGGCTAGAAGGATCCTAATCGCCTCCAAACGAGCTACAGGAGCAAATGTCTCCTCATAGTCTATCCCCTCCTTCTGACTATACCCTTGAGCAACCAACCTCGACTTGTTCCTCACCACCTCACCATTCTCACCCTCTTTGTTTTTCCACACCCATTTTGTCCCAATTGGTTTGCTATGTGGTGGTGACTCTACCAACTCCCAAACTTGGTTTCTCTCGAAGTTCTCTAACTCCTCATGCATTGCGTTCACCCAATTAGGATCAGAGAGGGCGTGTCCAATGTCTTTCGGCTCAAAGGTAGCAACGAAAGCCGAATGAGCAAAGTGAGAAACATTCCTGGACCTTGACCGTGTTGTACGTTCATTGATGTCGCCGATGATTCTTGAGGGAGGATGATCAACTTGAACGTGCCTCGGTGCCTCTCGCCTGGAGACAACCTCCCCCTCAGTTACAACTTCCACTTGATCTTGCTGGATCGTAGTCGGTGTAGGGGCTGGACCATCCTGCACCGTAGTCATCATAGTGGAAGTAGAGGGTACATGCTCGGCTGGAGCTTCATCATCACCATCATCCTCTCCAGCATCGTCCTCCTCGTCCTCAAAGATCTTCTTGCCAATCTCGTCGTCACCTGCACACTCAAAAACAGACGAACTGCATGGCTGGGTCTCGTCGAAGGTAACCTCGCAAGTTTTCATGACTAGGTTAGTATCAAGGTTGAGCACACGGAATGCTCGAGAATGACTAGCACAACCCAAAAAGATCCCATCGGAAGACCTCGACTCAAACTTATCAAGCCTACCCTTCTTGAGAATAAAGCACCGACAACCAAAAGCCCTGAAATGGCTCACTCTAGGTGCTCGCCCGTGCATGAGCTCATAGCACGTCTTGTTCAAGAAGGCCCTAAGAAAAATCCGGTTCCCAACATGGCACGCGGTATTCACCGCCTCAGCCCAATATCTCCTCGGAGTCCTATGCTCATCGAGCATCATCCGAGCCATCTCACAAAGGGAACGATTTTTCCTCTCAACCACACCATTCTGACAAGCCACATAGGGAGAAGAGAATTGATGTTCGAGACCCAAATCATGACAAAAGGTTTTGAAACGAGAGTTTTTAAATTCAGAACCATTGTCGCTACAGATAGCTCAAATGGCATCTCCATTCCTCTTATTCTTCAACCTCAAGATTAGATCCCTCACAAAACCAAACGTCTCCCCCTTGTCAGCCAAAAAGAAGACCCAAGCATAGCGAGAATAGTCGTCCACTATCACCAGGACATACCATTTCCTACCCGTCGAGCACACACGAGCTGGACCAACCAAGTCCATATGGAATAGCTCGCATGGCCTCTCTGTCATAACGAATGTCAGAGGCGGGTGAGAGGCGGCGACCATCTTACCATGCCTACACGGAGCACATACCAAGTCCTTTTGGTATTTCAACTTAGGCAATCCTCGGACTAATCCTAGCCCACTCAAGCGTGACAACAAGTCAAAACTCAAGTGACCTAGTCTCCTATGCCATTTCCAAAGCTCCGCCGAAACACCGGCAACCAAACAACGAGAAGAGCCGACACACTGAGAAAAATCGGCTTTGAAAATCTGACCCTCGGGGATGATCGTGCACACAAGATCACCTCAAGAATCCAAAACACGCGAAGCGCCCGTTTTGAAACGGACCTCAAAACCCTCATCAAGAAGCTGGGAAACCGAAAGAAGATTGTACCCCAAAGACTTGACAAGAGAAACACGCCTAAGAGTCATAGACTCACTCACCTTCACCGTGCCCACTAAAAGCACTCTACCTTTCCCATTGTCCCCAAAAGTGATGTACTCTTTGGTCATCACCGGGGTGAGGCTGGAGAACCATCTTCGATCTCCGGTCATGTGTCGAGAGCAACCGGAGTCGATCAACCAAAAGCCCTCCAAGCCTCCCACCTGCAAATCAAAAATGAGAGCGAGAGTGAGCAAACGACTCAGCACTGGGGTTAGTACAAAATGAGTCAAACTAGTGCCGTGCCATTTGCTCAAAAGTGGGGTTAGCAAAATCCATCCTATCTCCTCTAGGTGGAACACCCCCACGTCCCCTTGGAGGACTACGCGTACCACGAGGTGGTGACCGTGGCCCGTAGCTCCTCTGGGACCTAAAACTGCGATCGTTCCCCCCATACTTGTATTGGCCACGAGCGAAGGAACGTCCAGCAAAGTCACCACGCCCAAACCCAACACGCCTACCACCTTCTCTATGTGGTGGTTCACCTCGAGGCACAAACACACGCCTCTCTCGAGGGTAAATGGT
The DNA here is from genome assembly GCA_036936925.1 of Cenchrus fungigraminus. Taxonomy (NCBI): domain Eukaryota; kingdom Viridiplantae; phylum Streptophyta; class Magnoliopsida; order Poales; family Poaceae; genus Cenchrus; species Cenchrus fungigraminus. The sequence goes on along the minus strand of CM072768.1, from coordinate 70,283,202 downwards.
ACGCACCATACCCTCGCCCCTTGGTACCAACCTAGGCTCAAGCACACCACGAGGAGGGCGGTACCTATCCTTGTTGGCCATCTCTCTAGACAACCTCTCCTCACGCTTCCGCCGGAAGCAAAACTCAGCAAGGTGCCCATCCCTCCCACAATGCTCACAATGGAAGGGTTTTGGTTTTGGCTTTGGTTTCGGGCTCTCTTTGGGCTATGGCTTCTCCTCACTCGGTTTCTCTCCCTTCTTCCAAAAGAACTCATTTCCCAAGTCACTCTTGAACTTGATGGGTTTCTAGAAGTTGTCTGTGTGTGGAGGAAACACGGGTGGAGCGGGGGTTGTGTCTAGTCGGTTCCTAAGTGGATTTGGCTTAGGAGCATAGGCATTTTTGTGGTAGGTTTTTGGTGGCTCTGGGATATCTCCGATCTTCCCGTCATCCTCACCATTTCCCTCACCAACCTTGTCTGCCCCAAGCGCTTGCCCATCATAGCGCTTGTATGCCTCAATCATCATCCTGAGCTGAGGCTCATGACCAGACAACCAACCCATCATCTTTCTCAACTCATCATTCTCATCCTGCAAGCGATCAACATAGTGCGCAAGCTCCATATTCTTCACAGCATTTATTTCACAAGTAGAGCATGATGTAGGAATAGGAGCTTTTAGCTGAGCCTCTAGTGATCTAGCATAAACAAGCGAAACATCTAGCTTCTCATGCAAAACAGGACAAGAAGTGCAAGCACCAAGCAAAGAGGGCCTAGATTTCATCTCATCTAGCTCAACCCTAAGCACATCTAGTTCCTCGACCTTGGAGGCATACTTTTCCTTAAGCACAGTCAATTCACCAAGAAAAGTGGAACAATCAGTGCATTCAGGTTCATCGATCACAATAGGAGCAGACTTAAGAGAATCTATTTGAGCCCTAGCATCAACAAGCAAAGACTCTAGCTCAACCACCTTCTCCTTAGCCTCTCCAAGCAAAGACCTATACTCCCTCTTCTCCTTGTTGGTCTTTCTAAGCACATCATCACGGTTGTCAAGCAAATCATTCAACCTAGCATTCTCCGCTATCAAGAAGGATGGATCATGGTTTACCTCTTCCTCGGAGTCGGAGCCCGAGTCATCTTTGTTGCTCTTCTTGCTTGCGGAGCTATGTGCCATGCCGCAAAAGCCTTGGGCGGCGAAGCACAGGCCGTTGATGTTCTTGCTTGACCTCTTGCCCTTGTGCCGGTTCTCATCTTCATCACTTGAGCTCGATGAAGAGTAGCAAGAGCTCAAGTCGATGTCGCTCGCTCCGGTAACCATCACCTGCTCCTTCTTCTTGTGACCACCACTCCTCCTTGGCCTCCGCACAGACTTGTTCTTGCCCTTGTGATCGTCGCTCGAGCGGTGCTTGTGGTCGGTCCTCGGACGGTGCTTGTGCACGGGCTTCACCTCCATGGCTTTCGAGCACTCAGCGATAAAGTGCCCGTGCTTCCAGCACCAGTAGCACAGGCCCGAGCTCCTCCGAGCCTTCTTCCGGTTCGTGTACATGCGCTCGAACCGCCTGCTCAGCAACGCGAGATCCTCCTCGCCCAGCACGTCAAACTCCTCATCTGGCATGGACACAAGACAAGACAAAGAGAACTGTCTCGAAGACATGTTAGCGTTTGTCCTTGATCCAGAAACGAGAGCCAGACTATGAGGGTCAGTCGGGTTCTCGATCTTTGCACGCACCCCACGGTCCAACTCGGACGACATGAGCTTGGAAAACAGCTCGTCCACCGTGAGGGTCTCATACTTCTCCGACTCAAGAATGGCCTCGACCTTCCCACTCCACATGGTACGATCCAGAGAATGCAGGAGCTTGACCGCCCTGTCATGATCATCGTACGGGAGCACGACCACATTAGCCCTCATGTTGTTCACAATCACCGTGAACCGCTGGAACATGGCATCTATGGACTCACCGGGGAGATGAGTGAAGTTCTCGTACTCTCTCCGGTAGGTCACAAATAGCCGAGCCTGAACCTGAGCGTTCCCGGCATGAGCATTCTTCAGTTATTCCCAAATCCTACAAGCCAAGTCCTCTGTCTGAACCCGATCGAATTCGGATTGACACAGAGCACGGTACAGGTAGTCGACTGCCTTGTTGCTGGCGTCGAACATGTCCCTCGATCCTGGAGCAAGGAAGTTCACAGGATGAACATAAGTTGTGTTCACCGTGACATCCCACAGGATCTGACCCTTGCCGCGGAGGAAAGCAGCCATCTGCCTCTGCCACATCTGGTAGTTCTTACCATCAAAGTGTGGAGCACCCGAACCCCGTTCCTGGTACGCCATCTTTGGATCTTAGACTGGTTAGAATCACGAAGATCCATAACCGGCTCTGATACCAATTGAAGGACCGATTAGGCGACCAAAGAGGGGGGGAGTGAATGGGAGCTGATAAAAATTCTCCTCGAAGGATGAACTCGGCCTATGCCCCAAAATCACAATCGAGGATTCCCACACGAGTTTGCCAAGGTCGCGTAGTCACAACGGACCTACCAACCCTAGGAACAAACACCAACTCAAAGCAACACGGAAGCGCAACTCAAGAAGCAAGGGACTTAGGCAATCTAGAAAGCCTGGGGCAAATAGGTCATGTAGCACTCCTCTTCATCGCACGGCCACGCTTTCGCCGCAGTCCGCGTCCTCCCGACGCAAGCCCTACGATGCCGCCACGTGTCCGCCAGCATCGAAGCTTCTCAGCGCGCCCGGATCCCGTCTCCGCCCGCCGAGCCTCCGGTTTTGGTTTTGTGGTTCAACCAAGTAACCCGACGGTTTTGTGGTGAACCGCCGCAAACCCCACGTGCAGACTCCGGTCGTGAGCCGCTACCCTGCACCGGCTCCGATCGACGACTTCGTCTTGCTTTTCTTACCACCATGCGGCCCGCACTTGACCCCACTGGCCACCGGGTCCCTCGAGCCGAGCCTACTTGTCTCTCCACTCCTCAGAGGCCCCGCAAGGCATAGACCATTCGCGCCCGCTCTTCACCTGCACCAACGCAAACCAAGCCGCAACCTGCACCTGCAATACTCAGCCAAGAGTCAGTCCACACCATGTTGTCAATCACTCATCACGCCAGGGAGCGACCATCCACCGGTCCTCGGACGCTCCGGTCCTCAGCCGGTCAGGCCGGTGGCTACTGCAGTTGCACAGAAACGTTCCAGGAAGCCTCAGTGACTCCTCTAGGCCCTGAAAAAAACCACCTCCAAAACTCGAATTGAAGGAAAAGAAAAACCTTCACAAAACCTAGCAAAACTCCTCCAAACCTGCCAAGAACTGACCAGCAACAACATAGCCCAAAACCACATAGAGCAGGCTGTTCACCTGAGGCAAATCCCACAAGGGTCTTGCACCAGTCAAACCGGTCATGAGCACTGGTCAGACCGGTCAAGCCTGGGCAGCTCGGGATGAAAAGCAGCCCGCGGGTCAACACCCCCAAATCCAAACCTTGATTTCCCGATTCGCTCCACGGATCTGCACAAGACTTTGCGGATAGTAGGAAAACCTCATAGGCACTCCATAGCCAAGATTTGGTCCACCAAAAAATGCTAAATCAAGAGGAATCGAAGAAATCCCGCCAAGAACACCTCTAACCCTAGAGCCAAGAAAGCCCCAAAATCGAGCCCCTTTACTCACAGATTTGGGAGGGGAATCAAAGGGAAAAGAACCATGAAGGGTTCATGCATACATCCCCCACCAAATCCCAAAGAGAAAGGTCTCAAAACCGCCACAAGAAATTCGCCAAGAAAAGGCTCCGAAAATCAGCAAAAGGAAAAACGGGAGAGACACAATCAAGCCTTGAGGAACCACGCTGAATCATCTATACATACCATGAAGGTTCATACAAGGTCTAGCTTGCCTCCCAATCTTCCATCCCTCTCTCAAGATCTCACCATGAAGCTCTCAAGCTAGTCCTAGAAATTCCAAAGGAAAAAGGAAGAGGAAAATAGCAAAACAAAATGAGCTAGGGTTCCAAGAGATGGCCACCATCCTCTCACCACTTGGGTTATATGGAGGCTAGCCGAAAGACGAAACTACCCCTATTACATTAAACTAAGATACACGCCCCCGAAGGGCCTTTTGGGAAACTTCGTCGTAGCACCATCGGACGGATGCCCGGCGACCGCAAACTTGCTTAGCCTCGACGCAAGCCTTGCGATCCCGACGCATTTCCTCCGCTTCGAAGTCTTCGGACTGCGTTGTCGCACACCGATCAGACCAGTGCACCCCACAGGTCAGACCGGTCCTGGTGTTGCTGCCTCCGGTCTTCGGTCTTGGCTTTGTGGATCAACCAAGGAACCCAGCGGTTTTCTGGTGAACCACTGGAAACCCCGCGAACTCGGTGTAGCCTCCGCCAATCACCACTCATGACTCGGCTCCCACATAGTCCCAGCTCGACCTTGGTTTTGAGGCTCAATCAAGAAACCGTCCATGACTTCATCTTTCCGTTCTTGCCACCATGTGGCCCGCATTCGACCCCGCTGGCCACCGGGTCCCTCGAGTCAAGCCTACTTGTCTTCTCCACACCTGGAGGCCTACTCGGCAACAACCTTTCGCGCTTGCTCTTCACCTGCACCAACACCAGTCAAGACGCAACCTGCACCTGCAATACTTAGCCAAGAATCAGTCCACACAACGTTGTCAATCACTCATCACACCAGGAAGCGACCATCCACCGGTTCTCGAACCACACAGGTCCTCAATCTCCCCCTTGATGAGTGCATTGACAACACACACATTTGGTAACCAAAGAGAAAAAGAAACGAAAAGAAACGACTAAAAAGAAACTCAAGCAAGCAATCGAAAGTCAAACAAAGGCAAAGAGCAAGATCACTTGAAAGAGGAAAGACTCGGTCCCCTTAGGCAAGGGCAACAGCTCGACACAACCGAGTCAAAAACGATCTCAAGCAAAGAGCAAAGACCACCAAAGCAAAGCTCGAAAACCACAAAGAGCTCCCCCTGCACACATGCAAGCTCCCCCTGAACCAATGCAAGTCCCCCTGGACGAATGCATGCAAACCACTTCATGAAACAGAGCAGCTGCAACAACTCAGCTCTGACCGGTCAGACCGGTCAACCTCACCGGTCAGACCGGTGACCAACATGTGAACAGGGCCAGCACTCTGACCGGTCAGACCGGTGACCACGACCGGTTAGATCGGTGACAAACAGAGCCCAGAAAGGGCTCGAAACCACCTGAAAACCCTCTAAATGCATTCAGTACGTCAAAACATGCTCAAACTTCTCCCCCTTGTTGACAATGCATGAATCAAGCCAAAATTAGGAAAATTTCAACCTAGAGCTTCTCAAATAGACAAAATTCAACATAGGATTCTACACATATCCAAATGAGCAAGTTAGATACTCTATAGCTTCGTATAGACAAAAACTACAAGATCACCAAGTTTCACAACCATTGGGCGAAGCTAAGATAGAAATGTCTATTTTTGCAAAAAAATTCCCCTCTCATGAGCAAAGTCCTAAACATGAGCAAAACATGTCAAAATAGCAAAGCTACACAAACTTCATGCTAGGACAACCATTCTAAGCATAAGACCATCACAAACACCCACAAGCACCTAATGTCATGTCAAAGCTTACCGAGCCATGTGCTTACTTCTATGTATGAGACTTCTCATTGGTAAGCAACATGCAACGGTTTAGCACCCAAAAGCAAGTAAATTAAGCACATATGTCATGGGAGCACATTTTCCAAGTAATTTACATTTCATTTTCAGATTCATAATTGGTACATGAAATATCTTTGCGACAAAAAGGAACTTATGCCCCTCCACAAGATAAAGCATGGGGGCTAAACATTCATGATGGCAAATGCACCTTTGGCCCCATATGCTCAAAATAAGCTATCCAAGCACAAATTAAGCATAGAAATGCCACTAAAGCATGTCATGATCATATAAAGGCATTTACTCACAAGAGAGCATACATAAGACTTTTTTCAAAAACATAGCTATCAACCATGGATATAAATCAAGATCATCAAGAGCTAAGCCACACTAAGCCATATCATACCAAACTAGCTCACAAGATCATATCTATATAGCACATCATGGTGAACTATGTATATAAGAGAAGCTTTTCCTACAAGATGCATATGATACAAAATGCATGCAACCTAACATACAAAGATGACTATACATCATGTTACATATGCAATGCAAAATGCAAGAAATGCACAAAAGAAAGCTATACATATGCTACAAAGGAGCTCCCACACACTCAACTCAAGAAATCAAACAAACACCAAGTTCTCCCCGCAAACGAGTGAAAGTTGCTTGATCTAGGGGCTTGTGAAAATATCCGCTAGTTGGTTTTGTGTGGGCACATGGATCAAAGTGATTTTCCCTTTCTCAACATTGTCTCTCAGAAAATGGTATCTCACTTCTATATGCTTGGTTTTGGAATGAAGCACTGGGTTCTTAGCAACACTTATCGCACTCGTGCTATCACAAAGAATTGGAACCTGGGTATACTCCTCACCAAAGTCACTCATGGTGTATGTGATCCAAAGGAGCTGAGAGCAATAATAGACTGCGGCAATATATTCGACTTCAGTTGTAGATTGAGCAACACTCGATTGTTTGCGGGAAGACCAAGACACCAAAGAAGAACCCAAGAACTGGCAAGTCCCAGAAGTGGACTTCCTATATCCAACTGACACCAGGCAAAATCCGCGTCTGAAAAACCGTGAAGCTCCAAAGAAGAAGACGCGGAGTACCAAAGGCCGAAGTCGAGAGTGTATCACAAATACCTGAAGATGCGCTTGACTGCTTGCCGATGCGAAGTCCTCGGAGACGCTTGAAAACAAGCGCACAGACATACCGAGAATTGGATGTCCGGCCTCGTCGCCGTCAGGTACAGGAGGGAGCCGATCATGCTCCGGTACTCCTTCTGGTCCACGTGTTCACCGTCCTCGTTTGCATCAAGAGCTGTAGTCGTACTCATAGGTGTCGCCATCACCTTGGAGTCCTCCATCTTGAACTTCCTCACAATGTCTTTGGTGTACTTGGCTTGGTGTACAAATGTTCCTTCCTTCGATTGCTTGATTTGGAGCCCGAGGAAGAACTGCAACTCACCCATCATGCTCATCTCAAATTCCCTGCTCATGTCTTCTGCAAACCTTGCAACCAAAGAGTTAGACGAGCCACCAAAGACAATATCATCCATGTATACCTGCACAATTAGGATCTCTTTTCCCTGCCTGAGGAGAAACAAAGTCTGATCTACTTTTCCCATCCCAAAACCTCTCTCAAATAGGAACCCTCTCAACCTACCATACCAAGCTCTAGGCGCCTGCTTCAACCCATACAGCACCTTCCTCAACTTGTACACCCTGTGGGGGTACTTCTCACTCTCAAACCCCGGTAGTTGCCTCACAAACACTTCTTCCTCCAAAACACCGTTCAGGAAAGCACTCTTGACATCCATTTGGTACAATTTGAACCCTTTAGCCACGGCAAAGGCTAGAAGGATCCTAATCGCCTCCAAACGGGCTACGGGAGCAAAAGTCTCCTCGTAGTCTATCCCCTCTTTCTGTGTGTACCCCTGAGAAACAAGCCTTGACTTGTTTCTCACTACTTCTCCTTTCTCTCCCTCTTTATTTTAACATGCCCATTTTGTCCCAATCGGCTTACACCCCGGTGGAGGCTCCACTAACTCCCAAACTTGGTTTCTCTCAAAATTCTCCAACTCCTCATGCATCGAATTGACCCAGTTGTGATCAAATACCGCATGTCCAATGTCTTTGGGCTCAAAAGTAGCAACAAAAGCAGCATGGGCAAAGTGAGAATCATTACGAGACCTCGACCGTGTAGTGCATTCGTTGATGTTCCCGATAATCGTTGAAGCTGGATGATCCACTTGTACTCACCGGGGAGCTTCTCGCCTTGAAGCCACCTCCCCCTCAGCTGGAGCTTCCTCACGATCTCGACATGTCGTTGTAGGTGTGGGAGAAGGACCGTTCTCGATTGTAGTCGAAGTAGTAGGTACATGCTCCACCATCTTCATCATCTCCATGTTCATGCTCCTCCTCCTGAAAAATCTCCTCACCAAGTTCCTCGTCACCTGCACACTCAAAAACAAGCTGGCTACGTGGCTGTGTCTCATCGAAGGTAACATCGCAAGTTTCCACGATTTGGTTAGTTTCAAGATTGAGCACTCGAAAGGCTCGATAATGAGACGCGTAACCAAAGAAAATGCCATCGATAGACCTAGCCTCAAACTTGTCCAACTTCTCACCTTTCTTCAGGATGCATCATTTGCACCCAAACACATGGAAGTGACTCACCTTGGGGGTTCTACCGTGCATCAACTCGTAGCAAGTATTCTTCTTATGCACCCTGAGGTAAATCCTGTTCGACACATAGCACGCGGTATTCACCGCCTCAGCCCAGAACCTTCTCGGAGTCCTATGCTCATCAAGCATCGTCCGAGCCATCTCGCACAAGGTCCTATTTTTCCTTTCCACCTCGTCGTTCTGGGGAGGCGTATACGGACTGGAAAACTGGTGTTCAAGACCCAAGTCACAAAAGGTTTCGAAACGAGAGTTTCTAAATTCTGAGCCATTGTCACTACGGATCACTCGTATGGCATCTCCGTGCCTCTCGTTTCTCAACCTCAAGACAAGATCTCGAACAAAACCAAACGTCTCCCCTTTCTCCTCCAAAAAGAAAACCCACACATACCAAGAGTAGTTGTCCACCACAACCAGGACGTACCACTTCCCACCCACAGATCGCACACGAGCTGGGCCAACAAGGTCCATATGGACCAGCTCGCATGGATGCTCCGTCATCACATCAGTGAGGGGTGGATGGGAAGAGGCTACCATCTTAGCATGTCGACACGGTGCACAAACCAACTCCTTCTCAAACCTCAGCCGTGGCAATCCTCTGACCAAATTGAGTTTACTTAAGCGAGACAAAAGGTCAAAGCTTAAGTGACCCAACTTCCTATGCCACCTCCACAACTCACTCGAAGAACCAGCCAAAAAGCAACGAGCCACACCAAAAGACTGAGAGAAATCCGCTCGGAAAACTTGACCCTCGGGAACGACCATGCAAACTAGGTTCCCTCGAGAATCCAAAATCTGAGAACCACCAGGCCGAAACAACACCTCAAAACCCTCATCCAAAAGCTGGGAAACGGAAAGCAAATTGAATCCGAGCGATTGAACAAGAGCAACACACCTGAGAGTGACCTTCTCACTTACCTTAATCTCACCTTCTAAAAGCACACGCCCTCGCCCATTGTCCCCAAAGGTGATGTATGTCTTGGACACCACCGGGACGAGACTTGAGAACCACCCCTTGTCTCCGGTCATATGCCTCGAGCAACTGGAGTCAATCAACCAAACATTCCTCAAGTCTCCCACCTGAAATTCAAAAACGAGCATGTGAGCGAACAAACGACTCAACATTGGGGTTAGTACCAAAAGAGTAAAACCAGTGCCGAGCTATTTGCTCCAAAGTGGGGTTAGCACAAACCATATCATCACGCCTATCAAAGCTACCACCACGAAAACCACCACGGGAACCACCACTAGGGAACCACCCCTGTATCGCTGGACGAGAACGAAAACATGAAAAGAAGACCGTGGACCATTCGTCCTCTCCATCTCAAAGCTACGACTCCTCCCACCATCGTATTAAGCACGATGTGGAGAACGTCTAGCAAACTGACCACCACCTGACTCAGCATGCCAAACACCAGAACCACGACCAAAGAAACCAAACCGAGCATCCTCACGAGCACGGAAACCGAACTGCTGTCTGCCCAGACCAGCACCGGTCTGACTGGTCACCCTGACCGGTCTGACCGGTGGTGCTCGGCCAGCAGCACCACCTGCCACCTTTCGATCTCCCCAAGCCGGAACCATCCTCAGAATCGCCTTGGCCCTGGGCATTTGCATACGAGGCTCAGGTATACCATTTGAAGGGTGGTACCTATCCTTGTTAGCCCACTCCTTAGCCATTCTCTCCTCACGCTTCCTCTTGAAGCAAAACTCAGCCTTGTGACCATCTCTCCCACAATAGTCACAATGAAACCGTATGAGCTTAGGTTTAGGCTTGGGTTGGGGCTACTTACTTGGTTTCTCCTCACTCGACTTCTCAATTGGTTTCTCCTCACTAGGCTTCTCACCCTCTTTCCCAAAGAACACATTCCCCAAGTTGCTCTTGAACTTTATGGATTTTTGGCAATCATCTGTGGGGTGAGGGAATATGGGTGGATCTGGAGTTGTGTCAAGTTTGTTTCTCAAAGGGTTTGGCTTAGGAGCATAGGCATTTTTGTGGAAGGTTTTTGGTGGAGCTTGGATATCACCAATTTTCTCTCCTCCCTCACCACTACACTCTCCAATCTTATCCGAGCCAAGCGCTTGCCCATCATAGCGTTTGTATGCCTCTATCATCATCCTAAGTTGTGGTTCATGCCCCGACAACCAACCCATCATTTTCCTCAACTCATCATTCTCATCCTGCAAGCGATCAACATAATGTGCAAGTTCCAGATTCTTTAAAGCATGCAATTAACAAGTAGAGCAAGAAGTGGGAACAGGTTCTTTCAATTTGGCCTCAAGAGAAACAGTGTAAGCATGCATCTCATCAATCTTTCCATGCAAAACAGGGCAAGAAGTACAAGCACCTAACAAAGCAGGTCTAGACTTAAGCTCAGCCGCTTCAGCCCTAAGCACATCTAGTTCCTCACACTTGGAAGCATGCTTTTCCTTGAAAATAGTGAGATCAGCTAGGAACACAGAGCAATCAGCACAATCAACATCATCAGAAACAACAGGTGAAGCCTTAAGCGAATCAATTTCAAGCTTAGCATCTAGGTTCTGTGTTTCTAGCTCAGCCACTCAAGTCCTAGCATCCTCAAGCGAGGCCCTAAGCTTTTTCCTCATCTTCTTAGCCTCTCTAAGCATGTCATCACGATTATCAAGCAACTTGCCAAGCTGTTTATTCTCCTCACGCAAGAAGGGAAGTTCGTCACTACCTCATCCTCGGAGTCAGAGTCCGAGTCGCTCTGGTGACTCTTCTTGCTGCCGGAGCTATGTGCCATGGTACAGAAGCCATCTCCAGCAAAGCAGCTCAGCCCACTCAAGTTCTTGGATGACTTCTTGTTCTTGCGCCGATCACCTTCGTCTTCACTGCTGCTTGAGCTCGAGGAAGAGTAGGCAGAGCTGGAGTCGACGTCACTCTCTCCGACCATCGCTCGGGCCTTGCCGCGGCCGTCCTTCTTCCTCGATCGTCACTCGTCCTTGTGCTTGTGCTTCGACTTGTGGTCGCGCCTCGATCTGTACTTGCCTTCCGTCTTCGATCGGTGCTTGTAGCCGTCCATGTTCTTCATCTTCTCGGGGCAGTCAGCGACGAAGTGTCCTAGCTTGCCGCACTGAAAGCATGTCCTCGTGTTCACCCGGTTCTCGTGCATCCTCTCGAACCTCCTGGTCAGCAGCGCCAGCTCGTCCTCTCCAAGCACGTCGAACTCCTCATCTAGCAAAGACATCAAAGAGGACAATGAGTACATCCTGGTGGATGGGTTAGCGTTAGACTTTGCACCTGAGCCACCGATGAGAGCGAGACTATGTGAGTCAGTCGGGCTCTCAAGCTTGGCTGTCATACCCCTATCCACCTCAGCCGACTTGAGCTTCGAGAACAACTCGTTCACCGTCAAAGTGTCATACTTCTCGGACTCAACAACAGCCTCGAACTTGCCATCCCAAACTGTATGATCCAGAGAGTGCAAGAGCTTGACAGCTCTGTCATGATCATCGTACGGGAGCACGTCCACATTGGCCCTCATGTTGTTCACAACTACCGTGAACCGCTGGAACAAGGCATCAATCGACTCACCGGGGAGATGAGTGAAGTTCTCGTACTGTCTCCGGTAAGTCGCATACATCCGAGCCTGAACCTGAGCATTTCCAGCGTGAGCATCCTTCAACTGACTCCAAATCCTACAAGCTAAGTCCTCTGTCTGAACCTGATCGAATTCGAACTGACACAGAGCACGAAACAAGTAGTCGACCGCCTTGTTGTTGGCGTCGTGCATGTCCCTCGATCCCGGAGCAAGGAAGTTAATCGGATGAACATAAGTTGTGTTCACCATAACGTCCCAAAGGATCCGACCCTTACCGCAGAGGAAGGCCGCCATCCACCTCTGCCACATGTGGTAGTTTTTGCCATCGAAGTGCGGAGGACCCGAACCTCGTTCCTGGTACACCATCCTTGGATCTTAGACTGGTTAGAATCCGAAGATCCGTAACCGGCTCTGATGCCACTTGAAGGACCGAACTGGCGACCAGAGAGGGGGGAGTGAATGGGAGCCGATAAAAAATCTTCTCGAAGGAGATGGTTCCTCCAACAAGATGAACGCAGCTAACCAAAATACGTCTCCGGCTCAAACTACCCAAGTTGGCCAAGACCACGTAGCCACTGGAGTGCTACTGGTCCTACGAACCAACATCAACCAAACACCCCAAAACACGTAGCGGAAATCAGCACAACACACTGCCTGTGCTACACCGGTCAGACCGGTGGCCTACGCCGGTCAGACCGATGGCACCGGTCAGACCGGTGGACAGCGCCGGTCAGGCCGGTGGCTACAGCAATTGCACATAAACGTTCCAGGAAGCCTCAGTGACTCCTCTAGGCCCTGGAACAAAAACCACCTCCAAAACTCGAACTGAAGGAAAAGAAAAACCTTCACAAAACATAGCAAAACTCCTCCAAACCTGCCAAGAACTGACCAGCAACAACACAGCCCAAAACCACACAAAGCAGGCTGTTCACCTGAGGCAAATCCCACAAGGGTCTTGCACCGGTCAGATCGGTCATGAGCACCGGTCAGACCGGTCAAGCCTGGGCAGCTCGGGATGAACAACAGCCCGCGGGTCAACACCCCCAAATCCAAACCTTGCTTTGGCGATTCGCTCCACGGATCTGCACAAGACTTTGGGGATAGTAGGAACACCTCATGGGCACTCCATAGCCAAGATTTGGTCCACCAAAACTTGCTAAATCAAGAGCAATTGAAGAAATCCCGCCAAGAACACCTCTAACCCTAGAGCCAAGAAAACCCCAAAATCGAGCCCCTTTACTCACGGATTTGGGAGGGGAATCAAAGGGAAAAGAACCACGAAGGGTTCATGCATTCATCCGCCACCAAATCCCAAAGAGAAAGGTCTCAAAACCGCCACAAGAAATTCGCCAAGAAAAGGCTTCGAAAATCACCAAAAAGGAAAAATGGGAGAGACATAATGAAGCCTTGAGGAACCACGCCGAATCATCTATACATACCATGAACGTTCATACAAGGTCTAGCTTGCCTCCCAATCTTCCATCCCTCTCTCAAGATCTCACCATGAAGCTCTCAAGCTAGTCCTAGAAATTCCAAAGGAAAAAGGAAGAGGAAAATAGCAAAACAAAATGAGCTAGGGTCCCAAGAGATGGCTGCCATCCTCTCACCACTTGGGTTATATGGAGGCTAGCCAAAAGACGAAACTACCCCTATTACATTAAACTAAGATACACACCCCCAAAGGGCCTTTTGGGAAACTTCATCGTAGCACCATCGGACGGATGTCCGACGACCGCAAACTTGCTTAGCCTTGACGCAAGCCTTGCGATCCCGATGTGTGTCCTCCGCTTCGAAGTCTCCAGACTGCGTCGTCACACACCGGTCAGACCGGTGCACCCCACCGGTCAGACCGGTACCCACCGGTCAGACCGGTCTTGGTGCTGCTGCCTCCGGTCTTCGATCTTGGCTTTGTGGATCAACCAAGGAACCTAGCAGCTTTCTGGTGACCCACTGGAAACCCTGCGAACTCGGTGTAGCCTCCGCCAATCACCACTCATGACTCGGCTCCCACGTAGTCCCGGCTCGACCTTGGTTTTGAGGCTCAACCAAGAAACCGTCCATGACTTCATCTTGTCATTCTTGCCACCATGCGGCCCGCACTTGACCCCGCTGGCCACCGGGTACCTCGAGTCAAGCCTACTTGTCTTCTCCACACCTAGAGGTCTACCCGGCAACGACCTTTCGCGCTTGCTCTTCACCTGCACCAACACCAGTCAAGCCGCAACCTGCACCTGCAATACTAAGCCAAGAATCAGTCCACGCAACGTTGTCAATCATTCATCACACCAGGAAGCGACCATCCATCAGTCCTCAAACCACAAAGGTCGTCAAGGAGACGTGTGCTGTGAACCCGCGTCTCCTCTATCTCGACGAACAGGCCAAGATCTGGGGCCCACCGGTCAGTATGGGTAACGAGCTTTTAGGCTGTCCGTTACATTGTTGGCATGTTTGTAACAGGCGTTTCAAATGAAGCCTGTTATTCACTGATCAGTGTTTGTAATGAGCTTTAATTAATGCCTGTCACAGATACATAGACCACCCCTACAGTAACCCGCCTGCTTGCCGGCTGCATCCTGGAACCAGCCAAGATTTCGCAGCCATCAGGGGCTGCATCCTGCCATCTTGGAACCAGCCAGGATATGACAGCCACCACAGCAAGGAGGCATCACAAACATATTCTCACATCACAGATATACCAAGCAAGATCACATTTATAGACAAGCAAAATCACATCAAGTTTCAAATTACTCATCAGGGCTTGTCTGGATGGAGTCATGAGAAAACTGCCTGAACCAGGAAACATCTGACCCCAACCAAGCAAGGCAAGCAGGTTTCTCAGGCAACAACACCTGACTAAAGAAGACCGAATGCAGGAAGTTTCAAGTTTCTGGCTACAATGAACTCACGTTGCACCAATATAGAAGTTGCCCTTTCGGTCGATGGTCTCCTTAAGAATGTACTCGCACAGCATCTCCCGGACCCGCTTTAGATCTTCTGTAGAAACATCTACGGCAGCTTTGAAATCCTACAAAATACAATCATTATGAGAATACAAGTAGAAATCAGTTTCTAAAATCAAATGGAGAATATGAGCAGAGACAAGGCTGAGCATTATGATCTACTTACAGTAGCCTTCTTGATGTCAGGTATGTCATTGAGTAGTCTTAACATATTGAATGCCACATAGAATCCACACAAAGAGGACCGCAATGGCTGCTAATTAAACTGCATCGAGGTTCCAAAATAACAAGTTAATGCAGTACCAAATAGGTAAGAAGGGACCATAAAAAAACCTTGGTCTTACATCGAGATTTGGTTTGTTCTTGAGTGTTGTGGTTTTTGGCTTTTTATTCTTTCCTTTCGCCACTCTGTCCTATGCACATGTACCAAAGGCCCTGCATGATCAGCAATACCGATTAGAAACACTAAGAGATTGAATTTTTGTGAACAAAACCTACAAGATACTGAAACCACCTACTGAAACCTTGCATGTCTCGACATAATCTCGGAGCCACCTGCTGAAACCTTGCATGTGCATCTTTGCAAGCCAAGCCCTACCACGGTCAGGGTTGTCTTGACTTAGTTGTCGCTTGTGCTCATTGGCAAACGGTGTAATCAGGTGCTGTTGTTGTCTCACAGTGAAATGAGCCTTTTGGAAGGCATCTGGTTCCGGAGTGACTAACTTTTTCCCTAGGGTCCCAACACCTGAAATCCTACCTTCATGTCGTGAGCGAGGCACACCAATAGGGTTTTGGGGGTCCATATAACCCATGGCCACTGCTTCGATGGTCTCGTAGCCACGAACAACGGCTCCCTCCGGAAATAACCGGTTATGTATCAATGATTTCAGGAATCCAAAGAACCTCTCATACGGAAACATCTGATGAAGGTAAGATGGGCCAAGGTACCAGATCTCCCTCATGAGGTGTGCTGTTAGATGCAACATGAGATCAAAGAATGATGGTGGGAATGTAGCTTCAAGCAGGCATAGGGTCTCGAAATGCCTCCTCTCTAAGTCCAATAGTATTTCCTCATCAATCACCTTCTATTCTATTGCATTGAAGAATAAACACAAGCTCGTGACCGCGTCGCGAACCAGTTGTCTTGATACCTCTAAGTGCATCAGGAAGAAAAGTTGTCATCAACATATGGCAATCATGAGATTTCATCAAGTTGAAATTCATTTTCATGTCCTTCACCGACACTAGCTTCTTGAAGTTTGATGAGTAGCCTGAAGGTACTTTCAAATCATGCAAAAACTGACAGAATTCTTTTCTCTCTGCCTTTGACAAGGTGGTTGCAGCAACGGGAAGGTCCGTCCCCGTCTCTGTTTCCTCTACATAGAGCTCCGGCCTAATGCTTAGATCTTTAAGATCCTCCCTTGCATTTTTATGATCTTTTCCTTTGGACTTCTGTTGTAGCAATGTTCCACAAGTAGCTTCACACACATTCTTCTTGACGTGCATGTTGTCAATCGAATGACACACATCCAACATCGGCCAATACTCTAGCTCTCATAGAATTGATTTCTTGTTCCACATTCCTTCTTCCATCTCGTTTCTTTCTTTTGCCCAGGGTTTTTTCAGTCAGTTTGGGTAACTCCTCGATAGTTTTGACGTCCTTGACTTTCAAGTGGACCAGATCTCCAGTCACATGCAACGGCGCCTCTTGATCCTCCTTTTCCCCATTAAATTGACAATCCATGGACCGATATATATGTTTCTTGCTGAGGAAACGATTGTGCCCTATAAATATGTATATCTTTGAATGTCTTAGCCACACTGCGCAAGTATCTTCCAAGCAGTGTGGGCAAGCTGCACCTTTCCTTTTACTCTGGCCAAAGAGGTTGCGATGAGCCGGGTTGTCGTTGATGGTGGTGAACAACATGGTGCGCATTGTCAACTCCTCACACTTGAACTCATCCCAAACCTCCTTCACACTAGGCCTCCACAGTATCTTCAAGTCATCAACTAGTGGCCTCAAGTAGACATCAATATGGTCGCCAGGTTGCTTTGGCCCGGAGACCAATATTGTCAGCATCATATATTTCTGTTTCTTGCATAGCCAGGGTGGAAGGTTGTACAATGACAGCACGAAAGGCCAGGTGCTATGTGTTGAGCTCTGGTTACCAAATGGGTTCACACCATCTGTGCTCATAGCAAACCGAATGCTCCTTATGTCTTCATTAAACCACTTAAAGTGGTTATTAATGTTACCCCGTTGTGCTACTCTGCAGGGTGCCTAAACTTGCCATCTTCCTTCTTTTGGCCTTCCTCATGCCAATGCAAGAGTTGGGCCTCCTTTCGTGTTATGAACCATCTTCTCAGCTGAGGAATGATGCAAAAATACCATGCCACCCTCACAGGAACCCCTCTGTTAGCCTTCTTCTTCTTGCCTCTTATCTCCACGGGCTCATTCTCATCATCAGCATTATTATCATCTCCACCATCCTTTTTACTATTCGCAGCCACACTTGGGGCACTTGTCAAGGTCTGCATAACCTCCATGAACAGTACACAAATGTTCTTGCATGCATGGATTTTTTCAACCTCTATTCCCAGAGGACATATTATCTTCTTCGCCTCGTAGACAGACTCAGCTATTTGGATTCCTTCAGGTACCATGTCTCTAAGCACATCCAATAGATGTTTAAAACTTTTGTTGCTCCAACCATGATCTGCCTTAAGTTGCAAAAGTTTTAGATCACCAGAAAGGCGAGAGTACTTCTGGCAATCAGGATAGATGGGTTTCTTTGAATCTTCAATGAACCGCTTCAGCCTCGCTAATTCAGAAGGTGTGTACACTCATTGAAACTCAACATCCCGCAATATTTTATCAACATTGTGCACACATTGCAACACCTCACCATTACCGAAGCCCCTAACTTCTTGATTAGTGATATCCTCAGGCCTCATCACATTGGGTGGGAATGGTTCATTTTCCTCAAAAACTCCACCTTCATCAAGGTCTTCATCATGATGGTGTTGACGGTGAATTTCCGTCAACCTAGCCATGAGTTTACCTTCGGTGTTGGCATGAATTTTATATCTTATCCATTGGTACTAACCCCCTTGGTATAACAAGATCATTTGTGCATGTCGGTTTTGAAGTTTGATGTTTATGCAGGAATTTAGCGTTGAAAGCAAGACTTCTGGGTAAAGTTCATCAAGCACCTCGTGACAAGACCTTGAAGCCCGGTACAAGTCAAGCAATGAAGTGAACATGACTCCAAGAAGCCCAAGGACCAACCCGTGAAGACGGAAAACTCCGAGGACCTTAACAGAAAATGCTGAATCTTGCGGGACAAGAGCTTCCTCTAAACCGCAGAGAAACTGACGTCAAGGGCCCACATGTAGAAGGGAGAATACTCTAGAAGACTCGGGAAGCATCACCAGCAAAGGAGGCCGCGAGATGGGTCGAAATGGGCCCAAGCCGGCCGGCCCAGCCCATTTCGGGGCCCATTCACGTCCCCCTTTGACCTAGCCGCCTCTCGGACTATTTATAGCCCCCTGGCCAAGAGCCACGCATCATCTCATTTGTCATTCACCGCCGAGGAGCAGAGAAGAGAGGGACACCATTCCGGAGAGGAGAGGGTCGTGCTAGTTGTCTAGGGTTTCCCTAGCTGACGTGGGAACCTTGCAAGGAAGACCACGTCGGAGTTCTAGGAGCTAGAAGCAAGATCAAGGTAGGATCCCAGTGGTGATCTTGTTTATGTATCATGTACTATGTTGAATTATCAAGTTGCAATCCGATTTCTAGCGATCGAGTGTTTCTCCTACGACTTTGATTTCAATTGGCTTTTCTTACTTTAAGATCTATTCTCGAGATAGATCATAGAGGGTGTTCTTGTAGCCGTGGTGGCTAGAGGTGCATGCCTGACCTTCCGAGAGATTTCAACTTGTCCATTGGACTCGCCCTAGGCTAACCCGCACGAATAGGAGTGCGTTGTAACAGAACGGTGGCTCCAAAAGGTGGGCGTCTTCGGAGTTGGACGGGAAACCGTGATTTAAAGATGCTTTTTATGAGATTCAACTTGGCTATTTCTTCTTTGCTCGGAACTTCAACAAAAGCTTGATCCAATCTCTCTAGATTGGTTTTACCTATCCCTCTCTACCTCTTGCTACCTCTGGCTTTCATAGATTAGATTCGTTTTTATGATGTTCTTTAGATTAGATGCATAAGATTCCCTTTTGAAGATCTAAGTGTTCTCGGCTTTATTAGATAGGATTTTGCATCACACATTTGTTCCACGGATTCGATACCTTGGGTTCACACTTGAGGGAAAAAGGGTCCCTTGGCTACGACGGAGGACTTGTCCGCTTGCAAGTCCAAACAAAGTTTGATACGCATATACACCGTCAACAAGCCCTTTTTTCTGGCGCCGTTGCCGGGGAACAAGTGATCAAGATTCGATCTTTTATTGCTTTTTGTGAATATTTTCAGTTTTCTATTGGTTTTTTCTTTTTGCATCTACTAACTTTTGATCATCCTCAAAATCAATCTAATCTAGTTTTCGACTAACCCTAGTTTTCTTAGATTTGTTTTTATTTTTTGTTTTGTATATATTTTGTTTATTGCTAACCCTAACAGGAGATGGACGGCTACCTCTCCAACAAACCCGAAAATTTTGTGGATGATCCAGAAAAACTTTACAGGCTAAGGAGACGTGAAGCACAAGCTAAAAAGCTAGAATTTGCAGATCCAAAAGCGGAGGCCGAAGAATCGTCGGAGTCTCCAAAGGAATCACCACCTCCAAGCCCTAGGGAGAATCAACTTCCACTGCTACCGATGGGAGAACAACCACAGCCGGAGCACAAGATCGGGGAGCTATGCACCCCGGACATCGTCGACCTACCAATCTTGAACCTCGCAGAGATCGGAAAGCTGTTCAAGATCAAGACCTCAACAATCCGCATGGTGCAACATTCACCCTTCACTGGTAAAGAGGATGCGAACCTTCACCTCCCAGCATTCGTTCAAATTTGTCAAACATTCAACATGGACGGGGTGACTCAAGATCAAATGAGGGCAAGGCTCTTTCCATTTTCGTTACTCGGGAAGGCTTTGCAATGGTTCTACTCTCAACCGGCGGAGACGGTGCAAAATTGGGACACCTTGATGAGAGCCTTCTTGAAGGAATACTACTCACTGGGTAAGACTCAAAGCTTGCACAATAAGATTGCTACCTTTGCTCAATATCCTACGGAGACTATATCGGAGGCATTCGAGCGCTTCAATGAGTACACTCGGGCGGTTCCACATCACAAGTTCCCGAAGGAGGATCTCGTTCAAAAGTTCTATCAAGGACTTACCATGGCGTCAAGGACAATCATCGATGCATCGGTGGGAGGATCCATCATCGAGCTTACGCCGACCCAAGCTTTCACTCTATTCAAGAAGGTCGCGGACAATGACACATGGGTGTCATCCGGATGCTTACTTCCGGTTCAACCCACGGGGAGCGTCAAGGGAGTCTTGCAAGTGGAGAAGGAAGATATACTCGAAGGCAAGATCGATTCGCTTATGCGGAGGTTGGAGAAGATGGAGATAGAGAAGAAAGAAGCTCAAGACTTAAAGGCTGCCGAAGCAAGATCCACATGTGAAGAGTGCGGAGAATATGGCCATGTCCAAAAGGATTGCCCGGAGGAAGCCAAGATGCTCGACTACATGAGGAAGGGGGATTTGCCGAACTTTCGCTACGGGCAAGGTAGACCTCAATTTAATGCAAGCTCATCCATTCCGAATTTGGTTCCGCTTCGTATGCAATTGAAGGACTTCATGGACGAGCAAGCTAAGATCAACAAGGACACCGTCACCAAGTTCAAAGCCATAGACAAGGTGTTGGAGAACATCGATAGCAAGGTGACGGAGGTCAGAAGCTCCAACCATCAAGTGCTCAACATGATGAAGATGCTCGAGACGCAAGTGGGACAACTTGCTTGGCGCCTATCCGCTAATGAAGGGAAGCTTCCGGGACAACCTCAAGGTCCCGAGACGGCGAAGGCCATTCAAACTCGTTCGGGGAAGGAGACCGAAGATCCGGAGCGTTCCTCGGGAGCAAGAAAGCCTAAACCATCCACCGAGGCAGAGGAATTTGCTAAGGAGGAGGTTACCGAGATCATCACCGAAGAGCCCGAGTTTGAGATGCCGGGAGAAGACATGAAGATACTGCAACTTAGGCCACGCTACTTCCGAGGTAAACTTGATAATCATTTTGAGAAGTTTGTGGAGGTTGTGCGTAGGTTAAGCATCAACATGCCGCTATTGGATGCCCTTCAAGTTCCTACATATTCTCGCTACTTCCAAGATATTCTTGCAAACAAGTATGAGATAGAAACACTCGGGGTAGATCATGTCAAGATGTCCGAGCAATGTAGCGCCGCTATTGCGAACGGACTAGAGAAGCAAGGAGACCCCGGATGCCCGACGATTCCATGTTCTGTTGGCTCGTTCAAGTTTGAGAAGGCATTGTGCGACCTTGGAGCAAGTGTGAGCGTCATGCCAAGAGATGTGTTTGAGAAGCTACACCTACCAGAGTTAGAGCCTACAACCATGTGCTTGGAGTTGGGTGACAACTCCATTCGCTACCCTTTGGGCATCGCCGTGGATGTGCCCGTGAAGGTCGAACACCACTTCATCCCCGTCGACTTTGTGGTGCTCGAGATGGGAGAGAGGGAGAAGCCACCACTCATCCTTGGGAGGCCCTTCCTCAAGACTGTGGGAGCTACCATCGATCTCGACAAGGGGGAGATCAAGTTCGACATCAATGACGAGAGAAGTTCCTTCAAATTTCGACCACGCTTCGAGGTATGCAATATGATCAAAGTTAAATATATTCCGCCTCATCGTCACGTTAGTAAGGAAGAGCCAAGGAAGAAGGAAGAGCCAGAGAAGAAGGAAGCGAAGGAAATCAAAGAGGTTGTTGCATCCGTCAAGATAAAGGAACAAAAGCCGCCTATGAAGACCAAAAAGATGACTAAGCCGGAGAATAAGCCCGCGCCCAAGATGGTGCAGAAGTAGGTACCCAAGATTGCAACGCCCGCAAAGAGCGTTGATCCAAAGTAATCAAGTGAAGAAGTCTAGCCATGAACTATAAACGAAGCGCTAGGCGGGAGGCAACCCGTTTCGTCGAGTCAAGAATAAGCTACCGGGAGGACAACCCGATTCAAGATTTTTCGAGTCTTTTCAAGTAAGTTAGTTTTGAAATATTGCTACGCAAGACATCAGACTTAAAGTGGTTGAATAATGTTAGAGACATAATTCTTGGTTGGATATTTTATTTGGATCATAAACCCTTTACATGAGCCATCCTATGAGTTATTTGCTTCTTTTTCAGAAACCAAAACCAAAAATAATTCAGAACCAATCTCAACCTTTCGTCCTCTTCATGATGTTTTGGTTGACTTGTTTTACATGCTAAAAACACACGAGTAGAGCCACGTCTTGTACCTAGATGTTATTTAAATTTCAGCGCATGGTAGGACTCGCGTGAACCTAGAAACTTGATTTTTTGTTGGTTTGAAAATTTCATATCCTTGGTTTCTCTAGAGTTAGAATTTTTCTAAGCCTCATTTAATTTTATTTCATTCAAAATCTCTCACATTTAACCAAAATTAGAACCTAAACCTATGCCCCCATGATCAAGCCGGGAAAAGCTTGCTCTCAACTAATGGAAGCAAACAATACTGGTGAGACCAAAATAAAAGTAGTCGGAAAACATTTTCGACTTACATTTGTTTTTGATGCTTAAAAACTCCTCTAAATATATTTGAACTCATTGCAAGCTCTGAGTTTAATTTTATTTTCGAAATTAGAGGAGTACTTAGCATTAAAACATGCTTAGAGGGAGGCAATTTGATTAACTTAACCATGCATGCACCATGATGTATCACGGGATGCCCCTCCAACATCTTCCATCAAACCACATGCAAAGGACAAGCATGGGGGGCAGCCAAAGCTTTGTTTTGCAGGAATCTCATGGAGGCATGTGAGGCAAGGGAGCATGGGATCGGAGTGACTCAAAGCAAAACAATCAAGTGGAGGGATCAATAATGCAAGCAAAGGAGTGGACGAGAGCATTTGGGCGGTGCAACCCCGTGGAGCACGCGGTCGCAAAGCAACAAAGCAAGCATGAGTGCACTGGAGAAGAGCTGAGCCAGGAGGAGCAGCGAGGCCCCCAGGCCGGTCGGCCCAGGCCGGCCGGCCTACCCCCTTTAAAAGCCCCTCGGTGCCCGTCTTCCTCAGGTATGTCACTTGCCCAATTCCTTGTTCGTGTGCTTGAGCTCGTAGTCCAGAACCACCATAGACTTAGCCTTCCACTCCGAGTTTGTTTCGTCCAACAAAATCCATCCTAAATCCACTCAAAGTCCATACTCCAAATAATATTTGTGTGCCTTGTTACCGGTTGAAAACCTCGAGTTTATATTTGTGAGGAGAGTGCAGCAACCATGTGGAAGAAAACTACAAGTCTTTTCACCAAGAAGAAGGGATCATCGTCGTCTAAGCCATCATAAACAACCTCTTCGAGGAGGCACTCGGTCTCCGAGTCTCCTCGGAGTATGGAGGAGGACACGGCACCGCCGAAGAGGAACGACACTCTTCTCCTCGGTGGCATGAGAGCCACACGAAGCTCGTCTATGAGGTTCACCGAACCTCAAGGACGTACGGAGGAGCCGCCCGTCCGACCTTGCCACTCGACACGATCATCCGCTCCACCTCCATACGCTCCGCGGTATTCCGAGTATGGGTTTATCATCATGACGGAGGAGGAGGAGAAGAAGCTCACTCACCTTGAGAAGAGGCTTGTGGCAAACGTCGACTTCGATGATCAAGCTCTCCAAGTGTTGGGTTTTCATACAGATATTTACTACATGTTGGGACACCTAGGTTGGGTGCAATTCTCCAACGGAGTGTCGGCAAACACCCACAAGGAATTTGCCTTGGAAATTCTCATGACCATGGCGCCTATCCTTGATGAAGGAGTGCCGAGTCTCTCATTCCGTTTGGAGGGAGTTGAACAAGTGGTTCCCTATGAGTATATTAGGGAGTTACTTGGTTTTCAAAAGGGAGCCCCGGAACAAGTGGATGTGCATGGAGGCACATTGGAAGGTTTTTGGAGTATGATCGCAGGAGAAGCTCACCGGCAAAGAAATAGTATCGGGAACCCCATCATCCAAGTATTTCACTCATGGATGTGTAAGAGGATTTTGGGGAGAATGAGAGAACCAAGATAACCGACATGGAGGTGAATTGGCTTTACTCGGCTTTGATTGCCAGGCTGCCAATCGACCCCACTCACCTTATGATCAACCGGTGGTGTTGTGAAGCAACATCGGGTTCGGGAGATATTGGCTCGGGGTGTTATCTCTCCATGTTGGCTATCTCTTTGAGACCGGGAATTCCAAGAAACCCGGAGCATCTCCTAGTCGGGACTTCCCTAGGATGTGATTATATGAAGCAAGGCAAATATATAAGTGGAGATGAGAGAGGAGGCTTCAAAGTGGCCAAAGTGAATTTGCCCCTTCCGGATGGAAGATTAAGACTTTTTCTTGAGGGGAAAGAAGATTGGTTAGACGAAGGACTTCTTGTGCCGGCGAAGAAAAATAAGAGAGGAAGGATTATAGAAGAAGGTTCTTCCACGGCCCAAGAAGGAGGTGCGCAACAAAATTATGTGCCACCATTTGGAGGAATTCCGGCGCCGCCGAGTTACTACGGTGGTGTACCAATGCAAGCATGGGGGAGTGGTGCAGCCATGCCCCCACCAAATTTTGTGGTACCCAACGTAGCCTTTGCGGAGCTATATGCACATCTTCCTCAACCACAACAAAGTGTGGCCATCATTGGAGGGTACGCTGCAAGAAACATGCAAAATATCGCAGCCATCCAAACCAATGCAAACCAAATGGGTGAAGAAAATGCAAACATCGCTTATGAGCTTGGACGCCTTCACCTAGCACCGCCGGGACAATTCATAGGAGGAGCGGTGCAATCCTATTATGAGCAAGGGTACAACAATCAAGATTATCAATGTCAACCACCGGCGGAAGATTAGAGAGAGGAGGAGCTTTAGTTTAATCTTTCCTTTTCCCTCTTCTTTAATTTTCAGCTTGTATGCGCCTATGTATGCGTAGTGTTTTCAGTTTTTTTTTCAGCATGTGTGTTAGTGTTTGTTTTTCATCATAAATAAAGTCACCACCTTGTTTTTACCTTTGGCAAAGATACAAAGTTTGTGCCATGTTGATATATGATGATAGTTGCCGCTTTGTTTATCTTTGTACTTGTTTTATGCATGATTAGGCTAATGCTCTCTTAAAATACAAATCTGAAATTATCTAAATACTTGCTTAATCTTTAGCAGAGGTTATGATAAAAAATAAAGACCCATAGTGTTTTATGTGCTCTCAAGTTTAGATGGGTTAAAGATGATTTATTTGTGTTCTTAAAAGTAATGCTAACCTTGTCATAAATACCACTTGCGTGTTGCTCTACCTATCCAGAGCCATATAATTGAGTGCAAAAACTTAGTACACAAGGTTTATTTTTGGGTGAGTTATTTCAGGCCTTGATTTCTCTGGCCCGAGACTAAGAAGCTGGTCATTCTATTTTTGCGTATCTATCTTTTTGCTAGCCTTTTTATCCGTGCATTGTGTATACCCACATCAGAGATTTCACAAACCTCGCCGGGTATCCACCCTTAAAACCAAAATATCATCTTTTGTGTTTACCCCCTTGAACACAACCTATCATTGAGTATGGATCATCAATTCGAGGAAGATCGCAAGACGGTGCCAAGATTGAAGATTTTAAGTATCTCTCCAAAGGAAAAATATTTCTAGTACCTACCTTATCTCTATCACCTCTTTACCCGAGGACGAGCAAACGTCTAAGCATGGGGGAGGAGGTAGGTACAATGCAATTTAGAGTTCAAGGGGAGCGAATAAGAAAGAAAAAGAAAAGAAAGGGAAAAGAAAAAATGAGTATAAAGAAAAAAAAATGTATGTATGAGAAAAGAAAAAATATGAGTATGTATAAAAATAGAATAGAGTGAACTCCCCGGTTCTCTAAAGTGCATTAGGAATTTCAAAAGTTTCAAAAGTTAAGATCCAAACTCATCTTTCCAACCATGTGCAATCCGATAACGAGGACTTCCTTTGTGCCTCGGGATCACTCTTTGCCATTTGCACATGTCCACCTATCTCAAAGTGTGTGTATTTTTCTCTCCCCCTCCTTGATATAACATTATTTTCCAATGACCTTTTTGACGAGTCTCGGTAAGACCATGAGAAGCTTGTCTTGATTTGACAACATCTCATTTATAATATCTTGGTAGGACTAAACTTTCCCAAAGAGCTCCACATAAAGCCTACCACTTACATATATGTTTTGAGAGGGAAAGGAGTAGAAGAAATAGGCTTGAGAGATAAGATGAGATGAGAGTTCATGAGCAAGATGCAAGGTGGTTTAAATTTTTGAACTTGGTTTAGCTCTTTTCATCTCATTCTTTATTCAAAATTTTTGAGATCCATTTGAATTTTGGGAGCATGTTTAATACTTGTGGGATGAGCTTAATTAATATCTACCCTCCGTAGGGATGAAGGCTAGTACATTATGGAACTCTAACGAATTAAACTTTTGAGAGCATTATGTTTTCTCGTGTATGATCAAGTGCAGGGTTTAAGCAATGAAGGGCAACGATGATATCCATCGAAGGCTTACTCGAGGACGAGCAAGGTTTAAGCATGGGGGAGATGTTGACGGTGAATTTCCGTCAACCTAGCCATGAGTTTACCTTCGGTGTTGGCATGAATTTTATATCTTATCCATTGGTACTAACCCCCTTGGTATAACAAGTTCGTTCGTGTATTTCGGTTTTGGAGTTTGATGTTTATGCAGGAATTTAGCGTTGAAAGCAAGACTTTCGGGTAAAGTTCATCAAGCACCTCGTGACAAGACCTTGAAGCCCGGTACAAGTCAAGCAATGAAGTGAACATGACTCCAAGAAGCCCAAGGACCAACCCGTGAAGACGGAAAACTCCGAGGACCTGAACAGAAAATGTTGAATCTTGCGGGACAAGAGCTTCATCTAAACCGTGGAGAAACTGACGTCAAGGGCCCACATGCAGAAGGGAGAATACTCTAGAAGACTCGGGAAGCATCACCAGCAAAGGAGGCCACGAGATGGGCTGAAATGGGCCCAGGCCAGCCCAGCCCATTTTGGGGCCCATTCGCACCCCCTTTGACCTAGCTGCCTCTCGGACTATTTATAGCCCCCTGGCCAAGAGCCACGCATCATCTCATTCATCATTCGCTGCCGAGGAGCAGAGAAGAGAGGGACACCATTCCGGAGAGGAGAGGGTCGAGCTAGTTGTCTAGGGTTTCCCTAGCCGACGTGGGAATCTTGCAAGGAAGACCACGTCGGAGTTCCCGGAGCTAGAAGCAAGATCAAGGTAGGATCCCGGTGGTGATCTTATTTATGTATCATGTACTATGTTGAATTATCAAGTTGCAATCCGATTTCTAGCGATCGAGTGTTTCTCCTACGACTTTGATTTCAATCGGCTTTTCTTACTTTAAGATCTATTCTCGAGATAGATCATAGAGGGTGTTCTTGTAGCCGTGGTGGCTAGAGGTGCATGCCTGACCTTCCGAGAGATTTCAACTTGTCCATTGGATTCACCCTAGGCTAACCCGCACGAATAGGAGTGCGTTGTGACAGAACGGTGGCTCCAAAAGGTGGGCGTCTTCGGAGTTAGATGGGAAATCGTGATTTAAAGATGCTTTTTATGAGATTCAACTTGGCTATTTCTTCTTTGCTCGGAACTTCAACAAAAGCTTGATCCAATCTCTCTAGATTGGTTTTACCTATCCCTCTCTACCTCTTGCTACCTCCGGCTTTCGTAGATTAGATTCGTTTTTATGATGTTCTTTAGATTAGATGCATAAGATTCCCCTTTGATTATCTAAGTGTTCTCGGCTTTAATAGATAGGATTTTGCATCACACATTTGTTCCACGGATTCGATACCTTGGGTTCACACTTGAGGGAAGAAGGGTCCCTTGGCTACAACGGAGAACTTGTCCGCTTGCAAGTCCAAACGAAGTTTGATACGCATATACACCGTCAATAGATGCCCGGTAGCGTGGTGTCACACTTCACCTTCATTTTGGCATCCTACTTCGAGTTTATTAAGGCCTTCCTCACCATGTTTATTCCAACACGTGTAATTTTTTGTGAAACAACGTGTGACCAAATGATGAAAAATGATTTCTCATTTTCTGAATTTCTTTTGGTTGAGACAATCTATACAGGGGCAAAGCATTTCCTGAACACCACAGTTTCTCATATCCGCCTCTGCTTCATTTAGAAAACCATTGACCCCGCTTAAGAAATTCTCCCAATCTTCTTGGGGCTTTCTGTACATCCAAGCCCGAGCAGCAGCCACCATCTGCAATTTTCGTACACCAAATGAGCATAATTCATCACACAAAAAAACCGATAATATAAGAGGATTAGGACAGCTGAAGAATTTCAATAAAAGGGAGCAATTAATTTCCACCTTGACGAGGACTTTCTACAAGGCGAGCGCGGCCGAGGAGGAGGATCCGAGGCAGCATCACGGCCGTGGTGATAGCGCGGAGGATGGCGCCGAGCCCGAGGGGGAGGGACACGGAGGTGTCTGCTTTGCATGACATTGTGGTCGACGTTCGCTAGCCCCTTTCACCGTCGCGCACGCGGCCAGCCAGCTTGCTGCAGCGCCGGCTTTTTGAGGAGAGAAAGCACAATCCTCATGGCGCGCGCAGCTGCCGGCGGGGACTTCTGAGGAGACAGCGTGAGTGACCTTTTGAGGAGAGAGAGCGAGTGTTGTCGGAACGTGAGTGGCCTTCTGAGGAGAGAGAGCGAGTGGTGTCGGAAGAAGAAGACATAGACGCACAATAACAACGCGCGTCTCCGATGTGAGAAAAATGACAATGCTGGGTGGCAACCAAAGGAGACACATCTTAAGAAATGAGCGTATCCAATTGGGTCGCCATCAAAGGAGATGCGTCCTAACAAACATGCGTCTCCAGTATGAAAGTTATCGGTAACGGACTTTAAAGCTGGTTACCGATACGGCAGTGATCAGTAACGGACTTAAAGAACCCGTTACCGATAGGGCATTGATCGGTAACGGAGTTTACGAGCCCGTTACCGATAGGTTTAACTTTTGTAATGGACTCGCTTTAACATCTGTTACAATGAATTCATGTAACAGACGTTTAAGAATCCCGTTACCAGTAGTCCACATTGGTAACGGGCATTGTGGAGGCAAACCCCGGGGTCGGCCTGCCACGCTTATGGGTTACAAGCGCCAAAAATAACCATTACAGATGTAGGTGCATGTAACGGGTGTTAAGGGCCCGTTACAAATGTTGTGTGACCTATTTGAGGTTTTCATGTAGTGCATCCAAGAACTCAAGAGTATATATGGGGGCAACCGAAAGACTAAACTACCCCTACTAGCATAATAGAGATACACAACCCTCAAGGGCAATTTTGGAAATCTTCAGTTCAGCACCATCGGACAGATGCGCATCCACCGCAAGCCTGTATAGCACCAACGCAACTCTTGCGATCATGCCGCGTGTCCTCCGCTTCGAAGGATCTCGACGCTGCGACCTGGGTGGTCAAACCGGCCCTCCTGGGTCGTTAGACCGACCTGGGTGGCCGCTCCTCCTCGTCGAGTCTTTGGCCTCGGTTTTGTGCCTCAACCGAGTAACCCAGTGGTTTAGTGGTGAACCACTGCAAACCCCACGAACTCGGTGTAGCTTCCCGCCAATCTCCACTCATGACTCGGCTCCCACTTTGTCTCAGTTCGACCTTGGTTTTGAGGCTCAATCAAGAAACCGTCCACGACTTTGTCTTGTTGTTCTTGCCACCATGTAGTCCGCACTTGACCCCGTCGGCCACGGAGTCCCTCGAACCAAGCCTACTTGTCCACTCCACACCTGGAGGCCCACTGGCATGGACCTTTCACGCTTGTTCTTCACCTGCACCGACACCAATCAAGCCGCAACCTACACCTGCAATACTTAGTCAAGAGTCAGTCCACACCACGTTGTCAATCACTCATCACACTAGGAAGCGACCATCCACCGGTCCTCAAACCACATAGGCTCTCACCGACTGGCACTTGTAAAGGGGATCGACTTTTAAGAATTACACTGTTTGAGCTTTCGTTCATCACCTTTTGTGTCTTCAATCTGAATCATTTAGGTATTGTTGGTGTTAGGCTTCGCCATAGCACAACATTGGCAAATTCTTAAAATAAAGCTGAGTAATCCAACTTTGTACTCCAGAAGAGGAGGCTTTTAGGGTGTCTCTATCTCAACATTGCTCACAGCGACGACAAGCTTCCTCGCATCATCGGATTGCAAGCTCACCTCCAAGGGAAATTTATCAAGGAATGGTGATAGCTACCCTTTCCTGAAGATGCTCTCAAAGAGGTACGCCTCTCATTCCTATAGGGGATCGATTGCCTATTGGGCAAAACCATGATACTTTGATTCCTTTGGACAAGAAAGTGCATCTTATAAAGGGGACGAGGAAGGGAAAAGACGAATCAGATTACATGAGGACAGTTGTGAAGATATCAGAGCAATTATCACCAGTATTACATTAAAGAACCGTCAACCAAGAAAAGGATAATGATTTTATTCATAAAGATGGTGGTTACAGTCGATTGCATCGGCTCATGGTACAATACATCAAGGGTTAAGAAAATTCTTTGCTTTTTCTAACTCTGCCCTAACCCGATTGATTTCTTCGCCTACATGATCTAACTCTCGAAGGAGAGAAGCTCTCTTGGCCTCCAGAGTTTCAAGTTTCTTCTCATCATTGGAAATCACAAGATGGAGACCTCATTCTTGCCTAGACGGTTGTGTCTGTCGATTCGCACCGAATGCGTTGATGTTCGTCAAGATTCTCTCTACATCTTCACGATTGAGAGACTGAGGGTATTACAGAGGGAAACGTCAGAAGAATCCAAAGATGGAGAGAGGAAATGATGAAGGGCCAACCTGATTCACAGAGGAGGAGGAAGAAGCCATCATGCAAAGGATAAGAGGAGAAAGGCAAAAGAAATCTCATACTTATAAGGCCGATAAGAAAACATTTGGTCAAAGCAATAAAAGAGGAGCATTGGGACTTGGTCATTACTTTAAAAACTAGCTACAAAATATCAGTTCAAGAGTAACACGGCCAAAGAGACTAAACTATGCCTAGGGAATGAATAGCATTGATAAGGTCCAGGCGCAGCCGGTCAGTCTCTTCAATCTCTTGGCGATCGACATCGGCCGAATTTGGAATCAGCTGCTCTTGTTCACGAAGAGTTTGTGATGGCTGAGCAATGACAATTTTTATTTTCTCCATCTCAGCAATGGTACCTGGGAGATCCAGCTTTTTCTCTTCACTGTTCATCTCTTGACCGACTTGATCGAGCTCTTTCATCACATCGGCTCGATGTTTCTTCAAATATCAATGTTACTGACGATATCGGGACGAGAGGAAGACAAGAACTGAATCCTACCATCCAAATCGGCCAGAGTGCTGTCAAGGGTTTCTCTGTCTTTGACAAGTTTCTCTTGACATCCTCTTTCTTCTAGCCGATCTTGGGCTTCCTGCACTTGAAGTTGTCGATTCTCAATGAAGGCTACTTTGAGCATTTTTGCCATGAGATCCCTTGGCAATTGACCTTTTATCTGTTTGAAGATGTCCCTAATCGGCTCAGCATCCTGAACAAGTTGACCGATGTCTTGGTCCAGTAAAGGAAGCATCTGAAGGAGCTTGGCTTTCACTTCATCAGAGAGAAGGTTCAAAGGTGCACTATGAGGATTGCTAGATGAAGGAATAGATTGGGCCTACAAGAGGAAAGAAGATCAATATGGTAATCAGAGCTAAAAGAAGAGGAAATTCTCCAGAAATTACCATCGTAACAGATGAATCTGGCTGTAGTTGGACAATGACAGTAGTATTAATCGGCTCTTTAGCCGATTTTGGTTTTGAAGTCCCATCGGCCGACGTTTGTCGCGTACTAGAAAGTTCATGGTTAACTTCAGGGTTTTGGTGATCACCCAAAGGATTCTGAATCTCGACTGTTACATCATTTTCTTCTTACAAATGATAAGCGTGTTTATATGAAAACAAAGCGGTATGGAAGAAATTGATCACATGAGGAATAGTAACATGTCTAGCTGAGAAATTTGGAGCATGTTCAAGTATCAAATTCTTTGGATGAATAAATGTCGTTCCTTTTGCACCAAAGTCTTCCTCAATTGGCCGACCAGAGGTCAGGCCGGTTTCCTGAATCAAAGAAATAAGAAAAAGGGGAATAAAAAGAGCAAACGAAGGAGAAATCAATCAGAAAAGATACCTCTATAACAGTCGAAGTTAAGACATTTTTCTTGGAACGCTTCCGCCGAACGATCACTTTGGCAGACTGGGAATCGGCTGTCCCCATTGCTTTTCTCTTGGCAGCTTGGTGGGTAGACCATCCATAACACTAGCGATTGGCGGGGCATTATGGCCGATATAAGGAGAAACTCATGGAGGAAAATACTTAATGGTCTTACCACTCCTGATTTTTGGAGGATCGACAGAATCTCCATGAAAGTGAGAAAAGAAAACTAGACACTTCGAAGGAAGGGAGGACAAAAGTGTCATCAGGAAATTACATAATCTCCGTGAGAAATTACATAATCTCTGTGAGAAATTACATCATCAAGCCTCTTATAATAAAATTCTGGGGACACACAAAAAAGATGTCGATGCCATTCTGACCACCCGGTCTTGAAAAGAGAAGAACCAAAAGATACAGGTGACCATGCATCAAAATTGACAGTGGCAGAATCTGGAATCAGATCTCTCAAATAAAGATAATGCAGAGCATTGGGGATTACTTCTCTCAGTTTGAGGAGATTGGCAAAATAAGGGCCAATTGGTAATTTGCCAAACCTCAATTGATGAGCAGCTACACAAGGATTGTAGAATTCATATGTTGTTGGACGACTTTTTCCAAAGAAATTTGCAGGAAGGACCCCAGATTTGATGATCACCTCCAAGGCTGCCGTATTATCGTCATCAGTCAAATTTTCAAAGAGATACAAATGTTCAAAATTGTCATTGGGATCTGAATATGCGAATGAGATGATGGCTTCTTTTTTCACGCCAATATAAAAGATTCTGAAAAAATTGGATACTTCACGGGCATCCTACTTCTGGCCAGGGAACATGGAAACTGCTTAGGGGCGCATCGACGAGTTCTTAGGGGCTCATCTTCTGGCTCACTTATTGGAAAAGGCATTGAAACGTCTCTTTCCAAAATAGTACGGAATTGGAGGTTGAGCCACAAATTTACAAACCACCGACGGCCTCCCAAACTGCCCACAGGATTGCCAGCTGATAGATTGACCGAGACTTGATGAAGCAGGTTGTACACAGCCCCAAGAGGATGTAGACCTAAAGGGATGTTATTTCCGGCAGCCAAGAGCTCAGCAACGATATGGTAATTGGAAGTTGGACCAATTGATTTACCACAAAAAACAAATTTTTTGAGCCACATGCAAGAGCACATCAGCCAGAGTAGGTGTCATCAGTCCATAGCCGAAAAGATAAGCGTTCAGGACGTCTAACCAGAAATAAGAAGCAGCGATGAGTAGCAGTTCATTACGAGACATGTTGGATAAAGAAAGATTGTGACCAATCTTGTATTGATCCCAATGACCGCTTAGCTTAGAAGACATTCTGTGATACCAGCCCCTCCAACCCGGAGTGTATCCTGTCCAAGTCCTGAAGGCATTATTCAAATCACTCAAATCCATAGATGCATGCCTGAATGGAATTCTATCAGTTTCAAGATTAATCAGCTCTGAAGGATCAGGATCGCCCATGGGCCCTAAAAAGGCTGATCCAGGTCTATGTTGACGGTCCTTACAACAAACTTTTGACCGTCAACATCTCCGCTACGGTAGCGCTTTATAACGAATTTCATGCATGTTTTAGTTGCTAACGATGCTCCACGAGTTGTGTTGAGTTTTTATCTGCAGGATCAAGATTAAGGGGCAATTCCAGAGCACCGAGCCACATAAGGTAGGCACGGCCGCACCTAGTGGTACGGCCGACCCTACCTTGCACCACTATTCAGGTTCACACCGAGTGAAGTCCTGCGCACCAGCTCCCAAAAGACCAAACTCATCGCGATCGTGTTGGATCAAGCAAACACACCATAGGCGAGCTGCACAGGGGCCAGGAGGCAGGGCCGGCCGCACCACTAGGGCCGGCCGAACCTCCAGGGCCGGCCGCACCTACCCGACTCGCCCAAACGTGCCACCAAGCCTCGGTCACTCCAGGAAGCACAGCTAGGAATGATTCTGATCGAGGAAACAAGGTCGGTTTGATCCAGAGGTTGAGATTAGCCTTACTTGGATCCTTGGACCCAGAAGCCAGTGAACAACCGACGTGTGACAGCATCCAAGACTTCATCTACCCACTAGAGCACAATCCGGAGTGGATGACAAGGGGGCCCAGGGCCGGTTGCGCCAAGAGGTCCGGCCGCACCTCCTTCACGAAGCCAACCGACCCACAACCGCCTTCTAACCGCCTCAGGGACCGAATCACAGACGCATATTGAAGCCGGTGGAAAGCGGAGGGCCGGCCGCACCTAGAGGCACGGCCGCACCTCCTTGTCGGGCACTGCACCTCCCTCTCACCTACAAGTACCCCCTCCTGCAGCCACCGACCCATTGGGGCTATAAATTGAGCCTGTCACCTCGTGAAAGAACACAAGTGATTAGAAGCAAGTGGCGGAGCCCTACACAAGTTAGTATTCAGAGAGTAGGGAGAGAGAGTTGAGTGTTGGAGTAGAAGCCGGAGTCGGTCTTCTTGTACCTCGGCAGGTGCGGTACCACTTCGGTCGTCCACACCCGGGATACTTTGTAAGTTCGGATTCGTGAGTAACTAAGTCTCAAGTCATTTCATTGTTCGCTCTTAGGTTCTTCGATTGTGATTAGTAGTTTCTATTTATCGTGATTGCTTTGCTCTAGCGCGGGGTAAAGTAGTGCTTGGTTAGTGTAGACGCGGTGTCTAGGCTCTCTAGTGCCTTGGAATGCTTCCCGGTTCAACGGAATAGTTGTGGTACCCTAGGGAGGTGATAGCTCCAGACGGGCTCTGTAGTCCACCACGTTAGTTCCGGCAGGTAGGAGTTACGACATCAGAGCCCCCTTCTTATCCCTTTCTGTGGCTCTTTTCCCTCTGGCCCCGACGAGCGACAAGTTTTACGTTGATTCTATCCGTGATCCTCACAAGTCCCAAACTTCATCAGCTATCCCCTCTCTACCCGAAATCTACCCTTGCCTTCCT
This sequence comes from Cenchrus fungigraminus, assembly GCA_036936925.1. Lineage (NCBI taxonomy): Eukaryota > Viridiplantae > Streptophyta > Magnoliopsida > Poales > Poaceae > Cenchrus > Cenchrus fungigraminus. The sequence continues at coordinate 70,247,912 of CM072768.1, read as the reverse complement.
ATCCTTCGTCACCATATCCCCCGGACGAATTAGTTCAGGTTCTCAACACTTCTCATTCCCCATGGAAATCGATACCTTGGAATACTCCCGGGTGAAAGCTACAGCGGTATCCGTGCGCTTGCGGATCTATCTGTGATCGTGTAGTATACCAACAGGCTTTCTGGCGCCGTTGCAAGTCTAGTAACGACGTAAGAAGTGCCAACAAGCTTTCTGGCGCCGTTGCCGGGGAGCGGTAGCTGTTCTGATCCCGAACCCAGTTCGTCCGTGTATCACCCCATTTATCCTATGGATTCCAATCCAACCCTTTTTGATTTTTCCGCTCCAAAGGGCGATCATTTGGAGCCTCCATCATCATCACATCCCATCAAAACACCGAGCTATGAGCTTCGCCCTACTCTTATAGCCTTGGTCCGAGAGAATTCGTTCGCGGGAACGAAAGAGGAGAGCCCATACATTCATTTGCGAGGATTTGAGAAAATTTGCTCGATAATCATAATTGAGGGAATGACCCAGCAAACCCTCAAATGAAAGCTCTTCCCATTTTCTTTAATGGGAGGAGCGAAGAAATGGTACTCTTCCTCAGTCGGAAGCATGGAGGGAAGTTGGGAAAAGCTTAGAGAAAAGTTTTGTCTGACCTTCTTCCCTATGTCTCGAGTAGAGACCCTACGGCTAGAAATCCTCTCTTTCAAACAACTAGACAAGGAGTCACTAGGAACTGCTTGGGCATGATTCACCAATTCTTTGGCCTCTAGACTCGACATTGGGATCTCAAAACCTATTCTTCTACAACATTTTAGAATGGGTCTCCATGACGAGTCAGCCAAATTTTTGGATACTTCATCTGTAGGCTCGTTCTCTCATTTGACTCCTAGTGAAGGGAAGGTGGTTCTAGGAAAAATCCTAGAAAACACTCCCTACACGGAATCTTTGACGAATTTCCGAATGAAGAAAAAGAACCCATACCAAACACTCTCTTGGAACCAAAACCCATAGAAGAGAAACACACTTTCCCAACTATCCAATCCGTAGAGGATTGCACTCCTCTAACAAAAACATGGTTCACCGATGAACCATTTCAACCATACAGAGAGTTTGACGACCCCTCGTGCAATTTTGTCTATGAGTTTTACGATGAGCTATTTGCTAACTTTGGGAATACTTGGAATTACCAAAGAGTAGAGAGACCAAAAGCACAAGAGGAGCCGGAAACTCCTATCTCTTGCTCAGAGGAACGAGCCGAGCATTTTAGGCTCATTACGAATCTTTCGGCCATCATGAGTAGAGAATGGTTGGATGAGGCAGAAGCCTCGACCGATGTCATAAAATTCCCAACCAAAATGAGGCACATTATATGTGAACTCATGGGGAATAAGCATGATGTCGGGTATGAACCCTAGCCTGGGGATCAACATTATCAGTTCATCCTTAGCAAAATTCCTAGCAGCCGTATCTTCTCTCTCAAAATCTTCGAAACTCCTTAACATTCCCTCAGGAGAGACATTAGGTTGCCAGGGCATTCTTTGGGTGTTTCCCGTAAGATTTACAGAACACGAGCTCTATCTTGATTTTCATCTCTTTGATCTACCTTGTCATCACACCCATTCAATCATCATCGGTAGACCTATCATGAAAATCTTAGAGCAATCCCCAAGGAAACCAGTGCTAGAGCTAAAGATCGGTGACGACTTCCTACCGGTGTCTTACCTTAGAACCGAAAACACCCCTGTAGAAGCCGACCCCAAACCAGATCTACTAGAGGAGGTAATGGCCGCTTCCCTAGCAGAGTTAGCTCAACCAAACTTTGAAGAGGAAATCCCGTTCTTCACAGAGGAGGCTGAGGCTCCAGTCTCATTTAAGCTTGACCCAACCGAGAAGCCGGAATGACCACCAATAGAGCTCAAACCTCTTCCTCTAGGATTAAAGTACGCGTTTCTCCATGGGAATCGAGAAACTCCAGTGATCATCAGCGATAAGCTATCTGAGGTAGAAGCTCAGCAGCTCATCACTGTTCTTGAAACCCATCGATCAGTACTAGGATATTCTCTTCAAGATTTCAAGGGAATTAGCCCCACTCTTTGCACACATAAGATTCCCATCGAACCCGACGCAACCCCTTCAAAGGAACCTCAACGTCGGCTCAACAACAATATGAGGGAGGTAGTGAAAAAGGAAGTTTTAAAACTCCTTCATGCTGGGATTATGTACCCAGTACCCAATAGTGAATGGGTTAGTCCCGTTCAAGTTGTGCCAAAGAAGGGAGGTAAGACAGTGGTGCGCAATGATAAGAATGAGCTTATCCCTCAGCGCACCATCACAGGATGGCGTATGTGCATAGATTATCACAAGCTTAACAAGGCCACCAAGAAAGACCACTTTCCCCTTCCTTTCATAGACGAGATGTTGGAACGGTTAGCGAAGCATTCCTTCTTTTGCTTCCTAGACGGCTATTCTGGTTATCACCAAATTCCTATCCATCCCGATGACCAAGATAAAACCACATTTACATGCCCTTACGGAACTTACGCCTACCGGTGAATGTCCTTTGGGCTATGTAATGCCCCAGCCTCTTTGCAACGTTGCATGATGTCAATCTTCTCGGATATGATCGAGCAAATCATGGAAGTATTCATGGATGATTTCTCGGTTTATGGGAAGACCTTCTCGGAATGCCTTAAAAATCTTGATAAAGTCCTTAGAAGGTGTGCCGAGAAGGATCTTGTCCTCAATTGGGAAAAATGCCATTTCATGGTAAGAGAAGGGATTGTTCTCTAACATAGGGTGTGCGAACGAGGGATAGAGGTGGATAGAGCTAAGATAGAGGTTATTGAACAACTTCCACCTACGGCCAATGTCAAGGGCATCTGTAGTTTCTTAGGCCACGCAGGATTCTACCGTAGGTTCATCAAAAACTTCTCAGAAATTACCCGTCCTTTGACCAAACTCTTAGCCAAGGACACCCCTTTCATTTTTTATGAAGAGTGCCTTATCGCATTTCATACCCTCAAGAAAGCCTTGATCTCAGCCCCAATTATCCAACCTCCCAATTGGAGTTTGCCTTTTGAGATCATGTGCGATGCTAGCGATTATGCCGTTGGGGCGGTCCTAGGACAAACTAAGGACAAGAAACACCATGCTATAGCTTATGCTAGCAAGACTCTCAACAGTGCTCAGCTGAATTATGCTACCACCGAGAAAGAGCTCTTAGCTGTGGTCTTTGCAATAGACTAGTTTAGGTCCTACCTAGTGGGGGCCAAGGTGATTGTCTTTACAGATCACGCCGCTCTCAAGTACCTCCTCACCAAGAAAGATGCAAAGCCAAGATTGATCCGATGGATTCTACTACTCCAAGAATTTGACATAGAAATCAAGGATAAACCAGGAGTGGAAAATTCAGTAGCAGATCACTTATCAAGGCTTCATCTAGAGCATGATTTGTCGCTACCAATCAATGATTTCTTGAGGGACGATACACTCCTCAGGGTAGACAACAATGATCCTTGGTATGCAGAGATTATCAATTTTATGGCATCAGGATATGTGCCACCCGGGGGAGATAAGAGGAAGTTAATATACGAGAGTAGACTCCACATGTGGGATGAGCCCTATCTATTCCGCATATGCGCAGACAGCCTCCTACGACGTTGCATACCATCATGGGAAGTGAACGGCATCTTAGAAAGGTGTCACTCATCAGAATATGGAGGACACTATGGAGCATTCCGCACCAATGCGAAAGTTTGGCAGTGTGGTTTCTATTGGCCCACTATGTACCAAGATGCCAAGGATTTCGTAAGAAGGTGCCCAAGATGTCAGAAGCATGGTAACATTAGTACAAGAGATGCCATGCCCCTCACCACCAATCTTCAAGTCGAAATCTTCGATGTCTGGGGGATTGACTACATGGGACATTTTCTAATGTCAGGGAATTGTGAATACATACTAGTGGCAGTGGATTATGTGTCAAAATGGGTGGAAGGAATACCTTGTCATACAGCAGCTGCTCGAAGCTTGAAGAAAATGTTCCACGACATAATATTCCCTAGATTCGGAGTACCAAAGGTAGTCATCAGTGACGGGGGATCACATTTCATTGATGGAAACTTCAGAAGATACTTGAAAGCTCAAGGAGTGGAGCACCGAGTCACTAATCCATATCATCCCCAAACAAGTGGCCAAGTTGAAACATCAAACAAGCAAATCAAGAACATCCTTCAGAAGACCGTCCACGAGATGGGAAGAGAATGGAAAGATAAACTTCCTGAAGCATTGTGGGCATATCGCACGGCTTACAAAACCCCCATTGGTATGACACCATAACAATTGGTCTATGAGAAGACATGTCACTTGCCCATGGAATTGGAGTACAAATCACATTGGGCTATCAAGAAATGGCATATGGATCTTCCCACCGCTGGAATTAAAAGACAAATGCAATTGGGTGAACTCGAGGAATGGAGGGAGAAGGCATATCACAATGCAAAGATGTATAAAGAGAAAACCAAGAGGTGGCACTATAAGAGGATCAAGAAGAAATCCTTTGAACCGAGAGATAAGGTACTAATCTTTAACTCTCGCTTTAAAGTTTTTGGTCGTGGAAAGCTTAGAAGTAAATGGGACGGCCCTTTCACCGTTGTGAATTCTGCTTCGCACGGGGCTGTAACCCTACAGGATTCAGACGAAAACCCTTTTAAAGTAAATGGGCAAAGACTTAAAATCTTCCTTCAACCAAACATGCCTAACCTCGAAGAACTTGATGTTATCGAGGTCATTAACTTGGAATGATTAAAGTTTTGCTTGTCTTGTGTATATAGAGTGTTTCTTGTTTGTTTTTCTGTTTCTTTTTGCTCTCCTTTCTTAGTTGCCACAAAGCCAGCCTTTTGGGGTAATGGGCTAGGGCCGGCCGCTCCTAGTGGGCCGGCCGCACCTCCCCCGTTTGGCTCCAGGCTGCGTGTGAGCTAGAGTATCTAGTATCTCCCTGTGTGCTATCCAGATAACCCCGGAAAACCTCGCGTAACGAATTCTTCTCCAGAAACCCATCTCCTTTCCAAAAACCCTCGCTTTCTCGCCATCTCCTAGCAAGCCTTGGGTGGTGACGGCCCTAACAACCTCTCCAAGAGCTCAGCACCCACCACCTCTGGCGGTGCGTCCTCGAAAGCGCTTGCAAGAGGTTCCGGGGTGGGATCGAGCCAAAACTCGCCTCGCCAGGGGTCCCTGGCCCTTGCTCATGCATCCCAGGAGGCAACCCTAGGAGGGGGTAGGACCGGTCGTACCACCCAGGTCCGGCCGCACCAGGCCCGTTCGGCCAGCCCGACCGACGTGCACAGGATGTCCTTGTCCCCCAGGAGAACGATCGGGAAAGGAAAGCCCTGACGTTCAGCGTCACCGGCACGCCCTACAACGGGCCAGCTGAGGCTGAAGGAGCCGGAGACGCCAATCTCTAGGCGGATCTTCAACGAGTCGCCAAGGGAGAACATCTTCACCATAAAGACGGTCGGGATAGAATTCTTCAAACCCCCAACAGAGGGGAAATACAAGATCATTGGGCGCAAGACTCCCCGTGGGTATGAGAAGCAGCTAGTCCCTCGGTTGGACAGGGACGATTTGGAGCCATATGAGTCCATCTTATCCACCCCTACTAGCGGGATGCGCCATCGCAAGCCTCCATCGATCTGTGGTCCTCCTGGCCAGTTTGAAGATTCAGAGGAGGATTCTGAGGACGAGGATCCTTACGAGGGTCTCCGTAATGAGGTCGCCGAGCTAAAGATGAAGAACAACTTGCTGGAGGAGCGCATAGCCGAGGTCGAGCTAGGACGGATGGATATGGATGACAAGATGGAAATTCTCCGCAAAGCCCTCTGCAGCAAGTTTATGCACCCATTAAAGGAACTAGGGCGTCCAGATCTCTATGACTGCGTTTTGCCTTAGATCTCTAAGCGTAGGATCCGTGTAGCATCTCATTAGTGTCGATTCCTTTCTTGTGTGTTAGTTTTGCTTTTTCAAAAACTTGTTTGCTTTAATTCATTTAGGTTTGCCTGAATAAAGAGATGCTACAAACTCCTTGTGGTCAAGTGACCACCTTATAAATCTCTGGTAATTTTGCTACTCTGACTGGTGATTTGAGCCAGTCAGAGAATGTTATTTCACACGGTTTACAAGTGCGCAGGATAAAATGAAAGGAGGTAGGGCCAACCTCACCTGGAGGGTCGGCCGCACCTACCTTCGTCACACAATTGCGAAGCCAACAACGTGCAGGTAACCGAGGTGCACCAGAGACAGCTCGGGAAGCATGACACAAAATTTGGGAGGGCCGGCCGCACCTGTCATTTCTTCACGAACCGAACATCTTCGTGCTGAGTCACGCTGGTTTGAATCCCTAACTCATCTCGTGATGTTATCTTATGGTTATCCTATTTATCGTGCTTAGTAACAAAAAACTGCATTAACATGCTTTTGAAAATTTTGCCTACCCATCCTCACTTTGGAAGTGAGGAATAATTGCTATGTTAAACCCATGCAAGAATTTGGTATACAATTTTATACTCTATAGGCATAATGAATTTGTTGGTTCTCTTCGAAATATGAGCTTGAATTAAAACTTTGTGAGATGCAAATACTTATGACCAAACCTAAGATGTTGACTAGTATGATATGATGCGATAATGTTAATCTTGCTCCATCCCTTAGTATGGTGAAATTCTTGGATGATTTCTTTTGAGAAAATAAAACAAGACAAGTTCCTCAATGGTCATATCACCTACCAAAGCCATATGTTGCTATCAAAGTTAAACCTTCTACATATGCTTGCTTGTGACCCATTGAGTTTTGCCAAATTGTTGTGACCCTTGGTAGAATCTTTTCATGCTCCCATGATCGAGATCACGTACACCCACATATACATGCTAACTCTTACACCGAGAGTTACGCAAAACATGCCATCCATCCACCAAAAATAAATACTCCAAGTTCCAAAGAGATTTCTCTTCTTGCAAAAGGAGAGAGGGGTCATAGAAAAAAAATGCTCAAAGAAGCATAGAAAAATGTGCTCCAATCAAAGAGCATAGAAAGAAAAATATAAAGCATGACCTCCCTCCAAAATAAAAGCAAGAGGAGAATCTCAAAACAAGGAGTATCTAGAAAACCAAGAAAAAGTATTCCACACACATGCACATCTCGATCAAGTTGCATGACTAACTTCTTCTTGGATCCGGTCTTTGGCTCAACGACATATGTGGCACAAGTGAGTCTCATGCTTATCCTACCCAAAAGCTCCACATAAAGCCATAGAGTAGAAAGTTGAGGCTCATTCAAAAGCCTTTGGTGAGGTAACAAATACCACTTGAGCGATCGAGGGAACCATCCGAGGAACTTTGTCTCTCTTTGCAAAAATTTCAAAACTCCGAGATAGAATCCAGAAAAGAGAAGAGTGAGTGATGCAAAGTCAAAACCGTTCTACTCTTCAACCTCCGAAGGCAAGGTGAAAAGTTACAAGCCCCACAGGTAAGAGCAAGGCTACGTTTCATTGGTACCAATACGTTCAAATAGCCAGTAGGGCATGGAATTGTGCACTAGCACTTGCAGGGAGATAACACGAAGCAATGTCCGATCCACCTTTCAAGCCTAGGCTTTGCTCGAGGACGAGCAAACGTCTAGCATGGGGGAGTTTGTTGACGGTCCTTACAACAAACTTTTGACCGTCAACATCTCAGCTACGGTAGCGCTTTATAACGAATTTCATGCATGTTTTAGGTGCTAATGAGGCTCCACGAGTTGTGTTGAGTTTTTATATGCAGGATTAAGATTAGGGGGCAATTCCGGAGCACCGAGCCAAATAAGGTAGGCACAGCCGCACCTAGTGGTACGGCCGGCCCTACCTTGCACCACTATTCAGGTTCACACCAAGTGAAGTCCTGTGCACCAGCTCCCAAATAACCAAACTCATCACGATCATGTTGGATCAAGCAAACACACCACAGGTGAGCTGCACAAGGGCCAGGAGGCAGGGCTGGCTGCACCACTAGGGCCGGCCGAACCTCCAGGGCCGGGCGCACCTGCCCGACTCGCCCAAACGTGCCACTAAGCCTCGGTCACTCCAGGAAGCACAGCTAGGTATGATCCTGATCGAGGAAACAAGGTCGGTTCGATCCAGAGGTTGAGATTAGCCTTACTTGGATCCATGGACCCACAAGCTAGTGAACAACCGACGTGTGACAGCATCCAAGACTTCATCTACCCACTAGAGCACAATCCGGAGTGGATGACAAGGGGGCCCAGGGCCGGCCGCACCAAGAGGACCGGCCGCACCTCCTTCACGAAGCCAATCGACCCACAACCGCCTGCTAACTGCCTCAGGGACCAAATCATGGATGCACGATCGAAGGCAGTGGAAAGTGGAGGGCCGACCGCACCTAGAGGCACGGCCGCACCTCCTTGCCTGGCACTGCACCTCCCTCTCGCCTACAAGTACCCCCTCCTGTAGCCACCGACCCATTAGGGCTATAAATTGAGCCTGGCACCTCGTGGAAGAACACAAGTGATTAGAAGCAAGTGGCGGAGCCCTACACAAGTTAGTATTCAGAGAGTAGGGAGAGAGAGTTGAGTGTTGGAGTAGAAGCCGGAGTCGGTCTTCTTTTTGTACCTCGGCGGGTGCGGTACCACTTCGGTCATCCACACCCGGGATACTTTGTAAGTTCGGATTCGTGAGTAACTAAGTCTCAAGTCATTTCATTGTTCGCTCTTAGGTTCCTCGATTGTGATTAGTAGTTTCTACTTATCGTGATTGCTTTGCTCTAGCGCGGGTAAAGTAGTGCTTGGTTAGTGTAGACGCGGTGTCTAGGCTCTCCAGTGCCTTGAAATGCTTCCCGGTTCAACGGAATAGTTGTGGTACCCTAGGGAGGTGACAGCTCCAGACGGGCTCTGTAGTCCACCATGTTAGTTCCGGCAGGTAGGAGTTACGACATCAGAGCCCCCTTCTCATCCCTTTCTGTGGCTCTTTTCCCTCTGGCCCCGATGAGCGACAAGTTTTACGTTGATTCTATCCGTGACCCTCACGAGTCCCAAACTTCATCAGCTATCCCCTCTCTACCCGAAATCTACCCTTACCTTCCTATCCTTCATCACTATATCCCCCGGGCGAATTAGTTCAGGTTCTCAACACTTCTCGTTCCCCGTGGAAATCGATACCTTGGAATACTCCCCGGTGAAAGCTACAGCGGTATCCGTGCACTTGCGGATCTATCTGTGATCATGTAGTATACCAACATGCTTTCTGGCGTCGTTACAAATCTAGTAACGACGTAAGAAGTGCCAACAGTCTATCACTCAAAGGGATAATGATATGGTCCCTAAGCTCCTGGAGAAATTAACGGAGCAAAGAAATCGGCAGAAGCGAGAAATAGGCGAAAGGGGGAAGAACGAAATCAGGGAATACCTTGGGGACCGATTGGAGAGTTGCTGCAGGAGGATGATTTGGGGACTCTTGCTTGACTTCAGCAGCGGGGCGGAAGCCATGATTGGTGAGCATGGGGATCTCTTGAGCTTGAAGAAGAGTTGTAGCAGAGGCGGTAGATACAAGAGAAGACAACCCTAGGCGGTTATATTTATAGGTTGGCCCCTTGGGATTTGAGATTTAGATTTGGTCGTTTCGAATTGGGGGAGAATACTAGATTCGAGTGAATTTCGGAGCAAAAGATATTTACTCCGAAACTGGGGGGAATGTGTTGACACTGTTTTTTGGCACGTGTCAAAAGATAAGGTGAAGAGGCGTAGCGGACCGTGTCGATGGAAGAAGAGCAGAAGCAATCAGCCAATTAAATAGTAAGAATCGGTCAAAGGAAGCCTACCGATGGTCAAAAAGCCAGTCAACCCAGTATGTCGATGGTCAGCCTGGCGGGATCGGCCGATCGAGGGAATGAAGCGGCGATTGAAGAATACGCCAAAGGACATATAAGGTAGAGACGGGTCAGTCAATGATTAGCGACAGGTCAGAGTCAGTCTAGAACAGTTCGACTCTTATATGAGTCATTTTATTTTTGGTAACTTTAGTTTCTTTCGATGCAAGTAAACATTGTCGTAATCGGCTAGGAGTCGGGTTGTTCTCAGGACATAAATAGCGACCCTGTGTGGACGGAAAATCCGTACACACCATAATCAAACAAACCTTCGCCTTCGGGCAAACCCTTTACAAATTTCAACATCTACTTTACTGCATCTACTTTTCGGCGACTTCGCCATCGCATTTTTCCTTTTCTTCAAAGTCGTTCTTCGAGTTTGTCGGGGTGCATCGATCGACCTCCGGCTAGCTTGTAAGTACCGTTTTACCAAATAACCCTAGGCTTTAACCTCCGGGCGCATCGATGAGGTTTTGTCTAGTTCTTTATTCACAATTTACCGATATCAGTTAGATCTGCAAGTTTCGTACCAATTCTTGTAGTTTTAGCTTTGTTCACCAATTTATCTAGTTTGATCTAGATCTTGTTGGCTTTTACTGTTATTATTTATTATCTATTTGAATAGCCAATCTACGTTCACTTCGAGTGCTGACGTCACCAAATCAGCCGATATAGTCGATCCTTCTAAAACATACTAGCACTTCGGTTGCTTTCGAGCCCGCCGATCTCTCTTCCTCGTATCGGTCGATTGGCAGATACGCGTTACTGGAGATCCATCGGTTCTCCAGCCAATCTCTTAAAATCTAACTCCTTTTTTCCATTGTCAATCAACAGGTCAGATTAGTTAGCATGCCTTACACCGACCGGGCAGTCACGTGGGTCACACGCGGGGGCACGTCTGATTTTTGCGTCAACAGAAGCTCACCTCCTAAAAAATCCTACACAAGTTCTTCAATAGGATTGACACCACCTGGGTTCACCTTTTGTGCGAATTCCATTACATAAATGGAAAGTTGCCTAATCATATTATGCAAGGTTCTTTTTGGTGGCGGGATATCTTACGGCTTTTGCATACTTTAAAAGCTTAGGTGTGGCAACTATTTCCAACGGATCAACATATTATTTTGGACTGATGTATGGGCCAATGTGGTTCCCTCTCAAGCCTTCCAAGAACTATACTTGTTTGCCAAAATGATGTTCATTGTTGAGGACCCGCGTACGTCCGAGGACCGGTGGATGGTCGCTCCTTAGTGATGAGTGATTGACAAAGTTGTGTGGACTGACTCTTGGCCTAGTATTGTAGGTGCAGGTTGCAGCTTGATTTTTGTTGGTGCAGGTGAAGAACAAGCGTGAAAGGTCTAAGCCGGTGGGCCTCCAGGTGTGGAGAGACAAGTAGGCTTGGTTCGAGGGACCCGGTGGCCGACGAGATCATCAAGTGCGGACCGCATGCACTACAAGAAAATCGTTGACTAGTGACACAACCACATTTTAGCGTCATTGATTTATGATGTTCCTGGCTGATCTCGTCATAATATTTCACTTCCGAGCAAATTTAGTAACAAAAAAAAATTTCGTCATTACGGTTGGTACTGCAGCCGGGTGTTCCCTGTTCCATGCTGTTTTGTGACGCCATAAGCTCTGAAAAAACGTCATAAACCAACATCGGTCCCACATGTAAGCATTATTCTAAAAACAGATTGTTCCAAGTCATCATAAAATTCAGCAGGGTCCCACATGTAAGCATTTTTTTGAAAATAGAGTGTTCCAAGTCGTCATAAAATTTTCCAGGGTCCCACATGTAAGCATTTTCGCCATGTCAACGGCGTCATAAACCAACTTTGGTCCCACATGTAAGCATTATTTTAAAATAGAGTGTTCCAAGTCATCGTAAATAGTTCTAGGGTCCCACGTGTAAGCATAGGTCACAAAATGTTGCAAAAATAATTTGCCATGGCATGGGTTCGAACCAGGGACCTGAAGGAACAAGGTTGTGCTGTTTACCACTGCACCAGTCGTTGGTTGTGATAAGAACATGGGAAACTCTACTAATAGTTCATGCGAATTCTTTACTGTGACCAGGTCCCACATGTAAGTTTCAGTTGAGTCTATAATTACTTATCCAATGGCTGGCGAGACACTTCACTCAGACTTCGCAAAGACTTTTGACTTCCGCTACGCAGATCTGCGATAGTTCGTGGTAGGAATGGCGGATCCTAGCGGTGAGGGGAAGATGGTTGCGTCGCCACATCCCAGCAACAAGAGGATGAGACAACAAGACGAGGTTGGTCCTCTGGTTTGAGCCGCTATATTTTTCCCTATCTTACTAGGGTTGGGGATATCTAGATTTGGGGATCTTGAGGATTGATGAGCATATTTGGTAGATTTAGATTGCATTATCGTACCTTTAGATTTGCACTTCGATAGGTGTTAGACAATTCATGTTAGATTCAGTTAGTTTTCAATTTGCATCGTCTTACAGTAGGTTTTGTATTTTAGTAGCTTCTAGATGTGCTTCAAGCCACTCGTTTTATGGATTTTTGTGGAGGTGCACAACAAAGTTTATGTAGGTAGCAAACAACCAGGTTTTGTGGCGTGTGGTGGTTGTTTTACTGTACTCATACAAATAAGTTCAAGGGATTCAGGTTTTTTTATAGACTGAGATGAGTTTATTTTTCAGATCGAGATGAGATTTCTCCAAGGATTAGTTTAGTCCTACAAGAACATCTTAATGTTATTTTAGAAGATCTGGATGCCTCATCTCGGGGGAGAACTCTATTAGGATCTCCAAAGAGATCCAAAACATGATAGAACAACTAGCTGAAAGAGAGAAACAGCTTCAGTACACACCTAAGAACAAGAAAACTGAGGGCGGAGATTATTCTTCTTACCATAGACATTGAGTTTGTTTGGTCCGTCTTTTTTTTAGATGTTCAAGAAGTTCGTCGTCAGTTGGACTGAAACGGGAACCCTTGCCTATTAGTACCCGTTTCAGTCCAACAGACAACGAACTTCTTGAAAATTTAAAAGAAAAGACTGACAAAAAAAACTCAATATCCTACCCATTCATTGACGCTTTTATTCCAATGTATATGGTAAGAAGAATGATCTCCGCCCTTAGTTGTCTTGTCCTTAGGTGTGTACTGAATCTCTTTCTCTTTTTCCGCTAATTGTTCTATGATGTTTTCGATCTCTTTCGAGATCCTATAGAGTCCTCGCCCTGAGATGAGACATCCAGATCTTCTGAAAGAACATTAAGAAATGCAAGAGAGTCCCGCAAGGCCACAAAATTCACGGTAGGAGGTGCAGAAGGTTAAGGAATAACTGCAGGAGGCCAAACATGAGATGGAGTTATGAACCTGAATGAGTAGTGATGATTATTGTGAAACTTGTATCATGATTGTGTTTTGGTGTTGGCTACCGAATCATCGTATGATGTTTGCTACTTGTTGGTGGACTGGTGGTGTGAACTTTGTGGTGATGAGTTGCTATGAGATGTCATCTTATTATGCCGATTTGGTTTAATCTATTCCAAATTGATTCGAGCATACTCACCATTCGGAATTCATATGCATTGCAATGGAGGTCATTGAGACTTGCAGTTAACGACTGGCACTGGGCATTAACCGACGAACTTGTGTGCACACCCCCTCTGAACAGACGTGTCGATCATTGTGAATCTCAATGCCTGGCCTTATTTACTCTCGGTCACCGACATGTACCAATTTGAAAGGTTGAAGCTGCACTGTGCGTCAAAGATGTGGGACATGGCAAGCGAGGAAACTGTGACTTCATTTCTATGATGGGCAATTCAGGCTAGCTGCACACAATTACAGGACAAGTGCATGTCTCTCTTAGAGCGAATCTTTCCTCACGGAATACTCACATACGATTGGGCGGTTGTATGCACTGATCATCCCGAATTTATGCACAATCTCCATAGAAGATCCAAACTCATTCGTTTCGAGCATACTCACCATTCAGAATTCATACGCGTTGTAATGGAGGTAGAGGAAGAACAATGGAGGTATGGTGGTAATAGATAGAGAAGGGGGAAATTTTGATTGAGGAAACTCCGGCCTGTTGATGTTTCGCAAGTAGGACCTTCCTAGTGGTAAAAAGGGAGGAAAAGCTAAGATGCTATTTGTTTGGATTGATCCAGAATCGGATTGTCCGTCCTTTTGACGATTTGCAGGAAGGACCTTCCTGAGAAAGAATTGTGTAACTGCCCCAACAATAGCATGGAGCGGTTCTGGTAAGTTGGCGGGAGAAAAGCGCGCGCGACAGCCAAAAAAAAGTTTTCCCGCAGACAAGTGTATATATCTCATTTCTCTCGATGACGCGGCGTACACTACTGCAACTCTGCAAGAGACTCGTCGGCACCACGCTCCTTTTCCTTGTGGTAAAGACTAGAGCTAGCGTTGGTGCTTAGATCTGTTGTTGCCCATGGCGGGAATGGCGAATCGTAGCGACCCTAGCGGCGAACGGAGAAGCAGGACTCGCTCCGATCAGGTCAGTCCTCTGTTTAGCCATGCTACTTTGATCTGTCATACTAGTTAAAGGGAATTCTGGATTTGGGGATCTGGGTTAACAAACTATGTTCATGTATTTTAAAGGTGTTTGGAGTAGACTCCGAAATCTCCAGATCGCCGACGCCTGTCCTCGTGAAGTCATCGTTATAGATCCTAATGAAAACGAGTGCAAGGACGGGTTGCCTATCCATCTGAAGTATGACTGGACAGGCGCCAACCCTAGGCGTCGATATGTATGCTGTTGTGAGGTAAACGATAACCTTTATCACTTCTAATAAATGTTGCTTCTGCGTTTGATGTTAGTGTGATCAATCGCTAATTATATGAACGAAATCAGTGACTGCAGACTGATGGCATGAAGTGCGCATCATTTAGGTGGATAGATCCTGAATGGGATATTAGGACTCTAAAAGTTGTAGAGAAACTGATGGAAATGATGAGAAAAGCAGAAGAGGAAGCAAGGTTGTGGAAAGAAGCATGTACAGCTGCTAAGGAGGGGGCCAATGTCAAAGCAGTTGAGCTGCAGATGATAACGTGATACTACGGGGAGGTAACTCATAACCTGTTTGAGATGAGAAAGAAAATGAGAAACGATGCTCTGTTGTCTCCTACAGAAAAGGGTGAAGCCAACAGGTACCTAAAAGCTGAAAGGGAGGCAAGGATGTAGAAGGAAGAATGTGCAAAGGCTAAGAGGGAGATTCAAGAGACTACCGCTGAGCTGCAGACGGTCAAGTAGCTCCTGGATTCTGCAACACTTGTGGTGAAGAAGGTGAGGGAATTGCTGAGACAGGCCTCATATAAGAGGTCACTCAGCAAGGACAACAATGAGGAATAATGTGATTCGTGGTGTTATTGCTAGGTAGACGGTTTAGAGGTGCTAATCATGCTTGTATTTTGGTATTTGCTACTTGTTGGTGGTGTGAACTTTGTGGTGATGAGTAGCTGTGAGATGCCATCTTATGATGTTTGATACTTGTCCGCTCTGTTGATGTTTTGCGGGAAGGACCTTCCTGATTATCGAATGCATAACTGCTTGTTCCCTACGGTGATTGTGGTAGAAACTCATACATATGCGCGGAATAATGGACGAAGGGTGATAATATAGATATTTGTACATTGAATTGCGTTACAGGTAGTACACAATCGAAGTTCCTCATTACGGATAGCTAGGCAATAGCCATATTCCTCGCGACCACATCCAGTCCCCACGAACCTGCTTAATGCGGATCGCCGGAGTAGTGTTGACGACTGGATCAATACCTATTCCCTACTGGTAGATCCAGTACTCATTCTTTTCATCGTGGTGAAAAGTTCGTAGGAAGTACATGTGATTTGCCCTCAGGTCAGCCAAACCAGAAATGGCATGCTCTTCTGTAACAATGCACTTGCCAGGACCAAACAAGATGATCTTATTCCGGAACTCAGGAGCTCTCTCCCAGGGAATAGACTGCTAAATGTCCCTGACGAATGAATGCAAAGTTAATTCTACCACCTCAGCTTCTTTCTCCTCCAGAACAATAAAGAACAATCGGTCTTAACCTTCGAGTAGAGAAGAGTTGCCCATGCCAATGACCCATGACAACCGAAGTCCAACAGGATAGGGAGGTGCTGAAAGATCTTGCCCCAAGTAGATCCGCATGTGTTCAGAAGAACTGCACCAGAAATCTTCCGAAGGTAGTGTAGTCCAGTCGGATTGGCTACCCAAATGCCAAATGGAAACGGGCAATGACCCAAGCGCTGCAAAAGATTTCTCTGGCCAAAAGAAAGTAATCACGACAAATGACTCTGCACCAGCTGTTGTTTCAAGGCACAAGATACAAGCTTGGAGAGTAGCCATTTGGCTCCATTTTAGAAGTTGAGGAAGGCGAATGTGCTTCCGAGGAGACAAAGGATTCAGCATGAGCGCGTTACACCAATCTCTACAATCTAAGGCGACTAGGCTTCCAGATCCACCGCAACCAATCAATCTAGTCCTTTTCCTAGCCAATGCAGGAAAGGAGACCTCAAAAAGTCACATATCAGCGACGGATGCGAATGTCACTGCTTCAGATTCACTGATAAATTCAGATTTCAGAATCCAAGGGTCAAACGGGTGTGCCTCACCTGAACGAGCGCAGTTCCAACCCTTGCAGACAGCTTTGAACATGATGAAATCTCTTGCATCACTAATCTTATTCGCGACGCTCACAACAATGTCAGGAATAAGATTTGCCCAGGGACAAGGCATCATTGACAGGATAGCCAAAGAACAAGGTTGTGGGAGAACAATGGAGGAGTTACAGCTCCAACAAAGACAAATGAGTGGAAAAGGTAGTCCAGAAGGTCCGGTATACTGATGTATTGCTACAAGGACCTTCTGGACTACAATTATTTCTACCGGTCCGTTAACATTCTGCTGAACGGTCTTTCCCCCTTCCTCAGAACGCCCTCCCTCCATCCACAAAACAATACAATTCTCACTTCCCGATAAGTAGATATAAGTGTAAATTTGGTAAAAATTGAATTAGTTTGAACTGAACGAATCCCACAACTACTCTAATCTTTTCGGGAGCAGTTTTTTCAATAATGGCTGAATGGGTTCCTCTGGCCATAAATGTCCCCCTTCCTCCCAGCGCCCTCTTCCCCTCCCCACTCTTGCAACCAACAAAAAACCCCATTCTCGCACAGCGCCCTCTTCCTCTCCCAACTCTTGCAACCAACAAAAAAACCCCATCCTCGCAAAACGCTCTCTTCCTCTCCCCATGGAGCCATTGTCTCCTAGAGGTGTGGCGCAAGCCACATCCTCATCCTCTTTTGATGAAAGGGAGGATCTCCAGTGGTCTGATGAAGAGGAGGCAGAGCGGAGGCCCATTGGGGTGGTGGTTGACACATCCTCTGATGATTCAGAGTTTGTGGAACAAAATGAAATCCAAGATCATGTGCCTCTGAAACATCGCACCCCACACAAGTCAGCAAGAGGTGCCAGGGGTCAGGGGCGCGGAAGCACTGCCACTGGCCGGGGAACTATCGTCTCCAAGCGCCGTCATCCTCTCTCATCCTCATCGGTCGGCGGCAGTCGATCTCTGCAATCCTCGTTGAGCAGAGGCCATCATCGACCGACCGTCATCATCCGCCATGGAGCGGCGCCAAGGCCGTGCTCGACTGGCCGCCATGGAGCGGCGACATCATCCTCTGGCGGCGGCATTGGAGGGACGACCTCATCCGCGGGCGGCGCCCTAGGAGGTCCGCCACCATCTTCCACGGGCGGCGGCAACAGAGCAACATCCTCGTCCGTGAGCAGCTGCAACAAGGCGCCGGGTGCACCATCGACAAAGAAGCGGTGCCTTGATTAGTGGATTAGTGGTAACTGCTACTAGTAGAAGTAGGAGTAGAAGAAGCAGAACGAAGATTCGCCTTCTGTTCATCTGGTCTGATTGAATATTACTACTACTGTTTTTTCCTTGTAAGATGTTGGTTTTCTTATTGCGTAGCAGTGACAGTTTAATCTGGTCCGACTGAAAACTACAAACCGGACTTTGGTTTGTGTTCTTCCGGTATGTAAGAAATCAATGGAACGGAGTTTCTGTATACAACGAATTTATACCGAGGGAGTACACACACAATACCATTTTTATTAGAAACAACACAATCCAAATACAAACGACACAAATGCATGCATACGCATTGATTACACATGAGGATGGATGGATCCACCATAGTTCGAACTACAGCGACATACTCTGAACGACATACTACTAGCATCTACCATCACGGCTCATACTACTACAATCACCACATACTACTAGCATCTACCATCACGGCTCATATACTACTACCATCACCACTTACTACTAGCATCTACCATCACTGCTCATACTACTACCATCACCACATACTACTAGCATCTACCATCATGGCTCATACTACTACCATCACGGGCTCATGGAAATCCAGCCGCTGCACGGAGTGCAGCAAAACGTGTCTCCTGGATCAGATACTCCTCCAAAGCGCGATGCCTCGCCCTTGCATCCCAAATCCAGGCAGGCAAAACGGTGATGTTATGCGTGTGTAACAGCAGGTCATGAATTGTCCATTGCCTGTGACCCCTGTGGCAAAAAGGGCACACCCACATTCCTTCGTGATAAACACGGGCGGGCCCGCCCTGCTGAAGCCAAAGCAACACAGACCATTTCAGGTCATGTGATTCATCTTGTTCAATGAGCACTGGCCGCGGGGGTGGCATTTCAACAGGCAACAACAGAGCTGGCGGCCTGGGCCGTGGGTGAAAAGGTGGTGCCATGAGGTTTAGCTGATCCTGAGCTGCCGTTGCTAGCGACGGAACTGGAGGTGGCATCACCCCCGGGTGTTGCTGAGGTGCCGATGCCAGCGGAAGTGGAGGTGCCATTGGGGCCGGGTGCTACTGAGGTGCCGATACCAGCGGAAGTGGAGGTGCCATTGGGGCCGGGTGCTGCTGTGGTGCCGATGGCAGCGGCTGAACCGGGTGGCGGTGAGGTGCTATTGCGCCCGATAGCTCCCCCTTCCCCGACTCCTCCAAGTTCCATGCTCCGTCCCTTCCTTGCCCGGCCATTCCCCACGTACTGCATACACAAACGAAGAACAAACCCTACATAAGCTAACAATGTGACCGTCTCGATACCATGCATACATAAAGTAAACAAGATTAGCCAACAAAATGATCTCACCCTTGTATCCCACTGAAGTAGAGAAATGCAAGACGGGGAACCGATAAGTGTTGGCCTTTCCTTTCAAGAACGCTCTGCTGCACTCGCCTATTTATCGAGGACTACAGCGGTCACATGAGCTTGGTGTAGCATTGCTAAAGTTACTAAAAAAATGTGAGATGCTCGGAATATAGTCAGGCCTACACGTGATAGGAATCTATCTAGGTCAGAATCTTCAGTGGCGTGCATCGATTACATGTGTGGACGATGGGTATCACGGGATGAGCCCGACGTGTCTAGGTATGTGTTTACTTCCAAACTTTCCTCTCTGTAGAGCACAAGAAAGTCCTACGGACAAATCACGCCGCATCAGCTGCATCTAATGGCTGTCTCACTGCGTCAGCTCATGCCGCATCAACAACGAGACAACTCTCTACCGTTTATTTATGTAATGGTTTAGGTGTCAATTGCATTTGGAGAACAAGATTGGGTGCTGTAATCAGAGGGACCGGATGGTCCTTGCGTTGCAACACGCAGTGTGCGGGATGACGTGACAAGTCCTCCTCGATCAGGTACACTACATGAGTCGTGACTGTAAAGGTCTACGAATGGTCAGGATTCGCACTTGATGATTCCCGCTGGCCTTGGAGACTGAGAAACGTGATGAACTTGTTGACGTGACAAGACCAAAACGGAATAAGCTAGAATTGGAATAGCAATATATCTTTTTGTGTGTGTGTGTGTGTAATATTAACATGCATATAAGCACAGAAGGGCATCTCGAATGGGCATTTGGGAACGACACGCTCTCACAAGTTGATCCACGTGTCGATCATTGAGAATTGCAGTTAAGCACTGGCACCGGGCGTTAACCGATGAACTTGTGTGCACACGTAGCACACCCCCTCTGAATGGACATGTCGATCATTATGAATCGCACTTATGGACTAGAACCAGGAAGTTCATGACCCGAACGTGGCCACACCCGCTCTGAAGGGACGTGTCCATTCCGAGTGGTAACTGATGTCCACGAACGGACGTTTCGGAATGACACATTCACTCCTGGCCCACTATAATAAGAGACACTTTAGGCACGAGACGATCAATGCGGG
This sequence comes from Cenchrus fungigraminus, assembly GCA_036936925.1. NCBI lineage: Eukaryota > Viridiplantae > Streptophyta > Magnoliopsida > Poales > Poaceae > Cenchrus > Cenchrus fungigraminus. Next base: position 70,227,723 of record CM072768.1, on the reverse strand, counting down.
TCATTTGTGTTAATGGCTTTAGACGCTAAAATGATTCCTTCCATGCAAGTTGACTTCTCAGTCTCAAGCCAGGAAGCGAAAGCCGAAGGAACCACGGGCAACTTCAAGGAATCCGGTACGTTCATGGTGGGAGGCCGTCAATGGAAACTACGTTGCTATCCTACAAGTAAGAATGATCATTAGTGGATGGATGTTCCAGACGGCATTGCCGTCGTCCTCGTTCCTCTACACAAATCCCAAATGGTACGTGTCTCATTGCTGCTATGAAGATACACACTCACACATGGCGATACAGTCACATTATGCTATTGTTTGTCAAACCTGTGACTGCTTCCACGTAGGTGCGAGTATTGTTGCGTGCGATGGCTGGTGACCCAAACGATGAAGATGATACGTTTCGAGTTCAAGCTACAAATGGGTTCGTGAATAGGGATCTAGAAGCAAGAGGATTTGAATGTCTGGTGGAGCATCATGACATTGAGCGCATGACATTCAATGAAGATCGCATACACATATCATGTGTTGTTTCAGTACTGGAGGACGACTGCATTGAAGTTCCTCCTCCATCAGTGGAAAGAAGCATATGCCACACCGTTGCAGCCCAAGCCCCTGTGGAAGTTGTGTTCCACGTAGGTGCGGAATGCCGGGTGATACGAGCGATACATGCCGATGTGGCGAAAGTATCTTGTGTGATGGAGTCAATGCTCTACGCCCCAGGAGTGGAGTTTAGCTCTGAAATTGTTACAATTATTGACACACACCCTGATGGCTTCTCGGTCCTGATCAAATATGCTAGTGAAGGATCACTCCCGGAGGAGGCTGATTTATGGGACGCTCCTGCCAATGCCTGGCCTTATTTACTCTCGATCGCTGACATGTACCAAGTCGAAAGGTTGAAGCTGCACTGTGCGTCAAAGATGTGGGACATGGCAAGTGAGGAAACTATGACTTCATTTCTACGATGGGCAATTCAGGCTAACTGCACACAATTGCAGGACAAGTGCATGTCTCTCTTAGAGTGAATCTTTCCTCATGGAATACTCACATATGACTGGGCGGTTGTATGCACTGATCATCTCGAATTTATGCACAATCTCCGTAGAAGATTACGTGAAGGGTTGTACCAGGGTCCCTTGTAGTTTTAATGTTTTATTTAAGTGTTTGTAGTCATGTAATAAATAGTTGAAACGGTACGTTATTTTGTTGCAGTCAGTACATTTGTAATGCGAATATCGGATCATCCGTCTTACGTGAATATGAAGTAGAGTATAGTCCTGTGTGTGTTTGTCCATTCCATGATCCATGGTGGCACGGACAACCCAGTCAACAACTTGCCTCTCTGCGTAAGGTCACTGACGTTTGGGTCCGACACCCAAGTGGTCTTTCATTTGGGTCACTGACGTTTGGGTCCATGATCCAAAGTCTTTCGTTTCCCGTTCTGGACCACAAAGGCGGGACTTGAAAATTTGAATTCCCCGCTCCTCCTTCCGGTCCTCCTCATTTATATATAAAACAAAGAGGGAAACCAGATCTCCCAATTCCCTCCTGGTAATTTTCCAAAATCAGGGGATCTTCTCCTCGATCGCCGAAGAGACCTAGATCTGCGGCGGAAGCAGCAACGGAGGCCTAGCTACCGACGATGTCTTCCTCTGCTATGAGCGGCGGCCTTCCTCTTCTACGAGCGATTGCCTTCCTCTTCTACGAGCGGCGACCTTCCTCGGCAACGTCCTTGAAGCTGCAAGATGGTTCAAACTCGTTGCTCCGTCAGCTCCCCCGAGGCTCACCCTGGCGGCCGCAGATCTGCAACAGTTGCGCAGAACATCGTGCTGAAGGCGTAAGGTCGGGCTGCTAAATCGAGACGGCATTCGGCACCTTCGTCCTGTCGTATTCGTCAGGTCTGCGGTCTCCTCCCTGTATTGATCGATTGAATTAGATTGCTTCCCTATGCTCTTTGGCTTTCTATAATATTCTTTCATGTTTGGGTGATTGTGGATCTACTGTACCCTATCGCAAGAGTTTGTTAGAAGTCATTTTATTTGAGGTTTGTAGAAATTTGTAGATGAAATTGTTGGACTGCTTCCCCATGCTGTTTGCCTTTGAATATTGTTGTTGCATGCTTGGGTGATTGTGTATCTACTGTACCCTATCGCAAGAATTTGTTCGAAGTCATTTTATTTGAGGTTTGTAGAAATTTGTAGATGAAATTATTGGACTGCTTCCGCATGCTCTTTGGCTTTCTATAATATTCTTTCATGTTTGGGTGATTGTGGATCTACTGTACCCTATCACAAGAGTTTGTTAGAAGTCATTTTATTTGAGGTTTGTAGAAATTTGTAGATGAAATTGTTGGACTGCTTCCCCATGCTGTTTGCCTTTGAATATTATTGTTGCATGCTTGGGTGATTGTGTATCTACTGTACCCTCTCGCAAGAATTTGTTCGAAGTCATTTTATTTGAGGTTTGTAGAAATTTATAGATGAAATTATTGGACTGCTTCCCCATGCTCTTTGCCTTTGAATATTGTTATTGCATGCTTGGGTGATTGTGGATCTTCTGTTCCCTATTGCAAGAGATTGTTCCAAGTCAACTTACTTGAGGTTTGTAGAAATTAATGGATGAAATTATTATATTGCTTACCCATGTTCTTTGGCTTTCCATATTTTTGTTGCATGCTTGGGTGATGATGGATTGGGTGTGATCGTTCATGTACCGCATTGAACTTAATAAATGAAATTGCTTCTGATTGCTAATGATCTCAACCCTTATCTCTTGTTCTTGTACTTGTTTCAGCGGGCCAAATGGTCAACATCTGTAGTCACTCCTGTTCAGACCTGCTCTAAGGTAACAAACTCAACACCTTCTTTGTTTCCGATTGCGAATGATCTCAACCCTAACCTCTTGTTCATGTACTTGTTTCAGCGAGCAAAAGGGTCAACGTATGAAGTCGCTCCTGTTCAGACCCGCTCCAAGGTAACAAACTTAACACCTTTGTTTCCGATTGCGAATGATCTCAACCCTTACTCTTGTTCTTGTACTTGTTTCAGCGGGCCAAAGGGTCAACATCTGAAGTCGCTCCTGTTCAGATCTGCTCCAAGGTAACAAACTTAACACCTTTGTTTCCTTAGTTCGAATCAATTACAAGGTCCTAATCTGACTTGGGATCCACTGTTGCTAGATGGAAGCTACCAAGTCAATGATGCTTCTTCCCGAACAAATTAAAACAGAGGCAGCCGAGTACTCAAGAATGGGTACCAAATCCTTATGTAGTAGTGTTGATGAAGAGCGAGTTGACGCTCCCAATCAGGATGGGGTACAACTTCGATAACAGTTTGTTGCTCACCAGAAAGAGTTATGTTGCTTGAAGAAGAAGACCGAAGAATCAGAATCAACTCTGAAAATGCAGTCTGCTGAGATTAAGAGGTTGCAGAAGCTAACCAAAGACAGTGAGGACCTCCTTCGTCTACTACTTAGCAGTAAAAGATGAAGAGGTTAAGATCATTAGATCAAATCTCCACTTTCTCTTGTGATTATGAACTGGATTTAGCTTTGTTAATCAATGTTCCTTGTGATGCTGTTATCTTGTAATAGTTTGTGATATGTGATGAACAATATGGTCGTGCTTGATAATAAACAATAGTTTGCTTTATTGTATAAAGAAATATGTGCTGATTACTATTTTGCCAACCAGATCGGAATTATTGAAAAAAAGGATCAGAATTGAAATTAAATCCATTAATACTGATGCATGATTAGTTAATTTTATATTGTCCTTCAATGGGCTTAGCCCACTTTTAATTGGGTCAAAAGTCATTTTTTGTCAAATTAACATGACACAGAAGGCCGCAACAATGTGCGCACTTGTTGGACTCGACCCAACCAAAACGGGCCCACCCTAATCAAATTTCATCTGAAAAAGCTACAATTGGGCCCAACAAAATCTTTTTTGGGCTATATGAACAACGCCAGCCTACAGCAACAGTTTTGGGCTCAACCCAGCTACAAACGGGCCAAATTCGTTTTATGACGCATACGATTTGTCACAATTGGCCTGCCACATCGGATGCCACATCAGATTCTGTCCAGCGTGGCAAAGCTGCAGGAACGAAGTTATGACGCATTGTATAGACGAATTTCCACGCGTCATTAAACTCATGACGCCAGGAAATAAGGTCTCGTCATTAATCGCGGTTTGTGACACTCGATTAATGACGGCGCATTTTCGTAACAACCGGCGTCATTAATCGCGGTTTATGATGAGAAACGGCCTTTTTTTTGCGTCACTAGTCGGCGTTTTTCTTGTAGTGATGGTGGCAAGAACAGCAAGACGAAGTCATGTACGGTTCCTTAGTTAAGCCTCAAAGCCAAGACCGAGCCAGGACGAACGTGTCGGCCAGGTCATGAGTGGGATTAGCGTGGAGGCTGCACCAAGTTCGCGAGGTTTGCAGTGGTTCACCACAAAACCACAGGATTCCTTGGCTGATCCATAAAGCCAAGACCAAAGACCGAAGCGCGCACAGCTACAACACTAGGCCGGTCTGACCGGTGGGACCGGTCTGACCTGTGGGGAGCACCGGTCTAACCGGTGTGCGCTGTGGGCTTCCGGAGACTTCAAAGCGGAGGACACGCGACATGATCGCAAGGCTTGTGTAGTGGTTACACAGGTTTGCGGTGGATGCACATACGTCCGATAGTGCTATGACGAGAATTCCCAAAGTGCCCTTGGGGGTGTGTATCTTACTATTATGTATAGGGGTATTTTAGTCTTTCGGTTGCCTCCATATAAACTTAGTAGAGAGAGAGGATGGCAACCATCTCTTGGAACCCTACTTCATTTGCTCCTTTGTTTTCTCCCTTTCTTCTTCCTTCCTAGGGCTTGCTAGTGCTTCTTTGCAAATCGTCAAGTGGGTAGGATGATGGGAGGTTGCTAGCCTCTTTGCAAAGAATCTTTCCTCGTGGAGAATGAAAGGTTTGGAGTTCATCCTTGTCGCCTTTTGTGATTTGCTTGTGGATCCCTTTTTCTTTTTCGGTGATTTTTGGAGCCTTTTTGGTGGATTTTCATGGGAATATTTTGGATGTGTTTCTTTACGGGATTTGTGTTGGGAATCACACATGAGGTTGGTGTGCCACTTTTCTTGGTGATCTTGCCCCTCAAATCCTGTGGGAAGGCCTTCGATTTTGGTTGTTTTCGTGTTCTTGGTGTTCTTGAGTTAGAGACATGAGATTTGCGATTCTTCCTTTTCTAGAGAGTTTTGGTGCTTGAGATTCGAGCTAGAGATCACCCATGAGGTGTTCCAACCTTCCCCAGAGTTTCTCTTGAAACTGTGGAGCAAATCGGGAGATCAGGAAGCTTGATTCTTGGAGTTGACCCGCGGGTGGAGTTCATCCCGAGTAGCCCAGGCGCAACCGGTCTGACCGGTGCCCTTCATCGGTCTGACCGGTGCTGGCCCTTGTGGGTTTTTGGCACAAGTGAACAGCTGGTTTAGTTGGTAGGAGCTGTGAGTTTCCTAGGGTCGGTTCTTGGCAAGAATCATGTTGGTTTGCCTCAGTTTGTGGAGCTTCTTGTCTTCCTCAGTTCGTGTTTTCGAAGTGCTTCTTGTTCCAGAGCCTAGAGGAGTCATTGAGGCCTTCTGGGACATTCCTGTGTGGCCGTGCAGTTTTTCCGCTGTGTGTTGTGTGTGGTTGTTTAGGTAGGAGGTGTGGTTTGTTCTTAGGATCAATTTCACTTTAGTGGTTACGTGGTCTTGGCAAACTTGAGGAGTTTGTGGCGGAAGTTATTTTGGGTTTTCAGCCGTGTTCATCTTGTTGGAGAAGTCATGTCCTTCGAGAAGAATTTTTATTGGCTCCCATTCACTCCCCCTATTTGGTCACCCAATCTGGTCCTTCAATTGCCGTACAGGATGCTCGGGTCGCAACATCAATTGAACAACTATTGCATCTACCCTTCTCCCAAGTGGCATATGATCAGCTCCTAATCCTTACTCAAAATTTGCAAAACTTACCTGACTCTGGAGATAATGATATCTGGACTTACATCTGGGGTTCTCCTTTCTTCTGTTCTCAGCATCAAGAGCCTACAAACAGATGATTGGAAGCAGGATAGTTCCTCCTGCTTTCAAATGACTTTGGAAATCAGCTGTACAAAAGAAGCACAAAGTGTTCTGCTGGCTACTGCTCCAAGATCGTCTGAGTAACAAAAACGTGTTCAAAAGAAAGAACATGTTTCTACATTCATACAACTGCGTCTTGTGCACTGAAGCCCTAGAGGAGATTTTGGAACACCTATCCCTCCAATGCAAGGGAATGTCTTCATCGTTGAGACCCTGCATGCTCAACTCAATGTTTCCTTTTTTTTATGGACGTGGTCATCATCATGAGCTGCTGGTGCTGCATCTGGATGGAACATATTATCTTATCTTCCAAGGCATCCAGCCGAGCTTGGCCTCGGTAAAACGTAGATTTAGGCAGGAGTTTGCTCTATTCCTTTATTCTATGAGCAAAAGTTCATCTGAGACCCACAATGGAACTATGGTTAGATTCAGTCATGTATTTTCTTGATCTTTTTTGTTTCGTTCTTTGTTTCATTCATTCATGAATCTATCTTTTGCTACCTTTTGTTTTTGCCATATTTCAATGTATATAATCAGTAGGAGACAGCCCCCTCTTGTTTCTCAAGTACTCCACGAACATTAATTTGGTTGCAGATTTCCAAAAAAAAAGTACGGAAATCACAATCAAATGTTCAAACAGAAGATAGCTACACTACATTTGTACCTAGTTAAAACAATACTAGCCTATATATGTTTCAACACAGCATTCATAATGGCTTTTAAATTGCTCAATTTAGCGCTACAGCATAAAATCTTTTTCAGAACCAGCACAGGTTACATTTCTGCTCTCGTCAAATAAATGAGGCCCCACGATATGGAGAACTAGCTAGAAACTTATCCTTACCTTTCTAGCGTACCATATTATAGAACCAGTTCATATACTCCCTCCATTCCAAAATATAAGCATTCTTCGATTTTCGTGAAGCACATTTGATCATTTGTTTTATTTAAAAAATTTGTGAAAATAAATTTTTTGAATAAGACGAATGGTCAAACATGATCAGCAAAAGTCAACAAATACTTATATTCTGGAACGAAGGTAGTACCATTCTGACTCTGTCGTTGAGTCACTGCCTGTGGGTCCCATCGTGATGGGAAACACAGCAGGAACTCAATGGAAGGGACGTCAACAGCGGACGATGTCGTTTCCAAAGGAGGTGTTTGTGTAAATTCCTACTCCCTCCATACTCATAAAACATGTCGTTTAGAACAGCGACACGGTCTCCAAAGTATAACTTTAACTTCTTATTTTTATAAAAATATTTGTCAAAAACTAACAAATGTATACTTTTATAATAGTGTTTTGCAAGACAAATCTATTCATGTAGTTTTCGCATTTTCAAACTCAACAACTTAAAAGTTATTCATGATTTATATTCTCAATGTTTGACTGAAATCTTGTTCAAAACGACATATTTTATGAGTACGGAGGGAGTATAAGTTAGAGCGCTAACTTGGCTACTCCACCGGCTGTGATTTAAGGAAACCAGGTGGTGGAGAGGGTGGTGGGCGGGGTGAGAGCTGTCCGTGCTCGGGTGGCGACCTCCTCGGAAACCTCCTTGTACTGCAGTACCTCAGATGCCGAGACGAGCAGCTCCGTCATCCCGTCCTCCACCGGCTGGTAGAACATTACCACGTCAGGGGATAGTTGGAAGGACTCCGGCACCGCCTGTTCCTTCACCGCCGGCGACTCCTCCCCCCTCAGCATCGCCGCCACCAACTTCTGGTGCATCTCTGGCTGTGGCCATGCCACCGGCACGACGCGCTCCTTCCCGGGCGGCGACACGAACAGCGCGCGGTGCGAGCCGTAGTCGTACAGGAAGGCCTGCTGCTGCCGGCTGCTGCAACGCGTGGGCTCTTCGTCGCTCAATCCAGCCGACGGTGGCCGGACGTGCAACGTGAGCTCATCGTCCGCACAGTCAAGAACGAAGACGTGTCCTTGAGGGATGGAGAAAATTCTCCATGGCTTCTGCTCGTGTTCTCCCATCGTGTCGCCGTGCGGAGGTGAAGGCGAGCAGGCTGCAGTTGGCGGAGCGTCGTCATTGGGCTTTGTAGTCTCCTGCCAAGTCATCACCACAGAGCAAAGGCAAAAGCCATCATAAGTCGTTCTCAGCTTTTACTAATTATAACTTTTACAGAAATCAAATATTCTCTCCGTTCCAAATAGTAATTTATTTTTAACTTTTCTACATGCCTATAACTTTTACTATCTAAATATATGTTTTCTTTAATACAAAGTAAAACTGTATTATTTCGAAAAGTTCAAATGATATTTGATTTCTGATGGACAAAGTAACACTTATAGCGGTAGAAAACGCTCCGTTCGTCCAAACCTAAAATATTACTGCTTCTATATGTATACCATGATCTCGTCCATGTGATCATCGTCAACAGCCGGAGTCTGATCAACACCGGGAGCCTTCATTGTGAAGGTCAGTTCAGCGCTCTCAGTGCCGTCTGGGCTCCTAGCTTTGATGTAACTCATCTTCTCGATGTTTCTGGGATTCTTAGATACCATAGCAGCAAAGTTACTGACCATCTCCTGGTTGTGCTTCTCGTATTCATCTGCAATGCAAAGCAAAAAAGAATGTAACACGTTTGTTTAAACAGTATAAAGATATCTAAAATACAACTACCATCACTGACTTAATATGCTGAGAATATAATTTCATGTTGTTTTTAATAAGTATGTAAAAGCAATTCTCAAAAAAAAGTATGTAAAAGCCTTAGACGCATATATATGGCCTGAAAATATCTGAATCTAGATATTTTTGTGCTACGTATATCATCATGGTATAGCTCCCACTAACCGCCGTAGAATCTGAATCTAGGAAATTTGTGGCAATGCACTGACAACTGACAAGTGACAAGACAAGAAGTCAAGAACGGTAGCAGATCGATGGGTCACGTACGCAGGATTTCCTCCATCTGCAGTACCGTCTCCTCGAGGCGCAACGCGGTGTTTCTGCTATCCCTGACGGCCGGGAGAAGGATCGTCAGCACCCCCGCCTCGACAAGCAGCGCGACGGCGAGCAGCAAGAGAGTGGATCTCCGAAACTTCGCCAGCGCGCCGGCCACGACGGCGGCGATGGCCAAGGCTAGGAAGGCATCGATCCACCCGGCACCGTCCATGATGAGCTTGGCCTGCCTGATTGTGAATAATCTAGGTTGACGGTATGGCCGAACATACCTCGTCTGCAGCTTTATTCATGTCTGGGTCTCAGGGGTACGACGTAGCGCGACCAGTCGGGCCGGGTCGGCTACGACACGGAAACAACAAAATATATACTGCCGAAGTTGAACTACATACAATCCTAAATATTGGTAACAGAAAGGCTACCGGAAACCAAGCGGCTATCGTGTACCGCCGGGTTTGCCGTGAGCCGAACCTCAGGCTCACGACAAATGGCTTCTTTGCCATGAGTCAGAGCTGCGCTCACGGATAACGTATGACACACGGCATCGAATGTGTTTGTCGTGCCAAGAGCCTAAGCACTCGGCAAAGATAACGGTACGGGAAACTGGACGTTACGTGACGGCCGTTGGCCTGGGCCGTTTAGTTTGTCGTGAGCCACAAAGAGGGCTCATGATACACATATAAACTCTCGCAAATAGTCATGTTTGTGCTGAGCCCCCGGCGGCTCACGGCAAACATTCAACAAAAATTTCTTCCACCCACCCACCCCCCCCCCCTCCCCCAGACATTTTCTTCCCTTCAAACACAACTTTAGGAACTACATGTTTATGGTGATATTTAAACTGTCTGTGATGATTATGGTGATATTTGAACTTCTTGTGATGATTATGGTGATATTTGAACTGCATGTGATGCTTATCAACTAACTGTGATGATGCATATTTGACTGGGGTACAATATATATGAAACTGGATAAATCAAAAAAAAAACCGGTTTGCCGTGAGTGTTGGGATTGAACCTTCCTCGAAGAGGGGACAAACAGCTAAGGAAACTAAAATGCGGAAAGTAGAAAGATAACAAAGAAACTCACAAAGCCTGACCTCAGTCGAGCCCGAAGATGCTCAACCTTCGCCCAATCACCCCTTTTCCATTCGCCTCGGTGCCCTTTTATAGGCCCGCAACAATTTCATTTTACAATGCTTGCCCACACTTTTTCTCATGATGCGGAGCATCTCGAGGGCATATCGGTAACCTTGCAAGGCGCTTACAAGATACACTTTACAGCTCAACACTTTACACGGTGCCAGCCTAGGTGGCCGTCCAATTGGATCTACGATCTTCGGTCGAAGGTCTCTTGGACATCAAGCTCTCTGGCTGTGGGTCTTCGCAACTATTGATCTCTTCGCTGGGACTCCGTCTCTGCGAAACTACGCTCTTTGGCTTTCTTGTCAAGGACTGGACTGGCGACCAGAGAGGAGGGGAGTGAATGGGAGCCGATAAAAAATTCTTCTTGAAGGAGATGACTTCTCCAACAAGATGAACTGGGTCGGGTACCCAAAATCACACACTCCGCACGCAACCTTATGTGTGCCAAAACCACGTAGCCACTAAAGTGCTACCGGTCCTAGGAACAAACACTACCTGCAGCCACAACTTCCACACACAAACGATAGTGGAAACAACTCAGAAGCTATCTACCCGGGCAGGGGCGGTCAGACCGCATAGAGGGGGCGGTTAGACCGCCTATGCCTGGCAGTCAAGAATTCCTCCGAAAAGTCTCTTCCAAGCTCCAAAACTTTCAACGGTTGTCGGGGTTTGATACCGCCGGCAAGTAATTTTTGGTATGATTCGTGCGTCTGATCCGGATGGTTGGGCTTGGAGACACCGAGATTATACTGGTTCAGGCACCGAGGGGTACCCTACGTCCAGTTCGGGAAGATGTTCTATATGCCCACAGGGGCTTGTAGTAGGGGATACAAGCTTAGGTCGAGAGAGGGAAAGTGTCCCAAGTCTCTGGATGCGGTTGTGAGATATGAGAGCTCGATCGGTGGAGGTGGTGTGTGTTGTTGGTCTTGAACGTTGTGTTCTGTATGTTCATCCCGTTGGACCCTCCTGTTTACGGTGCCAACCTCCCCTTTTATAGTTCAAGAAGGGCTGGTGTACAAGGGTTATGATGGTAAAACGGCGTCCTGCTTCAGTGCTGCAACAGTGTCGGAACAGTGCTGGAACAGTGCCACGTCGTGGGCCTTCGTCTCCCGTTGGCGCCGTACACTGCACTAGTCGAGGTAGCCTCATAGGGCGGTGTAGCTGCGGCTCCCGTTCCAAGGCGGCTTCTCCCGACCCACGAGCACGCCAGTCCTATTATGTCGGGGCTTCTCGTGCAAGCCTCGACCTTCTCCCTGGTACTTGCTAGGTCGGGTGTCGTTGTTCGATGTCTTGCAGGCGAAGGATTCGTGTGTCCTTTGCCACTGTTCAGCATACAGGTGATGGGACACCAGAGCAGCCCGCTTCCCACGCTGGGGAAATCTCATCATGGCTTGACCTTCTGACAGGGCAGATCCGCGTGCCCCATTGCTCATGCACGTCCCGGGCGGTGCAAGGCAGCTCGTGCCACGTTGCAGCCCACCCCCTGGGGGGCCCCGGCTGATGGACTGCGGCGGAAGGAGCCTTAGGTCGTGCGAGACGGAGCCGCCTATCGAGGTAGCTGGGGTGGCCGCCTGAGTCGGAGGTGGCCCTGCGGATGGGGCTAGACCGCTGCCCCTGAGGAAGGGAAGCTGGGCCTGGCGTGCTGGTGGCCAGTGTTGGGCCTTCGTAGATGCGGCCCATCATTAGCCTCCCTGATTTCGGGGGTTTAGGGGCTAAGATAATTACCCTCGGTTTCTCCCCTCTTCAGTAGCCCCCGAGCCTAAGGGGGAAAGAGTGGATTTCCCCCTTAGGATCAGAGGGTTGAGCTTCTTCTTCTATTCTTCAGTTCGATGGGGGCGCGCGAGCGCACCCGCCGGGTGTAGCCCCCGAGCCCGTGGTAGAGTCAAAGGCTCTACCGCGGGGTGTTTATTTTGGCCACCGCGAGTACTGGCTCGCCTTTCGAGGCTGACGTGGCCGGACGGGGGATTTGACCCAGTGTCACGGGGCATTATGGTCGGCTTCTGCCGATGTGACGGCGAGGCTCAACGGGCCTTCATTACACCGCCTTGCGGGGTGGGTGGCCATTTTAGCTTGTTTTGTAAGCTAAAATCGAGCTGGCTGCTGTCCTCACGTGGCTGGGCAGGTGCCGCCCTATAAAAGGAGCTCCACTTCGTCCCGGTGAGACTCCATGGTTGCCACATGGGGAGGGAAAGAAAGCAGCTACTTCTCCAGTCGTGGGGGGTTCGTCCCCCTGAGTGTAGTGCCGTCTTTCAAGCCTCCTAATGTTGGTGGGAGTTCAGCGAATGGGGAGTCATGCTAGGGTTAGGCATTCGGATTCCCGGAGCAGTTCACCATGTCGTAGTCTAGGTCTATCTGCTCGGGATCAGAACTTCCTGCTCTTATGCCCTGGGGGCATAGATCCCCCCTGAGTTTGGTTCGGCCGCCCGCATCTCCGCTTGAAGCGTCCTCCTTCTGTTCTGAGGAGGATGCTTCATCGTCAAGATCGTGAGCGCGCCAACGACTTCTCGGCCCTGGGGGCCGTCGGGTGTCCTGCGCTCGACGGCCGACGATGGGAGTACGGCGGGCATTAGATCTCCGAGAGTCCCGACCCGCCGCCTTGTGCCCGGTCTACTCTTGGGCGATCGCTCCCTTGCTCTCTTTGCGGTGCCCTGCTCAAGAACTGGGGCACCATTTGCTGTGGCACCCCGTTTGTCCTATTTCCTTCTGTTTCCCAACCTTTCGGTTGTCCTAGCTTTTTTGCTTATGTATTTACGCAGAGAAAGATTACTGTTGGGACCTTCAATCAAGGCATTTCGTCGTGTTTTGTCTTTTTTGTTCGAGTTTTGTCGCTGTCCGCCTGAGCAGTCGGCGTATGTCGCTTGTTCGGGGCATTTAGTGAGCTTAGCGCTCGTTTGGTTCTCCTCACACATCCCTTTCATTAGGGAAGGAGGGTTGAGCAGTACCACGGCTTACCTCGATGGCAGAATCGTGGTGCTCATTGAGCTACTAACGGGTAGTTCGAGTAAGACCCGAGTCCCGTTCGCGGGGTCCCGACAAGATCAGCTGGTGATAGATCTTATCAACCCCTCTAAATATCTCACTTATCTCCAAGGTCGTTCGATTGACCTTGGCAGCTCGCTGCCTCCCCTCCGATGGGGATTCCATGAGACTTTTTGTCTGGGGCTCGAATACGATTCAGGATGCCCGTGACGCTTGTGCGCCCGTGTTTCGGCCGCTTGTGGGCCCATTCCTTTTCGTCTCTTGCTCTGGTGATGGCGGCGACTGTTTGAAACCCTTCACTGGGCTAGCCTTCGAACCGCGCATCGGCCCTAGGCCCCTGGGGGCTAGTGGCAGTTTGCGACCTAGTGATTTCTTCTCTGACGGGGAGACTTTAATCGACTCGGCCGGTCGTGCCTCCGATCGAGGCTGGTCGTCCGCCCGTGGCGATCGTGGGGGAGTGCATCGGTCGTGCTCTCCCTGTTGACGACCCTTTAAATCCCTCTCCTTCTTGGAGGTTTTCACCTCATTCTCCTCGCCAGCTCCTGCAGAAGCGTTCGAGGCGGTAGTGGAAAAACTTAGGCGAGGGTTCGGAAGAAGCGTTACCTTGACTCCTTCGTCTGCGATGGACAGGGGGAAGCGCGCCGTGTCGGGTGACTTGCCGCAGCTTCCGTCGCCACGCTGCCAGAGGTGCGAGCTGATTCTCGGACAGCGGTGGTCATGCTGCTCCGGCCTCTTCATGCTTCTGATCGTCTTTGCCTCATTTCTTTGTGTGCAGGGGCCCCGGGGGCGTGTCTGCCTCGGGTGTCGATCCCCGGCCCGTAGATCTGGTCCCCGCAGCTGGAGCATACCGGGAGGAGGTCCTCTTTCTGACGACGCAGGTGGCGGAGATAGGGAGCCGCCTGGAGGAGGCCTTGCGTGTTCGACGCCGTCTTGTGGAGGCGTTGAATGCTGCTCGTGCGGCGCTTAACGCTGTCGAGGCGGAGGTCGAGGCGGCTCACGTTGCTACTGACGGGGCCGAGGCTCGCCGACTTGGTATGTGCCTTGGGACGATTTTTGTTCTCCGGCTGACATCTACAGAGCTGTGGTTTCCCTAATTTCCGTCACTCTGCAGATATGGAAGATGGGGGTCCTGCGGCGCCGGGAGTTCGACGCGGAGACGCGTCTTGACGTTCTCATGGCTGCGGCGCAGGTGGCTGTCGACATCGTGGCTTCTCCTCCGGCCGTGTTGGTGGACCAGCTTCGAGCACTGCTTGACCGTGTCAGGGGGGCGGTGCGTGCCGGGGTGCGCCGAGGGGCGTCGGAAGCTTTGGGCGCAGCCGACATGCAGTCGGACGAACTGTGGCTCTCCTTTGTTCCACCGGGATGGCCCGAGGGCTATGACGCGGAGCGCCGTCGCCTCGACTCGCTGGAGTTCACCACGGCTGCCAACGCCATCTACGATGGGGTCGACGTCGACGAGATCCTTCACGGCGGCAGTGCTGGTGGAGCCAGCGGTGTGTAGGCGTCGTAGGTCGAGTCCGCCGATGTACGCCGTGGCCGCATCCGCCATGTTGGACCCCTCCTTTTTTAAGATCTTGACGAAGTGTTCCCCTTCCTATCTCTCTTCCATTTCCTTCCCTTGTTGCGTCGAGGCATGAGCATTTTCTCAGGCTTTGGGGGAGAGGAAAAAAAAGAAACACACCGTTTTCCCGAGTAGGGGGGCCCCGAGCGACAAAGGTTTTGTTGGGTGACAAAGAAACGCCTTGTAGCTAGAGAGGAAAAACTAGGCTATCTTTCCTATTGGAAATACGAAAGCTTTCTTTTCTTTTAAGGGTAGAAATGACATAGCTGTTCGATGTTCCAGGCGTTGGTGATGGGTCGGCCGTCTTCGTCCTTAAGCTTCTAGGTACCGGGACGCAGGACTTGGTCGACGATGAAGGGGCCTTCCCATGGCGGTGATAGCTTGTGGCAATCTTTGTTGCTCTGGACCCAGCGTAGCACCAGATCCCTGACTTGGGACGCCCTTTCCTGAATGGTGCGGCCATGGTAACACCGCATCGCTTGTTGATACTGGGCCGAGTGTAGTTGTACCACGTCCCGCGCCTCGTCGAGTTGGTCGATAGCGTCTTTGATGGAGACTTGGTTTCCTTCGTCGGTGTAAGCTCGCACCCTTGGGCTTCCGTAATCGATGTCAGTCGGGAGGACCGCCTCTGACCCATGAACCATGAAGAATGGTGTGTAACCGGTGTCGCGCGTTGGGGTAGTTCGCAGGCTCCAGAGCACTGAGGGCAGCTCAGCCACCCATCTTGCTTTGAACTTCTTGAGCCTCTTGAAGATGCGTGGCTTTAGTCCCTGCAGGATCATTCTGTTCGCCCTCTCGACCTGTCCGTTGGTCCTCGGGTGGCTGACTGCAGCCCAGTCTATCCGGATGTTGTTTTCATCATAGAAGCGGAGGAACTTCTTACCGGTGAAGTTTGACCCGTTGTCGCTGATGATGGCGTTTGGGATCCCGAAATGATAAATGATGTCGATGAAGAACTCGACGGCCTCCTCCGACCTAACACTGCAGATAGGTCGCGCTTCGATCCACTTAGAGAACTTATCAATTGCCACGAGTAGGTGCGTGAAGCCCACGGGTGCCTTCCTCAGCAGTCCGACCATGTCGAGCCCCCACACAGCGAAAGGCCAGGTGAGGGGGATGGTCTGGAGCGCTTGCGCTGGGAGGTGCGTTTAGCGAGCGTGGAACTGGCAACCCTCGTAGTTTCGCATGATGCTCTTGGTGTCAGCGACCACTGTGGGCCAGTAGAAGCCCTGCCGAAACGCGCTTCCGACGATCGCTCTAGAGCCGCGTGGTGGCCACAGGCCCCCGCGTGGATGTCCTGCAGCAGCTAGCGCCCCTGATCCGCGAGGATGCAGCGCATGAGTATTCCAACCGCACCCTACCGGTAAAGATCCCCATCGATGAGCCTGAAGGATTTGGCCCATCGCGCGATGCGTCGGGCCTCGGTGCTGTCAGTTGGGATTTTCCCTCCACCATGCATTCCAGGATCGGGATCCTCCAGTCGGGGTCCTCAAGGTTGGGCTCTGAAGCCTCTCCCAACGCCATGACCTCCTGAAGATCTGGCGGTGACGGATGGTCGTCCTCCCCGTAGCGGACGGATGGCCCCCGTAGGTCGCTTGCGAATATGCCATTTGGGACTGGCGTTCGGTTTGAGGCCGCTTTTGCGAGAGTATCAGTCGCTTCGTTGTACTTCCGCAGTACGTGCTTGAGCTTGAGTCCATGGAACTTGTCCTTGAGCTCCCTGACGGCCCTACAGTAAGCTGCCATCTTCGGGTTGACTCAGTTGGCCTCTTTCATCACCTGATTGACAATGAGCTCGGAATCCCCTCAAACCTTGAGGCGCTGAACCCCTATTTCGAGGGCGATCTTGAGCCCGTTGAGGAGAGCCTCGTACTCCGCGACATTGTTGGATACTGGGAAGTGGAGCCGGATCATGTATTCCATACACACGCCTAGAGGTGAGATGAAAACGAGTTTGGCTCCTCCCCTCTCCTTCGTGAGGGATCCATCGAAGTACATGGCCCATGTCTCATGCTCGATCGGGGTCGCAGGCGTTTGGATCTCTGTCCATTTGACAACGAAGTCGGCCAGGACCTGGGATTTGATGGCAGTGCGCGGAGCGTAAGTGATGCTCTACCCCATCAGCTCCAAGGCCCATTTAGCAATCCTCCCTTCTACCTCTGGGCTCTGGATCACCTCTTTGAGCGGGTATTTCGAAACCACTGTGATAGGGTGCACGTCGAAATAGTGCCTGAGCTTTCTTTTGGAGATCAACATGGCATAGATGAGCTTCTGGATCTGCGGGTAGCGGGTCTTGGAGTCAGAAAGTACCTCACTGACAAAGTAGATGGGCCGCTGTACTTTCAACACTTTGTCGGGCTCGCCGCGCTCGACCACCAGAGCCGCGCTGACGACCTGAGTCGTGGTAGCGATGTATAGCAACATCGGCTCCCCCGGTGCTGGTGTTGTGAGGATGGGTGGTTTCTTGAGCAGCTTCTTGAGGGACTGTAGTGCCTCCTGTGCTTCCGAGGTCCAGGCGAAGTGCTCCGACTTCTTCAGGAGCTGATAGAGAGGCAGGCTTCGCTCGCCTAACCGGGCGATGAATCGGCTAAGGGCCGCCAGGCACCCGGTTACTCGTTGGACTCCCTTGATGTTTTGAACCGGCCCCATGCTGGTGATGGCTGTGATTTTTTTCGGATTGGCCTCTGTGCCACGTTCCGATACGACGAAGCCGAGGAGCATCCCCCACGGGATCCTAAAGACACAATTCTCAGGGTTGAGTCGGACCTGGAATTTTCTCAGCTTCTCGAAGACGGTCGTTAGGTTGGGGACCAGATCCCCCATTTGCCTTGATTTCACCATGATGTCGTCGACATATGCCTCAACCAGCTGACCGATGAATTCGCCGAAGATGCACTGCATACACCTCTAAAAGGTAGCACCATCGTTCTTCAACCTGAAAGGCATGGAGGAGTAGCAGAAACAATCGAAAGGGGTGATGAATGCCGTGGCGAGCTGATCGTCTGAGTCCATCGCAATCTGATGGTACCCGGAGTAGGCATCGAGAAAGCAGAGGGTTTCGCACCCTACGGTCAAATCCACAACCTGATCTATGCGTGGCAGAGGGAACGGATCCTTCGGGCATGCTTTGTTGAGACCGGTGTAGTCGACGCACATCCTCCATTTGCCACTCTTCTTTTTTACCAACACGGGGTTGGCCAACCACTCAGGGTGGTATACCTCCCTGATAAAGCCCGCAGCAAGGAGTTTCTTGATCTCCTCTCGTATGGCCTTGCACTTGTCACCGTCGAAACATTGTAGCTTCTGCTTGACCGGCTTGGCACTCGGTTTGATGTTGAGCTTATGTTCAGCGACTTCCCTTGGAATGCCCGGCATGTCGGACGGCTTCCACGCAAAGACATCAAGATTCACCTTCAGGAAACGCATGAGTGCTTCCTCTTGCTCCGGCTTGAGTGTCGAGCCGATGTGGAGGGTGCGCCCATCGTCGGACACGAGTACCTCCTTAGCGTCCTTCGCGGGCTCAAACGAGCACACCGCCCGTTTGGCGGTTTCCGGGATGTCGAGTACTTCCGGAATTGGTTCCGCGGCGAGCTCGTTGGAGCGGATGAGAGAATCCGTGAAGTGGAAACACTTAGCGTCGCATTCGTATGCGTGTTGAAGCTTGGTGCTGACGTCGATCACTCCCTTGGGTTCGGGCATCTTCAGCTTGAGGTAGGTGGAGTTGGGGACCGCCATGAACTTCGCGTACGCCGACCTCCTGAGGATCGCATGATATGTTCCCGGAAAGCCGACGACCTCGAAGGTGAGCGTCTCCTTGCGGAAATTTCCCTCGTCGCCGAAGGTGACTGGTAGGACGATCTGTCTGAGTGGGACTGCCTCCATCCCAGGCACAACTCCGTGAAACGGGGTCGACGACGGGCGGAGCTGAGATCACTGGATCCCCATGCTGTCGAGGGTGGACATGTAGACGATGTTGAGGCTGCTCCCCCCGTCCATGAGCACCTTGTGCACCCGCTTGGTGCTGAAGAGCGGTGCCACGACGAGGGGGTAAGCCCCCGGTTGTGGAATGTGGTCGGTGTGATCCGCCCGGTCGAACATGACAGCCGTCTCGGACCACCAGAGGTACGAAGGCATGGCCAGCTCTGTGTGGTAGATCTCCTGCAGGATGCGCTTATGCTTGCGCCTCGGAGGGCGAGCAGGCATTCCACAGAAGATCATCATGACGGCGCCATCTTCCTTGGGGAAATCGTCGTGCTCGACGTTCTTGGCGGCGCCGGCGTTCGCCGCGTCCTGCGGCTTGTTCTTCCCACCAAGGTATCTCTTCATGAGTTTGCAGTCCTTCATGGCATGCTTGACCGGAGTCTCGTGATAAGGACAAGGTGCCTCAAGCCTCTTCTCGAAGTGATCCCTCGGGAGTCCAGCCTTCGGCTTGGGCGGTCGCTTGTCGGCCGCCGCCACCAGGTTGTTGCTGCGGAGCTTGCGCTCTTTCTTCTTTTTCTTCTCCGGTCGGGTAGCCGGAGCTTCAACCTTGTCACACCCTGAAATTTCTGAATTTCAGGATGTGAATAGAAAGAATAATTAAACAAGAATTTGCTCGTAATTCTAAAATTTTTCCAACATTTATTTTCTTCACAGGGAATATAGTATAGGAAATGACATTGTTTGATTTTCTAAATTAAATAAGATGATTATGTGAGTGTTGTACTCATGTCTATGCATCTTGGCGTTTTTGAGGTGAAAAAGGTTTTTAAATGTGCTTAGGTGCTGACCAAACCCTTCAGAGAATTTTCCGGATTTTTCTGAAATTTATTCTCATATTCTGTGAGCTAATTCTACTTATTAGAAGGCTCTAAAATTTTTTTCATGAGCTCCAAAAACTTTATTTGGATTGTTCACATCTCAGTCCATCTTTGGGAATTTTCCTGGAATTTTTGGGATTTTCTGAGTATTTTTCGTGCCTTAAAACATTTTCTAGTATTTTCTGGATTTGTTTTTGCACTGAAAAGTATTTCGAAAAAAACAAATCTATGCTTTCGGTTTGGGCCGAGCCCGTGGGCCCGACCCTACCCGCTCAAGCCCAGCCGCAGGCCCAGCGGAGCCCACCTGCTAGAGGAGGTCGTGGCCTTCACGGCCGGCGCCGCTGCCGCCCTCGGCGTGCGCGCTAAGCCTAAGCCTAGGGTTCCGCGCCTAATAAAGGTGCAGCCCGAGCCCGCGCGCCCCTGCCCTACCTCCGCCATCTCGTCTTGCGCCGCGCCGCGCCGCCGCCGCTGCCCGCGCCGTGGAGCCGAGCGCCGCCACGGGACGTCGCCGGTTCACAGCAAGCGGAGCTCTGCCGGACGAAGACAACGCCGCCTTGAGCTTCGTCTTGTCGAGCCGCATCTCCTCCGCTGTTTCCCATCACCGGGGTACTAGTGAATCGCCACTGCCGCTTGAAGCCCGACCGGCCGTATCAAGCCGTCCACCGCCGGCCAAGATTCCGACCGTTCTACGTCTTCTCCGCCCGCGGTGAGCGCCCCTACGCGACCCTCTCGTCCTCCTCTATCTGTTCCACGCCCTAGCCGAACCCCTGGAAGCCCCTGCCACCGGCGATTTGGCCACCAGGGCCACCGAGCACCTCTGTCCAGAGGTAGGAGAAGAGGTCCCCTCCGTTTTGCAGATAGACCCCTGCCTTTCCAGTAATCCCCAGATCTTTTTCATGTGTCTTGGCAAAACTGCAAGAAACCCCCTGAACTGTTTAGATTCCTTAGATCCAGTCCACCCTGAAACTCTTGCATATATGCCCTCAGGTTTATATACATAATTATGTATATGCCCTCGAGTTCTTGCGGTTATACCCCTAGAAGTTTCTAAATCTCGCCAGTAGGTTCCTGCATCTTGTTTTCTCCACATCTTTCACGTTTTAGCTTCATTTTAATCCGTTCAAGTTGGGTTAGGTTCATAATGATGTAAAGCATACGTTAGTGGTGAGTTTTCTTTATGCATGTTTTGTGAAAATTAATTTGATATTAATTTTGATTAATGCTTAGCTAAACATGTCTTTTCTAAATAAAAGCAATATAGTGCTATACACCGTTTTAGTAATCAATGTTAATTTGATTAATGTTTATTTCACATGCTTTTGTAAATAAAATCTAATTAGATATTTACCTCGGTTTTTCATAAACCAATTGTTAAATTGCTTAATAATTAATTAACTTTTCTAATTAAAAGTTAATTAGGTTTTTAACTGTCTTTTATAATAAAAGTTAATTGAACTAATGACAACATGCATGTGCTTTCTAAATAACGTTTGTTTAGCTCAACACGTCACATGCCTTTATTCGATTAGTTGTTCTAACCTTTTTGTAAGTTAAATGTTTAATTGGTATAATTCATACATGAACATTTATAAATAAAAGTTGACTAGTTCTTTACATCGGTTTTGTAAATAAGGTTTAACTTGCATTAATTCCAACTTAGGGTATTTTCTTTTGAAATATATCCTTTACATATTTTTACTAATTAAAATAAATCTAAGCTTATAGTCTTTTATGTTCATACATGTAAATCATTCGTTAGACATTCTCTTTTGTGTATCTAGCCTTGTGTAAGCTTTAGATCTTTCTAAACCCAGTTCTAGCTCGAATCAAGTTGTTCCCTACATCTAGCCGAGCCTTTCTTTTAAGCATGGTTTGTGTGCTTTAGTGATCCATAGAATCGAGCCTATCCTCTAGTGCATTCTTTTAAAGATTTTCTTTGGTTGGTGCATTGTTCTTAGTTTGGTTGTTTGTTTGCTTTGTATGCTTGTGCCCGATGATTGATGCGAGTAGATTGAACGTCGTTCGAGAGCTTAAAGAGCTTGAAGATGAAGAATTCTGAGCAACATCATTACTCTGTGGTTAAAGGCAAGTGTGTCCTTGTTCTTCTGTCCCAATAACTACATTTAATCACTTTGCATATGCTTTGCATTTAATATTGATGGGTCCTATTAAGGTTTATCCTAGTCTTTATGATCATTCCTTGTCAACCTGGGTTTACCTTTATGTTGG
Organism: Cenchrus fungigraminus; assembly: GCA_036936925.1. NCBI lineage: Eukaryota > Viridiplantae > Streptophyta > Magnoliopsida > Poales > Poaceae > Cenchrus > Cenchrus fungigraminus. The sequence continues at coordinate 70,205,985 of CM072768.1, read as the reverse complement.
GCAGCTATGCTTAGTTGCTATACTGGGTTATGGTGGTTTAATGAACTTATTGTTGAACTTGCTTTACCTTTATGCTATACATCTCTGGTTAATACAAGACCACAATGTTTAATTGGAACATGGAGAACCACCCAGGAAAATAGTACAACTACAAGAACTAAACGGACACTGGTCTTGGCCAATTAATTAGGACCTTTAGCTTGGGGTGACCTTACCTGATAAGGACAATGGATCGGCGGTACTGCGGGGTATGGACACGCCCTAGCGTGGGTTGGGTGAGTTCTTTTTATGGTGGGGTATTGACCTGCTAGGGGCCTTTATACCTTGCTAACTGATCCGGACCTTATGGGTCACAACTTGCTGGGGAACCTTTGTAAAGGCCTTGTAGCGTCCCTATGCAGCCACACCTCAGTAGTGTGGTATGGTGCCTGCGTAGCACCGCATGGTTGGGTTCAAAGTTCTTCGGAGCTTTTACGCTGCTTGTGGTGAAAGTGTACAACCTCTGCAGAGTGTAAAACTAACCGGTTAGCCGTGCTCACAGTCAAGAGCGGCTTGGACCCTCACATGATAATTGAACTTGAAGATGGACTTAAATTGTGGTTATGGCTATGCTTGCCATATTCTTATGGTGTATCTCTTACCTTTATGCTTAATTGTGGGATGGTATAAACTTATACTTTATTAGTAATCAGGTGCTAATAAAATTTGGCCAACTAAAATTGCTTAATGCAGTCAACCTGTCAGCCTTTCCTTGCTTAAGCCTTTGCATTCATAATTTCCCCACACTTGCTGAGTATGACATGTGCTCACCCTTGCTATATACGTTGCTCAGAAAGAGGAAGCTGCTACATGAAGTTGTTGTGAAGATGTTGCTGGTGCTAGGCGTACGCAACCCCCAGTCGACTGCCTATAATGTTTGGAGCCTTCATTTCCAGGATCTAGCGTAATACTCTGATAATCTTCCTTTTTCTTACGTGACATTGTTTCTGTATTCACTTATATGTCACTATATGCATGAAACTTGATCTTGGCATGCATATAGGTTTGCACTTGGTTTTCTTTGGAAGAATAGGTGTGACAACCCTGTTCTTCCTCTGGCTTCCTCTTGCTGAAAGCAACGGCCTCTTCCCTGTCGGTGTGGTCAGTGGCCAAGTCAAGGAGCTTTCGGATGGTTTTCGGCTTGACTCGTCCTATCCGGTGGACAAGGGTCTCGCACGTGGTACCATCCTGGAAAGTGGTGATGACCTGGTTGTCGGCCGAGTCGGGGAGCTCAGCGCAGCGCTTGGAGAAGCGGCGAATGTAGTCACGGAGACTCTCGCCCTTCTTTTGCCGACAATGGCGAAGCTCGCAGGCATTGCCGGGCCATGCGTAGGTGCCCTAGAAGTGCCCTATGAAGGCGTCCCGGAGTTGAGCCCAGCTGTTGATCCTCCCTCGGGGGAGGTGCTCGAGCCAGGTACGCGCCGAGTCAGCAAGGTACAGAGGGATGCTCTTGATGATAAACAGATCGTTGGTCGCCCCGCCGTTGTGGCAGGCGAGGCGATAGTCCTCAAGCCATACGCTCGGGTTGGTCTCCCCATCATACTTCGCGACGGTGGTTGGAGCACGATATCGAGCTGGGGGGGCTGCAGTGAAGACGTTGACGCCGAATGCCCGCGGACCTTGGGGGTCAGGTGTCGGGCTCCGGCTCCGGTCTTCACTACTGTCGTAGTGGCCCCCGCACCTCCGGCTGTACTCCCTTCACGGCTGGCATTCGCCGTCTGACCCACCTCTAGTCATCATCCTCCCACACGCCGAGGATGCACCTCGGCCTCCATGGTCGGAGTCGACCTTGCGGCCGGCGGGTGAGTGCACGCTCTCCGCGCGGCTCGGCTGCCCCGATGGGCACGAGGACCCACGATGAACCGAGCGTTCCTAGGCCGGGGCCCGTGCCTCGCACCGTTGAGATGCCGAACTTTCCACCTGCTGCTCGGCGGCCACGTCGAGGAGCGTCTGGAGGTGCTGATGAAGCTTCTTTTCCTCTGGGGTCGTCGGCTCGGGGCCGGCCGGGAGGAGCACGGCTGCTACGGTGAGGTTCTGGGAGGCCCGTTTTGCGACGGGAGTCCCGTGAACATCACCGATGATGCGGCAGTGTACCTCTTGTGCACACTCGCGCGTGGGCATTGCCGCAGCCTCTACGCCGAGCGCGTGGTGGAGCCTTACCTGCTCGTCCTTGAGAGCCTTCTAAGCCTTGTCAAGCTTGTCGAGGCGAGCACGCTGTCGCTCGCGGTCGGCCTCATCCTGCGAGGGTTCCTCGCTAGCGGAGGCGTCGGGAGAAGTGGGCTCACCTTCCGTGGAGCTCTCATCGGAGTTAGCAGAGTGGATCACGTCAGGCTGCTGCTGGAGGACGAAGCACTCGCGCCTCGGGTCGTGAGGCATCGGCGCCTTCTCGCAGAGAGGCGCGCTCTCGGCCTCGTCACAGCTTGCCTGAGATGCCTCCAAGGGGACCGGTTGTGCGTCTCCCGTGGCGGTGGGAGCAGCCGTCCCGACGCAAGGGAGCCACGCCTGCCCCTCAGGGTACACAGAGTCGTAGCAGAGCTTGAACTTGTCCCAGGTCAGTGTCTCGTCCTCCTGCAAACCGAAAACGAGCATGGAGGTGGCGAACACCGCAAAGCGGAAGAGCTCTTGGGACGGGTTCGGCCCTAGAGCGACTGCCATGTCGCGGCCGGCCAGGTCCCAAACCCGATCGGCGGCAGACTTCACCACCTGCGGCCTCTCAGGCGGCTGGTCCTGAGGAGGCACGGGTGCGTCGAGCTGGGACCGTGATAACACGGCCCCAGCGGGCGACTCGACTGGACCATCGAAGACGAAGTCCAGGGAGCCGAAGCGCAGCACGGTGGTGCGCACTGGCTGCTCGTCGGAATGGGCCATCCGGACCCTTGTTAGGTGTTGTGACACACGAAGTGCCCCTACCTAGCGCATCAATGGTCGGGGTTTGATACCGCCGGCAAGTAATTTTTGGTATGATTTGTGCGTCTGATCCGGATGGTTGGGCTTAGAGACACCAGGATTATACTGGTTCAGGCACCGAGGGGGTACCCTACGTCCAATTCGAGAAGATGTTCTATATGCCCACAGGGGCTTGTAGTAGGGGATACAAGCTTAGGTCGAGAGACGGAAAGTGTCCCAAGTCTATGGATGCGGTTGTGAGCTACGAGAGCTCGATTGGTGGAGGTGGTGTGTGTTGTTGGTCTTGAACGCTGTGTTCTGTGTGTTCGTCCCGTTGGACCCTCCTGTTTACGGTGCCAACCTCCCCTTTTATAGTTCAAGGAGGGCCGGTGTACAAGGGTTAAGAGGGTAAACCGGCGTCCTACTACAGTGCTGCAACAGTGCTGGAACAGTGCTGAAATAGCGTCACGCCGTGGGCCTTCGTCTCCCGTTGGCGCCGTACACTGCACTAGTCGTGGTAGCCTTCGTAGGGCGGCGTAGCTGTGGCTCCCGTTCCAAGGTGGTTTCTCCCGACCCATGAGCACACCAGTCCTGTTATGTCGGGGCTTCTCGTGCAAGCCTCGACCTTCTCCCTGGTACTTGCTGGGTCGGGTCTTGTTGTTCGATGTCTTGCAGACGAAGGATTCGCGTGTCCTTTGCCACTGTTCAGCATGTAGGTGATGGGACGCCGGAGCAGCCCGCTTCCCACGCCGGGGAAAATCTCATCACGGCCTGACCTTCTGACAGGGCAAATCCACGTGCCCCGCTGCTCCTGCACGTCCCGGTCGACGCGGGGCAGCTCGCGCCACATTGCAGCCCACCCCCTGGGAGGCCCCGACCGATGGATTGCGGCGGAAGGAGCCTTAGGTCGTGTGAGGCGGAGCCTCCTGTCGAGGTAGCTGGGTGGCCGCCTGAGTCGGAGGTGGCCCTGCGGATGGGGCCAGACCGCTACCCCTGAGGAAGGGAAGCTGGGCCTGGCTTGCTGGTGGCCGGTGTTGGGCCTTCGTAGATGCGGCCCATCATTAGCCTTCCTGATTTCGGAGGTTTAGGGGCTAAGATAATTACCCCCGATTTCTCCCCTCTTCAATGGTTTCAGCCTCAAGATCCTCTAGTCAAGGCCAAGCTACACTACAAGAAAATCGTTGACTAGTGACGTAACCACATTTTAGCATCATTGATTTATGACGTTCCTGGCTGATCTCGTCATAATATTTCACTTCCGAGTAAATTTAGTGAAAACAAACTTTCGTCATTACGGTTGGTACTGTAGCTGGGCTTTCACTGTTCTATGCTCTTTTGTGACGCCATAAGCTCTGAAAAAACATCATAAACCAACATCAGTCCCACATGTAAGCATTATTTTAAAAACAGAGTGTTCCAAGTCATCATAAAATTAAGTAGGGTCCCACATGTAAGCATTTTTTCGAAAATAGAGTGTTCCAAGTCGTCATAAATTTTTCCAGGGTCCCACATGTAAGCATTTTTGCCATGTCAGCGGCGTCATAAACCAACTGTGGTCCCACATGTAAGTATTATTTTAAAAATAGAGTGTTCCAAGTCGTCATAAAATTCAGTTGGGTCCCACATGTAAGCATTTTTTCGAATCTTTAATATAAATCAGTAATTCACAGGCGAAATGCTTCACTACCTTCGCAAAGACTCTCGACTTTTGCTATGCGCAGATCTGCAACGGCTCGTGGTAGGAATGGCGGATTCTGGCGGTGATGAGAGGGTGGTTTATGTGCCACCTCCCGGCTACGAGTTCATGAAACAGGACGACAAGGTCAGTCCTCTGGTTTGAGCCACTATATTTTCCCCTATCGACCTAGGGATGGGGATTTCTAGTTTGGGGATCTAGAGGATGGATGACCATATACAATAGATTCATATTTCATCGTACACTCAGATTTGAATTGCAATTGGTGTTAGAAGTTGATTCAGTTAGTTTTCAGTTTGCATCGTTTGATGGATTGATAGGTTCTTGTATTTTTCTAGCTTCTAGAGGTGCTTGAATCCACTGAAGAGCTGAGATGATTTCATCGTACACTCAGATTTGAATTGCAATTGGTGTTAGAAGTTGATTCAGTTAGTTTTCAGTTTGCATAGTTTGATGGATTGATAGGTTCTTGTATTTTTCTAACTTCTGGAGGTGCTTGAATCCACTAAAGCTGAGCCGCAGAAGGTGAAGAGAGACCTGCAAGAGGCTCTAAATTACAAGCACCTATATGTGGAATCGGTACATGTTGACGCTCCTTAGCCTCACTACTAAGGTTGCACTTACGGTGACTGTTGACACCGTTTTTTGGAAAAACAGGTCAAAAAAGGATAAGGAGAAGCAGTCGATGAAAAACAGAGTATAATCGGCCTATTGAAGGAAGAACAGGGCAGTCAACGAGATCCGCTGATGGTCAGAAGAGTTCAACCCTGACAATGGGCTAGCGGGTCAGAGCGATCAGCCGATGGCTGACTAGAGGATCGGCCGATGGGCATGAAGAAGGCGGTATTTAAAGAAATACGCCAGATGGAAAGCACGGTGGAGGCGGGTCAATCCACGATTGGCAACGGGTCAAGAGTCAGTTTTAGGAAGTTTAGACTCCTGTGAGAGTCCTTTTCTATTATTAGTAGTTTTTGTCTTTAGATACAAGTAAACAGTGCTGTGATCGGCTAGGAGTCGGGGTTTGTCCTCAGGACATAAATAGCGACCCTGCGTGGTCGGAAAATGTGTACACACCAATATCAAACAAACCGCCTCCGGGCAAACCCTTTACTTTTACTGCATCTACCTTTACAGCATCTACTTTTCGGCGACTTCGCCATTGCGATTTTCCTTTTTCTACAACGCCGTGCTTCGAGTTCGTCAGGCTGCATCAACTGATCTCCGGCAAGATTGTGAGTACCGTTTTACCGAATAATCCTAGGCTTTAACCTCTGGGCGCATCGCTGAGGTTTCGTCTAGTTCTTTATTCACCCCTTACCGATATTAGCTAGATCTACAAGTTTTCGTACCAAATCTTGTGGTTTTAGCTATTATCATTATCATCTGCTCGATCTAGATCCTATCGGCTTCTAACACCGCAGTCGATCCCGACCTACTCGAGTGTTGACGTCATGATCGGCCGATCCAGCCGATCTATCTATCTACGCACCTGCACTTCGGTCACTCTTGAGCCGGCCGATCCCGCTTTACCCTGTATCGGCCGATTGGCTGGTACACGTGTCGTTACAAGGCCATCGGTTCTCTAGCCGATCCCTAATATTTTCCATTGTCAATCAATAGGTCAGATTGGCTGGCACGCCTCGCTACAGACCGGGGAGTCACGTGTGCTGCGCGCGGAGGTGACGTCCTATTTTTGCGTCAACACACTTTTGGCACACCCAGTGGGACACGAAAAGGTCAACAATGACGAAAACTACGAAGACTGGTCCTCATGAAGTTGATCCAGAGAATGTCCAACCAATCACCAAGGATCAGCTGAAAGATGCAGACAAAGCTGAACTCGAAGCTCACATGAAGCATTATGAAGAGCTTTGCCTGGCATCATATGGTCAGACTAAAGGTGGAGTTTTCAAGAAGAATCCTTTGCCAACACCTAAGCAAGTCACCTTCTCAGCCGATCCTGAAGGGCTTCAAGACATGATGACCAAAGCGATGCATCAAACAATGATTGATCAATCTAAGGTATTCGCAAACACTGTTCAGAATGCCATAATTGATGCACTCAAGCAAGGAGCAAAAGGAGGATATTTGGGACCTGCATATTTTCAACCAGGGCGAGTTCCTCCAATGTTCCAGCAAAATCAATCAGCTTCCCCGTTGATTGATGATCCAACAGTAGGGATCTCACCTTCTCCACAGGTCAATACAGTTGCTCCTGGTTCTTCATCGGATTCTCAGCCGATTCAGAACAAAGGTGTTGGAGAAAAAGCCAAAGATCCTGCTGTTACCACACCTGTGGTTCAAACACATGAAGTACAGTCCAGTGCCCAAGACCAGGTCTTTCCAGTGCAGAATCAGCAAAAATATCCTGCAATGAGAGATCAAGACGGAAGGCTTGCAGGATGGGATTTGCCTCGTGATCACTTTGAGAATGATATCTCAAGTTTTCTTGGGCCTCAACCTGAAGAAGTTCCAGAAGCAAAGTACCTGCAATCTTACCAAGCTACATTTGGAGGTACTCCAGGGACTGTGCACATGAATGGGGAAGGAGTGGTGTTCGTCTACTTCAATCATGGGAGCAAGAACTTTGAGAGAGTCAAGATTAGCCCAGCCCATGCTCATATGGTCATACGGACAGAGAAAAGACCTCCTATTCCACCTCAGAAGCCAAATCCCACTCCACCTCAGAGATCGGCTCAACAGCTGATACTAGGGATGCCTGTGCAAACTGCTCCATCACAGCAGCCAATGCTAGGGATGCCTGTGCAGACTACCCCACTTCAACAGTCAATGACAATGCAGGCTGTCTTAACCCCGGCTAATACAGTAGCTTATACAAGATCATCGCCTCAGCAGCCGATCAATCAAGGAGTAACAGGACAACCAGTACTTCCACAAGTGGATTCTGCACAACTACTGCAAACACTTCTAAATCAATTGGCAATCTCAAGCCAATCGAATTTGCAGCAGCCAACTCCATCGGCTGGTCAGCCGATCGGACAGGCTCCACCTGTTTCAAATGTGCAGGCTTCTTCTGGAACAGGGGCGTCAACAGTGCCAAATTCACAGCCAAGAGTCTTAGAAGAACGGCCTCCAGAAACTCCAGCTGAGATACAAGCAATTGAACAGGTGTCTGCTGAATTAAAGTCTCATGTGAAGCAGGTGTTGATCAACCACTTGTCGGAGATGCTACTGAAGCAATATGGGATAAAGCCCAAGCAGCAGTCCTGCATGTACAGGACACCGTATCCCTCTGGCTATGATCAAATACCGTTCGCGCCAAGATTTAAGGTGCCAGACTTCACCAAGTTCTCTGGGCAGGATGAGACATCCACTATGGAGCATATCACTCGATTTATCATCCAATGTGGAGAAGCAGGGAATGTTGATGCACTGAGGATACGTCTGCTCTCTTCATCTCTGTCAGGGCCAGCATTCTCATGGTTTACCTCACTGCCAGCTAACTCTATCATCAAGTGGTCCAATTTGGAACAGCAGTTCCATAACTACTTCTTCTCTGGCATCCATGAGATGAAAATCACTGATCTGACCAGGCTCAAACAAAGGAACGATGAAATAGTAGCTGGATTCGTTCAAAGATTTAGAGAGGTTAGAAATAAGTGCTACAGCCTGAATCTGGGAGACAAACAATTGGCTGAGCTAGCTTTCCAAGGTCTCCTGCCGACCTTGAGGGAGAAATATGTGTCACATGACTTCGAGAGCCTCAGCCAGTTGGTCAGTCGGATGAGTCAGGAAACTGCAAAGTCCTATGAGCCTAGAAGAAACTTTCAGAAGAAGGTGTCTTATGTGGACTACTCTGACTCAGAAGATGAAGACAATATGATAGGGCTCGCAGAGTGGGTCAAAGGCAAGAAGACAGTGTCCTGTCCCTTTGGCAAGAAGGAGCATGAGAAATTCGGCTTCGATATGACTAAGGCCGATAAGGTATTTGATCTGTTGCTCCAGCAAGGGCAGATTAAACTGTCCCAGTTCCACACCATACCATCTGCAGAGGAGCTGAAGAGGATGAAGTATTGCAAATGGCACAATGCAACTTCGCACGATACCAATGATTGCAAGATCTTCAGACAACAGATCCAATCAGGTATTGAGCAGGGAAGACTTAAGTTTGAAACACCTGCCAAAGCTGAGAAGCCGATGAAGATTGATCAGCACCCCTTCCCAACTAACACAGTTGAGGTGTCTAGCAAAGGCACATCACAAGTTAAGTTGCTGACATCTGACTCGGCTCAAAATAAAGGAGCTGTCGATCCCAAAGTACAAGTAACTGCTGCCGATGTCAAAGGAAAAGGGTTACTACTTGAAGAGGGAGACTTGAAGTCACGCCGACCTGTCACTTCCCAGATGCTAATCAACAAGTTCCAGCGCCGATAAGAGAAAGCAAGAGGAAGAGAAGAGTGGGCACGACGTAATAAGGGACATTGGAGATGTCCATTCTTCAAGTACTGCTGGGAAGAAGGAATCAAACTGCCAATGGCAGAAAACTGTCTAGAATGCAATGGGGCTTACAACAATAGCATCCAAAAGGGTTTGCTTTGATGACAGAAGACCTTCAGCTGGGGATCACCGTGAATTCAGCAATCAACGGGTCTCAGTCCATGATCGGCTAGGGGGCAAAGCCAGCGTCCACGATCGGCTGGGGGGCAAGGCCAGCGTTCATGATCGGCTGGGTGGCCGAGTCAATGAAAAGTCAAACAATCGGCTAGAAGAGATGGCCGATTCTTTGGTCCCTGATGAAGATATCATGTGCCGAGCTCCTGAAAGCCAAACACGTAAGAAGCCCAATCCGCAGTGGTGTCCAGATGGCTTGACCAAATCGCAAAAGAGAAGAGTCCAGCGCCTGCGCAGCTAGAGCGGCATGAAGAAGCAGAGAGACATGTGATGGACAAGAAGAAGGTTCGGTCCAAGGTTTGGCGCCCAAAGCCTAAGGCCAATGAAGCAAAGGATGACAAACCACATGCTAATATAAATATGGTTGTCTTCCTACCAAAAGAGTTCATGGCCCCAGTGGATTCGGATCTGTCCGATGAAGAACTTGGCATGGCTCAGCTAACACTGGAACCTAGACAAGCCATCTTTGAGAAACCAGAAGATGAGAAAAGACAACACTTGAAGGCTTTGTTTCTCAAGGGATTTGTTAATGGCAAACCAGTCACCAGGATGCTAGTGGATGGAGGAGCAGCAGTCAACCTGATGCCATACACAATGTTGCGCAAGATTGGAAAATCTGATGAAGATTTGACCCAAACTGACATGATGTTGGTGGACTTCGAAGGCAACGTTTCTCCAGCTCAAGGAGCAATCTGCGTGGAGCTCACCATCGGCAGTAAGACCCTTCCGACCGCTTGCTTTGTCATTAAAGGGAGGGGATCTTATAATCTACTGCTGGGTCGAGATTGGATACATGCCAATTGTTGCATACCGTCTACAATGCATCAATGCATCATCCAATGGATCGGAGATTCAGTGGAGGTGGTCCAAGGAGAAACCTCCTTGACAGTAGCAGCTACAGAAGCGCAAGGACGGACTTACAATCAAGTGAGCTGCATATCTGGAAAAGCCTGGGATACCAAGTATCTCAAAGTGTCTGATTTCGTACTAAAGCCGGTTCAAGCAGTCAGCTCTGATAATGAGGCTTAATGGATCAATTCATTGAAGATGAAAAGAAGCTCGAGCTTGGAATCACAACAGCCGATGGATTGGTCGCCCAAATATATCAACAGTTCTACAAGCCGATTGTCTTATCACGCCTATCGGCCGATTGAGTTTTCGAGCTACAGCCGATTGCAAATGTAATCGTAGAATAGCCGATATCTATAAAGAATCACCTTTAGTACAAAAAATGTAAAACCGATTAATATATTCGGTTATAGCCGATACATGTATCGCCTTCAAAATAAAAATACACATTTATCTCTTCTGTTTTGAATTACAGCAATGATATTACAACTCAGAGCTACAGTTTACATGCTTTTCAAGAAGTTACAAGAGGTGTATTGTCCTAACTCCCAGTGTGATGAGGATATTGAATCGATGAATGGGAGAAGGGCACAAGGGAAGAGGAAACGGAAGATTAAGATCTTCGCCAGATTCTGCAATCTTCCGCCAAAAGGAGCCCGAGTTGATGACCAAGATGGCCGTTCCTTCGGCACGCTCTTCCTCTGATAAATGTGTAGCAAGACACCCTACCTGTGTTCTTTCCCCAAAGTCAGATCCTCACGAGGATTCTTCTAACTATGGTGCCTCCTGGTTTTTCAAAAGGAGACGAAGAAGAAGAGGGGCCGCTACACTACTTCACAAGAATTCTTCTAGCTATGAAGAAGAGAAAGAAGAAAAGAACAATCATACAGCAAGAGCCTATAATCTATCTGAGTTGGTTGCGCCATGGCCGATGGATGGGTTTCCTCATTGAGCTTCAGGCCTATTTATAGCCTCAGGATGCAGGAGGGATAACTACAAGAGGGAATTGAAAAAGGGAAAATGAAGAGCATCCGATGCAGTCAAGGCAAGAACAGTTTCCCCGTGAAAGTCTCAGACTGGACAGTGGGCATGCATGCAGTGATACGTTTCCCAAAAATCAGGGGTTAGCTTTGAAAGAGTATTGAATAATGATGTGTGGCCCTACTCTGTCCTCCAGAAGAAGAGGCTGTTCGGATTCCTCTCCCTCAACATTTCCAGCAACAACGACAAACTCCAATGTGTTATCTAGTTACAAGGTTGCTTCGGGAAGAGTTTTGTCAAGGAGTGGAAATAATTGTGCTTTCCTGAAGACTCTATCGGAGGAACATGCCTCTCATTCCTAACAAAAAGTCAATCTGGTTCATAAGTGAAAAAGATGATGATACTACATGAAGCAGGCTGAGTCCTTATAGCAAAGTAGTGGAACCAAATCATAAAGAGACACCTACAAATATGGATGAGAATTCATTACCAGAGAGTAGTATCTTAAATTAGGTATCAATCAAGAGGTGGAGGTTCTCATTCATAAAAAGGCCCATTGCATCGGCTAATAGTACAACAGAATTTAAAGGAGGCTCTTGGCCTTGTCTAACTCTACCCTAGTTTGGACTATTTCTTCACCTATGCGGTCCAGTTCTTGAAGAAGAGCTGTCCTCCTGGCTTCAAGGACCTCCAACTTCTCCTCCTTATTGGCAATCACCAGATAGAGACCACGTTCTTGTCCAGACGGATGGTTTGGCCAATTTGCACCTAAGGCGTTAATGTTCGAGACGATCCTCTCCACAGTGTCACGATTTGGAGACTGAGAGAAGGAAAAATGTCAGGAGAGGAAATCATGAGAGCAAAGATAAGAAAGGAAAACCAACCTGATTCACAGAAGAGGAGGAAGAAGAAGAAGCCATTGCAGGAGGGAGATGACAGTTCTAAAAGACTAAAGGATACTCATGATATATAAAGACCGATCTAAACATTCGGTCAAAGCTACTAATGCGGATCGTTGGGGGTTGGCCAAGAAAAGGCCAGTCACAGTTCACAAAATTACAAATAAAAGGTCTAAACTATGCCTAAAAGATGGATGGCGTTGATAAGATCCAGGCGCAGCTGGTCAACTGCTTCTATATCCTGACGATCGGCATCGGCTGAGCCAGGGATCAGCTGCTCTTGTTCGCGAAGGGCTTGGGCTTGCTGTGCGATGGAGTCCCTCTGTTCTTGCATGATAGTTATAGTACCTGGAAGATCTGTAAGCTTCTTCTCTTCAGCAGTTAAGTCGTGATCAATCTGGCCTAGCTCTTTCATCAGCTCAGCGTGACGCTTCTTCAGACGGTCAATGCTGCTAACGATATCAGAATGAGAAGAAGCTTGGAATTCAATCCTATTGTCAAGATCAGCCATGCTGTTGTTCAACTTCTCCCTATCCTGAGTAAGTTGCTCTTGATGTCTTCTTTCTTCCAGCCGATCTTGGGCTTCCTGAACCACGAGCTGTTGATTCTCAATGAAAGCGACTTGGAGCATCTTCGTCTTAAGATCTCTAGGCAATTGACCCTGGATTTGCTTAAAGATGGCTCTGATCAGCTCGGCATCTTGTACTAGTTGACTAATGTCCTGATTCAACAATGGCAACACCTTGGAAAGTTTAGCCTTCACTTCATCTGGGAGAATGACTGCTACTGCGCCCTAAAACAGAAGGCAAGTTTATTAAAACCTATAGAAGAGGCAAAGGAGCTGAGGAAGAAATATGAAGAAATCAAGAAGTCCACCTCTACAGCAGAAAGTGTTGCTCGAATCTGGGCAGTTGGAATTCCAGCCGATGATGATTCAGGGACTTCAACGATCGGTAACTGTGGTTGATCATGAACCTCAGATAATATATTGACAGTATCCTGGAACAAAGACAGAGAGTTAGAAGATGAAAGTGATAAGGAAACAACCGACGGAGATTGTACCTCAGCTGGTTGAAGATCGGCTTGTTCAAGAAGACGCTGAGGCTGACCAATAGGAGCATCTGAGACATCAACTCTTTGAGGATCAGGTTGTTCAATCAAGACATCATCAATTGGATTCTCCATAACTTTATCTGACTTAGGTTGTTCAGATGACTCAATCAAGATGTCATCGGCTGAGACTTCTTGAATTGGCTCCAATACTAGACCTCTATCAGAATCAGTGACATTGGCCTGTCCTGATCATCCAATTAATCCCGAAGACTGTGCAAAGGGATGGATTAATAAAAATACGAAAAGAAAAGGGATGAATTGAGCAGAAGACATACCTCAAAAGCACCTGCCAGTTTTTCAGCTAAGTCGGGGATGTCAACAACCGTAGAGTCAATCTTCTTCTTTCTGTGAGCAAGAGCTTTACGAGGCATATCTTTCCTTTTGAGGGTCGATCGAAGCAAATTGTCCGGAGAAGGATTGATCTTGGGGCCCTGCATGACTGAAGAAATTGAAGGGGCATTATAGCCAATATATGGAGTTCGTCTTGGTGGCCAATAATAAGTCGAATTGCCACTTCTGCTAGTAGCAGGGGGCTCAGTGGTTTCAGGCTGAAAAGGAAAGGGAAACAAATCAGCATATTAATCAGAATATGTTGAAAAAATACACAAGGCAGTCGAGAAAAAATACCTCATCAGCCGATGCCACATAATCAGGATCCAGTTTTTCACTGTAAATCTTCGGGGATACACAGAAGAGATGATCATACCATTCTGCCCACCAGATATTGAAAAGAGGAGAAGAAAAACTGGAAAACTTCCAGGAATCAAGATCAATGGTGGCAGAATCAGGAACTCGGTCCAGGAGACGCCGGTAATGCATATTATCAGGAATAATTTCCCGTGGCTTGATCAAATTAGAGAAATAGAGACCAATCGGTAACTGACCAAACCCCAACTGACGAGCACTCGTTGAGGGGTTATAAAATTCATAAGTAGCCAATTGATATTTGCCAAAGACGCAAGCAGGAAGAAGCCCTGGTTTGATTATTTCTACAAAGGCAATCCTGTTCTCATCATCTCTATGAATATCATCAAAACTGAACAAAGTCTCAAAGTTGTTATCATCGTCTCTATACGCAAACCAGATGATGGATCCTGGGTTGAAGCCATGATAAAAGCTCCTAAAATATTCTGCTATGCGGGATGGAGTCTTCTTATGTCCAGGAAACATAGAAACAGCTTCTCCAAAGTTCATGCATCGGCGTTTGACGACTGGAACGCCATCTGGTTGGTCTCCCGGAAAACGCATGTTAAAAATATCTTGCTCCAGTTTATCTCGAAGGTAAAGATTCAACCACATGTTGATAAACCACCAAGGACCCCTGGGGTACCTATTGGGGAATTGGTTGACAAGCTGACAGCCACTTGATGAAGGAGATTGTACACAACCCCCAAAAGGTATTTGCCAAGAGGGATGGAGGAACCAATGGCCAATCGTTCGGCCACAATCTGACAGTTAGAGGCAGGGCCGAAGGATTTTCCGCAGAAGATGAACTTTTCAAGCCACATGTGTAGAAAGGCCACATGTTCTCTGTCACTAACGGTACCATCTTTCATATGCTCAACGATATACCCAGCCTAGCCACCCACATTTTTAGTTTTTAGACGATGGGAAGGTTTGGCGTCACAATAACTGAAAAGGGTATCTGAAGAAGATATGTCCAAGCCAGTCAACAGAAGTACATCAGCCAAAGTCGGGGCCATCGGCTCATGGCCAAATAAGAAGGCATTGAGCGCATCAGACCAAAAATAAGAGGCAGCTATTAGGAGAGATTCATTCTGATACATATCAGACAGAGACAGGGTAATACATTGATTGATCTTATACTCCTCCCAGAGACCTCTGTTTTTAGCAGATACCCTACGGTACCAATTTCTCCACCCTTTGACATAACCTGTCCAAGACCTAAAACAACCATCCCAATCAGTCAAATTCAGAGAAGCATGCTTGAAAGGAATTCGGCCGGTTTCGAGGTGATCATCTCGGTGGGGTTAGTATCACCCATTGGTCCAAGGAAGGTAAGCCCGAGCTTATCGTCAATGGGAATGGTGAGATGGGATCTAAGTTCCTGGAGAGATGGATAAATCTAGGCTTCAGGTAAAGAGGGACAACAGTATTTAAAGACAGATAAAAAGCGAAAGATTGAAGAGAATACCAGAGGAACTGAAGAAAGGGACGCCTTCGGAGGTGTAGAAGCAGAACCAGAACCTCCAGCGGAGCTCGAGGACGCCATGGATCAACAGGAGCTTCAAAGCTTAGGGTTCGTCGCTTGAAAGCTTGAGCTGTTGGAACAACGAGATTTGGGGGAAAAGAAAAGAACAAGGCGGCTGTATTTATGACCCCGAAGATTTGTTGAGATCCTGCGGCCGACTTCGAATCAATGGAGATAACGGATTCGAGGAAATTTCGGAGCAAAAGATTATTTACTTCGAAACTGGGGGGCATGTGTTGACACCGTTTTTTGGAAAAACAGGTCAAAAAAGGATAAGGAGAAGCAGTCGATGAAAAACAGAGTATAATCGGCCGATTGAAGGAAGAACAGGGTAGTCAATAGAGTATAATGGTCAGAAGAGTTCAACCCTGACAATGGGCCAGCGGGTCAGAGCGATCGGCCGATGGCTGACCAGAGGATCGGCCGATGGGCATGAAGAAGGCGGTATTCAAAGAAATACACCAGATGGAAAGCACGGTGGAGGCGGGTCAATCCACGATTGGCAACGGGTCAAGAGTCAGTTTTAGGAAGTTTAGACTCCTATGAGAGTCCTTTTCTATTTTTAGTAGTTTTTGTCTTTAGACGCAAGTAAACAGTGCCGTGATCGGCTAGGAGTCGGGGTTTGTCCTCAAGACATAAATAGCGACCCTGCGTGGTCGGAAAATGTGTACACACCAATATCAAACAAACCACCTCCGGGCAAACTCTTTACTTTTACTGCATCTACTTTACTGCATCTACCTTTACAGCAACTACTTTTCAGCGACTTCGCCATTGCGATTTTCCTTTTTCTACAACGCCGTGCTTCAAGTTCGTCGGGCTGCATCAACTGATCTCCGGCAAGCTTGTGAGTACCGTTTTACCGAATAATCCTAGTCTTTAACCTCCGGGCGCATCGCTGAGGTTTTGTCTAGTTCTTCATTCACCCCTTACCGATATTAGCTAGATCTACAAGTTTTCGTACCAATTTTTGTGGTTTTAGCTATTGTCATTATCATCCACTCGATCTAGATCCTATCAGCTTCTAACACCGCAGCCGATCCCGACCTAGTCGAGCGCTGACGTCACAATCGGCCGATCCTGCCAATCTATCTATCTAGGCACCTGCACTTCGGTCGCTCTTGAGCCGACCGATCCCGCTTTACCCTGTATCGGCCGATTGGCTGGTACACGTGCCGTTACAAGGCCATCGGTTCTCTAGCCGATCCCTAATTTTTTCCATTGTCAATCAACAGGTCAGATTGGCTGGCACGCCTCGCTACAGACTGGGGAGTCACGTGTGCTGCGCGCGGAGGTGACGTCCTATTTTCGCGTCAACAGTGACGGCACCAGGAATGCTCGAGGCACTCACAAGCGTCGCTACCGGGTTTACACCTTTAGTAACAGGGCTAGGGAACGTCTTTGGTAAAACACACGATCACAGAAAGGTCTGCAAACACACGAATTACTGTTGTAGCACTTCACCTGGTGGTATTCAGGTTATCGTATTTATATTTTCCCAAGGGAGGCACTACGGCAAAGATAATCGAATAAACGGTGGGAAATACAAGACTTGGTAAAGAGCTATCGTGGGGGTAACGATTAAAGATATTCGGGGATAACTTGACACACACAAGGAGATCTTGATAAAGGACTAGAGAGGATCTAGTGAGCTGGGAGGACAACGAGACGAGAAAGGATCCTAACACAATCTATCTATTCTTGTCAACTCTAGGTAAAGACCTAAGGCAAAGGATAACCAAGGCAAGCTAAACTCGACAAGCTCTTCTAGTGCTGCAGGGGCATGCAAAGCCACGCTCTCAGACTGGGATGAGAAGGGAGAACGACGACGCGCTGAATCCTACTGGCCCGAACTAACGTGGTGGACTACAAAGCCCGTCCGGAGCTGTCACCTCCTTAGGGTACCACAACTATTCCGTTGAACGGGACACCAATCTAAGACTAAGGTAAGCTCTGAGCACCGCGCTCACAACGAACCAAAGAACCTTTCCCCAGATATCATGAAGGAAGGTCTCTCTCTCCCGTGAAACACCGGAGATCAAGCGAAGAACGACCACAACACTATAGGGTTCAAGAGAGCTATGCTAACCAAGACTAAACTAACTTTAGTCTAAACCAAGAATAAAGCTTCTAGAGCAAAGTAAAAGCTGAATGTAATTGACTCGAAATGTAAGATAGAAAGATAACTTGAATTGTACTTGAGTCTAAACAAAGAAAGGATATAAGAGTAGTACCGGTACTATGAAGAAGACTCCTCCGGAACCCCGAGACTAGCTCGACTCAACTCTAACTCCCAAGCTACACTAATCCTACTCTAAGTGAACAAAAGAGGGAAATGGAGATGCTCCTGCGTTGTGTGTCTGATCCAGCGAGTGGGAGGTGGTTTTTATAGGCAAGGAAGGTCGGTGGAGCGCGTGGGAGCAAGATGCCAGGTGCGGACAGCTCACTAGGTGCGGCCAGCCCAGTGATCCACCGCCTCTCGCCTTGGACGCCCCTGATCACTGCTCCTGAGGCGGTTGTAGGTCGGCTCCTTGGGTCGGTTTCGCCCGGCACGTCGGTTGATAGGTGCGGCGTGCCCTCTAGGTGCGGCCGGCCCACCTCTGTGCCGTGTGATGCACCGCCTATGCTCAGGGATGCCTAGGATCGCCTCTGAATGACGGTTGCGGCGGTTGAGTGACCGGATAAGTGGACCCATTGATCCTAGCCTCCACCCTTTGATCAAACTGACGTTCTTCAGTGAATCGTGCTCGTCCAAGTTGTGCTCGCGGGAGAGGGGGTGTTCTGGACCAGGGACGTGCCATGGGGCAGGGCCGGCCACACCTGCAGGGCCGGCCGCACCTGCCAGGCCGGCCGCACCTGCAGGGCCGGCCGGACTAGGTGGCTCGGCCGTGCCTAGCACATGTGGCACGTTGGTTCCAATTTCTCCCAAAATATGTACCTGCCTATGAAATTCACAACACAACTCGTGGAACTTTATTAGTACTAAAAATGTGCATGAAACTTGCCATATACTCCTCTCGAACCCGAGGTTTTGACGGTCGAATTCTTGTTGTAAGGACCGTCAACAAACTCCCCTAAGCTAAACGTTTGCTCATCCTCGAGCAAAGCCTAGACTTGGCCTCGGCAGATCAGGAGTTACATGATGTTACCACTCAGCAAGTCCCTATGCACAAACTCATGCTCTTCTTGCGATTTGAAAAGATTGGTATGAGAGAAACTTAGCCTTAACTTACGCGTGGGGCTTGTAGCTTTCCACCTTGCCTTCGGAGGTTGAAGAGTAGAATGGTTTTTGACTTTGCATCTCTCACTCTTCTTCTTTTCTGGATCCTATCTTGGAGTTTTTGAAAATTTTGCAAAGAAAGACAAGGTTCCTCGGATGGTTTCCTCGATCGCTCAAGTGGTATTTGTTACCTCACCAAAGGCATTAAGTGAGCCTCAACTTCCTACTCTATGGCTTGTATGTGGAGCTTTGGGTAGGATAAGCATGAGACTCACTTGTGCCACATGATGTTGTTGAGCCAAAGACCGGATCCAAGAAGAAACTAGTCATGCAACTTGATCGAGATGTGCAAGTGTGTGGAATATTTTTGTTTGTTTTTCTAAGTACTCCTTGCTTTGAGATCCTCCTCTTGCTTTTATTTTGGAGGGGGTCATGCTTCATCTTTTTTTTCTATGCTCTTTGATTAGAGCACATATTTTTTTCTATGCTTCTTGAGCATATACTCTCTTTTTTTTCAATGACCCCTCTCTCCTTTTGCAAGAGTGCATGAAGAGAAATCTCTTTGGAACTTTGGAGTATTTATTTTTTTGGTGGATGGATGGCATGTTTTGCGTAACTCCCGGTGTAGGAGTTAGCATGTATATGTGGGTGTACGTGATCTCGATCATGGAAGAATGAAAAGATTCTAACAAAGGTCACAACAATTTAGCAAAACTCAATGGGTCACAAGCAAGCATATGTAGAAGGTTTATACATTGATATCGACATATGGCTTTGGTAGGTGATATGACCATTGAGGAACTTGTCTTGTTTTTATTTTCAAAAGAAATCATCTGAGATTTTCACCATAATATGAGATAGAGAAAGATCAACATTGTCGCACCATATCATACTAGTCAACACCCTAGGTTTGGTCATAAGCATTTGCTTCCCACAAAGTTTTATTTCAGGCCCTTGTCTCAAAATATACCAACCAATTCAAATGCACATAGAGCACAAAGATGTACACTGGGTTTTTGCAAAGTTTTAACATAGCAACTATTCATCATTTCCAAAGCGAGGATATAGACAAGATTTCAAGCACATGGTTGAAGCAAATATTTTTTTGTTGTTTTCTTTTATTCAAAAGAGATAAACAATATGTTGAAAATTAGTTTGGATGGACATACCTTCCTTGATTGAAAATGGGGTCTCCCCCAAGCTAATTTTTGGCTACCTGGTTGGCGTGTCTTCATTTTGGTGATGAGTTGAGCACTTGGAAGCTTGTAGTGGTTGACTTGATGGATTTGTGAAAAATTATAGGTACGGCCGTATCACTTGGTTCGGCCGGTCCTACCATATTTGTCCCAAGCACTCGTGTCCCTTCTGTGAACATCCTGCACAAAAATTTTGTCGAGGGGAGGTACGGCCGTACCTCTAGGTTTGGCCGTATCACCAAAAATCTCCAAAACTATTTTTCTATGTCTTGTTTACTTACTAATGCAATGGTGAAATCAAATTTGAAATCTAAATATGCTTGATGCACAAAATAAAATGTTGGAAGAGAAATATGAGATAAATACCAGTTTACCTCTCGGTGAGGGCTCGTGGTTTAGAGTCCGTGAGCGGGACTCCTCCGTTTGCTCAATTGATCTTGGATTCATCCGGTCCCGGAGTGGAAGACTCGGACAATGCTCTCTTCACATGCCACACCATCTTTGTTTTCTTTGGTGGTGCTGAAGTCGGTGAGGCTTTAGCGGGGGTGTTTTTGGTTTCCGTCTTCTTTTCCCCCTTAGCCTTGTTGATTTCCTTAGGCTTCCTTGTTTGGTGGCGCCCTTTGAATGCTTTCACCTTGGTCGGGGCCACCTCCACTTCCTACACATAGTTAGAAATTTTTCTATCGACCATTCGTACCTATGAGCATTACTCCACCTTTGGTTTAAAGGTGAATCGTTCTTCCTCGCCGTTGATGTTGAGGCGGATTTCTCCGGCTCCTACATCGATGTTAGCATTGGCGGTGCTCAAGAAAGGTCTCCCGAGGATTAGAGGCGTCCTTGTATCGACATCCATGTCGAGGACGACGAAATCCACGGGTACAAAGAAATCCCGAACTCTCACCAGAATGTCCTCCGCTATCCCCGCCGGGTAGCGGACCGACTGGTCCGCTAGCTGCAAGCACATGGTTGTAGGCGACAAGGAAGTATATTTGAGTTTGTTGAAGACTACCTTA
The DNA here is from genome assembly GCA_036936925.1 of Cenchrus fungigraminus. Lineage (NCBI taxonomy): Eukaryota > Viridiplantae > Streptophyta > Magnoliopsida > Poales > Poaceae > Cenchrus > Cenchrus fungigraminus. Next base: position 70,185,249 of record CM072768.1, on the reverse strand, counting down.
GGCATGACGCTAACGCGGGCTCCAAGGTTGCATAGTGCACTTTCAAAGTGTTCGGACCCGATAGAGCAGCTGATTGTAGGGCACCTGGGGCCTTTCTTCTTTAGAATGGCCGCACTACATTCCTCCGTAAGCTTGACCATATCCGTGGTGGGCAGAGGTCTCTTATTGTTGAGGATGTCCTTGAGGTACTTGGCGTAGGTTGGTACCTGCATAGCCTCAAGAAATGGTATGTTGACATTGAGTTTCTTGATTACCTCAACGAACTTCCCGAATTGCTCATCCACGGTAGGCTTCTTGATTCTTCGGGGAAATGGGAGTAGCGTGGTATCAACATAATCTTGGGGTGCCGTCGTCCTTAACTTTTCCTCATCGGGAGCTACCTTCTCGGTGTCCTCTTCTTCTTCCGACTCGGTGATCACTTCCTTCTGTTTCTTCCCTGCGGGGTTAGGATATGGTGGATCCCGAGTGGTCTTACCACCTCTCGTGGTCACCGATTTTAAGTTCTCTCGGGTAGGCTCGGGTTGCCCCAGGATTCCACCCGACTCAGAAGAAGGTAAAGAAGCAGCAAGCTGAGCAAGTGGAGTTTCTATCATTTTTTTAAAGCTTAGCTGATTCTTCATAGCAGTGGTGAAGGATTCTATGGTGGAATTCAGATTTTCAAGAACTTTATCATTGGCGGCTAGCTTCTTGTTTAAGTTTTCATTAATTCTAGCTTGGCCAAAGACAAGATCTTTAATGGAAGGCTGATTATTGAAATTGTTAGAATAGTTACCTCCATTTTGATTGTTGAACAGGAAGTTGGGCCTCGAGTTCCACCCTTGATTGTTGTAGTTGTTGTTGCGAAACCCGTTGTTGTTGCCATTGTTGATGAAGCTGGCTTCTTCCCTTGTTTCGGGACAATCATTTCCCGAATGACCCACATTACCGCAAACCTCACACGTCATGCGAGCGTCCATAATCTTGGCGGTTTCTGTGTTGCTTGATGTCTCCAATTTCTTCATTAGGAGGTCCATCTTGGCGGCGAGCATGTCGATTCCATCAACTTGGTGTACACCGCGGGTACAGGGTTGGAGATGATCTCCATCCCAATCTTGATTTGTCACCATCTTCTCGATCAATTCCTTGGCAGCGGGTACTTGTAGCGAGAAGAAGGCTCCTCCAGCGGCAGCATCTAGGTGCTCACGGGCGGTACGCTTGAGCCCGTGGTAGAAGGTTTGAATCAAGAACCACCCCTGCATGCCATGATGTGGGCACGCGGTGATGTACTCCTGGAAGCGTTCCCATGCTTCCGGGATGCTCTCATCATTCTGCTGCTGGAAACCCGAAATTCTTGCGCGAAGGGCATTGGTTTTTCCCACCGGGAAGAACTTTGCGAGAAATGCCTTTGAGCACTTATCCCATGTGTTGATGGCATCTCGCTCCGCATAAAACCATTGCTTCGCCTTCCCGAGCAATGAGAATAGGAATAGGCGAAGACGGATTGCATCATCCGTCACTCCACGGATAGTGAAAGTCCTGCACACCTCCAGGAAATGCTGGAGATGTGCATTGGCATCTTCATTAGGCTTGCCGGAGAACGGATTTGCTTGCACCATGTTGATCAACGCTGGCTTGAGTTCAAAGTTTCCGTCTCCCACCGTTGTGTTCGGTCTGGTAGGGACATTGGTGTTGGAGGGAGCGGAAAACTCACGGATCGTCCTCTCGACCATCGGTGCTGACGAGGTGCTGTCTACGGGATCGACAGTGTTCGTCTCTTGATTCGAAAGAAACTTCTGAGGAATGAGGACATGAGGTCGCACTCTCCTCACAAGTGACTCCGGATTGTCGTTAAAGTTGGACGGTAGGTCGAAACCGGTCATGCACTACTCTGCGTACATGAGAGTAGAGCAAGGGTAAACCCGCTTAAATAGCGGTTCACCGAACCCTGTTAATTCTACCACCAAGTTTAAACGATATCTTATGCCTATTACCTCCCCGGCAACGGTGCCATAAATGCTTGTTGACGCTCCATAGCCTCACCACTAAGGTTGCACTTACGGTGACGGCGCCAGGAATGCTTGAGGCACTCGCAAGCGTCACTACCGGGTTTACACCTCTAGTAACGGGGCTAGGGAACGTCTTTGGTAAAACACACGATCACAGAAAGGTCCGCAAGCACACGGATTACTATTGTAGCACTTCACCCGGTGGTATTCGGGTTATCGTATTTATATTTTCCCAAGGGAGGCACTACGACAAAGATAATCGAATAAACGGTGGAGAAATACAAGACTTGGTAAAGAGCTATCGCGGGGGTAACGAATAAAGATATTCGGGGATAACTTGACACACACAAGGAGATCTTGATAAAGGACTAGAGAGGATCTAGCGAGCTGGGAGGACAACGAGACGAGAAAGGATCCTAACACAATCTATCTATTCTTATCAACTCTAGGTAAAGAACTAAGGCAAACGATAACCAAGGCAAGCTAAACTCGACAAGCTCTTCTAGTGCTGCAGGGGCATGCAAAGCCGCGCTCTCAGACTGGGACGAGAAGGGAGAACGACGACGCGCTGAATCCTTCCAGCCCGAACTAACGTGGTGGACTACAAAGCCCGTCCGGAGCTGTCACCTCCTTATGGTACCACAACTATTCCGTTGAATGGGACACCAATCTAAGACTAAGGTAAGCTCTGAGCACCGCGCTCACAACGAACCAAAGAACCTTTCCCCGAATATCACGAAGGAAGGTCTCTCTCTCCCGTGAAACACCAGAGATCAAGCGAAGAACGACCACAACACTATAGGGTTCAAGAGAGCTATGCTAACCAAGACTAAACTAACTTTAGTCTAAACCCAGAATAAAGCTTCTAGAACAAAGTAAAAGCTGAATGTAATTGACTCGAAAGGTAAGATAGAAAGATAACTTGAATTGTACTTGAGTCTAAACAAAGAAAGGATACAAGATTAGTACCGGAACTCTGAAGAAGACTCCTCCGGAACCCTGAGACTAGCTCGACTCGACTCTAACTCCCAAGCTACACTAATCCTACTCTAAGTGAACAAAAGAGGGAAATGGAGATGCTCCTGCGTTGTGTGTTTGATCCAGCGAGTGGGAGGTGGTTTTTATAGACAAGGAAGGTCGGTGGAGTGCATGGGAGCAAGATGCCAGGTGCGGCCGGCTCACTAGGTGCGGCCGGCGCTGTGATCCACCGCCTAACACCTTGGACGCCCCTGATCACTGCTCCTGAGGCGGTTGTAGGTCGGCTCCTTGGGTCGGTTTCGCCCGGCACGTCGGTTGATAGGTGCGGCCGGCCCTCTAGGTGCGGCTGGCACACCTCCGTGCTGTGTGATGCACCGCCTATGCTCAGGGACGCCTAGGATCGCCTCTGAATGACGGTCACGGCGGTTGATAGACCGGATAAGTGGACCCATTGATCCTTGAAGGACCGGAACGGCGAACCAGAAAGGGGGGGAGTGAATGGGAGCCGATAAAAATTCTACTCAAGAATTCGGCCTATGAACCCAATTTCACTCGGACACCTCCGCAAGCTTCTCTTGCCAAGTCCACGTAGCCACTGGAGTGCTACTGAACCTAGGAGCAATATCCAACCAACAGCAACACACAACACGCAGCAGAAAACAACACGAAACTGCTGCTGGCAACCAAAACCGGTCAGGCCGGTTTCTGAAACCGGTCAGACCGCTTCTCTGGGACTTAGCCTCTCGCAGGCAGGGGAAACCGGTCAGGCCGGTTTTGTCCAGGAAATCCCCAAAAGACCTTCGAGGCCAAAACTGTCCCAAAACACCTCAAGAACCTCTCCACCTTTGAACAAGAAAAGCCATAACACGAACAAGACTCTCCTGCTCAAAAACCCTCACAACAGCCCACTGGGGCTAAACCGGTCAGACCGGTTTGGGAAACCGGTCAGGCCGGTTTTGCCTGGACAGTCGGGAAGAACTCAACCCGCGGGAAAAACCTAGCCTTCACCTCGATCGATCTCCCGATTCGTTCCACGGATCAAAGTGAGGCTTTGGGGATAGCTGGGGTACCTCGTGGGCTACCTTTGGCTAGAAGCTCGGTCCCCAAAACCTACTCAATCAAGAGGAATCGGAAGTCAACCCTCAAGAACACCTTCCCATGGAATCCACCGAAAACCACCAAATTGAAGCCGTTTCGGAGGGTTTGTTGGAGCAAGATCACCAAGCAAAGAGGCACAAGGTCCTCATACGTGACATCCAACAAGAATCCCTCAAAGAAACGCTCCCAAATCTTGCCCACGGAAATTCCAAGAAGAGGCCCCGAAAATCACCAAAAAGGAAAAACGGGAAGAACACAAACAAGTCTTGAGGAACCACGCCGAATCATCTATACAAACCGGTCAGATCGGTTCTCCAAACCGGTCAGGCTGGTTTTGGCCAGACAGCCACGCCCGGTCTTCGGCCTCAGCTTTGTGGCTCAGCCGAGTAACCCGGTGGTTTTCTGGTGAACCACCGCAAACCCCGCAAACTTGATGTAGCCTCCGCCAATCACCACTCATGACTCAGCTCCCACGAAGTCCCGGCTCGACCTTGGTTTTGAGGCTCAACCAAGAAACCGTCCACCGACTTCATCTTGCTGTTCTTGCCACCATGCGGCCTGCACTTGACCCCGCTGGCCACCGGGTCCCTCGAACCAAGCCTACTTGTCTTCTCCACACCTGGAGGCCTCACCGGCGACGACCTTTCGCGCTTGTTCTTCACCTGCACCAACACCAGTCAAGCCGCAACATGCACCTGCATTACTTAGCCAAGAATCAGTCCACACAACATTGTCAATCACTCATCACACCAGGAAGCGACCATCCACCGGTCCTCGAACCACACATGGTCCTCAATCTCCCCCTTGATGAGTGCATTGACAACACACACATTTGGTAACTAAAGAGAAAAGGAAAAGAAAAGAAATGACTAAAAGAAACTCAAACAAGCGATCGAAAGCCAAACAAAGGCAAAGAGCAAGATCACTTGAGAGAGGAAAGACTCGATCCCCTTAGGCATGGGCAACGGCTCGACACAACCGAGTCAAAAACAAGCTCAAGCAAAGAGCACAAACCACCAAAGCATACAAGAGCCCCCCTGCACATATGCATTCTCCCCTTGAACATGTGCCAACACTGGGCACAAACCGATCAGACCGGTTTCCCAAACCGGTCAGGCCGGTTCCACCAAACCGGGGCCGGTTCCCAAAACCAGTCAGGCCGATTTACACAGCAGAAACACCCCCCAAAAGCCAAAAAAGCAAAAGAAATGCACAAGCTCCCCCTTGACTATTGGGATAGGTTCTAGGGATGCAATGCAACTTTTCTCAACCAACATTTCTCCCCCTTGTTGCCAATGCATGAATCAAGGCTCAAATTTGGAAAAGATGCAACTAGAGCTTCTCAAATAGACAAAATTCATCAAAAGATGCTACACATGATCAAATGAGCAAGTTAGATACTCTACAGCATCGTATGAACATCAACTACATGATCACCAAGTTTCACAACCATTGGGTAAAGCTAAGAGAGAATTGAGCATTTTTGCAAAAATTCACCCTCTCATGAGCAAAGTCCTAAACATGAGCAAAACATGTCAAAATGGCAAAGCCACACAAACTTAATGCTAGGACAACCATTCTAAGCATAAGACCATCATAAACACCCACAAGCACCTCATGTCATGTCAAAGCCACCGAGCCATGTGCTTACTTCTAGATATGAGACTTCTCATTGGTAAGCAACATGCAACGGTTTAGCACCCAAAAATAAGTAAATTAAGCACATATGACATGGGAGCACATTTTCCAAGCAATTTACATTTCATTTTCAGATTTATAATTGGTACATGAAATGTCTTTGCGACAAAAAGGAACTTATGCCCCTCCACAAGATGAAGCATGGGGGCTAAACATTCATGATGGCAAATGAGCCTTTGGCCCCATATGATCAAAATAAGCTATCCAACCACAAATTAAGCATAGCCAAGCCACAAAAATATGTCAAGATCATATAAAAGTATTTACTCACAAGAGAGCATACATGTGACATTTTTCAAAAACATAGCTATCAACCATGGATATAAATCAAGATCATCAAGAGCTAAGCCACACTAAGCCATATCATACCAAACTAGCTCACAAGATCATATATAGCATATCATGGTGAACAATGTATATAGGAGAAGCTTTTCCTACCAAATGCATATGATACAAAATGCATGCAACCTAAGATACAAAGATGCCTATACATCATGTTACATATGGCATGCCAAATGCAAGAAATGCACAAAGGAAAGCTATACATATGATACAAAGAAGCTCCTACACACCAACTCAAGAAATCAAACAAACACCAAGCTCCCCCCGCAAACGAGTGAAAGTTGCCTGATCTAGGGGTTTGGTGAAAATATCGGCTAGCTAGTCATGTGTGGGTACATGGATCAAAGCAATTTTTCCTTTCTCTACGTTGTCTCTCAGGAAATGATACATCACTTCTATGTGCTTGGTTTTGGAGTGGAGCACTGGGTTCTTTGCAACGCTTATGGCACTTGTGCTATCACATTGAAGTGGGACATGGGTATACTCCTCACCAAAGTCGCTCATGGTGTATGTGATCCAAAGGAGCTGAGAGCAACAACTAGTTGCGGCCACATACTCTGCCTCGGTAGTGGATTGAGCAACACTCGACTATTTGCGGGAAGACCAAGACACTAAAGAGGAACCCAAAAATTGGCAAGTCCCAGAAGTGGACTTCCTATCCAACCGACACTCGGCAAAATCCGCATCCGAAAAACCATGAAGAGCCAAAGAAGAAGACGCGGAGTACCAAAGGTCGAAGTCGGGAGTGTGTCGCAAATACCTGAATATGCGCTTGACTGCTTGCCAATGCGAAGTCCTCAGAGATGCTTGAAAATGAGTGCACAGACATACTGAGAATTAGATGTCCGGCCTCGTCGCCGTCAAGTAGAGGAGTGACCCGATCATGCTTCGGTACTCCTTCTGGTCCACGTGTTCACCTTCCTCGTCCACATCAAGAGCTGTAGTCGTACTCATAGGCGTCACCATGGCCTTGGAGTCCTCCATCTCGAACTTTCTCACAATGTCCTTGGTGTACTTAGCTTGGTGCACAAATGTTCCTTCCCTTGATTGCTTGATCTGTAGCCCGAGGAAGAACTGCAACTCACCCATCATGCTCATCTCAAATTCCCTGCTCATGTCCTCTGCAAACCTTGCAACAAGAGAGTTAGACGAGCCACCAAAGACAATATCATCCACGTACACCTGCATAATCAGGATATCTCTGCCGTACCTGAGGAGAAACAAGGTCTAATCGACCTTCCCCATCTCAAACCCTCTCTCAAATAGGAACCCCCTCAACCTACCGTACCAAGCTCTAGGCGCCTGCTTCAACCCATACAACGCCTTCCTCAACATGTACACCCGGTGGGGGTACTTCTCACTCTCAAACCCAGGTGGTTGCCTCACATACACTACTTCCTCCAAGACACCATTTAGGAAAGCACTCTTGACATCCATCTGGTACAACTTGAACCCTTTAGCCACGGAAAAGGCTAGAAGGATCCTGATCGCTTCCAAACGAGCTACGGGAGCAAAGGTCTCCTCGTAGTCGATCCCCTCTTTCTGTGAGTACCCCTGAGCAACAAGCCTCAACTTGTTCCTCACCACTTCTCCTTTCTCGCCCTCTTTGTTTTTCCACACCCATTTTGTCCCAATCGGCTTACACCCTAGGGGAGGGTCAACCAATTCCAAAACTTGGTTCCTCTCAAAATTCTCCAACTCCTCATGCATTGAATTAACCAAATTATGATCAGATAGTGCGTGTCCAATGTCTTTGGGCTCAAAGGTGGCAACAAAAGCAGCATGAGCGAAATGAGAATTGTTCCGAACCCTCGACTATGTAGTACGTTCATTCATGTCGCCGATGATCCTCGAAGCTGGATGATCCACTTGAACTCGTTAGGGAGGTTCTCGCCTTGATGCTACCTCCCCCTCAACAGCAGCTTCTTCTTGAACTGGGTTTGTCATTGTAGGTGTGGGAGAAGGACCGTCCACCACCATAGTCGAAGTAGTAGGTACATGCTCAGCCGCGGGTACCACACCGCCATCTTCTTCATCTCCATGTCATGCTCCTCCTGCTGGAAAATCTCCTCGCCAAGTTCGTCGTCACCTGCACACTCAAAGACAAGCTGACTACGTGCCTGTGTCTCGTCGAAGGTTACCTCGCAAGTCTCCACGATTTGGTTAGTTTCAAGATTGAGCACTCGAAAGGCTCTAGAATGAGATGCGTAACCAAAGAAAATGCCATCGACAGATCTAGCCTCGAACTTGTCCAACTTCTTACCTTTCTTCAGGATGAAGCATTTGCACCCAAACACATGGAAGTGACTCACCTTGGGTGTGCGCCCGTGCATCAACTCATAGCATGTTTTCTTCTTGTGAACCCTGAGGTAAATCCTATTCGACACATAGCACGCGGTATTCACCGCCTCAGCCCAGAACCTTCTCGGAGTCCTATGCTCATCAAGCATCGTCTGAGCCATTTCGCACAAGGTTCTGTTTTTCCTTTCCACCACGCCGTTCTGGGGAAGCGTATACAGACTCGAAAACTGGTGTTCAAGACCCAAGTCATGGCAAAAGGTTTCGAAGCGAGAGTTTTTAAATTCCGAGCCATTGTCACTGCGAATCGCTCGTATGGCATCTCCGTGCCTCTCGTTCCTAAACCTCAAGACAAGATCTTGAACAAAACCAAACGTCTCCCCTTTCTCCTCAAGAAAGAAAACCCACGCATACCGAGAGTAGTCGTCCACCACAACCAGGACGTACCACTTCCCACCCACAGATCGCACACGAGCTGGGCCAACAAGATCCATATGGAGCAGCTCGCATGGACGCTCCGTCATCACATCGGTGAGGGGTGGATGGGAAGAAGCTACCATCTTAGCATGCCGACACGACGCAGAAACCAACTCTTTCTCAAACCTCAGCCGTGGCAATCCTCGGACCAAATTGAGTTTACTCAAGCGAGACAAAAGGTCAAAGCTTAAGTGACCCAACTTCCTATGCCACTTCCACAACTCACTCGAAGAACCAGCCAAGAAACAACGCTCCACACCAGAAGACTGAGAAAAATCAGCTCGAAACACTTGACCCTCGGGAACGACCATGCACACAAGGTCGCCTCAAGAATCCAAAATCCGAGAACCACCAGGCCGAAACAACACCTCAAAGCCCTCATCCAAAAGCTGGGACACGGAAAGCAAATTGAACCCGAGCGATTGAACAAGAGCAACACGCCTGAGAGTGACCTTGTCACTTACCTTAATCTCACCTTCTGACAACACACGCCCTCGCCCATTGTCTCCAAAGGTGATGTATGTCTTGGACACCACCGGGACGAGACTTGAGAACCACCCCTTGTCTCCGGTCATATGCCTCGAGCAACTGGAGACAATCAACCAAACGTTCCTCAAGTCTCCCACCTGAAATTTAAAAACGAGAACGTGAGTGAATAAACGACTCTACACTGGGGTTAGTACCAAAAGAGTAAAACCAGTGCCGAGCCATTTGCTCCAAAGTGGGGTTAGCACAAACCAAATCATCACTCTTATCAAAGCTACCACCACGAAAACCACCACGAGAACCACCACTAGGGAACCACCCCTGACTCGCTGGAGGAGAATGAAAACCACGAAAGGAAGGCCGTGGACCATTCCTCCTCTCCAACTCAAAGCTACGACTCCTCCCACCATTGTATTGAGCACGATGTGGAGAACGTCTAGCAAACTGACCACCACCAGACTCTCCATGCCAAACATCTGGACCACGATTAAAGGACCTGAACTGAGCCTCATCCCTAGCACGAAAACCAAACTGGTCACCCTGTTGTCTCCAAACCGGTCTGACCGGTTCTGGAACCGGTCTGACTGGTTTCGCTGTGCGAGCAGCCCAAACCGGTCTGGCCGATTTAATCCCTCCAGCAAGGTCTCTTCCACCCAATGCACTCTTTTCTCCCCAAGCCGGAACTGTGCGAACAATGGCCTTACCCCTAGGCAGTGGCATACGAGACTCAGGCACACCGTGAGGTGGGTTGTACCTGTCCTTGTTTGCGCACTCCTTAGCCATTCTCTCCTCACGCTTCTTCTTGAAGCAAAACTCACCCTTGTGACTATCTCTCCCACAATAGTCACAATAAAACCAGATAGGTTTTGGTTTTGGTTGAGGTTGCTCACTCGGTTTCTCTCCACTCGGCTTCTCAACCTTCTCCTCACTAGACTTCACACTCTCTTTCCCAAAGAACTCATTCCCCAAGTTACTCTTGAACTTGATAGGTTTCTGGAAATCATTTGTGGAGTGAGGGAATATGGGAGGATCTGGGGTTGTGTCAAGTTTGTTTCTCAGTGGGTTGGGCTTAGGAGCATAGGCATTTTTGTGGAAGGTTTTTGGTGGAGCTTGGATATCACCAATCTTCTCTCCTCCCTCACCACTACATTCTCCAACTTTCTCCGAGCTGAGCGCTTGCCCATCATAGCACTTGTATGCCTCAATCATCATCCTAAGCTGCGGTTCATGACCCGACAACCAACCCATCATTTTTCTCAACTCATCATTCTCATCCTGCAAGCGATCCACATAATGTGCAAGTTCCAGATTTTTCAAAGCATGCACTTCACAAGTAGAGCAAGAAGTGGAAACAAGTTCTTTCAACTTAGCCTCAAGCGAAATAGTATAAGCATGCATCTCATCAATCTTTCCATGTAAAACAGGGCAAGAAGTGCAAGCACCTAGCAAAGCAAGTCTAGACTTGAGCTCAGCCACTTCAACCCTAAGCACATCTGGTTCATCACAAGTAGAAGCATGCTTATCCTTAAGGGCAGTAAGTTCAGTTAGGTACACAGAGCAATCACAGCACTCAATCTCATTAGAAACCACAGGTTAAGCCTTAAGCGAATCAATCTCAAGCTTAGCATCTAGGTTCTGGGTTTCTAGCTCAGCCACACGGTTCCTAGCATCTTCTAGTGAGGCCCTAAGTTCTTTCCTCATCTTCTTGGCCTCTCTAAGCATGTCATCACGATTATCAAGCAACTTGCCAAGATGCTCGTTCTCCTCACGCAAGAAGGGAAGCTTGTCACGTACCTTGTCGTCGGAGTCGGAGTCCGAGTCGCTCTGGTGACTCTTCTTGCTGCCGGAGCTACGAGCCATGCCGCAGAAGCCATCTCGTGCGAAGCAGCTCAGCCCGCTCAAGTTCTTGGATGACTTCTTGTTCTTGCGCCGATCACCTTCGTCTTCACTGCTACTTGAGCTCGAGGAAGAGTAGGCGGAGCTGGAGTCGACGTCGCTCGCTCCGACCATCGCTCGGGCCTTCCTGCCGCGGCCGTCCTTCTTCCTCGACCGTCGCTCGTCCTTGTGCTTGTTCTTGTGCTTGTGATCGCGCCTCGATTGGTACTTGTCGTCCTTGCTCGACTGGTGCTTGTAGCCGTCCTTGCTCTCCATCTTCTCCGGACAGTCGGTGACGAAGTGTCCTGGCTTGCCGCACTGAAAGCACGTCCGTGCTGTCCTCCTCGTGTTCACCCGGTTCTCGTGCAACCTCTCGAATCGTCTGGTCAGCAAAGCCAGCTCGTCCTCTCCAAGCACGTCGAACTCCTCGTCTGGCAAAGTCATCAAAGAAGACAAAGAGTACATCCTGGAAGATGTGTTAGCGTTAGACTTACCACCTTTGCCACCGACGAGAGCAAGACTATGGGAATCAGTCGGGCTCTCGAGACGGGCTGTCAAACCCTGATCAACCTCAGCAGACTTCAGCTTAGAAAACAGGTCGTTCACCGTCAGAGTGGTGTGCTTCTCGGACTCAAGAATGGCCTCGACCTTTCCATCCCATACGGTACGATCCAGCGCGTGTAAGAGCTTCACAGCCCTATCATGGTCATCGTACGGGAGGACGTCGACATTGGCCCTCATGTTGTTCACAACCACTGTGAACCGCTGGAACAAGGCATCAATAGACTCACCAGGGAGATGAGTGAAGTTCTTGTACTCTCTCCGGTAGGTCGCATACAACCGTGCCTGAACCTCAGCATTCCCAGCATGAGCATTCTTCAGCTCCAACCAAATCCGACATGCTAGGTCCTCTGTATGCACCTGATCGAATTCGGATTGACACAGAGCACGAAACAAGTAGTCGAACGCCTTATTGTTGGCGTCGAACATGTCTCTCGATCCAGGAGCTAGGAAGTTCATCAGATGAACATAAGTTGTGTTCACCGTGACATCCCAAAGGATCTGTCCTTTACCACGGAGGAACGCAGCCATCCGTCTCTGCCACATCTGGTAGTTCTTTCCATCGAAGTGCGGAGGACCCGATCCTCATTCCTGGTACGCCATCTTTGGATCTTAGACTGGTTAGAGTCAATCAAGACCCGTAACCGGCTCTGATACCACTTGAAGGACTGGAACGGCGAACTAGAGAGGGGGGAGTGAATGGGAGCCGATAAAAATTCTACTCAAGAATTCGGCCTATGAACCCAATTTCACTCGGACACCTCCGCAAGCTTCTCTTGCCAAGTCCACGTAGCCACTGGAGTGCTACTGAACCTAGGAGCAAGATCCAACCAACAGCAACACACAACACGCAGCGGAAAACAACACGAAACTGCTGCTGGCAACCAAAACCGGTCAGGCCGGTTTCTGAAACCGGTCAGACCGCTTCTCTGGGACTTAGCCTCTCGCAGGTAGGGGAAACCAGTCAGGCCGGTTTGGCAAACCGGTCAGGCCGGTTTTGTCCAGGAAATCCCCAAAAGACCTTCGAGGCCAAAACTGCCGCAAAACACCTCAAGAACCTCTCCACCTTTGAACAAGAAAAGCCATAGCACGAACAAGACTCTCCTGCTCAAAAACCCTCATGATAGCCCACTGGAGCTAAACCGGTCAGACCGGTTTGGGAAACCAGTCAGGCCGGTTTTGCCTGGACAGTCGGGAAGAACTCAACACGCGAGAAAAACCTAGCCTTCACCTCGATCGATCTCCCAATTCATTCCACAGATCAAAGTGAGGCTTTGGGGATAGCTGGGGTACCTCGTGGGCTACCTTTGGCTAGAAGCTCGGTCCCCAAAACCTACTCAATCAAGAGGAATCGGAAGTCAACCCTCAAGAACACCTTCCCATGGAATCCATCGAAAACCACCAAATTGAAGCCATTTCAGAGGGTTTGTTGGAGCAAGATCACCAAGCAAAGAGGCACAAGGTCCTCATACGTGACATCCAACAAGAATCCCTCAAAGAAACGCTCCCAAATCTTCCCCACGAAAATTCCAAGAAAAGGCCCCGAAAATCACCAAAAAGGAAAAACGGGAAGAACACAAACAAGCCTTGAGGAACCACGCCGAATCATCTATACATACCATGAAGGTTCATACAAGGTCTAGCTTCCGCCCGATCATCCTTCCCTCTCACAAGATCTCACCATGAAGCTCTCAAGCTAGTCCTAGAAATCCTAAGGAAAATAGGAAGGAAAATAGCAAAGGGAAAATGAGCTAGGGTTCCAAGAGATGGCTGCCATCCTCTCACCACTTGGGTTATATGGAGGCAAGCCGAAAGACTAAAATACCCCTAAAGCCTAAACTAGGATACACGCCCACCAAGGGCACTTTGGGAAACTATCTTCGTAGCACCATCGGACGGATGCCCGGCGACCGCACTTCGCTTAGCCTCGACGCAAGCCTTGGGATCCCGACGCGTGTCCTCCGCTTCGAAGCTTCCGGCGCCCTGCGACCCCAAACCAGTCAGACCGGTTCTCCAAACCGGTCAGGCCGGTTTTGGCCTGACAGCCACGCCCGGTTTTCGGCCTCGGCTTTGTGGCTCAGCCGAGTAACCTGGTGGTTTTCTGGTAAACCACCGCAAACCCCGCGAACTTGATGTGGCCTCCGCCAATCACCACTCATGACTCGGCTCCCACGAAGTCCCGGCTCGACCTTGGTTTTGAGGCTTAACCAAGAAACCGTCCACCGACTTCATCTTGCTGTTTTTGCCACCACGCGGCCCGCACTTGACCCCGCTGGCCACCGGGTCCCTCGAACCAAGCCTACTTGTCTTCTCCACACCTGGAGGCCTCACCGGCGACGACCTTTCGCGCTTGTTCTTCACCTGCACCAACACCAGTCAAGCTGCAACCTGCACCTGCAATACTTAGCCAAGAATCAGTCCACACAACGTTGTCAATCACTCATCACACTAGGAAGCGACTATCCACCGGTCCTCGAACCACACATGGTCCTCAATCCTAGCCTCCACCCTTTGATCAAACCGACGTTCTTCAGTTAATCGTGCTCGTCCAAGTTGTGCTCGCGGGAGAGGGTGTGTTCTAGACCAAGGACGTGCCATGGGGCAGGGCCGACCGCACCTGGCAGGGCCGGCCGCACCTGCCAGGCCGGCCGCACCTGCAGGGCCGGCCAGACCAGGTGGCTCGGCCGTGCCTAGCACATGTGGCACATTGGTTCCAATTTCTCCCAAAATGTGTACCTGCCTATGAAATTCACAACACAACTCGTGGAACTTTATTAGTACTAAAAATGTGCATGAAACTTGCCATATACTCCTCTCGAACCCATGGTTTTGACGGTCAAATTCTTGTTGTAAGGACCATCAACAGTACAACAGCAGAATGGACAACTGAATCAATTGCTGCAACGGGAGAAAGACGAGCTGAATCAAATGGCATTGTTACAGCAGGAGAACACTGTCCTGATGGAAGAGCTGACCAAAGAGAGGGGCCATATTAATCAATTGTTACGGCAGCAGTATGACCAGCTGAAAGAGAATCAGCAATTGTTAGCGGAGAATGCCCTGTTGAAAGAAAGAGCAAATATACTCTGACTGAGCTGCAGACAATCGATAAAATATGTCTGGTGTTACTGCTAGCTAGACGGTTTAGAGGTGGTGTGTACTTTGTGGTGATGAATTTGTTTGTATTTTTGTGTTTGCTACTTGCTGGTGGTGTGAACTTTGTGGTGATGAGTGCTATGAGATTCCATCTTATTATGCCGATTTGGTTTAATCTGTTTCAAATTGAGTCGAGCATACTCACCATTCTAAATTAATTTTGCTAATGTTTTGCTGGTCTGTTCTGTTGATGTTTTGCTGGAAGGACCTTCCTGAGTAACAATCGCGAAACTGCTTGTTTCCTACTGTTGGTCACGAAATGATGCAAAAACAATTTGCCATAGCAAGTGTTCGAACTAGAGACCTATAGAAACGAGACAGCACTATCTACCACTGCACCACCTCTTGGTTGTGTCAATTTAATGAGAAACACTTTCACCCCAACCACAGCACGGAGCGGTTGTTCTGATAAGTTGGCGGGAGAAAAGCCCGCGCTGTAGCAAAAAAATAGTTTTCCCACAGCTCGCTGCCCCGAAACGGGAAAACGAAGAACGGAGAGGCGAGTAGGCTACCAAAACGGATCATTCCGGCGGTGATTTGCGACTTCCAACGGCTGCTCACTCCTACGGCCGCAACCTGGGTGATACTTGCTGCAGCGATGTGTCAATCTGGTTAGTAATTTTGTGTTCAATCCGGAAAATTTCATTTCGCAGAATGTTCTCCTTTTCGATTCGTTCTGTGGTCAGTAATTTTGAGTTGGATTCGCCAAAAACTTTCCAGATGGATAGACGCTGGATAACCGGTTGCACTGGTTTTACCACCGATCATCAGAAAGGGGTCCAGGATTTCTTGGCATTTCTTCGGACAAGATATGCTGAGGATGAAGAAATACTATGCCCGTGTCGTCGATGCCTCAATAACTCTACAGGGACTATAGAGCGAATTGGAGTTCACTTACTTGTGAGTGGGATGGCAACCACTTACACTAGGTGGATCCATCATGGAGAAGCTTTGGAGGATATGGTTGACGATGATGAAAATGTACAGGATAACGCAATTCTGCCGGATGCAGAGGGGGATGTGGATAATGCAGCTCCACGGGATGGTGGTGATCAGGAAACGGTCCAGGAAAACCAATACATATCGGGTATGGAGGAGGATGAAGGCCCTGGAGACGATGGGATGTCTGAATTGATTGCTGACTTGGGCAAGCGTCAGGTGCTCGGTGAGAAAATATATGAATTTGTAAAGGAACATCTGAACCGTAAGGTGTCACCGACATCTTCATATGCACAATTTACATTTGTTGTCAAGTTACTTCATATAAAGTCTTTCAGTCGGATGAGCAACGTCACATTCAATGCAACGATGAATTTGTTAAAAAAAGGATTCCCAGAAGCGTGTCTTCCAGACTCTTTCGATGCGGCAATGAAGTACATACGTTCCATGGGACTCAGCTATGAAAAAATCCATGTTTGCAAAAATAATTGTATATTGTTTCGTAAGGAGAATTATGTCAAACTTGATGTGTGCCCAGTATGTTGTGAAGCGGATTCAAGATGGAAGGATGCAGACACCAACAAGCGCATTCCTCAAAAGGTATTGAGGCATTTTCCGCTGATTTCCAGGCTGAAGAGGATGTTTCTTTCATCAAAAACAGCAAAGGATGCACGATGGCACCAGTCGAAGCGAAAACCGGTGAATAATGAGCTTAGCCATCCAGCTGATAGTGAGGCATGGAAAGAATTTAATAAAAGTTGGCCAAAATTTGCAGAAGATGCTAGAAACCTTATACTTGGTCTTGCAACCGATGGTTTCAATCCATTTGGCAACATGAACAACTCATATAGTATGTGGCTAGTATTTGTTGTGCCGTATAACATGCCACCATGGGTATGCATGGAAGAATCAAAGTTCATGATGGCCTTATTGATCCCTGGGCCGAGTTCTCCATCGAAGGATTTTGATATCTTCATGGAACCTCTCGTCGAAGAGCTGCAGTAACTTTGGAAGGGTGTACGGGCAATCGATGCTATTGACGGTAAAAGATTTAAACTGTGTGCTGCGGTTATTTTGTGCATACATGATTATCCAGCATTGAGCATGTTGTCTGGGCAAGTCACGAAAGGCTATCTTGCCTGTGTGCGTTGCGACAAGGATCCTTGCTCAAGGAGATTGAAGAACAAGATATGTTACACTGGGCATCGTCGTATCCTTCCAACTGACCATCCATGGAGAAGAAAGAGAGTAGATTTTGATGGTACTGTTGAAAACCGAGAAAAGCCAGAGCAGTTCACCCATGAGGAGCTGAAGCAGCAACTGGAGAAGGTTAAAGATGTTAGACCAGGAAAGCATCCTCTACCTCAAGGAAAGAAAAGGAAGCGGGAATCCGGACAGTGCTGGAGCCGAAGGGTTTGTTTGTGGGACTTGCCGTACTGGTCATCTCTGAAGTTGGCACATAACCTTGATGTGATGCACATTGAGAAAAACATATGTGAAAACCTTATTGGAACGTTGCTTAAAATTGCTGGGAAGACAAAGGACACCATCAATGCTAGGGTTGATTTGGAAGAGATGGGCGTAAGATCAAATCTACACATGGTGGCAACTGAGGATGGTGAGTCATGCAAAATGCCAGAAGCTCTGTATGTACTTTCAAAAACGAAACAGAAGTCGTTTTGTGATTTTATAAGTTCGGTGAAGTTCCCAGATGGATATGCTTCAAACTTAGCTAGGTGTATTGCTGCAGATGGATGCAAACTACAAAGACTGAAAACTCATGATTGTCATAGCCTACTCTAAAGGGTTTTGCCGGCTTGTCTTCGCGGTTTAGTGGACAAAGAGATATACACAGCTATTGTAGAACTAGGAAACTTCTTTCGGCAACTATGTTGTAAAACTCTGAAGTTGGATGTCTTGCAAAATCTGAAAACAAATATCCCAATAATTCTGTGCAAGCTTGAGAAAATTTTCCCTCCTGCCTTCTTTGATGTTATGGTCCACTTGGCTGTCCATTTGCCTGAGGAAGCAATCCTGAGAGGTCCAGTACAATATGGATGGATGTATCCCGTCGAAAGAAGGATATGCACATTGAAGCGTTCAGTGAGAAACCAAGCTAGGCCTGAAGGATCCATTGCAGAAGCATATGTTGCTAATGAGGCCTTGACATTTTGCTCTAGGTACTTCGTGGCTGATGATGTGACCACACGATTCAATCAGGTTGGAATGAACAGAGAGAATGCTGATTTGTCTGTAGATGGAACATCCTGTTTCGATCACAATGTTCGAGTACTTGGAGCAGGGACCACTTGTTGGCTTGGGACAAAGTACGACAAGGTGGTTTGGTATGTGCTAAACAATTGCGAAGAGGTGAAGCCATATATCGAGTAAGTAAATCACCATTGCAATGATAGAACTACAATTATTTCATTCTAACTTTGAGATGGTACTGCTTTGCAGAGTGTTCAAGAATGAATTAAAAGCAAAAGGTGTGTCAGACGAGGATATTGATCGTCGAATTGCTATAGAATTTCGGCACTGGTTTAGATCGCATGTTAGTATTCATTTTTTTGTTTGGTAGCTAGCTTATATTACCTTGTGAGGACCTTTACATAAGACTATATTAAAAAAACTATGGCTCTTCTGTATAGATTACAAACAATCCAGTGAGCGACGACAACCTATATGCATTATCAGCTGAACCAGACCGGCGAGCAAAAACTTATACAGCATGTATTGTAGGCGGTGTCCGGTACCACACCAAGGCCCGAGAGGCAAATAGGAAGACACAGAACAGTGGAATCATGACTACAGGATCACATAAAGACATTAAAGAAATTGAGTTTTATGGTTCACTAAGAGACATTATTGAGCTGTGGTACAACTCGGGGCTTGACAGAGATCGAACTGTTATTTTATTCCAGGTTGACTGGTATGATCTGGAAGGGACCAAGAAGGAACCGAAGATTAGAAATGATGGTTACTTCACAAGCGTCAATACTGGAGATTACTGGTACCAAGATGATCCCTACATTCTTGCTGAACAAGCAACAAAGGTCTTTTACCTGCCAGACACCCTACTACAACACCCATGGAGAGTGGTGCAAAAATTTGAGCACAGGCATTTGTGGAGCTATAATGAAAATGAGGAGGACATAGCTCCCACTGGCATGGTACTTGCATATCAAGATGATGAAATTGACCAAACCTTGCATGATGTTATACTTGATGATGGTCTTGGTGATGGTTCAGAGGTTCTGGTGCCTATTACTGGCGAGGAGGCTGTGGTTGCAGCCGCTGAAGTTGACGCAATTCACCAGCAGGAGCTGTCTGATGTGGATGGATTCAATTCTGAAGATGAGGACGATGACACTCTATGGCAATACGTCGATGAAGATGAAAATGCTGCCGATGAAAGTGACGACGACTAGGATATCAAATCAGTAAATATTTAAGTAGATGCGAACTGAAATCATGTGGACCTTATGATTTATATGTAATTTATATGTAGTTGAAGTGCACTTTCCTGAATATTAAACCTGCCATAGGTGCCTACTATCCGGTTCACTATATTATGTAGCATCGGAACTTCCTGTTGCGTCTTTACAAAATATACGATAGCGCATGGGGATGCCGATTATCCGGTACATTGTATTATAAAACAACAGAACGTCCTGTTGGGCTACGTGAATGTGTTGATCTCCAATGTGGGCATGATCGAGGAGTATGCAACGTGATGTGCTCATGATCATGTAGTACTAGGCGAACGAATCGACGAAGGAAGGGATGTGTTGATCTCCAATGCGGGCATGATCGAGGAGTATGCAACGTGATGTGCTCTTGATCATGTAGTATTAGGCGAACGAATCAACGAAGGAAGGGATGTGTTGATCTCCAATGCGGGCATGATCGAGGAGTATGCAACGTGACGTGCTCATGATCATGTAGTACTAGGCGAACGAATCGACGAAGGAAGGGATGTGTTGATCTCCAATGCGGGCATGATCGAGGAGTATGCAACGTGACGTGCTCATGATCATGTAGTACTAGGCGAACGAATCGACGAAGGAAGGGATGTGTTGATCACCAATGTGGGCATGATCGAGGAGTATGCAACGTGATGTGCTCATGATCATGTAGTACTAGGCGAATGAATCGACGAAGGAAGGGATGTATTGATCTCTAATGCGGGCATGATCGAGGAGTATGCAACGTGACGCGCTCATGATCATGTAGTACTAGGCGAACGAATCGACGAAGGAAGGGATGTGTTGATCTCCAATGCGGGCATGATCGAGGAGTATGCAACGTGACGTGCTCATGATCATGTAGTATTAGGCGAACGAATCAACGAAGGAAGGGATGTGTTGATCTCCAATGCGGGCATGATCGAGGAGTATGCAACATGACATGCTCATGATCATGTAGTACTAGGCGAACGAATCGACGAAGGAAGGGATGTGTTGATCTCCAATGCGAGCATGATCGAGGAGTATGCAACGTGACGTGCTCATGATCATGTAGTACTAGACAAACGAATCTACGAAGGAAGGGATGTGTTGATCTCCAATGCGGGCATGATCGAGGAGTATGCAACGTGACGTGCTCATGATCATGTAATACTAGGCGAACGAATTGACGAAGGAAGCGATGTGTTGATCTCCAATGTGGGCATGATCGAGGAGTATGCAACGTGACATGCTCATGATCATGTAGTACTAGGCGAACGAATCGACGAAGGAAGGGATGTGTTGGTCTCCAATGTGGCCATGATCGAGTAGTATGCAACGTGACGTGCTCATGATCATGTAGTACTAGGTGAATGGATTGTCCGGTTCCTTGTATTATGTACGACAGGACCATCCTGTTATGACTTTCATACTGATCGACATACGTCCGGAGGATGGTCCGGTCTGGTATACATCGGAATAGAGGAACTTCCTTGTAAACTATAGGTATGAAAGGCGCTTCCCATTTCCTGGTCACAGGGTGCCAACAGCGCACTACAGACACCTTTATGGCTTTATCCAATGGCATGTCACTCGTGCTGACCCGCCATCCCCCCATTTACTGTCTCTTCACTTGAGGCGCAACCCCTTGGTAGGGTTCCGCCGCCGCTGCCGCCGCCACCGCCTGCAGCAGCCTCCAGCGGATACCTCAATCCATCGCCGAAATCAGAGGTATGCAACCGCCTCCAGGCTCCAGCGGATACCGCAATCCGCTGCCGAATTCTTGGAATGGCACTAATTCGAGAAATTCATTGCAGATGGGACGAGATGGTGGCAAGAGAGATGGAAAGGCACTTGATCCTCCTCCGGCGAAGCGACAACGAAAGTCGTAGCTCACTTCTGAAGGCACGTCTGGTCCTCAGACGAGGCTAAGGTGCAGGCCTGCGGCACGGGATTCTTCCTCTGCCCCTACACGCCGCACACGAGGTGGGTCAACCTCGGTGCCTTCCTGCCGCACACGGGGTGGGTCAAGCTCGGCGCCTTCCTGCCGCACACGGGGTGGGTCAACTGCGGCGCCTTCCTGCCGCACACAGGGTGGGTCAACCGCAGGCCGTCACCCACCCCACCCTTCAGAGTTTCCTGCACCAGATCCCAGGAAGGAGGAACAGGTACAACTTCACCCTCCACCGGAAGAGCCGCTTAAGATGATGGACCTGCGCAACCACACCTACCAACTGATTAAAGGTTTTAGATGGGTGCCTGAGAAGCATTGGTGGGACAAAACCAAGGACAAACGGGTCGAACCAAGATTTAGGAATGTCCTTCAGCAAACTTTCTATTACAACTACAAATATCTACCCATGAAACTGTACCAGCACAAGGTTATAAATTGGGATCATATGACATTGGCCGCAGGAGGGGATGTTAAGGCATACTTCGATGATCATCTCGGATTGGCTGATTTGGTCTCAATGCATCATAAGTATGTTGAGGATTGGGTGAGAGTTTTTTTATGCTACTGTGTACATTGCCGATACTAGGGCGTACATCATGTTCATGTTTCAGGGACGCCAGTATACTCTTTACTAACACCATATTGCTGACAAACTTGGATTGACGGATTTTGAAATAGGAA
The DNA here is from genome assembly GCA_036936925.1 of Cenchrus fungigraminus. NCBI lineage: Eukaryota > Viridiplantae > Streptophyta > Magnoliopsida > Poales > Poaceae > Cenchrus > Cenchrus fungigraminus. The sequence continues at coordinate 70,163,272 of CM072768.1, read as the reverse complement.
AGTATGACCACAAGACATCCCTACATAATATTGTCTACGGGGATCGTGAACCACCTCGGCGTAGTTTGCTCGGTGGGTCGTTCCTATCTGACGAGGAGATGGCCGGACTTTTTGTTGAGTCGTTCACAGGTAGGCGAGCATATTGCACGCCTGACATGCTTACCCCTGAGGCAAATGTGGTTCACCGGGCACTACGAAAGACATTGTTACCACGGATTGGCAATGCAGAGTCGATCACTAGTCTTCAGCAGTGCCTTCTCCTTCACGTCATGACTGGCCGGCCCTTCGACATCGTGGACTTCATTATAGCCGAGATTGAAGATGTTATCTTTGATGGGTTGACCGTGGCCTGAAATATGTCGTATGCTCACTGGATCTCCTTCATGCTGAGTAGTCTTACCAGAGTAGATGAAGATGGGGAAAGGGTGCGAACCGGACCCAAAGATTGGCGTCCTGAGTACATGATGTCCGAGACACATTTCAAGGAATACAGGCCTGCGAGACCAGGAGACAGACATCGTGGCCTAAGGGCTACAATTGAGCCATCTCCTGATGACATTTGTTCCTCAGACAGTGAAGGCAATGAGGCGTCTCCAGTGAGACATCTCCGAGTACATGATGGTGCATCACTACCCACTGAAAAAACAGAAACAGTTCCAGTCTCTCCAGCAACAACCAGTGAGCCAATGGACTCTTCCTTCTTTGTCAAACTGATCCTTGAAAATCAGCGCGACCAGAGAAAGTTCCAGTCAATGATGGAGATGAGGATGGCACAGCAGGAGGAGTTAAACCGCGCACACTCAGAGCAGATAGCACAAATGGTAACACAGCACCAGCGCACTATGGAGAATTTTGTGAATGCTTCACTCAGTCACCTTCACCAAATTAATAGCTTGCCGCCACCGCCCGCTCTACTCGCACCTATTGGTCAGACTCCATTGCAACTCATGCCTCCTGCTAACTTGGGTAAATCATCTCAAGTCTATGAGCTGCCTCACAGTTCAGCAATTGGTTCACAATAGATGACAGAAAAGGATTCCAAAGAAGAAAAGGAAGCAGATGCAACAATACTCAAGGTTCTATCTGAAATTGCAGCAGAGGAAACGAATAAGGAAGATCCTTTGGCGGCAACAGCAAATGGTCCGGAAGTTCCTGCTCCAGCTACCTCGGAAGGCTCTCGTGCAGCTGATCCTGCTCCAGCTCCTGCTACCTCAGAAGGCTCTCCTGCTCCGGCTCCTACTCCTGCTACCTCAGAAGGCTCTCCTGCTCCGGCTCCTACTCCTGCTACCTCAGAAGGCTCTCCTGCTCCTGCTCCTGCTACCTCAGAAGGCTCTCCTGCTCCAGCTCCTGCTACCGAAGAAGGCTCTCCTGCTCTAGCTCCTGCTACCGAAGAAGGCTCTCCTGCTCTAGCTCCTGCTCCTGCTACCGAAGAAGGCATTCCTGATCCTGCTCTAGCTCCAGCTCTGGCTCCTGATGACCCTCTTCACAATCCTGTTACATCGGCTCCTTCGAACACCGACGAAAAAGAGGTAGAATGTTAAACATTCCTTTTATTGTCATTGATTCCATTTGATTGTTGTATTCGAGTTGAACAATACATTTTCTTCATGTGTGTGAATCAGCTATAAATAATTGTTTTGCCTGGGCTTTGTGCTCAGGTCTTCACAATTGCTGACCAAGATGAAATTGTACCGGAGTCAGAAGACTCCCAATACTCTTGTACCGGGTTGCAGAATGAGATATAGGTACCAGCACTTCGTTTCTAGAGTAGAACATCGTACTTGTGTCATGACGTTGAAGACTGCAACTTCCATACGATTGAATCCTCCGATTGGATTAATGGCTTGGATCAATGCGGGATTCCTACAACCAAAACGGGGAGTTCTGCGGCCTCGACATCACGCAATGCATGACTCGTGCTATGCATAAAACGAACTCAACACTCCATACTCATGCTTTTGTTTGTAATTTTCAATATAATCCTTGATTCATGTCACAATACCGATGTTTGATGAGAGGAAGGGATGTGTTGATCTCCAATGTGGGCATGATTGAGGAGTTTGCAACGTGACGTGCTCATAATCTTGTAGTACTAGGCGACCGAATCGACAAAGGAAGGGATGTGTTGATCTCCAATGTGGGCATGATCGAGGAGTATGCAACGTGACGTGCTCATGATCATGTAGTACTAGGCGAATGAACCGACGAAGGAAGGGCTGTGTTGAACTCCAATGTGGGCATGATCGAGGAGTATGCAACGTGACGTGCTCATGATCATGTAGTACTAGGCGAACGAATCGACGAAGGAAGGGATGTGTTGATCTCCAATGCGGGCATGATCGAGGAGTATGCAACATGACGTGCTCATGATCATGTAGTACTAGGCGAACGAATCGACGAAGGAAGGGATGTGTTGATCTCCAATGGGGGCATAATCGAGGCGTATGCAATGTGACGTGCTCATGATCATGTAGTACTAGGCGAACGAATCGACGAAGGAAGGGATGTGTTGATCTCCAATGCGGGCATGCTCGAGGAGTATGCAACGTGACGTGCTCATAATCATGTAGTACTAGGTGAACGAATCGATGAAGGAAGGGATGTGTTGATCTCCAATGCGGGCATGATCGAGGAGTATGCAACGTGGCGTGCTCATGATCATGTAGTACTAGGCAAATCGAATCGACGAAGGAAGGGATGTGTTGATCTCCATTGCGGGCATGATCGAGGAGTATGCAACGTGACGTTCTCATGATCATGTAGTACTAGGCGAATGAATCGACGAAGGAAGGGATGTGTTGATCTCCAATGTGGGCATGATCGAGGAGTTTGCAACGTGACGTGCTCATGATCATGTAGTACTAGGCGAACGAATCGACGAAGGAAGGGCTATGTTGATCTCCAATGTGGCAATGATCGAGTAGTATGCAATGTGACGTGCTCATGATCATGTAGTACTAGGCGAACGAATCAACGAAGGAAGGGATTTGTTGATCTCCAATGGGGGCATGATCGAGGAGTATGCAACGTGACATGCTCATGATCATGTAGTACTAGGCGAATGAATCGACGAAGGAAGGGATGTGTTGATCTCCAATGCGGGCATGATCGAGGAGTATGCAACGTGACATGCTCATGATCATGTAGTACTAGGCGAATCGTATCGACGAAGGAAGGGATTTATTGATCTCCAATGCGGGCATGATCGAGGAGTATGCAACGTGACGTGATCATGATCATGTAGTACTAGGCGAACGAATCGACGAAGGAAGGGATGTGTTGATCTCCAATGTGGGCATGATCGAGGAGTATGCAACGTGACATGCTCATGATCATGTAGTACTAGGCGAATCGAATCGACGAAGGAAGGGATGTGTTGATCTCCAATGTGGGCATGATCGAGGAGTATGCAACGTGACGTGCTCATGATCATGTAGTACTAGGCGAACGAATCGACGAAGGAAGGGATGTGTTGATCTCCAATGTGGTCATGATCGAGGAGTATGCAACGTGACGTGCTCATGATCATGTAGTACTAGGCGAACGAATCGACGATGGAAGGGCTATGTTGATCTCCAATGTGGCCATGATCGAGTAGTATGCGACGTGACGTGCTCATGATGATGTAGTACTAGGCGAACGAATTGACAAAGGAAGGGATGTCTTGATCTCCAATGTGGGCATGATCGAGGAGTATGCAACATGACGTGCTCATGATCATGTAGTACTAGGCGAATCGAATCGACGAAGGAAGTGATGTGTTGATCAATATAAGGGGAGCAGTACATAAACGAAATGAGTAGTTCCTAGTCAAGGAATATCCTATCTAGTTGTATCTTGATTAGAGGAGCATCCTTTGCCTCAGTATATAGCGCTGACAAGCCCTCAGAACAAACCGGTGCGTGATTCAAATATTCGGAATTTCGGACGCCCGGTGACGAGGGCCCGGATTAGGGCACCGTTTGACGGCGAGATAATCTCTCTTGAGGTGAAGTCTTTAGACACCATTGACAATGTGAAGGCCAAGATTGACAACGTGAAGGCCAAGATTCAAGACGAGGAGGACTAAGGACCACGGTCAAGACCATCACTGGCAAGACGTCTTGTTCCCGATTAGTTGGGAGCTTCTCCGACTAGTTCCCCACTAAAGGAACCCCCTCCGACAAGTCTCCGCCTCGCACGACAAGTCTCCGCCTCGCACAACAAGTCTCCGCCTCGCACGACAAGCTGCTCGTTCGCACGAGCAGTCTCCGCCTCCGACCGAGGCGCGAACCGAACCACGTGGCACGATCTCGGTGCGCGAACACCTCCACCACGACGCATGGGGGACCGGTTCCCCATGTCATGCAAACACACCAGCTGGCGGCCTGCGCGGGCAGCTGGCCCCAACAGGGGCCTTAATGCGGCTCTGCTCAGCTGCGCAGCCGTCAAATCGCCATCATCTCCAACCCTGCCGCACGCAAACTCCACCCGAGGCACTCAAGCACCCCTACGACGAGCTCAGGTCTATGCTTAGGCCTTAACGTGGCGGGCTCATCCCGTGCTCGGACGGACTGAGTCACCACCAAACTGCTCGGAGAAAGCGCCAGGCATCCCGTAGTGAACAGCCCCGTCCGGCCACATGTCGGCCTCTACGACAATGCAACGTAGCTCCGCTTCAATGCGTCCTGGCAGACAGTGACGCGCGAGAGGACATCCAAGCAACCGAGCACTGTAACTCTTATCTCATTTCCCTTTTTGCCCCTCCCCTTGCATCCATAAAAGGGAGAGGAGGGCAACCGTCACAAGGGTTAGCCGACGAACCGAACACTCATACTCAGGGACTTGGGCTCGACACACTCTCCCGACCAGTTTGTAACCCCTACTACAAACAACCCCAGCGTGGGAACACGGGAGCTCGACACTGGACATAGGGTATTACTCCTCGGAGGCCCGAACTAGTATAAATCCCCTTGTCTCCTGCGCTAACCATCCAAGCCCGACACACGATCGATACAAATTTACTGTCCGGCGGTAGAGAACCCTGACAGTTGGCGCGCCAGGTAGGGGCACATCGTGTGTCTTGACGAACTTCACCAGCGGATCGGATGGAGGGCCGCAGGGTTTTGCTAACCCCTGGGGCCACCTTGCGCTTCGGCTCCCTCGGCTTCGTCTACACCGGGCCGGCGGAGTCCGTCGTCGGGCGTACCTTCACCCAGCCACCCCGTCCCAACGTCCTGACGGGGGCAGTGGGACGTGCGGCGTTCGTCCGAGGCTTCTCGGACAAGACAATCATGGCCATGTTGGGGCCAAACCCAACACAGGAGCATTTTAGGCTCGCCGCCTATTACCTCACCGACCTCGCCTTCCAGGCTAGCGGAGCCGAGCCGCTCGCCTGGGGGGAGTTCATGGAGCGGTACACCGCCATGTACCCCCGTCGACAGCCAGGCCTCCCGGACGACCGGTGACAACCTACATGAACGACCTGCGAGCGACCGGCGCCACCTCCGGCTTTGCGACGACCCGAAGGGCGCAGACGACGCGGCCGCGTGACCCCATGCGTGAGTGCAATGTCTGCATGGCATCAGCTTCGAGCAGCTCTGACCCGGAGCTAGCGCCACGTCACCGCGCCACTGATGCCCAGCGCAGGCGCCAGCTTGACGACGAGCTGGCTAACCTCCATCGGGAGCTCGGGGAAGACCACGAACCCTGCAACCGGCAACCCGCCCCATTGCCGTTCAGCTGGTCGCGGTGTAGGAACAGCGCTGTGAGGGGGACGGCGAGCGGCAGGAGCGCCGTGCTGCTGCCGAACAACCTCGAGCTCGTGCACCGACGCCGCCGGCTCGGGGATGCATGTGCGACAACGACCGATGTGCCAACGAAGGCGCGAACGTCGACGCCAACACCGACGGTGACACCCCACCGCTCTTTAGGCGGGTGTCGCAGAACCTGGCTGCCGCAGCCACGCTGCTGCGCGGCTGCCCGGAGGCAGCGACCTCCGAAGAGAGACGAGTACGCCAACAGCTTAAGGCGCTACTCGAAGCAGCGGTGGCGCAACAGGCAGAGAGCTCCGCTTCACGCCAACGGTCAGAGCGTGGTCGGGCGGCAGCGCCATCCGCGCACGGCCTGAACCCACCCCCCTCCCGGTGTCAGGACCGTGGAGAAGGGGCCGGGACGGCGGCGTCGGCAGTCAAGAGTCGGCTCGGGCCCGACCGCGACGCCCGAAACACCATCGAGGCTCGCCGACAGGCTGAGTGTCGACGACCACCGCGACGACAACCGTGCACGCCACCGCGACGACCGAGGGTGCGGACGACGCTACGACAGTGACAACGACCGTGACCACAGCTGGTCGCCGAACCAGAGGGGCCCGCGAGCTTTTGGCCTGGGCGTGCGGGATGCGAGGTTCCCCTCGCGTTTCCGAGCTCCAACCAACGTCCCCAGGTACGACGGGGACACCAACCCCAGCGTGTGGCTCGAGGCCTACCGGCTCGCGTGCCACGCAGGAGGTGCAACCGACGACCTCTTCATTATCAAGAACCTGCTGCTCTACCTCAGCGACTCCGCGCGGACATGGCTCGAGCACCTGCCCCGCGATAAGATCAACAGCTAGACTGACTTGCGCCGTGTCTTCGTCGGGAACTTCCAAGGCACCTACACCCGCCCCGGCAAGCAGTGGGAGCTGCGCAACTGCAAGCAGTAGCCGGGGGAGAGCTTGCGTGAGTACATCTGGCGCTTCTCCAAGCGTTGCACTGAGCTGCCCGGCGCGATGGACAACGACACCATCTCGGCGTTCCAAAATGGCACAACCTGCACCTCCCTCATCCACCGACTTGGACGCCGCACGCCCCGAACCACGTGGGAGCTCCTCGACATCGCGAGCAACCACGCGGACGGCGAGGAGGCGGTCACGGCGATGCTCAACACCCCTCAGGGCACGGGGAAGTAAGTCGTGGACCACGGCGAGGGGACGTCCTCACGCTTCTAGAAAAAGAAGAAGAACGACAAGCGCCGTCGCGATGACAACTTGGTCGCGGTGGTCGAACGCAAGACGTCGCACCCCAAGGTCAACCCGTCCAAGCCCGGTCTTCCCAAGGACCACTTCGAGAGGCTCCTGGACGCGCCATGCCCGCACCACGAAGTCCCCGTCAAGCACGCACTTAAGGATTGCCGTTTGATCAAGAACTATGTCAACGGCACCCTCAAGACAAGGGCGGCGGATCCACCCAAGAAGGCGGCACCGCCTCTCGACAACGACGACAACAACACGAGGGCTCAGTACCCGGGTGAAGATGGTGCGGTCCACATGATCATTGGCAGGTCACCGGCGCGACCCTCAAGACGGCTGGAGAAGCTGATCTGGCGAGAAGTCTTCAACGCTGACTCCACGAAGCCATCCTACCTAAAGTGGTCGGAGGTTCTGATAACCTTCGACCGCAAGGACCATCCCGACCATGTGCCCCAGCCGGGATCCTACCCACTAGTGGTAGCTCCTCTATTCAAATCCAAACGGATCCATAAGGTCCTGATGGATGGAGGAAGCGGGATCAACGTGCTCTATGCGTTGATGCTTGACGACATGGGCATCCCGCGATCCAAGCTGCGGCCGTCGACCGCACCGTTCCATGGGGTCGTCCCTGGAAAGGAGGCACTCCCCATCGGGCAGATCGATCTGCCCGTCACGTTCGGGGATTTGCGAAATTTTCGCACGGAAACCCTCACCTTCGAAGTGGTGGGGTTCTCGGGGACGTACCACGCCATCCTCGGGAGGCCGGCATACGCGAAGTTTATGGCTGTGCCCAACTATACGTACCTGAAGCTGAAAATTCCCGACCCGAAGGGGATCATCACAGTAGGGACTACGTACCAGCGCGCATTCGAGTACGACGCTGAGTGTTTCCAATTTGCGGAGGCACTAATCCGGTTTGAGAGGCTTCATGCCGAGCCCCTATCCGAGGACCAGGATATCCCCGAGTCGTCCAAGCGAGCGGCCTGCTCTTTCGAGCCCGCTAAGGACGTCAAGGATGCGGCTGTCTCCGACGACGGTCGTATGCTCCGTATCGGGACGGCGCTCGATCCTAAATAGGAAAGCGCGCTCGTCGACTTCCTCAAAGCGAACCTCGATGTGTTCGCATGGAGACCCTCCGACATGAAGGGGATCCCGAGAGAGGTTGCCGAGCATAAGTTAAACATCAAGCCGGGATCGAAACCGGTAAAGCAACGCCTTCGCTGCTTCAACGACGAGAAGTGCAAGGCGATCGTCGAGGAGATCAAGAAGCTCCTTAGTTCAGGGTTCATCCGAGAAGTATTCCACCCCGAGTGGCTTGCTAACCCTGTACTTGTAAAGAAGAAGAATAAGAAATGGAGGATGTGTGTTGACTATACGGGCCTGAAAAAGGCATGTCCCAAGGATCCGTTTCCTTTGCCTCGCATAGATCAGGTAGTCTATTCGACAGCGGGGTACGAAACCCTCTGTTTTCTCGATGCATACTCCGGGTACCACCAGATAGCTATGTGCATAGCGAACCAACTCGCGACCTCATTCATTACTCCGTTCGGCGCTTACTACTACAAGACAATGCCTTTCGGGCTCAAAAACGCGGGCGCTACGTTTCAAAGATGCATGCGATGAGTCTTCGGGGAGCTTATAGGGCGCATCATCGAGGCGTACGTCGACGACATTGTGGTCAAGTCGAAGAAGACTGGCGATCTGGTCCTGGACCTCATGGAGGTCTTCGCCAAGCTAAGACAGCATGGGGTGAAGCTTAACCCTGAGAAGTGCGTTTTCGGGGTTCCGAGGGGCATGCTCCTTGGTTTTGTCGTGTTGGAACGCGGCATTGAAGCAAACCCCGAGAAGATCTCGGCCATCACGGGGATGGGGCCGATCAAGAACTTGAAGGGTGTACAGCGTGTCACGGGCTGCCTCGCAGCTCTGAGTCGTTTCATAGCACGACTCGAAGAGCGCAGCTTACCGTTGTACCGATTGATGAAGAAGTCCGACCACTTTTCGTGGACCCCCGAGGCACAAGAGGCGCTCGACTCCCTCAAGAACATGCTGAAGAGCCCGCCGATCCTCACTGCTCCGACACCTGAAGAGTCGATTCTCCTGTATATCGCCGCGACAACCCAGGTGGTCAGCGTAGCGCTGGTGGTCGAACGAGAAGAGCCCAGAAGGTCGCAAAAGGTGCAGCGCCCGGTGTACTTCGTGAGTGAGGTACTCTCCGACTCCAAGACGCGCTACTCGCAGATGCAGAAGCTCGTGTATGCTGTCCTGATGACCAAGCGCAAGCTCTGGCACTACTTCGATGCGCACCCCATCACCGTGGTGTCCAAGTACCCGCTCGGGGAGGTCATTCAGAACCCTGAGGCCGAAGGAAGGATCGCCAAGTGGGCGCTCGAGTTGATGGGGCAAAACATATCGTATGCACCTCGCAGTGCCATCAAGTCCCAGGTGCTGGCGGATTTTGTCGCTGAGTGGACGGAGATCTAGACTCCACCAATGCCAATCGAGCACGAGACGTGGATCATGTACTTCGACGGCTCGGTCATGAAGGAGGGAGCAGGGGTAGGCCTTGTCTTCATCTCGCCTCAGGGCGTGCGCATGGAGTACATGGTCTGACTACATTTCCCGGACTCCATCAACGTTGCCGAGTACGAAGCGCTCATCAACGACCTCCGAATAGCTGTCGAGCTCGGGATCCGCCACCTTGAGATCAGAGGAGACTCCGAGCTTGTCGTGGACCAAGTCATGAAGGAGAAGAACTGCGTAGATCCGAAGATAGCGGCATACTGTCAAGCCGTTCGTGACTTAGAAGGCAAGTTCCACGGGCTCGAGCTTCATCACGTACTGCGCGATTACAACAAAGCCGTCGATGTGCTCGCCAAGACTGCATCAAGCTGCAAACCGGTACCACACGGGGTTTTTGCGAGCGATCAGCATGCACCCTCTGCGCGAACAGAGGGGGAGAAGCCGCCCGAGGATGAGGAGCCAGAGGTCATGGCGATCGACCAGCCGCCCGAGCTGAACCTTGAAGATCCCGACTGGCGTTTCCCTATCCTCGAGTGGCTCGTCAAGGGAAAGCTACCCTCCGACCAGACGGAGGCCCGTCGCATCGCACGGTGAGCAAAAGCGTTCATCCTCATCGACGGCGAGCTCTACAAACGGGGAGCCGCATGCATACTCATGCGGTGCATCCTCAGAGATCAAGGCCGAGAGCTGCTACGCGAGATCCACGCCGGCACGTGCGGACATCACGCGGGCCCAAGAACACTTGTCGGGAAGGCTTTATGACAAGGGTTCTACTGGCCCACAGCGGTGGCGGACTCCAAGGACATCGTGCGTCGTTGCGAGGGGTGCCAGTTCTACGCTCGACAAACTCACCTCCTAGCGCAAGCACTTCAAACCATCCCCATCACATGGCCATTCGCTGTGTGGCACCTCGACATGGTGGGGTCGCTCCGACAAGCGCCCGGGGGCTTCACGCATCTACTCGTGGCGGTCGACAAGTTCTCTAAATGGATCGAGGCGCGGCCTATCGTGAACGTCCACTCCGAGGAGGCCGTGACTTTCTTCACCGACATCATCTACTGCTTCGGCATACCCAACGTGATCATCACCGACAATGGCACCCAGTTCACAGGGAAGAAAATCCTTAACTTCTGCGACGACAACAACATTCGCGTGGACTGGTCTGCCGTGGCACACCCGAAGACAAACGGGTAGGTCGAGAGGGCGAATGGCATGATCTTGCAAGGGTTAAAGCCTCGTATCTACAAGCATCTCGAGAAGTTCCGAGCAAGATGGGTGGCCGAGCTACCGTCCGTGCTATGGAGCCTGCGCACCACACCGTGTCGGGCGATGGGTTTCACACCTTTCTTCATGGTGCATGGCTCGGAGGCGGTCCTACCCACGGACATCGACTACGGAAGCCCATGAGTACAAGCCTACACCGAGGAGGGCAACCAGGTCACGCTCGAGGATGCGATCGACCAGCTCGACGAGGCGCGAGACGTGGCGCTCTTGCGCGGCGCCGAGTACCAGCAAGTTCTGCGACGATACCACGAGCGCAACGTGCGCTCTCGCGAGTTCCATGTCGGAGACCTGGTCCTTCGACGAGTTCAAGGTAGGAAGGATCAACACAAGCTCTCGCCCCCTTGGGAGGGGCCGTTCATCGTCGACCAGGTCCTTCGACCCGGAACATACAAGATCCGATACGAGGACGGACGAGTCGTCTCCAACGCATGGAATATCGAACACCTGCGGCCATTTTACCCTTGAGTAACTGTTTAAATCTTATACATCAATGAATAAATGCCGCATGCTTTGTTCATATGCCTATAAGTTCGAAAAACTTCTCGGTTGCCATACTTCTGAATGTGCGACTCCTCTAAAGGCTGAGCAGCGAGCGTCCCTGCACCTGCGCAGAAACACTCCCTGCTCGGGGGCTACCCAGGGTACGATGCCCTCCTTCCATTTTTGTGATTTTTCAAAATAAAATCCCGACATCAGTGTCGTGACCGATCGCACGAGCGAAAGGTTTTTTGACGAAAAGCTTGACCTTGCGAGAAGTAAAGATGACGGCCTGCGTGGGGCAAGATGTTGCTGCTCGTTCAAAGCTCCTAGCACCTACGCCTCCACGGCTACGGTACGAAGACTTGCGGGCACAGCTCGAGCCCTCTGGCCTTCGTCCGACCTCTTCTCTAAGGTGTTCAAGTGACCGCCCAGACTTCGGTCTGAAACAGCTTTCACGACAAAAACGCGCAGGTTACTTCTCCAACTCCCCAAGTTCTCGGGGGCTGCGAATGAGTAGTAGTCCTTAGCGGTTCGAGGAGACCGAGCTTCTCGATTCTTACGCCTCTGTGGCTCCGGAGTAGAGCTTGGTCATTTCGAGCTCCTAAGGTCAGCTACACGTTACGATGATCGACCCCGGGCGCTTGGGAGCGTTTGAGCTGTAACGCTTCTCGAATAAGTTCTTGACAACGCGATGCCGTTTCGTGGTGTCATACGAATGAGCTGTTTTTACTATTACATACGATCAAAATGATACATCTAAGCTAAGGGCCCGGAGCTTCCCGAGTCTTCTGGTGCGTCTTCTGGCAGCAGCTCCAGGTCCTTCAGGGCGGCGTCGGCCATGTCGCGGGCGAAGGAGGCGCAGTCTTCCTCGAGCTCGTCGCACTGCGCGTCAGAGATGCTGGGGGCCCAACCACCGCTCAGCGCCATGCGGTCCAGCCCTTGGTAATGCGACTTGAACATGGCGAGCACCCGGTGTACCGCCCTCCGAGCCATCGACAGTTCACGCTCCTTGATCACCTCCGGGAGGCGTCTGACCTCTTCGACAAGCCTGTCGGGCAGCATCGGCCCGAAGGGTACGCCGAGCCCGGTCATGACTGCACCAACAGCTCTCGCGAGCTTGGCGAGGTCTGCGATATTCGCCTTGCGGGCCTCCTTCGACTCGCGCCGGGCATTCCTGGCCTGCCCCAGCTCGACCGCGGCCTGCTCTCGAGCCATCTGAGACTGCTCGAGCTCGGCTCTCATCTCTGAAGAAAACAGGCAGATTGACGTGTCACGACAAACTCAAAAGAAAGGCAAGAACAGAGTCAAAACGCTGGGCTTACTCTCGAGCTGCTCCAACAGCCGCTCGATCGAGCTGTCCTTCTCCATGATTTTGAGCAGGGCGGCGTTCAGCTCCTGCGTTTTCTCCGCCATCTTCGCGGTCATCCCAGCGCGGTACACGCGCATCCCTGGACACGGGGAGACAAGTCAGCACGAACAAAGGACGGGCGAGAAGCAAAGAATCTGCGGGAAGGGGTGTCAATCCGGCTCACCGTCAAGGTCTTGCGACAACTTGGAGTTGCTCTCCCGCAGCCGCGTCGCCTCCTCGGAGACCACCTGGAGCCTGTTGGTCACCTCGGAGAACTGGCTGTTGGCCGTCGAAAGGTCCACTCCGGCGGTGGCCAGGTCCGGCTCCAGCTCCGCCACCTTCGCCTCGAGCACCGCCTTCTCTTGAGCTGCGGCCTGGGCGGCGTCCCGGGCAGTAGCCTCGGCAGCGGCGGTGGTGGTGGTGGCCTTCTCGCCGGCCTCGTTGGCAGCCGTCGCGGCGACCCGCAGCCTCTCGATCTCCGCTTCGTCTTGAGCCAACCTCGTCGCCAAGGCATCCCGCTCCGTCGTGGCGGTAGCGGCGGCAGACTGTGCGGCCGCAGCGCGGTCCTCCGTGGACTGTTTGGTGCTTTCGAGCGTGCTCCTCGCCGTCGCCTCGCTCGCCACCACCGCGGCAGCGGCCACGCGGGCGACTACCAGTTGCATCTCCAGCTGAGCCCTCTCTGCATGGAGCTCGCCGATCGTGCGCGACCTCCTCTGACCAGACGCTGCGAGTGTCTGCCCCAAGCAAGAAATACATCAACTACGCACACCGGAAGAACGAAAGAAAAACAAGAACGGGCCGCCGCGTCAAGAGAACTTACCGTCGTCGCGGGAAGAATAAGCTCATCGAAGGCACGGCGCACCCACGTCAACCCTCGCTCAAGGGTGTGGTACGCCGCGGACTCCTCGTCCTCTTCAGCGTCATCGCCCACCTTGAAGGCGGCCGCCCACGAGAAGTGAGCGAGGTCGAGGATCCGGGTGTCGCCTTCCTCAGGCTCCGCCGGCTGAGCCGCACCAGAGCCCTCCCCGCTGCGCTCCCGAGAGCATCGTGCTCTTGCAGAGCCACGAGGGATGGGCTCACCGCGGGTGCCATCTCGACGATAGGGGCGGCGAGCCGGAGAGATGACGACTCCGGCGCTTCAGCTGCGGCCAAGTCCGCCCTCGCTGCCGGAGATGAGGGCGCACCAGAGGTCGACTCCGTGCCGGCCACGGGCTCCTCGGGAACCTCCTCCACCGCCTCTGACGCAGTTGGGGGCGCGAGACCTCCAACATCTCCACCCTGGTCCGGTGTTGACTGCCCCGCCGCGGGGGCGCTTGACGTGGGTTCCCCGCCGGCGGGCACCGCCACTTCAGCAGAGGTCGCGGCGGCAGACGCCACGGGCGCGGGGGCCTCGACCTCCGAGTCCATCGGATTGGCCAGCATGCGCTCCAGCACGGCCTCAAAGATCTCCCGGTCATTGCTCGGTAGCTCGGTCTCGTCAAGGTCGATGACCACGAAGTTGATGGCGGCCAAGGTGCTGGACGTCGACGCTCCCGTCGCACCCCCACCCGCCAACGTCATCGCGGGCACCGGAGTCTCTGTCACCACCGACACGATGGCTTCGTGGTCCCTGGTAGGCAGAGGCGGAAGCACAGTCCGCTCACTGGAAACCACCACGACATCATCGCCCCCCGAGGCGGCCTCGACCTGCGGCTCCGTCGCCGCCTGGGAAACTGCCGCCTCCACAACCGTCTGCCCCCCGCCCAGGTTATCGGTGCCCGATGACAGCGGGGCGCCACCGGCTCGACCACCTCGGTGGCCACAACCAGCCCGCTCCGGGCCTGCTCCGCCAACGGCTCGGCGTAAGGAGGTTGTGAGCGGGGCTTGGAGGATGGGCCACGCGAACTCAGCGCCACGCGCTTCAGTGGTGTGAGGCTGAGAACGCCGGTGTCGGCATGCCTGCGAGAAACGTGAAGACGAAAGTTAGAAGATGAGCAAGACGAAGAATTGAAGACGATAAAAACACTATGGGTAGGGACCTACATTCTGGAACGAACGTGGGCACGCTTTACCGGCCGGTCCAACAGGCCCTGCTCGGGGGCTGACCGTTTGGCCCCAGCTGACTCGGAGGCCGACCCCCGACGCTCCGCCGACTCGGGGGCTGGTCCACTTCTCCCCTGCGGCTCGGGGACGACGCTTCGGTCCCCTGGCTGCACGGGGGCTGTCCTCCCGACCTCCGCTGTGTCGGAGGCCGGCCCCTGACTCCCGCCGGCGGAGAGGGGAACATGCACATCTGGGGCCCTGCCGCCCTGGATGACTAAAGATAGAAGGCGCCGCGGGGCAGCACTCGTACCTACCCCCTGCGGCGCACTCGGAGTGGATGCCAACATTGTCGACCTCGCCCTTGATGAGTGCCTCTGAAGGGAGTCCGCGTCCGGGCGGTCGGAGCCATCGAAGAGATGGCGGGCGAGGGCTCGTGCTCCACCAGCCGCCTGGGCGGATCGTCCCGGCGAGGCGGATCCCTCTGCCCCTCGGAGGCGCCCAGGCCACTGGGCACTGTGCGGGAGCGGGTCACCCGCTGGTCTTCTCGGACGGGGCGGGCCTCCGACTGCGAACTTGAGCCCACACCCTTCCCTCGAACTGCTGGCTCCGGCCGTCGTGACAAGGTCACCTCCGCCGCTCGGGGTGGCGAAGGCGTGGACGACCCCGAGATGTCGCTCCAGTCAACCGCAGCGCTGGGCTCGTCCCCGCTCCACGCCGGCTCCGGCGACGGGTCTTCATCGGAGGAGACATCACGCTCCCCCACCTTACGCCGCTTGATGCGGTCGTTGTTCCGATCGCGATTGGCGATCTCCTGCTCCTTGTGCTGCGCCTTGCGCGCAGCCCGCCGCTTCTCTGCGGCCGCCTGATTCCGCTTGAAGATCGCCTCCTCCGGGAGAGGCGCCTTCGCCGGCACGAGATGGGCGCACTTCAACTGAAAAGCAAGGGGCAGGTAGGTCAGCGATCATCAGGAATCTCCGGTAAGATGATCATCAATCCGAGAAGCCAAGTTTACAAGGAACTTATCGGAAGAAGAAACAACTCACAAATTTTTCAGTCTCCCGATTGGGGAGCATTGGAAGAAGCCAAGCTGGCGGCCACGTGAAGGTCGACTTCCCGATCGCCAGCGCCACGCGGTGCTGGATCTCGTCCAGCGAAGGGAATGCAGGCGCGGTCATGGTCCCCGTCCAGGGGGCCCTGTCGGCCGTCATCTCGCAGAGGCACAGCAGCCGCCTCCGAAGCGGTACGACCCCCCGGGCGTGGTACTGACTAATGACGGTCGCCAGGGTGACCGCAGCTCCTCGGAGGTGGGCCAGCACTGCCCAGTGCTCCTTGAGCAGCTTCTCCTACTTCGCCTTTGGGGGGCCGTCGGTCCAGTTCCTCCGCCCCTGCCCGATGGAGTTCCCGGTGAACGCCGGCAACGCGAACTCGGGGTCGTTCCTCAGATAGAACCACCCCTTGTGTCAGCCGCTGTTTGAGCTGGTCAACAAGGACGGGATGTAGCTGTCGCCACGCCCTTGCTTCATCTGGAGGTTGGCGCAGCCGATCGTCGCCGCCCTGGAGCCATCCTTCAAGCACGCGAACATGAAGAAGTACTTGAAGAGGTGCCAATGGGCACTTATCCCCAAGTACCCCTCGCACATCGCCTCGAACGCCGCCATTTGCTGGATGCTGTTCAGATTTAGGTGCTGCAGCTGGAGCCCGTACTCGAAGAGGACCGCCCAGATGAACCGCCCGGCGGGGACGGAGAAGCCGCGCTCGTGGAAGGCCACAAACGAGACGACGTACCCCGCGGGCGGGCGCGACACGGACTCCTCCCCGGGCACCTTCCACTCCACGGCGTCGGTGAGGGGAGGGAGCTGCCCAGCCTCGACAAGGCGGCGCAGCATCGCGCGGGACACATTGGACCGCGTCCAGTTCGACATAGCGGCGGCGAGCTTTCGAACGGTTCTACGGCGCGAGCTGTGGTGGTGCTGCGGGCGCAAGAGAGCAAGAGAGCGGGGTGCAAAGGCGGAGGAAGAAGACGAGGGAGTAAAGTCCCGAATCTATGGCTGGCGCGTAGTTAAAAAGGAACGAGCACGGCTGCCAACCTTAAATGTTGGGCCTGCTGCGTCAGTGAAACGCTCGCTTGCGTGCGCCTGTCCCGGCGTGACTGGCGCCCGCCCGCACAACGCCTCGATTCCCGCTGAGCCCGGGAGCCTGAACCGTCTCCGCATGGTCACTTCAAACCGTCTCGTCCGCCACAACAGCCGAGGCACCCACACCGCCCGCATCATCCGCATCGCCCACGCCGCCCGCATCACCCGCATCGCCCACGTCGTCCGCGTCATCCACGTCGCCCACGACGCCCACGACTACCCCAACGGAACAATTTGGGGCCACAACAACAATAACGAAGCTTAAAAGCCCACGAGTGAGTCTACAACTCACTCGCGGGCTCAGGGGCTACATCCGGCGGATGCGCTCGCGCGCACCCACCGTAAAGATCAAGGACAAGAACCAACACCAAGCCTTATCGATTGAGCCTGTGCGCGAGTCCTTGACTCCCTCTCAGGCTCGGGGGCTACAGACGAGGGCTCGGATTAGGGCCCCCTTTGATGGTGAGATAATCTCTCTTGAGGTGAAGTCTTCAAACACCATTGACAATGTGAAGGCCAAGATTCAAGACGAGGAGGACTAAGGACCACGGTCAAGACCATCACTGGCAAGACGTATTGTTCCCGATCAGTTGGGAGCTTCTCCGACTAGTTCCCCACTAAAGGAACCCCCTCCGACAAGTCTCCGCCTCGCACGACAAGTCTCCGCCTCACACGACAAGTCTCCGCCTCGCACGACAAGCTGCTCGTTCGCACGAGCAGTTTCCGCCTCCGACCAAGGCGCGAACCGAACCACGTGGCACGATCTCGGCGCGCGAACACCTCCACCACGACGCGTGGGGGACCGGTTCCCCGTGCCATGCAAACACACCAGCTGGCGGCCTGCGCGGGCAGCTGGCCCCGACAGGGGCCTTAATGTGGCTCTGCTCAGCTGCGCAGCCGTCAAATCGCCATCATCTCTAACCCTGCCGCACGCAAACTCCACCCGAGGCACTCAAGCACCCCCTACGACGAGCTCAGGTCTATGCTTAGGCCTTAACGTGGCGGGCTCATCCCGTGCTCGGACGGACTGAGTCACCACCAAACTGCTCGGAGAAAGTGCCAGGCATCCCGAAGTGAACAGCCCCGTCCAGCCACACATCGGCCTCTACGACAACGCAACGTAGCTCCGCTTCAATGCGTCCTGGCGGACAGTGACGCGCGAGAGGACATCCAAGCAACCGAGCCCTATAACTCTTATCTCGTTTCCCTTTTTAGCCCTCCCCTTGCGTCCATAAAAGGGAGAGGAGGGCAACCGTCACAAGGGTTAGCTGACAAAACGAACACTCATACTTAGGGACTTGGGCTCGGCACCCTCTCCCGACTAGTTTGTAACCCCTACTACAAACAACCCAAGCGTGGGAACACGACAGCTCGACACTGGACGTAGGGTATTACTCCTCGGAGGCCCGAACCAGTATAAATCCCGTTGTCTCCTGCGTTAACCATCCGAGCCTGACACACAATCAATACAAATTTACTATCCGGCGGTAGAGAACCCCGACACCCGGGCAAAGCAGATGTTAAATGTCCTTTTTGCTTCCCCCTTCCCAATGCACCCCATTTCAGTCACCACCATAATGAAAGGGTATATTGGTAATCTGACAAGGCCCTCCACCGAATTGGATAATTTACCCCTGCCCCCGTCCCTCCCCTCCCTTCTACTCCTCTCCTCGCCATCTCAAATCTTTCCGCCCCCATTTCACCTTCCCTCCTCGCCGACAGCCCAAATCTTCACCTCCTCTCCTCCATCGTCTCAAATCTACTGCTCATAGCTTCAGCCCCTTTCACATCTGCCTCTGTTGTAGCAGCGGCGATGACACAATGGCACCAGGAGGGAAGGTCGTATGAAGGAAATATCAAGAACAACGTACAATGTTTTCCTCCTCGGTTCAGCTTCCCCGGTGGATTCGTACTTGCATGTTTTCCCATGTGGCAGATCCATGTGTTCACTAGTTTTTTTTTATCAGGTAGATCCCATGTCTACACTAGTTCTTTTTAGGATCTTGTTTTGACTAGGAACATCCTTTCAGGATCTTGTTCGGGTAGGAACATCCTACTGGTTCTTATAGAAGTTTTTAGATCTGACAGATCCCATGTCTACACTACTTCTCAGGATCTTGTTTTGACTAGTAACATCTTTTTCAGGATCTTGTTTCGGCTCGGAACATCCTACTGGTTCTTATAGAAGTGTTTAGATCTAATTTTATTTACAGTGGTAGGCCAACCTTACAGAAGTTTTTCTGCTTTCCTAACAGAAGTAGACGAGCGCGGCGATTACGAGCGGCAGAGGGACATGAATGTTTTGAAGAATCACAATATTTTCTCTAGTCTTGGCATCGAGAAAATGAAAGCACTTTGAGCAGCTGACCGACCAAGCATAAAGGGTACCAACAATACAACAATACATGATTCGGATCCGGAGTACAACCCTTCTGATGAACATGAATCTGACCCAGAGACATGTCAACAAGAGGTAGTCTTATCATGAACTCATTTCATGTACTAGTTATGCAGGATTGCTTCTGATCTTCTCTTTCTTTGTTGAATTTTGTGTAATCAGGTCACTCATAGCCTACCTGTCAGTGGAGGAAGAGGGACCAAGAGAATTCAGGCACCCGATGACCCTACCAGAATGCCTCCTAGACTGACTAGGACCAAGGCAAGGGAATTGGCTTTAGCTGATGGGAGTGGGACAACTCTTGATACACAAGAATTGCCCACTGAAGGCCAAGCAATAGCAACCCACGATGAGAACATCATTGATATGACGACTGCAGAAGGCAAGTCATTTGATCTCATATTCGAATGTCCTAATTACCAACTGAATAATTATTAACTTGTATGGCTGTAACAAACTTGTTAGGTGATGCACGCCCTTCCAGAGCACAACAGGGGCCGCGGGATTCAAGAAGATTGGGCAGAGATCTGGACCGAATTAGCCGAGGATTAAATGGCAAGATCCCTATACACATTCAAGAAGGGCTCAAACGCCCAGAGGCACCAATGCAAGTTGCAAAGTGTGCATCAGAAGGTGGGATCATAGTGCATGGGCACATACCGATCCTTCCTAGCTGGAAGGACTACAAGCCAAAGAAGAACCAGCAAGATGGTGAAAAGACTGAAGACCATCTCAAGAACTACATGGGCAAACTAGCAGTATGCATATGTCCACTCATCTACTACCATAGTTCTTTGCATCCATTCTTGTCATCCATTTTTCTGATAATTGTCTTGTGCTAGGGGCAATTCGACATTGACACCACCAGTGAGCCTGTAAGGGTGGCATGCACTGACATGCTGAAGTCGATACAGAGACAGGCGAGGTATCGCCTGAAGCAAAAGTACTTCAATGATGTTCCAGCGCATGCAGTCCCAACTAAATCTCCTGTGCCCAATCTGACCGACGCCCAATGGAAGGCACTGGTTAACATGTGGTCTTCCCCTGAGCTCAGGGTATGATAGAACTTCAACTTGCCACTACCACATTTTCATGTACTTATATATTGTTCTTAATCTTATTTCTTACACGAGTTCTTATTATTGTAAAGGCGAGGTGTAGTACAAACACTGGTAATCGAGGAAAGGTCAAGTACCATCAGCGCACGGGATCTCGAAGCTACATTGTACAAGATAATCTTGTGGTAAGCAGATGAACAAGTCATGTTTTTGCTCTGTAGTTCATTTCATGAACCATTTTACAATGCTAGCACTTTGATAATTATGCCTGTTTTTGAAACATATTTAGAGGCAGAAGTATACTGCTGAAGGAGAAGGGCTAAGTCCACTTGATTATGTCAAGTCCTTCCACTGCAGCAAGAATGGCTTCACCGCTCCAGTATAGACAGCCATTATAAGTACTTGTCTGCTTTTGCATTTTTCTATGCAACAATACTAGAAACATGTGTGACTATTTTATTTTAAACCTTTCATTTTATTTCCTTTTTTAGGCTTGCATGGAACAAATTGTCGCTGAACCTCAAGGCGACCAACCAAGAAAGACTGCTGTTGAAGCAGTGGCGGAAGTTGTCCAATCTAGGACTTTTCGGGAGGTTGCTGGCATTCGCCCGCCCTCCATGAAAAAGACTAGGGTTACTACTGCACTTCAGGTTCAGGAAATACGAGCTGGACTTAACAATGAGAAGCAAGGGGGGCACAACTGTGGCAGAAGATTGTTGAACAGGAGGCCGAGATGAGCGAACTGAGACTGAAGGCTCAAGAACAGGAGACAACATTGAAGTCTCAAACAGAAGCGCTTGAAGCTTTGAAGAAGAGCACAACTGACATGCATAATCTGATCCATTGCTTGATAAATTTCAGCCAGGTTTATCCTCCTCTCAGCTGAAGTGTGGTCCTAGTGAACTTGTGTTGCTGATGACTTGTTGTATGTTCATTCAATTCGATGCTAACTTGATGTATATTGCACAATTGTACTGGTTGAACTATTCCCTGAATGTGGTGTGAATTATATGGAAGTGGGAAATGTTTTGTTTTGTTGTCTGATTATGTGCTGGCGATCAGCAGCAGCAGCCAGAATAGTATACAATGCCCTGCGAAATGCAATATGGGCTGATCTAAAAAAAGCAATATGGGCCGAGGCCAGGAAAGGCCCTGTAGATAATGCCCAAAATCAAATGTCCAAGCATAATGCAATATGGGCCAAGTTCGTTAGATTGCTAGGGCCCAATATAAAATAGCCCAATATACTGTGCAACAAACATTTCGGGAATGGCCAAAAAAAATAACACAAAAAACTGAAACGGGCTAAAATTGGCCCAACAATATTAGGCGCACAAAGGCCTTACATGGACCGGGCCTCAATTTGTGACGAACCGAAATGGTCATAACCCCCTGCCACGTCGGAGCCACGATGGATCTCGGTCGGACGTGGCATGTACCTTATGACGCCTTTGTGTTATGAATTTATACGCGTCATTAAACTCATGACGACGGGAAATAAGGTCTTGTCATTAATCGCGGTTTGTGACGCTCGATTAATGACGGAGCGTTTTCGTAACAGCCGGCGTCATTAATCACAGTTTATGACGAGAAACGGCCTTTTTTTTGCGTCACTAGTCAGCGTTTTTCTTCTAGTGCTAGCTACCAGAAAATCTTGGCGAAAACACGAACTTCACCCCCGAAGGGCCTAGGGGTGGTTAGACCGGCTACCAGGGGCGATCTAACCTCCTGTTCCCAGCAAGAATCACCTGCAAGGAAAACCCTGCAAACAACTCCATAACGAGCCAAGATTTCACCAGAATGCTCCTATGATCAAGGCGAACAAACTCACAGAGGAAAATACAGAAAAACCAAAACTCCCCCCTATGGCGGTTAGACCGCCCCTCTCAGAAAACCTGGCCGCAGGTCAACCCTCAACTTCTCATCGCCTGATCTCCCGATTCACCCCACGGATTGCAGCGAAACTTCGGGGATAGCTGGGTTACCTCCTGGTCAACCTCTCCAACAAAGGAAATCCATAGAAACGCTCTCAATCAAAGGGAATCACGAATGTTAGCCCTCTAGGTCATGAACTCAAGGAACTCCAAAAACCACCAAATCGAAACCATTTCGGGGGGATTGCTAGGGCAAGGTCACCATGCAAAGAGGCAGAAGGTCCTCATATGTGACACCCAACAAGAATCCCACAAAGAATAACATAGTTAATTCAGAACTAATTTGCCTCAGAACTTGGAGCAGTATAGGAACAGTAATCATCATAGGAAAATTATATAAGAACTTGAAAATTATCCTAGGCTTCATAGCAGGGTGTGACAAGTAAAAGCAGAACTTAGTTCAGAACTTATTTGCCTCAGAACTGACAAGCATGGAAGACATCATCATAGGCACTAATTACCTTTATCAAGCTCAAGCTCAAGCTAGCTTAAGCTCCATCTATAGAACAAGTAAAAAGGCAGTGAGATTCAGAGAAACTTGCCTCACCGTCATCGTGGTCGTTGCCAGAGTCAGAGATGAGGCCCTCTACACCTTCGCCGCTCCCTCGACCCCTCTTCGTCATTGCCAGACACTTGTGCTCGCAAACGTGAGGCAGGTCCCTCGCCCACTTCGCTGCCCCCTCGCCGGCATGCTCCTTCTTGCCGCTGCTTGGCCCCTCATCGGAATCCGAGAGGATCCAGTCGAGGACCCTCATCTCCGGCATTGGGTTCACTCCACCGCCGCTTGGCCCCTCTCCGGCGCTCATCGTCATCTCCCTCTTCATCGCCATCTCGCCGGCACCCGCGCGGATCCAGTTGCGGCACCGCTTCATGTTCCGGTTCTCCTCGATCTCGGGTGCGCGGGGTCGTCCGCTGCTTGGCCCCTCGCCGGCGCTCATCGTTGTATCTGTCTCCACACCTCCTCTCACACTTCGTTTTTTCTTACTAATAGGAATATGGCTGTAGAAGTTGAGAAGACGGGCGCTGCAATTGGCTTCCTTGATCCTGAATGCCTTTGCTCGACAACGTTGAATAGCACGGATAACACTCTTTCTTTCTCTGTGTCCTATATGTGCAATGCCTTCAAACAATATGCTAAAAAGAAATTCATCCTTACCGCTTATCTCAGTACGAACCACTGGATTGCAGTGGCGATCGTTCCAAAGCAACGGAAGGTCTACTATCTTGATTCATTGAAGAGAGTTAAGACTGATACTAACCCTTTCAAACAAATCATTAATGAGTAAGTTATTTCTTTCTTAACCTGCGGACGTTCCTCATCAAACTATGCAGAGTATATTAATTAATAGTGCCCTAACAATTGTTGCATGTTTCGTTGTAGGGGTTGGGAACGTTACTACCGCAATAAGAAGTCGCGCCTTAGCACCTTGGAACATGTCAAAGATGTTAAGGTACATACCACTTATTTCCTTCCTGTGGAAGCTAGTACTAAAGCTTGAGTTTATTTCTTCTCGATCACCACTATTTTTCTTTGTACATTTATTGCAGTGCCACCAACAACCTACTGAATACAAACTATGCGGCTTCTATTGTGCCTATCACATGCTTAAATTAAAAGATAAAGGCCCAGATATGGAGGTACTTTCTTGGGATCTTCATTTGTAAAACCTGCAACTGAGCACAGTTCTTGCTTATTAGCACTGCACATGTTTGGTAACCACCTATATATGTGTGCTGACTGATGACATTGCTATATCCAGAGATTAGGGCTAGAAGAGCATCCTCTCGACAAATCAACGCTGGTCTATGTTCGTGAAAGAATTGCCACATTCCTCATGGAACAGGTGATCACAGTCGGAGGAAAATTTCATGCTGATGAAACTGTGTGGGCTCATATTATACATGGTGACTAGGAAATTTTTGCATTCCTCCTTGTCCATGAATTTTGTGATATTGTTGTCAAACTAGTTAACTATGGCTGTGATATTGTTGTCAAGCCAGTGGTGCTTCTTTACTTGTGAGATGATGATGCTGAATTTTGTCATATGATGCATGTGAATTATGTGGATTTCTGTGAATTTGGATGCTGGATCTAATTTCTGTGAATTTAGTCATATCCTGGCTGGTTCCAGGATGCAGCCCCTGATGGCTGCCAAATCCTGGCTGGTTCCAGGATGCAGCCGGCAAGCAGGCAGTAGGTTACTATAGGGGTGGCCTATGTATCTGTAACGGGTGTTAATTAAAGCTCGTTACAAACACTGATCACTGAGTAACGGGCTTCATTCGGAACACCCGTTACAAACATGCCAACAATGTAACGGGCAGCGTAAAAGCCCGTTACCACCGGTGGGCCCCAGAACTTGGCCCGTTCGTCGAGACATCGGAGACGTAGGTTCACCGCACGCGTCTCCGATATTGATTTCACAGTAACGGGCTCTGTTTTGGTGCCCGTTACCAAAGTTCCCTGTGGGCCCAGAGAAACAGTCATTTTCACGTGACCGGTGACTAGTTGTGGTAACGGTTGTTGTTTGATGCCCGTTACGAATCCTAGTTGTGCTGAGACGCGCGTGAAATAGACGCGTCTCATTTCATCGAGACATCAGAGACGCAGTTACACAGAATGCGTCTCTGATATTGAGTTACTGTAACGGGCTCTGTTTTGGTGCCCATTACCAAAGTTCTCTGTGGGCCCAGAGAAACAGCCATTTCATGTGACAGGTGGCTAGTTGTGGTAACGGTCGTTGTTTGATGCCCATTACGAATATTTGTTATCAGTAACGGGCATCTGCCCGTTACCTTTCTTGGCTCATTTGTAACACTTGATCGGTAAAGGGCATTTTGCCCGTTACGAAAGGCAATCTATGTCCGTTACCAAAGTGAGTTTTTCACATAGTGACCACATCCGAGGTGAGAAGTTAGCCTCATGCTGATCTTATTATGTTTTGAGTTCAAGTGTCCTAACTAGCATGTTATATCTGTTTCTCACTAGCCACCACGTGCAGTAGCTCTCCTGCATGCAAACTGCAGTAGTATAATTCTTGTTGACCTCCCAATAATGCACTCGTGATCATGAACTAAATCCTGCCAAGGTCTTTTTGATCTGCTGTCCATCAGCACCCCACTGTTGACCATAACGCACTAATGAGACTAGTGTTGCCTGCTCCGTTTATATCATCATGATCGTTCTTTTCAAATCAATGTATGCATCCTGTTTAACGATGGTCAAAAGCTAGCTGTAAACATGCACAGTAGCATGCAACTTGATGGCATACAACTAGTGTTCCGTATCTTTTAATTCCTTATCATGAACACTTCTTTGCCTCAATGATAGTTATCCATGCTTCCATGTGCTTGCCGTAGACAAATCAATACAAATACACTTTATGATGTCGGCATTACATCATGCTTATGTCATATATATTCTTTTGCTTCAAGAGCCAACACTAGTAATCTAAGCCACATGTCTCCATCTACTCCTTGCTTTGTAAATTCCCATCCAATCTACGGTTAACCTTGATTAGATCCCTAATCCCTGTTTAATCTGTAGATCTCACGCTTTAGCCCGTTTAAGGTCGTTCTTGTTGCGTTAGTTTCATCTCACAATAAAATACGCGCTAGTGCTAATGTTACCTAAAATGTGTTTTAATAATTTTATCCTAAATTAATTTGATTAACGTCTATTGGAATGTCTTTTCTTAATAATAATTGATTAGGACCTAATAACGGTTTTCTTATTTAAATATTAAATTGGCTAATACCTAGTAACATTGTTTTCTAATTAAAATCTATCTAGAGCCACGCTTCGGCTTTTCATAATATAAATGTTAAATTGGTTAATATTTATCTAATCTGCTTTCTAAATAAAAGTTACATAGGTTGTACTCGGCTTTATTAATCAAATGTTAATTTGACTAATATGATTATAAACGTGTTTTTGAATTATAATTTGTTTAGTTGAACTCAAAATATAAAGTACACGCTTAGAAGCTTTACATGCTTCTTCTAAATTAAATGTTTAATTTGCATAAATCCAACTTGAATATTTATAAATAAAATTGGACAAAGTTTCACATCTATCTTTTATATATAAATATAACTTGCTTAAATAAGCTATGGGCATGGTTTTATTTAATTAAAATATATCAAGCACATAGCTAGCTTTTGTGTGTTATAATTCAAATCTCTCGATAGATGTACCTTTTCAACGATAGTTCCATTCCTAGAGTTTCTTGCATTCGCGATCCTAGAACCAAACCCTATCCTCTTTTTAAGCTTTTTCTTGATTGGTGTATTGTTCTTAGTTGCTCTTGTTTGATTGTTTTGCATGTTTGTGCCCGATGATTGCTTCGAGTAGAAGATCGAGCTGTTGTTCGGAAGTCTTGAAGATCAAGAGTATCAAAGAGCAAGAGCGGAAGAACATAAGAGTAGTTTTTGTTAGAGAAAGGCAAGTGTTCTTCTCCCCTTGCATGTTCTCTTTTATCCTATATAATTGCATGACAACTAAGTTTATCTTTTATGATATTGTATTAAACTTGATGGGAATACCTTTTTAAGGACTTACCTAGATTTTTACCCATGATCCTTGGAACAATCCGGTTTAAATAAATCTTTTGGGTAGATTATGCTTAGTTGCTTAACTCGGGTTGGATAAAAATGGTTTTTCTGGACAAAGGATTATGTGCTTAATGATGATGCTTTTGGTTAATACAAGAATATCTTAATTTAAACGAAACATGGAGAACCACCCAAGAAAACAGTGCAACCACAGTCTATATGGCTCTGGCTTAGCCAATTAATTAGGTGTGTGAATGAACTGATGACCTTATCCGAAAGGAGCAGAGGGGGGTCGGGGTTACAGGGGTATAGCCCGGTTCTTTTGGGGTAGCAGCATTTGCTAAGGTGCTGACCATTAGGGAGGGTTATGGTCCGCCCTGATCTGTAACTATGCGGGTTGTTGGTCTTTTGCATGCCTTTGTAAAGGCTTCGTAGTGGACCCTAGCCACTCACCTCGGAAGTGTTTAAGGGCCTTGCAAACCCGGCGACATGGGGAACATGAACTGTGGGTAAAGTGCACAACCTTTGATGAGTGAAAACTGATCGATCAGCCGTGCTCACGGTCAAGAGCGGCTTGGACCCTCACATGATAATCAAACTTAAAGATAGACTTAAATCGTGGTTTTCATATGGTTTTGAGATGAGATGTTTTCTAAAAGTTTAAGTGGGTTGGTATGAACTTACATCTAGTAATTAGGTGCTTGTTAATTAAAATTTGACCAATATTAAAATGCTAACTGCTGTAAACCTTAGCCATCCTTGATAGCCTTGCATCTTCCCCCACTTGCTGAGCTCCAACCATAAGTGTGCTCACCCTTACTAAACCGCTGTTCAGAAGAAGAAGGTGTCTGAAGTCCAGAAGATGGTGCTAGGCGTACACAACCCCCAGTCGTTTGCCTGTGAAGTTTGGAGCCTTTGCCTCCCAGGATTCTGCTGCAAATCTCTGATAATCTCTTTTCTTTACGTGATATTGTTTCTATTATTCACTAATGATGCCACCATATGTATGGAACTAGATCCTGGCATACATATAGGTAGCACTTGGTTTGTTTTGGAAACCGGGTGTGACAGCTACATGCCACGTCGGACCAAAATCTGATGTGGCACTACGTTTTGTGACAAACCATTTCGTTATTAGGTGAATTCAACCCATATTTTGTTGGGCCAAGCCCCAAATTTGTTGTCGTCATAGATTGAATTTGGCCCACTTAATGTCAAGTTGAGTCCAATGTTTCGGTCGTCATAAATTGATTTTAGGCCTTTTTAAGGTTGGAATGAGCCCAATAAATGTGGTCGTCATAGATTGTATCAAACCTTGTTAAGGTTGGATGGAGCCCAATATTGTTGGCGTCATAGATTGGTCAAGGCCTTATTCTGGTTGGATGGAGCCCAATAATTGTTGTCGTCATAGATACTTTTAGGCCTATTTATGGTTGGACCGACCCAATAATCAAGGTCGCCATAGAATGTTTTAGGCCCGGTTTTAGTATGACTGAGCCCAATAATTGCATTCGTCATTAATTTTTTTGGGTCCAGTACTGGTTGGATCGAGTCCAATATTCGATGACGTCATAAAATGATTATGGCCCAACTGATATTTGACCCATCCCACCAATCGCTGGCGTCATTTTTGATACGGCCCATTTTATTAATAAATCATTTTTGAATTCATAAAAAGATAATGGGCTGAGGGGGCAAGCCCACATTATTTTTTCCCTGTTATTTTGGGCTGCACTCCATGTAGCGATTAATTAAATATAATTCAATCTCATATTACATGCTAATCAATTCAGTAATTGACATCACAGATAATATTTCCATACCACTAATACAAATATATGTTTCGGATCACACATGACACATTATTAGCAATGAACATAGAACAACCACAAGCAGATTGTCAGTAGGAGCTCACAAACCAATACACATGATATCTCCCTGCTCACAAATAAAGCTAGTCTTGAAATAGAACCCGCTGAGATAACAAAGCTCAGTACTCACAAACAAGCACAACTAGCTGGGAGGACACAAGCAGAAGACTAAGAAACGCAGTGGCCTTACCCAAGGCGCGAGCTTAGCAGTTGACAAAGGAGGGTCTCAGTAGTTTCTACTTGTTTCTTCAACCTCTCAATCTCAACAGTCTGCACTTTCATTGCTACATCTGATGCTTGTGCCTTGATCTTCAAGTCTGTCAAAACTTGGTCTTGTTCAACAAAGATTTCACCAAGGTCAGCAGCTACATCTAGCCCTCCCAACGAAACTTCAGGTCTTGAGCATGTAGCGAAAGCTAGATAATCTCGAGGTATGTAATCAATGAATGGCTTTGACTTCACATTGGAGGGACAGTAATTTGATATTTGAACCGCAAGGATTGTCCTCAATATTTGAGCCTAAAAATGAAAGGAGAAGTCAAACTTGAACCTTAAACGAAGCAAGCAAATACACTTAAGAATAATCCTAAGAATAAAGTAGCAGGATAATCATGCGTTCTGTTACATACCACGACATGTGATTGAATCTCAGCAATGCAGGAGTGGGATGCTAGGCCCTGCATAATAAGTTAAAAATCAGGAACTAGATCTAGAGCAGTCAAGGTAAAGAGAAGGATCTGAAATCTAACACAATAAACAAAGTAAATTACTTCCTAAGCATGGCTCATCTATTAAGTTGTGTTACAAATCAGTAACTGCATCTAGAGCGGCCAAGGTAAGAGAAGAATCTCAAATCTAACACAATACACAAAGCAATTTACTTTCAACGCGTGGCTCATCGATTAACTTGTGTTACAAATCAGTGACAGGAACTAGTGCGGCAAAGTTAAGAGAAGAATCTCAGAACTAACACAATATACGAAGCAATTTACTTTCTAAGACAACAAAAATACTACTAGGGGACTAGAAAGAAAAGGAAATGAGATTCTCACTTGTGAAGCTCCAAGATTCAGGGGCCCATGGATTAAGGGGGCATCGGGAGCCGGCGCTTGCGCCGTATCCTCGCTCAACTGCTCCGCTTGGCTAGCACAGCAGACGCAAGTAGAACACCAATATCTGCTGCCCACCATCTCGATGAGATAACCCTCCCCCTCCACCGGTGACGGTGAGGTCGGACCGCCACCGCAGATCTAGCTGAGCAGAGTGATGCTTTTCGGAAATGGAAGGCAGGAGTTTAGTGGCGCAACGCGGTAGCAATGGAGTAGAGTATTTATTATTTTCAGGGCGGAGAGGGAATACAGAATTTGAAAATCCCGCTTTCGACTTCCTGACTGCGAAATGAAAATTTGGTAAGCTGCACTTGCTTCGGGGCCACTGACAAGTGAGGCCGTGCAATCACGGCCCCATATTGTCAGCGAGTTTGGGTGGGATTCCGGTAGCGTACAATATAAGCGGGAGACAGATATATGGAAGAGGCCCATGCTTCAGTGAAACTGGGTGCGTTTCCAGTCGAAGATCACAAAGACTAACAGCTGCTTCTCCCACTACAATGCCTACACGTTGAAGGACCAGATTGGCGACCAGAGAGGGAGGAGTGAATGAGAGCCGATAAAAATTCTCTCCTTGAAAGAACTCAGCCTATATTTTGATTGCCACCCAAAACACACCTCGCGTCTAATTGCCAAGATGACACGAGTCAACTAGTGACACGCTCACCTTAGGAACAATTCGACACACTCAAAGCGTAGCGGAAACCAACACAAAGCGATGCACTGAAAAGCTTGCGCAAGAGGGACACCAAGCAAAGTCACCACTAATCACTCTGACTATGTATGCTTCAATTAACAAGTAAAATACCTGTACAAATAGCTAACCATGTCATAGTGATAAAATGATAACCGCAAGGAATAAATAATGGGGCAAAAAGCTAATTAACTAATCAAAGCAAATATTGGCTAGTGCTGCAGCTAGATGGCGACTTCACTAGCAAGAACCGCCTGACTAGCAGCTGCCCACCGAGCTCCAGGACACGTACGGGAAACAAGCAAATTCAAAACAATAGCTAATCATTAGACCATCACTAGCTACTGTAGCAGGAAAGGGACAGCTAGCAAAAACAAATCAACAGCAACTGACGGCCTACTGCATTCCTGTGCGTGCGCGTCGGCCTGCAGCTGGCCACTCGCCTGGATGCTGCTCGAGCCTGTGAGCTGAGTGCGGCTGCTGGGTGTGTAGCGCGTGCGTGCCGTCTGCTGCTACTGGTCAAAGCGTGCTGATGCGTGCTTGGGCGAGCGCGTGCTGTGCTGTGGCTGCTGCGCCTGGTGTGCGTGCCGCTACTATCTGAGCGAATGCTGGCTGCCTGCCCTGTGCCTGAGAGCCTGCGAACGAACAGACAGAGAACGTGCAGAACAAAAACGATCTTACACGGACTATCCGTCGGTGTGAGCCGGACCGTCCGCGGGTCAAGTACGGACCGTCCGAAAATGCAAATAGAACCTCCAGAGATGAACTGCACCTCGTGGACTGTCCGTCCTAACCACGCGGACCGTCCGCCCGGCTCGCAGACTGTCCGAAAACTCGCGCACGAACAACTACAGTAACTCGTAGGGAATCACTCCCAAATCCATCACCGGATTTCCCAAACCACATGGAGTCTTGAGACGAAATTTTGGGGAGATGATGAGCACCCCAAGGGGAGTATATGCCCCAAAAATTTCGGCCTCTAACTCCCTACAACTCCCAGAATCGCGAATCTTGGCCAAGAACAATATGAACTAGGGTTCATTCAAAAATTACCGAATCGGAGGGCTTTCCACGGGTTTGGAGGGGCAATGTCACCAAGAAAAGAGGCACAAGGTCCTCATGTGTGACTCCTACAACAAATCCCGCACAGAAACGCCCTCAAAATCCCTCCACGAAAATCCACTGAAAAAGCCTCTGAAAATCGTAGAAAAGGAAAAATATCGGGAGCAAAGGATTTGGCATGAGATTGAGAAGGAAGATTTTACTATGAATATCTTAGCCAAATCCGGTTACAAGCCACTCACAAGAAACACAAATCTTGGATGGCAAAAAGCTCAAACAAAGAGCCAACTCTCTCCTCTCTCCCTCTCTCCCCAAGAGCACCCCAAAATGAAATAGCACTCCCACCACTAGCCAAAGAGTTGGCTGAAAATTCAGCCCCCTACTCCTATATATAGGCCCTCCGGAAAAGACCGAAGTACCCCTACACTAGGAGTTACAATTCAAGCCCTCACAGGGGCATTTTGGTCAACACATGAAGTTCTCCATCGGACGGCCGCGCATCCATCGGGCCTTCGCGTCCGCCCAACGCAAGCACCTTGATGATGTCGCCTGTCGCCCGCTTCGAAGCTTTTCGGTGCGCCTGGATCCCGTCTCCGCCCGCCGAGCCTCCGGTCTTGGTTTTGTGGCTCAACCAAGTAACCCCGACGGTTTTGTGGTGAACCGCCGCAAATCCTGCAGACTCGGTGCAGCCTCCACGCCAATCCCACTCATGACTTGGCCGCCACGTCGTCCCGGCTCGGTGTTGGTTTTGTGGAGTAAACCAACAAAACCCCATGTGCAGACTCCGGTTGTGAGCCGCTACCCTGCACCGGCTCCACCT
Organism: Cenchrus fungigraminus; assembly: GCA_036936925.1. Classification (NCBI taxonomy): domain Eukaryota; kingdom Viridiplantae; phylum Streptophyta; class Magnoliopsida; order Poales; family Poaceae; genus Cenchrus; species Cenchrus fungigraminus. The sequence goes on along the minus strand of CM072768.1, from coordinate 70,130,995 downwards.
TGGTTTTGAGGCTCAACCAAGAAACCGTACCCGACTTCGTCTTGCTTTTCTTGCCACCATGCGGCCCGCACTTGATCCTGTTCGGCCACCGGGCCCATCGAGCCAAGCCTACTTGTCTCTCCACTCCTCGGAGGCCACACAGGCTAAGACCTTTCGCGCCCGCTCTTCACCTGCACCAACGCAAATCAAGCCGCAACCTGCACCTGCAATACTCGGCCAAGAGTCAGTTCACACCACGTTGTCAATCACTCATCACACCAAGGAGCGACCATCTGCCGGTCCTCGGACGCTCCGGTCCTCAATCTTCCCCTTGATGAGTGCATTGACAACACACATAGTCACCAATTCATAAAAGAAAGAAAAAGAAAAGAAACGAACAAAGAACTCAAACAAGTGATCAAAAGCCAAAACAAGATCACTTGAGAGAGAAAGTCTCGGTCCCCTAAGGCAAGGGCAATGGCTCAACACAACCGAGACAAAACGCTCAAAATGCCGACTCCTCAAGGTGAGGCAAAAGGGCTCGACACCATCGGCAAAAGAGCAAAGCACAAAGCAAATTCAGGCGACACAAAGAGCTCCCAAAGCATGAATGCAAGCTCCCCTGAACAAATGCATGCAAACTCAAGTTCTCCCCCTGAACTGAGTATCCATCTTTTTCTCCCCCTTGATGCAACTCTCCCCCTTGTTGTGAATTGGAGACACAATTTCTCCCCCTTGTTGGTAATGCATGAATCAATGCTAACAATGCAAGCATGTGCTTCTCAAATAAACAAAGAGCACTACAACATGCTAAAAATGAGACATAGACAAGCAAGATAGCCACAAACACTAGTAGAAATGTTTACATCCATGACAAAACACTTTCGTCACGGAAAAAGCTAAATTCGTCATAGAAAACCTTCTGTGACGAATTTATGACGATTTTGAGATCGTCATAGAAAGCGCGTCACATTTGTCGCACCGTGACGAATCGGCCATTTTCGTCATAGAACTGCTCCTTTTCAGTGACGGACACATTTTTCATCATGTAACCGCTTGTCTTCTATGACTAAGGACTTTCGTCACTGATTTTGTCATGGAAGTAACTGCCACGTGGCGCCGTGCATGCTGGCAGCTGACGTGGCTCGGTGCCATGCTGGCTGCTGACGTGGCTGCGTTCCACGCTGGACGCTGACGTGGCAACGTCCACCCGGAGAATGACGTGTCCTTATGTAATTGGTCCACGTGGCGTTATATAATTGGTCCACATGGCGTTATCTTGTTGGTCCACGTGGTGTTATCTGGGTTGGTCCACGTGGCGTGATATGGTTGGTCCACGTGCCTTTATCTGGTTGGTCCACGTGGTGTGATCTGGTTGGTCCACGTGGCGTTATCTAGTTGGTCCACGTGGCGTGATCTGGTTGGTCCACGCGACGTTATCTGGTTGGTCCATGTGGCGTGATCTGGTTGGTCCACGTGGCGTTATCTGGTTGGTCCACGTGACGTTATCTGGTTGGTCCACGTGTCGCCTTCTTATTGGTCCACGTGTCGCCTTCTTATTGGTCCACGTGGGTTTCTAGGAATACGACACGTTACCATTTCTGGTGACTACACGTGGGTGCTTCTGGTGGTGTCACGTGTCCATTTTTTATTGGGACATGTTTCCACTTGTGATTGCACCACGTGGCTGCTTCTGGATGCACAACACATGTTCATAGGTACATTCCCACCATTCTGGACGCATTCAGACACAGTTACATTCCCACATCTGGATGCACAACATATGTTCAGATCAATACCACCATATTCTGGACACATAACTTAGACACAATTTCTTACATCACAAGTTCATAAGCTGTTCACCATCACACAACACAAGTTCATCATGACATCATAACACAAGTTCATCATGACATCACAAATGGCAAAAGACAGCAGCAACTTGACTAAGTTCCAACAACTTTCAAGATGATCAAGATGAAGGACCGGGTAAGTTACCACCACAGTTGAACTGCAGAAGACGCTTAAGCAACAGATTGTTCTCCTCCACCGCCTTCTTGTTCTCCTCCATCACCTTCTTGTACTCTTGCAGCTCCATTTGGGTCCTCTGAAGGGCTTCCTTTGTGTTCTGAAAATTCTCCTTCAGCACATTCACTTCATCTTGGAGAAGTGTGGACGCTTGTTTTTCAGCCGCGAGTTGTTCCTGCAGCGCCCTTTCTTTCGCTGTAGGTGGTTTTGTTGGGCTTGTCGGCTGCAGACCAATATTCTTCAAGAAGATGTTGCAGCTATTCTTGGGGAGGACTTTGGTGACAACCTGTGCACTTGATAGTGCAATGCCTTCAGCAGGAGGCTGATCCTTCAAAGCTTCCATGTTAGCCTGCCATAATCAAAAGAGTTGTCAAGAACCTAGTTAAACTTGGTAAATTTCAGAATGTTGACTTAAGAGACATTTTTATTAATTTTATTTGGCTAATTCAATGTATGTAGCAGTAGAGACACAGTGCAAACAATTAAATTCAATGTATGTATGTAGCAGTACAGAAGTTAACCAACTTCAATGTATTTCAGAATGTACGTAGCAGTTTAACCTTGTTAAAGCATGTATTATGTAACCTACCACACTCCCTGTTAAGCAAACAATTATTGCACTTGATAAATTGTAACACCAATACAACTAGGGTCTAGAGAGCAAATTTATGCACACAATAACATACAGCTAGAGAACTAATAAGCAACCATGGTTGCCCCACTCGATCAATGATCCAGAGAGCTCAAACAGAGAGCTGAGAGACAGGCTGACAACACTGCTAGCAGACCACAGTTCACTTTCAAGTTGCAAACTATTTAGAAAACACTCTAGCCACCTCAGCATAATGAAAACTATGGACATTTCAACTTTTCAAGCCATATCAGTTTCCACACTAAGACAGTTTCAATAAGAGATACATAGGAAGATGCTGGGAAAGTATATAGTGATATTAGACTTACAATTGCTTCTTTTGTAGTGTCAGTCACTCCTTTCTTGCGGTTGGTACGACATACTTTGAAGATCTCCACCGCATCAAGCTCTCCATCAACAGTAGCTTCTTGTTCTCCATCAGCGGCAGCTTCTTGTACTCCATCAGCATCAGCTTCTTGTTCTCCAGTAGCATTTTCTTGATTTGCCCGTGTTGCAGCCATTTTCTTTTGCCTCTGTTTGGCATGAAAAGCACATAGTCAAAATTAGTTGACTTCCGCACATAGCAGTGGAGTAAAAAAGTAACAATACAAATAGTGCCCTATTACATATGCATGGAGCTGTGCAACATAGCATCGAGCTCCCGTCGCTTGGTGAAACACAACTTTGCCACGGTTTATCTTGTTCTTTTCAGCTGTTCGCTGCAACAAGTGAAACAAATTATAATTAGATCAAAATTATTGGACCTACTGGACTGAAGCGTGAGAAATTTATGTAGCATCACTTGTGGGGCCTACCAGATAAATGACATAGCTCAAGAATTATAAATGATGTCTGAATAGCAGCTAGAAGAAACATGCCTTTTATTTAAACAGGGTAAAATATGAAAGCAATCAACTAACCATTAAGTCCATAAGAGAATAGACTAGTTCAAATAAATCAGAGAACTTTCACAGATCACAGCCTTACACATTTACTTCAATAAAATCATGCATTCATGCTTCATGTGTACTCAAGTCAAATAAATGGTTTGTTCTCAACTTTTCATGATCACTACTGTCAGAAGCTAAAGCAAATAAATTGAGGGTACTACAGCTTGTTAAATCAAACCAGAAGCTAAGCAAATAACGTTTAACTGCTACCATCACAAATGATGTCCACCAGTAACAATAATACAAGTAAATTTTATTCCCATCTAACTTACAATGATGTCAAACAGCAAGCAAAGATCTCACCAACTAAGCTATGCAGAATAAACTAAGACTTCACCTCAGGTTCCTAATACCAGAAAATTCCAAATATTCAGAAATTTCAGATTCACATACATGATGTAATTCCAGATTCACATAAACTAGACAACAGCAGTCAATGATTAATTTACATGGCAACAATAGGTAGCTGTGGAGTTCAGCAGATAGGACATACCATGTTTTTTGGATCTGACCATTTCTGAACCAGTTCATTCCACTGTGCATCAGTCATGTACGATACAGGAGAGGTGGTTCTGATCTGGTCAATTGGGATGCCCGTGAAGTAGGTTTTCTTCAACATGTAGCTCCTCTGCTTTACAGTGGACTGGAGAACATTATAGCAAGCATCCTTAGTTGGCTGTTGGTTGAAGTCAATGGCCAGCCTTCCCTGAAAATTATTGATATAGATCATTCTCACAGTTAGCTAGAATTCTCTTATACACCTGAAAACAGCGAATAAATTTTGAAAAAGGGAGAGGTGCAGACATAGTATAGAGGAACTTACACTTAACCGTCCACCAAAGCCATCTAGAAGGTTTTGATCTTTTTTGTACTGTTTCCAATGGGTTAGGACAGGAACAGAATCCCTAACAATGACACCAGCCTCAGAAGTGAATTTCGCAGCTTGCACAGGGTCATGTGGCCTTTTGCACCCATCAGCAACTGAAATGGGCAGCTTCTTCTTCATTGCCCTTGTCATCCTATCAAGTAAGATACCCCTTGTTGGTGGTCTAGGCCTTCTTGGAGCTCATGTTGAGTGCTCATGTTGCCAAATGGGTTGAAACCATCTGTAGCTAAGGCAAGCCTCAAGTTCCTCGGATCCTTTGCAAAATCTTTGAACTTCTTATCAAACTCCTTCCAAGCCCTCCCATCAGCTGGATGGCTCATTACATTCTTGACTGGCATCCTAACCTTCTTGTGCCATTGGGTCTCCTCAGCTATTTGTTTCATTGCAAACATCCTCTTCAGCCTTTTTATAAGTGGAAAGTGCCTCAAGACCTTATGAGGAACCCGTCTTTTTCCATCACCGTCTTCCCATCTAGATTCATCACAAATTGGGCACGCTTCAAGCTTGGAATAATCCCTGTCAAACAACGTGGACTTTCGAAACAACACACAATTGTTCTTGCACACATGGATTGAGTCATATGCAAGGCCCAGTTCACCAAGATACTTCTTCGCCTCATCATAAGAACTTGGAAATTCACACCGAGGGAATCCCTCGGACAATAACTTCATGAAGGCACTAAATGCTATACCGCCAACTCGATAGCGAGACTTGATATAAAGAAGTCTCACTAGAAAGGAGAATCTGGAGTGCTCTGATCCTGGGCATAGTTGCCGCTTGGCATCAGCAAGAATTTGGTAAATCTTGGATTCCCTCCATCTGCCTCTAATGATGTGTACAAATCTGCCAGCATCTCTGTGACTTCGTGATCATCATCTCAGTCATCATCTTGGCCATCACTCTGGTCATCCTCGCCCAAATTTATCCCTTCATCATAATCATATCTATCATGGTGCACCTCCGCCTCTCTGGACTCAATAATTTCAGCACCTAGAGACTCCCCATGATGAATCCAGCGAGTGTAAGCAGGCGACATTCCAAATATGTGTATATGGTCATTCACTTCTTGCTGATGCCGTGAAACTTGATTAACACATCAGCGGCATGGACATTTTATCTTGCTGTCTTCAGGGTATTTTCCTCTAACAAATTCCATGAATGCTTCCACTCCATCCATGTAGGCAGGTGTGAATGGTTTCAAATGAACCCAACTTCGATCCATCTGTTTTGGCATACATGTGGAAATTCAGAAAACAGCAACACAAGTAGACTTTGAGAAAAACAGTAATATAACTAGTTCCTGCTAACTAGTTCTGCTAACTCAATGTGCTGAATCTCTACAATTTCTTCCTGCTAACTAGTTCATTTGAAACCATGAGAAGCATTCCAGTACCCAGAAACACAAATCAGCAAGCAATGAAACCTAACTAGATCTGAACTAACCTGAACTCGATGCTGCAGGGACGCCGTCGTGGGACCGAGGGGACGCCGTCACCTTGCCACCGCGGGGACGCCGTGCACCAGGGACACCGCCACGCAGCAGCCGTAGTCCGCCCGCCGGGGACGCCGCGTTTGCCCGCCGGGGAAGCCGCCGTCTGCCAGCCGGGGACACCGCCGTCTGCTCGCAGTGGATGCCGCCACACAGCAGCCTCCGTCCGCCCGCCAGGGACGCCCACCACGCAGCAGCCGCAGCCACCCGCCGGGGACGCCGTAGCCGTCGCAGACGCCGGGGATGCTGCAGCCGCCGGGGACGCCGCAGCCGTCGCGGACAAGTGTTTCTGTGTCGGGGTTGTTTCTGTGTGGCATTCATGTTTGTTCGACATGGGAATTCATGTTTTCTTGTTAAATAAACAAGTATGTACTCCTTCAACAGATGTCGTTGAGTGGTGCAGTGGTAAGAGCTCAACTCAGGTTGCGTCCGGTCTCCGGTTCGAAACCTGACGAGGGCACTATTTTTTGCTGATTTAAAACCTGGGCCGTGTGCTGTGGTAAGAAATAAAAACATGGGCCGTGTGCAGCTGGGCCGTGTGCAGTGGTAAGAAAGGCCGGGCCGTGTCCTCTCCGAGTGCAGTGCTAAAAAGGCCGGCCCACGTAGCGCCGTTGACGTGGACAGCCACGTGGGCATGCGACTGGGCCCACGTTGCCACCTGGCAGCGGGGTACAATGCGCGGTGGGACCGCAGTGGTGGGGTCCAGGGTAGTGGGCCCACGTTGCCACGTGGCAGTGGGGGGTACACTGCGCTGTGGGACTGCTGTGGTGGGGTCCACGTTGACGTGGACAGCCACGTGGTCGTGCGGTGCCCACCGAATCTGACCAGTGGACTAGGGGCGGTGGGCCCACGTTGCCACGTGGCAGTGGTACCACTGCCCGGTGGGACCGCTGTGGTGGGGTCCACGTTGACGTGGACAGCCACGTGGGCCTGCGACTGGGGCCACTCCGTGTTATTCTTTTTCAAGTTGTTTTGTGACGATAACATTGTTGTTCCGTGACGTCCATTTGAATTCGTCATTGGTTCCTCACAGGTAGAACTAGAATGATTCATCTGTGACGAAACATGTTCGTTGTTCAGTGACCATCCTCTGAGTTTCGTCATTATTTTGAGTGGCTTGGCACCGTCACTCGTTATCTGTGACAAAGTTACAAAATTCGTCACGGTAGATATCACTTCCATGACGAATAAATGAAACGTCACTACCAAATTGTCATAGATATTAACATTTCTACTAGTGAAATTTAGTACAAGCATCACCAACAAGATTGATAGGGACACATAAGCATGTGATATAACCATGATCAAAACAAAGCATTTTTCAACATAAATTTCCCTCTCATGAGCATAGGACCTAAACATGGTCAAAATGAGCAAACAACATATAACTCACAAACTTCATGCAAGGTTACAAATTCTCATCACAAGATCATCACAAACACCTACAAGCTATCTCATGTCATGTCAAAGCCACCGAGCCATGTGTCCACTTCTAGATATGATACTTCTCATTGGTGAACATCATGCAACGGTTTAGCACCCAAGATAAGGAATTTAAAGCAAATTTGACATGGAAGCATATTTTTCAAGCACAAGCATTTCATATACCAATTTCAAGATTTACAAAATAAGCATGGTACATGAAGTGCCTTTGCGGCAAAAAGAAGCTTAGGCTTCTCCACAAGGTAGCATGTAGGCTAAACATTCATGATGACAAATGGGTCTTTGACCCCAAATGAAAAGAACATGGTTCCAAGCACAAATTAAGCAAGATATAGCCATAAGTGCACAATTTGAACATGAGAGGCATTCAACTCACAAGAGAGGATCATATATAGCATTTTCACAAAAGTATGCCATCCACAAGCATATACATCCTAAGGCTACAAAGAGCATAGCTATACATCACATGAGCATCACTAGCAAGTCATAAGCTCGTATCCAGCATATCATGGTGATCAAAGTATATAAGAGAAGCACATCTCTAAAGCATATGATACAAAAATGAAAATGCAACATGCATATGTACATGAGATGCCCAACCCAAACTCAAAAAGGCAAAAGAGCACAAAACTCACAAGCTCCCCCTAAACACAAGCACTAGGGCCAAAGAGCATATGAAGCTCACCCTAAATGCAGGATATAGGGCAAAGAGCACAAAGCTTACAAGCTCCCCCTAAATACATGCACTAGGATCAAAAAGCATACAAAGCTCATCCTAAGTACACGCGATAGGGCAAAGAGCAAAAGAGACCAAGTGTCTTAACAAGAGCCACACAACTCAAAGTCTCCAAACTACTTACCTTGATCACTCGCTCTCATCTATCGTCCCCGAAAATGATGTTCTCCTTTGACACCATCGAGATGAGGCTTGAGGACCACCTTCGATCTCCGTTCGCCATCCTCGGGAGTCGATCCACCAAAAGTCCTCCAAGCCTCCCACCTGCAAAATCAAAGCCAAGAGCGAGAGCGAGCAACCGACTCAACACTGGGGTTAGTACAAAATGAGTCAAACCAGTGCCGTGCCATTAGCTCAAAAGTGGGGTTAGCAAAATCCATCCTATCATGCCTAGCAAAGCTGGAACCACCACGGGGAAACCACTGCCGTCTCGCTGGAGGAGTACGAGCACCACGAAAGGGAAGGCGTGGTCCGTAGTCCTTCTGAAACTCAAAACTACGACCCCTCCCATACTCATATCGACCACGAGGTGGAGAGCGTCCAACAAACTCAACACCACCAGACTTAACACACCAACCAAATAAAAACTCCAAAGATCTCAATTGAGTACCATGGAAAGGATACCAATTGAAAGATCACAAATGGCTACCAAAAGCCAAGGCAAACTCTTGAAATCAAATTCCCATTGATAAGCCAAGTTCCCCCTCAACCAAAGCCAACTAGCAAGCAAAAGCTAGGAAAAGAAAGTGCAAAAGAAAAGCTCTAAACCCAAATGAGAAGAAGAAGCAAAACACAACCCGAAGACAAGACAAGCCCAAAGCCACAAGGAAAGCTCAAAACATGTTACACAAAGCATTCACAATACAAGTTAAGATAAATAAAGCATTGTAACATGATTCCACATATATGATAAGCAAGGGCTAACAAACATGTCCACAAGGTGCATAACTATACAAAAAGCCTAGCACAAAAAAAATACCAATGAACAACATGCCAAACATGATACAAGAACTAAACAAAGGCATGATACAAGTTCACATGGATCAACCACCAAGATATATCACAAAGCTAGTCTGACAAGATATACATGAGGGGGCAAACATGCTAACAAGAGAGATACCATGGAGCTAGACAAAAATGATATGGATGAACAACATGTCATAACTACAAGAGAGCAACCATAAAGCATGGCATGATGTTCATATATATCATCCACCACAATATCATACAAAAGATAGCAAGATAGATATACAAGATCACAAAGCTATCATGAACAAGGTGGCTAGCCTACCATGGTTTATACACAAACATGACACAGGAGCAAAGCATGCAACAAGTATACAAGTGAGTACAAGGAGAAAAGGAAAACTCACTATACATGTGTACAAAGGCTTTCAAGAGCCATCCAAAGCGGTGTGGAGAACCATCATTTCTTGATCACCTCATGGACAAAAGATCAAGTACCATTGAGCTCATCTTCTCCAACCACATCTCCATACCTACACACAAGGAGATGAAAAAGACCAAGTCTTGGATCCCAAAGGGTTAGCAAGCACATACTTGGGAATCCAATACATGGTCACACGGGTATGCGATGCACTCAAATTATCATGTGAGTTAGCATGATGCAAATGCCGGTTAGAATGAAAAGGTTTTCGAACACCCTTAGAACCATGCCTCAAAGGAGCAACCCGCGAAGAAGGACGAGTGCTACCGCAAGCAAAAAGGCAAAGGTCCCTCGAGGTCGTAGGAGAAGAACCAACACAAGCACCACGGGAAGCATGTAGCGGACCAACACAAGAAGCACTAGAAACATGTCCACTAGCATAGCCTAACTCACTAGATAGAGTGTCATAAAAACCGTCCACAAATTGTGCCTTCTTAGGCTCACAAGTGTTCATGCCATGAAAAGGGCCATGAACAACCAAAGGCCTAGAAGCACAAGCTCGCCGCATTTTCCTTGCACGGCGGTAGCAAAAGCTCTCTTGATGCCCATCCTTCCCACAAAGTGAGCAATGGTACAAAGGCCTATTGGGAGGCACGGTCCATGTGGACGAATCACCATTCTCTTGTAAGTGAGAAGTCCCTTGGGACTTAGAGCAAGAAGCATCAACCCCAACACTTGTCTTGGTGCCCACGTTAGAATCACACATGCCATGAGAAAGGCCATGTGGCTTCTTAAAAGCTTTGGCACGCACACGTCGCTCATGCTTGACACGGCGAAAGCAAAACTCCACGGTATGCCCATCTTTCTTGCAAAAGGTGCAATGGAACCTCGGTTTGGAAGTATGAGTTCCAAAGAAGTGAGAAGCACCCTTGCCATTGGAATCATCTTGGGCAATACCGGAAGAAGCAACAAGCTTAGGAGTAGCTATGGGAGAGCTATCCAAAGCACTAGCACACTTGCCACCATCCAAAGACTCACACTCAAGAGAAGAAGTCGACTCCAATTGAGAAAAAGAAAATTTAGAAGCATCAACATTGGAGTGACAAGAAAAGCGAGAATCCAAACCCTTGGCACAAAGACTCTTGCACCTTGTGCGCAAAACCTCATTTTCAGATTTGAGGCGCTCACAAGTACCACATGTCATATTTCTTAAATTATCGATTTCTTCTTCAATGCATTTAGCATATGTGGTACGCAAGAGTTCATTTTCTTTCTCAAGGTTGGCACTCATCTCATCATGCTCAACCAACTTGGCGCTCATATCCTCACGCATCTTTTTCAAAGCCAAAACTTCACTTTCCAAATCAATGCATGACGTGCAAACAAAATCACATGAACAAGCAATATCATTTACATCTAACAAAGCATCAACCTTATCACAAGAAGTATAGCAAGCATCCTCAACAATCAACAAAGAGCACTTGCTACAAGGCATGGATTTCATATCACAAATTTCAGCCCTAGCATGCTCAAGTTCATCTACACATGTGGTGTGAGTCAATTTTAGTTCATTTATTTCAGCAAGCAAAGACTCACAAGAAACACATGGCAAGGAAGCACTTGTCTCCAACAAAGCAATCTTACTTCTTGCCACATCAAGATTAATATTCAAAGCAACACAAGAGTTGCACGACATAGAAGCATTAGATTTCAACAAGTCAATTTCAGATTGCAAGTTAGCAAGAGATGATCTCAATTCATCATTCTCAAAATCAAGATTGTCGCATGCTCTTCTAAGAGCTTCAACATGCTTTTCGCGACAATTAATTTCATCTTTTAGTTTCTCATTTTCAGAACACAAGGCATCACAAGATTTGCATGGCAAAGGTGAGTTCTTAAGCTCAACAAGCATCTCGCCGTAAGCACAAAGACGAGTGAACAAACCAATGATACCTTGGGAGAGCTTCACTTTGCTTCTCTTGCTAAGCTTGTCGTGGAGATCATCTTCTTGAGCTACCAAAAGCCGCATCAATGCCATTGCTTCCTTATCTTTCTTCAAATCCTCACACTTCCGTCTCCACTTGCGGTCATCTCCCAATGCAAACTCCATCACATCAATCTCTGAAGACAAAGACACACAAGAAGAAGAGCTTGGTGCCATACTCAAAGCACCGGTTAGGATTAGTTGAAAGCAAGCTCAAAGCGCGCAAACCAAAGCCTCAAGCAAAAGCGCACTTTTCTCTGTCGCCATATGGATCACAAAGCCAGTTAAGGTGGAGTGATCCGTAACCAAGCTCTGATACCAATTGAAGGACCAGATTGGCGACCAGAGAGGGGGGAGTGAATGGGAGCCGATAAAAATTCTCTTCTTGAAAGAACTCAGCCTATATTTTGATTGCCACCCCAAAACACACCTCGCGTCTAATTGCCAAGATGACACGAGTCAACTAGTGACACGCTCACCGTAGGAACAATTCGACACACTCAAAGCGTAGCGGAAACCAACACAAAGTGATGCACCGAAAAGCTTGCGCAAGAGGGACACCAAGCAAAGTCACCACTAATCACTCTGACTATGTATGCTTCAATTAACAAGTAAAATACCTGTACAAATAGCTAACCATGTCATAGTGATAAAATGATAACCGCAAGGAATAAATAATGGGGCAAAAAGCTAATTAACTAATCAAAGCAAATATTAGCTAGTGCTGCAGCTAGAAGGCGACTTCACTAGCAATAGCAAGAACCCCCTGACTAGCAGCTGCCCACCGAGCTCCAGGACACGTACGGGAAACAAGCAAATTCAAAACAATAGCTAATCATTACACCATCACTAGCTACTGTAGCAGGAAAGGGACAGCTAGCAAGAACAAATCAACAGCAACTGACGGCCTGCTGCATTCCTGTGCGTGCGCATCGGCCTGCAGCTGGCCACTCGCCTAGATGCTGCTCGAGCCTGTGAGCTGAGTGCGGCTGCTGGGTGCGTAGCGCGTGCGTGCCGTCTGCTGCTACTGGTCAAAGCGTGCTGCTGCGTGCTTGGGCGAGCGCGTGCTGCTGCCGTGCTGCGTGCTTGGGCGAGCGCGTGCTGTGCTGTGGCTGCTGCGCCTGGTGTGCGTGCCGCTATGTGAGCGAATGCTGGCTGCCTGCCCTGTGCCTGAGAGCCTGCAAACGAACAGACAGAGAACGTGCAGAACAAAAACGATCTTACACGGACTGTCCGTCGGTGTGAGCCGGACCGTCCGTGAGACACTGGCAGACCGTCCGCGAGTCAAAGTACGGACCGTCCCAAAATGCAAACAGAACCTCCAGAGATGAACTGCACCTCGTGGACTGTCCGCCCTAGCCACGCGGGCCGTCCGCCCAGACTGTCCGAAAACTCTCGCACAAACAGCTACAGTGACTCGTAGGGAATCACTCCCAAATCCATCATCGGATTTTCCAAACCACTTGGAGTCTTGAGACGAAATTTTGGGGAGATGATGAGCACCCCAAGAGGAGTATATGTCCCAAAAATTTCGGCCTCTAACTCCCTACAACTCCCGGAATCGCGAATCTTGGCCAAGAACAATATGAACTAGGGTTCATCCAAAAATCACTGAATCGGAGGGCTTTCCACGAGTTTGGAGGGGCAATGTCACCAAGAAAAGAGGCATAAGGTCCTCATGTGTGACTCCCACAACAAATCCCGCACAGAAACACCCTCAAAATCCCTCCACGAAAATCCACCGAAAAAGCCTCCAAAAATCGCAGAAAAGGAAAAATACCGGGAGCAAAGGATTTGACACGAGATTGAGAAGGAAGATTTTACTATGAATATCTTAGCCAAATCTGGTTACAAGCCACTCACAAGAAACACAAATCTTGGATGGCAAAAAGCTCAAACAAAGAGTCAACTCTCTCCTTTCTTCCTCTCTCCCAAAGAGCACCCCAAAATGAAAGAGCACTCCCACCACTAGCCATAGAGTTGGCTGAAAATTCAGCCCTCTCCTCCTATATATAGGCCCTCCGGAAAAGATCGAAGTAACCCTACACTAGGAGTTACAATTCAAGCCCTCACAGGAGCATTTTGGTTAACACATGAAGTTCTCCATCGGACGGTTGCGGATCCATCGGGCCTTCGCGTCCGCCCAACGCAAGCACCTCGATCATGTTGCGTGTCGCCCGCTTCGAAGCTTTTCGGCGCGCTCGGATCCCGTCTCCGCCCGCCGAGCCTCCGATTTTGGTTTTGTGGCTCAACCAAGTAACCCCGATGGTTTTGTGGCTCAACCAAGTAACCATGCGGCCCGCGCTTGATCCCGTTCGGCCACCGGGCCCATCGAGATGAGCCTAGTTGTCTCTCCACTCCTCGGAGGCCACACAGACTAAGACCTTTCGCGCCCGCTCTTCACCTGCACCAACGCAAATCAAGCCGCAACCTGCACCTGCAATACTCAGCCAAAAGTCAGTCCACACCACGTTGTCAATCACTCATCACACCAAGGAGCGACCATCTGCCGGTCCTCGGATGCTCCGGTCCTCACACGTCTATTTTTTTAAGTCATACGGATATAAGGATCTTCCTTCTGCGTTCTTATCCGGACCAAAGCACACTCGTGTACCCACCAAATATTTCGCATGCCTACCGGGGAAAACGCCTGCATATTCCGCCCTATACTTGTAACAGGATTCCTAAGTAGTGTAGGCCTTCGTATTCCGAGCATCCCACGTATTTTCATGGCTACTGTAATCCCGTAAGGCATGCTCTGCCACGAGGTGCACGCTGCCTTATGATCGGTCATGATTCGATAAATAGGCGTGCCCCCAAGGCCTTTGCTCATCGCCTCTTCATCCTCCACGCATTGTGCTAGCAGACCTCTCTATTTGGTTCTGCGCGTTGTGAAAAGAGGTGAGCTCTTAGCTTCCGCGTCATGTTTTTACTGGTTACAATCATTTTTCTGGTCAGTGCTTATCATGTTTACGTTGTTGTTAAGTGTGTAGGAGGATGGCTTCTGATGCGAAAAGAGGAACCGCCAACTTTCATGATGTGCCACCTTCGCAGGGGCCAGGATACATGGATCCATATGATCTGTACGACATGGACGAAGCGGACGAGGAAGAAACGGAGGAGATGAAGAAAGATGCTTTGGCTTGGCTGCAGAGCAGGGTTACACTCGTGTGCTTTGCCATGATCGCTATGTGTGCCCTTACTGCAATCTTGCTCACCGGCAGTGGGGTTTTCATGACATCCTACAGCATGCTTCTCACTTTGGTCGCTTAGGATGTACCATGAAGTCGAGGGGTAGGCATCGTGCATTGGAGGAATATCTCCGCACGGATCCACGTTATGCTACATTCTGTCGTGCATTAGGTATGGCGGGATAGACGTGTGTCGTATCCATCTCCATGATCGTGTCTGTTGTCTTCCTCGTTGCCAAGTCCGAATGCTTCGTTGTTGGGTGTGTGTTTGTGCGTGCCTGTGTCAGTACCACTGTACGAGTGTAGGTTTATGGGGTGTATCATGTATGTGCACATTTAAGTTGAATAATTTGGGCAAGGTGACCATCATTTACGTTCTGCATATTTTTGGCAAAATGGTGAATTTAGTCAAACGGTAAATTTGTAAAATCGGTCATCATTTATGTGTGTATCTGCAATGTGGTGCAGTGGGATAAGAATAAAATATCACATGACAAGACATTACATCTCAGACTATGACAACGCATCATGACCAGGGAAATCTACTGAAGCAAGGAAGGTGATCATGGAAAAGAATACCAATGTTCTTCATGGATAACAGGGGATACAGGGGATTTTCCTACCACTACAAGATTCACAGAGCAGGAAGACAGGGGATTGATCTTTTCCATCCAAAAGAAAACATACTATTGATCTTTCCATCCACAAGACCACCTATATGAACATGAAAAAGAAAACCCAAATCCGAGTAATCTAAGACGACCTCTCTGAGGAGTTGTCGGTGTTTTAGACCGGCAACCTACCAAGGGGTTACCCGAGGTAAACGATTGTGGTGGGGATTGCCAGACCTAGAACTCGAAGGTATGCACAAGGACACAGGACACAAGATTTATACAGGTTCGGGCCGCCAAGGTGGCGAACCCTACGTCTTGTTTGGGGTATCAAGTATGGCGCCCTGCGCTTGGTGTTGGGTTGTTCAGATGTCCTCCTAGGAACCTGTTGACGGATAAAACTCGTATCCACCTACCACTACAAGAAAATCGTTGACTAGTGACGCAACCACATTTTAGCGTCATTGATTTATGACGTTCCTGGCTGATCTCGTCAAAATATTTCACTTCCGAGTAAATTTAGTGACAAAAAAACTTTCGTTATTACGGTTGGTACTGTAGCCGGGCTTTCACTATTCCATGCTATTTTGTGACGCCATAAGCTCTGAAAAAACGTCATAATAAACCAATATCGGTCCCACATGTAAGCATTATTTTAAAAACAGAGTGTTC
This sequence comes from Cenchrus fungigraminus, assembly GCA_036936925.1. Classification (NCBI taxonomy): domain Eukaryota; kingdom Viridiplantae; phylum Streptophyta; class Magnoliopsida; order Poales; family Poaceae; genus Cenchrus; species Cenchrus fungigraminus. The sequence goes on along the minus strand of CM072768.1, from coordinate 70,115,008 downwards.
CAAGTCGTCATAAAATTCAGTAGGGTCCCACATGTAAGCATTTTTTCGAAAATAGAGTGTTCTAAGTCGTCATAAATTTTTCCAGGGTCCCACATGTAAGCATTTTCGCCATGTCAGCGGCGTCATAAACCAATTGTGGTCCCACATGTAAGCATTATTTTAAAAATAGAGTGTTCCAAGTTGTCATAAAATTCAGTTGGGTCCCCCATGTAAGCATTTTTTTCGAATCTTTAATATAAATCAGTAATTCGCAGGCGAAACGCTTCACTGCCTTCGCAAAGACTCTCGATTTTTGCTACGCGCAGATCTGCAACGGCTCGTGGTAGGAATGGCGGATTCTGGCGGTGATGAGAGGGTGGTTTATGCGCCACCTCCCGGCTACGAGTTCATGAAACAGGATGACAAGGTCAGTCCTCTGGTTTGAGCCACTATATTTTCCCCTATCGACCTAGGGATGGGGATTTCTAGTTTGGGGATCTAGAGGATGGATGACCATATACAGTAGATTCATATTTCATCGTACACTCAGATTTGAATTGCAATTGGTGTTAGAAGTTGATTCAGTTAGTTTTCAGTTTGCATCGTTTGATGTATTGATAGGTTCTTGTATTTTTCTAGCTTCTGGAGGTGCTTGAATCCACTGAATAGCTGAGCTGATTTCATCGTACACTCAGATTTGAATTGCAATTGGTGTTAGAAATTGATTCAGTTAGTTTTCAGTTTGCATAGTTTGATGGATTGATAGGTTCTTGTATTTTTCTAGCTTCTGGAGGTGCTTGAATCCACTAAAGCTAAGCTGCAGAAGGTGAAGAGAGACCTGCAAGAGGCTCTAAATTACAAGCACCTGTATGAGCAATCGTTACAGCAGCAGAATGAACAACTGAAAGAGATGAATCAATTGCTGCAACAGGAGAAAGACCAGCTGAATCAAATGGCATTGTTACAGCAGGAGAACATTGCCCTGATGGAAGAGCTAACCAAAGAGAGAGGCCATGTTAATCAATTGTTACGGCAGCAGAATGACCAGCTGAAAGAGAATCAGCAATTGTTAGCGGAGAATGCCCTGTTGAAAGAAAGAGCAAATATACTCTGACTGAGCTGCAGACAATCGATAAAACATATCTGGTGTTACTGCTAGCTAGACGGTTCATAGGTGGTGTGTACTTTGTGGTGATGAATTTGTTTGTATTTTTGTGTTTGCTACTTGCTGGTGGTGTGAACTTTGTGGTGATGAGTGCTATGAGATTCCATCTTATTATGCCGATTTGGTTTAATCTGTTTCAAATTGAGTCGAGCATACTCACCATTCTGAATTAATTTTGCTGATGTTTTGCTGGTTCATTCTGTTGATGTTTTGCTGGAAGGACCTTTCTGAGTAACGATCGCAAAACTACTTGTTTCCTACTGTTGGTCACGAAGTGTTGCAAAAACAATTTGCCATAGTAAGGGTTCGAACTAGAGACCTATAGGAACAAGACAGCACTATCTACCACTGCACCACCTCTTGGTTGTGTCAATTTAATGAGAAACACTTTCCACCCCAACCACAACACGGAGCGGTTGTTCTGATAAGTTGGCGGGAGAAAAGCCCACGCTGTAGCAAAAAAATAGTTTTCCCGCAGCCCGCTCCCCGAAACGGGAAAATGAAGAATGGAGAGGCGAGTAGGCTACCAACACGGATCATTCCGGTGGTGATTTGCGACTTCCAACGGCTGCTCACTCCTACGGGCGCAACCTGGGTGATACTTGCTGTAGCGGCGTGTCAATCTGGTAAGTAATTTTGTGTTCAATCCGGAAAATTTCATTTCGCAGAATGTTCTCCTTTTCGATTCGTTCTGTGGTCAGTAATTTTGAGTTGGATTCGCCAAAAACTTTCCAGATGGATAGACACTGGATAACCGGTTGTACTGGTTTTACCACCGATCATGAGAAAGAGGTCTAGGATTTCATGGCATTTCTTCGGACAAGATACGCTGAGGACGAAGTAATACTATGCCCGTGTCGTCGATGCCTTAATAAGTCTATAGGGACTATAGAGCGAATTGGAGTTCACTTACTTGTGAGTGGGATGGCAACCACTTACACTCGGTGGATCCATCATGGAGAAGCTTTGGAGGATATGGTTGACGATGATGAAAATGTACATGATAATGCAATTCTGCCGGATGCAGAGGGGGATGTGGATAATGCAGCTCCACGGGATGGTGGTGATCAGGAAACAGTCTAGGAAAACTAATACATATCGGGTATGGAGGAGGATGAAGGCCCTGGAGATGATGGGATGTCTGAATTGATTGCTGACTTGGGCAAGGGTCAGATGCTCGGTGAGAAAATGTATGAATTTGTAAAGAAACATCTGAACCGTAAGGTGTCACCGACATCTTCATATGCACAATTTACATTTGTTGTCAAGTTACTTCATATAAAGTCTTTCAGTCGGATGAGCAACGTCGCATTCAATGCAGCGATGAATTTGTTACAAAAAGGATTCCCAGAAGCGTGTCTTCCAGACTCTTTCGATGCGGCAATGAAGTACATATGTCCCATGGGACTCGGCTATGAAAAAATTCATGTTTGCAAAAATAATTGTATATTGTTTCACAAGGAGAAGTATGTCAAACTTGATGTGTGCCCAGTATGTTGTGAAGCGGATTCAAGATGGAAGGATGCAGACACCAACAAGCGCGTTCCTCAAAAGGTATTGAGGCATTTTCCGCTGATTGCCAGGCTGAAGAGGATGTTTCTTTCATCAAAAACAGCAAAGGATGCATGATGGCACGAGTCGAAGCGAAAACCGGTGAACAATGAGCTTAGCCATCTAGCTGATGGTGAGGCATGGAAAGAATTCAATAAAAGATGGAAAAAATTTGTAAAAGATGCTAGGAACCTTAGACTTGGTCTTGCAACTGATGGTTTCAATCCATTTGGCAACATGAACAACTCATATAGTATGTGGCCAGTATTTGTTGTGCCGTATAACATGCCACCATGGGTATGCATGGAAGAATCAAACTTCATGATGGCCTTATTGATCCCTGGGCCGAGTTCTCCATCAAAGGATTTTGATATCTTCATGGAACCTCTCGTCGAAGAGCTGCAGCAACTTTGGAAGGGTGTATGGGCAATCGATGCTGTTGAGGGTAAAGGATTTAAACTGCGTGCTGCGGTTCTTTGGTGCATACATGATTATCCAGCATTGAGCACATTGTCTGGGCGAGTCACGAAAGGCTATTTTGCCTATGTGCGTTGCGACAAGGATCCTTGCTCAAGGAGATTGAAGAACAAGATATGTTACATTGGGCATCGTCGTTTCCTTCCAACTGACCATCCATGGAGAAAAAAGAGAGCAGATTTTGATGGTACTGTTGAAAACCGAGAAAAGCCAGAGCAGTTTACCCATGAGGAGCTGAAGCAGCAACTGGAGACGGTTAAAGACGTTAGACCAGGAAAGCATCCTCTACCTCAAGGAAAGAAAAGGAAGCGAGAATCCGGATAGTGCTGGAGCCGAAGGGTTTGTTTGTGGGACTTGCCATACTGGTCATCTCTGAAGTTGGCACATAACCTTGATGTGATGCACATTGAGAAAAACATATGCGAAAACCTTATTGGAACGTTGCTTAAAATTGCTGGGAAGACAAAGGACACCATCAATGCTAGGGTTGATTTGGAAGAGATGGGCGTAAGATCAAATCTACACATGGTGGCAACTGAGGATGGTGAGTCATGCAAAATGCCAGAAGCTCCATATGTACTTTCAAAAATGAAACAGAAGCTGTTTTGTGATTTTATAAGTTCGGTGAAGTTCCCAGATGGATATGCTTCAAACTTAGCTAGGTGTATTGTTGCAGATGGATGCAAACTACAAAGACTGAAAACTCATGATTGTCATATCCTACTCCAAAGGGTTTTGCCAGCTTGTCTTCGCGGTTTAGTGAACAAAGAGATATACACAGCTATTGCAAAACTAGGAAACTTCTTTCAGCAACTATGTTGCAAAACTCTGAAGTTGGATGTCTTGCAAAAATTGAAAACAGATATCCCAATAATTCTGTGCAAGCTTGAGAAAATTTTCCCTCCTGCCTTCTTTGATGTTATGGTCCACTTGGCTGTCCATTTGCCTGAGGAAGCAATCCTGAGAGGTCTAGTACAATATGGATGGATGTATCCCGTTGAAAGAAGGCTATGCACATTGAAGCGTTCAGTGAGAAACCAAGCTAGGCCTGAAGGATCCATTGCAGAAGCATATGTTCCTAATGAGGCTTTGACATTTTGCTCTAGGTACTTCGCGGCTGATGATGTGGCCACACGATTCAATCAGGTTGGAAGGAACAGAGAGAATGCTGATTTGTCTGTAGATGGAACATCCTGTTTCGATCACAATGTTCAAGTTCTTGGACCAGGGACCACTTGTTGGCTTGGGTCAAAGTACGACAAGGTGGTTTGGTATCTGCTAAACAATTGCGAAGAGGTGAAGCCATATATCAAGTAAGTAAATCACCATTGCAATGATAGAACTACAATTATTTCATTCTAACTTTGAGATGGTACTGCTTTGCAGAGTGTTCAAGAATGAATTAAAAGTGAAAGGTGTGTCGGACGAGGATATTGATCGTCGAATTGCTACAGAATTTCGGCCCTGGTTTAGATCGCATGTTAGTATTCATTTTTTTTGTTTGGTAGCTAGCTTATATTACCTTGTGAGGACCTTTACATAGGACTATATTAAAAAAACTATGGCTCTTCTGTACAGATTACAAACAATCCAGTGAGCGACGGCAACCTATATGCATTATCTGCGGAACCAGACCGGCGAGCAAAAACTTATACAGCATGTATTGTAGGCGGTGTCCGGTACCACACCAAGGCCCGAGAGGCAAATAGGAAGACACAGAACAATGGAATCATGACTACAGGATCACATAAAGACATTAAAGAAATTGAGTTTTATGGTTCACTAAGAGACATTATTGAGCTGCGGTACAACTCGGGGCTTGATAGAGATCGAACTGTTGTTTTATTCCAGGTTGACTGGTATGATCTGGAAGGGACCAAGAAGGAACCGAAGATTAGAAATGATGGTTACTTCACAAGCGTCAATACTGGAGATTACTGGTACCAAGATGATCCCTACATTCTTGCTGAACAAACAACGAAGGTCTTTTACTTGCCAGACACCCTACTACAATACCCATGGAGAGTGGTGCAAAAATTTGAGCACAGGCATTTGTGGAGCTATAATGAAAATGAGGAGGACATAGCTCCCACTGGCATGGTACTTGCATAGCAAGATGATGAAATTGACCAAACCTTGCATGATGTTATCCTTGATGATGGTCTCGGTGATGGTTCGGAGGTTCCGGTGCCTATTGCTGGCGAGGAGACTGTGGTTGCAGCCGCTGAAGTTGACGCAATTTGCCAGCAGGAGCTGTCTAATGTGGATGGATTCAATTCTGAAGATGAGGACGACGACACTCTATTGCAATACGTCGATGAAGATGAAAATGCTGCCGATGAAAGTGACGACGACTAGGATATCAAATCAGAAAATGTTTAAGTCGATCCGAACTGAAATCATGTGGACCTTATGATTTATATGTAATTTATATGTAGTTGAAGTGCACTTTCCTAAATATTAAACCTGTCGTAGGTGCCTACTATCCGGTTCACTGTATTATGTAGCATCGAAACTTCCTGTTTCATCTTTACAAAATATACATTTGCGCATGGGGATGCTGATTATCCGGTACGTTGTATTATAAAACAACGGAACATCTTGTTGGGGTATGTGAAAGTGTTAATCTCCAATGTGGGCATGATCGAGGAGTATGCAACGTGACGTGCTCATGATCATGTAGTACTAGGCGAACAAATCGATGAAGGAAGGGATGTGTTGATCTCCAATGTGGGCATGATCGAGGAGTATGCAACGTGACGTGCTCATGATCATGTAGTACTAGGCGAACGAATTGACGAAGTAAGGGATGTGTTGATCTCCAATGTGGGCATGATCGAGGAGTATGCAACGTGACGTGCTCATGATCATGTAGTACTAGGTGAATGAATCGACGAAGGAAGGGATGTGTAGATCTCCAATGTGGGCATGATCGAGGAGTATGCAACGTGATGTGCTCATGATCATGTAGTGCTAGGCGAACGAATCGACGAAGGAAGGGATGTGTTGATCTCCAATGTGGGCATGATCAAGGAGTATGCAACGTGACGTGCTCATGATCATGTAGTACTAGGCGAACGAATTGACGAAGGAAGGGATAGATGTGTTGATCTCCAATGTGGGCATGATCGAGGAGTATGCAACGTGACGTGCTCATGATCATGTAGTACTAGGCGAACGAATTGACGAAGGAAGGGATGTGTTGATCTCCAATGTGGGCATGATCGAGGAGTATGCAACGTGACGTGCTCATGATCATGTAGTACTAGGCGAACGAATCGACGAAGGAAGGGATGTGTTGATCTCCAATGTGAGCATGATCGAGGAGTATGCAACGTGACGTGCTCATGATCATGTAGTACTAGGCGAACGAATCGATGAAGGAAGGGATGTGTTGATCTCTAATGTGGGCATGATCGAGGAGTGTGCAACGTGACGTGCTCATGATCATGTAGTACTAGGTGAACGAATCGACGAACGAAGGGCTGTGTTGATCTCCGATGTAGGCATGATCGAGTAGTATGCAACGTGACGTGCTCATGATCTTGTAGTACTAGGCGAATCGAATCGACGAAGGAAGGGATGTGTTGATCTCCAATGTGGGCATGATCGACTAAGTATGCGAATGGATTGTCCGGTTCTTTGTATTATGTATGACAAGACCATCCTGTTATGACTTTCATACTCATCGACATACGTCCAGAGGATGGTCCGGTCTGGTATACATCAGAACAGAGGAACTTCCTTGTAAACTACAGGTACGAAAGGCGCTTCCCATTTCCTGGTCACAGGGTGCCAACAGCGCACTACACACACTTTATGGCTTTATCCAATGGCGTGTCACTCGTGCTGACCCGCCATCACCCTATTTACTGTCTCCTCACTTGAGGTGCAACCCCTTGGTAGGATTCCGCTGCCGCCGCCGCTTGCAGCAGGCTCCAGCGGATTCCTCAATCCGTCGCCGAAATCAGAGGTATGCGTCCGCCTCCAGGCTCCAGCGGATACTGCAATCCGCCGCCGAATTCTTGGAATGGCACTAATTCGAGAAATTCATTGCAGATGGGACGAGATGGTGGCAAGAGAGATGGAAAGGTGCTTGATCCTCCTCCGGCGAAGCGACAACGAATGTCGCAGCTGACTTCTGAAGGCACGTCTGGTCCTCAGACGAGGCTAATGTGCAGGCCTGCGGCACGGGATTCTTCCTCTGCCCCTACACGCCGCACAAGGGGTGGGTCAACCTCGGTGCCTTCCTGCCGCACAGGGGGTGGGTCAACCGCGGCGCCTTCCTGCAGCACACGGGGTGGGTCAACCGTGGGCCGTCACCCGCCCCGCCCTTCAGAGTTTCTTGCGCCAGATCCTAGGAAGGAGAAACAGGTACAACTTCACCCTCCACCGGAAGAGCCGCTTAAGATGATGGACCTGCGCAACCACACCTACCAAATGATTAAAGGTCCTAGATGGGTGCCTGAGAAGCATTGGTGGGACAAAACCAAGGACAAACGGGTCGAACCAAGATTTAGGAATGTCCTTCAGCAAACTTTCCATTACAACCACAAATACCTGCCCTTGAAACTGTACCAGCATAGGGTTATAAATTGGGATCATATGACGTTGGCCGCGGGAGGGGATGTTAAGGCATACTTCGATGATCATCCCGGATTGGCTGATTTGATCTCAATGCATCATAAGTATGTTGAGGATTGGGTGAGAGTTTTTTATGCTACTGTGTACATTGCCGATACTAGGGCGTACATCATGTTCATGTTTCAGGGACGCCAGTATACTCTTTTCCAACACCATATTGCTGACAAACTTGGATTGAGGGATTTTGAAATAGGAAAGTACGACCATAAGACATCCCTACATAATATTGTCTACGGGGATCGTGAACCACCTCGGTGTAGTTTGCTCGGTGGGTCGTTCCCGTCCGACGAGGAGATGGCCGGACTTTTTGAGTTGTTCACAGGTAGGCGAGCATATCGCACGCCTGACATGCTTACCACTGAGGCAAATGTGGTTCACCGGGTACTACGGAAGACATTGTTACCACGGATTGGCAATGTAGAGTCAATCACTAGTCTTCAGCAGTTGCTTCTCCTTCACGTCATGACTGGCCGGCCCTTCGACACCGTGGAATTCATTTTAGCCGAGATTGAAGATGTTATCTTTGATGGGTTGACCGTGGCCCGAAATATGTCGTATGATCACTGGATCTCCTTCATGCTGAGTAGTCTTACTAGAGTAGATGAAGATGGGGAAAGGGTGCGAACCGGACCCAAAGATTGGCGTCCCGAGTAGATGATGTCCGAGACACATTTCAAGGAATATAGGCATGCGAGACCAAGATACAGACGTCGTGGCCTAAGGGCTACAATTGAGCCATCTCCTAGTGACATTTGTTCCTCAGACAGTGAAGGCAATGAGGCGTCTCCAGGGAGACATCTCCGAGTACATGATGGTGCATCACTACCCACTGAAAAAACAGAAACAGTTCCAGTTACTCCAGCAACAACCAGTGAGCCAATGGACTCTTCCTTCTTTGTGAAACTGATCCTTGAAAATCAGCGTGACCAGAGAAAGTTCCAGTCAATGATGGAGATGAGGATGGCTGAAGGACCGATTAGGCGAACCAGAGAGGGGGGGAGTGAATGGGAGCCGATAAAAATTCTTCTCGAAGGAGATGGGAACTCCAACAAGACGAACACGGCTTCCAACTCACGTCTCCGACCCAACTACCCAAATTGGTCAAGACCACGCAGCCACTAGAGTGCTACTGGTCCTAGGAACCAACACTCAACCTTCCTAGCCAAAACTCACCAAAACACACAGCGGAAACTTGCACGGCTTGCTGCCTGTGCTACACCGGTCAGACCGATGGCCTGCGCCGGTCAGACCGGTGACACCGGTCAGACCGGTGGACAGAGACGGTCAGGCCGGTGGCTACAGCAGCCGCACAGCAAACGTTCCAGGAAGCCTCAGTGAATCCTCTAGGCCCTGGAACAAAAACCACCACGAAACACAACCTGTGAGGAAGAAGAACCCCTCACAAAACCTAGCAAAACAACTCCAAACACTCCAAGAACTGAACAGCAGGACCACGGGACAAAACCACACGGACAAGGCTGTTCCCCGAGACAAAAACCCACCAAGGGCTAGCACCGGTCAGACCGGTCAAGAGCACCGGTCAGACCGGTCGTGCCTGGGCAGCTCGGGAAGAACAGCGCCCGCGAGTCAACTCCTCCAAATCCAACTCCCGATCTCCCGATTCGCTCCACGGTTTTGCACAAGACTTTGGGGATAGTAGGAACACCTCATGGGTACTCCATAGCCAAGATTTGGTCCACCAAAACTTGTCAAATCAAGAGGAATCGAAGAAATCCCACCAAGAACGCCTCTAACCCTAGAGCCACGAAAACCCCAAAATCGAGCCCCTTTGCTCACGGATTTGGAAGGGGAATCAAAGGGAAAAGAACCACGAAGGGTTCATGCATACATCCCCCACCAAATCCCAAAGAGAAAGGCCTCGAAATCGCTCCAAGAAAATCGCCAAGAAATGGCTCCGAAAATCACCAAAAAGGAGAAACGGGAAAGACACATCCAAGCCTTGAGGAACCACGCCGAATCATCTATACATACCAAAGAGGTTCATACAAGGTCTAGCTTGCCGCCCGATCATCCTTCCCTCTCACAAGATCTCACCATGAAGCTCTCAAGCTAGTCCTACGAAAATCCTAAGAAAATAGGAAGGAAAATAGGAAAACCAAATGAGCTAGGGTTCCAAGAGATGGCTGCCATCCTCTCACCACTTGGGTTATATGGAGGCAACCGAAAGACTAAAATACCCTTACTAGCTAACTAGGGATACATGCCCCTCGAGGGCGAAATTGGAAGTCTTTGTCTTCGCACCATCGGACGGATGCCCAGCGACCGCAAACTTGCTTAGCCTCGACGCAAGCCTTGCGATCCCGACGCGTGTCCTCCGCTTCGAAGATTCCGGACTGCGTCGTCGCACACCGGTCAGACCGGTGCTCCTCACCGGTCAGACCGGTACCCACCGGTCAGACCGGTCAGACCCACCGGTCAGACCGGTCTGGAGCTGCTGCACCTCCGTCTTCGGTTCTTCGGTCTTGGCTTTGTGGATCAACCAAGGAACCCAGTGGTTTTCTGGTGAACCACCGGAAACCCCGCGAACTCGGTGTAGCCTCCGCCAATCACCACTCATGACTCGGCTCCCACGTAGTCCCGGCTCGACCTTGGTTTTGAGGCTCAACCAAGAAACCGTCCATGACTTCATCTTGCCGTTCTTGCCACCATGCGGCCCGCACTTGACCCCGCTGGCCACCGGGTCCCTCGAACCAAGCCTACTTGTCTTCTCCACACCTGGAGGCCTCACCGGCAACGACCTTTCACGCTTGTTCTTCACCTGCACCTGCACCAGTCAAGCCGCAACCTGCACCTGCAATACTTAGCCAAGAATCAGTCCACACCACGTTGTCAATCACTCATCACACCAGGAAGCGACCATCCACCGGTCCTCGAACCACACCTGGCTCTCAATGGCACAGCAGGAGGAGTTAAACCGCGCACACTCGGAGCAGATATCACAAATGGTAACACAACACCAGCATACTATGGAGAATTTTGTGAATGCTTCACTCAGTCACCTTCACCAAATTAACGGCTTACCGCCACCGCCCGCTCTACTCGCACCTATTGGTCAGACTCCCTTGCAACTCATGCCTCCTACCAACTTGGGTAAATCATCTGAAGTCTATGAGCTGCCTCATAGTTCAACAATTGGTTCACAATGGATGATAGAAAAGGACTCCAAAGAAGAAAAGGAAGCAGATGCAACTATACTCAAGGTTCTATCTGATATTGCAGCAGAGGAAACGAATAAGGAAGATCCTTTGGCGGCAACAGCAAATGGTCCGGAAGATCCTACTCCAGCTACCTCGGAAGGCTCTCGTGCAGCTGATCCTGCTCCAGCTCCTGTACGTCGAAAGGCTTTCCTGCTCCTGCTCCTACTCCTGCTACCTCAGAAGGCTCTCCTGCTCCTGCTCTTGCTACCTCAGAAGGCTCTCCTGCTCCTACTCCTGCTACCTCAGAAGGCACTCCTGCTCCTGCTACCTCAGAAGGCTCTCCTGCTCCAGCTCCTGCTCCTGCTACCGAAGAAGGCTCTCCTGCTCCTGCTCCTGCTCCGACTCCGGCTCCTGATGACCCTCTTCACAATCCTGTTACATCAGCTCCTTCGAACACTGACGAAAAAGAGGTAGAATGTTAAACATTCCTTTTATTGTCATTGATTCCATTTGATTGTTGTATTCGAGTTGAACAATACATTTTTCTTCACGTGTGCGAACCAGCTATAAATAATCGTTTTGCCTGGGCTTTGAGCTCAGGTCTTCACAATTGCTGACCAAGATGAAATTGTACCGGAGTCAGAAGACTCCCAATACTCTTGTACCGGGTTGCAGAATGAGATACAGGTACCAGCACTCTGTTTCCAGAGTAGAATATCGTACTTGTGTCGTGACATTGAAGACTGCGACTTCCATACGATTGAATCCTCCGATTGGATTAATGGCTTGGATCAATGCGGGATTCCTACAACCAAAACGGAGAGTTCTACGGCCTCGACATCACGCAATGCATGAGTCGTGCTATGCAGAAAACAAACCCAACACTCCCTACGCATGCTTTTGTTTGTAATTTTCAATGTAATCCTTGAATCATATCACAATACCGATGTTTGATGAGAGGAAGGGATGTGTTGATCTCCAATGTAGGCATGATCGAGGAGTTTGCAACGTGACGTGCTCATAATCTTGTAGTACTAGGTGAACGAATCGACGAAGGAAGGGATGTGTTGATCTCCAATGTGGGCATGGTCGAGGAGTATGTAACGTGACGTGCTCATGATCATGTAGCACTAGGCGAACGAATCGACGAAGGAAGGGCTGTGTTGATCTCCAATGTGGCCATGATCGAGTAGTATGCAACGTGACGTGCTCATGATCATGTAGTACTAGGCGAACGAATCGATGAAGGAAGGGATGTGTTGATCTCCAATGTGGGCATGATCGAGGAGTATGCAACGTGACATGCTCATGATCATGTAGTACTAGGCGAACGAATCGACGAAGGAAGGGATGTGTTGATCTCCAATGTGGGCATGATCGAGTAGTATGCAACGTGACGTGCTCATGATCATTTAGTACTAGGCGAATCGAATCGACGAAGGAAGGGATGTGTTGCTCTCCAATGTGGGCATGATCGAGGAGTTTGCAACGTGACGTGCTCATAATCTTGTAGTACTAAGAATCGAATCGACGAAGGAAGGGATGTGTTGATCTCCAATGTGGGCATGATCGAGGAGTTTGCAACGTGACGTGCTCATAATCTTGTAGTACTAAGCCAATCGAATCAACGAAGGAAGGGTTGTGTTGATCTCCAATGTGGGCATGATCAAGGAGTATGCAACATGACGTGCTCATAATCTTGTAGTACTAAGCCAATCGAATCGACGAAGGAAGGGATAGATGTGTTGATCTCCAATGTGGGCATGATCGAGGAGTATGCAACGTGACGTGCTCATGATCATGTAGTACTAGGCGAATCGAATCGACGAAGGAAGGGATGTGTTGATCAATATAAGGGGAGCAGTACATAAACGAAATGAGTAGCTCCTAGTCAAGGAATATCCTATCTAGTAGTATCTTGATTAGATGAACATCCTTTGCTGCAGTATATAGCGCTGACCAGCCCTCAGAACAAACCGGCCCGCGATTCAAATATTCGGAATTTCGGACGCCCGGGCAAAGCAGATGTTAAATGTCCTTTTTGCTTCCCCCTTCCCAATGCACCCCGTTTCAGTCACCACCATAATGAAAGGGTATATTGGTAATCTGACAAGGCCCTCCACCGAATTGGATAAATTACCCCCACCCCCGTCCCTTCCCTCCCTTCTACTCCTCTCCTCGCCATCTCAAAACTTTCCGCCCCCATTTCACCTTCCCTCCTCACCGGCTGCCCAAATCTTCACCTCCTCTCCTCCATCGTCTCAAATCTACCGCTCATAGCTTCAGCCCCTTTCCCATCTGCCTCTGTAGTAGCAGCGGCGACGACACAATGGCACCAGGAAGGAAGGTCGTACGAAGGAAATATCCAGAGCATGGTACAATGTTTTCCTCCTTGGTTCAGCTTCCCCGGTGGATTCGTACTTGCGTGTTTTCCCATATTGTAGATCCCATGTATGCACTAGTTTTTTTTGATCAGGTAGATCCCATGTCTACACTAGTTCTTTTTAGGATCTTGTTTTGACTAGGAACATCCTTTCAGGATCTTGCTTGGCTAGGAACATCCTACTGGTTCTTATAGAAGTTTTTAGATCTGACAGATCCCATGTCTACACTACTTCTCAGGATCTTGTTTTGACTAGGAACATCTTTTTCAGGATCTTGTTTCGGCTAGGAACATCCTATTGGTTCTTATAGAAGTGTTTAGATCTAGTTTTATTTATAGTGGTAGGCCAACCTTACAGCAGTTTCTCTGCTTTCCTAACAGAAGTAGACGAGCGCGGCGATTACGAGAGGCAGAGGGACATGAATGTTTTGAAGAATCACAATTTCTTCTCTAGTCTTGGCATCGAGAAAATTAAAGCACTTTTAGCAGCTGACCGACCAAGCAGAAAGGGACCAACGATAGAACAATACACGATTCGGATCCTGAGTACAACCCTTCTAATGAACATGAAACTACCCCAAAGACATGTCAACAAGAGGTAGTCTTATCATGAACTCATTTCATGTACTAGTTATACAGGATTGCTTCTAATCTTCTCTTTCTTTGTTGAATTTTGTGTAATCAGGTCACTCATAGCCTACCTGTCAGTGGACGAAGAGGGACCAAGAGAATTCGGACACTGGATGACCCTACCAGAATGCCTCCTAGACTGACTAGGACCAAGGCAAGGGAATTGGCTTTAGCTGATGGGAGTGGGACAACTCTTGATACACAAGAATTGCCCACTGAAGGCCAAGCAACAACAACCCATGATGAGAACATCATTGACATGACGACTGTAGAAGGCAAGTCATTTGATCTCATATTCGAATGTCCTAATTACCAACCGAATAATTATTAACTTGTATGGCTGTAACAAACTTGTTAGGTAATGCACACCCTTCCAGAGCACAACGGGGGCCGTGAGATTCAAGAAGATTGGGCAGAGATCTGGACCGAATTAGCTGAGGCTTAAATGGCAAGATCCCTATACACATTCAAGAAGGGCTCAAACGTCCAGAGGCACCAATGCAAGCTGCAAAGTTTGCATCAGAAGGTGGGATCATAGTGCGTGGGCACATACCGATCCTTCCTAGCTGGAAGGACTACAAGCCAAAGAAGAACCAGCAAGATGGTGAAAAGACTAAAGACCATCTCAAGAACTACATGGGCAAACTAGCGGTGTGCATATGTCCACTCATCTACTACCATAGTTCTTTGCATCCATTCTTGTCATTCATTTTTCTGATAATTGTCTTGTGCTAGGGGCAATTCGACATTGACACCACCAGTGAGCCTGTAAGGGTGGCATGCACTGACATGCTGAAGTCGATACAGAGACAGGCGAGGTATCACCTGAAGCAAAAGTACTTCAATGATGTTCTAGCAAATGCAGTCCCAACTAAATCTCCTGTGCCCAATCTGACCGACACCCAATGGAAGGCACTGGTTAACATGTGGTCTTCCCCTGAGCACAGGGTATGATAGAACTTCAACTTGCCACTACCATATTTCATGTACTTATATATTGTTCTTAATCTTATTTCTTACGCGAGTTCTTATTATTGTAAAGGCGAGGTGTAGTACAAACACCAGTAATCGAGGAAAGGTCAAGTACCATCAGCGCACGGTGTCGGGGACAGCCATAGGGGGTCCCCCATCTATAGGGGAAATCACCCTTTTCAGAAAATAACTAAAAACCGCTAAAACACACTTCTGCCAAGGCACAGACAAAGCCCACGGCCTGCTGCGGCCCAACGGCCTCCATGGCCCGCCAAGTGAACGCACCAGCCGCCCTCGAGTGAACTTCCGCTTTGCTCGAGGGTCGGACATCACGCGGGCGAGCCCCCGCCTCGCTCGAGGACCAGCACCCCTCGAATGGAGCTCCGCCTCACTCGAGGGCCAGCGCCCCTCGAGCGGGTCTCTGCCTCGCTCAAGGCCCCTCCTCCCTCAGCCCAGGACATTTCACCTGCTCCTCCCGACCAAGGCATTGAATGCCCCGTCGCATCACGGGTGCCGCGGTCAAAGGCAAGATCCCCGCCACACTGAATCCCTGACATGGCCCGGGAATTTGGTCCCGGCGTTGTGCGGACAGGCCTGCCACTGTGCGACCATCCCCGGTGCTGTGCAGCATGGCCAGCGTCACTCCGCGGCACTGTGCTATCCGCTCCCGTCCTTCCTCCATGCCACGCCCCTCGAAAGGAGACGGCGACACCCTCGAAGAGCGTGCGAACGCCGACCTAACGCTAGAGATGGCAACAGGTAGAAACCCGTCGGGTAGTGCTGTTCCATACCCGCTCCCGCCAACTCTAACTCTACCCGATAAAAAACCCATACCCGCATGCGGGTACAAGTTCTTACCCGTACCCGCACCCGCGCGGGTTTTTTTACCCGTCGGGTAACCCATGCCCGATAGCATACCCGTTGCGAACTAATATAATTGAGAACATAACGCACGATAAAGTGCATACATCAACGAATTTGAATAAATAAAATGGATAAATGATAAGTCTTAACCAATCAATAGTGTAATAAGCATGAACTTCCTTGTTAGTTATATATTAAGTTATCCTTCACTAACAATGTGCAATTTTGCTCATTTATCACATATTGTTGATGGGTATATTTTACCCGCGGGTATGCGGGTATGGGTGGTATGTACCCGCACCCGCTTACCCGATGGGTACATGATGTTGCCCATTTGTGTACCCGCGGGTAGAAATATGATTCCATACCCACCTCTTTATCGGGTAAAACCCGTCGGGTACTCGGGTTTCGGGTACCCATTGCCATCTCTACCTGACGCCCGCCCAGGACGGTGATGTGACACAGGATGAGCGGAGCTCGTCCCCTCCGTCACCTCCGACCCTGTGCGGCCATCCCCGGCCTTGTGCCGCCAACCCGGCCGCTGTGGAGCCATCCCCGACACTGTGGGGACCTATGCTGACAGGACGCCGCCACGCCAGTCCCTGTGCAGCCCAAGCTCTCCCGTCAGCTAGACCCTCGAATCGGTGTACGGACGACAACCAGACGCGAGTGCCGGCAGGACCACCCTCGAAGCCACCTCTAGACAGGCACAGGAGTCGCTACGACACATGCAAGGACCATGATTCGCCAGGACAACCATCAAATCGCAAGCACTGCATGCCAGTACCGCGACACTGCACAAAAGGCCACGCGGCACATTTGTAAGCCGCCTCCCCTTGGTCTATAAAAGGAGGAGGTGGCCGCCCAGCCGCGGGCATCGCACAAAAAACATGCTCACTCGCATCCACGTCCACATCCCCACCAATATTGGCACTCTACCTCAATCATTTAGCAGGGACTTGGAGGCTCCTCCTCCTCTCCCGCCTTGCTTGTAGCCCCCCTCTACAGGCACCCCCGGTGCATCGCTATACAGCGCACACGCGCAACCTGCTGGACGTATGGCCCTGTGGCCAGAACTAGGATAAAATCATGTCTTTGCATTGCTTAGCACCGACCATCGAGAGACTGATCACGGCGCATTTCACTAGTTAGTGTCGGGACTAATCTCAACACCGACAGTTGGCGCGCCAGGTAGGGGGAAGCGCTATGATCGACTCCTCACCAGCAGTCTCGATGGTGATTCGCACCGAGATGATGTCCCAGAGGTACGCCTGGGGGAGCTCTGACCCCTTCCCAGCCGGATTCGAAATCCGGTTTGGGAGCCTGAACTTTCAGGCTATGGGGAACGGCTACCTCATGCGCCTCACCAACCGGGATGAGCTCCACCCTTGGCGAAGGACCGGGCCGGGCCCGATGCCTACCACGCCAGCGCCGGATGCCCCAGCGCCGAGACCGGCGGCGGCAGCGGCCGCCTCGACGCCCTGACACCGCAGGCGCTCAGGACAACGCTCGCGCCAGGCGCGCATGGAGCGGCGCCGGGCAACACGCGCTACAGCACGGAGGGACGCGCCTCCGCCAACAGACACGGTGGCACCTACCGCAGGGGAACACGCAGCCGTGGGGCCGCAGTTCCCTCACGGGATGCGCAACTCTGCCGCAACGTACGCCTCATCCGTCAGCACGGATGTACAAGCGCGGCACCTCAGGAATTCTACAACGGTGCATCCCCATCCCTGAAGGCCGCGAGTTAATCCGGGTTATCCACGCGGGCGTATGCAGCCATCACGCGGCGCCGCGCACCCTCGTGGGCAATGCGTTCCGCCAAGGCTTCTACTGGCCCACGGCGGTCGCCGACACCAACGAGGTCGTGCGCACCTGCGAAGGGTGCCAGTTCTATGCCCGCAAGACGCACCTTCCGGCTCACGCCCTCCAGACCATACCCATTACGTGGCCATTCGCCGTGTGGGGATTAGACATCATCGGGCCCCTGCGGAAGGCGCCCGGGGGCTACACACACTTATTAGTCGCGGTCGACAAGTTTTCAAAGTGGATCGAGGCACACCCTATCACCAACCTCAGGTCCGAACAGGCTATATCGTTCTTCACTAACATCGTCCGTAGGTTCGGGGTGCCAAACTCCATCATCACCGACAACGACACCCAGTTTACCGGCAAGAAGTTCCTGGAGTTCTGCGACAACTACCACATCTACGTGGATTGGGCAGCCATTGCACACCCACAGACTAACGGCCAAGTGGAGCGTGCCAACAGCATGATTCTGTAAGGCCTCAAGCCTAGGATCTTTGACAAACTGAACAAGTTTGGCCAAAAATGGATCCAAGAGTTACTGTTGGTCATTTGGAGCCTTAGAACCACCCTGAGCAGAGCTACGAGGTTCACGCCATTCTTCCTCGTCTATGGTGCGGAGGCCATCCTCCCCACAGATTTGGAATACGGATCCCCTAGGCTCAGGGCCTATCAGGAAAGCCTGAACCAGCGGGCTCGCGAAGAATCGTTGGACCAGGCGGACGAGGCCCGCGATGTGGCAATGATGCACTCGGCAAGGTACCAACAGTCACTCCGGCAACCCCAAGCCCAAAAAATCTGACGTCGGAGCTTTAGTGAAGGCAACCTAGTGTTGAGGCTACGACAAGACAACCGGGGTCGGCACAAGCTGTCACCGCCATGGGAAGGGCCCTACGTCGTCGTCAAGGTGCTCAAGCCCGGCACGTAAAAGCTTGCAAACGAAAAGGGCGAAGTCCTCACCAACGCTTGGAACATACAACAGCTACGTCGCTTCTACCCTTAGACTTCCAAGCTTCTTTTGTACATCTCGCATTCGAAGTCTTAAATAAAAAGGGCGACTCGGTTTTACCCTCGACCAGGGCCTCGACACAAACCAAGTCCCCCTCGGGGGCTATGACGGGGGGTTCCCCCCAGAGTGTCCCAATTCCTTTTTGCAAAAACACTTTCTTTCTTTCCTTCTTTCAAAAAATGTTAAAATGTTACGCCTCGAGCATTTGGGAGAACAGAGGCCAAATGCGAACTAACTAAGCCTAGGGTCAGCCGAGCCGCGGGACCGCTGACGCCTCCGAGAGGATAAGCACCCCCCTCGCTACACTACGGTTAAGTTGGCTCGCGAGCGCTAACCTCCTGGTCGAAATTCCCCTAAAAGGCCTGAGGAAAACATGATAGCATACGAGATAAACTCGCAAATAGACTTATGCACAGCATAATGTATGGTTTGTACAAACAATTGACATTCATTCAAAATTTCTAACAAAATACTAACGAGCCTCGAGACCCGAGTCCTCAGGGAGCGCGGGGGCTTGGAGTGTCAGCAGCTTCACCCTCAGCGGCGTCGGGGGACAGGTCCACTTCGAACATGTCGGCAAGGGCTGCGGCGGGCTCCGCCATGGACGCATCAGCCACCCTCACCGCTTCGAGCTCAGCATCCTCACCTATGACGTCTTTAGGAAAGATGTAGCCATCCCGCAGCAGACCAAAGTCGAGGATGTAGTGGGTCGAGATCAACCCCAAAGTCTTCTGGACGCCAAGTCGAAGGGTGCCACGCAGGCGCTCAGTAACCAAGCTACCCAGGGACCGTAGGCGGCTTGCAATCGAGCTACCCGAGGTTTGACCCTCGGTCCCCTCGAGCTCATGACACACCTCGAGGGCAGCAGCCTCCAGGGCCTTGAGCTCGCCCTGAGCCTCATTGTAGGTGACCTGGAGGGATTGCATCTCCGTCGAAGGGTCCGCCGAGCTCTTCTGCAGCTCTGTGACACCAAAGTGAACATCAAGCCTCAGAAGAACGCAACAAAGAACCAATACAGTTGAGGGACGAGACTTACCCTTGGCTCGCATCTTCTCGGTCTCAAGCGCGGGCCGCGCAGCGTCGACGTCCCGTCGGAGCTGGGAGATCGAGGCATCGCGCTGCTGAAGCGCGTCCCTTGTTCCCCCAAGCTCCTCGTGTGCGAGCTGGAGCTGAGACTGAGCCTCCTAGAGAGTGGCGCCCATCTGCTCAACCTCCCGGACCTTCTCCGCAGCTTGGGAGAGCTGGGCCCGCGCCTCCTCGAGCACCTTGCGCTCCCGCTCAAGTTGGGCCTGAACCTCGGTGAGAGCTGCGTCCTTCAGCGTGAGCTGAGACTGCGCCCCCTCACGGGCAGTGCGCTCCTTGACGAGCTGGCCCTCTACAGCCGCCAGTGCATCGCCCTTCTCCTTCAGGGCAGCGGCGAGCCCCTCAACCTCCTGGGCCTTCCGCTTAGCCTGAGTGAGGCGCGCCTGCATATCCTCCAGCGACATACGCTCGTGTTCGACACGAGCCTGCGCTTCGGCAAGGGCAGTGTCCTTCAGCGCGAGCTGGGGCCTTGCCTCGCTCAGCGCCGCGCGCTCCTGCTGGAGTTCCCCCTCCTTGCCCTGCAATGTGGCGCCGAGCTGTTCGGCCTCCTTGGCCTTCTATTGCGCCGTGGTGCGATGGGCGTCGCGCTCCTCCTCCGCACGGCGCAGCTCGCCCTTCTTCAATTCGAGGCTCGCTTTTGTCTCGTACATCTCATCACGGAGACACTCCATCGCCGGGCCCTGGTTCTCATTCTCTTGGCACGCCTCCTCTAGGTCGGCGTGGAGCCTGGCGAGGAAGGAAATTTTGTTCCCCGTGTCGCCCCACAGCCGCTGCCAAAATGAATAAAACAGAAAAGACTCAGATGAGACATAGCCAAGAAAGGAAAAAAGGAGAGTGAGAGGGGCGACGGGACTAGTGTGCGAACCCGGAACAGCGGCGCCGCCACGTCTTTATGAAGCCTCGAGGCCTCGCTGAGTAGGTCTTGCACTTGGGATCCCACCTCGAGGAACTGCCTCCAGTTGAGAAACTCCGCGTGCGAGCGCTCCACTGTATGCCAGGGGACCCAGGGATGATCTAACCCGGTGCACCAATCGCCGGGGAATTCGTCGTGGTCGCGCTGGCGCGACGAGGACGCGTCGGCCCCCTGTGGGCCGACCCCCTGCGGTGGCGCTCCAGACGCAGGTTCGAGCAAGGTCTCCCCCCGCACTCCGTCGTCCTCCACCAGGGTCCCGCCCCGCGGGTGAGCCGCATCCGCCGCGGGTGAGATCCCTCCCGCACTGCTTGTTCAAGGTGTTCCACCCCTCGAACCACCTCCTGCCCTTGACGCGGCCGCACGGGCCCGCTCCTCCCCTCGTGGGGCGTCTTGCGATGCCACCAACTGAAGGGACGACACCGTCGCCGCCGCCGGCCGCGACGTCCTCGCCGAGCGAGGTCGCGTCGTGCGGACCGCATCACGCGTCCCCACCCTTAGCACCTTGGTTGGCGCCAGCTCAGGTGCGATGGGGCCGCCGGCGCGGCTGGGAGAAAAGGAAGGGAGAAATAAGGGTTTCGATCAAGCAAAATCAGGAGAAATGAACACGATACGACACTTACCGTCGGGATGACACCTGACGCTTGCGCTTTCTCAAGGCCTGCGCGGGCGGTGCACCCGCCGTGCCGGGCGCGCCCCCTGCTGCGGTGCCCTCACCGGCTGAGGCCGCGCCCGCCATAGAGGCCGGCGCGGTGCAGGCCTGCAATGTTGATGGCGCGGACTGAACAGCCGCTTCCTTGCCCTTGGCCCCCGAGGCCAAAGGCACTTCATCTTCTTCATCCTCCTCCAGTTCGAACCAGACGACGTCGGCATCGCTGTCGCTACTTGTATCCTCCGGGGTCGGCAGAAGAGGTAGCCCCTCCTTCTCCCGCTGCACCCACTCCAGGTTGTGTGCCTGGCGGCGCTCCTCGCGCCTCTTCTTCTTCGCCTTATCGGCATCCACCTTCACCTTCGCCTCCTGCTGCTTCTCGCGGTTGGCGGCGTGGGAGTTGGGCGTGGGGGGATCCGAGCCATAGGCGCTCGTCCCCATCTCCGGCTGCCACCGCCGGAACCGTCAAAAATTAGCCGTCGAAGTTAAAATCGATCTGAAAGTTAGTAAGATTGGTAGAAATTCCTCACCAAATCGATGAACCTGTCATCGGGCCGCATCCGGGGCGACCATAGCACCTCGTCAGGGTCGCACACCATCTTCTTGGTGTCCACCGCGCGCCTCGCCCTTTGAGCCGCGTAAACCGGGGTGAGGGGCTCGGCCAGCAGCCGTGACCGTGCCAGCACGTCGGGGTCCGCGCCCTCCGCCATCCCGTAGATGGGGAGCGCCCTCTCCATGAGGGGAACCACCCGCCGCTAGTGGCACTGCGCGAGGACGGCCGCCGCGGTCAAACCCGCGTCCGTCAAGGACTTCAACGCCTTCAGATAAGGCTCTAGCTTCACCCTCCGCATGGGGTCTGACACCCCCGGTCCCCAGTGGAACGGGCGGTGGTCCAGAACCTTGCCGGTGTAGGGCGGGAGGTTGTCGCCGTCATTGTAGAGGTAGAACCACCCCCTGTCCCACTCTGCATTGTTGCTCGTCATGGTGCAGGGTGGGTATACGTCGACCCCCTTCCCCCGCAGTGCGAGCGTGAGCCCGCCGGCGCGAACGGGCCGGCGCTTGCCCTTGCCGCCGGCCGCCAGCGTAAAGAGCTCACCCCGAAATAGGTGAAGCCACAGGTCCCATGAGACAGGGACGCCCAAGAAGCCCTCGCAGACGCCCACGAAGGTTGCCACCTGCGAGATGGCATTGGGGGAAAAGTTGTGCAACTCCACACCGTAGTGGTAGCACAGTCCCCGCATGAACCGGCCGGCGGGAGCGTTGAACCCCCGCTCGTGTAAACGAACGAAGCTCACCATGTACCCCGTCGGGGGCTGTGGCTCTTGATGCCGCGCCGGCGGAACGATCCACGCCGGCCTGCTGGGGTCGGTGTTGGCCGACAATTGCCTGCCGGCAACGAGCCCTTCGAGGAGGTGCGCATCCAGGTTGGACCGACCCCACGGCCCGACCTCCAGGTATATGACCATGGCGAACGCGGAGCGGAAGACGAACGCGGAGGCGGAAGCTGTGAGTGGGCGCGAGCTCGTAGGGCGAGAGGAAGGAGAAGGCGAGTGTGATGCGAGCGAAATGGCTAAGGTAAAACTCCTCTCCTCCCCTTGTTGTTTTTATAAAAAGAAGGGGCGGAGGGATCGAACAGATGGGGGCCGGGGTGCGCGGCCGCAATTAATGCGATAGACGTCGCCCGGGCCCCACTGTCCCGAAATCACCACGCGCACGCGTGGGCACCATCATTACGGCGCGGTAAAAACGCGAACCGCCGCGTGGTACCTCCACACCGCCTAAAAAGGTGTGCGCGGTGCTCTCCTGAAATGCCACGTGGGCCACGACCCCACGTGCGTGGCTAACCCGAGTCCACAGCAGAAAACGAAGGAACCCCCGTAGGTCGCAACGAACAGGGGACAGAGGCCTGACCCCTCGATAAGCCCCTAACGGGCGACTCGAGGGGTCAGGGGCAGCCTTGAACGTGCTTGCTCGAGATAGCCCTCGAAAGCATGGTTTTGAGGAGCGCCTGGCGCCTCGCCCGAGACTCTTACTGATCAGTGGCTCGAGGCTCAACCCGCAAAGGGTTCTATGGGCGCCACAGATGCGTCTCCTAACGAGGCACAACTGACCAGTGGTTCGAAGATCGGCCCAATGGGGGTGCGACGGGCGCCACAGGTCAACTAAAGATGGGGTTGCACGAGTGGGCCCCGTAAGGCCCCTACAGATCAGGAATCTGAGCCCTGGCCTGCGGAAGGTTCATACAGGCGTTTCAGATAACAGAGTCAGGGATGACCAGGGCGTGCGCGATCGAGCCGATCCCCGAACTCAAAGTTTGGGGGCACCCCATAGTTCGTATTCAAGGCCAAACAAGGGCAGCTAGTCCAGGGATCCCGTCGAGGGAGAGCTTCCGCGCCCTCGGTCCCCATCGAACAAGACCGAGCCCTGCCTAGCACATCCATGTGAAGTACTCTCATGGACGTGTCCCCGGACCACGAGCCGACCCTTATCGAACGGGGCACGGACGTCCACTTGAATTAACCGCTAAAAGCTCAATGAAGCATCCGTGACTCGCGGCCCGTTCGGTGGGAAGCACGGATCGCCTCACCCCTCCTCCCTGCGAAAGGGCGGCGAGGGACGCACGAATAAGTCGAAGGGTTCGCCCCGATTGCCCCTATACGGGCCCGGGCTAGGGGGCTCCTCGCACGGCTACACCCTATGGACGTGTCTGAAAAGGGCCACCTCCCCCCTCGGAAGCAGTGAGCGAACCCTCTTGGATTCACCCAAGACGTGGTCAACGCCGCTCCGCACGTGTAAGATCACCGAGGCCAGCTGAAACATCGCCGAGGCCAGCTGAAACAAATGCTCCATGGACTGGTAGCTCAATGTAAAAACCTTGCACGAGTGCACACACTCCTCCAAGGCTTCGGGGGCTACACCCGCGGGTGCGCTAGCGCGCCCCCACGGAACGTTACACACATCCAAAGGGAAGAAAGGTCCTACCAAAAGCTTCAGCCTTTGCAGAATCCCCTAATTATTCCCGCAAAGGCTCGAGGGCTACTGTCGGGGACAGCCATAGGGGGTCCCCCATCTATAGGGGAAATCACCCTTTTCAGAAAATAACTAAAAACCACTAAAACACACTTCCGCCAAGGCACAGACAAAGCCCACAACCTGCTGCGGCCCAACGGCCTCCATGGCTCGCCAAGTGAATGCTCCAGCCGCCCTCGAGCGAACTTCCGCTTCGCTCGAGTGTCGGACATCACACGGGTGAGCCCCCGCCTCGCTCGAGGACCAGCACCCCTCGAATGGATCTACGCCTCGCTCGAGGGCCAGCGCCCCTCGAGCGGGTCTCCGTCTCGCTCGAGGCCCCTCCTCCCTCGGCCTAGGACATTTCACCTGCTCCTCCTGACCAAGGCATTGAATGCCCCGTCGCGTCACGGGTGCCGCGGTCAAAGGCAAGATCCCCACCACACCGAATCCCTGACATTGCCCGGGAATTTGGTCCCAGCGCCTTGCAGACTAGCCCGCCACTGTGCAATTATCCCCGGTGATGTGCGGCATGGCCAGCGTCACTCTGCGGTACTGTGCCACCTGCTCTCGTCCTTTCTCCATGCTGCGCCCCTCGAAAGGAGACGGCGACACCCTCGAAGAGCGTACGGACGCCAACCTGACGCCCGCCCAGAACGGCGCCGTGACACAGGATGAGCAGAGCACGTCTCCTCCGTCACCTCTGACCCTGTGCGGCCATCGCCGGCCCTGTGCGGCCATCCCGAGCGCTGTGGAGCCATCCCCGACACTGTGGGGACCTGTGCTGACTAGACGCCACCACGCCAGCCCCTGTGCATCCCAAGCTCTCCCGTCAGCTAGAACCTCGTATCAGTGTACGAACGACAACCAGACGCGAGCGCCGGTAGGACCACCCTCGAAGCAGCCTCTAGACAGGCACAGGAGTCGCTACGACGCATGCAAGGACCAGGATTTGCCAGGACAACCTTCAAATCGCAAGCACTGCATGCCGGTACCGCGACACTGCACAAAAGGCCATGCGGCACTTTTGTAAGCCGCCTCCCCTTAGTCTATAAAAGGAGGAGGTGGCCGCCCAGCCGCGTGCATCACACAAAAAATACGCTCACTCGCATCCACGTCCACATCCCCACCGATATTGGCACTCTTCCTCAATCATTTAGCAGGGACTTGGAGGCTCCTCCTCCTCTCCCGCCTTGCTTGTAGCCCCCCTCTACAGGCACCCCCGGTGCATCGCTATACAGTGTACACGCGCAACCTGTTGGATGTACGGCCCCGTGGCCGGAACCAGGATAAAATCGTGTCTTTGCATTGCTTAGCACCGACCATCGAGAGACTGATCACGGCGCATTTCACTAGTTAGTGTCGGGACTAATCTCAACACCGACACACGGGATCTCGAAGCTACATTGTACAAGCTAATCTTGTGGTAAGCAGATGAACAAGTCATGTTTTTGCTCTGTAGTTCATTTCATGAACCATTTTACAATGCTAGCAATTTGATAATTATGCCTGTTTTCGAAACATATTTAGAGGCAGAAGTATACTGCCGAAGGAGAAGGGCTAAGTCCACTTGATTATTTCAAGTCCTTCCACTACAGCAAGAATGGCTTCACTACTCTAGTACAAGCAGCCATTGTAAGTACTTGTCTGCTTTTGCATTTTTCTATGCAACAATACTAGAAACATGTGTGATTATTTTATTTTAAACCTTTCATTTTATTTCCTTTTTTAGGCTCGCATGGAACAAACTGTCGCTGAACCTCAAGGCGACCAACCAAGAAAGACTACTGCTG
Organism: Cenchrus fungigraminus; assembly: GCA_036936925.1. NCBI lineage: Eukaryota > Viridiplantae > Streptophyta > Magnoliopsida > Poales > Poaceae > Cenchrus > Cenchrus fungigraminus. The sequence goes on along the minus strand of CM072768.1, from coordinate 70,088,926 downwards.
AAGCAGTGGCGGAAGTTGTCCAATCTAGGACTTTTCGGGAGGTTGCTGGCATTCGCCCGCCCTCCATGAAAAAGACTAGGGTTACTACTGCACTTCAGGTTCAGGAAATACGAGCTGGACTTACCAATGAGAAGCAAGGGGGGCACAACTGCGGCAGAAGACTGTTGAATAGGAGGCCAAGATGAGCGAACTGAGATTGAAGGCTCAAGAACAGGAGACAACATTGAAGTCTCAAACAGAAGCGCTTGAAGCTTTGAAGAAGAGCACAACTAACATGCATAATCTGATCCAAGGCTTGATAAATTTCAGCCAGGTTTATCCTCCTCTCAACTGAAGTGTGGTCCTGGTGAACTTGTGTTGCTGATGACTTGTTGTATGTTCATTCGATTCAATGCTAACTTGATGTATATTGCACAATTGTACTGGTTGAACTATTCCCTGAATGTGGTGTGAATTATATGGAAGTGGGAAATGTTTTGTTTTGTTGTCTGATTATGTGCTGGCGATCAGCAGCAGCTAGAATAGTATACAGTGCCCTGCGAAATGCAATATGGGCTGATCTAAAAAAACAATATGGGCCGAGGCCCAGGAAAGGCCCTGTGGATAATGCCCAAAATCAAATGTCCAAGAATAATGCAATATGGGCCAAGCTCATTAGATTGCTAGGGCCCAAAATAAAATAGCTCAATATACTGTGCTATAAACATTTCGGGAATGGCCAAAAAAATAACACGAAAACCTGAAACGGACTAAAATTGGCCCAATAATATTAGGCGCACAAAGGCTTTTACATGGACTGGGCCTCAATTTGTGACGAACCGAAATCGTCATAACCCCCTGCCACATCAGAGCCACGATGGATCTCGGTTCGACGTGGCATGTACCTTATGACGCCTTTGTGTTATGAATTTATACGCGTCATTAAACTCATGACGTCGGGAAATAAGGTCTCATCATTAATTGAGGTTTGTGATGCTCAATTAATGACAGAGTGTTTTCATAACAACCAGCGTCATTAATCGCTGTTTATGACGAGAAACGGCCTTTTTTGCGTCACTAGTCGGCGTTTTTCTTGTATTGTATGATCCGCAAGCGTACGGACCTACACCTTTTTCACCACGGGGATTCCCTAGGTTCTTGTCAATCCGCGGAGCAAGGGGATTACAAGCGTTTGATCTAGCACTATCTAGTTAACTTATCCAAACCCTAAACTACGGTTAAACTAGAGAACTACTACGCTACAATAGAGAGGGCGATGAAACTCACAAGATATATAAAAGACACTTGTCCAAGGGTCTACGATACTTGAACATGCAACCGCTTAGAGATATGAAAACCGATCTAACCTACCGGGGGTTCTGACCACGGTTTTGCCCTTTCCCTCCCCCCGTATTGTCACCACGCGGAGGTATTCGTGACTAGACCTAAGATGATCACGGTGTATTGAAGGGTTCTAAGGGAGAAGTGAGATCTATACTCCCAACATGGCATGGTAGCTAACCTTAAACATGAAAGCATCTTCAACACTAGGTGATAGATTGAAACCATAAAAGTTGCGATTACATCTCAAGATCGATTACAACCCATGGACAAATGAGAAGATTACCCCATCAAGGTGCCAGGCATAGCACCGTTGATCATGGTGACACTTCCAACGGCGTCTTCCTTCTCCTCCGGGGGTGTCGTGGCAGGGCCTCGACGTCCTCCTCCACTTGTGGTTGCTTCCTCCGAATAGAGCGATCCTTCTCGCGAATGATCTCTCTCCTCTCCTTCCTCTCTAGCTTGTGGACGGCCTCTCGGGCGAATGGGTCTCCCTTTGCGAATGGTGGCGCCTCCGCCTCTTTAGGGTTGCATCTTCTTCACACTCAAGAAAGGGGGGGCCGAACCGACGCGGGAATGGGACAGGCCGGCCGGCCTGGGCCGACCGGCCCATGCCCATCCCGGCCCGGTTCGGTCGCCCCTTCGCTCCCGTGGGTCCTCTTGACATTTTGCACTTTGCCCCCTCCAATTGCATCAATTTGACGACGTCATCCTTACATCCTAGATAGAGGGTCTTCTCGCATAAAGTTCGGTCTTTTACGCTTCAATCCATAGGGATGTTCCTTTGTAACACTTCAGTCCTCGCCACCTTTGGGAGTGATTTCATCATGCACTTGAACACGAACGGGACTCCTCATTTACTCCTTTGAACTCGTTGTGACTCCGTCCTTTTTGTCCATGTTTTCCTGCAAAAACATAACACTTCCAAATGCACATACAAAGATGAACTTGTTATATCATTATTGTGCCTAGTGGCGGGTTAGTTCCCTACTCAAGCTCAAACCAAAGTGTAATGAACATGTTTGGTGTACCAAAATACACTGTCAACATCTCCCCCACGCTTAGATCTTGCTCATCCTCGAGCAAGTCCTCGTAAAAGAACTTTTTTCCAATGGTGTTGAAAACGTGCTCCGCTAATTCTTCCTTCACAAGTTAGTCAATCCTTTATCTTTAATATAATAAACATAAGGCAATGATCATGATACATAAACATGGGTGTGAGACATGGGTACCCCTGGGTCCCCACCGACCAGGCTCACGGCCGTCCCCGACAAGTGGGTCCGACCTACCAGAAGACCCGCCGACCTGTCAGTAGGCCTGCCCGACCTGACATGTGGGCCCGAAGACGAGAAGATAGCTTGGCGTGCAAGCCAAGGAAGTCCAGATGAATTAAGGCAGCTCGGATAAGCTTTCTATGTTGTAACTGACTAGAGATAGGTTTCCCTGTTGTAACCGACCTGGACTCCGGTCCACCGACCTTGTCCGTCGCCCAATATAAGGCGGGCAAGGGCGTCCTTCCAGGGACAAGCCATGTACGACCTCCACCTTCGCCATGATCAAATCAATACAATCAAGAACTGGACGTAGGGTTTTACTCTCCGGAGGCCCGAACCAGTATAAAATCGCCTTGTCCCTTGTGTCTCGCCGTGATTTCCGTGTGCTACGCTAGCATAACCATCACGTTCTTAGTTCCCGATCTCCCCGCCGAACAAATAAACCACCGGGGTTGACCCCCTTGTGGACTGCTCAGATCTAAACCTCTGACAGTTGGCGCGCCAGGTAGGGGCGATCACGAGTTCTTCGTGCAGCGCGATGGCAGCTCACCCCGGCGACCTCTTCGGCGACGACACGAAGGATATCCCCACAGTGACCTGCTCGCTGCCTCCCTCCGATCTAATCACGAGGTCGACGTCTTCGTTCTGCAGATGGTGCGCAAGAAAAAAAATTTTTGGCCCAAATCGAGATTTACCCCACAACTCATACCTTTCACTCGAGGTCCTCAATTCCAGCCATGCTTACTTCTTTGCTTCCATCGGAGGGTTTTCATGATTTTTCAAAAATAAAATTCCTGCAACAAGTATTAAACAAAAACCTTTCTCCAAGTTCTCACATGTCGCTCATTTGAAGTGGCTATCCTAAACAATTCATAAACTCTCACCTCCCACAAATCTCTCATATTATCATGTAAGGTGGAGCTACAGGTATGGCTAGTGAGATCAACACAAATATTGTCGAACTAAGAAATTTCTCTAATGGTTGTTTACCTTTCGAGCCAATGATCATGAGAATTAAACCATGATGTGGGGATGTCAAGGATAAGAAGATACAGAATGGTGGACATGTGCAAGGGCAAAAGAAAACAAGACTACAAGGCACTGATGATGTCCTCGTTGTTGGATTGCACATGGTTGGAAAAATGGAAGTTTCGTCTCTTAACAACAACGTGGCATCCTTCCTTACACTTCATTTAATCTTCACTTGATTCACCCCTCTTCATATCTTTCTTGCCTTTCCTCTTTCTTACTTTCTTTCTCTTCTTTTTTTCTTTTCTTTTCTTTCTTTTTCTTTTCTTTTCCATACACATATTTTTTTCTTTACTTCTCTCTCTTTCTTGACATCTTTACTTCTCTTTCGAAGCTTTTTGCTCATCTCTTCTTGCATAAATACAATCTGAATTTTAAATGAAAACCATGCTAGAGACGAGACGAAACTTCGAACATAGGTTGTGTTCAAGGAATACGATGTGCCAAAGAGATAAAATGGGTTGGGTGTGGAATTCGGCGATGTACGGGACCTTCGATGTGAGTGTCTAGTTACCGAATGCATGACGAGGCAAGCAATAAAAGATATATACAAGGACATGATCATTGCTCGAAATTAAAACTTCCCAGAGAGAAGGATCCTAGCCCAACTCATCATGCTAACCGCACTTATGGTGGAGCGGATATTAAGCCAGCCTTGTATAGGATTTTCTTTGTCTCTCAACTTGGAAAAAGAGAGTTTGCTAACCTTTATTACAAGGGTTTTTCATAAAATTTTCAGAATTAAACTCCTGCAACATTAGCATCAAACTTAGCACAACCGAAGCAAGGTTCTAGATCAAACTATGGTGCGGGTACTTTTAAAGGTAAAAACTCCACTAAGCACCACGGTAAACGTTTCAAACCAAATGCTCATGCTCATATATCAAAAATTAAAGACAAACATACGAGTAAAGAAAGAAAAAGCATCGCTTGAGACAAAAATTACAAGACACTTTTTATTTGATTTTTCGACTCGAACACTAAATTAACACACTTCAAACTTGAAAATTTAAAAGCACACCTAAAAATTTAACTCACAAACTCTCACAAACTTTAAGCCAAACCAAACTAAACTCACTAAGGCAAAAAATTTTAAGATCTAGCTAGCTAGCTCTGCCCCACGCTAAAATCATATGACGTCCTCGTCGTATTTTACAAAAATCCTAAGGGGGGGCAACCCTAACTTTCTAGTGGAACTTCCCACAGTCCTTGCACCACCTTTTCTTCATGTTGCCGACCATCCCGAATAACTTCCTCACGTTCCTATTAAGGAACTTGTAGTCGTCATCGACTACTCGTTCCAAATCCTCTATTCTCTGCCTCATCACCTCCATAGCTTGGAAACACTCCTCGACCGACACGTAGAGGTCCGAGATGGAGTGACGGCAAGCCGCACAACATAACGGATGCATCCCGAATGGGTCGTCGTCGCCGGGATCGTCACCGTTGTCACCGTCGCCGCCATCGTCAGGATCTCCGCCGCTGTTTGGACCTTCGGGAGTCTTCTCTTTAGGCACCTCCTCCCAATAGAAGAAGTCATTGTCATCCCTTCCGGCGGTTGCCCACGAGCTCGGGCTGTGGTCATCGGAATAATCACTCCCCCCGTAATCCTTCGGCTCGGGCGACTCCTTCTTGTAGTCTTTCCTCTTCATGCCCCGGAGTTGCTCCGATCTACGGATGGGAGTTGATACCTCCTCCTTGACATGGTGGCGAGATGCAATCGGCCCGGTCGGGACACGCCCTCCGCAACGGATGCGAGCGGTCCATCTTGATCTCCATTGTAGGCTTGAGCTCGCATTGCTTCGCCTCCTCCCGCTTCAAAGGCTTCTCGGCGCCTAGCTTGATCTCCTTGCTCCTTGGGGATGCTATGGCTGCTGCTTGGGTGCAAAAGGATGTGAATTGGGATGGATTCCCAAGCTCCAATCTCGTTCCTTTAAATAGTCTGAGAAGGAATGCCCTAGAACCCATCTTTTCCTTTTCTTGACTTCCCTAAAATTCTCTGACCAAACAAGGAAGTCGAAGACGCGCGTCCCAGAGAAAAACGGGGGCAAACCGCCGCCCGGGCCTCCTGGACCGATCGGACCGGGCCGGTCAGCCTGCCCTGGTTCACGGGCCGGTTCGGTCCGGTTTTTCGTGTGCTCCACTATTTTTTAATTGTTAGCCCATGTAGAAAAGTCGGCCTGGTAAAACTTCGCGAGAAACTCCAGAAAAATAAAATAAGAGCTATTTACAAAAAGCTCACCTTGTTTTACGTCCTAGGTTTGACGTTCGGGCTCATCCTCCATGATGAAAATATCAATATGGTGAAGGGGCACAACGTCAGGTTCGAAATACACCTTAAGCCGCTGACCATTCACCACGAATTGATCTCCTTTCATATCCATGATGGTAACCACTCCATTGGAGAGCACCAAATGAACAATGTAAGGTCCATCCCACTTGCTTTGCAATTTCCTCTTTCCGAAAGTTTTGAATCTCGAATTATAGAGGAGGACCTTATCTCCTTCTTTAAACTCCTTCTTCTTTAATCTTTTGTCGTACCATCTTTTGATTCTCTCTTTGTAGATGCTTGCGTTTTCATAAGCTTTCAACCTCATCTCATTTAGCTTGCTAATTTGGATCCTTCGTTTTACTACCGCGGCGTCTAGATCGAGGTTCATTTCTTTTATTGCCCAATATGCCTTGTGTTCTAGCTCAACTGGAAGGTTACAAGCTTTGCCATAAGGAAATTGATATGGGGTCATACCTATCGGTGTCTTGAACGCCGTTCGATATGCCCACAAAGCTCCATCCAACTTCTTTGACCAATCCTTGCCTCCCTTCTCTATAGTCTTGTTAAGGATGCTCTTTAGTTGCCTATTTGATGTTTCCGCTTGTCCGTTGGTTTGTGGGTGATAAGCCGTAGAGACTCTATGTTCAATCCCCAACTTGGACAAGCACTTCTTATAGTTCTTCCCAGTGAAGTGAGTTCCTCCATCGCTTATCAAGATTCTCAGGGTACGGAAGCGAGGGAAAATCACACTCTTAATCATCACGATGGACTCTTCCGTGGAAGCTTTACGACATAGCATGGCCTCTACCCACTTGTACACATAGTCAACCATAACTAGGATGTGCTCAAACCCATGTGAGTTTTTGAAAGGCCCCATGAAGTCAATTCCCCAAACATCGAATAAATCGATTTGTAGATTGTAATTCAAGGGCATAGCATTCCTTTGAGAAATGTTTCCGGTCCTTTGGCATTCGGGGCATGATGCAACATATCTTTTAGTATCTTCATGCATCTCCGGCCAAAAGAATCCGCTGGACCACACTTTTGCTTGGGTTCAAAAATGACTATAGTGTCAACCGTACTCCGTCGAATGACACTTCCTCAAAATTTCTTGCCTCTCTTCTCTTGGTACACATCTTCTCATTACTCCATCATTCCCAAGCTTAAAGTGGTAAGGTGAATCTCAAAAATATTTTCGGCTTTCAGAGATTATCCTCCTTTGAGTGTTTTTATCTAGGTGATCAAGAGGTATTCTCCGAATTGCTCGGATGATATCAATCATCCAAGTATCCTTGTCGAGTATTTGGTAGAGGTGGTCATCTCTCATCTTACTCTCTATGGGCTCTTTGTCATCTTGTCCACGGTTCATCCTAGACAAATGATCGGCCACAACATTTTCACCCCCTTTTTATCACGAATTTCAACATCGAACTCTTGGAGAAGAAGGATCCAAGGAATCAATCTTGGTTTAGCATCCTTCTTAGCCAAAAGATACTTGATGGCCGCGTGATCAGTGTAAACAATGACCTTCGAGTTCACGATGTAAGATCTGAATTTTTCAAAAGCAAACACCACAGCTAGCAACTCTTTTTCCGTAGTGGCATAATTTAATTGTGCCTCACTGAGAGTTTTACTAGCATAGTATACGGCGTGAACTCGGCCTTCCTTTCTTGCCCTAAAACTACCCCTACGGCATAATCACTTGCATCGCACATGATCTCAAAAGGTTGACTCCAATCCGGAGGTTGAATGATAGGGGCACTTACTAAAGCATTTTTCAAGGTTCGGAATGCCGCTAGGCACTTCTCATCAAAGTCAAAAGCCACATCTTTTTGAAGAAATTGTGTTAAAGGCTTAGTGATCTTTGAGAAGTCCTTAATAAATCTTCTATAAAATCCGGCATGACCTAGAAAGCTCCTCAAAGACTTAACATCCATTAGAGGCGGGAGTTGCTCAACCGTCTCCACTTTGGCTTTATCCACTTCAATTCCTCTCTCGGATATAACGTGTCCGAGCACTATGCCTTTCTTTACTATGAAGTGGCACTTTTCCCAATTTAGCACTAGATCGACCTCCGCACACCTCGCGAGAACCTTGTCTAAGTTTGCCAAGCAATCCATGAATGTCTTCCCATAAATGGAAAAATCATCTGTGAACACCTCGACAATTTCCTCGATAAATTCTGAGAACACCGCCATCATGCAACATTGAAAAGAGGCCGGAGCGTTGCATAAACCGAAGGGCATCCTTCTATATGGAAACGTTCCATAAGGGCAAGTAAATGTTGTCTTGTGTTGATCATCCGGGTGAATAGGAATTTGCATGAACCCCGAGTACCCATCGAGAAAGCAAAAATATGTGTGGTTTGCTAACCTCCCGAGCATCTCGTCAATGAACGGTAGGGGGAAGTGATCTTTCTTCGTTGCTTTGTTTAGCTTTTGATAATCGATACACATCCACCATCCAGTCACGATTCTTTGCGGTATTAATTCGTTCTTCTCATTCTTCACCACGGTCAAACCTCCTTTCTTCGGCACACAATGTACCGGGCTCACCCACTCGCTATGCGGCACCGGGTAGATGATTCCGGCATCAAGTAACTTGATAACCTCCTTCTTCACTACCTCTCGCATGGCATGGGTTAGCCTCCTTTGATGGTCCACTACGGGCTTACATTGGTCTTCCATTGGTATAAGATGAGTGCAAAAGACTGGGCTAAGTCCTTTGAGATCAATGAACGAATATCCAATCACCTTCTTGTGTCTTTTCAATAAATTAAGCAACTTCTCATTTTCTTCGAGACTCAACTTGTCGCTCACAATGGCTGGATAAGTCTTGTCTAGGCCCAAAAATTCGTACTTTAATCCTTTGGGCAAAGGTTTGAGATCCACCCCGGGCACTTGTGGCTCTTCGGGTTTAGTGTCTCCTATGTCTTCGAATTTTTCTTCCTCCATTCTTCCATCTTGTGGTTCTAATCCCTTCATTGCTTCCTCTAGTTCCTCGTCTTGTTGATCATTGGATTGATTCTCCATCGCTCCTTGCAGCGGGTCTCTAAGGGTTTCAATAAAACAAAGACTACCTACCTCCTCTTCTTCATCATCGGGAGGTAAAGGTGAAGGATGACTAGAAGGGCGAAGAAAACTATATGTGTACTTATCTCCATTAAAATTTATTGTTACTTTGCCTTCTCCGGCATCCAACACGGCATCAACCAACTTAAGGAAAGGCCTACCTAGGATTATGTGATCATGATTATTATAGTAGGCATCTATAACAAAGAAATTGGTTGGTATGCACTTTCCAGAGATGATTACATTAATGTTGCAAGCAATACCTAGAGGTTTAATAGTTCTACCATCTTCCATGATTAAATTTGTTGAAGTTGGAGCTAAGTCTAGGTTATGGTCCTGAACTTTATCGTAAATCTTGGAGGATAGGACACTTACTTGGGCTCCGATGTTGCATAAAGCCTTGCATTGAATTCCATTGATCTCGCAACTCAAGTGTGGTGTCGTCTACTCCTCTTGATCAGATCCTATTGCACAAACTTCGACGAGGCGAGCGTATGGCGATGCTTCGGGCTTGATCCCCATGATTCTTTTCACCTCGGCTATGTGATCCGGATCCGCTTCATCATCGCTAAAGAGCTTTCGAAAGATCTCACCGGTCGTTTCAAGATCATACGAATTTTCCGCTTGCTTTTCCGGTGAGAAGTCTACTTCCAATGCTCTTGCCATCCCCTTTTGGTTAGGGAACGGTCTTCTCTTGTTGAATACTTCTTCATAATCAATTGGGACCCAATCCATTTGCTCGAACTCCCTTAATGGCTTCGCGCTTGACATACTCCTCTTGTTGGTTTCATTTGACTTGGCGAAGTCAACGCTTGGGGTAGTTCTTGTCTCGGTGTGTACTTTTTCAAGCTTTTCCAGGATTGGCTCCTCCTTCTTGTCTTCCGGGGTTGCCTTTTTGGAAATTTCATCACATGTCTTCACTCTTGAATCGTGTTCTGGCCCTCCCGAAAGTCATGTTTCCCAATCTCTTCGCATGGCCGCCGCTTTGCTAATCTTTTGCAAAAGTTGAGCGGCTTTCGTGAGTGTTTTCTCCATGAGATCCCCACCTGCACACATTTGAACATGTTCCATGCAACTAGGGGTTAGGAAAAAGAAAAATGTATGCAAGAGTACGTCACCAGAGAAGCCGAATCTTGGTCCTTGTTCAATCAACTCATTAAATCTATTCCAAGCTTGGTCTATCCCTTCCTCTTCTCCTTGCGTGAAGGTGATCACTTGCCTCCTTAGATGTTGAACCTTGCTAATTGGAAAAAACTTCTCGCAAAATTTCTTTGTCAACTTGTTCCAATTTCCTTCAACTTCAAAGGACGCAAATGAGTACCATGTCTTTGCTTCGCCGGCAAGTGAGTAGGGAAAGAGATTCCACTTGAACCATTCGTCGGGAACTCCTTCTTGATGCACCGTGTTGCATAGCGTCGTGAAATGCTTTATGTGTCTATACGGGTTCTCCGCCTCCATCCCTCCAAATGGGGTTGCCGCCGCCATCTCGATGATCCTAGCTTTGATTTCATAATTGGTCACTTCGAGCTTCGAATCTGACTCTTGTACTTTGATATCTTCACATCGAGGGCTAGCGTAATCCCGTAATGATTTCTCTGGTTCTTCCATAGGGTGGTTGGCGAATGCCATCTAGACAACAAAATAGAAAATAACAAAAACAAAACAAAGTGGTTTTCTAGGTAATAACACTTAGATGTTAGCAATAAACGATAAACGAAAACAAAAATAAATGCAAAACCAAACGATGTAAACTGGCTTGCTCCCCGGCAACGGTGCCTGAAAAAGGGGCTTGTTGATAGATAAAACTCATATCCACCTACGATCCACAAGCGTGCGGACCTACACCTTTTTCACCATGGGGATTCCCTAGGTTCTTGTCAATCCGCGGAGCAAGGGGATTACAAGCGTTTGATCTAGCACTATCTAGTTAACTTATCCAAACCCTAAACTACGGTTAAACTAGAGAACTACTACGCTACACTAGAGAGGGAAATGAAACTCACAAGATATATAAAAGACACTTGTCCAAGGGTCTACGATACTTGAACATGCAACTGCTTAGAGATATGAAAACCGATCTAATCTACCGGGGGTTGTGACCACGGTTTCGCCCTTTCCCTCCCCCCGTACTATCACTACGCGGAGGTATTCGTGACTAGACCTATGATGATCACGGCGTATTGAAGGGTTTCAAGGGAGAAGTGATATCTATACTCCCAACATGGCATGGTAGCTAACCTTAAACATGAAAGCATCTTCAACACTAGGTGATAGATTGAAACCATAAAAGTTGCGATTACATCTCAAGATCGATTACAACCCATGGACAAATGAGAAGATTACCCCATCAAGGTGCTAGGCATAGCACTGTTGATCATGGTGACACTTCCGACGGTGTCTTCCTTCTCCTTCGGGGGTGTCGTGGCAGGGCCTTGACGTCCTCCTCTACTTGTGGTTGCTTCCTCCGAGTAGAGTGATCCTTCTCACGAATGATCTCTCTCCTCTCCTTCCTCTCTAGCTTGTGAACGGCCTCTCAGGCGAATGGCTCTCCCTTTGCGAATGGCGGCGCCTCCGCCTCTTTAGGGTTGCATCTTCTTCACGCTCAAGAAAGGGGGGCCGAACCGACGCGGGAATGGGCCAGGCCGGCCGGCCTAGGACGACCGGCCCAAGCCCATCTCGGCCCGGTTCGGTCGCCCCTTCACTCCCGTGGGTCCTCTTGACATTTTGCACTTTGCCCCCTCCAATTGCATCAATTTGACGACGTCATCCTTGCATCCAAGATAGAGGGTTTTCTTGCATAAAGTTTGGTCTTTTACGCTTCAATCCTCGGGGATGTTCCTTTGTAACACTTCGGTCCTCGCCACCTTTGGGAGTGATTTCATCATGCACTTGAACACGAACGGGACTCCTCATTTACTCCTTTCAACTCGTTGTGACTCTATCCTTTTTGTCCATGTTTTCCTGCAAAAACATAACACTTCCAAATGCACATACAAAGATGAACTTGTTATATCATTAGTGTGCCTAGTGGTGGGTTAGTTCCATAATCAAGCTCAAACCAAAGTGTAATGAACATGTTTGGTGTACCAAAATACACCGTCAACAGTACCCGACCCTCTTTTATATAGTCTAGGGGCAGGTTCCTAGTCAATTACAAGGTAGGAGTCCTAGTACGATTACACGGAACGAGTCCTTCTAGGATTACAGGGGAATTCTAGTAGGAGTCCGTCTTCATCCTGCCTTGTATGAGTACCCGGGGTGTATGCCCGACAAGCCCCCGAGCACATTGTAGTCAAGGATAGTAGTTCGAGTAGTCTTGAAGCCTCTTCGAGTAGTTCTTGAGCGTCCTCGAGTACTGCTTGGAGAAGTCTTCAATAGTACTTGAACTCCCACAAGGCTGGAAGGTGGCCTAGCTCATCAGTCATTAAGTTGAGATTATATGGAAGTGCTATTGTAAAATCGCACTCCATATGGACTAGCCCTCGAGCCTTAGGTTGAGTCGCGGACTCTAGCTGAGGGTCAATCTTGATTCTGAATCTTCCGTCTCAAAAAAATTGAATGATGGGTGTAGCATAGCAGCCCCCGAGCCTTGAAATGATTAAGTAATCAATCCAAGGGTCTTTAGTGTTCGCAAAAGCCATCATCCGAGTACTCTTGCAGCGTGTAGTCTCGAGATAAGAGAGTTGTATGAGCCACATCAAGTAGTGATTGGAGTTGATTCCCCAAGATGGAGAGCTAGCAGAGCATACTGAAGTTGCTTCCGAGTAGTAATGTGGCATGGAGCCGTCAAGCTTGATATGTAGCGGAGACTGCACGAGTTGTCATTGAGTAGTAATGTTGCCGCCAGAGCGGACTTTAGAATGCGACTTGAAGACCAAAGTTCACTTTAGATTGCCGCAAAGAGCGGACTTTAGAATGCGACTTGAAAATCGAAGTCGACTTTAGATTGCTGCGCGGAGCGGACTTTGATATGCGACCGAAGTCGACTTTTCATGCCGGCAGAGCGGACTTTGATATGCGACTTAAAAACCGAAGTCAACTTTCTACCGCGCGAAACGGACTTTAGATATGCGACTAGAGTAGTCGACTTTGAGTACTTCGAGCCAAGTATGAAACCCAAAATACAAAGCGGAAAAGACGAAAAGACAAAAAGCAAGCTGGCACGCCAGCTGTCGGTGTTTTAGACCGGCAACCTACCAAGGGGGTTACTCGAGGTAAACGATTGTGGGGGGATCGCCAGACCTGGAACTCGAAGGTATGCCCAAGGACACGGTACACAAGATTTATACAGGTTCGGGCCGCCAAGGTGGCGAACCCTACGTCCTGTTTGGGGTATCAAGTATGGCACCCTGCGCTTGGTGTTGGGTTGTTCAGATGTCCTCCTAGGTACCTAGGCACTTGGAGGCGTACATGTTTTGGTTGTTCGGCTACGTCATGTTCTGCAGCTTGCAAGGAGACGCGGTAGTCCCCCAAATAAGCTGGGGTGCCGCTGTTCGATGGTGACCTATATGGGGATGTGCATGGGCGTGTTGAAGGGATCGAAGATGAATGGGATCTTGCTCGATGCCCTCTGCTGCTGCTGTTGTGGTCGTACGAGCGACTTCAAGTGGGCAGGCCCTCCGTCGACAGGCGTGAGCACAACTATCGGTGTTTTAGACCGGCAAACCTACCAAGGGGGTACCCGAGGTAGTAGATTGTGCGGTGAGGATTGTGATCAGGAGACCTGGAACTCGAAGGTATGCGCAAGGACACGGGACACAAGATTTATACAGGTTCAGGCCGCCAAGGTGGCGAACCCTACGTCCTGTTTGGGTATCAAGTATGGCACCCTGCGCTTGGTGTTGGGTTGGTTGAGTTGAGTTCCTAGGTACCCGCCCTCCTTTATATAGTCTAGGGGGCGTGTTCCTAGTCGGTTACAAGGTAGGAGTCCTAGTAGGATTACACAGAACGAGTCCTCGTAGGATTACAGGGGAATTCTAGTAGGAGTCCGTCTTCATCCTTCCTTGTATGAGTACCCGGGGTGTATGCCCGACAGGAGTTCCCCGATGACTCTGGCGTCGAGGGAGCTTCAATGGCTGGGGGAGCCACGGGACCAGGATTGGAGGGGCCGACATTTGAAGGACCAACTTTGATGTCCATCTTCTTCTTTGTCATCTTCGAGTCCACCTCCTCCTCCTCCGCACCCTTCTTCTTCTTCGCCGATGGAATGTCCTTGAACAAATCAAGCTTACCAGCCTTGTCATCCTTCAAAAGCTGCCTCACAAACGCCTCTGTCTGATGATTCCTCTTCTTGGCTTCCACCTGCTTCCTCTTCTTGGCTGCCAATCGCTTCTTCTCAATGGCCGCCCACGTCTCCACCTCTTCCTCTTCATCCTCTTCCATGTAGTCGTACTTGTCCTCGCTGTCCTCACTCTCCTGCCTTTCCATGTCTTCTACATCAGATTCACTCAAGGAGGGCTCGGATGGCTCGCATGTGCTTGGTTGGGGGGAGTCGGGCGGTGTCCCGACGGAGGAGGGGTTGGAAGGGAACGGGGAGGCAAGAAGTCGAATCGGAGAAGAAGGCATGGTGGTTGTGGTTTTCTGGAGGAAGAGAGTTTTAGACAAGGCAATGGAGGGAGTTAGAAGATTCTGGTATATAAACAGATCTTAGTTTCAGGGAAAGTCGGGGTGTCTCTTCGGGAGTTGTATCACGCTAATGCAAGGAGGCGCCTCGATCTCTAATAATGTAACGGTCTTTGTAATCTTAGTGAATTTGGAGCAAACTAGTATATTTAAAAGCACTTCAACATGCAGAGATGAACTGTTTACTGCCATTAAATAGATGTTTGGGTTTGGGATGCATTGACAGACCAGATGTTTTGGTCTAGGAAAAATATATAGAAAGGACAAATATTTCCGATCCTGTAAAAGATGCTTGTTTTGATTTTTGGCAAAGGTGATCTACGATTTCATAGTTTATGAGAGCGATAAAATAGGATAACATTTATAGGGAGACAAGGAAGAGAGATGGTCAGGGAAACAAAGTAGAAACAACTTCAAACAAGGAGATTGATCAACAAACAAATGATAACCAAAATCACAAACATGGTTTGGGTTTGGGATGCATTAGCATTTCGGATGTTTGGCAATAACCGGATGCTTGTTTTGAATTTGGTCAAGGTGAGCAACGATCACATTGCTATTTCTTATTAATCATCCAATATTGATCTTCAACCTCTCTAGATACGTGCATTATTCTAACTACTCCTTACATATCTGTGGCTTAGCTAGAGCGTGTTGAAGTGAGGGGTATGGTACACTGCCATTGGATATGAAGTAAGACAATAAATTGGTTTGAAGTAAAACCATGGCTACTCTGCCTAGCGTACACTACATGGGAACAAGACATGGTCAAGACAACCAAGTAGACCTAGAGTTTCATCCATAGTTTTTTACCTTGTTCACGTGGCATGCTAGGAAACACGATCATGTAGGTACAATAAGAGCAGATGTTATTGTCTACGAAACACGAACAGGTCGGACAAACATGAGACCGTGTTTCATGGAAATGTAAAGTTACTAATTAACATCACGATGTTCACATACATAAGACAATGTTCCCATGAAATCTAAAGATACTAATTAACATCGCAGAAAACATATCGGCATTGGTCTTCCACTGGCGCGGCTCGCTCACTCCATTACATCCATCCCTCGTTTCTGGACAGGACACGGTGGCGGCTCCACTTCTTCATGTTGTCCTCCCTCAGGGCCTTAGACCTGGCCATCCCAAGGACGTGGTCCTTGATCTCATTCAGGTTCCTCCACCGGTGCATACGGTTGGGGCAGACAGGGCACCCATAGGTGTTGGTAGTGCACCGGAAGACGCGCAGAGCAGAGGTCTTAAGATGGTCTATGTCAGTTTGGGTGTCGGAGTTGGAGTTGGAATTGGAGTCAGAGTCCAACTCTGCAAGTAGTGGAGAAGGCTGGGAATCCACCGGTGACGTACAAGCAGCTCCGGGCATTGGCGGGTCAACGTTGGTGGTGTCACAGCGGGGCGGCTCTGTGCCATGGAATTGACGCCCTTACCACTCTAAGTAGGCGCGGATGAAGTGGAGGCCACGCGATGACAGCCAGGACCCGGATTCAGCTCCTGAGGAGGCGGTGGGTGAGAGGCTGGCAACGCTGCCAGACAGACAAGCAGGGGCAGGTACAGCCATGCGCCTAAGCTCTCTGTGTCTGGGGGAGACTGATTGCTTCATTGAGTCGGATGGGCAGTAGGACTGAAACGCGAGTGTTTGGGAAGAGAACTATGGGTAGAGTGGTTCGGAACTGGTGAGGACGCCGATGGTGGTAGGAATACAATGGCCAGCTTCCATGAGAAGTTGTGCAAGCTTATGTGACAAGCTAAGAAATGGGCCTCCAGCTCGAGTGGCTGGTATTCATCTTCAAGCTTTGAATGGCTGGCGTGTGGGTACCATCTGGGTATACCCACACGTCCCTAACCTCTTGATGATGGCAACCGCCTTCCATGGGGCGTTGTGGCAAGCATCCATGGGAAATTAAGCAACGGGCACCTCGGCCTGTTGAGGAAGGCTACGCCTGGATGTTACTGACAAGAAAAGGTGACCAGACCAGACTAAATTCATTGTTAATTTTGTGGGCAAAATAGAATGTCAACGGCCGGATCTTACTGATATGCAAAAGTGACCGAACTAGACTAAATGGTTCGTTGATTTGTTATTAGGAAAATACGATCGCATTATTCAAACGAACATCCATCCAAAGTAGGAAACAGAGTCCATTCTAAAGTTACTAACTAAACATCACAATGTCCACATACATAAGACAATGTTCCAACGAATTCTAACGATACTAACTAACATCACTGATAACATAACATCACAAAGTTCAGATACATAAGACAATGTTCCAACAAAATAAAAAGATACTAATTAACATCACAGATAACATAAAAGCATAGATCTTCCACCGGCGCAGCTCGCTCACTCCATCTACTCCATCAATCCCTCGTTCTTGGCCACGACGCAGTGGCGGCTCCACTTCTTCTTGTAGTTCTGCCTCAGGGGCACAGACTTGGCCATCCCAAGGACATGGTCCTTGACCTCATTCAGCTTGCGCCACCGGTGCATAAGGTTGGGGCAGATAGGGCACCCGTACGTGCCGTTGAAGCGCCGGAAGACGCACAAAGCATCGCCCTGAGGGACCGGAGGGATGTAGCTGTGGAGATGGTCCTCAGACGAGTCTGTGTTAGCTTGGGAGTCAGAGTCGGAGTCGGAGTCAAACTCACCAGCAGGAAGGGTAACCATAAACGTAAGCTTCCGAGGTGGCAACAGTGAAGGAGGCTGGATATCCGCCGGCGAGCCACCACCTGCTCCTGGAAAAGCGTCGGCGATCGACAGCGGGTTGACGTTGGCATCGTCGGAGGGTAGCGGCGGCAACGGTGGAGGAGGCTGGGAATCCGCTGGTGAGCCACCACCGGCTCTTGGCAAACCGCCGACGAGTGACGGCAGGTCGACGTTGGCGGCGTCGTAGCGCGGCGGCGGCGTGCCATGGATGTGGCCCCACAGTGCCTCCGTGAACATGCAAGCGAAGTGCTGGCCGTCACGCAGCGACACCCAGTCACGGGCGTGTGAAGTAGGTGTGGCGCTGGAGGATCGGTTGAAGGGCGAGGGTGAGAGCTGGTGCGACAGGGAGTCGGTGGGGGATAGCCGGCGCGACGGAGAACCGGTGGGGGATAGCCGGTGCGACGGGGAGCCTGATCGCTTCATTGCGTCGGCGGGGCAATAGGAGTGAGGCGCGAGTGTTTGGGAAGTGGTAGAGTGGTTCAGAACTGGCGAGGACACCGATGGTGGGGGTAGGAATGGCGATTTATAAGGAGTTACTCGCCTTGCCTGGGAAGTTGTGCCGCTTCGGTGAGAAGGTAAGCAACAGGCGCCTCTTGAGTCTTGACTCTTGAGTGGCTTCCATTCATCTTCCACCGTTGAGGGGCTGATGTGTGGGTCCCCGCGCCGTATGACCAACACATCTGTGATCTCTTGATGATGGAAACCACCTTCCATGGGAAGTTGTGGCACGAGGATGGCAGCGGGCGGATGTTACTGTTAAGAAAAAAGTGACAAGACCGGACTAAATTATTTGTTGGCAAAATAGGTTCACATTTTTTGAACGAACATCCGTCCAAAGTACTCCATAGGAGGAAACAGAGTTCTCTAATCATACAATCAGCATAATCAAATATGGAGGGACCAAACCTAATCAAAAACTACTAATTAGCATTATAGCAAAGTGACACTTGTTATTGTTGGCAATTATCTTTTCATCCAATCTGGGTCGTCGAGGATCAAAGGCGCCGCCTCGCCGTCGAGCAGGAACGGCTCCAACATTGGTGGCGGAGCGGCTGGCAATGCCGCCGGCCTGTCGAGCAGGAACAGGAACGGCCGTGCGCCTGAGCTCTCCGGGACAGTCGGTGCGGTGGGCGCACTTGACATCAGTAGCGGAGTGGACAGCCACGAGAACCACATGCGGCCACCCCGGCCTCTCGGGCACTCCACCGACTGCATGCCAGCTTCTGGTGGCGATGGGTACGGCCGTGCGCCTGAGCTCTCCGGGACAGTCGAAGCGGCAGGCGCACTTGACATTAATGGCGGAGCGGCTGGTAGCGCCGCCGGCCTGTGGAGCAGGGACGGGAACTGTCGTGCGCCTGAGCTCTCCAGGACAGTCGATGCGGCAGGTGCACTTGACATCAATGGCAGAGTGGAGGGCCACGGCTGCCACGTGCGACCAGCCCGGCCTCTCGGGCACTCCACCCACTGCACGCCAGCTTCTGGTGGTGACGGTGAGACGGGAATCGTGGTTTGATTGATCCGGCGAGAACGCCTGTCCCACCGCTGCTCGGCATGCCAGCGACAAAGGCCGCAGTCGACACAGAGCGTGTTGGGCCCCATCGGCCCGGCCATCCATTGCGGCGTTTCTGTCCTGCCGCAGTCGCCGCATCTCGGCCCCGTCGGAGCTTTAGCCGGTGTTGATGATAGGAGAACAAGCTCCACAGGAGGCATGCGATGATTATCGTCGGCCATTGGGGGAGATGCTCTAAAATGCACATAGAAATTAGTTTTCTGAAAGAGGTGGAAAAGGTCGAAAGAACAAAGAAATCGATTGAATTGGGAGAGAGGACGATGGTACTTGCGCCGATAGGAGGCGATGTTGATGGGGTTTTCTTGTGCCAAGAGGAGGAAATGCTGATGGGGTTTTCTTGCGTTGAGGAGGAGATGCAAAAGTGTTTTCCAATATATATTAATAGATCTCATTTGCCAAAGGAAAGGCGCATGGTCTCATTGGGGATCGTGTCAGGCAAATGGCCTAGGCGTGTAATTTGCAATCTCGTTGAACTTGGAGCAAACTTAATTCACTTGAACATGATGAGATCGAAAGTTGCCACGAGACCGGTTATTATGGTATACGAAACATTATCAGACCGGACTAAAGCATTTGCTATGAGATAGGCAATAGAAGAAGGGCACAAAAGGAGGTCGGATGTTTAGGTTTACGAACCATGAAAAGACCGGAGAAATATTTTTAATCATTTGATGGCAAAAGATGCTTGTTTTAAATTTGGACAAGGTGAGCTATGATATCATCCTTCTTAGGGAGAGCCAAAAACGTGCACAATTCGAATGTGAAGCCATGGCTTAGGTAGAGCAAATTGAAGTGATGGGCAACAAATTGGCTTTCAGTAAGACCGTGTCTACTCTATCTAGTGTACACTACCCAATCTAGCAAAGATTTGTTTTTCCAAGACTTGGTTAGTAGGAAAGAATCATGAAGACAAGCAAGCTGACTTAGAGTTTGAACCACAACTTCATTTTTCCTTGATGACGAGTCATGCTTGGTAACAACAAAATGAAAGCATGCAATGAGATAGGCATTACAACCCGGGCAGGACCGGATGTTTGGGTTTACGAAACATTAACAGACCGGACAAAAATTTTCATTCCTTTCCTGGCAAAACTTGCTTGTTTTGAATTGGGCAAACCTGATTACGGATTTCGTAGTTTCTGAGATAGTGAAAATTGGATTACATTATTTGTTTTTAAATTGTCCAATATTGATTTTCCACCTCTCCAAATTGCGATGAACTATTCCAACTACCAGCCGTGGTAAATAAATGGGGGAAGACCAGAAGTTGGTTTCCATCACGTCAATGCGTGTGTGAGTAAAGATTGCTACACGAGAAGTCGGGAACCAAGGAAGAGAGATAGAAACAGAGCAGATATCAGGGGGTCGATCTAGAAACAAAAGATATCCAAAATCACTCTCACATGTCAAGGTTTAATTTGTTTGGATGCAGATATCCAATTATTTTGCTAAAGAACAGATCACATTCGGCGTGAATTCTACAATCCTCGTTACAAAAATGTGACCATTCTTCCCAGCTCATCTTGAAGCACAGGCGGCCTGCACACTGATGATTGTCACGCGCCACTGGCAGCGCCAGCGTTGCATGTCGGCGCCACATCACTCATTGGATCACCTCTGAGGCTGCCTCACCGCACCGCAGGCAACCCTTGTTCGTCCGAATCATCATCGATGTCGCGGCCGCCGATTCTTCCTCGCCCTCGACCTGTCTGATGTACCGCCTCGCAATGTCATCATCACCAGCGCCACCATTGGCCCTGTAGAGGACCATGACGGCTACTTAGGCCGCCACATTGTGCCCGGCCTGGGCGGCCTCCTCGAGCTTGGCGATGGATGACCGGGAGCTGTAGTTTTCCCCGAACAGGATGTCCATCCCGGAGAGGAAACATGCCTCCGGGTTTCTTATAGGGATCAGGCAATCGAGGAGGGCGTCGTAGCCCTTGCGGTCGTTCCACTGCAGCTCGACGGCAAATCACTCTAGCGCCACACGCCGACCAACGGCCGCGTTCTTGCACACGTGACGCATCTCCCGGTAGGTCGCCCGTAGGCTGCGGAGGTCGTCCATAGCCCGCTCCGAGGTCGCAGCGAGGTGGCCAGTGATGTCAATGTTCACCTCAGTAGGGAGCACCACCAGCGATAACTGCAACTGCCTCGACGACATGATTACTAACCTACCGGCGTCCTGAAAATAGTTTGATCAAACATCAGAGTGCCAGGTCAAATGCACATTCAAATTGATACAGAGACTTGGAAGAGAGCACTGTACTCTCACGGATCTTCCTTCCAAGAGGAGGAGATGCAATTGCAAAAATGTTCTCTATACCCCAGGCGGAAGAAGTCGATCAATGCCCCATTTACAACAAATTCACCGTTCCTTTCTCCTCATTTACAGTAAATTCACCACTCCTTCACCACCCAAAACAACCGTCGCTGCTACTTTGTTGGTTTCGGGATAACAATAATAATTCATTGTGACTGTTCGTGAACCTAACTGAAATTACGTTCTTGGAAATGTGAACAGGTCGAACTAAATGGTCAGTACAATGTGGTGGATACTAACTGCCACGCATTTCTTGGTCGATTTTGGCAATACATCATCAGTACAATACTCAGACGCATAGGGCACAATGTTCAGAATACATGATCGACACATTATTCACAATACCAAAGTGGCACTTGCAGAATACGTGATCGATGCATCTAATTAGCCTTGCCACCGAGCATCAATCCCGCCATTCCCACGAAAACAACAAATAAAGCAACAAGCACATGCGCGAGTTTGACATTGCGCCTATAATTCCCAATTGACTTCAGCTCGGTGGTAGCCTTCCGAAGTTTTTGTCGCACTATTTTGAGCTCATTCCTAATCTCTCTAAGCTCATAGTTAGCTTTTCCCAATTCTCCCTCCCACTGCTTTGCATCCTCTTCAGCTTTCGCTTTCTTCTTCATGAGCTTCACCATAACAGCATACGACCTTTCATCCCATTCTGGATCAATCCAGCAGAAGTAATCGCATTGATGTTTTTCTTCTTGCAAATTAAACGCCCCATTAACAATCGCCGTTGACCACAGGAACCACATAAGCAGGTAGCCAACTAGCCATTACCTTTGGGCAGCCAGCAAATCGGTGGCCAGGGTTGAGAAAGGTCCAAGCTTACTTCACCACAGCTCTCAACCCGTGTTTGCACTTGTCTTTAGGATGCCAATGGCTACTATTGCAGGAAGATGTCTCCGAGCAGTAACTACCAATGGAAGAAGATGCTGGAGTACACGAATGCTTCAAAAAAATTATTGCAACTTGAAATCAATGCTTAGTTTTGCACTTTGTAAACTAAAGCCTATCAATCAACTTGCAACAACAATCGTTCTTCAACCTAAATCCCCAATTCCAAATATCACTTCCCTCTGACGAAAGGGGAAAGCAGAGGCACAAAATAGGGTACTGACCTGACCATAGCTCACTCTCCTCCATTCGATGTGAGGATCCGCCATTCCCGCCGCAGGTTGTAGATCTGTGCACCAACACCTCTAGGCTAGATATTTGCCACAACGACCCACAGGAGCGTGCTGGCAAGCCCCTTGCAGGGTACGCGGTTGATATAGCCGCACTTGGTATACTAGAACTACTTAGTTTGGAAATACACAAATTTCATTATGTCTCCGTGGTTCTGTGTACCCTTTTCAGGATCAAACGTCGCGGGTTCGACCCCTACTATTAACATTGTATCCTTCTAATTTTCCTCTGTTTTTTTATCAGACTAACTTGTGGGACCTTATTAAATTTTATGACGAGTTGGAACCATAGTAGGAAACAAGCAGTTTCACGATCGTTCCTCAGGAAGGTCCTTCCAGCAAAACATCAAAAGACCGGAACTTTGCGGTCCACCGAGTAGCAAACATCATATTATGATCAGGTAGTATCAAGTTTCTCAACTCATGACCACAAAGTGCACAACAGCAAGAAGCAAACATCATAGGATGATCATCATTACAATTTTCACAATAATCATAACCACCCATTTGTAATCAGAACGATAAGAACTAATCATCAATTTCCATCTGTAGACATTGATTCTCCTTCCATTGCTCCATCCTGCAGCTGTCCCTTCACCTTCTGCAGCTCAGTAGCAGTAGCTTCAAGCTTCATGTTAGCTTCTGAGGATCCTTCCCATTGTTGATCCCTTTTTCGCTTGGCTGACCTAAAGAAAACATAAGCACCAACAAGTTTCATAACACTACGTATTATGATCAGGAGCAACAACCAGTAATTAAACATCAACAAGGAACAAGCACTACCTATTTTTATCTTTCTCACGCAGTATCCGTTGCTTCTCCTTCTTTGTCTGGACAATGCTCTGTTGTATCCATTGCTTGTGCTTCTCCATCTCGTTAATTACCTGATCAACCGATTGCTTATACACCTCCATCGCATGGATATCATGTTCCAGCTTTCCCTTGTATTTGTTGGTCTCTTGCAATTGTTCATGTAATAATTGGTCAGACATCTCCTTGAATTTGGCCAGCTCCTCCATCTGGGCAATGTTGTCCTGTAACGATTGCTCATACAGGTGCTTGTAATTTATAGCCTCTTGCTGCGCCATTGTGACGCCCCAGGTTTTTAATTAGCATTATTAGTGCTAATGACTTAGTCAACCAAGTCAAACACATTGACTTTGGTCAAACCTTGGTCAACATGGGTCATCACCTCGAAAACCTAGCCAACAATCACTGATGATCATCTTAAGCAAGTCAAAATGCATTAGTGGTCAAACCTTGGTCAAATGTTGGTCAAAACCCCTAATGCCTTGGACCTTTCCTGGAACTTTTGCCAGGTTCTCCAAATTCCGTTTAAACACTCAAAAATCGACCAGTATAGAAGTTGTGCAGAATTTCATGGGAAACATTTTATCTTCAGAGTGGCTTTTCAAATTTGAAGAGGAAATGGTTCAAAAATTCAAGTCAAACTCATTTTCACGATTAACCCGAGCTAAGATTTTCACCAAGTTAGCATTCGGATATCTATTTCATTTCGAATCCAAATCCAGTTCGGTTTGTGCCTAAAGTGTAGAAGGATGACTCATTTACAAGTTTTGTATCTACCGAATTTGAAGTTTGAATTCAAAATTTTGAACAACACGCAGTCAAACAGGGTATCATGGGCCTTGACCAGGGCTGAGCGCGCGTCGGCGCGACGTCGTGCGCGCGCCGGTGCCACGCGTTGCCGCCGCGTCGCCGCCGTGCGCCACCGTACCAGGGCCCGGCCGGGGGCACTGTGCGCCCGGCGCTGGCGTCAGCCTCCCACGCGCGCCCCGAGCCGGTGCCTCGGCCGGGGGAGCCGCGCAGGCCACGCCCGCGCGCCCGCGACGCCGGACCCCCTGCCGTGCACACCCGCCGAGGGCAAAGCCGCCGTATCCATGGCATATTCGCTGGGGAATCCTTCTCCGCGAAGCCTTCTACACCCCATGCACCCCACAGCTTTAAATAGCGCTTCCCCGCCGCAGCTCCCGCGCACGCACGCTCCGCCGGACGCCATTAGCGCCGCCGCGAGCGAATTCCGCCGTTGTCTGCTCCGGCCGTCCTCCCACCGTTCGAGCCTCTTCCCTAGGACACCACCGACCCTGCCGAGCCGCTTGTTGCCCTGAGCTGCACCTCGTCTCGCCGAAATTCAAGTAGCCGCGGCCGTGTCGCCGCGACCTTGCCGCCGCCGCTCGCCGGAGCCACTCCGGCCACGCCGCCACCACCAATCGAACCACGGTGAGCTCAATCGCTCATTGGTGTCATTTGTTGCCCTGCTCCGGCCACCGTTCGCCGCCGGTGAGCTCACCGCCGCTGGAAGGGCACGGTTGTGAATTCCCGGGGGTATATCTGTGAACTAGGACCTACCGGCAATGATCTTTATCTTAGTTTCCTTACAACTAGGTCCAGCACATTCCGAAATTTATAGAAAATTGTAGAAAAATCAGAAAAATGTCAAATGAATTTTGTTGGTTCCCTTGTGACTAGATATGCAACTTCTACAAAGCATGACCATACTTTTGATGGCTAGATTTTGAATGAAAATTCAAACTCATTTTGACACACTTTTTCTGTAGTTTAAAATCTAGATAAGCTATGGAGCTGAATTTTGGATATGTTGCTAGATATCTCATGTGTAGACTATGGACGAAAAATTGCACAAAGTTACTAAGCAGATCTTTTAATATGATTTATTTTGCATTTATGCTATATCTGCCTTAATGATTTTTGTAGCTAAATATAAATAGATTTTTGTGCTCAACTTATGGCTATGATCATGAAATGACTAGATTCACCTTTTATGTATTTATCATGATTTTATATCTGTCAAAAATATTTATTCTTGTCTTATGCTTAGATTTATATATAAATGCCTAGTTCAAAAATCAAAGTAGCTCTTGATGGGTTTGTTGATTTCCTAGTCTTGTTTTAAGTCAGAGATGATGTGGGAGAAAGTTTGGCTCCAGAAGTGATTTATTTTTTTATGCATTTATCTTGTTTTGGTAGCTAGAAAGTGTTATTTTTGGTATAATTAATTTATAGCTCATATAATTGTGGAATCTTGTTCAGTGGCCTCATCTAGGTCTCTAGTGCTTCAGAAACACTACCCACTACATTTTATGATTTAAATTATGGATAAAAACAATGGAAGCCAAATTAAGCTCCATAATAGGTTTAAATGGGAAAAACCACCCCTACCACACTTGGTGACCCTATGTATGTGTGGTGTAGCATGAGTAGGAGCTGAGAACCAACCCTTGCTGCTTTTGTGAATTTGATTTGATTTATTTGATTAAATATGTACACAATCACTATCAAAAAGAATAAAGCTTAAAGCACCACATGACTTTCCTTTAATAGAAAGAATATACTAAATATATGTTTGTCAAGGTGAATATGGACAATCATACACTCCATGTTTGTATGTGTGCATAGCATTTTGTTTAATTAATTTCACCACAATAAATGTGCATATGCATCCCGCGTAGAACTTCCCGACGGTAACTACTCGCTCATGCCGGAAGCTGAGGGAGGAGGATCTGACGTGGAGCTACAGTTCGTGGAGGTGAACTAGGACACCGAGGAGCCCCAGGCTAGCGTTGCTGACGAAGGAAAGCACCAGAGCATTAACCCAAGTATTTTTGGAAATTATGCAACTACCTATGAGTGTCTGTGCATTTACGTTCAGGAGTTGAAATGAAACCCTAGATGCATGATCCCTAGGCACCTATGTCATTTACTAGTATGCTAGGTCGATAGTTGCTATGCTATAGGACTCGGTAAAAGTCGAGTGATGTTCGTCACTCGCGAGAATAGGTTCTTATGTTGGAATCATAAGATCTTTATAAACGGATTGCTCATGTGGTAAGAGTATGGGATTTGGGCTCCGGTCCAATGGCTTTCGTGGGTTAAGTGTTTGAACGTACTAAGCACTTGTCGGGAATGGGACCGGTAATCCTAGTACCTTAATGAGGTGGTGAGGGATCTTACTATTACTAATCTTGAGATGCGTCTCACGGCTAGCTACCGGTGGTTCATGTGTGATTCTGGGCACTAGTGTGAGGCATGCCAGATAGCCTTGTAACAAAGACTGTAAGATTCGATCCTGAGCTGAAGAATTTTGGGAACCGCCTGGTTGGTGAACTCTTTGTGAGGACACACTTCCGTGTGTTTAGGTCCACCTTGCAAGGTTGTAAATCAATCGGTTGTCGGCCTCTCACCATTATCTGAGACTACTTAACCAATTGGCCATGATGTCCCTTATGATGGAATATTGTCAATATTGATGTTTGATTAATTGTATTGCACAACTTATGCTTGCAATAGCTTGCTCATTTAGAAAAGAGTAATCAACTAGAACCTAAGCTAAAATATTGAAAGTAAGGACATACTCTTTGTTGCTTTTCAGCAAAAGAACCCACCAGCCAAAAAGCCTCTCATGTCTAGAGTTTGGTGATGTAGTTGTCACCCGACGGGTAAGACTTGCTGAGTATTAGTATACTCAGCCTTGCTATAATTTTGTTGAATTCAGGTAATGCTTTTAGTGATGTGTGACCTGGAGAGATTCCACCCGGCTAGGAGCTGGAATAGGTGGATGACGACGAGTGAAGGCATCATGGATGGCCTCCTGTGATGCTTATCGTACCGCTTAGTTAAATTTCCGTTGTTTTCGAACTCTGAACCTCGTTTATCATGTCAAGTACTTCGGTTTGTAATAATTAAACCCTTCGGGGCAAATTTGGATTTAATCTATGTATTGTACTCTGGACTCGCCTTCGTGTGAGTTTTAATGCATATTGTCGATCCTTTGTTGCTATGTAAGTGATTTCACTGGGCTTGACCTGGCAACTTACGACGGGATGATACTTTATTATTGCTTAATGACCAAAGTGGATTGGTTTAGGCGATAGTACGGTATTTTCTCGGGTGGGTTGTCACAGCCATGAGTTCTCAGCCTTGTTGTTCTTGCAGGTCTCTCTTCAGCTCCTGTGGCTCAGCTTTAGTGGCTTCAAGCACCTCTTGAAGCTAGTAAAATACAAGAACCTATCAATCCATCAAACGATGCAAATTGAAAACTAACTGAACCTAACACCTATGAATTGTCTATAGCCTATCAACTTGTAACACTAATTGTAGTGCAAAAATGAGGGTACGATGAAATCTAAATCTATTCTATGTGCTCATTGTGACAACCCGCCCAGGAAAATACCGTACTATCACCTAAACCAATCCACTTTGGTCATTAAGCAATAATAAAGTATCATCCTGTCGTTAGTTGCCGGGTTAACGCCCGGTAAATCTCTTGGAATTCACACAGAGGATCGAACATATGCATTAAAACTCACGCGAAGGTGAGTCCAGAGTACAAACACAAATTAAATCCAATTTACCCCTAAGGGTTTAATTATTACAAACCATTGTTCATGACAAGAAGTAAAGGGTTCAGAGTTTGAAAACAGCGGAATAAAATAAACTAGCGCAACGTTGAACATCACAGGAGGCCGTCCGTGATGCCCTTACTCGTCGTCATCCACCCATTCCAGCTCCTAGCCGGGTGGAATCTCACCAGGTCAAACAACACCTGCAACAACATTTTTAAAGCAAGGCTGAGTATACTAATACTCAGCAAGACTTAACCATCGGGTGATAACTACATCACCAAACTCTAGACATGAGAGGCTTTTTGGCCGGTGGAGTTCTTTTGCTGAAAAGCAACAAAGAGTATGTCCTTACTTTCAATATTTTAGCACAAGTTCTAGTTGATTACCATTTCTAAGTGTGCCAACTAATTCAATCAAGAATTGTACAAGCAATTAATTCAAGCAGTAAACTTCATCAAATTCCATCATTAAGGGATATCATGGCCAGTTGATTAAGCAGTCTCAGATAACGGTGAGAGGCCGACAATCGATTGATTTAAACCATGCAAGGTAAACCTAAACACACAGTAGGGTACCCCGCGAGGACAACCACCAGGCGGTTCCCAAAAGTCCTCGACTTGGGATCGAATCTTACTGTCCCGGGTACAAGGCTATCTGGCATACCCCGCAAGGCGCCCAGCATCGCACATGTACCCCCCTCTCCCGGTAGCTAGCCGGGCGGTGATTACTCGAGATTAGTAATAGTAAGTTCCCGCACTGTCTCATTAAGGTACTAGGCTTACCGGTCCCATTCCCGACAAGTGCTTAGTACGTTCAAAAGCTTAGCCCACGAAAGCCACTGGACCGGAGCCCAAATCCCATGCTCTTACCACATGAGCAATCCATTTATAAAGATCTTATGATTCCAACATAAGAACCTATCCTCGCGAGTGACGAACATCACTCGACTTGTACCGGTCCTATAGCATAGCAGCTATCGACCTAACATACTAGTAAAAGACATAGGTACCTAGGGATCATGCATCTAGGGTTTCAATTCAACTCCTGAAACGTAAATGTGCAATCATATCAAACATAATTGCATAATTTTAAAAAGACAGGGTTAATGATCCGGGGCTTGCCTTCGCTGGCAAGGTTGGCCTTGGGCCCTTCTGGACTTTGGTCCAGGCCTTGTTCTACAGCGACGTAGCGCACGTCTCCGCCAGCTCCTCCGTCTCCTCCTTCCGGCACACGCGTACAGCTACCGTCGGGAAGATCTACACGAGGATGCAATGCAGGATTTAATTGGTGGTTTTTAATTCAATTAATTACAATCAACAAATGACAACCATGGGGTGCATGGTTGACCACATTCACCTAGATAAGAATACATTCAGCATACTCTTCCAAAAAGGAACAATATGCAGTTCTTTATTAATTATTCTTTTGATAAAGACTGTGTACATATTTATGTAAATAAATTAATTAATTTTCACAAACAGCAAGGGGCGGTGCCACTTAGTTTCTTAGCATGATTAAAATCACCACACAAGGTCACTAGATATGGAGTTGATGATTTTCCAATTTACTTTACTATTAAGCTCAAAAGGCTTCCATTGCTTTTATCCACAAAATAAATTAATAAAATTCAGCGGGAGGGTTTATGAAGCACTACAAACCTATACAAAGCCATTGCACACACATGCACACTTAGGAGAGCTATGAAACTAAATATACCGAAAATAACAAAAGCTAGCTACTAAAGCAAGATAAATGCATATGAAAATAAATACACATCAAAATGATTCCAACTTTCTCAGACATGGTCTCTGGTCCAAAACTAATCTAGGCATGCAACATATATACCTAGAGCTACCATGGATCTTGGGTTATGCATTTACAAATAAAATCAAGCATATATCAAGAATAAATATTTCTGACAATCATAAAATTGTGATTAATTCACCAGAGGTGCATTTTGGTATAAAAAGGTCACATGCAGAAGTTGAGCACAAAAATCTATTTATTTTTAGCTAGAAAAATCATTTAGTCAGATTCATCATAAATACATAACAATTCATAATAAAAGATCTACATAGTAACTTTGTGCAAATTTTGGTACAGAAGACAGACATAACATAGCACACAACATATCCAAAATTCAGCTGTAGAACTCAAGTAGATCTTGAGATACAACAGATCTAGGTTTTACAGTTTTGTATTTTTCATGCAAAAACTATCTTTAAAAACTATGTTCATGCTTTACGAAAGTTGTAGTTCTTCTCACAAGGAATCCAAAAAAATTTAGTTTGCATTTTTCTGATTTCTCTACAATTTTCTATGCATTTTACAAGATTCAGCAAAAACTACAACACTATTTAAGAAACTGATTTGCAAGGAAGTCCCTGGAGGTTTTGGAGTCCTTACAGATATGCCCCTGGTTTGCAGGTAAGACCCTAGAAAGAAAAGATGGCTCGCAATTGGGTCCTCGACCATGGCCGGCGACGGCTCGCCGGAAATTCGGCGGCTCCGGCGGGGTTCAAGGCCGGGAAAGGAGTGGGGAAGGTCGAGGGGCTCACCTTGGGTTGATTCGCGGCCGGAGCTGTGGCGGGGACGGTGCCGGCGAGGCTGCGCGGCGGAGCCAGGCGGCGTCGGCCGCGACGGCTTGGAAACTCCGGCGAGGGTGAGGTGCGGCCGGCAATGCGTGGCACTGGTAGCACCAGGGGATCCTAGGGGAGGCGCTGGAGGTGCTGGCCGACACCGGCAGAGAGCGGAGGACAAGCTCGGTGGCGGCGCTCTAATGGTGGGGCGGCGGAGCGGCTCGGGAACGGCAGGGTGGTCTGCCCGCGCGAGCAACCGGCCGTGGCCTTTTATAGGCGGCTCTCCCACGTCTTGAAGCGACCAACGGGGCGAGGGGGGTCCGGCCGACGCGTTGGGGCGCGGGCGGCCTCTTGCCGGCGGGCGGCGCGGGAGGGGCCCAGCGCAGGCGCGGGGAGGAGCAGCACGTGGTGGCGCGGGCTTCGAAGCTCTCGGGCCATGTGCGGCCTCGGCTTGCGCGTCCTCGGGAGACGTGGGTCAGGGGACCCGGACGCCGAGGGGGTAGGGGCGACACGCGGCGCGGATGACGCGGGCGCCGGTCGGGCGGCGTCGCGCGCGTCGCCGCGCTCTAGAGCGCCAGCAGCTGTTTGGACGCCGGTCAACGCACATTTGACTGCCCGGTTCTCCAAAAATTTGAACTGAAGTGCACCAAGGTCCAATAAGCAAAGTTGCAGATCAATGAATCCCCTACAACTTTTACAAAGGCTCATAGGGGTTTTGAGCAATGGATGTTGCACAAACTGCGCACAAAGTTGCTGGTTTTTATGACTCTGGTGAATAGTAAAAGCTGAGTTTGACTGCGAATTTCACCAATTTCCACTCCAAATCTCAAATGCCGCCAATTATGAAAAGTGTGTCCCTCGAAAAGACGAACAACTTTTATATTGGCCAATTTTGAAGTGTTTAGGTGAAATTTGGAGAACGCGGCAAAAGTTTCGGAGGGAGTTCAAAGACAAAGGGGTTTGACCGGGGTTTGACCACATCTTTGACCAAGGTTTGACTTAAAGGGGTGTGTTGACTTGATCAAGGGGTCATTAACGATTGTTGGTGAGGTTTTCGAGGTGATGACCCAGGTTGACCAAGGTTTGACCAATGTCAACAGTGTTTGACTCGGTTGATTCGGTCATTAGCATTAATGATGCTAATTAAAAACCTGGGGCGTCACAGCCTACCCCCCTTAAAAAGAATCTCGTCCCGAGATTCGAAAATCCAAGGACAAGGTAGGGGCGGCCGGTTTCCCAAGATTTCCGACCTACCTTGGGGAGCAATCCACGAGGTGATTATAGGTTGAAGATCATAACCATCATCGATTCAAGGTTGATCCAAGAGTAGTCCAAGGTGACAAGTCATGGAGAGCTTTTGCAGGGAGTTTACTTGCGGATGCAAGCGGAAAGTATGGAGAGATAAATTGGTATAGGAACTTCAGAACAATCTTGCTCACATGTTGTTTAACTTGTGAATTTGGGTGGTATTGCTTCGTGACACTTTGGTGCAATGATTTTCAAAATCGGTGTGATGCACATGCTTATGAAGGCATGATGCACATGCTCATGCGGTATGGTGCTCATGATGCATGTTAGCATGACTCGGTTACCCACTACATGAGTTAGTGTGAGAAGGAGTAAAAGTGTGGCGAGTCGCATTCTCACAGCCAAGATACCTAGCGCGCTCCTAGTGGCAATCATATGGCTGCAGCGCACATGATGCCCTAGGTTCCGTCGCGGCACCCTTGGTTATGGGGCAACAACATCACCAAAACAAAGAGGGTAGAGAAGGAATATTAAAAACTTCCAGGCGTATGCACGTTAGTTCACCCAAGATTCCCAGATGCACATGCTATGCAAATGCATACCCAACAAGTGACATTTTTTTTTCAAAATGTTGTGAGCAAGACCATGAGGAATAAGTTCAAGATGGAGAGATCGAATTGATCAAGACAAGAATATCAATACAAAGAATAGCTCAGTACTCCAACATGTATAAACACCAGGGGGTGGAAGGGATACATGTCGATGGAGATAACATTTTGACAGGAGAAGATTACAACTGAAGATTGAACTCTAGGATCAAGACATTACCCAACTAACATGGTAGAACAGAAAAAGTTCTTTTCTCATGCTGGGCAAAACTGGGGTAGTCATGTGTACAAAGGTACAACCGTATGCTGGACTCGAAGCGAGCATACATACGTAATGACATAAAGTTCTGGCTGTTGTGAACAAAATTCATAACTTAAAAACCAGAGCCCCAAAAATTCCCAAATTTTTGTAGCAACTCAGCAAGGTTATGAGGCACATCTTTGGTACTCAACGGTCGATCTAGAAAGATTAGGAAGGTGCTCCAACTAGCAAGGTTTCAGATTGGATTACCAGGAAAAACAGCATGACAGAGGTTCGCTAATCTGAGCATAACTTGAGATATACAAAGGCTATGATCGTGAATTTTTGCGAGCAGAAACTAGATTAGATATGGAGCAACTTTGGTAAAGATCTTCTAGTCAAAAAGATTCTTGAACAGGGTGCAAAAATCTAGCAAACAGCCACATCAGATTTTTGGACAGCAACACATCTACACCTGAGAGGCTATGCAAAGAAAAAGCACACTAGCAAAAATTCACCTTAGAGAGCACATTAAACATACAGGGGTTCAGTTTTAAGTTTGCACGATTTTCAACATGATGCAAGACGTCCTATTCGTCCTCACAAGGCAATCAAGCCGAAGATCGAAGTTAGTGCCGGTGGCAAGGCTTTTATTCGTCTCTCCCTATAATAACTAGTCTAGAGCTACTCGGTACTCACTTAGCGTCTAACGAAGCGTTGTTATGTACCTACAGAAAAGAACCTTCTCTGCCAGCACGTCACGGAAGCGTCCACATACAGTATTGTTCACTTATAGAAACGGTATCCATGCGTCAAGCCGCTGCATGGACAGCGTCCAACCTCGGATACGCTCCTTTTTGAATGAAGCAGATCCTTGCCTCGCATATTCACAATGCAGAACGTCTACGTATGGCAAAACGTGGTGAGACACAGACGCGACGGTGGGTTCCCTTTGGATTAGGTCCCATCCATCCCTCACAGGACTTCCCTGTGGTACCACCACGTATGGCAAAACGTGATGAACTAGTATGGTTGTGCAGAAAGTAAGTGTAACATCCCGTATTTTTACGTGATGTTTCACAATGTGAAAAATGTGGATTTCAAAATTTTTGGTGAAATTGTGTGGACGTTTAAAATTTATAAGATTGTCTTCTCACCTTATCCCGATTTCCTAGATTTATTTTGAGCTAAATAATAAATTTTAGGAAGTATAAATGTTAGTGTGATTTATTTTGGAGTTATTGGATTTTATTTGGATTTTATTTGTGTGGAATTCAAATTCAGATTTGAATTATACTTTTATGAATGTGTGTGAGTAGATAAATAGGAAAAACCTTTCCCCTCAGTTGGGCCTTAAGCCTCGCTGTCGAAGTTCATCTGCGCACCTTAAGCTTCTCACCGTTCAGCCAACCTCACGGGCCCGCCTACACAACCGGCCCACATAGGCCTACAAACCTTTCTTCTCTCTCTGTCTCTATGACACGCGGGTCCCGCACACCAGTTCTATCCTCTCCACCTTTTTCCTTTCTCCTCCTGTGACGCATCCATGGGACAGGGGGTGCCGCGAGCACGGGCGCGGGGACCTCCCCATGGCCGCCGCCCTCTGCTGCCGTCCACGCGTCCCGGAGCGCGCATCCCAGCCGTCGGCCGCGCGCCCCGCAGCCCTAGCAGGTGCCCTATAAAATCCCTACACCGCGCCGCTATCAGGGGATTTTCCCCATCTCCATCCGCCGCCGCCAGGGAGTCTCCCAAAAATCCAGCGCCGCCACCTGTAGGAGAAGAGGAGTAGGAGTAGGGGAAGGAAAGGAGGAGAGGGAGCCGGGGAAGAGGACGCTGCCGCCCTGGAGGCGGAGTCGTCCGCGCAGGGGGACCTCGCCGTCCCGGCGCTGCCGGCCTGCTGCGGGCGCCCGGAGCCGTCCGCCGTGGACCAAGGCGCCGACCCTGAACTCCGCAAGTTGTGGAACCGGGTCACCGTCGTGAAGCCAGAGGAGCGCCGACGTCGCTATTGCCGTCACGCTGGAGCAGTCCTCGTCGTCGACCATGCCAAGTAACTGAAGCCGCCGCATCACGGGAACATCGACGCCGCAGGGGACCACGACTTCGGGACCGGAGAGCTGCTGCCGCCGTGGACGTCCTCAGCACCGTGAAGCGGAAGCCGGACCCACCCGTGCACTGGAAGCTGTAGTACCAAGACTTTGACCACCACCTGTTCGGCAGAATGCCCGAACCATGAACCAGCCTGCTTCCTCTTCACAGCCGTTTGCCACCGCAGCCCAGTCCACAAGGTGAGCCTCGTGTTTCTCCTTCCACCTTGTTTGCTGGCCTTCGTGCCGATGAGAGGAACCGGGCCAAGCCCGGGAGATCAAGCCAACCGGTGCCTGCTTGCTCCGCACCGCCGCGCAAACGCCGTCGCTTGTGTGCCGACCTTCGAGTCGTGCCTTACGCCTGCAGGTGCCGCTGCCGACGTTCCGCGCGTGCACCACTGCCTGACCGCCCCTTCTGTCCTTTCGCCGGCGAGCACGCCGCCTTGCCTGCTGCGCCGTCGCGGTCCAACCGCCGGTTTGCACGCTCGAGCACGCGCACGCAAGGATGGCAGAGGCTTTGCCTTTTAGCTCGCCGTGCCGATCTTCAACCGTGCTATCCTGAACTGTTGCTTGCACGTCGCCCCGCCGCGTTCTCCCACGAGCCGGCGCACGCGCGTTCGCCGAGCAAGTTAAACAAAGGCCGAGCCTTTGGCCACCCGAGGAACCCCAACCTCGCCTTGCACGTGCGTGCGCACTCGAGCACAACCACGCCACCGCGCTGCTGTCCGTCCCGCCCTTGAGCTCGCTGTTGTGCACGCGACACTTGAGCTCACCGCCGGTCGTCGGGCACCCGAAGAGCACCCAAACCCCAGCCTTGTACCATGCCTCACGACGGCCCTCTCACATATGTCAGTTGTCACATCTAAAGAGGAGCCCTGCAGATGATCAATACCTTGGACGACCCTTCTGACCTTCCAGCAGCCCGACAGCCAGTCTGCAGTTTGCCTGCAGACAGCAACAACTCTGTTTGGCGTCTAACAGCTCTGCTTCAGCAAGCCAATATATGATCTTTGCCCCTTTGTGCACAACCCGTAGCCGGCCTCGATTCCTTACCAAGTCGCTGCCAAAACCCGTCTAAGGCTGTGCCTTTCTGGCTCCTAAGGCCCTGCTGCTGCCTTCACTTGTAGCTGATCGTTGCCAGTTATGGCTGCACAGCGAAACCTCCTAGCGTCGGCGAGCCGCTACCTTCCTGCCGTCTAGGTGTTGCCTAGCTGAGAAGAATTATGCTAAATAATTCTTGTTCTATGCAATCAGTATGCCACCTTGATCTTATATCACGAACCATATGCAAGATCGACCCTTTTGATCCATGTTTCCGCATAATTTGCACTTCCTATTTATGTAAGAGCAAAGCTTTGTTGCATGATCTTTTCCTGGACCTGTTCGTTCCAAAGCCCATCCACCTAAAGCTTCCAGCCTCCCTCTACAAGCTATCTGTGCACCTGCACAAACCTGTAGATGCTTGCTGGACAGCCATCTCCTTCCTAAAGCCGCTTGCAGCTTGCTGCAGCTATCTGCGGGGCAGCCATGAGAGCGGCAATAGCTAACCTCCAGCCAGCTAACGTGTAACCAGTAGTCCACCTACAACTAGTTAACAGCCCCTCTAACCCAGCAGCCGCCCTGCAGCTAGTCTGCAGTTAGTTTGCAGCCAACAACAGCTCGGTTTGACTTCTAACATCTCTGTTGCAACCAGCCAATAGAAGGTCTTTACCCTTTTAGGTAGCCCTGCAGCTAACCTATAGTTAGCTTATAATCCTATCTGCTGCGATAATGATTTTAATTTCAGAATTGAGTTTTAACTTCAAAAATTCATAACTAATTATTATGAGCTCTGAAAAATATGAAATCAGTTTCATAATCTTTCTAAAAACATGACACACCCATTAGTCTAGCATTTGCTCTCTTTTTTGGCTCTTATTGCTTCTCTTTGGAGTTTATTTTCATTAGCTCTCGTATTTATTTATTTATGCGAATTTAGGAGCTACCGGAGCTGAGGAGTTGATCCAGAAGATCGAGTACGACTACGGTGACTACGACGACTACTCGCTCACAGGTGTTCACGCCCATCGGACTCTGAATACCTATTAGGCATTGCTTATTAGAATGCTAGCGCTTTAATTATTCGCATGATGATGATGAACCTTGCATAGCCTATTTTGATATCATGTCCTTGATTGACCTACTACTACTATACTATATATGCGTGTATATACGCTGAGCTTCGCTATGCATGTGTTGGGATTAGATGTGGTTTTAAACCTCTTGGCGTGAGTTGTGGGTTGGGAAAACTTGGAGAGTTTCGAACCCCCGGCTGGAGTAAGCAGACAACAACCGACTTTCGGGTCGGGACAGGAGGTGACCTTGGACGCCTCCTACGGATACGAGATGAGGAGTTTGGAGCGGCGATACCTGTGATGGGTGTCGTAGCGGACCACGTGGTGGAGACGCATTGGTAGACTTGCTGCTCTGGTCTAGATGTATCGGTGGAACCTATGCTTCGTGGGAATATGTTGACGTGCGCACCACTTACCCTATGGGAAGGGTTCCAACCATTCTCTAGTTAGGCGGTACCAGCTCTGCGGGAGAAGCGTGTTAGGATTGGGCTTGCCGTTTCATGAGGGTGTACGGAGCCTGGCTGCTGTTCAGCCCTTGTTTCCGAGACCCTCGACACCACTGTTTGGCCAGGTTAGAGGTTCATGATCCCGGGGCCGTTCGGTCTTCCGAATGGGTCCAGACCCGGGAATACAGTCTGGTACCATTCTGCTAGTGAGTCTTGGTTGTGGGTTGTGTCTCAAGACGGGTGCACACCGTCTGCAGCCCGAGTGGGTCCAGGTGTACACACTCTGCAGAGTTTTGATCTATACGTATAGCCGCGTCCTCGGTTATGGACACTCCTACGTTCTGTTACACTGATTAGTGTTTTGGGATTTCTATCTCCCCCTCTTCTAAAACTATAGGTTGGGTTGTGAGAGCTACTTGTTCAGGAATAGGATCCGGCGTTGGCTGTTGAGATGGGAAGGATAGAAGCTTTCCCATCGACTCGAGAGGAGTTGCGGAGGTGAGTTTGAGACGGAGCCCTGGAATGCCAGGGAGAGCCGTGGTGTTGTGAAATAGTTGGGATGATGGAGATTTATTACTTTACTTGCTGCTGCTGCTGCATAGGAAACTCGAGCCTGCTCCTTGACTACTTTTCTCACCTTTAGCTTTAGGCCACTTAAAGCTTGCATACGGTTGGTGACGTGAACCTATCCCATTCCTTGGGGATAGTTTGTGAGAGTGTAGGATCGGACTTGGAGTGAGTTCCGAGTCTACGGATTCCGTGAAGGAAGGGTTGCGATGCTTCGCTCAAGGATGCCTGTGGAGAAGATCGTGGATGAAGACGTGAAGCCCTAGTTACCGCTGCGCAGGATTTCTACTTGTCGTTTAGCCCAAGTGGGCTTGTATTAAAATCGTACCGAGTTGTTTCAGATGTAATATATTTTATTTTGTGCTCTGTTTTCGTTGTATGGAAATGATATTATTCTGTAATGAGTTCTGTACGTGATAGCTACTGATCCAGGGACTATCACAAGGGTACAGGGAGTCGGGTTTCTCTCACCGAAAACCCGGGTCGTTACAGGTGGTATCAGAGCCGTACTTGACCGTAGCACGCAACCCTAGGTTGGCCGTTAGCCTAGGAACTTTCTAAACGCTCTATTTTATATATACCCCCTTGAACAATTTTAAATTTACCTTTCTTTCTTCGAAAAAACTCTTCTATCTTACCTGCGTCAAAGCAATCTCTTACGTGGACTAATCAGAAACCATGAACCACTAAGATTAGAGTCACCCCGTTTGTCATGCCACGAAGTAGCTACCGATTAGTGTGCGAGATCTCAATGGTTAGTGGAGTCAGCCTTGAGATAGCACTGCTATAATGTAATGAATGTTTGAGTGCTTGCATCTTATTGAATTTCTTTGGATCTTATGATTCTTATTATTGAGTGTAGGATTATATAATCAGTAAATATTTTCATGTTTGTATAAGACTCCATTTTGGTTGGTGAGTGGCGTTTTCTAAAATCTCTTTTCCCTAATCCTGTTTTCAAAGGATGTCCATGAGAAGATCAGGATGTCTGCTGGCACGCCTCAACGCGGCTGCCGAAGAAGAGGATGAGTCTGAGCCTGTCCAGCAGGTTCATGGCCATCGACCAGTGGTGCAACCACCACCACCATCGCCCGACATAGCTGAGGTGCTGGCAAACCAGACTCAGCTGTTGCAGAGGATGGTTGAAGCCGTCGAACGCCGAATCAACGGTGAAAATTCCCAAGGTCCGCCAGAGGAAGACCTCATGCAGAAGATCGAGAGGTTCATCCGACTGAAGCCTCCTACCTTCAGTTACTCAGACGATCCGCTTGACGCTGATGATTGGTTGAGGGTGATCGAGACCAAGCTCGACCTCACCAATTGCAATGACGAGGAGTGCGTCGCCATCGCCGCACACCAACTCGAGGGATCAGCTAAATCCTGGTGGGATAACTACTCTGATTGCCATCCGAACCTAGCCCACATCACTTGGTTGGAGTTCTGCGAGGCTTTTCGCGAGCAGTTTCTGCCCAGGGAGCTAATGATCCAGAAGGCGCAAGAGTTCCGTACCATGACCCAAGGTAACATGACAGTGGTACAATATGAACGACACTTCTTGAAGATGATGCGCTATGCTGAGGATGACACCAAGACTGACGACCAGAAGCAGTTCTGGTTCATGCGAGGTCTTCACTACGGCCTTCGCAAGAGCTTGAAAACCAGTGAGCACAAGTCACTCCGACATCTGGTGAATAGGGCCATCTCCTTGGAAGAAGAAAGAAGAATACATGAAGAATGCATGAAGGGCAAGAAAAGAATGAGGGATCAAAAACACCATGATTGGTCGACCCAGATGCCGAGCAATGACATCAAGCAAGACTTATATGAACTTCAGGAAGGAAACCCTTTGGAGCAGCAATCTGAGGAGTTGGGTACCATTGACAGCTTTGTGATCAGATGTCGTAACTGCTGAAGACTTGGACACAGAACATTTGAATGCCCTGGAAAGAAACGGAGGAACAAGTCTAAGTCAACGAAGGCGTCAAGACCTCCTAAAAGGACAGCTCAGCCACTTGACAAGGCACTTGAGAGGGCAATTCAAGGAAAATTGAACCACTTGATAGAGGAAAATGGAGATGATGCACAGATGGTGTACCACAACACCGAAATAACCCCAGAAGAACTACCCATGGGTTGTGAGCATCCGAGTGTGCTTCTACACCAGATGCCCACGACTGAAAGAGAAGCTGTGAACCCGGAACCGGTTGAAGCAGTGATAGAGTGGCAACGACCGAAGGACGTGACCGAGATCAGAAGATTCCTTCGGATGGCTAGTTGCTACAGAGGTTATATTGAGAACTTCTCGAAGATTGCGAAGCCAATGACAGACCTACTCAAGAACAATGTACCATTTGTATGGTCAGACAAGTGCGAAGCCAACTTTCAAGAGCTCAAGTCCCGACTCGCCACTATTCCAGTGTTACCCCAACCTGACACTCA
Source organism: Cenchrus fungigraminus (assembly GCA_036936925.1). Classification (NCBI taxonomy): domain Eukaryota; kingdom Viridiplantae; phylum Streptophyta; class Magnoliopsida; order Poales; family Poaceae; genus Cenchrus; species Cenchrus fungigraminus. The sequence continues at coordinate 70,048,819 of CM072768.1, read as the reverse complement.
CAAGGACTTTGTGGTGATTTGTGATGCTTCGAGAGAGGGACTTGGATGTGTGCTGAAGCAAGATGACAAGGTCATCGCATATGCTTCTCGCCAGCTGAAGAAACATGAGGAGAGCTACCCTGCGCAAGACTTAGAAATGGCAGCCATTGTCTATGCGCTGAAAATTTGGAGACAGTACTTGCCTGGCAACAAGTGTGACATCTACACTGATCAGAAGAATCTGAAGTACTTCTTCACTCAATCGATACTAAACTTACAGCAGAAGAGATGGTTGGTGATGAACAAGGACTATCAACTGGAGCATCGTATGAAAGGTTATAGCAACAACCTGAGGGTGAACGAGAGTCAACCAGAATTGTGTCGAGAGTTCGAGAAGTTGAAGCTGGAGATCGTCGAAGAAGGTCAGTTGAATGAGATGAAAGAGCAAGATGACCTCGAGGATCGCATCAGGTAAGCGCAAACGCAATGCCAAGAGACTAAGGAGTTGATTGAGTCAATCGAGAAAGGAGTAGCCCCTAACTACCGTATCAATGACCAAGGAACAATTTGGCTGAAAGATCGGATATGTGTACCTCAAGATGAAGAGATTAGAAACATGATCCTGACAGAAGCCCACAACTCGAAGACCTCCGTCCACTCAGGATGTACCACGATGTACAAAGACATGAAGACTCAATTCTGGTGGAAGGAGATCAAAGCAGAAATTGCGGAGTTTGTTGCACGTTGTGACATATGTCAGAGAATCAAGGCCGAACACCAAAGGCCCGCTGGATTGCTCGATCCAATAGATCTTCCCGTTTCGAAGTGGGATGATGTCGACATGAGCTTCATTACGGGATTGCCCCGAACTCAGGAAAGGAATGATGCTATTTGGGTCATCGTGGATAGATCGACAAGTGCAGCTCACTTCATACCTATCAAGGCCACACATCCTGTGAGTAAACTAGCTCAGCTTTACATCGAGAAGATTCTGAGGTTGCATGGAGCGCCAAGAAGCATAACATCAAACAAAGGACCAAGATTCATCACACAGTTCTGGCAGAGTTTGCAAGATGCAATGGGAACATCTTTGGAGTACAATTCAGCTTACCATGAGATTGGTGGTGAAACAGAAAGAGTAAACCAACTAATGGAGGATTTGCTAAGAGCATGTGTTCAGACTTATGGTTCAGACTCGGAGAAGAGCTTGTCGTATGCAGAGTTCTCATACAACAACAACTACCAAGCTAGATTGCAAATGACTCCATTTGAAGCTCTTTATGGAAGGAAGTGTTGGACCCCGTTGATGTGGTCTGAGGTGGGGGAGAGGACCTTTTTCGGTCCAGCCTCCATTGTTGAAGCTGAAGAAAATGTGGCAAAAGTGAAAGAGAACTTGAAGATAGCACAGAGCAGACAAAAGAGCTATGCTGATCCACAAAGAAAAGATGTCTCCTTTGAAGTCGGTGATTATGTCCATTTGAGGGTGTTCCCGCTCAGAGGGACGAAGAGGCTCCATGTGGACAACAAATTGGCACCGAGGTACATTGGACCGTACATGATCACAAGGAGAGTTGGAAAATTGGCATATGAGCTTGAATTACCTCAAGAGCTCATTGGAGTACATCCCGTGTTCCATGTATCTCAACTTCGGAAGTGTGTCAAGTCGGAAAAGAAAGTTTCCATTGAAGTTCTGGATTTGCAAGACACTCTTGAGTACTTAGAGTTTCCCTTCAGGATTTTGGACACGGCAGAGAAGTCGACAAGAAACAACATGACTCGCCTTTGCAAGGTGCAATGGAGCAATCACACAGAACAAGAAGCAACTTGGGAGAAGGAATCAGTTATGAGGGAGGCGTACCCTCACCTCTTCGAACCGGAAGTAAGCTCTTAATCTCGGGGACGAGATTCTTGTGAGGGGGGGAGTCTGTAACATCCCGTATTTTTACGTGATGTTTTATAATGTGAAAAATGTGGATTTAAAAATTTTTGGTGAAATTGTGTGGACGTTTAAAATTTATAAGATTGTCTTCTCACCTTATCCCGATTTCCTAGATTTATTTTGAGCTAAATAATAAATTTTAGGAAGTATAAATGTTAGTGTGATTTATTTTGGAGTTATTGGATTTTATTTGGATTTTATTTGTGTGGAATTCAAATTCAGATTCGAATTATACTTTTATGAATGTGTGTGAGTAGATAAATAGGAAAAACCTTTCCCCTCAGTTGGGCCTTAAGCCTCGCTGTCGAAGTTCATCTACGCACCTTAAGCTTCTCACCGTTCAGCCAACCTCACGGGCCCGCCTACACAACCGGCCCACATAGGCCTACAGACCTTTCTTCTCTCTCTGTCTCTATGACACGCGGGTCCCGCACGCCAGTTCTATCCTCTCCACCTTTTTCCTTTCTCCTCCTGTGACGCATCCATGGGACAGGGGGCGCCGCGAGCACGGGCGCGGGGACCTCCCCATGGCTGCCGCCCTCTGCTGCCGTCCACGCGTCTCGGAGCGCGCATCCCAGCCGTCGGCCGCGCGCCCCGCAGCCCTAGCAGGTGCCCTATAAAATCCCTACACCGCGCCGCTATCAGGGGATTTTCCCCATCTCCATCCGCCGCCGCCAGGGAGTCTCCCAAAAATCCAGCGCCGCCACCCGTAGGAGAAGAGGAGTAGGAGTAGGGGAAGGAAAGGAGGAGAGGGAGCCGGGGAAGAGGACGCTACCGCCCTGGAGGCGGAGCCGTCTGCGCAGGGGGACCTCGCCGTCCCGGCGCTGCCGGCCTGCTGCGGGCGCCCGGAGCCGTCCGCCGTGGACCAAGGCGCCGACCCTGAACTCCGCAAGTTGTGGAACCGGGTCACCACCGTGAAGCCAGAGGAGCGCCGACGTCACTGTCACCGTCACGCTGGAGCAGTCCTCGTCGTCGACCACGCCAAGTAACTGAAGCCGCCGCATCACGGGAACATCGACGCCGCAGGGGACCACGACTTCGGGACCGGAGAGCTGCTGCCGCCGTGGACGTCCTCAGCACCGTGAAGCGGAAGCCGGACCCGCCCGTGCGCTGGAAGCTGTAGTACCAAGACTTCGACCACCACCTGTTCGGCAGAATGCCCGAACCGTGAACCAGCCTGCTTCCTCTTCACCGCCATTTGCCACCGCAGCCCAGTCCACAAGGTGAGCCTCGTGTTTCTCCTTCCGCCTTGTTTGCCGGCCTTCGTGCCGATGAGAGGAACCGGGCCAAGCCCGTGAGATCAAGCCAACCGGTGCCTGCTTGCTCCGCGCCGCCGCGCAAATGTCGTCGCTTGTGTGCCGACCTTCGAGTCGTGCCTTACGCCTGCAGGTGCCGCTGCCGACGTTCCGCGCGCGCACCACTGCCTGACCGCCCCTTCTGTCCTTTCGCCGCCTTGCCTGCTGCGCCGTCGTGGTCCACCCGCCGGTTTGCACGCTCGAGCACGCGCACGCAAGGATGGCAGAGGCTTTGCCTTTTAGCTCGCCGTGCCGATCTTCAACCGTGCTGTCCTGAACTGTTGCTTGCACGCCGCCCCGCCGCGTTCTCCCACGAGCCGGCGCACGCGCGTTCGCCGAGCAAGTGAAACAAAGGCCGAGCCTTTGGCCACCCGAGGAACCCTAACCTCACCTTGCACGTGCGTGCGCACTCGAGCACAACCACGCCACCGCGCTGCTGTCCGTCCCGCCCTTGAGCTCGCTGTTGTGCACGCGACACTTGAGCTCACCGCCGGTCGTCGGGCACCCGAAGAGCACCCAAACCCCAGCCTTGTACCATGCCTCACGACGGCCCTCTCACAGATGTCAGTTGTCACATCTAAAGAGGAGCCCTGCAGATGATCAATACCTTGGACGACCCTTCTGACCTTCCAGCAGCCCGACAGCCAGTCTGCAGTTTGCCTGCAGACAGCAACAACTCTGTTTGGCGTCTAACAGCTCTGCTTCAGCAAGCCAATATATGATCTTTGCCCCTTTGTGCACAACCCGTAGCCGGCCTCGATTCCTTACCAAGTCGCTGCTAAAACCCGTCTAAGGCTGTGCCTTTCTGGCTCCTAAGGCCCTGCTGCTGCCTTCACTTGTAGCTGATCGTTGCCGGTTATGGCTGCGCAGCGAAACCTCCTAGCGTCGGCGAGCCGCTACCTTCCTGCCGTCTAGGTGTTGCCTAGCTGAGAAGAATTATGCTAAATAATTCTTGTTCTATGCAATCAGCATGCCACCTTGATCTTATATCACGAACCATATGCAAGATCGACCCTTTTGATCCATGTTTCCGCATAATTTGCACTTCCTATTTATGTAAGAGCAAAGCTTTGTTGCATGATCTTTTCCTGGACCTGTTCGTTCCAAAGCCCATCCACCTAAAGCTTCCAGCCTCCCTCTACAAGCTATCTGTGCACCTGCACAAACCTGTAGATGCTTGCTGGACAGCCATCTCCTCCCTAAAGCCGCTTGCAGCTTGCTGCAGCTATCTGCGGGGCAGCCATGAGAGCGGCAATAGCTAACCTCCAGCCAGCTAACGAGTAACCAGTAGTCCACCTACAACTAGTTAACAGCCCCTCTGACCCAGCAGCCGCCCTGCAGCTAGTCTGCAGTTAGTTTGCAGCCAACAACAGCTCGGTTTGACTTCTAACATCTCTGTTGCAACCAGCCAATAGAAGGTCTTTACCCTTTTAGGTAGCCCTGCAGCTAACCTATAGTTAGCTTATAATCCTATCTGCTGCGATAATGATTTTAATTTCAGAATTGAGTTTTAACTTCAAAAATTCATAACTAATTATTATGAGCTCTGAAAAATATAAAATCAGTTTCATAATCTTTCTAAAAACATGACACAGCCGTTAGTCTAGCATTTGCTCTCTTTTTTGGCTCTTATTGCTTCTCTTTGGAGTTTATTTTCATTAGCTCTCGTATTTATTTATTTATACGAATCTAGGAGCTACCGGAGCCGAGGAGTTGATCCAGAAGATCGAGTACGACTACGGTGACTACGACGACTACTCGCTCACAGGTGTTCACGCCCATCCGACTCTGAATACCTATTAGGCATTGCTTATTAGAATGCTAGCGCTTTAATTATTCGCATGATGATGATGAACCTTGCATAGCCTATTTTGATATCATGTCCTTGATTGACCTACTACTACTATACTATATATGCGTGTATATACGCTGAGCTTCGCTATGCATGTGTTGGGATTAGATGTGGTTTTAAACCTCTTGGCGTGAGTTGTGGGTTGGGAAAACTTGGAGAGTTTCGAACCCCCGGCTGGAGTAAGCAGACAACAACCGACTTTCGGGTCGGGACAGGAGGTGACCTTGGACGCCTCCTACGGATACGAGATGAGGAGTTTGGAGCGGCGATACCTGTGATGGGTGCCGTAGCGGACCACGTGGTGGAGACGCATTGGTAGACTTGCTGCTCTGGTCTAGATGTATCGGTGGAACCTATGCTTCGTGGGAATATGTTGACGTGCGCACCACTTACCCTATGGGAAGGGTTCCAGCCATTCTCTAGTTAGGCGGTACCAGCTCTGCGGGAGAAGCGTGTTAGGATTGGGCTTGCCGTTTCACGAGGGTGTACGGAGCCTGGCTGCTATTTAGCCCTTGTTTCCGAGACCCTCGACACCACTGTTTGGCCAGGTTAGAGGTTCACGATCCCGGGGCCGTTCGGTCTTCCGAATGGGTCCAGACTCGGGAATACAGTCTGGTACCGTTCTGCTAGTGAGTCTTGGTTGTGGGTTGTGTCTCAAGACGGGTGCACACCGTCTGCAGCCCGAGTGGGTCCAGGTGTACACACTCTGCAGAGTTTTGATCTATACGTATAGCCGCGTCCTCAGTTATGGACACTCCTACGTTCTGTTACACTGATTAGTGTTTTGGGATTTCTATCTCCCCCTCTTCTAAAACTATAGGTTGGGTTGTGAGAGCTACTTGTTCAGGAATAGGATCCAGCGTTGGCCGTTGAGATGGGAAGGATAGAAGCTTTCCCATCGACTCGAGAGGAGTTTCGGAGGTGAGTTTGAGACGGAGCCCTGGAATGCCAGGGAGAGCCGTGGTGTTGTGAAATAGTTGGGATGATGGAGATTTATTACTTTACTTGCTGCTGCTGCTGCATAGGAAACTCGAGCCTGCTCCTTGACTACTTTTCTCACCTTTAGCTTTAGGCCACTTAAAGCTTGCATACGGTTGGTGACGTGAACCTATCCCATTCCTTGGGGATAGTTTGTGAGAGTGCAGGATCGGACTTGGAGTGAGTTCCGAGTCTACGGATTCCGTGAAGGAAGGGTTGCGATGCTTCGCTCAAGGATGCCTGTGGAGAAGATCGTGGATGAAGACGTGAAGCCATAGTTACCGCTGCGCAGGATTTCTACTTGTCGTTTAGCCCAAGTGGGCTTGTATTAAAATCGTACCGAGTTGTTTCGGATGTAATATATTTTATTTTGTACTCTGTTTTCGTTGTATGGAAATGATATTATTCTGTAATGAGTTCTGTACGTGATAGCTACTGATCCAGGGACTATCACAAGGGTACAGGGAGTCGGGTTTCTCTCACTGAAAACCCGGGTCGTTACAGTAAGTTCTGACAGAAATAAAATATGCTGGGAGTTAGCAAAATAAACCATAGATTTGTAAGCCACCTGAAAGAACCCAAAATTCCCTCCAGGGCCTCTCGGTCTATATCCATCCTTAACGGACCAACGTATTTTGCAAATCCAAACAATCTTGGCAAATTTTATTCAAAAACCAGTGATTAAGGTTGTTAATTAGACTCGGGTGCATATAATTGCTCTGATGCCAGCTGTGACAACCCGCCCAGGAAAATACCGTACTATCGCCTAAACCAATCCACTTTGGTCATTAAGCAATAATAAAGTATCATCCTGTCGTTAGTTGCCGGGTTAACGCCCGGTAAATCACTTGGAATTCACACAGAGGATTGAACATATGCATTAAAACTCACGCGAAGGCGAGTCCAGAGTACAAACACAAATTAAATCCAATTTACCCCTAAGGGTTTAATTATTACAAACCATTGTTCATGACAAGAAGTAAAGGGTTCAGAGTTCGAAAACAGCGGAATAAAATAAACTAGCGCAACGTTGAACATCACAGGAGGCCGTCCGTGATGCCCTCACTCGTCGTCATCCACCCATTCCAGCTCCCAGCCGGGTGGAATCTCACCAGGTCAAACAACACCTGCAACAACATTTTTAAAGCAAGCCTGAGTATACTAATACTCATCAAGACTTAACCGTCGTGTGATAACTACATCACCAAACTCTAGACATGAGAGGCTTTTTGGCCGGTGGAGTTCTTTTGCTGAAAAGCAACAAAGAGTATGTCCTTACTTTCAATATTTTAGCACAAGTTCTAGTTGATAACCATTTCTAAGTGTGCCAACTAATTCAATCAAGTATTGTACAAGCAATTAATTCAAGCAGTAAACTTCATCAAATTCCATCATTAAGGGATATCATGACCAGTTGATTAAGTAGTCTCAGATAACGGTGAGAGGCCGACAATCGATTGATTTAAACCTTGCAAGGTAAACCTAAACACACGGTAGGGTGCCCCGCGAGGACAACCACCAGGCGGTTCCCAAAAGTCCTCGGCTTGGGATCGAATATTACTGTCTCGGGTACAAGGCTATCTGGCATACCCCGCAAGGCATCCAGCTTCGCACATGTACCCCCCTCCCCGGTAGCTAGCCGGGCGGTGATTACTCGAGATTAGTAATAGTAAGTTCCCGCACCGTCTCATTAAGGTACTAGGCTTACCGGTCCCATTCTCGACAAGTGCTTAGTACGTTCAAAAGCTTAGCCCACGAAAGCCACTGGACCGGAGCCCAAATCCCATGGTCTTACCACATGAGCAATCCATTTATAAAGATCTTATGATTCCAACATAAGAACCAATCCTCGCGAGTGACGAACATCACTCGACTTGTACCGGTCCTATAGCATAGCAGCTATCGACCTAACATACTAGTAAAAGACATAGGTACCTAGGGATCATGCATCTAGGGTTTCAATTCAACTCCTGAAACGTAAATGCGCAATCATATCAAACATAATTGCATAATTTTAAAAAGACAGGGTTAATGATTCGGGGCTTGCCTTCGCTGGCAAGGTTGGCCTTGGGCCCTTCTGGACTTTGGTCCAGGCCTTGTTCTACAGCGACGTAGCGCACGTCTCCGCCAGCTCCTCCGTCTCCACCTTCCGGCACACGCGTACAGCTACCGTCGGGAAGATCTACACGAGGATGCAATGCAGGATTTAATTGGCGGTTTTTAATTCAATTAATTACAATCAACAAATGACAACCATGGGGTGCATGGTTGACCACATTCACCTAGATAAGAATACATTCAGCATACTCTTCCAAAAAGGAACAATATGCAGTTCTTTATTAATTATTCTTTTGATAAAGACTATGTACATATTTATGTAAATAAATTAATTAATTTTCACAAACAGAAAGGGGCGGTGTCACTTAGTTTCTTAGCATGATTAAAATCACCACACAAGGTCACTAGATATGGAGTTGATGATTTTCCAATTTACTTTACTATTAAGCTCAAAAGGCTTCCATTGCTTTTATCCACAAAATAAATTAATAAAATTCAGCGGGAGGGTTTATGAAGCACTACAAACCTATACAAAGCTACTGCACACACATGCACACTTAGGAGAGCTATGAAACTAAATATACCGAAAATAACAAAAGCTAGCTACTAAAGCAAGATAAATGCATATGAAACTAAATACACATCAAAATGATTCCAACTTTCTCACACATGGTCTCTGGTCGAAAACTAAGCTAGGCATGCAACATATATACCTAGAGCTACCATGGATCTTGGGTTATGCATTTACAAAGAAAATCAAGCTTATATCAAGAATAAATATTTCTAGCAATAATAAAATTGTGATTAATTCACCAGAGGTGCATTTTGGCATAACAAGGTCACATGCAGAAGTTGATAACAAAAATCTATTTATTTGTAGCTACAAAAATCATTTAGATAGATTCATCATAAATACAAAACAATTCATAATAAAAGATCTACAAAGTAACTTTGTGCAAATTTTGGTACAGAAGCTAGCCATAACATGACACACAACATATCCAAAATTCAGCTACAAAACACAAGTAGATCTTGAGATACAACAGATCTAGCTTTTAGAGTTTTGTATTTTTCATGCAACAACTATAAGGAAAAACTATGTTCATACTTTATGAAAGTTGTAGTTCTTCTCACAAGGAATCCAACAAAATTTAGTTTGTATTTTTTTTGATTTTTCTAAAATTTTCTATGCATTTTACAAGATTCAGCAAAAACTGCAACACTATTTAAGAAACTGATTTGCAAGGAAGTCCCTGGAGGTTTTGGAGTCCTTACAGATATGCCCCTGGTTTGCAGGTAAGACCCTAGAAAGAAAAGATGGCTCGCAATTGGGTCCTCAGCCATGGCCGGCGACGGCTCGCCGGAAATTCGGCGGCTCCGGCGGGGTTCGAGGCCGGGAAAGGAGTGGGGAAGGCCGAGGGGCTCACCTTGGGTTGATTCGTGGCCGGAGCTGTGGCGGGGACGGTGCCGGCGAGGCTGCGCGGCGGAGCCAGGCGGCGTCGGCCGCGACGGCTTGGAAACTCCGGCGAGGGTGAGGTGCGGCCGGCAATGCGTGGCACTGGTAGCACCAGGGGATCCTAGGGGAGGCGCTGGAGGTGCTGGCTGACACCGGCAGAGAGCGGAGGACGAGCTCGGTGGCGGCGCTCTAATGGTGGGGCGGCGGAGCGCCTCGGGAACGGCAGGGTGGTCTGCCCGCGCGGGCAACCGGTCGTGGCCTTTTATAGGCGGCTCTCCCACGTCTTGAAGCGACCAACGGGGCGAGGGGGGTCCGGCCGACGCGTTGGGGCTCGGGCGACCTCTTGCCGGCGGGCGGCGCGGGAGGGGGCCCGGCGCAGGCGCGGGGAGGAGCAGCACGCGGTGGCGCGGGCTTCGAAGCTCTCGGGCCGTGTGCGGCCTCGGCTTGCGCATCCTCGAGAGACGTGGGTCAGGGGACCCGGACGCCGAGGGGGCAGGGGCGACACGCGGCGCGGACGACACGGCCGCCGGTCGGGCGGCGTCGCGCGCGTCGCCGCGCTCTAGAGCGCCAGCAGCTGTTTGGACACCAGTCAACGCACGTTTGACTGCCCGGTTCTCCAAAATTTTGAACTGAAGTGCACCAAGGTCCAATAAGCAAAGTTGCAGATCAATGAATCCCCTACAACTTTTACAAAGGCTCATAGGGGTTTTGAGCAATGGATGTTGCACAAACTGCGCACAAAGTTGCTGGTTTTTATGACTCTGGTGAATAGTAAAAGCTGAGTTTGACTGCGAATTTCACCAATTTCCACTCCAAATCTCGAATGCCGCCAATTATGAAAAGTTTGTCCCTCGAAAAGATGAACAACTTTTATATTGGCCGATTTTGAAGTGTTTAGGTGAAATTTGGAGAACGCGGCAAAAGTTCCGGAGGGAGTTCAAAGACAAAGGGGTTTGACCGGGGTTTGACCACATCTTTGACCAAGGTTTGACTTAAAGGGGTGTGTTGACTTGATCAAGGGGTCATTAATGATTGTTGGCGAGGTTTTCAAGGTGATGACCCAGGTTGACCAAGGTTTGACCAATGTCAACAGTGTTTGACTCGGTTGATTCGGTCATTAGCATTAATGACGCTAATTAAAAACCTGGGGCGTCACACTCATCAATCCGTTAGATCCCCAAATCTAGAAATCCCTAAGATGATAGGGGAAAATATAGTGGCTCAAACCAGAGAACTGACCTTGTCGGGTTGTTTCAGCCTCTCGTAGCCAGGAGGTGGCGGCGCAACCATCTTACCGTCGCTGCTAGGATCCGCCATTCCTGCCACGAGCCGTTGCAGATCTGCGCGTAGCAGAAGTCGAGAGTGGCTAAGGTAGTGAAGCCATTCGCCTGCGAGTTACTGATTTATATTAAAGACTCATCTGGCCCAACCATAAGGAAAGTGTTTCCATTAAATTGACACAACCAAAAGTGGTGTAGTGGTAAACAACGCAATCTTGTTCCTATAAGTCTCTAGTTCGAACCCAATGGCAAGTTCTCTTTGCAACATTTCGTGACTGTAGGAAATAAGCAGTTTTGTGATCGTTCCTTAGGAAGGTCCTTCTAGAAAAACATCAACAGACCGGACCTTTGTCATCCACCGAGCAGCAAACATCATATTATGATCAGGTAGCATCAAGTTTCTCAACTCATGACCACAAAGTTCACAACACCAAGTAACAACAAGTTACAACACCAAGTAGCAAACATCATAGGATGATTATCACACCAAGTAGCAACAAGTTTCTCAACTCATGACCACAAAGTTCACAACACCAAGTAGCAAACATCATAGGATGATCATCATTACAATTTTCACAATAATAATAACCACCCATTTGTAATCATAACGATAAGAACTAATCATCAATTTACATCTGCAGGCGTTGATTCTCCTTCCATAGCTCCATCCTGCAGCTGTCATTTCACCTTCTGCAGCTCAGCGGCAGTAGCTTCAAGCTTCATGTTAGCTTCTGAGGATCCTTCCCATTGTTGATCCCTTTTTCACTTGGCTGACCTAAAGAAAACATAAGTACCAACAAGTTTCATAACACTACGTATTATGATCAGGAGCAACAACCAGTAATTAAACATCAACAAGGAACAAGTTTCATAATAATCAAGCACTACCTATTTATATCTTTCTCACGCAGTATCCGTTGCTTCTCCTTCTCCATCTGAATAACAATCTGTTGTATCGATTGCTTCTCCTTCTCGATCTCGATAACTAGCTGCTCAATCGATTGCTTATTGTTGGTATTTCTTAACGTCGATGCTAAGTTTAGGAGTTCCTAGCAACGATGCCAGAAATGACCAAATGGTAATCCTAACGATTACAAGAGTCCGCAAGTGCACGGAAGTACCATTGTAGCATTTCCCCAAAGGAGTATTCCAAAGGGTATCAAATCCAAGGAAGGCTGGGTGGATTAACAAGTTCAACACTATTGCAATGAGTATAAATCATAGACGGAAACAAACCAGGCACTCAAGTGCAGGGGTAAGGTATGATAGATAGGTTGGTAGTGTGAACACACAAACACTCTCCCTCTAAAGGTCCTAGGCTTAGAAGGCAACCTACGAGTTAGTTCTAGGTTCTAAGGTACTATACACATGAAGTCAATAAGATGAGTTAGATACACACTAGCATTGCATGAATGTTGGCTTAAGCACCCAGGTACAAATGGGGAGCTAACCTCCCGCGTCACTTACGCACGACTCTGGTTGTTAGACTTTAGACTCCTACAGCGTATCCGAACGTGGGGGATTACAAAAGGGTCCAATGGTTGTCACTACCGCGGCCTACCCCAAGACAAACTGTGGGATACACTCATAAGTAACGTAGCTATACGCAACCCAAGCACCACACTTATGTTGTTAGCAGGACCCTGACCGCCCTGGGCTATTGTGACCCAGGTCAGAGACACCAGATAAACCAGCCAATTACACTGAGTACCGTAGCTTAAGCACGAACTTCATACAACACAAACATGGAATCTAACTAGATCAAACTAGGCTAGGTACACAAACGGATTTGTGCTTTCCTATGTCTATTCAACAAGATCAAAGGGTCGTGTTCGCGAAGAACACGAGCCTCTAACTTATGAACAAACACCGAAAACATGAGTAAGTCACTTGTCAACTTGATCGAAAGGCCTTGTTCATCAAGAACATGAGCCTCTAAATGATGAACAAGTGAAGAACACATGAACAAATCACCCATGTATACAAGCACAACTTTATATGAAATAGTTATATAACTGAAGTAGAGCAAAGTCATACAAAGAAATGAAGATACAAGAGAACTCATACCTAGATCCCCAAGTAGACTTGGAACCTGAAGTAGAACTACTCTAGCCTACCTCCTAGCCTTAGAAACAAAAGTGAGAGAGGTGTAGTAAGTTGTGTTGGTAAGAAATAAACCCCCTCCCCTTCTATTTATAGGCCTGAGCACCGATGTGGAATGGCTGCAAGCACCCCTGGGATGGAGTGAGGGACCAACCAAGAGCCACCACGTGGAAGCCCCTGAGTGGAGGACACAAGGTCGGTTCGGCCGACCTGTGGGGTCGGCCGACCCCCTGTGGGCCCCACTCGGGGTGTGTTTCCTCTGGGTGGCTGTCCTGTGGGCCCTTAGGTTGGTCCCCGGTGTACACGTGCTCTTGAGGCGGTTTAGACTCTCTGGTGGGCCCATGGATCCATGTGAAGTCCATGTGTCACGCTCTGATTCGTCGGGGCTTGCCTCCCTTGGATTGGTGACATGTCTTGCATGCATAGGATCTGAGGTGGCAACCCTTCTTTGGCTGAGGTGACGTGGCATTAATCATAGAAGGTGAGTTTGCTACTTCTTTTGCACTTATTTTCCTGCAACCACACTCCAAGGACAAGTGGAACTACATTATTCTTAACTAAAATGCGTGTAAGAAATGCCTCTTGCTCCTTTATTCATGAGTAAATTGACGGCAAAAGTAAGCACTTAACAGCCGTCAACACTTATACACTTCCATCACATCGATGGCATGTTTCAGCATTCCCTTCACGTTTTCTAGCTCAGTGGTAGTTGCTTTAAGCTTGATGTTAGCCTTTGCGCATTCTTCCTTCCATGACCTTGCCTCCTCTTCAGGTTTTGCCTTCCAGTCCAGTACCAGGTCTTTCGACTCTTGGTCAAGAATCTCTCCTATTTCTTTCAACAAGGCATTGTTCTGGTGTAACATATGGGCACACATCTACTTGTATTTGTTGGTCTGTTGCAATTGTTCATTTAACAATTGGTAAGCCATCTTCTTGAATTTCCTCATCTCTTGCATAGTTGTATTTAAAATTTTCTGACACAGCTCCTTATATTTTACACCCTCTTGCTGCGCCATGAATTCTCTGCCTTGTTGTTCTTGCAGGTCTCTCCTCACCTCCTGTAGCCCAACTTTAGTGGCTTCAAGCACCTCTACAAGCTAGTAAAATACAAGAACCTATCAATCCATCAAATGATGCAAACTGAAAACTAATTGAATCTAACACTTATGAATTGTCTATAGCCTATCAACTTGTAACACCAAACCAAGTGCAAATATGAGGGTACGATGAAATCTGATTCTAGTGTATATGCTCATCAATCTGTTAGATCCCCAAATCTAGAAATCCTAGGACGATAGGGGGAAATATAGTGGCTCAAACCAGAGAACTGACCTTGTCGAGCCGTTTCAGTTTCTTGTAGCTGGAAGGTGGCGGCGGAACCATCTTCCCGTTGGCTCTAGGATCTGCCAATCCTGCCACGAGCCATTGTAGATCTGCGTGTAGCAAAAGTCTGGAGTCTTTGCGAAGGTAGTGAAGCATTTTGCCTACAAATTACTGATTTATATTAAAGATTCACCTTACACAACCATAAGGAAAATGTTTCCTGTTAAAATTACAGAACCAAGAAGTGGTGCAGTGGTAAAAAACACGATCTTATTGCTATAGGTTTTTAGTTCGAACCCTTGCAATGGCAATTTGTTTTTGCAACATTTCGTGACCTAGCGAAAATGCTTACTTGGAACAACACTAGGAAATAAACAGTTTATGATGACTTGGAACGACACTAGGAAAAATTCCTCCATTTTATGATGACTTGGAACGACACTAGGAAATAAACCGTTTCGCGATAGTTACTTAGGAAGGTCCTTCCAACAAAACATCAATAGACTGGACTAGCAAAGCATCAAAAAAATTAATTCAGAATGGTGAGTGTGCTCAGGAAGGTCCTTCCAGCAAAACATCAACAGACCGGACTAGCAAAACATCAACAAAATTAATTCAAAATGGTGAGTGTGCTTGACTCAATTTGAAATAGATTAAACCAAATCATCATAATAAGGTGGCATCTCAAAGCAACTCATCACCACAAAGTTCACACCACCAAATAGCAACCATCATAAGATGATGAGGTAGAAACATGTTTCTTAAGATTGTTGGAACTTCTCCAGCTCATTTCTGGCCTCCTGCAGCTTCGCACATCATGTTACATTTTTTTCAACTGGGATATCTTCCCGGGTCACTTGGTTAGCCTCTTCCATCAATTTGCAAGCCACTTTCAACACATCAGTATGATCGTTCTGTAACTCATTAAATTATTTCAGTGTGGCGTTCTCCCATTGTAACAATAGCAGAGACAGGTCATCCAGCTGCTGTAACGATTGCTTATATAGGCACTTGTATAGTGCAGCCTCTTGTAGTGTTGTTAGTTCTCTGACTTCTTGGTCTTGCAGGTCTCTCTTCACCTTCTGGAGCTCAGCGACAGTGGCTTGAAGCTCCTGCGGAAGCTAGTAAAATACAAGAACCTATAAATCCATCAAACGATGCAATTTGGAAACTAACTGAATCTAACACCTATGAGTTGTGCAAACGATAAAAATCATGGCAAAATCGAGATGTCCCTTCACAGTTTACAGCTCAGAGATAGCCTCTTCAATCTATCAATCCATAAAATGATGCAAATTGAAAATATAAGGATCTATAAATCCTATCAATTGTGCACCTTCAGAAAAATCCATAAAACGAGTGGCATGAAGAACATCTAGAAGCTACTAAAATACAAGAACCTATCGTAAGACGATGTAAATTGAAAACTAACTGAATCTAACACCTATGAATTGTCTATAGCCTATCAACTTCTAACACCAATCGAAGTGCAAATCTAAGGGTACGATGAAATCTAAATCTATGATCATCAATCCTCCAGATCCCTAAATCTCGATATCCCCAAACCTAGGAAGATAGGGGAACATATAGCAGCTCAAATCAGAGGACTGACCTCGTTGTGCTGTTTCATCCTCTCGTTGCTTGGATGTGGCGGCACAACCATCTTCCCGTCGCCGCTAGGATCCGCCATTCGTGCCAAAAGTCTCACCTTGGAATTGCTGATCTGCATAGCAAAAGTCGATAGTCTTTGTGAATGTAGTGAAGCGTTTCACCTTCAAATTACCGATTCATATTAAAGAATCACCTGAAATTTACAGGTGGGACCTGGTCAATGTAAAAAAATTCTCCTTCAAGTGGTAATAGGTTCGACCCACGGGAGGAGCACATTTTCTCCTTGTTTTACTGCCATATTTATCTGCTTTAACTTACATGGGGCATGCAAAATAATATAAACACAAATAAACTAATGTAAAAAATCTTCTTGGCTCAAATAACGCAAACTGCATCATGTCTCAGTGGTAGTGACACCATACCCTTCACAATCAAAGATCCCGGGTTTGACCCCTGCTATTGACATTGTATCCTTTTAATTTTTCTCCCTCTTTTACCAGACTGACTTGTGGGACCCTACTAAAGTTTATGACGAGTTGGAACACTTTATTTTTAAACAAATGCTTACATGTGGGACCCTGCAAAATTTTATGATGAGTTGGAACACTCTATTTTCGAAATAATGCTTACATGCGGGGACCCTTCTGAATTTTATGACGACTTGGAGCACTCTATTTTTAAAATAATGCTTACATGTGGGACCAAATTTGGTTTATGACGCTGTTGCGGAGCTTATGGCGTCACAAAACTAGCTTGGAACAGGGAATGCTCGGCTACAATACCAACTGTTATGACGAAAGTTTTTTTGTCACTAAATTCGCTCGGAAGTGAAATATTATGACAAGATCAGCCAGGAACGTCATAAATCAATGACGCTAAAATGTGGTTGCGTCACTAGTCAACAATTTTCTTATAGTGAATGGTGCACTGTGAGTTCATTGTAGCCAGAAACATGAAACTTGTTGCATTCAGGCTTCTTTAGTCAGGTGTTGTTGCCTGAGAAACCTGCTTGGCTTGCTTGGTTGGGGTCAGGTATTGCCTGGTTCAGGCAGTTTTCTCATGACTCTATCCAAACAAGCCCTGATGAGTAACTTGAAACTTGATGTGATCTTGTTTGTCTATATCTGTGATGAGAATGTGTTTGTGATGTCTCCTTGCTGTGGTGGTTGCCAAATCTTAACTGGTTCTAGGATGGCAGGATGCAGCCCCTGATATAATGGCTGCCAAATCCTGGCTGGTACCAAGATGCAGCCAGCAGACAGGCAGGTTACTGTAGGGGTGGCCTACGTATCGGTAACGGGCATTAATTAAAGCACGTTACAAAAACTGATTAGTGAGTAACGGGCTTCATTTGGAACGCCCATTACAAGTATGCCAACAATGTAATGGGCAGCATAAAAGGTCGTCACCAACACTGACCAGTGGGCCCCAGAACTTGGCCCTTTCGTCGAGATGGAGGAGACGCGGGTTCACAGCAAGCGTCTCCTTTAGATGAGACAGAGGAGACGCGCGTTTACATAAAGCATCTCCTTTCATCGAGAGACAGGAGACGCGCGTACATAGCAAGCGTCTCCTTTCGTCGAGGGACAGGAGACACGCGTACACAGCAAGTGTCTCCTTTCGTCGAGACAGAGGAGACGCAGGTTCACAGCACGCGTCTCTGATGTTAAGTTCATGTAACGGGCTCTATCTTGGTGCCCATTACCAAAGTCCCCTGTGGGCCCAGAGAAACAGCCATTTCACGTGATCGGTGACTAGTTGTGGTAACGGTCATTGTTTGATGTCCGTTACAAATACGTGTTATCAGTAACGGGCATCAACCCGTTACCTTTCTTCGCTCATTTGTAACACTTGATCGATAACGGACACTTTGCCCGTTACTAAAGGCTATCTATGCCCGTTACCAAAGTGAGTTTTTCACATAGTGAATGGTGGCAGTGGACGTGGCAACTCCTTCAACAGGGGGGCTAACAACAATGGCAAGCCTGTTTGTCACGTTTGTTTCAAGAGCGGCCACACTATGGATCGGTGCTGGCACTGCTTTGAGGAGAATTATGTTCCTGAAGTGGAGAATGCATCAGCGGCCATGAACTCCTACAACATCGACACCAACTGGTATACTGATACCGGTGCCACGGATCACATCACGAGAGAGTTGGAGAAGCTTGTTGTACTGGACAAGTACATTGGTGTGGACCAAATTCACACTGCCAATGGAGCAGGTATGCGCATTAGTCACATAGGTCAATCTACAGTTCATACCCTAATTCGTGATTTGCATCTACGAGATATCCTATTTGCTCCATCCACTAAAAAAATCTTATTTTCGTTCATCGTCTTGCTTCTGACAATAATGTTTTCTTAGAATTTCACCCTGATTTCTTTCTTATTAAGGATCAAGACACGGAGAGCACACTACTTAAAGGGCCTTGCCACAATGGGTTGTACCCCTTTCCCTCTACATCAACGTCGAAGCAAGTGTTTGGAGTCAATAAAGTGTCCATCAATAGATGGCATAGTCGTCTAGGGCACCCTGCTCTTCCTATTGTTGAGAGGGTTCTTAAGAGTCATGATCTTCGTTCCATATTTTTTAGATTCAAATAAACATTCAGTGTGTGGTGCTTGTCAACAAGCCAAGAGTCATCAACTCCCATATCCTTTTTCTACTAGCGTGTCTACCAACCATTAGAGCTCATCTTTTCCGATGTTTGGGGGCCAGCTATTGATTCAGTTGGAAGATACAAATATTATGTGAGTTTTATTGATGATTTTAGCAAGTTTACCTGGATTTATTTTCTAAAATATAAATCTGAAGTTTTTTAGAAGTTTCATGATTTTCAGAACCTAGTTGAAAGACTCTTTCATAGAAAAATTATTGTTGTTCAATCTGATTGGGGTGGTGAATATGAGAATCTTAATTCTTTTTTACTAAAGTAGGCATAACATAACACACCTTGTGTCATGCCCTCACACTCATCAACAGAATGGTGCCGCAGAAAGAAAGCATAGACACATTGTTGAAGTAGGTTTGTCTTTGATAGCCCATGCACACATGCCTTTAAAATTTTGGGATGAAGCTTTTCCCACAGCCACCTTCCTAATTAATCGCACTCCCAGCAAAGTAATCAACTTTGATACTCCCTTTGAGTGCTTATTCCATACCAAACCAGATTACTCCTCTCTTCGGGCTTTTGGTTGTGCATGCTGGCCGAATCTACGCCCATATAACAATCACAAACTTTTTTTTCGCTCAAAGGAATGTGCCTTTCTTGGTTATAGTAATCTACGCAAGGGATTTAAATGTCTTGATATTTCTACTGGCCGGGTCTACATATCAAGGGATGTTGTCTTTGATGAGGATAATTTTCCCTTCTCCAAGCTTCATCCCAACGCGGGTGCCAAACTTCGATCTGAAATTCTTCTTCTCCCATCAAATCTTCTTAATCCATCTTATGGGGATGAGCCTGTAATTGATCCCGTTACTGATGTTGCTAATCCTGTTAATTCTGATATTTTCTATGCAAGAAATAATGCTGGACAAGGACAACCAGTGGAGCAATCTGGGGCTGATCCGATATCAACATCGGGATCACAGCCAATGATTGGCGCAGGAGAATCTCCTGGCGTCGCAGGCGAAAAGACCGGGCGGCGCCAAATTCTTCGCCACGCCAACCCGGTGGCGCCGCGTGTTCAGCGTCCCCGCGCCATCCAGGGGGAGACGACGTGCTGCGGCAGCGGCAGCCCCCGACAGCATCAACCTCGGATCTGCCGCTGGGACAGGATGGCGCTGGTGGATCTTCTGCGGACGCTGGTGGCGCTGGTGCTGGATCCTCTACGGCTGAACCATCTGCAGACGCCTCTGCACCATCATCTACATCGCCTGAATCACCAGAACAGCCACGACCTCGCACGCGTCTCCTGGCAGGAATCCGAAAGCCCAAGGTATACACTCATGGCACTATACGTTATGGTTTCTTAACATCCACTGGAGAGCCACATACTGTAGAAGAGGCATTGGGAGATAAAAATTGGAAAGAGGCAATGGATGTTGAGTATAATGCCCTGATCAAAAACAGTACTTGGCTCCTTGTTCCACCTACGAAAGGAATTAATATTATAGATAGTAAATGGGTGTTTAAGATCAAGGTTAATGCTGATGGAAGTCTAGACAAATACAAAGCTCGATTGGTATCCAAAGGATTTAAACAACACTTTGGAATATATTATGAAGATACATTTAGCCCTGTAGTAAAGATGTCAACCATTCATATAATTTTGTCTATTGTTGTCTCACGAGGATGAAGTTTAAGGCCGCTTGATGTTCAAAATGCTTTTCTTCATAGAATATTAGAAGATGAAGTTTACATGAGACATCCTCCAGGATATATAGACAAGACACGTCCGGACTTTGTGTGCAAGCTGGACAAAGCTCTTCATGGGTTAAAACAAGCGCCACGTGCATGGTATGTTCGCCTCAGTGCTAAGCTCATATCACTTGGTTTTTCCCCTCCAAGGCTGATACTTCACTCTTTTACTTTAATAAGCATGGTGTTACAGTCTTTGTTTTGATATATGTTGATGATATCATAGTTGTGAGTTCCACGCCTAGTGCTACATATGGTCTTTTGCATAGTTTGAAACTAGACTTTGCGTTGAAAGATTTAGGGGAGCTACATTACTTTCTGGGAATTGAAAAGTAAGGTTGCAGATGGACTTGTGCTAACTCAGGAAAAGTATGCATCGGATTTGCTTAAAAGGGTTAACATGACTAGCTGCAAACCTGTGAGTACTCCCCTTGTGACCAGTGAAAAACTTTCAGCCTTTGAAGGAACATTGTTAGGACCAAATGATGCCACAAGATATAGGAGTATAGTTAGTGCACTGCAGTATTTAACTATTACAAGGCCTGACATCTCTTTTTCAGTAAATCAGGTCTGTCAATTTCTTCATGCACCTACTGATATACATTGGGCAGCAGTAAAAAGAATTTTGAGATACATGAAGCAGAACACCAAGTTAGGACTCAAGATTCGAAAATCCAATTCCATGTTGGTCAGTGGTTTTTCGGATGCTGACTGGGCAGGATCTGTGGATGATAGGAGATCAACAAGTGGATTTGTTGTTTTTCTTGGGTCTAACTTAGTGTCATGGAGTGCAAGAAAACAAGCTACAGTTTCCAGGTCAAGCACTGAAGCAGATTACAAGGCTGTTACAAATGCTACGGCAGAAATTATGTGGATTCAAACTTTGCTCAAGGAAATTGGAATATCAAGCCCTCGAGCGGCTAGATTATGGTGTGATAACATGGGAGCTAAGTATCTATCTTCAAATACTGTTTTTCATGCAAGAACTAAACATATTGAGGTACATTTTCATTTTGTTAGAGAAAGAGTATTGAGTAATCAACTACAGATTGATTTTGTGCCGAGTGGAGATCAAGTGGCTGACGGGTTTACCAAAGGTTTGGTTGTTCGACAATTAGAAAATTTTAAGCACAATCTCAACCTCACACAGTTGTGATTGAGGGGAGTATTGGATGAACTGTATATCTAGGCATAGGAGATATGGTGACCGGTTGTTAGTCAATGTTTTTAGCTGTTGTTGTAGATAGATTTTGTTAGTAGTTGTAGATATCCTTTGCATGTAAATCACAACAAACCAACAACCGGTCACCACCCTTGCGCCACAAGTTCTAATTCCAAGCTATGGTATGTACAAATATATTTCCTGAAGCACACCACATATATCATGATATTTTATATAGTATTTAATAAGTACAAGGTGGCAAATAATACATAGTATATAGTATTTTATAACATATAAGTATCTCAAAAAAATGCCATCTTTTTTCCTATGGTTCATAGTGTATGATATCAAAAATACTAGTATTACAAATGTAATGCTATTGTTCCCATGATGTGAATTCCAAAGACAATGGCATCAAGACGGTTTACTTGAACAAGGTTATATTGTTTAATCTAATTCTTATCATGTCCCTCCCCCACCCCCCCCCCACCCCCTCACCCATGCCATTGTTTTTCACCTCTTCCGAGATTTAATGTGTTGCTCACTGTAAGTTCTCCATATCATCGATGCTTCCATTACTCATGGGAGGTTAAATACCTAGTACAATAAATCCACGTGTCGTGTTAGATGTTGTGTGTGACTAAATCTCACTAGTCACTGTAATTAGACCCTGTTTGGTTCTCATAAGTCACCCGACTTATAACTCAGTCGGATTTTAAGTCAATCCTGTTTGGTTGTAGCGACTTATAAGTCAGCGAATAATGACTGTTTTGCCCCTAACCCATACCCCTGTTCTGTGAACGCCAACTTCCCCTAGGCCCTGGCGCGTCCCATCCCATGGCGTCCCTCCGGCTCATGGCGGCACTAGCTCCCTCTCCTCGTCCTCCTCCGCCGACACCTCGACGTTAGCCGCGGAGACCGCCGTCCGCCTGGCAAGCTGTGTGGCCCTGCCCGCGACTGCCATTGTCGCGACCGCCTCGCCGCCGGCGCTCGCTGCGCTGTCCGAGCTGGTAAACATGCTCTCGCTGCCCACCTGGGCCGTCCACATCTCCGAGTGGTACTGCTTTAGTCTCTGCCTCGCCGAGTTTACCCGCTAGGACACTATGCCCAAATCCGGCAGACAAGAGCACAAATCAACAAGCACCAAACTGTCACAAATCCATGGAGGTCGAACACCAATTTATCACGGACCCCTCCTCCGCCGTCGACCTCGACCTCTCCGCGCTCCCGGGCGGCACCGACGCGTTCGAGAAGGCGACGCGCTACTGCTATGGCGCTCCTCCCGACCGCCGAGGAGCTCGGCATCGTGCGTCGCGCTGCGAACGCCGTCGCGCTCAGGATCTGTAACGTGACGCTGTTCCCGACCAAGTCCCCGCTGGGGTGGTGGGCCGCTGAGCTCGTTGCGCTCTCACCGGCGTCGCCCCCAGGTGCTCGCCAGCGCGGCGAGCGCGTGCGCCGAGCTCGCACTGGTCGAGGTCTTCGCAGACCCGCGGGATAGGGAGGACCAGCGTGCGCTCCTCGGGTCTGTCGTCGACGTGATCCCGTCCTCCGCCGACGTGCCCATCCCGACGGGCTTCCCCTGTCTCCTCCTCATGTGGACCGTGGTCGACCAGAGCTCTGCCTCGGCGACCAGGGCTCGCCAGTCGCGTCCACTCCCTGTCCCCCGGCGACGCCGACCTGGCGTGCCTCGCCGCGGCACTCCTCCGGATCCCGACGGGGATGAGGCCCCCAAGCTGCACGCCGACACCGAGGACCTCCTGGACGAACTCCACCGCTGGCGCCTGGCCGGCCCCGGGATCGCCAACTGCGTCGGTGCCACCCTCCGCAGCCCCGCCAGGAAGCTGCGGCGTTTGGCCGAGATGCTCGACAACGCCCACAACGACTCGAAGCGGCTGCAGCTCGGCCGCGCAGTGGGGTGCGGGGAGCAGTCGCCAAACCGCGTGATGGGCTCGGTGCTTGCGGAGCGGTGGGTGGGAGGGGACGCGGGGGAGGCGAAGGTAGTGGTGGGACCCACCCGGGGTAGGAGGAAAAGGTGGAAATAAGTCACTTTAAGAAGGGGTGGAGCTACCTATGCAACTTATAAGGCCAGTCTCAGTGGAATGGGTCATGGGGGAGTTTTCAAGAATGACACATCATCTTTACTGTATTGGTTTGCGGGATGACCTACCCTCTCTCAATGCACAGGGTCATAGCATAGTTTCATATATTCCTGTACATATTTAATTGCTGCATGTTGGTTGGTCAATTGTGCTTAAAAATTGTGTCAACTTGTCTCAGTGGGAGGGTCATGGGGGTGTCATTCCTAAGCCTCCGCGCCGACCCGAGGTCATGAGGATGACCCTGGTATCCTCTCTCTCCTATTAAATATCATGCCATGTCATCTTGTTTGCATATGTGGCACCCTATTTAATGCCTATGACCCTCCCATTGAGACTGGCCTAAGTCACACCACTTTAAGTCATGGTTGTTTGGTTTCACAGGTGACTTATTTTGCACTTTAAGTCACCCTACTTATGGGAACCAAACAGGACCTTAACCAGTTGCATCAAACCTATATCCCAAACCAATGTGAGATCCATTTCTACTTCATGCCTGTACGTGGAACAGCCTTCATAATGCTGTCCGGCACGCACTAAATAAATGTTGGTCATGCCAAGCCATCTTAACAAGACGCATGCACAAAAGTATATTTATCCTCAACCGTTTTTCTATCTATATGCTGGTGTGGTTCTACATGGGGACACCATGCACAGTTATTGAGGTAATTGTTATGAATCAACACTAATGTGGCCAATTAATGAAGCATGGTGGAGAGGTGGAGTGATGGAAGAGATAAGAGATCAATAAATGTTGTATTTACTCCTCTCTTCTTTTACCCATCTATATATATAGGAGCTGCCCCCTTTATACATGTGGTTGAATCTAGTAAACAAAGAAAGAAAGAACTCCTCCCTCTCTAACTCTCTCTGTGTGCTTGTGTTTCCTGTGTTCTTGTGTGTGTTCCTAGTGCTCCAAGAAACTAGATTTCTAACACGTTATCAACACGAAGTTCTACCGAGCTAAGAAGGTAAAGAAGTAAGAAATCAGTTTCTCTACTAAGCACATACAAACAACACGAGCACGATTCCTTCTGATGTCGTTGGTGCCTCGTCAGCGCCCGGTGACATGTAGGCGGCTCAGCTGTCGTCACCGTCCAACGCCGGAGACGACCTAGGCGATGCAAGGAAGGCCCTGCCTCCAATCCGCTCACCATGGAGAGGCCCTAAAGTGTCGAACCTGTGTCGTCCAACAGATGAGCACGCAGATCGAACCGCCGCCGTCCTGAAGATGAGCGCGCAGATTGGTCAGCCGCCATCCTGAAGACGAGCAGGCCCCGGCCCACGAGCGGATCGGGCCAGTAGTCCCGGAGACCGCCCGGCCGCCGCCACGGGCGCAGCCCCGCCGCCATGAGCGTGCGGCCCCCACCGTTGGGCGCAGCCCAGCCGGCCGCGGACCCCTCTAGCGCGAGCGTGCGGGCACGGGCAGCACCGCCGACGCTGCCGCCCAGGCACGGGAGCAGCCCGGCCGCTGCCCCTTGCCCTCTACTACCCTGCTGCGATGTGGGGCGAAATGGGAGAGGATAAGGATAAGGTCATTAGGGTTCCCCTCCCTTATATCTGGCCCAAGGGTGAACTTGAGCCGTTCATCCAGATGAACGGCCACGAATGTCCAGGCTCCAATAGGCCTAACAGGCCGGCTCAAAAAAATGCCCAAATGGACCCTGAAGGCCCATTTCGAGTTGGGCTGCATAAAACCTGTTGTTTTATGCGGATAGTGGCCTGAAGCCCACTATAATACTCAAATGCACGACCCGAAGTCCGTAAAAATATTAGTGGCCTGAAGCCCACTATATTATTTTATATATATTGCATTTATTTATTCTTGCAATTTAATTATCTATTTATCGATTTATTTAAATTCTAGTGTATTTACTTTATTGCAATAATTTATTTAATTTTGATCTAATCCTAAAGATAACACCTAGGAAATTATTGTATAGTCCCGAAGACTATACAAAGTCGTAATCCTGAAGAATTATGCACCTACATTGACTCCCCTGTACATTCATTGTGCAGGCATGTCGGACATCGCAAAGAGGGAGTTCGAGGTGCTTGCCGTGGATGGCAGCAACTACCTCACTGGGGCTACCGACGTCGAGATCAAACTTGACGGTATGAGCCTCGATCATACCATTGTCCATCCTGAAGCTGGCAAGGATGAGCGCACAAAGCCTGATAAAGCAAGAGCGTTGCATTTTCTGTGACACCATCTCCACCCAGACCTGAAGTCTAAGTACATGACAGAGAGGGGTCCACTTGTTCTATGGCAATCCCTAAAGGACCGCTTCAGCCAACAGCTAATGATTGTGCTCCCCAGAGCATAACAAAGTTGGATCACCTTGTGTCGGGGTTTGATACCGCCGGCAAGTAAATTTTGGTATGTTCATGCATCTGATCCGGATGGTTAGGCTTAGAGACATAGGGGTTATACTAGTTCAGGCACCGTGGGGGGCCCTACGTCCAGTTCGGGGAAGTGTTCTATATGCCTAGGGGGCTTGTAGTAGGGGGTACAAGCTTAGGTCGAGAGAGGGAGTAGGTCCCAAGTCTCTGAGTGTGGTGGAGAGCTCGTAATGCTCTTGTGTGAGTGTGTGTTGCTATCGATTTTGCTGTGTTGTTGTTGTTCTCCTTTTGTTACTTTCTGCCGTTGCCCCATTCACGGTACCTACTTCCCCTTTTAGAGCACAAGGGGAGCCGGTGTACAAGGGGTTAGGATTGTAAAATTGCGTCCTGCTACAGTGCTGCTACAGTGCTGGAATAGTTGCCAGGACAGTGTCGTGGTGTGGACCTCCGTCTTCGGTTGGCGTCGTACGCCTGGCTAGGCGCGGTAGTCCTTGTAGGGCAGCATAAGCGGCGACCCCTGCCCCAAGGCAGCTGCTCCTCGACTCATGGTCTCGCAGAACTAGTAGGTCGAAGCTTCCCATGCAAGCCTCGATCTTTCCTCTGATAGCTGCTCGGTCGGGATGCGCCGTCTGATGACTTATACGCGAAGGATTCGCCTGTCCTTCACTACTGATCCACATTTATGTGATGGGACGCCGTCGCAGCTCGCCTCCCATGCCAGGGAAAATCCCATCATGGCCTGACTGCATGGATCCTCTCGCTCTGCAGCTCTGGCCCCCGTCGGCGCGGAGCTGTTCCTACCACGTCGCGGCCCCCGTCGGGGGGGGCGTCGTTGTGTTGTGGGTGGCGGAGCCTTAAGTCGTGTGAGGCGAAGCCCTCTCCCAATGTAACCTTGATGTCAAGGTGCTTCCTTAGGTCACGCGGGGTGAACGCTTAAGTCGGAGCCGACCCTTAATGGCGATGTGGGGCAGATGCCTGCTGGAGATGATGGGCCTATGTTGCTGGTGTTTGATGCTGGGTCATCGCGGCCGTGGGCCGTCTTAGTCTTCATGGATTGGGGATTAGGGGCTAAGTTGATTACCCCCGGTTTATCCCCTCGTCACCTTGCGCTTCCAAGACTACAAGTCTGTGGTAGCGTACAACTCTACTTTACACAGGATTGTGACCAAAATGCATCTATGTGGCCAAAAGATCACTGACACTGACATGATCGAGAACACCCTATCCACCTTCTACCCCGGCAACATAGTACTACAACAACAATATAGAAACTCAAAGTACCAGAAGTACTCTAAGCTTAGTGAAGTACTATCTATTGTTGAACAACAGAATGAGGTTCTCATGAGCAACCATTCTGCCCGACCTACTGGTTCTGTAGCTGTGCCTGAAGCACATGCTAGCGTTGCTGAGAGGTCTTGCAACCGGGAAATGGGGCCAGTGAAAGAGGAAATGGAAGGGGAGAAGAGGTGCCTTGTTCAAAGGCAGGGGAAAAGGAGAGCCCAAGGGTAGATTCAAACCGAAGAAGGAAAGAGGTGATCATAGTGGGGAAGAGCAGGGCGAATGCTATAGATGCGGAGCAAAGGGGCATTGGCCCCGCAGATGCTGCACCCCCAAACACCTCGTTGACCTTTACCAGCAGGGCAAGAATAAAGGGAATGGTCAACATGAGTCCCACTTCATCACTGAGCCTGAAGCTCAGAAGCGCGACGACATAGTCGTCGACGCAAATGATGAAAATGGACGGAAGTGAGAAAAACCTTCTCGATGACTTTGATATTTTTTGGGGACCTGCAGTAATCTCCAAAATATCATGTCAATGCGATGTAGAGTTTGGCCATGCATGCTCTTGAAGAGCATTTGTAACGAGGTCCAAACTTATGTAATATATTTCCTAGGAATGATATAATGTTGTTTCATTTATGTTATGTACTTTATGTTAAATACTTGTTTTTATTGTTATGGTATTTAACAGAATAATATGTTGTGATGAAGACCATATTTCGAAACACAGTACCATTTCGAATATGGCATGACCGTTTGGGTCATCCTGGGTTGAGCATGATGAGAAGAATCATCAACAATTCTGCTGGCCATGATGTTAGAAGCTTCCCAAATCCTGAAGATTTTATTTGTAATGCATGTGCAAAGGGAAAGCTAATCTCTAGACCATCCCTCCTGAAGATTAGGGATGAGTCACATGTGTTCCTGCAAAGGATACAAGGTGACATTTGTGGACCTATTCAACCCCTGTCGGGCCCGTTTAGGTACTTCATGGTGTTGATTGATGCGTCTATCAGATGGAGCTATGTGGACCTGTTGTTCACAAGAAACCATGCTTTCTCCAAGCTCATCACCCAAATAATCAGGCTAAAAGCAAGTTTCCCTGATAACCGCATCCAGTCCATTCAGATGGATAATGCTGGTGAGTTCAGGTCGAAAGCTTTTGATGATTATTGCTTAGCCATGGGCATTAAAGTAGAGCATTCAGTACCTCATGTCCACACACAAAATGGTCTAGCTGAATCCTTGATCAAAAGGATCAAGTGGATTGCCCGGCCGTTGTTGCAGAATTGCGGGCTGCCAACCAATTGTTGGGGCCATGCAGTGTTGCATGCTACGGCACTGACTCAACTCAGGCCAACTGCATATCATGAAACCTCCCCCTTACAGCTGGTGTGTGGGAAAGAACCTAGTATTTCCGATCTGCATATATTTGGTAGCGCTGTGTACGTGCCAATACCACCACCTCAGCGTACATCAATGGGACCCCACCGGAAGTTGGGGATCTATGTTTGTTATGAGACTCCGTCCATAATCAAGTACTTAGAGCCTATGACTGGGGATCTTCATACGGCTCAATACGATGATTGTGTCTTCGATGAAGACCATTTCCAAGCATTTCCTGAAGAATGCCGGGAAATTGAATGGAATACAACTGGGATGCAATCCTTAGACCCACGCACCAGTGAATCCCAAACTGGAAGTTTGGAGGATAATACATTTGCAAAGTCTTGCAAATGAGCTGCCAGATGCCTTCACTGATCATGAAAGAGTGACAAGGTCGCATATACCTACAGTAAATGCGCCGGAGAGAGTTCAGGTACCCCAGAAGGCTACCAACTCTATTGTCTCCCCTAATCCTAGGAAGAGGGGGAGACCTTCGGGTGCTCAGGACAAGGTCCCGCGGAGACATCCGCAGCAGCGAGAACCTGAGCCCCTTGCATCACATAAGGAATCAGTTGAAGAAGTTCAACCTGAAGTTGAAAATGCCCCTGAAGTGGCAACTCAACCTGAATTGAGGAAGTCCCTGAAGGACTCCATCCTGAAGATGGAAACCCTAGTATGTCGCACGCGGAATATCGCATGGGGAGATCAAAACGCCCCCACTCAGTCGTTATGGGAATTCACGATGAGTTGGTGGACGATCATGAGGAGATTGCCACCAATTATGTGGAATCAGGAGAGTCATATCATAGAAAGGCCACTGTTGTTGACATATATTTTGCCTCAAAAATTGCTAACTCATTGGATCCAGATCTAGAACAAAATTCCATGATTGAGTGCCGGAAGTGCTCAGATTGGGACAAGTAGAAAGCAGCAATTGAAGCAGAATTGCGCTCGCTTTGTAAAAGAGAGGTTTTTGGGCCTGCAATCCCAACACCTCCTAAAGTCATCCCTGTAGGATGCAAATGGGTCTTCCTCCGGAAGAGGAATGAACATGGTCAGGTGGTAAGATACAAAGTGAGGCTAGTGGCACAAGGGTTCACGCAGAGACCCGGCATCGACTATGATGAGACATACTCTCCTGTTATGAGTGGCATAACGTTCCCATATCTTATTTCTACGGCAGCTAACTTGAATCAGAAAATGCAGTTGATGGATGTTGTGACCGCATACGTATATGGGTCACTTGATTAGGACATCCATATGAGAGTCCCTGAAGGACTCAAGATCCCTGGACCGAATCAAAATCGCAACATGTTCAACGTCTGCCTGTAGCGGTCGTTGTATGGGTTGAAACAATCTGGAAGGATGTGGTTCAACCGGTTGAGTAACTTTCTCCTGCAGAGAGGTTACATCAACAATGATGATTATCCCTGTGTCTTCATAAAGAAATCCAGCGATGGATTTTGCATCAAATCTGTCTATGTCGATGATTTGAACATCATCGGTACGACCAGGGACATTGAGGAAGCAATGGCTTACCTCAAGACGGAGTTTGAGATGAAAGACTTGGGTAAAACCAAGTTTTGTTTGGGCCTGCAGCTCGAACACCTCCCTGAAGGTGTGTTTGTTCACCAGTCTCCTTATACGAAGAGGGTACTTGAAAAGTTCAATATGAACGAGTGCTACCCTCTGAAAACCCCCATGATCGTCCGATCATTGGAAGCGGATAAGGATCTGTTCCGACCCAAGGAAGAGGATGAACAAGGTTTGGGACCAAAGTTCCATACCTTAGTGCCATTGGGGCACTAATGTACCTTGCAAATTGCACACGGCCAGATATTGCATCTGCAGTAAATCTGTTGGCCAGGTACAGCACCGCACCAACCAGAAAACATTGGGTCGGCATGAAAACCATCCTCAGGTATTTGAAAGGCACACAAGACCTTGGCTGTGGTTTCCGAAAAGGGGGAATCTGACTATGGTGGGTTATGTGGATGCTGGCTATATGTCCGATCCCCATAATGCCAGATCACATACTGGTTTTGTGTTTCTCTGTGGTGGTGCAACCATCTCATGGCGGTCTGTGAAGCAGACCTTAGTTGCCACATCGACCAACCACTCAGAGATAATCGCCCTATACGAAGCCACACGAGAGTGTGTTTGGCTACGACGAATGATTAACCACATCCAGAAGTCATGTGGTAAGGGCGTTATCGACACCCCCACCATTATCTATGAAGATAATGCCACTTGTGTTGCACAGATGCATATGGTCTATGTTAAGAGCAATCTCACGAAGCATATTGCTCCAAAAAAAATTTATCCCCACGAGCTCCATAAGAGCGAGGAAATTAAGACCCTGCAAGCAAGATCATGTGACAATCTTGCAGATTTATTCACAAAATCTCAGTCGGCCTCCAGCTTCTATAAATGCATTTATGGAATTGGCATGAGGCGGCTTAGAGATTTGCAGGGTTCAGGGGGAGACCAACCCGGAAAACCGTAGCTCATGATTGTGATCCTAAAGATCACAAGTTGGTCCTGAAGACCTGACCCGAGCATCAACTGTTGTACTCTTTTTCCCTTGATGAGTTTTTTCCCACTAGTTTTCTCATGAAAGGTTTTTAATGAGGCAACAGGTGCGACATAAACGAGGCCTGTGATGTACTCTTTTCTCCTACCTTTTTTCCCACTGGGTTTTTGGGGTGAGTTTTTAACGAGGCATACACATGGCATATAATTGGGCAAGGGGGAGTGTTATAAATCAACATTAATGTGGTCAATTAATGAAGTATGGTGGAGAGGTGGAGAGATGGAAGAGATAGGAGATCAATAAATGTTGTATTTACTCCTTTCTTCTTTTACCCCTCTATATATAGAGGAGCTGCCGAGCTGCCCCTTTGTACATGTGGTTGAATCATGTAAACGAAGAAAGAAAGAACTCCTCCCTCTCTAACTCTCTCTATGTGCTTGTGTTTCTTGTGTTCGTGTGTGTGTGTTCTTAGTGGTCCAAGAAACTAGATTTCTAACAGTAATATCGGATTTAGGGTGCATCCAGGCACGTGGCATTTCGAGGTGCATACTCCAACCGCCTCAAAATGATAGTCGTCGTTAATGTTCGTGCCACAAGTTTGACCAAATTTATATAAAATACGTGCAACATTTGTATTTTCACATAATTCTGTTAAAAAACTAGATTCGAATATCTATCTAATGATATCAATTTTGTATCATAATTATTAATATATATATATATAAGTATTATACTCGGCCGGGAGACGTGAAGTTTGTACGCGTGGGTGGAGGACCGCGTCTCGCACAACAGCTTATCAGGTTCACTGGTTTTGCAACCCGATAGTGAAAGGTGGAAGTAACTACACACGGGAGTAGAATGGATTTTCCATATATATATATATATATATATATATATATATATATATATATATATATATATATATATATATATATATATATATATATATGGTGATACTAAAATGCACCCAGGTGCATTCTGTATAGTAAATGCACAGACCCTGCGGTTGCAACTTCGCAGTTGAACCAATTGCAACTTGACGGACCAATTACAACTCGACGCGAACCAATTGCAAGTAGACCCAACCGAGCTGCAACTAGGCGCGAACCAGTTGCAATTACGCGTGAATCAATTGCAACCAAGAGACTAACCGATTGCAACTGTGACACTACACTAATTGCAACTCGACGGAACTAACTACAACGAATCTGACTCCGTTGTAACTGGACACGAACCAATTGCAACTAGACTCCTAGTTGCAACCCTACGTGAACAAATTGCAACCAGAATGAGCCCCAGTTGCAACTGAACAAGACCTAGTTGCAACAAAGGGTGGGTGCATTCTCTATACAGAATGCACCCAGGTGCACTATAGCAAAACAGTATATATATAGAGAATGCACCCACCTTTGTTGCAACTAGTTCTTGTCCAGTTGCAACTTGGCTCATTCTGGTTGCAATTTGTTCACGTCGGGTTGCAACTAAGAGTCTAGTTGCAATTGGTTCGTATCCAGTTGCAACGGAGTCAGATTCGTTGTAATTAGTTCTGCCGAGTTGCAATTAGTGTAGTGTCACAGTTGCAATCGATTAGTCTCTTGGTTGCAATTGGTTCGTGCGTAATTGCAACTGGTTCGCACCTAGTTGCAACTCGGTTGGGTCTAGTTGCAATTGGTCGCGTCGAGTTGCAATTGGTCCGTCAAGTTGCAATTGGGTCAGCTGCGTGCATTTTAGTATCGCCATATATATATACATATATATATAGAGAGAGAGAGTCAAAATTGATTCTTGGGAAGCGAAAGGACGGAGGGAGTACCTGTTATCTTGTTGTGGTCATAGTAGCTCCGCTGGGACCTTGCCTCTATTCCCAGATAATTGAGATATCTCCATGAGCAGCATTGCAGCCTTGATCTTTATCTCCTCCTGTGTGAGAGTTTTAGATTGTGAGGTCTAATGAACAATCACAACTCAACATGCAAAACTCTCTCCAGTTTAGAGTGGTACACACATTTTTTCACATGTGGCCACTTTGACTAGCCTTACCTCGGACACCGGAGTATTTGTTTCAAGTCCTTCATAGGTATGGCAGAAGTCGGCGCACACAACTCCTGATCGGTTTATCCTGGCATTGGTCAAAGAAGCCATCAAGTTTGGTTTCAAAAACATCTCTGTACAAACAATGTAATGAGTTTATGTACTGTAATGAGCCATACAACTTGCAAAATATAGTTAAATAGAAGTGATATGACAGTGTTACTTATCATTCTTATTGGTTACTTGTACCTTTGTTGCAGATCTGGATGTGAATGCAATAACTCAATTTGTGCGTCTTCGAAACTATGCATCTATTGCCGAAAAAATGTTGATCATATAGTTCTCATTGCGTGCTTCAGTTTGGATGTGAGTATCTGATGGCACGCCATTGCTGAATCGCCTTCTCCGCGTCGTCATGGCATTCAGCGGGAATCTCAGCGCCCACGTGTACGACATGTACATGACTACATGGGGGTAGTTGCTACCAGCGGTACGAAATCCGCGTCCGCGGCACGGCCGGCTGGACGTCATGCTCAACAGCGCCGGCGTCGTGGTACCGCTCTCCCCGGGCACGTCGCGGCTCGCCAGCCTGGACTTGGCGCAGTTCGACGCCGTCACGTCGGTGAACGTGCGCGGGACGCGGGCCGGGATCAAGCACGCATGGCGCCGCCCGCCGGCGCGGGCGGCGGGTCGATCCTGTGCATGGCGAGCATCAGCGGCATCCTCGGCGGGCTCGGGACGTACCTGTACTCGGTGTCCAAGTTCGCGTCGCCGGGATCGTCAGGGCCGCCGCCGCCGAGCTGTTGCGCCTCGGCGTCCGCGTCAACTGCATCTCGCCGTACGCGGTGCCGACGCCGATGGTGGTGGGCCAGTTCTCCGCCATTCTCGGCGGTGCCGCCGTCGAGGAGCAGGTGGCGACCATCATCAGGGGGCTCGGCGAGCTCAGGGGCGCGACGTGCGAGGCGGCGAACGATATAGCCAGGGCCGCTGTGTACCTCTCGTCCGACGACGCTACGTGTCCGGGCACAATCTGGTGGTCGACGGCAGGTTCACGAGCTACAAGAACATGAACCTGCCCTTCCCTATCAAGCCACAGGAGTGACTACTGTGTACAAAACTGCACGCCTAACCATGAGGAGGAAGAAGAAAGAGAATGTGAGTTGTGATCAATGTTTAGAAGCGTAGTCACTCCAGGAGGCAATGCTCTTCATCTGGCTTGTTCTTGTGGATCGACTCAACACAAAGACAATGCTCTCCAGGAGGCATATTGGAGATAGAAGCAATGATCACTGTGTTTTATGTAACCTGGGTGAGAATGAGACCCTGGAGCATCTCTTCTTCTTATGCCCCTTTGCAGTTCAGTGCTGGAATCGCCTTGGTTTTAACTGGGAGATCAACCTCAGCTTGGAAGACAGATTAGCCCAAGCCAGCCAGGACAGTGGGCTGCCTTTCTTCATAGAAGCAGCTATGATAGCAGCTTGGGAGCTGTGAAAAATTAGAAATGATCACATCTTCAATAGACAACAGCCAAGCCAACAAAGATGGTTCCAAAACTTCAAAAACCAATGCTTCTCTCAGTCTGTTAGATTTAGCTCTGACCTGCGGTCAGCTTTCTGTTTTTGGTTAGATGCTTTCAGTTAAAACCTCTGTAAGAACTCCTGCTCTTGTTCCTTTATTTATAAAATGAGTTTTGGTGCTGTGGGGATCTCCCCCACAGTTTGTGCTCAAAAAATGTTTAGAAGCGTTGTGAGTGACTTTTGAATCCATGGAAAGTGGCTGGATTCTGTAGATTTGCATTTCCAGCGTTCTTCTTAGTGTGGAGTTGTGAGTTGTATGTGAAACCGCAAAGGTACTAGATGGTTTGATTTCAGTCAAAAAGACCATGCATGAAAGTTTTAGTTGAAAGACGATGTGCCAAAAATTCAGACAAAGTACTCGCATTTATATGCAATTCTAGATCATGGCAATTTTATTCTTATTTAATTCTAAGAACTTTTTTAAGTAGAGGCAAGTTAAGGTTTCTGAAATTTTCCTAACTGATGAACACATTTCATGATAGTCTAACTTATTGCTTCGAGGATAGCTAGATCTTTGTGAAATTTGAATATAAGGACGACACACACGCCAACACGCGTACAGTAGACACTAGCAGTACACACGCAGACCTGCGAGGGGTGGACTATAATTATTACGACTAAAAGTCCTTTCTGTTCCAAATTTGAAGAGGAAACTCTTGGAACGCATTATTCCAGGCAGAATTTCTTGGACAATCATTTTCTTGCTTCAGTAGTTCAATGTTTGCAAAACAATGTATTTAGATTGACTATATAATATATGAAAGAGTTTAAATGCATAGTCGGTCATTCAACTTGTCTGGGTGTATCACTTAGATCCTCATACTCTCAAAATGCATGTCTTTAAACTCGAGTGTCATTTAGGTCCCTTTGCCCTTAAAATGCATATCTTACTCTCTAAATTTGGCTCTGGGTGTCATATAGATCTCTAAACTCTTGAATGTAGTATCATCTGACTAATACAATATGATAAGATTAAAAGTTCATGCTTTCAAGCAAGCCATTACTTTCACTTGCACATTTTCCGACTTTTTTTTTTGCTCCTTCAGCTTCTCCTGTTATTCATCTGATAATTTATCTCATAAACATCTAATTTTAATTTAGTATAAGTGCAACTATGAGTTATTCAAATTTGAACGATCGTCTGTCTAGATATTGCCTCCAAAGTGAAATATCATCAATCTTTCCAGATTCAACACATCAATATTCTCCACAGCTCGTTAAGTTGGAGTTCACTTTATTTGACTATAATTAAATTATATTGATGTAAAAATATTTTGATCAATTTA
Organism: Cenchrus fungigraminus; assembly: GCA_036936925.1. Classification (NCBI taxonomy): domain Eukaryota; kingdom Viridiplantae; phylum Streptophyta; class Magnoliopsida; order Poales; family Poaceae; genus Cenchrus; species Cenchrus fungigraminus. Next base: position 70,012,886 of record CM072768.1, on the reverse strand, counting down.
ATTGATCAATTTAATATAGAATCTATTAGTACTTATTTGGTATCATAATGTGATTACTTTATTGTATAAGTTTGGTTAAAACTGAGATGATTTGACTTTTTAAGAAATTTGGAATTACCATTATATTATATATCTGCAATCCTCAGTGACATTCTTGGTAGCTTTTACCTTACATTTTGATTTCACTCTTTAATTTACACTAGTAAAGTGCACGTGCGATACACACGTGTAGTAAAAGGAATTTTATCTTAGTTAACATAGAATTAATTTTAGATGGCACTAATAATTCTTTACTTACAATATACAGAGTTGGGTTAAAAATCAATACTTGCAAGAGTGAATTATTCCAAGATGGATTTCTAAAAATATGCTTCTAGGCAGCAATAAAAATGAAAGTCATTAATAATATAACCAAACTAACAAAGCAATTATTTTCAACTTTAGACTGGAACATGACACCGTCTTGTGAGTTTTCATTGTGCACTTCACCACCAAAATCTCAATGGTACCGGGATACATTGCAGATATATGAAAAGAAACAATAAACGAATTAATATAGTGACACCTTATTTTCATGTACATTTTTATTCATTTTTCCCTTCATGAAAAGAAAGAATCAGATGAGCTCACGAATAGCATGAAAAAAAATCCGTGAGAGACTATCGGGAAAAAACCATAGCAGTATTTTCTTTACCTCTTTACTGGTAATGCTCCTGGCATCTGGCAACTCCTGCGAACTTAATCAGGAATATGAATTTGGAGGCAATAATGAGGTTCCACTCCATGTTGTTCAGAAATGCCTTCTCTATGACACGAATCTGCTGCCTTGCGTAGACCTTGCCAGATGCTTATAAATCAACACAATAATTCATGTTCAGGGAAACCAAAACAAAAGTTAGAAACGGACAGCCAAATCTCCTCCTACTTGTAAGCATTCAGCATATAGTCATGATGCCAACCAACCAGTAGTTACGCCCTCTTCGGCATTGGATGCAACTACATCTAGCAGTCTACAACACACATTATGATATTAGGTCTACAACTCTAACGTGAGTTCCATCACTGCAAATAGTGAATTTGAGTCCTTCAAAAAATTTAGCATATAGGAAAGACTCACTTCCAGCTATAAATAAATTTAAAAATTAATTAATAGGTCCTCTCTAATATTAGTTGACTCAAGTCCTCAAAATCGAATTTGATCATATTATCTCATACCAATTTGTTGAAGAAAATTAACCTATTTTGCTACCACTAAACATCAATGCTGGATGACAAATCTTTTGTTCAATAAAGATTTTTAACAACTCACATTGTATGTCCCATTCAGAAGCAAGGAACGAAGAGAAATAGATGGGGTATTGGTGTTCACTGCTTACCGTGAGGTGAATGACAGCATGACGGACAGCATGTGCATTTGTGCGTCTTCAGAGGCATTTCGTCGAATTGCTTCTGCACGCGTCATTGTGCACCCTCCTCGAACGTCTTACTTGCAGTTCCACCGCTGTAACCTGTAAGAGACACCTCCGGAGCCTGCTGCCGCTTCATGCCTCTAGCTCGCGTGGCGACATCCTCTCGCACTCACGCTTGTGCAAGCAACAGCCGTGCTCAGCGCACGTCGACAACCTCAGCGTCGCTGCACATCCCAACGTCGATCACGATAGGAAAGAGAGTGGATTTAATAAACTACTTAAATTGCCTAAGTACTTTGACAATATTAAAGTAGTATATGAGACACGCTTATATATTAATAAATTGTCTAATTTCTGCATAGCACAATGACCATCAATTCAGCATGCATTTAAGGTTATCTAAATGCAATACAAATATAAATACATTTGCGTATCAATACTAAACAAGGATACATGGTTAGTTTTTATATTCACTTATACTACCTCCATCCTTTTTTATTTGACATTTCGACCAACTATTTTAGGTTAATCTCAATACTGCTTCTTGTCTGAAACGTTAAGTATATGCGAACGGAGGTAGTATTAGACAACATAGATATCCCAATTGATGGACGATCAAGCTGTAGTTTTTCTTCCACCTTGGGCCTTACTTTGGTAATAAATTTCCCTTCCTTTGTTGTTTTCCCCTCCTATTGTTTAGTTAAACTTGCGTATTTTTCCCTTGCACCTGAGGCCACACGACATTGATTGCCGGTGGTGGTCCGGTCCCGAGGATGCAAGATGATTGCCGGTGCTAGTTCCTGAAACGCAAAGACAACACCAGAAGCAGCCCGCGCCTTTAATAGTTCTAGGAAAATATGGAGTACAGTAGAGTAGTGATTAGGGATGCTAAAATATGTAGATGTCGCTAGAGAGAAAGGAAACAAAATACCTGATTGGTTGGCCTAAAAAATGGAAACATGGTGGAGTGAGCGAATAAAACATACACACATCTTGAAATAAAGCTTGAAACCAGATCCTGGCCAATTCAAAATCACGCAGCTTAACCATACATCGAGAGTCTGCATCATCACAAATAATGCTAACTGATCTCTAGAAAAAAAAGATCAAGATACTGGCCAATTTCACAGTATAAAAAATGTAGCATACGTGAGATCAAGATACTTGATCAGCAGGATTTACTCGATGGCCGGTAAATCAATCACACATGACCAAAGGCATTCACGATGTACGGCAGTACCCGCTACTTTAGCTGTTCTACAAAATCCCCAAAAGCATATACTTTTAAAATTTATCAAAATATTCATTTGATATAGTACAGTCAATTTAGCAGAGATTCCTCTTTTTGAACGAATTTATTTTGTAGAGATTCATGAATAGTTGAAAAACTGTTGTTGCGTTGTATACATAGTTCTGTTGTTGCAAGGCTGATAGTATTGGGCACACCTTTAACTGGTACAATACAACTTAACAACTTCTGTACTTAATTAAGTATTATCATTTATGTACAAAATTAATCTCAGAAGTCTTACCGTACTTTTGACAGGTCTCCCTCCAAATTTGTACAAAGAACAGGAACTACATTCTGTTAGAGCAAACACTTAGTCTAGTGCCAGAAGATAATTTTGCTCAATTAAATACAGTGATAAACAGTATTACCTGGTATACAAATGAAAGAGCAATTATTGGTATACTTTTTGGAGCAGCGGCAAAATTTGCTTCAAGAAGAGAACTCCACTGTAGGTTTCCACTTGCCACCACCTGTGTATGCCACATCAAGTTGTTATCTGTGCCAAAGGAGTTTTCCAAGTTGTCTGATGATCTAAGTTTTGTCACAAAGACATTCTTTCTGTCCAAATATAAGCGTATATAAAGGACAATAATCACATTGTGTTTTGAGCAAAACAGAACCTATCTGCATACAAGTATTGAGCTTATGTAATATTTTACTCATCCCATTCTTTCTACCTATGTGTATTTTTTTAGGCTTTACCTGTGTATATTTGAACTATAGTGATTCTCTCTGAAAGATTTTGAAACAATTATAACAGGTGTCTTGCATGTAAGGTTCCATTAGGACTTCGCTGCATACATGTCGGATAGCATTAGCACTTACAACAAGAGAGGATGTTAGGATGCCGACTACCAGAAATCCGTTTACTGCACCGATCAGTCGCTGGCTGCAATCATCAATATAGTTTGTTTTAGTGCATATAATCTCTTGGGGAAATAATCAATGATAAATCGTTTTAAGGTTATCAAGTATAAGAATTTAACTAACACTGTTCCCCAGATTTGAATTACTTGTACAACCCTTTTTCGGCGAACTTTACAATCATTTTTAAAGCTAGAAAGACACTTAATAGCCATAAACTTAGGATGTCATCATCTCAAGGACTCAGCTACACTGTATGTAGTCAGTAGCATATATATTGGATACACCTTCTGATGAACCTTCTAGTCTAACCAAAAGGCTACAAACTAAAGTCTTTTTCTTCCTAAAAAAAGGCTACAAAACTCAGAAAAAAGAGACATTTGCTTGTATGTTTACAGTTCTAGTGTTCAGGTTGTCTGAAACATTGACAATTGAAAATTACCTTCCAAAGTAACAAATTCCCCCGAAAGCCAATGAAAACAGGGTAGCACTCTCCCATCTGAAATACAGCAATAACACACCATCAACAGCTTAAGAGAAAGTGTGACTGAATGAGTTAATGCTAAATCAAATGCACTCATTTTGTGAATGTCATCTAGTTGCTTAGAATTCTACAACTCATAGGTTAAGTTATTTTATGGAAGCAAAACTTCTGTAGAAGAATCCAAGAGTCAGTGTATCCTTTGATGATGATGATGATGATGATGATTTAGGAAATAGGCAATCCGTTAAGATTACCTAGATAATGCTACAAGATGATGTGGTTACCTACATTTTTTCGATTACTTGCCAAAATAATAGTCACAGTGTAGTGAGTTATGAGATGACACAGAGATGAAGCATACAACATTTTTTTAAAGCTAAGCAGTCAACTAAAAGCAAAAGCAAAGAAAAAATGTCTTACAATGGAATACCCAATGAGTTTGTTATGATATCTGAAGAGCGTACCACATATGAGATAAGAAGTGCATAATGTATAAATAAATAGGATACGCTGCAGGCACAAGAAAAGCAAAGTTAGAAAATTTTCATAGGAGATATGAAATGTTAATAGAGTCGAGAAAGGAATTCTAACTATAAATGATCAGCTAAATTAGTGAGGATCTGAAGTTCCTTCTTTTACAATTGACAATTTATCATATTTTAGGCCTTCTATGCATTAATAAACTTCTAGCATATGATTTCATCATACCAGGCTGTTCTTACTCCAGATGTCCCTAGAGTGTGCATTGCCATTGAGACCTGGAACATATGTTTCTTCAGATTGCTATTTTGAGACTGTGCAAGATACAAACAGTACATGAAGAAAAATTCATAGCATGCAATTTTAGCTAAATGTTAGGATTGCATATTCATTTTGATTGACCCTAAATAGTACTTTTGGTCTAGGGAATCATTACAGGAGAATATGTTATCTACCAGGGAAACACCTCCAGATCCTATCTCACACATGGTATTAACGTTTACTTCAGCAACCAACAACCCTGTCACAACCTGGAAATGTGATGCCAATTATAGTCGGATTTACTGCAAAAAATTTGATAGAATAGACACTGGGCCAATTATCAAACCGTCCTGTATCAAGGTGACACAAGAAACGGATATTTAAAAAAGTTTCCTTTATAAAGACAAGAATTTATCCACTAGTGCAAAATACAAAAGGATTTACCTTTCGTGGATCTCTGACTGCATGTCACCTTTAACAAGCCGGGTTTGATAATTTACCCAGTCAATGACATACCATGTATAACCAGCAGAAAATGCATGTAACTGTCGAGGCCAAGAACCCAACTTCTTGTGTGACTGCAGGGATAGCAAGGATACCTGCTCCAACCTATTTGCAGAGAAAGAAAGAGTAAGTGAAGTGCTATGAGGGATGCCAATCAGAGGAATTACGAATTTGTCTGCTAAGTTATCCAAGCTCAATTGTACTTTTCATTTCTCATGAATTTTGGTTTGCAGGTTCTAGTTTGTCAGGAAATGTGTGAAGTCAGAGATTTATCTGATCAGGTACCGTTTAATTTCTTGATGTGGTTGGTTCTTTTCCTGAAGGTTAGAACTCATCAGCAATTTCTACTTTAGGATTTCAGCTGTTACAGCAAGAGGAAGAATAAGAGAAGAAACAGTACACTACTGTTGTGCCGGCCACAAGGAAGATGGCACTGGTGACGCTCCCTGCAACCAAATCGAAACAGAGAAAGGAACTCATTGGTGCGTTCAGATCAAAGTACGCAACACTTTGAACATCTTAGAAAAGCTGCAGCCGCGCATTACCAGGCTCGTGTTTCATGGTCTCCTTGTTGAGGTTGGATAAGAGGCGCTCCGACTGCGGCGGCGATTCTGGCGGCTGCCGTTCGTCGGCGTACTGGGAACAGAGGCATCGCTGCAGCAGCCTCCTCGTTCCTCTTCGTACCACTCGCCTGAGCACCGGTGTCCTTGCGGAGGCCTAAGAAGCTATGGGCAGCAACGACGATTTCAGTAGAGGGTAGCAGTGAGCAGAGATCAACGCCATTGTTGAGGATTGATGAGGTTATTCCTTGTCTGAGGCCGGCGTTGTCGTGGCACGCATGGAACTCGCCGCGGTTGATGAACAACGCCACCGCCATGTCCAACCCATCACCAGGCGGCGTCAACGGTCCTCTTCATCCTCCTTCTCGTCGTCGGGGCGCTCTGCCGTGAGGAGCCAGCGACGACGACAGCGGATCGGAGAGGTCGGCGTTGCGCGACGGGACGGGGAGGTATATGATTGTATGAAGCGGCAAACATACGGACTCTCGAGTCTCCACCGGTACAACATGCGGGTAAGGTGTGGGCCCGATGCGAGTATGGAAAGGGTGGGTATGCGTGAGGTGGGTGAGAAAAATAATTCGTTTTTGGCAGAAACACTCTTCAAATTGCGATTTTTAGTTACTTCACAGTCCTTCCACCCTATCCACTTCCAAAAACATATGACGGGTGGGTCTGGCGTGAGGGGTAAGGTGGGCCCGATTTGGGTGAGAAAAGTTTTCAATTGTCTTCGCTCCTTATAGTATAGATAAAGAGTATTTTGACCTTCCTTTTCCATTAATTTTTAAACGACCCATCCATTCCATAATGTAAGGTGTACGAGTATATTCTAGATCAAACTTATCTAATATCCAAAATGTATCAATAGCATCTACAATTTAAGAAATGCACTATGAAACATATATAGATACAACATGTGAATTTGATAACTAATTTTATATTTGGTGTATTTTCTATAAATGGTCAAAATTAAAGAAGTGTGGCATAGAATAAAACAAAATATTTAATAAAAAAGAGGGAGTAGAAGTTTTAAGTTTTAAGGCCCGTAGTAAGAGCAACTCCAAGAGACTCTGTATTTGACATGAGTTAGCTAAAAAAGAAATAGAAGAGAAAAACACAATTCCACCAGACTCGCCATCAAGCTCCTTCACTATCCGCGCTCGCTATGTTCCGCCCTCCCCTCGATAGCATTGGCCAGCACGCCGTGCTCGCAATCCTGCACCAGCGCCCCCAGTTCACACGCCAAGATGCGGGGCCCACCTCTTGTGTGCTCGTCTTCCCCATCCCGCCGCTGCTGCTGCCCGCCGCCGAACAGGCAGAGGTCAAGCGTCGTGAGACGAGGAAGGGCGGCGGAAGCGAGATGGCAAGGAGACGGATGGCGGGGAAATAGCCGGCTCCCCATTTCTTGTCATCCTCCGTAGGCCGACCAGCAGGGAGAAGCTCGGGGGAGGGGCCGACTCCGGCAGGAGAAGCCGAGAAGCTCTGGCCTCTGGGGAGGGACCGGCTCCGGCGAGAAAGAAATTGGGGTAGGGCCCGCACAAAGGTCGTGGAAGGCGAGGAGACAGACGGCTCCGACGGAGAGGAGCTCGGCGGAGCTTGAAGGAGGGTCCGCTTCTGACGTAGGGAGCTCGCGGGACGCTTGCGCAGGGTGGGAGGCTACGGGGAGACGACTGGCTCGGCTGCTCCTTGTCCTCCTCCGCAGGCCAGTCGGCGAGGAGGAATGGTGGCGGGTGCCACTGCGGGGAGAAACGACGGCGGGCGTGGGAGTGGAGATGCGGCGGCGGGCGTGGGAGGGGAGGTGCGTCGTGCGATAGTTGGAGAGGAAGGAAGCAGATGGCTAGGAAGAAAGGAAGAAGAAAGGAAGGGATAAGTGTGGGTCCCGCACGTCAATGGGTGTGAATGAGTCATTTGAATATGGATAGCTACAAGATTTGAAGAGTCTGTTGGTTTGCTCTCTCGTTTTGAAGCTTTTTATTTTTTTACATATCTTCTAAAATTTTAAATTTAGCTAAGATTATACATAGTCTCTTGGAGTTGCTCTAATGGTTGAAACTCATGTGTACAATCATCAATTTTGGAAAAAAAAAGATGCAGGCTTGATGGGAAGATTGCCCTCATTATCACTGGAGGGGCAAGTGGGCTTGGGAAGGCAGCGGCCCATGAGTTCATCCAGGAAGGCACCCCCAGGGCCATCACCCCCTCCAGGCTCCAACGCGAATTATTTATTTATTTTTTTCATTTTGGAAAAATATACGATCGTTTCAAAATTTAGAAAAACTAACCAACTACCGTCGTTGCCCACGGCGGTCGCCGTCGCCCATGGCGCGCTAGGGCGGTTTGGCCAGCCACCCCGGGGGCTAAGGGTGGCAAGCCCAGCCGCCATGGCCCATGGCAGTTGACCAGCAAAACGCCGTGGGATATGGCGGCTGCATGTACCCCACGGCGACTGCAGGCTCTAACCACTGTAGGCCACGGCGGTAAGCTTTGCGGCCGCTGTGGCCCACGGCGGCAGGGCCTGAGCCCTCTATAAGAGCCGAAAATTAGCCCGAAATTGTCACAATAATTCGAATAAAAAGAAAGAGAGGGTTGTGAAGGAGAAGAGAGTGAGGTGGAGGGGCGGAGAAGTGAAGCTCTAGTGGTTCTTCGCTTCATTGCAGGTATTTCGTTGATTTCAACTCTTTTAGTACATGTACTTAGATGTAATGAAAGCATAATTAGTATTGATTCGCTAGATTTCTTTAGATCTATAGTATGAAATAGTTTGTGGTTGTAGGGTTTGGGTTCAGAAGGAGAAGGGAGTGAGGTGGAGGGGGTGGAGCAGCGAAGCTCTGCTGGTTCTTCGCTTCATTGCAGGTATTTCGCTGATTTAAACTCTTTAGTAATTTTACTTAGATATAATGAAAACGTAATTACTATTGATTCACTAGATTTTTGGATGGTATAGATTTCTGGAGTATAGATCTGTGGTTGTAGTTTAGATTTTAGTATATATGTTTGACACTCATTAGATTCTTTTAGGTAACATATTTACTGTTAACTGTGTAGATTTCGGCGGATTAGTTTGTAATTTTAGTTTAGATTTTAGTCTATTTATTTGTTAGTCCCTGGATGTAGTATTTGATAGATGTTATTGTTTTTTATTATGAATCAGACATGTCGGAGACGGTCACAGTCGAATTGTATTATGGATCTAGAGAAATTATATATGGTCCACAAGGAGTTGGCTTGTCAAATTTTAGTTCAGTTGAGAAAAATGTTAAAAGAGCATTAGAAAGAACTTGGGAAGTTATAACCAACTGGCTGTGCAAGGCATTTTCAGTAGATTCAGAGCACCAATGTCTGTCGGTAACGGCACTAATCAACAGAAGTGATCATGTGTATTGGGAGCTCGTACCACTTCAAGGGACTCCACAATGGAGGAGTTATATAAAAAATGCATGCTGAGTTGGTTTGCCTGTGATTTTGTTTGTCTAAGTTTTCCAGAAGGGTTCGTCTAGCAGTCAAGTGCATGAGGAAGTTAAGGATGTGCACGAGAGGGAAGGCGTGGACGGTTTAGGGGAACAACAAGAGGAGGAAGAAGGGGACTCGGAAGGTGATTAGACATCTGGAGGTTATGTTGTCACTAGTTTTGTTGATGAAGGAGAAGGAAACCCAGAGGTGATGAGACATTACGAGAGAGAGTTACAAGACGATGAACGTGCATTGGAAGAGAACTCCTCAGATGATGATTATGATTATGATCAGTCTGAGGATCATGTGCCTAGGATTGACAGAACTATGATTTTTCATAGTATACTGTTTATCATGGTGAGAATGTGCCATGGGAGTACACCAAGAATGAGGTTACAGTAGACGCCATGTACCCTAGTACTGCACATGTGAAGAATGCAGTCAAGGAGTGGTCCACCTTGACTCTGCACAGAGAGTTCAGGGTGGTGAAGAGCTCTCCAAAGATATATGAAGTGCATTGTAAGAAGCCTGATTGTGCACACAATAGTTCAGATGAATCCTGTCAGCTACTATGATATCAAGGACTATCCTTGTGAGGAGAAACCAGGCAAGCTTGTGCTTCAGCATTAATTCTTGGCATTGGGTGCCTGCATTGAGGCTTTCAAACTTTGTAGACCGGTCCTTTGCATAGATGGCACTTTTCTCACAGGGAAATATAAAGGAACAATCCTGACAGTTGTGGCTGCTGACAGTAACAATCAGTTGCTTCCTTTGGCCATTGCATTTGTGGAGGGGGAGAACTGTGACAGTTGGTACTGGTTCATTGAGAGGTTGAAGAACATGGTGGTGCAGGATGTGCAGAATGTGTGTGTCATACACGATAAGCACAAAGGTATTTTGCAAGTAACGAATGACATAAAAGATGATAGCCAAGAGTGTTACAGAGTTCCATTGTAGCCAGATGTTAAGAGCAGGTGGTGCACTAGGCACATGAAAGCAAACTTCCACAGCCAGTTAAAGAACAAGACCCTGTCTAAATTGTTTGAGCGGTTGTGTGAGCAGCTCAGCAGAAGAAGTTCGATGCCATTTGGAAGAAATTAGATGACCTGACAAAGAAGGCATCAGTGGAGCTAGCAAAGAGGTCAGTGAATCGTGAAAGTTTCTCTCGAGGATGTGGGATTAGATGGCCCTCAAGTTAGGCAGAGAAGAGGCACTACGTGAAAACCTCAAATAGGTCACGCAACATTTGTAACGGGCCCATAACACCCGTTACATGCACCCACATCTGTAACGGTTGTTGTTTGGCGCCCGTTACCCATAAGCGCGGCAGGCCGACCCCGGGGTTGGCCTCCACTACGCCCGTTACCAATGTGGACTTCTGGTAACGGGCTTCTTAAATGCCCGTTACATGAATTCGTTGTAACGGACATTAAATCGAGTCTGTTACAACAGTTAAACCTATCGGTAACGGGCTCGTCAAGTCCGTTATCGATCAATGTCCTATCGGTAACGGGCTATTTAAGTTCATTACTGATCACTGCCGTATTGGTAATGGGCTATAAAGTCCGTTACCGATAACTTTCGTACTGGAGACGCATGTTTATTAGGATGCGTCTCCTTTGCTGGTGACCCAATTGGATACGCTTGTTTCTTAGGACTCATCTCCTTTGATTGCCACCCAGGGTCGCCTTTTTTCTCACATCGGAGACGCGTGTTGTTATTGCTAGTCTCTGTCTTCTCCTTCCAACACCACTCACTCTCTCTCCTCAGAAGGCCACTCCCGTCCCGACAACAACACTCGCTCTCTCTCCTCAGAAGGTCACTCGCTCGATCTCTCTTCTCAGATGTCCCCGCCGGCCTACCACGTTCATCGCTGCCAGCTGCACGTGCTCTGAGGATCGCGCTTTCTCTCCTCAGAAAGCCAGCGCTGCAGCAGGCCGACCGGCCGCGTGCGCGACGGCAAAAGGGGTCAGCGGACGTCGACCGTGACATCATCCAAAGCAGACACCTCTGTGTCCTCTCCCCCTGGGGCTCGGCACCGTCCTCCGCGTTGTCGCCGCGGCCGCGACGCCACCTCCGATCCTCCTCCTCGACCGCGCTCGCCTCGTACAAAGTCCTCGTCAAGGTGGAAATTAATTGCCCCCTTTTATTGAAATTCTTCAGCTGTCCTAATCCTCTTATGTTATCAGTTTTTTTGTGTGATGAATTATGCTCATTTGGTGTATGGAATGCAGATGGCGGCTACTGCTCGGGCTTGGATGTACAGACAGCCCCAAGAAGATTGGGAGAATTTCTTAAGCGGGATCAATGGTTTTCTAAATCAAGTAGAGGCGGATATGAGAAACCGTGGTGTTCAGGCAATGCTTTGCCCCTGTATAGATTGTATCAACCAGAAGAAATTCGCACAACGGGAAATCATTTTTCATCATTTGGTCACACGTGGTTTCACAAAAAATTACACGTGTTGGAATAAACATGGTGAGGAAGGCCTTAATGAACTCGAAGTCGGCTGCCTAAATGAAGGTGAAGTGCGACACCATGCTACCGACCATGATGAAGACCTTGATGACGGTGGAGTTTTTGAGGAAAGTGAACCATTATTCCCACCATATGTGATGAGGCCCGAGGATATCACTGATCAAGAAATTAGGGGCTTCGATGATGGTGAGGTGTTGCAACGTGTGCACAATGTTGATCAAATGTTGTGAGATGTTGAGTTTCAACGAGTGTACACACCTTCTGAATTATAGAGGCTGAAGCAGTTCATTGAAGATTCAAAGAAACTCCTCTATCCTGATTGCCAGAAGTACTCTCGCATTTCTGGTGATCTAAAACTTCTGCAGCTTAAGGCAGATCACGGTTGGAGCAACAAAAGTTTCAAACATCTATTGGATGTGCTTAGAGACATGCTACCTGAAGGAAACCAAATAGCAGAGTTTGTCTATGAGGCGAAGAAGATAATCTGTCCTCTGGGAATAGAGGTTGAAAAAATCCATGCATGCAAGAACAGTTGTGTATTGTTCCGTGGAGATTATGCAGACCTTGACAAGTGCCCCAAGTGTGGCTATGATCAGTACACGAGGAAAAAGGATGGTGGAGATGATAATAATGCTGATGACGAGAACGAGCCCGACGAGATCAGAGGCAAGAAGAAGAAGGCTAACAGAGGGGCTCTTGTGAGGGTGGCATGGTATTTTTGCATCATTCCTCGGCTGAGAAGATGGTTCACAACACGAAAGGAGGCCCAACTCTTGCATTGGCATGACGAAGGCCGAAAGGAGCTTAAGCAAGATGGTAAGTTTAGGCACCCCGCAGATGCAGCACAATGGGATAACATTAATAACCACTTTCCGTGGTTTAACGAAGACATAAGGAGCATACGGTTTGCTATGAGCATAGATGGCGTGAACCCATTCGGTAACCAGAGCTCAACACATAGCACCTGGCCCGTCGTGCTGTCGTTGTACAACCTTCCACCCTGGCTATGCAAGAAACAGAAATATATGATGCTGACAATATTGATCTCCGGGCAAAGCAACCTGGCGACCGTATTGATGTCTACTTGAGGCCACTAGTTGATGACTTGAAGATACTGTGGAAGCCTGGTGTGAAGGAGGTTTGGGATGAGTTCAAGCATGAGGAGTTCACAATGCACGCCATGTTGTTCATCACCATCAACGACAACCCAGCTCATCGCAACCTCTCTAGCCAGAGTAAAAGGAAAGGTGCAACTTGCCCACACTGCTTGGAAGATACTTGCGCAGTGTGGCTAAGACATTCAAAGAAATACATATTTATGGGGCACCGTCGTTTCCTCAGCAAGAAACATCCATACCGGGCCATGGATTGTCAGTTTAATGGGGGAAAGGAGAATCGAGAGGCGCCATTGCATGTGACTGGTGATCTGGTCCACTTGAAAGTCAAGGATGTCAAAACTATCGAGGAGTTACCCAAACTGACTGAAAAAACCCTTGGCAAAAGAAAGAAACGAGATGGTGAAGAAGAAGAAGAAGGAATGTGGAACAAGAAATCAATTCTATGGGAGCTAGAGTATTGGCCGATGTTGGATGTGCGTCATTCGATTGACAACATGCACGTCAAGAAGAATGTGTGTGAAGCTACTTGTGGAACATTGCTACAACAGAAGTCCAAAGGAAAAGATCATAAAGATGCAAGGGAGGATCTTAAAGAACTGGGCATTAGGCCGAAGCTCTATGCAGAGGAAGCAGAGACGGGGACGGACCTTCCCGTTGCTGCAACCACCTTGTCAAAGGCAGAGAGAAAAGGATTCTGTCCGTTTTTGCATGATTTGAAAGTACCTTCAGGCTACTCATCAAACTTTAAGAGGCTAGTGTCGGTGAAGGACATGAAAATGAATTTCAACTTGATGAAATCTCATGATTGCCATGTGTTGATGACATCTCTTCTTCCTGTTGCACTTAGAGGTATCAAGACAGAACTGGTTCGCGACGCGGTCATGAGCTTGTGTTTGTTCTTCAATGCAATAGAACAGAAGGTGATTGACGAGGAAAAACTATTGGACTTAGAGAGGAGGCATTTTGAGACCCTATGCTTGCTTGAAGCTACCTTCCCACCATCATTCTGTGATCTCATGCTGCATCTAACAGCACACCTCGCGAGGGAGATCTGGTTTCTTGGCCCATCTTACCTTCATCAGATGTTTCCATATGAGAGGTTCTATGGATTCCTGAAATCATTGGTACACAACTGGTTATTTCCGGAGGGAGCCATTGTTCGTGGCTACGAGACCATCGAAGCAGTGGAGTGGGCCATGGGTTATATGGACCCCAAAACCCCATTGGTGTGCCTCGCTCACGGCATGAAGGTAGGTTTTCAGGTGTTGGGACCCTGGGGAAAAAGTCAGTCACTCCGGAACCAGATGCCTTCCAAAAGGCTCATTTCACCATGATACAACAGCTGCACCTAATTACACCGTTTGCCAATGAGCACAAGCGACAACTACGTCAAGACAACCCTGACCGTGGTAGGGCTTGGCTTGCAAAGATGTACATGCAAGGTTTCAGCAGGTGACTCCGAGATTATGTCGAGACATGCAGCAATGCTGTAATAACCGACGAGATAAGGAATCTAGCAGCGGGGCCATTGTTCACTGTTACAAAATACCAAGTAATGGATATCAATGGATACACGTTCTACACCATGGCCCAGGATAAAAAGAGTGTCTATCAAAATAGTGGTGTACGTGTACGGACCGTCATCGACGACAGTCATGATGATGATGACATGGAGACAGACACATATTAGGGTCAAATAGAGGAGATATGTGAGCTTGATTATGTAGGATTGAAGGTAGCCTTGTTTCGGTGTAGATGGGTCACTAATGGGAAGAGAGCTATGAGCAAGGACAAATATGGTTATGTTAGTGTTGATCTTCGGGTCTTTGGTTACAAAAATGAACCGTTTGTCTACGCCAACGATGTTGAGCAAGTGTTCTATGTACCTGACCTTGCAAAGAAGAACTGGTCTGTGGTTCTGCCTGAAAAAAAAGATTGTTGGGGTTGAAAATGTTGTTGAGAAGGAGGAATACAACCAGTTTGACGAAATTCCATCCTTCGACACTTCATACAAGCCCCGACTCTTGGGAACTAACAAAACACCGTACTTGCGAAGCGACCATAGTGAAAAATTCCATATACAGAAATCAAGGAAGAAAAAGCAAGCCTGATTTCTGCTGAATCCTTTTTGTAATGCAGGATGTGTCTATTGGTGGAAATGGAATCCGTTTTGTAATATAAAGGATGTGATGTATTGGTGGAATTTGAATCCTTTTTGTAATATATAGGATGTGGTGGAATTTGAATCCTTTTTGTAATATATTCTGCCTAAGATACTATATATATTCTGTTTATATTCTGCTTCAGTTCAGTAAGTAATGTTGCAGGCTGCTTCAGTTCAGTAACGGGCGTTAATATAAAAGAGACGAGGATTATCCAACCCGCGTCGCCTTTGTTATGGGAAAGAGACGAGGATTAACCAACCCGCGTCTCCTTTGTTATGGCCAAGAGATGCGAAATCACACACAGATTACATCAAAAGAGACGCGGATTAGCCTGCCCCCGTCGGCTTGTTCTTCTTCATGCTTGCAAGTGAGTAGGTAAATCATACAAAAAAATTGGACTGCACACAGATAATCACACAAGCATGTCTCTTGAGATGCAAAATAACACATACAGATTACAGTCATCATTGATACATCAGAAGGTTACAAAGCAGCCATCTATGTTCATCATCACTAAGCACTACCAGGATGAGGAACATATATAGATCTAAACTAAGCAAAAGAGATGCTCCCGGCGGCTTGTTCTTCTTCATGCTTACAAGTGAGAAAAATACAACAGAAGGGGAGAACATTTCCCTTCAAAAGGAAACGTAAGTTTGACGAGATATGCTCCAGATTCTGCGACCTTCCTGTCTGCTTGCTCTTCTTCATGCTTACAAGTGAGCAGAAGAGAAAGATACAGCAGAGGGTGGAAACATATCCCTTCAAAAATCCTCCTCCTGGAGGAGAAGGGAAAGCAAAAGGAAGCGCAAATTTGACGAGAAAGATGTAGTGGAGTTGGGCTTCTCTCCCCATACCTCAGTGATCTTTCCGTCGGCTTGTTCTTCCTGATGCAGGAGGTTCTGGGCTACTCCCCCCCCCCCGACAGCTGATGCCAAATCACAAGGAAATATATCACAAGGATTTTTCTAGCAGCTGTGCTAGAGGGATGAGCAACCCAATCACCCATATCACAAGAATTCTTCTAGCAACTGAGAGAACGAGGAGGAGGAAGAAGAGAGAAAAGCAAAAGCTTGCGCCCTACAAGATCTATTCTTTGTGCCATAGCTAGATCTAGATCTAGATCTAGAGAAGAACGAAGCAAGTGAGGGGGACCGATAGGCGTCGGTCCCTTTTTTATAGCAAAAACAAGGAAGGGATAAGATCGGTTGTCAAAAAAAAGAGGAAGGGATAAGATCAAGAGCACAGGAAACGGGAAGGTTCCCAAGAAATTGATGCCAGATCCGGTCAATGGGGAAATAGTTGCCCAGTCAATGGCTGAGACCAGAGGTAGTGATTCCAATGTCGAATTAAAGGATACGCGGATTAACCAAACGTCATCTCCAATGTAGAATTAAAGGATACGCGGATTAGCCAAACGTCGTCTGCAATGGAGAATTGAAGGATACGCGGATTAGCCAAATGTCGTCTCCATTGCATACTTAAACCGTGTATGGAAACAAATCTCTTATATCTTCTCCTTCCAAAATAATTTAGATCCCCTGCCCCTTCATCTACCTGCGAAAAAACAACAACTGCCCACTCCTCATCGTCACCATTCCCGGCCGGAGATGAATAGCATGCCGGGAAGAAGCAGGCGGCACCAGCCGTCGTTGCTGCTGGACCTCCCTCAAGGCCTCCGCATTGAGATTGCAGCACGCGTCGGTGCGACCTCAGAGCGGCCCTTGGCTCACCTCCGCAACCTATGCGGTACTTGCTCGACCATGCGCCGCGTGTGCGGCCACGGCGACGTCGGCTAGCGTTTGTCGATAGAGGGGATAAGAGATGAGATTTCTTGGGTGTGGGACCCCACCACCTACAAAGCCTTCCTTGCTATGCTAACCGATCTCGGGAATCCGGAGGCTTGCTTCTTCTCCGTGATCAAAGCCGTGTTCATGGACAACAGGGAAAGCAATGATCTCCGGCGCGCCGCCGAGGGTGGGCACGATGCGGCGGCCTATCTATACGCCATCTTGCTCTACAGGGATAATGGTGGTGCCACCGCCGACGACACTGCGAAGCGGTACATGAGGCGGATCGCGGGCTACGGCAGTACGACGTCGAGATGGCTGAGCAACAAGGGGTGTCTGCCTTTGCGTGAGAGGGCCGCGCGTGCGATCCACTCCTTGACTTGGCGCATTTGGGGTGAACCGCTGCCGCCTCCGGCACAGGTGCGCGGTGATCAGCCATGCGCAGACAACGGCGGTGGCTGCGGCGTGGATAAAGGATGGCTTGCAATTTCTCTGTTTTGCAGCGAAGACTGTAGGCTCCGCCGCGAAATGGTGAAGTTCGAATGGAGTATTGGAATAAGAAATCAGTAGTGGATTAGCTTTTGTATGTTGCTCGTATTATTTGTGTAAATTTTTGGAAGAGCAGCAAAGCCGACGCGGGTTATCAGTCCCGTGTCGCTACTGACTGTGGGGCCCAGTTCTATTCGAATGAAGAACAGTTCGCATTTCTCCTTTTAATCTGCAATCAAATGTTGTAACATGTATTTCTTCGTCGTAATTAGTCCAAATTTGATATTTTTTCTAAATTTTTCTAAAATCACGATATTTTCATTAATTTTATTGTTTAGTGTATATTCCGTTTCTTGAATAATATTTATATGCCTTATTTTGTTCTTTGTAAGTACAACAACATATAAATAATATTTGTTTTACACAACCATTAGTGATGAAACTTTGCATTTCGTAAGTTTAAGGTGAACACAAGGTTTTGTTAAGTTTTCAAATGCATATGAGTTCGAACATGTTGCAAAGTGTGGAAAACTTCAATGTTCAAGCAACATTCTAGGAAACTATGTTCGTATTTTTATGATTTTTTAGGTGCTGTTTTATGGGCTCTAATATTTTAGGGAAGCAAATTTCATTCCAAAAAAAATAGTGACGGGCCCACGCGTCAGCGTCAGCAGCCAATATAAAAAAAGATAACCGTTGCCTGCCCGCCCAGACCCAACTGCCAACAAAGGCGACGCAGGTTCGCTAACCCGCGTCGGCAATGACTATCCATTGTCTCTAAGATCTAATTCATCACAACAAATCACCAGTTCATCACAACAGATCTCCAGTTCATCACAACAGAACACATATTATAGGTGACGTGGATGGATCTACTCGCGTCTATTAGATCGAGTTCATGACATACAAAATCCAACAACCAAACTAATTAACTAAGCAGTTCATGATCGACAAACAAAAACTAAGTAGTTCATGTCCAACAACCTGACGAAGACACAAACACACACACACACACATTATTACTATACATGGTAGAGGAGTCTATCATTTAGTCAGTCGCCGCCGTCGGAATCCCGCCATCGGACCGTAGTCGCTGTCGGAGCCGCTGTCATCGAAGACAAAGTGGCGGCTAGCCCGCTTGACCACGGGAGGTTCTCGAGCTTCTCAGCCAACCTGTGGATCCTGAAGGCGAGACCCTTCACGCTCGGGTCCTTGTCCACTTCATGAGGTGCCTTGATGTCGAAGGCCTCGCCAACATCTTGAAGCTTTCTGAAGGCGCTCCTGAGCAGGTCGACGGCAAACTTAGTGTCGTCGAAGAATGGTTCCTCGTCGGCGTCCTTGGTCGCTGGCTCCTTCCCCTTCTCCAACTTCCTCCGACGGCGGCTTTTGTCGTCGTCGTCCTTCCTTCATCCCCGCTTTGCCGGAAGGCGCCTCAACACCATCTCCTCCTTCGTGATCTCTCGGTGATCGAAGATTTGTAGTGGTGGATCGCGAGGAGGAAGAAGAAGCGAAAGAGATGATAAGATTATGGAAGAAGCAGGGGAAAGCAGGGGAAGGCAGGGGGTTATATTGATAAGACACGGAACCGTCAAGCGCCTCTGCCCCCACCCACTACTCCACTACTGCCACTACGGCGCATCGGGCTCCGTTTCGGGCGCAAAACCGTCCAAAACCACGCGTCGCCTTTCAATTACACAAGAAGGTGAAGGGGCAGGGGCAATGATTTCGGGCCCACTCGTCAGCGACAGCAGCCAAACTGTGGCGCCTTTTCAATTTCCATTTATTGTTTTAGATGGCCGAGTCGCCTTCTTCTGTTTCCAAACCCCGTCACCTTCAACTTCAACCCTCATCGCCTTCAACTTCAACCCTCGTCGCCTTTCAATTTCAACCTCATCACCTTTCAATTTCCAAACCCCGTCGCTTTTCTATTTCCTCCCCTTCTCCTTGATAGCCGCGGTGTGCTTGATGCAGCTGCTGCTAGATGATCTTATCACCCAGATCATCATCCACTCCATCAAGGATGAGCCCGTCATTCGTTTTCTGAACTTTCGTAATAAAATCTGTGGCACCTTCCGGCGCATCTGTGACTCCGATGAGGTACTACTGCACGTGTCGCTGCGTGAGCTTCGTCAGGTGTGCAAGAATCGCTACGTCAGGTCGGGCTTTGAGAGGCGCTTCTGCAAGGCCAATCATCCAAAGGCATTTTGCTTCGAGGGGGTGGAGAGGTTGATGAGGCGGCGGAATCCCGATAAGGGTCTGAAGCTCGTAGGAGATGCCGCTGTTGAAGACTCCAGTGTGAAGTACTTCTTAGCGATGTTGAAGTACCATTGCAACCCTGCGGACCCCGAAGCCATGGCACTGCTCCAGGAAATCAACGGCGCCCGTCGCCCCCTGACGGGCGGTGGAAGAACCACAACCTGCGGCAGTTGCACTACCTCGTCAAACGGAATCTGCACAACATTGTGTGGTCGTATTGGCTTGGTAACGGCGACGACGACATTCCATTTCTGCCTGTCCAGAATCCCCACGTCTGCATTTGGGTAGTGGGATGTAGGCGCTATGGGCCGGAGACCTCAGAGATCATCCACTACTGCAGCGCCGAGTGTCGCATCCGTCATGAGTTCGACCTCTGGACGCGTAACTTCAGCGTCGCCGTTGAGTACGCCGTCAGCAGGATGAACATCGGGATGTAGGCGTAAGCATCAATGAACATTATCTATCTTGAATGTAAATAATTAGATATTACTAAACGCGGATTTGATTTTATCAAAATGTCGGTTTTTAATCGGTTTTTGATAGACAAGATTTAATTTGTCACGTTTGTGAGTCAAATCGAAGGTTGTGGTGGTCTCATTTGTCGCTGACGAGGCCTAGGATGTCCTCTTGGGTGTCAAAACCGCCAAAGCGGGCACGGCGGGGGCGGCGGCGGGCGGCGGTGCCCTTTGCTTCCTCCTTTATTCTATTGGAGAATGAAGAACATTTATCCGTCCCGTGTCGCCGACGGCATTTCTCTTTTTAATCTGCAATCAAATTTTGTAACATATATTTCTCCGTCGTAATTAGTCCAAATTTGATTATTTTTTTCTACAGTTTTCTAAAATCACCGTGTTTTCATTAGTTTCATTGTTTAGTGTATATTCCGTTTCTTGAACATTGTTTATATGCCTTATCTTGTTCTATGTAAGTACAACATATAAATAATATTAGTTTTCCACACCTCCTATAATGAAACTTTGCATTTTCGTAATCTTAAGGTGAACACAAGGTTTTGTTAAGTTTTCAAATGCATATGAGTTTGAACATGTTGCAAATTGTGGAAAACTTCAGTGTTCAAGGAACATTCTAGGAAACTATGTGAGAGATGTAGATATTTGTATGCAAGTATATTATTCCTTCATCGAAACCATTTGAAATTTTGAAGACAAGTCTAGGTACCCAAATTATGTTGCCAAGTCAATTTGTAGATTTTTTAGAGCACACTAGATGTTATTAGAATTATTACATCATTAACATGGGATGTAAAAACGAATTCTAAGAACCTTGGGCATACAAGTGTGACTGTTGATATTTTATTCAAATACTAAATGTCCAAATATGAATTGTTCGTATTTTTATGATTTTTTAGGTGCTGTTTTATGGACTCTAATATTTTAGGGAAGCATGTTTCATTCGAAAAAAATAGTGGCTGACCCACGCGTCAGCGTCAGCAACCAAAATAAAAAGATAACCGCTGCCCGCCCGCCGGACCCAACTGCCAACAAAGGCGATGCGGGTTCACTAACCATCGTCGGCAATGACACTGGCCCACGCGTCAGCATCAGCAGGCAAACCATGCGCGGGCTGCTCAAAATTTCCCACCTATATTGACTATAATGCCCATGGAATTCCAATTCCACCAGAGAGCTGTTCAAGGGCACGCCAGTAATTTCCTTAAACACAGTTACGCACGCAGTTCCTCAGGGGACATATTCGGCTCCTCGCTAGACAGATCCAGAACGCCCGTACTCTCCCCACCGCCGCCGCCACTCTCCCAGCTCGCCTTCGCCGCTCTCTCCCCGCTCGCCTTCGCCGCTATCTCCCCGTCGCAGCCCTGCTCTTCTCCAGCCCCACCGCTCCCTGCGTGACGACGGTGATGAGGACGCGATTACTGGCGTGCGGATGGCTTCCCGGCCAACCTAAAGATGGTTGACGCGGATCCGTCATCCCCGGCCACGACGACGAGCCGGCCACCTCAGGCCACGAGCCGACATGGATCCGGCCCCTCCGACCATCACGAGAACAACTACTTCATTCGCGATAGAGGTTAGTCCTGCTTGAACCCCCAACGCCTTCTTTCTGCTCGGCCACCAAATCTGCTATATATTCATGTCAATGTGGATTAGGGAGACATGCCTTGATAGTTCATTTTTAATTGATTGACTGAGGATTTGATGGATGGATTTTGTTGCTCCAAGTCTGTTTGAATAAATTGTTGCTAACACATGAAGTTATATGAACTGTTAAATTCATTTTCATGTTCCTGGTGCTACAATTTTTGCACTATAAATTCATGAAAAGCATTGAGGATTAATGCATACTTTAATTCTACTATGCTTTGAATGTACCAGATCGACAGTTATGCTTTGGACCTGTTAGCATACTTTAATTCTGCTATGCTTTGAATGTACCAGATCGACAGTTATGCTTTGGACCTGTTAGCATACTTTAATTCTGATGGCCACATAATGTCAGTGGGAATTGCATCGCAGTGGTTGAAGGACCGATTAGGTGACCAGAGAGAGGGGGAGTGAATGGGAGCCGATAAAAATTCTTCCCAAAGGATGAACTCAGCCTATGCCCCAAACTCACAACCAAGGATTCCCACACGAGCTTGCCAAGGTTGCGTAGTCACAACAGACCTACCAACCCTAGGAACAAGTCTCAAACAAACCCCAAGTGAAAATGCAACTCAAGAAGCAAAGGACTTTGGCAATCTGCGAAACCATGGGCGGACGGACCGAGGTGACCGGCCGGACGGTCCGCGCGGGCCTGACGGACGGTCCGCGGGTCAGGGATGGACAGTCCGCAAAATGACCCCGAGCTTCCAGTATGCAACCTCCGAAATTCAGACGGTCCGAGCGAGCACCGCGGATGGTCCGAGCCTCGCAGATTGTCCGGCCACCCCAGGCGGACGGTCCGACCAACTCCTTCCAACCAAAACCTACCGACTCGACGGATCGAAACAAAGCGATGCAAGAACGCACGACGAACACGACGAACAGCCGGCTGACGGGCTCCTTGCGGACGGTCTGCCGACCAGGCACGGACGGTCTGCCAGGTGCGGACAGAGCAGCCCGAGCACGAAAACGCGAAGTCAACCCCTCCTATCCATCCATGGATCTCCCAAACGGCTTAAGCTCTTGAGACAAGATTTGAGGGAGATGTGAAGCGTCCCTAGGAGATGCTATACCCCCCAAAACTTGAGACCTCAAACGAACTAAATCGCCGGGAATCGAATCGCAACCGAGCTCTACCAAAAAGCTAGGGTTCCAATCGAAATCCTCAAATCCAAGGCCAAATTCGGAGTTTGAGGGGTCAAGATCAAGCACAAAGATGCACAAGACATCTATCCATGATCCCCACAAGAAAATCCGAACTCAAACACCCCAGAATCAAAGGAACAAGCCGTGCACGAAAATCCAACAAAAATAGCCCGAAAAAGACACGAAAATCACACGAGCTACAAGAAGGAAATTGACGCAACCATGAAAGCTTCCATACACTCGGAGATCAGATTCTCTACAAAACGGTGAAGAAAATCTAAACCTATAGAGCAGGGAAATGAGAAGCAGTCCGGGAGGATAGTTTGCCCAGAAACCCTAGAGCTATATATATGAGTCCCTCTGGGTTGGGCAAATGACCAAGCTACCCCTAGCACTTAAACTGACATACAATCCCCTCAGGGGCAATATGGTCAAGTAGCACTCCTCTTCATCAGACGGCCACGCCTTTGCCGCAGTCCGCGTCCTCCCGATGCAAGCCCTGCGATCCCGCCGCGTGTCCTCTAGCATCGAAGCTTCTCGGCGCGCCCGGATCCCGTCTCCGCCCACCGAGCCTCCGGTCTTGGTTTTGTGGCTCAACCAAGTAACCCGACGGTTTTGTGGTGAACCGCCGCAAACCCCGCGTGCAGACTCCGGTTGTGAGCCGCTTCCCTGCACCGGCTCCGGTCGACGACTTCGTCTTGCTTTTCTTGCCACCATGCGGTCCGCACTTGACCCCGTTCGGCCACTGGGTCCATCGAGCCGAGCCTACTTGTCTCTCCACTCCTCGGAGGCTCCGCAAGGCTAAGACCTTTCGCGCCCGCTCTTCACCTGCACCAACACGAGTCAAGCCGCAACCTGCACCTGCAATACGCGTCCAAGAGTCAGTCCACACCATGTTGTCAATCACTCATCACACCAGGGAGCGACCATCCACCGGTCCTCGGACGCTCCGGTCCTCAATCTCCCCCTTGATGAGTGCATTGACAACACACATAGTAACCAATTCAGATAAAAAAAAGAAAAAGAAAAGAAACGAACGAAAAACTCAAAGAAGTGATCTAAAGCCAAACAAAAAGCCGAAACAAGATCACTTGAGAGAGAAAAATCTCGATCCCCTGAGACAAGGGCAACGACAAGACACAACCGAGATAAAATACTCCAAAAATTGTCGACTCCTCAAGGTGAGGCAAAAGGGCTCGACACCATTGGCAAAAGAGCACAACTAAAATCAGGCGACAAAGAGCTCCAAAACACATGAATGCAAGCTCCCCTTGAACAAATGCATTACACGGGTACTTTCCTCCTCAAAGCAAGAATTGGGTACTATCTCTCCCCCTTGTTGGTAATGCATGAATCAAATCTACAAATGCAAGCATGTGTTTCTCAAATAGACAAAGAGCACTACAACATGCTGAAAATGAGACATAGACAAGCAAGATAGCCACAAATTTAGTACGAGCATCACCAACAAGATAGATAGGGACTTATAAGCATGTGACATAGCCATGATCAAAATGAAGCATTTTTCACAAAATTTCCCTCTCATGGGCATAGGACCTAAACATGGTCAAAATGAGCATGAACAACATATAACTCACAAACTTCATGCAAGGTCACAAATTCCCATCACAAGATCATCACAAACACCTACATGCTATCTCAAGTCATGTCAAAGCCACCGAGCCATGTGTCCACTTGTAAATGTGAGACTTCTCAACGGTGAACACCATGCAACGGTTTAGCACCCAAGATAAGGAATTTAAAGCATAGATGGCATGGAAGCATATTTTTCAAGCACAAGCATTTCATATACCAATTTCATGATTTACAAAGTAAGCATAGTACATGAAGTGCCTTTGCGGCAAAAAGAAGCTTAGGCTTCTTCACAAGGTAGCATGTAGGCTAAACATTCATGATGATAGATGGGTCTTTGACCCCAAATGAAAAGAATATGGTTCCAAACACAAATTAAGCAAGATATAGCCATAAGCACACAATTTGAACATGAAAGGCATTCAACTCATAAGAGAGGATCATATATAGCATTTTCACAAAAATAAGCCATCCACAAGCATATACATCCCAAAGCTACCAAGAGCATCGCTATACATCACATGAGCATCACTAGCAA
This sequence comes from Cenchrus fungigraminus, assembly GCA_036936925.1. Taxonomy (NCBI): domain Eukaryota; kingdom Viridiplantae; phylum Streptophyta; class Magnoliopsida; order Poales; family Poaceae; genus Cenchrus; species Cenchrus fungigraminus. Next base: position 69,987,893 of record CM072768.1, on the reverse strand, counting down.
AGTCATAAGCTCATATCCAGCATATCATGGTGATCCAAGTATATAGGAGAAGCACATCTCTAAAGCATATGATACAAATGCAGTCTATGATACAAAGATGCAAGCATGATATGATACAGAAATGAGAATGCAACATGTATATGTACATCAAACCCCCAACCGAAGCTCAAAAAGGAAAAACCACTCCAAACTCCCCTCGCAAACGAGCAAATGTAGTTTGGTCCAAAGGCTTTGTTAGGATATCGGCGAGCTGCTTTTCGGTTGGCACGTGGATAAGGTCTATGTTTCCCTTCTCAACATTGTCTCTCAGGAAGTGGTACCTCACTTCTATATGTTTGGTTCTAGAGTGGAGCACGGGATTTTTGGCAACACTGATGGCACTCGTGCTATCACACATGAGAGGTACATGGGAACACTCCTCACCAAAGTCACTTAGCGTGTATGTGATCCAAAGCAGCTGGGAGCAACAACTAGCGGCAGCAACATACTCGGCTTCTGTGGTAGACTGAGCTACACTAGATTGTTTGCGAGAAGACCAAGAAACAAGTGAAGAACCCAAAAACTGGCACGTCACCGAAGTCGACTTCCTATCGACTCGACACCCCGCAAAGTCGGCATTCAAAAACCCAAGAAACGAAAGAGAAGAGGATGCCGAGTACCAAAGACCGAGCTCAGGAGTGTATCGAAGATACCTGAAGATCCGCTTGACGGCTTGCCGATGTGAAGTCCTTGGCGACGCCTGAAAATGAGCGCACAGACACACAGAAAACTGAATGTCCGGCCTCGTCGCCGTCAAGTACAAGAGGGAGCCGATCATGCTCCGGTACTCCTTCTGGTCCACGGGCTCTCCGTCCTCGTCCACTTCCAGCGCTGTAGTCGTACTCATCAGTGTCGACAGGGGCTTCGAGTCATCCATCTTGAACTTCTTGAGGACGTCCTTGGTGTACTTGGCTTGATGCACAAAGGTTCCCTCCTTCGACTACTTGATTTGAAGCCCGAAAAAGAACTGCAATTCTCCAATCATAGACATTTCAAATTCTTTGCTCATATCCTCTGCAAACCTCGCAACCAAAGAGTGAGACAAGCCGCCAAAGACAATATCATCCACGTACACCTGAACAATTAGGATATCATCGCCCTGCCTGAGGAGAAAAAGGGTCTTATCAACCTTGCCCATCTCAAACCCCTTACCGAACAAGAACCCCCTCAAACGGCCATACCAAGCACGGGGAGCTTGTTTCAGCCCATACAATGCCTTCCTCAGCCTATACACCCGATGGGGAAACTCAGCACTCTCAAAGCCCGGTGGTTGCTTCACATAAACCTCTTCTTCTAAAAACCCATTTAAGAAGGCACTTTTTACATTCATTTGGTACAATTTGAACCCTTTAGCCACGGAAAAGGCTAGAAGGATCCTAATCGCCTCCAAACAGGCTACAGGAACAAATGTCTCCTCATAGTCTATCCCCTCCTTCTGACTATAGCCCTGAGCAACCAACCTCGATTTGTTTCTCACCACCTCACCATTCTCACCCTCTTTATTCTTCCACACCCATTTTGTCCCGATAGGTTTCCAATGTGGTGGTGGCTCTACCAACTCCCAAACTTGGTTTCTCTCAAAGTTCCCTAACTCCTCATGCATTGCGTTCACCCAATTAGGATTAGAGAGGGTGTGTCCAATGTCTTTCGGCTCAAAGGTAGCAACAAAAGCCGAATGAGCAAAGTGAGAAACATTCCTAGACCTTGACCGTGTCGTACGTTCATTGATGTCGCTGATGATTCTTGAGGGAGGATGATCAACTTGAACGCGCCTTGGTGCCTCTCACCTGGAGACAACCTCGCCCTCAGCTGCAGCTTCCACTTGATCTTGCTGGATCGTAGTCGGTGTAGGGGATGGGCCATCTTGCACCGTAGTCGTCGTAGTGGAAGTGGAGGGTACATGCTTGGCTGGAGCTTCACCATCATCACCATCATCCTCTCCAGCATCATCCTCCTCGTCCTCAAAGATCTTCTTGCCAATCTCGTCGTCACCTGCACACTCAAAAATAGATGAACTGCATGGCTGGGTCTCGTCAAAGGTAACCTCGCAAGTTTCCATGACTAGGTTAGTATCAAGGTTGAGCACACGGAATGCTCGAGAATGACTCGCATAACCTAAAAAGATCCCATCGGAAGACCTTGACTCAAACTTATCAAGCCTACCCTTCTTGAGAATAAAGCACTGACAACCAAAAGTCCTGAAATGGCTCACTCTAGGTGCTCGCCTGTGCATGAGCTCATAGCATGTCTTGTTCAAGAAGGCCCAAAGAAAAATCCGGTTCCCCACATGGCACGCGGTATTCACCGCCTCAGCCCAATATCTCCTCGGAGTCCTATGCTCGTCGAGCATCGTCCGAGCCATCTCACAAAGGGAACGATTTTTCCTCTCAACCACACCATTCTGACAAGCCACATAGGGAGAAGAGAATTGATGTTCGAGACCCAAATCACGACAAAAGGTTTCGAAATGAGTATTTTTAAATTCAGTGCCATTGTCGCTATGAATAGCTCGAATAGCATCTCTATTTCTCTCATTCTTCAACCTCAAGATTAGATCCCGCACAAAACCAAACGTCTCCCCATTGTCAGCCAAAAAGAAGACCCAAGCATAGCGAGAATAGTCATCCACTATCACCAGGACATACCATTTCCCACCCGCCGAGCACACACGAGCTGGACCAACAAAGTCCATATGGAACAGCTCGCATGGCCTCTCTGTCATAACGGATGTCAGAGGCGGGTGAGAGGCGGCGACCATCTTACCATGCCTACACGAAGCACATACCAAGTCCTTTTGGTATTTCAACTTAGGCAATCCTCGGACCAAACCTAGCCCACTCAAGCGTGACAACAAGTCAAAACTCAAGTGACCTAGTCTCCTATGCCATTTCCAAAGCTCTGCCGAAACACCAGCAATCAAACAATGAGAAGAGCCGACACACTAAGAAAAATCGGCTCTGAAAATCTGACCCTCGGGGATGATCGTGCACACAAGATCACCTCGAGAGTCCAAAACACGAGAAGCGCCCGTTTTGAAACGGACCTCAAAACCCTCATCAAGAAGTTGGGAGACCGAAAGAAGATTGAACCCCAAAGACTTGACAAGAGCAACACACCTAAGAGTCACTGACTCGCTCACCTTCACCGTGCCCACTGAAAGCACTCTACCTTTCCATTGTCCCCAAAAGTGATATACTCTTTGGTCATCACCGAGGTGAGGCTGGAGAACCACTTTCGATCTCCAGTCATGTGTCGAGAGCAACCGGAGTCGATCAACCAAAAGCCCTCCAAGCCTCCCACCTGCAAATCAAAAACGAGCGCGAGAGCGAGAGTGAGCAAACGACTCAGCACTGGGGTTAGTACAAAATGAATCAAACCAGTGTCATGCCATTTGCTCAAAAGTGGGGTTAGCAAAATCCATCCAATCTCTCCTAGGTGGAACACCCACACGTCCCCTTGGAGGACTACGCGTACCACGAGGTGGAGACCGTGGCCCGTAGCTCCTCTGGGACCTAAAACTGCGATCATTCCCCCCATACTCGTATTGGCCACGAGCGAAGGAACGTCCAGCAAACTCACCACGCCCAAACCCAACACGTCTACCACCATCTCTCTGTGGTGGCTCACCTCGAGGCACAAACTCACGCCTCTCTCGAGGGTAAATGGTATGCACCACACCCTCGCCCCTTGGCACCATCTTAGGCTCAGGAACACCACGAGAAGGGCGGTACCTGTCCTTGTTTGCCATCTCCCTCGCAAACCTCTACTCATGCTTCCTCCTGAAGCAAAACTCAGCTAGGTGCCCATCCCTCCCACAATGCTCACAATGGAAGGGTTTTGGTTTTGGCTTTGGTTTTGGGCTCTCTTTGGGCTCTGGCTTCTCCTCACTTGGTTTCTCTCCCTTCTTCCTAAAGAACTCATTCCCCATATCACTCTTGAACTTGATGGGTTTCTGGAAGTTGTCTGTGTGTGGAGGAAACACGGGTGGAGCTGGGGTTGTGTCTAGTCGGTTCCTAAGAGGATTTGGCTTTGGAGCATAGGCATTTTTGTGGTGGGTTTTTGGTGGTTCTGGGATATCACCGATCTTCCCCTCATTTTCACCACTTCCCTCACCAACCTTGTCCGCCCCAAGTGCTTGCCCATCATAGCACTTGTATGCCTCAATCATCATCCTGAGCTGAGGCTCATGACCAGACAACCAACCCATCATCTTCCTTAACTCATCATTCTCATCCTGCAAGCGATCAACATAGTGTGCAAGCTCCAAATTCTTCACAGCATTTATTTCACAAGTAGAGCATGATGTAGGAATAGGAGCTTTCAAAGCAGCTTCTAGAGATTTAGCATAAGCAACCGACTCATCTAGTTTCTCATGCAAAACAGGACAAGAAGTGCAAGCACCAAGCAAGGAGGGCCTAGATTTCATGTCATCTAGCTCAACCCTAAGCACATCGAGTTCCTCAACCTTGGAGGCATACTTTTCCTTAAGCACAGTCAAATCACCAAGAAAAGTGGAACAATCAGTGCATTCAGGTTCATCGGTCACAATAGGAGCAGACTTAAGAGAATCTATTTGAGCCCTAGCATCAACAAGCAAAGACTCTAGCTCAACCACCTTCTCCTTAGCCTCTCCAAGCAAAGACCTATACTCCCTCTTCTCCTTGTTGGTCTTTCTAAGCACATTATCACGGTTGTCAAGCAATTCATTCAACCTAGCATTCTCTACTACCAAGAAGGATGGATCATTGTTTACCTCATCCTCGGAGTCCGAGGCATCCTTGTTGCTCTTCTTGCTTGCGGAGCTCTGTGCCATGCCGCAAAAGCCTTGGGCGGCGAAGCACAGGCCGTTGATGTTCTTGCTTGACCGCTTGCCCTTGTGCCGGTTCTCATATTCATCACTTGAGCTCGATGAAGAATAGCAGGAGCTTGAGTCGATGTCGCTCGCTCCGGCAACCATCGCGCGCTCCTTCTTCTTGTGACCACCACTCCTCCTCAGCCCCCGCTCGGACTTGTTCTTGCCCTTGTGATCGTCCCTCGAGTGGTGCTTGTGGTCGGTCCTCGGACAGTGCTTGTGCTCAGGCTTGACCTCCATGGCTTCCGGGCACTCAGCGATAAAGTGCCCGAGCTCCTCCGAGTGTTCTTCCGGTTCGTGTACATGTGCTCGAACCGCCTGCTCAGCAACGCGAGATCTTCCTCACCCAGCACGTCAAACTCCTCATCTAGCATGGACACAAGACAAGACAAAGAGAACTGTCTCGAAGACATGTTAGCGTTAGTCCTTGGTGCAGAAATGAGAGCCAGACTATGAGGGTCAGTCGGGTTCTCGATCCTTGCTCGCACCCCACGGTCCACCTCGGATGACTTGAGCTTGGAGAACAGCTCGTCTACCGTGAGGGTCTCATACTTCTCCGACTCAAGAATGGTCTCGACCTTCTCACTCCACACGGTACGATCCAGAGAGTGCAGGAGCTTCACAGCCCTGTCATGATCATCGTACGGGAGCACGGTCACATTAGCCCTCATGTTGTTCACAATCACAGTGAACCGCTGGAACATGCTGTCAATGGACTCACCGGGGAGATGAGTGAAGTTCTCATACTCTCTCCGGTAGGTCGCAAACAACCGAGCCTGAACCTGAGCATTTCCAGCATGAGCATTCTTCAACTGCTCCCAAATTCTACAAGCCAAGTCCTCTGTCTGAACCCAATCGAATTCGGATTGACACAGAGCACAAAACAAGTAGTCGACCGCCTTGTTATTGGCGTCGAACATATCCCTCGATCCTGGAGCTAGGAAGTTAATCGGATGAACATAAGCTGTGTTCACCGTAACGTCCCAAAGAATCTGACCCTTGCCGCGGAGGAAAGCAGCCATCCGCCTCTGCCACATCTGGTTGTTCTTACCATCAAAGTGTGGAGGACCCGAACCCCGTTCCTAGTATGCCATCTTTGGATCTTAGACTGGTTAGAATCAAGAAGATCTGTAACCGGCTCTGATACCAATTGAAGGACCGATTAGGTGACCAGAGAGGGGGGAGTGAATGGGAGCTGATAAAAATTCTTCCCGAAGGATGAACTCGGCCTATGCCCCAAACTCACAACCAAGGATTCCCACACGAGCTTGCCAAGGTTGCGTAGTCACAACGGACCTACCAACCCTAGGAACAAGTCTCAAACAAACCCCAAGCGAAAACGCAACTCAAGAAGCAAAGGACTTAGGCAATCTGCGAAACCTTGGGTGGACGGTCCGAGGTGACCGGGCGGACAGTCCGCGTGGGCCTGGCAGACGGTCCGCGGGTTAGGGACGGACGGTCCGCAAAATGACCCTGAGCCTCAAGTATGCAACCTCCGAAATTCGGACGGTCCGGGCGAGCACCACGGACGGTCCGAGCCTCACAGACTGTCCGGCCACCCCAGGCAGACGGTCCGACCAACTCCTTCCAACCAAAACCTACCCGACTCGACGGATCGAAACAAAGCGATGCAAGAACTCGCGATGAACACGACAAACAGCCGGCTGACGGGCTCTTTGCGCACGGTCCGCCAGGTGCGGACAGAGCAGCCCGAGCACGAAAACGCGAAGTCAACCCCTCCTATCCATCCATGGATCTCCCAAACGGCTTAAGCTCTTGAGACAAGATTTGGGAGAGATGTGAAGTGTCCCTAAGAGATGCTATACCCCAAAACTTGAGACCTCAAACGAACTAAATCGCCGGGAATTGAATCGCAACCAAGCTCTACCAAAAAGCTAGGGTTCCAACCGAAATCCTCAAATCCAAGGCCAAATTCGGAGTTTGAGGGGTCAAGATCAAGCACAAAGATGCACAAGGCATCTATCCATGATCCCCACAAGAAAATCTGAACTCAAACACCCCAGAATCAGAGGAACAAGCCGCGCACAAAAATCTAACGAAAATAGCCCGAAAAAGACACGAAAATCACACGAGCTACAAGAAGGAAATTGACGCAACCATGAAAGCTTCCATACACTCGGAGATCAGATTCTCTAGAAAATGGTGAAGAAAATCTCAACCTATGGAGCAGGGAAATGAGAAGCAGTCCGGGAGGATAGTTTGCCCAGAAACCCTAGAGCTATATATATGAGTCCCTCTGGGTTGGGCAAATGACCAAGCTACCCCTAGCACTTAAACTAAGATACAATCCCCTCAGGGGCAATATGGTCAAGTAGCACTCCTCTTCATCAGACGGCCACACCTTTGCCGCAGTCCGCGTCCTCCCGACACAAGCCCTGCGATCCCTCCGCGTGTCCTCTGGCATCGAAGCTTTTCGGCGCGCCTGGATCCTGTCTCCGCCCGCCGAGCCTCCGGTCTTGGTTTTGTGGCTCACCCAAGTAACCCAACGGTTTTGTGGTGAACTGCCGCAAACCCCGCGTGCAGACTCTGGTCGTGAGCCGCTTCCCTGCACCGGCTCTGGTCGACGACTTCGTCTTGCTTTTCTTGCCACCATGCAGTCCGCACTTTACCCCGTTCGGCCATCGGGTCCATCGAGTCGAGCCTACTTGTCTCTCCACTCCTCGGAGGCCCCGCAAGGCTAAGACCTTTCGCGCCCGCTCTTCACCTGCACCAACACGAGTCAAGCCGCAATCTGCACCTGCAATACTCAGCCAAAAGTCAGTCCACACCACGTTGTCAATTACTCACCACACCAGGGAGCGACCATCCACCGGTCCTCGAACGCTCCAGTCCTCAGTGGTTTATAATGTAGTCCACCCAATCTGCTATATATTCATGTCAAGGTGGATTAGGGAGACATGCCTTAATAGTTTATTTTTAATTGATTGACTGTGGATTTGATGGATGGATTTTGTTGCTCCAAGTCTGTTTGAATAAATTTTTGCAAATAGATGAAGTTATATGAACTGTTGAAATTCATTTTCATGTTCCTGGTGCTACAATTTTTGCACTGTAAATTCATGAAAAGCATTGAGGATGTTAGCATACTTTAATTCTGCTATGCTCTGAATGTACCAGATCGACAGTTATGCTTTGGACCTGTTAGCATACTTTAATTCTGATGGCCTCATAATGTCAGTAGGAATTGCATCGCAGTGGTTTATAATGTAGTGATAACTAGACTGTCCTATGCTTTGTTGTGAGTGTTAATTGTTTCACTACTATCATATATATTGTTATTGTGGTGTCATGATATGTTGTGAGTGTTGTTTCACTACTGTCATATATAATGTCATGATTGCTTTATCCTCTTGTTGCATGTACACATGGAACACACAATCCATCGCTGCTGAAGTTGGATAAGGAAGTTGTTGAAGGAATTTATTCTCTACTTTGATATATAAGCATATTGTTGTGTCCCTGCCAAAATGGTTAGCACCTATCCCTGTCTGCTAATTAAATAAAATATGAACTGTGTATGTCTATGCTGATTTTATTTACGACTTGTAATGATTTCTAGTCTAATATCAGCTATTTTGCCTGTCAGAGAAAATGAATTTATCTAATAAAAATATTGTTTAGATTTTCAGTCTTGCTTATGTTGCTCTACTGACAACCTGACATATCATCTATGCAGTCTCCCACAACAACAAACTCCTCTACCTCCAGTGCACCATCACAACCCATCGGCGGTGAACCTTCTTCACAAGGTCACACAGCACATACTGCTGCGAGTAGTACTCGATCCCACGGGTCAAGGACACAAACCAAATGGCCAGAAGACAAGTTGACTGCAACTGGACTTGATGCCAATTTTTGGCCTACCCCAGATGCTGCGAGGGAAAGATTTGTATTGCTCTGTGGCCTCATTGCTCGGGAGAGGGTGTCAATCAACAAGGCGGTTGATGATCTCTCACCAATTGAGAAGGAACATCTGTTCACAGTTTTAGAGGAAAAGCTAGATTACCCAGCCAATCTGGAAGAATCTGTTCGCAAGAAGGTAGTTAAGGCAGCTATATCAGAGATTGGAACCTTGCAACGGCGGTTCAAGGCCCATTTAAGAAAAAAATATGTGAGCGAAGAGGAGACTCCCTTTGTGAAGCATGCCTTTTTGCAGCAACAAGACTGGGACATGTTTGTGTAGGAAACCAATTCTCCTTCATTTCAGCAATTGAGCCAGGAGATGAAACAAAAGAGAGCATTGCATAATAAGCCACACAAGACAGGCAGAAAAGGTTATTGTGGTAAAAGGAAAGAGTGGGGGAGGAGGATGCAAAGCTAGCTGCAGAAGGAAAACAAAACCCTTGGGACCAATTTCCTGGACGTTCGAGACCTTATCTGCGGGCAAGGGTAGGGAAGAAGAGGAAGAATACTAGTGAAGGAAGCGGGGGCATAACATTCAGTAACCTTGCGGTGGTGGGGGTAGCAGATAGGGTGAAAACACTTGCAGCTCAGGGTAGCGATGGTTCTTTCTCTGGGGTTAGGGAGGATGATATCCTCACCGCAGCACTTGAGACTCCAGAGCATCAAGGTCGGGTCTGAGGCATGTCTAGTTCACTTGGCTGGGGTAAAGGGTTTGGTGAAGAGTTTGCTGGAGTGTACAGGAAGAAGAGGAGGAACAAGAGGTCTGATGATATGATGGGCATAACATTTAAAACAGTTGTCCATGCTCTAAGACTATCAGGCATCGAAATACCGAAAAAATGCACTTCTTCCTTCCCAATTACCAGCGCCTGTCAGTAGCAACGAGGAAGAAGATGTGCATGGCAGCGAGGAAGAAGATGTGCATGACCACGAGGAAGAACATGCGCATGACAGCGAGGAAGATGCGTGTGGCAGAGAGCAAGACCATTGGAATGCCAACGAGGACGAAGCAAATCAAGTGCACAGTGATAGTCGATCACCTATGCTGGACACAATAGATAAGCTGACAGAGCCAACCGCGTGTAGCCTTTTGGATGGCACCGGGATTAATGTGGAGCTTGCACTAGCGAAAGTCTTTCCATTTCAAAAGGCTTGCCATGTAGTACCGGTGCAGGATGGGTATGTTGTGGTGCAACCTACTTATGTGTGGGCCAATGCGGGTCACTACCCTCTGCCTGTACCAATTGATGGGGGTGACAAAGCAACCCTAGCTGAGGCTCTCGTTCAAAGGATCCAATGGCCAAAGGACAGGATCCTTATACCACCCATGACGAGACATCCCAACCCTGAAGCCGCAACAGGTAGCAGGAGTACAGCATCAGATGGAGGTACTGCAGCTCAGTGTTAGCAAGAGAAGGCTCAACAACAACAGCAGCAGTAGATCAGCAAAACTATGCAGCAGGAGCGTCGACAACAGCCGGAGGAGCCTAGGCAAACTCCGCCTAAGCAGGTAGCAGGAGTACAGCATCAGATGGAGGTACTGCAGCTCAGTGTCAGCAAGAGAAGGCTCAACAACAGCAGCAGCAGCAAATCAGCAAAACTACACAGCAGGAGCATCGACAATAGCCGGAGGAGCCTAGGCAAACTCCGCCTAAGCAGCAGCTGTAATATGAGGATAAGCAACAGACGAAACAGCAGCCTCTGCAGCAGCAGGAGGAGGAGCCCAGGCAATCTCCCCCTGAGCAGCAGATGCAACATGTACAGTAGCCTCTGCAACAGGAGGAGGAGCCCAGGCAATCTCCACTGCAGAAGGGGAACCAGGCCAGGAAACCTCTGTCTAAAGATGAGATTCTTAACTGTATTATTGGGACATAACAAGAACGACCAAAATACAAGCCTGGTGCACCTATGTTATCAAAAGCAAACTTAGAGGCTGTTGGACTAAATTGTGCCAGGTTGCATGCTTACGTCATGGAACACAGTAAGGATAAACTTGCCTTTCCAGCAAAGGTGGATCAACACTACTTTAAAGGTGGTGGTGCTTTAATGTTAAACATTGCATTCAGTAGCGTGTATAACCTTATAACCCTGGTTTCTCTGGATGTTACCTTCTTGAGGTTGTGGACATTGTAAATCCCTTAAAACCTAAAAAGATATTTCTTTAATTTTGACCACAAAGTTCATGCATGCTAACAATTTGAGTTTTTGTAGGAAAATGATGGACAAGGCAGCGGAGATGCAGATCAGTGTTGGGTTTTTAGATCCAGATTTTATTATTTCCACCAATATTTCTCAGCATTCTGGCCTTGTTACCAAAGCAATCGCAAATGCAATGAACAATGACTACGTGGTGGGTGCCTACTACACTGGCCACTGGGTAACACTGATCATCTGTATGAAGTTCAAAGAGGTTTGGTATCTAGATTCTTCTAAACAACATCACGCGCTAAAGTTCGCAGACCTCAAAGCTGTTGTGGACTGGTCAGTATCTTGTAGGTTTTGTTCACAAAAATTCAATCTCTTAGTGTTTCTAATCGGTATTGCTGATCATGCAGGGCCTTTGGTACACTATCTTGTAGGTTTTATTCACAAAAATTCAATTTCTTAGTGTTTCTAATCGGTATTGCTGATCATGCAGGGCCTTTGCTGATCATGCACAGGACGGAGTGACGAAAGAAAAGAAAAAAAAGCCAAAAGCCACAACACTCAAGCACAAACCAAATCTCGATGTAAGACCAAGGTTTTTTTATGGTCCCTTCTTACCTATTTGGTACTGCATTAACTTGTCATTTTGGTACCTCGATGCAGTGTGCTCAGCAGCCATGGCGGTCCTCTTTGTGTGGATTCCATGTGGCATTCCATATGTTAAGACTACTCGATGACATACCTGACATCAAGAAGGCTGCTGTAAGTAGATAATAATGCTCAACCTTGTCTCTGCTCATATTCTCCTTCTGATTTTAGAAACTGATTTCTACTTGTATTCTCATAAATGATTGTATTTTGCAGGATTTCAAAGCTGCCGTAGATGTTTCCACAGAAGATCTAAAGCAGGTCCGGGAGATGCTGTGCAAGTACATTCTTAAGGAGACCATCGACCAAAAGGGCAACTTCTATAATGGTGCACCGTGAGTTCATTGTAGCCAGAAACTTGAAACTTGCGGCATTCAGTCTTCTTTAGTCAGGTGTTGTTGCCTGAGAAACATGCTTGTCTTGCTTGGTTGGGGTCAGATGCTGCCTGGTTCAGGTAGTTTTCTCATGACTCCATCCAAAACAAACCCTGATCAGTAACTTGAAACTTGATGTGATCTTGCTTGTCTATAAATGTGATCTTGCTTGTCTATAAATGTGATCTTGCTTTTGTGTTTGTGATGTCTCCTTGTTGTGGTGGCTGCCATATCCTGGCTGGTTCCAGGATGGCAGGATGCAGCCCCTGATGGCTGTCAAATCCTGGCTGGTTCCAGGATGTAGCCGGCAAGCAGGCAGGTTACTGTAGGGGTAGCCTACGTATCTGTAACAGGCGTTAATTAAAGCTCGTTACAAACGCTAATCAGTGAGTAACGGGCTTCATTCGGAATGCCCGTTACAAACATACCAACAATGTAACGGGCAGCGTAAAAGCCCGTTACCAGTACTGACTGGTGGGCCCCAGAACCTGGCCCGTTCGTTGAGATAGAGGAGACGTGGGTTGACAGCACGCGTCTCCTTTACTCGAGAGACAGCAGACGCGCGTGAAAACAGATGTGTCTCATTTCATCGAGACAGAGGAGACGCAGGTTCACAGAACGCGTCTCTGATGTTGAGTTCATAGTAACGGGCTCTATTTTCGTGCCCGTTACCAAAGTTCCCTGTGGGCCCAAAGAAACAGTCATTTCACGTGACCGGTGACTAGTTGTGGTAATGGTTGTTGTTTGATGCCCGTTACTAATCCTAGCTGTGCTGAGACGCACGTGAAATAGACGCGTCTCATTTGGTCGAGACAGAGGAGACGCATGTTTACAGCACGGCTCTCCAATGTTGACTTGATGTAACGGGCATTGTTTTGGTGCCCGTTACTAAAGTTCCCTGTGGGCCTCGAGAAATAGCCATTTCACGTGACCGGTGACTAGTTGTGGTAACGGTCATTGTTTGATGCTCGTTACGAATATGTGTTATCAGTAACGGGCATCTACCCGTTACCTTTCTTGGCTCATTTGTAACACTTGATCGGTAACGGGTGCTTTGCCCGTTACTAAAGGCAATCTATGCCCGTTACCAAAGTGAGTTTTTCACGTAGTGAGGGCATGTTGTGAAGACCTTCAGCCAGTGGATTCAGAATGAGCTTATGGAAAAGTGGTGGCTCATGTTTGATGAGGGCGGAGCAAGGCATGGGATAAAGACCACTAATTTTGCTGAGGTCTACAACTGTGTGCTTCGCGGTTCAAGACCTCTTCCTCTAGTTGGAATTATTAAGTTCTTTATGTATCACACAATGCAGTATTTTTACGAAAGGAGCAAGGCAACAGATGCGGTTGTGAGGAACACTCAAATGGTGTACTGCACCAGAATGACTGAGTCTACTGAGAATGCGGTTGTGAGGAACACTCAAAGGCTCAGGCAAAAGCACTTCTTCACAAGGTCCGAGCGCAGCCTTACTACCAGTCTACTGAGAATGAAATTCTGTGGAAATATGAGGTTGAGTGCAAGGGGAAATGCGTCTAGGCCCAACACATGAAAAGATGCAGCAAGCGTGTGAACTTGGCAACCAAATTTCCAAATGCTCTTGCCGGAAGCCGCAGCTACTACACCCCCTGCACACATGTGATTACTATATGTTATGAAATTCAAAATTTCAGCCACTATAGGTGTAACACCCTGAAATTTTCGATTTCAGGATGTTATTAGGAAAATAATTAAACAACAATTTTGTCATAATTTTAAAAATTTGTCCAACATTTATTTTCTTTACAGGAAATTTAGAATAAGAAAAGAATTGATTATTATTTTAAAATTAAATAAAATGTCTCTCTGAGTGTTGCATTCATATTTGTTGCATGGTTTTTGGTTGATGTGTGTAATTTCAAAATCAAAAAAAAAGTTCAAGTCCCTAAAACCACCCAAACCTCTCTCCCTATTCCTCTCTTTTTCTCCCTCAATCCAGCCCAAACGGCCTCGTATTCTTTTCTCGTGTTGGCCCAAAAGCTGCAGTAGGCCGCCAGCCCATCCCAGCGCTCGACCCATTTCTTCCCCCACCAGCCCACCTCACTCTCCCTCTCACCCTCCCACTGACAGTCGGGGCCCACATGTCGGGTTCATCCCCAACCTTCTGCCGCCCCTCTTTCCTCCACCGGCAATGGCCGCACCGCACGCCGCCGCTCCTCCCCGGCCTCCCCCGCTCTTCCCCTCCCCCCACCGAGATCGCCATCAATGCGCAGGCGCGCACTCACCCCCGCGCCCTCTCCTCTCCCCTCTCCGCCTTATAAAAGATGCCCCTGAGCACCCGCCTCGTCCCACACCTCCTCCTCTCTCTCTCCCTCGCGCACAGCGCAGGCGCTGATCCAATCTCAGAGCGCTGCCCGCATCGATCTCCCTCCTCGTAACCTCTCCATCAACGAAAACTACACCCGGAGCTTCGCATCGAGGTAAGGACCCTGCCACACCCTTTTCCTTTCACGCCCGAGCCTGTAGAAGCCGCGCAAGCTCGCCGGAGTTGGTCGAGCCGCCGTCCGCCCCGCCGGCCGTGGTGCCCGCTCCGCCGCCCTAGCTGCCTCCCCATCCTCCTAGATAGGTTCACGAGCTCCTTAGCTTCCTCTAGAGCCTAGCTATGTTTCGTTCGGTGGCCGGACGTTCGAATCCGGGCGAATTCCGGTGAGGCCCGCCGCCAGTGCAGCCGCGCCCGCCGTCGCCCGCCGCTTGCTGCTGCCGCCCACCGTCTGATCTAGCATTGACGGCCCAGATCCGCCCGCCTTCGCCAGTCAACCATTGAAGTAACGGTCAACCAAGCCAGCCACCACTGTTTTGCTAATGAGCCCTCCAATTTCGTTATATCACAAGCCGGTCCTCCCGCATGTAGTAAAACCTTTTCAACTAGGTCATTTCTTTTATGTTTAGGCCCGTAGGCTTTTCAGTTTTCCCACATGCCGTCCTTGGCAGCCTGTTTTCCACCAAATCCCTCGGTTCTTTTGTAAGTTTAGGTTTTAGCCCCTGGTTTCTTGCAGTTAAGCCCCTGGTGGGTAGTTTCTCTCGCAGGTTAATCCTTACAACCTTGTTTAGTGTCTAGTTTATGCGTTAGCTCCGTTTGTATCATTTCAAATTGTGTTAGGTTCATATAAACTCAAAGCACGTGTTAGTTGCAATGTTGAACATGATCTTAATTTTATAATATTTTAAATATTTAAATATGATTAAATATTTATATACACATTTTTCTAATTAAAATCTAATTAGAGATCAACACGTGTTTTCATAAGAATATTAATTTGATTAATACTTATTTAAATAATCTTTCTAATTAAAGGCTAATTAGAGATATATCTCGATTTCATTATCAAACTTAAATTAATTAATATCTATTCAAATTGCTTTCTAAATAAAAGCAACATAGGTTATATCCCGAGCTTTCTTAATTAAATGTTAATTTGACTAAATCAAACATAAATTTGTTCCTAATATAATTTGTTTAGTTCAACTCGAAATATGAACACATATGTTTAGATGCTTCACATGCTTCTTCCTAAACTTAAATGTTTAATTTTCATAAATCATACTTGAATATTTATAAATAAAATTTGACCAAGTTTACATCATCTTTTTTCAAATAAATATAATTTGCTTAATTATAAATAGGGTATTTCTCTGAAATAACCTATGCACACTACTTTATTCAATTAAAATATATCAAACACATAGCCTTGTGTGATATAATCCAAATCTCTCGATAGATTTGAACGTTTCTTGCGTTTGCGTTCTTAGAACCGAGCCTTTCCCTTGTCCGCTCATTTAAGCCTTCTTGTTTGGTGTACTGTTCTTAGTTGTTCTCGTTTGTTGCTTTGCATGTTTGTACTCGATGTTTGCTTCGAGTAGAAGTTTGAGCTGCTGATCGGAAGTCCAGATGTTTCAAAAGAGCAAGAGCAGAAGAGCATAAGAGTAGCTTATCGTTGGAGAAAGGCAAGTGACCCTAACCATCCTTCTATCTATGCTTTAATACCAGAACACTATATATTAATCGGAACATGGAGAACCACCCAGGAAGATAGTGCAACCACAGTCCATATGGCTTTGGCTTAGCCAAATAATTAGATGTGTGAATGAACTGATGACCTTATCCGAAAGGAACAGAGGGGGTCGGGGTTGCAGGGGTATAGCCCGGTCCTCTTGGGGTAGCAGCCTTTGCTAAGGTGCTGACCACTAGGGAGGGTTATGGTCCGCCCTGATCTGTAACTATGCGGGTTGTTGGTCTTTTGCATGTCTTTGTAAAGGCTTCCTAGCGTCCCTATGCAATCACACCTCGGAAGTGTGGTATGATGCTTGGCCAGCATCGCATGGTTGGGTTCAAAGTTCTTTGGAACTTTTACGCGAACTGTGGTGAAAGTGTACAACCTCTGCAGAGTGTAAAACTGATCGATCCGTCGTGCTCACAATCAAGAGCGGTCTGGACCCTCACATGATTAATAAACTTAAAGATGGATTAAAATTGCTTTCTGGTTAACTTTTGTAGCCTTGCTAAGTACCAACCATAAGTGTACTCATCCTTGCTAAACCGCTGCTCAGAAAATGAAGACGGAGGTGTATGAAGTCTAGAAGATGGTGTTAGGCATACGCGACCCCCCCAGTCGATTGCCTGTGAAGTTCGGAGCCTTTGTTTCCCAGGATTCTGCTATAAATCTCTGATAATCTCTCTTTCTTTACATGATATTGTTTCTGCTATTCACTTATGATGTCACTATATATATATGAAACTTGATCCTGACATACATATAGGTATACACTTGGTTTGTTTTGAAAATCGGGTGTGACAGTAGGTACGTGCCTTGGTACTACGAGAAGGAAACTGTTCGGAACACTTGGAACCGAACAATTGAGGGCTACCTCGTGCAAGGTAGTTTTACTGAGAACCCCAAGGGAAATGTTGTTCACATACCTGATCCAGATCCAAAAATGTGCCAAGGTGTTGGAAGACGGAAGAAGAAGAGGATTAGGAACAACATGGACAAAGAAGAAGCTGGAGCTACAGTAGTGATGTGCTACAAGTGCCACAACACGGGCCACACGTACAAGAGGTGCACAACTCCAAATTATGCTTGCAACACACCAAGTACGTCTAATGTGGGCGCATCATCACCTTCAGGACTCTCCCAAATCCCAACCGACCGTAGCAACAATGGACGCAGACGTGGACATAGGCGTAGCAACAATGCAGGATTCATATGATCATAGTTGCTTGTAACATTAGGACATTTAATTTCAGAATTTGTAATATTTGAACTAATATTTCCTGTACGAACTTATGCATGGTATTGCATTGTAATAATTGAACCGCTATTTTGTGTCGTCTCAATTATTCTGTTTCATTTGTATTATTTTGCCTATGATTGTTCTCATCTTGTTTTGCAGGTTTGAAATGGCTTCCTCAGGTCCTGAGTTGGACTTGGAGTTCCTCACCAAGAGGAAGGACAATGTCGAGGTGTCAAAGGGGATCGACACTCGTATGTGCTTCTGCGGTGACAATTACAAGCTTGTCAGGTGCACGGTTCTCGGGTACGCTTACGGGATGAGGTTCTTCATGTGCGCCAACTATGCGCACGACCTGAGCCATTCGACCGTAATGTTAGAGCCAAAGTAAGGACTTACTACATTTCTCGATTATTCATTTGTCATTTCTGTTTTATTATTTGCTGACATGTCTTTGCAAAAAGACTCCACCTCCTCTTTGTGATTTCATGCAGTGGCTAGATACCGAGCAGTCTGACTTCGACAAGAGGTACGTCGAGGGGGCGGGCCGTGATGCAAGGGAGAGGTGGTTCCGCATGGTTGAGTGGGCAAAAAACGAGGAAAAAGGAAGGAGGAGTAGAAGGAAATTCGCAATCGCCAGGAGATGAGAGAACGTGAAGCGGCCCAGGCTCGTGAAGCAGACAGAGAGAGGAAGAGGGAGAGAGCTCGCCAAGCCAAGGAAGCTGGGTCGGATGCCATCAGGAAGGGGAAATACCCCCGTTGTACTCAGTAGACCTAGAGTGTTAGTCTGAGTGTATCAAATAATTCCGGATTTAATGACATCGTCAACTAGGATCGGTTTGTATCCTTAAGAACTTTAATCGAACTGCATCAGAGTGTGTTTTTTTCTCCGTTATGTGTGTTTCGTTAGAGTGATTGTCATATACAGAGTAGGGTGTGTTTCCTCCGAGTCACTACCGCGTTCCCCTCCCATGGATCGACTGGCCCACAACGCGACAGTGCTTTAGTACTAGGGTGTGTTTTCTCTGAGTCACTACTTCGTTTCTCTTCCCACGGATCGAACGGCCCACCACCCAGCCAGCCTTCTTCTTCTTCCTATATGTACCACCATTCACTCCATTGCCTTCTTCTCACAGCATTCAACAATGACTTCCTGGAGTGGGGATGAACACGGTTTCGGTCCCGAGTTGTGGCATCAGCAATCTCCAGATTTCGAAGCCAATTTCCCACTGAAAGACATGAGTGACTTCAGTTCGATGCGTGAAGTTAAAATCTACGCACCCAAGCAAACGGTGTTGTGGCCTAGGTGTTCACACGGTGAGTTTTGCGTGATGCAAGTCTACGAGGGATGGAACAACTCCGGTCGTCGCTTCTGACACTGCCTATATGCATGGGTAAGCAATGTCCATGAAATTGGTTCATCATCTTTATTTGGTTTGCTAATGTTTTCTTGCCTTTTGCAGTACTCCACCCAAACAGAGAACTGTGGTTTATCGCAATGGGTGGATCCACAAGCTATTCGCCCCTATTAACTGTACATCGACTACCTCGAGGACGTCGTCATCTACAACCTGAAGCGGGAGATGTCGAAGGCACCGGCTTCTCCAAATCCACCGTCTAGCGCAGGAGACGATCAATGCTGCAAATGTTCGACCTGTACTTGTGAATACCACAAGAAGATTGCCCCCCTGGGTACTACTACATGCCGTCGCAACACTCTGGCGGCTCTATGCTCTCCGAGCAGTTCTCGTACAACTAGATTAATTAGGCATGTTGTAATCAAATTTCTAAATTCCCTAAGTCATGTTAGGACTACGTAAGGCGCATTATTAGGGTAGTAGAAGCGTCGTATATGTCATTGCAAAGGTATGTGTTTTATCATCTAAATTAAAAAAACAACCGCCATGACGGACGGCGGTTGGGCGGTCAACCGCCGTGGGCCACGGCGTTTGCATGGCCGCTGCCTGCCGCCTCCCAGCACTCGCAACCGCCATTGCCAACCGCCGTAGCCCATGGCGGTTTGGCTAACCGCTGTGGGCTACGACGGTTAGTGCCGCCATGCCTGCAACCGCCCTAGCGCACGGCGGTTGCCTCTGACAACTGTCGTGGGCGACGGCGGTAGTAGGTTAGTTTTGTTAAATTTTGAAATGATAGTATATTTGTCCAAAATGAAAAAAAAAATTAAAAAAATCCTCCAACGCTGCCGCCTGCCGGCGCGCGTGCTGGTTGGTCTCGCCGCGGGCGCCTCCGCGCCCGGAGGCCCGCCGGCTGCCTATAAACCTGATTCATCTCCTCCAAGCATCGGTAGCAGATTCAAGCATCTCCCTCCCCACCACAAGTCCACAACCCACCCTCCCTTTCCCCATTCCCCCTCCCAAATCGGAAGAGCACCCAGCCTCCCGGGTGACGACATGGCTGCTCCCTCTCGCGCTGCCCGCCGCGCCCTCCTCCTCGCTCTCCTGCTCGTTCTCGGCCTCGGCGCCGCGCTCTCCTCCGCGCTCCTCGTCGCCTCGCGCCCGAGCGCCGCGGCCGCTGCGGCGGGCTCCTCCTCCGCTACCCGCAACGTGCTGCGCCCCGGAGCCGCCGCGCGCCTCCAGCACACGGACCTGGACTTCCGCGCCGCGCCGCTCCACCGCAACACCCTCCTCGCGCTCGCCGTCACACCGGCCAGGCGCCGCCTCCTTGCCTACCCCGCCGAGTCCCTGGAGGCTCAGGGGGCGGGTGTTCCAGCCGGAGTTGCAGCACCCGCCGCGCCTCCAGCGGGGGCCGATGCGCAGCGCGAGGTCCCGCTCCCGACGCGCGCTGCTTCCACCGGCGCGGGCGCCTCCGAGATCACCACCAGCGCCGCCGACGAGAGGCCGAAGACCACTGGCGAGTCCGTCGCGGCACCGGGGTACGGGCGGCCGCCTCTCTCCGCCTCGCGACCGAAGCCGGGTGCCGCCGCTCTCCACCAGACGCCTGGGAGCGTCGTCGCGTCGCCGGTTCGGCCCCACGACCCCGCCGCGTCGCCGGGTGCTCACGTGGATGACGATCCCGCGGCAGCTCCAGCCCCTGCCTCACCGCCAGCCGGCGCCGACGAGGGGCGCAAGGTCGGCGCAACAACTTGCACCTTCATCACCTATGTCGGAGGCGCAGCTGGCGGCTCGGTGGAGACGGTGTCGCGCGGCGACGGCCGTGTCTTCGTCGTCCACGAGTTCAAGGGCGGGCCCACCAACGGCAGCCGCGGGCTCGAGCCGCCGTCCTTCGACGACGAGGGCACCGACGAGGAGGACTCCGACGACGAGGAGGACTCCGACGACGAGGAGGACGACGACACGGTTGGCCGTTACATGGCTAAGTTTTGTGCATATGTTGCTTATGTCAGGGATTCCATTGACATGGTTGAGGCATTCTCTTGATTTTTTTTTGCTACAAAAGTTCGTAATTGGTGTCGTGCTGGGACTTGGCTCTTGTAAATGTTGCCGTTGTTTTTGCTGAGAAATTAAATCAAATTGAATCGGATGCAAAGTGTTCATATAAATGCAAGTTTTGTGTATATAGTCTTATTAGTTGGGTGAAGAAATTTGTCATTTCAATCGGTTGCAAGTGTTCACACAAATGAATATAGTCAATTAGTGCTCCGTACATGTGTGCTTCCACCTAAACTAACGATCCAAGCTACAACAAACTGATATTTCATGGAATTTGTATGAATCCCTCCTTTTGATTCAGGAATTAAATTAATAGTACTCTCTATATAGTTCTATATAGCACCCTTCAAAAGAATATTTCAATGCTCCACTAAAATTCGTAATTGCAAGACGAATCTATTAAGCTTAACTAATCTGACATTAGAAATTGTTTATTGTCTCATCATGGCATAATTAGGCTCATTAGGAGTGTGTTTGGCATATCTTTTGCTGATTTGGAATTGTTGTGAGAGAAAAATATTGTGTGCTGATTGATACGACAAATTTGTTGTGAGAGAAAAATACTGGAGGAGAAACCAAAATAAAACAAGCAAGAGTTATGAAATGAGTTGTCATTAATCCACGTTTAATACTCCTAATTAATGTCTGAACACCCAATGTGATGGTGAAATTTTTTTTTTGGAGAAACTAAACAAAGCCTAACGATCCAAAGTTACACAAACTGATATTTCAACGAATGTGTACGAATCTCTCTTTTTTGATACAGGAATGAAATCATAAGTAATCCCTCTTCCACTGCATATGAATCCTTCTTTTTTCTTTTTTACAAAGAGAATTCCCGCTTTATATAGAAAGTAAACTACATGTGCTTTACAGATTGGGTAAAAAGCCCAAGTGAAATCCAAATTCGATCCGAGAATTCAGTTCGAGAAAGAAAAAATATCAGTATCTGTATCCGCGGTATCCATTCGTTTCCGGTCCGTTTTCATCCCTAATCTACACAACAAAAAATTGACAGCTACAAAACAAATATCCAAGTTTACATGATGAAAAATTATCCAACATAATAATAGTGCCTCCAGCTTCAAATAATCCTTCTTCATATCCACACAAGAGGTAGCATTAATTTGAGAGATACATGGAAGCTGAGTTAAACAATGAGTTAATAGTACACAGCTTTGAGAAAAAAAATCACACAAAATTGAAAATTAAATACTACAATAAATAAAGAATTTACACTATAATGGGTAATCTGACAATTACTCATTATACATAGGACTCTATATAAACTAGTAGTTTAAAATTATTAGATTAATATTTTACCACAATTGAAAGAGGGGAGCAAACTGAAGACAAACAAATAAATACCCAGGAAAGGATCCTCTTTGACATTGCTTGATTTTGGTCATCTTGAAATAAACAAAAAAAAAAGGCCCAGATTCAAGTATGAGAACCAAGTTGCTCAAGCTACAACTCAATTTTGCAAATATTACAGGCCAAAATGGATCCCAAACAGAACTAATTCAAATGAAGCTGACAAGCTAGATGAGCTGAACACAGATATATACCAAACGGCTAGATTCAAATAATAATTTCTAAGAACTGTAAGACATTGTGATGAATAAGATGTGCAGACATAAAGAAAGCACATCCACAGGTCAAAAAAAGTTCAAAACAACTGAGAATTGGAAAACCACAAACATTACCACTACAAGTAAGTATTCCAAAAAGATTACAATACTAAAACAAGATAATCTTAGATGCCCTTACTCATTAACTGAAAAAATAAGATATTATCAAAGAGAAGGCTTAACACGCTGAGAATCAGCAAAATTAAAAAAAAAGATAAATAATGTACTATTTTTTTACAATAATTCTGCATGAAACTTTTGTTCAAGAACAGTTTACCGAAAAATTATCCAACATAGTCAGAATAAATCCAGCTTCAAGAATTCCTTCACTTTCATGCAGAGGTAATACTAATTTGGAGAAACAAGGAAAATAAGTTGAACCATAGCAAGTACTAGTTAGTTACAGAGCTTTGGGGCAAAGGAAACATGGATCAGTTCCTATTGACCAAGTTGCACAGTGAGGCAGTATCTATCTGCAACTTAATTTCACAAACATTACTGGTCAAATGGATCCCAAACATTCAAATGCAGCTGAGAAGATGAGCTGAACACACATATATATCAAACAGCTAGATTCAAATAATAATTTCCAAGAACTTTATTATACCGTAAGACATTATGATGAATAAGATGTGCGGACATAAAGAAAGCCAATCCACAAGTTAAAAAGTTTGAAACAACTGAGAATTGGAAAACCACCAACATTACCACTACGAGTAACTATTGCAAAAAAGATTATAATACTAGAACAAAATAAGCTTACATGCACTTAACTCATTAACTGAAAAAATAAGATATAATCATAGAGTCTTAACACGCTAAGAATCAGCAAAATTAAAAAAAGATAAATAATGTACTATTTTTTGTACAAAAATTCTGCATGAAACTTTTGTTCAAAAACAGTTTCTCAAAAAAGTATCCAACATAGTCATACTAAGTCCAGCTTCAATAATTCCTTCACTTTCATGCAGAGATAATACTAATTTGGAGAAACAAGGAAAATAAGTTGAACCATAGCAAGTACTAGTTAGTTACAGAGCTTTGGGGCAAAGAAAACAAGGATCAGTTCCTGTTGACCAAACAAAGATAAATCTTCTAGACTCAAACCAGAAAACATGGAAAAAGATATTCCTTAACATCAATAAATGAGGGTGGTGCCAATGAACTGGCAAGTTAAATTATATTAACACTAAGTGTTACTTTACTAAAATCGAACTAAACCTGACGTATCAAGTAATTGGGCAGAAGCTATAGCACCAGGGCTGTAAAGATGGCACTTGGACAGTAACAATGGATGCACATGCTAAACCAATTATCAGTTGAGGGTATTAATGACACCAAAATGCACTGACTGACTTCAGAAAAGGATAAGAGCACACTAGATGTTCCTAATACTCAGCCCTTGTGGTTGGGAGGTTGAACAGCCTCTCTGTCAGCATCAGGCTCAGTGCCCTGTTGCCAGCATAGCCAGTTTTTGTCGTGTCAAAGCTTAATAGTCATGGTATTCACATAGACTCCAAACGCACAATAAATCCACACACTTGATTTTTACTCACAAGCATAGAATTCCGAAGGGAAAGACTCATAGTTGGAGTGGTGACGAAACAAAACAATAAGATGACTGCACCACCACCACACATGACGCTAGTTCACCAAACAATACAATAAGATAACTGAACAACCATCACATGATGATCTACAACACCAAACAAGACAATAAGCTGACCAAATGAAATCCATCCATTACGGCTTAAGAACTGACACCACAAAGCATAATATCACCAGTAGGATTCAGGATTCTCAGCACACATCTACGCAACAGATTTGGGTATTAACAATTCTCAAGTGGCAAGATGGCAATTGCAGATACAAAACAACCCCTCCTTACTCATTTTCTTTAGAAGCAGGAGGTGCCCCACAATATTGGTTGTAATTGTATGTTGTTGTGGGCTGACGCTTCCTTTTGATCTTCTCCATTTTCTTGAGCTTAGCTCTGAGCTTTTTGATCTTTGTTTTCTCCGCCTTCTTCCCCTTGCTCCAGTAGTTGCAGAGCTTCTCAGACACCTTGAGAAGGCCCTTGGAGAGCTTCATCCTATCCAGGGCAAGCAAGCGGTCGAAGATCCCATCCATGTCATCATCATCGCCGTCCGGATCATCACCGCCGTCCGGGTCACCACCACCTCCCGGTTCAGGCTCAGGAGCAGGCGCAGGTGGCGCAGGAGGTGCGGGTGCGGGCTCTGCAGCCAGCTCGGGTGCGGGCGGAGAAGGAGCCTGCGTGGGCGCGGGAGGCGGGGAGGGCGCGGGCGGTGGCGGCGGTCCAGTAGGTACTGCTGTGGATGGAGGCGAGGACGGCGGGCTCGATGTAGGGGAGGACGCGACAGGACCCGTGGCGCGGCGAGGGGCGCGCGGGCCGTTCCCGCGCTCGCGCTCCTTGGGGCTGCGCGGCGGCAGCGGCGGCGGCGGCAGCGAAGGGGCGAAGAGGTTCTCGAAGTACCCCGGCGTCGGATGCACGGCCCACGCGACCCGCCGGGAGGATTCCGTCGGCGACGGCGCGACGAATCCCGCCCCCGTTGCGTCTACGTTGATGGCGTCGCGAGGTGCGTTGGGGAAGTAACTGCTGTTGTAGGTAGTATGATTGTAGGGGTGGCCCATGGCGTCGAAGACGACGACCACTGGGGTCGCATCCGCGACGAGGTGCGAGAAGGCCGCGGTGGCGAGGAAGGCGACGGCCGCGGCGGAGGCGAGGAAGACGGCGGCCGATGGGGCGAGGTGGGGAGGTGCCATGGCGGGGGCACCGCAGCGGAGGCCGGAAGGTGGTGGGGGTCTGGGGAGACGAAGGGTTGGTGGGGGGCGGGGCGGCGGAGGCCGGAGGGCGGTGGGGTTTGGGAGGCGATGGAGAGTGGTTGGTGGAAGCCGAATTGAGAGCGGTGAAACTGAAATGCCAATCACCCGGGGTGGACGGACTTGGTTTTCACCAGAAGTCCGGATCTGGCGGGATATTTAATTATTTGTCATCCTAAAAAAGTCACACTTTCAAAAGTTATTTTTAGAATTTAGCTAACAGATTTGCTATTGGAGAGATGATTTACCTACACATTTGTCATTTTGTCCGACGTGGCACTCCAAATCATCCATCCACGCTGGATTCACCATGCGAAATGACTCGTATGCCCCTTCTTTCCCTGTTGCAGCCACCTCTTCTCATTTCTCCTACAACTGACGTGTGGGGCCCACACGTCAGGGTCATCTCAACCATCTGTGTACGCCGCCGGGAGCTGCTCGGCAGAGGCACCGCCGCCGCCCTTCCTCCTGCCCTTCTCCCTCCCGGACGGCGACGACTTGGAGGCGGAGAAGTCCGGTAGAGGCGAGCTCCGGACGCACGACAGGTGGGCTCGAGCTCCGCCTAGGTCGGCGGCGCGGCCTGTGGGGTAGAGCTCCCCCGAGGTCGGCGGCGGCGGCGCAGCCGGTGGGGTTGAGCTCCCACGAGGCTGGCAGGCGGCCGGTGGGGTAGAGTTTCCCATGGGTCGGCGGCTAGGCCGGTGGGGTCGAGCCCCCCCGAGGCCCGTCCCCGGCCGCGCGTGCCCTGGCGCCCCCGCGCCCGCTTCCTCCCGCGCGCCGCGCATCTCCGAGTCCCTCGTCGGGGATGACACCGGCGCTATCGTCTTCACCGCCCGCGACGAACAAGGTAGCCCAAGACCGGCCGTTCGGAGGTTGAAGAAGGACCTGACGTGTGGGTCCCACACGTCAGCTGCTTGAGAGGGAAAGATCAGGGGCACGGGAGTCATTTCACCTCATCGTTCTAGCGTTCAACCGTGACTTGGCGTGCCACGTCGGACAAAAGGGCAAATGCGTAGGTAAAACATCTCTCCAGTGGCAAATCTGTAAGCTAAATTCTAAAAGTGGCTTTTGAAAGTATGGCCTTTCTTAGGATGACAAATAATTAAATATCCCGGATCCGGCTGGCCGCCTGACAGCTGGACCCAGCAGAACAAATCGCAGTCGGCAAAGGCCACCCATATATTTTGCATGCGCAAAATATACATTATTATATTGCAAAAAAAACATTTCAAATGTTAGGGTAGGATGATTTCTATCCTTAATAAATGAGATGTCACATTAGCAAATTGGTGACATAACAATTTAGTTAATGAAGAGACTCAATTATGAGGAAACGATTTCTTCACGAGGAAACGGCGTCTTCGCTCACCCCGACACACGAGGAAACGATCGAGTCCCCGTTGGGAAGAAACCAGAGGTTTATAGCAGGATGGCCCACCTGAGCTTCCCGCGGACTGCGCCGCGCTTGCCCACACCCGGCCGCTCTCGCCGGCGCAGCCGCGACGGACCTGGTTGATAGCGTACAGCTTGTAAGCGGATTTTTTTTGAAGCCTCTCATCTGGGTACAGCTGTAACATCTGTTCATACAAGCACGCACACCCCACACTACACACGCACGCTCCACTTGTACAAGCAGACCTACAACTACACACAGATACGAAGACCGCGTCCTTCTTGAGATCACCGGAGTCAACACGATTCCGTAGGCGACGGACGCGTCGCAGTCCCTTTGTGGTTCCACGCGTGAGAGGCAGAAGAATTTATTTAGAGGAAAACCCTGGCGAGCACCTGCGGGAGTCGAGACTCGAACGCAGGAGGGCGCGGGCGCGCACCTGGCGCCGTTGCCGACCGCGCTACGCGCGGTTCTCAGCTTGTAAGCAGATTGATGTGACCAATGTAAGGAGGCAGAGGGCGCGATCCACTCCGACCATACTGTGCCACGACTTGGGAAGGTTTCATAGCTTTGAGGATTTGAGCTGGCAGATGTACTCGACATTTGCGGACAATACCAGACTCGAGAAAACAAAAGAGTGTTATCCACCGACCACGGTTCTGGCTGCTGGGTGGGTTCGGAACAGCTAATCCCCATTTTGGCCCCATCTGAGCTTGTGCAGTTGTACAACTTCTGCAGAGTGTTTGAACTTATACCTATAGTTTGTGTTCACTGGTTATGGAAATTCTGTTATCTTCCCCTTTTTATTGAGAGAGTGAGCGGTTATGGAAATTCTGTTATCTTCCCCTTTTTATTGAGAGAGTGAGCCTGACTTTGGCGATTGAGATGTGAGGGGATGCAAAGCCCTCACATTGCAATGGAGAGATGGGTCGTAGGATTCAGTGTTTGTGAAAACAATCTTGTTTTGGCGTGTGGACCTCGCTGATTAAATTATTACTATTTTGCACTTATTGATGATCCTGCTGCATAAACTTACTACAGCCAGATACAGGGTTACCTATGCATATGGAAGATTTCCCCCATTTCTTTAGCTTTGGCTGCTTTTGTTGGGAAACTAACATGACCTACCCGCTTCTTGGGTAGATGGTGGCATTTCAAGCTAAGAACCCGACAACGACTTTGAAAATGATGGATAGGAAGACTAGGGTTGGTCCTTTGCTTGAGTTTCCTTTGGAGATGGAGTCCACTCCACTACATTAGTTCCGCTGCGTAAAACATCACCTTTCTTGATTAAGTCCTGATAGCAGTGGCATAGCTAGGATTTTATCACAGGGCATGCCACAAGCAAGATTCCTAATTTTGGCAACATTTCTTAAAATTTCACGATTTTCAGTAATTTCAGCTACGGCCAAAATATGGTAAAATATAAGAAAGACTTGGTGAAATTTCACCAAAACTTCACAATTTTATGTAATTTTGGCGATGACTGAAAATTATGAAAATAAAAGTCTAAACCATTGCCACGACAATTTTTCATATACCATTCGGTTCAATAAAATTGGATGGCTACGCGCCCTTGGCCGCTGCATGCTGCTAGTGCTAGGATGGCTCGGCTAGCTCTCACGGTCTTTGTTGCATCTCTGCTCGGGCGCAGGGCAGCAAATCCGCGGCCAGACGAACGGCGGACAGGAAAGGATCAGATTGGATGCGAATGTGACGCGATGTAACTGAAACGACGGGAGACAGAGAGGAGCGCTGGAGCAATCTTACAGCAGGGCACCGTATAATTCTATTTGTTGACGCTTTTTCTGGTCGAACACACGTGTGTACTAGTTCGCGCGGTCGTCGGAAATCCACTCGCCGAACCTCCCAGCACGGGCCGGTCTAACCGCCTGGGGGAGCCGGTCTAACCTCCTTGGACGGGAGGGACGTCGAAAAACCTAGATTCGCTGCTCCGAGAGGGACCCCGTCGGGAACAGTGCGCCTAGAGTTGTTCTGAGATCGGCAGGCCACTCAGAACTCCCTCAACCGCCGTGGAGACGAAGGAGGAGAGCAATGGAGGTTGGAAAAGTTAGGGTTTGGAGAAAATAAGATAAAATTGATAATGACGATTGGATGATAGATCTCAATCGGCCACGACCCTTTATATTTACAGGGTGGGAGGACTTGCCCTGCAAACAACGCTTTACAATTCGGAATCAAGCCAAAACTCCTAATTCTACTCGAACTCGGGGCGACCTGGTTAGACCGCCCCCTAAGGGCGGTTAGACCGCCTAGCGGCCTCGTGCCGGACCGGCCACAGGGCACCCCGGTCAGACCGCCCTGGAGACCCGGTCTAACCGGCCTGCCTGGCCTGAGTTGGCTTCTGCCAAATTTGGGTGTCAACACATGCCTCCTGTTTTTTGGTAAAGCTTACGTGCTAAAAAATAATTCTAAGGACGACACAACTGTTGTTGGCCATTTTTATGCTAAGGGCGATTTTCATAGAAACCGGCCATGTACCTTCAAACATCTTCCCATACACTTGGGTAGAACTTCTTCAAATATCTTCCATTGAGTGCCCTGGGCAGCTGCTGTCCTTGCAATGATTCCACCATATAAGAATTTCTGAAGCAAACTCTCACAATCTTGTATGGACCTTCCCAACTTGAAGACCATTTACCAAACTTGTTGCTCTTGGATCCTATAGGTAGAATAGTCTTCCAAACCAAATCCCCTACTTGAAAGGACTTAGCTTTTACCTTTTTGTTATATGCTTTAGCAACTCGCCTTTTGTCTTTCTCAATTTCTTCCAAAGCCTCCAATCGCTTGTCGGTCAATTCATCAATGTTATCCATCATCGAAGCATAATATGTATCAATATTAAGGTTATTTTGCTTTGCAAGTCTATACACAAGCTCAAAAGGAGTAACTTTAGTAGCACCATGTCTAGAAATACGATGAGCCCACAAAGTTTCAGATAATACCTCATGCCATCTTTTAGGATTGTCTTCTATCTTCTTCTTAATGAGCTTAACTAAAGTTTTATTGCTAGACTCGGCTTGGCCATTAGCTTGAGCATAATATGGAGATGAATTGAGCAACTTAATACCATAGGAATTAACAAAATCACGCACCTCTTTAGCCACGAATGAAGTACCTTGATCCGTAGTTAAAGTCTGCGGAATACCAAACCTATGTATGATGTGCTCCGTAATAAACCCAATTACCTCCTTGTGTGTCATGTTCTTGAGAGGAATTGCTTCAGTCCACTTGGTAAAGTAATCAGTAGCCACAATCACAAAGCAATGCCCTTTGGTCGACGGAGGATGTATCTTTCCAATGAAATCCAATCCCCAACCTCTGAATGGCCAAGGCTTGATAATCGGATGCATCAATGCAACAGGCACTAGCTGAACATCTCCGTGCTTTTGACACTCTTCGCATCTCTTGTAGTACCTAAAACAATCGGCTATCATAGTAGGCCAATAAAAGCAAGCTCTCCTAAGGAGCCACTTCATCTTGAGAGCCGATTGATGAATACCACAAACTCCTTCATGAACCTCTGCCATAGCCAACCTTGCTTGATCAGGACCTAAGCACTTTAGAAGTAAATCATCCGCCGTCCGACGATATAACTCATCATTATCCAAAACAAACTTAAGCGCCCACCGTCGGACTTTTCTGTTACTTACACCCTTAGGATCCTGCAAATACTTAATCAGAGGCGTTCTCCAACCCTCAACTTCGTCCTCAACAGTTTTGGAAAGAACGGTGGCCGAAGTGGGGTTGCCCCCCGAGGGGCGGTCTTACCGGCCCGAGGGGGCGGTCTGACCGGGGGCCCCGGTCTGACCGGCAGGAGGGGGCGGTTGAACCGGCTCCTCCAGAATATAACCCTCGGCTTCGCTAAACATCGGTTTTCGTTTCTGAAAATTTCTTTTCTGGACACTATAACCAGATGCCTGCTGAGCCAGAGCGTTAGCCTTCGGATTCTCTTCTCGTGGCACATGATAAATCATAAATTCATCCATACAAGATATAATGTCTAAACATTTATCAAGGTAGACATTTAAAGAACCATTTAGACATTGTCATACCTTGGACACTTGTTGTACCACCAGCAAAGAATCACCATAAGTTTCTACATGTTTTACTCACATGTCATGTAAAATTCGCAAACCAAACAAGAGAGCTTCATACCCAATTTGATTATTAGTACATTTATGATCCAACTGGCTAAGGGCTTCAAAAACAGCTCTATTAGGTGAAATAATAATGATTCCAACACCACAACCACTTCTACAAGCCGATCCATCAAAATGCAATTTCCATGGAGTAGAAGTTACATAACCGACATCTAAATCAAGTTGCTTATCAATTCTATGTTGAACAATAAAGTTGGCTACTATTTGACCTCTCATTGATCTAATTGGTTCACAATGCAAATCATATTCAACAAGAGCATAAGCCCACTTGCCGACTCTACCACTTAGAAT
Source organism: Cenchrus fungigraminus (assembly GCA_036936925.1). Classification (NCBI taxonomy): domain Eukaryota; kingdom Viridiplantae; phylum Streptophyta; class Magnoliopsida; order Poales; family Poaceae; genus Cenchrus; species Cenchrus fungigraminus. The sequence goes on along the minus strand of CM072768.1, from coordinate 69,956,901 downwards.
AGTTTTTGCAACATGTATTTAATTATGTCGGTTTGGCATGCAACATAACAAGTACTAGATAACAAATAATGCCTTAACTTGGTACAAGCATAATACAAAGATAAATATAACTTTTCAATGAAAGTGTATCTCGTTTCGGCATCCAGTAATCTCCTGCTCTCATAAGCAACAACATACTCCTTGCCATTGGTCTCTTGAGTCAAAACAGCCCCAATCACACTTTGCTCCGCCGCAATGTAAAGCCAGAACGGAACACCACTCCTTGCTGCTTGAAGAACAGGCGGCGAAGTCAAGTAATTTTTGATCTCATCAAAAGCCTCTTGCTGTTTTGCCCCCCAAGTGAACTCAGCTCCACTTTTCAACCGAAGTAAAGGAGTAAAAGCATCAACCTTCTCAGACAAGTTACAAATGAATCACCTCAAGTAATTAACCTTGCCCACGAATCTCTGCAACTCTTTTTTACAAGTAGGAGCTTGAGCCTTTTTAATTGACTCAATCTTTTTAGGATCAATCTCCACACCTTTCTCATGCATAATAAAACCCCAAAACTTGCCAGTCGACACTCCAAAGGCACATTTAAGTGGATTCATCTTCAAACTATACCGACGCATTTTTTTCAAACGCAAGTCTCAAATCGGCCAAATGAGAATCTAAATCAGCCGATTTAACAACAATATCATCGATATAAACTTCTACGATAATACCAAGCAAGTCATGAAAAATCAAGTTCATAGCCCTTTGATAAGTAGCACCAGCATTTTCAGCTCGGGATGAACAGCGAGCCGCGCGTCAACCCCTCAAAATCCAAATCCCGATCTCCCGATTCGCTCCACGAATTCGCACAAGACTTTGGGGATAGTAGGAGTACCTCATGGGCATTCCATAGCCACGATTTGGTCCACTAAAACTTGTTAAATCGAGAGAAATCGAAGGATTTCCACCAAGAACGCCTCTAACCCTAGAACGAAGAAAACCCCAAAATTGAGCCCCTTTACTCACGGATTTTGGAGGGGAATCAAAGGGAAAAGAACCACAAAGGGTTCATGCATACATCCCCCACCAAATCCCAAAGAGAAAGGTCTCAAAACCGCCACAAGAAAATCGCCAAGAAAAGGCTCCGAAAATCACCAAAAAGGGAAAACGGGAGAGACACAATCAAGACTTGAGGAACCACGCCGAATCATCTATACATACCATGAAGGTTCATACAAGGTCTAGCTTGCCTCCCAATCATCCTTCCCTCTCACAAGATCTCACCATGAAGCTCTCAAGCTAGTCCTAAAAATCCTAAGGAAAATAGGAAGGGAAAAAAGCAAAAGCAAATGAGCTAGGGTTCCAAGAGATGGCTGCCATCCTCTCACCACTTGGGTTATATAGAGGCTAGCCGAAAGACGAAACTACCCCTATTACATTAAACTAAGATACACGCCCCCAAAGGGCCTTTTGGGAAACTTCATCGTTTTAAATTTATTTCATTTGTTTGATTGTATGTGTGTGCTCCGGATGTTTTCTTTGGATGATTGATGCGAGTAGATTAAACGCCGTCCGAGAGTTTTCATGAGCATGAAGATGAAGAATTCCGAGCAGCAACATTATTCTAGTTAAAGGCAAGTGTGTCCTTGTTCTTTTGTCCTAATAACTTTATTAATCAGTATTGCATATGCCTGCATTTAATATGATGGGTCCTATTAAGGTTTATCCTAGTCTTTATGATCATTCCTTGTCAACCTGGATTTATCTTTTTGTTGGGTAGCCATGCTTAGTTGCTCTACCGGGTTGTGGTGCTTCTAATGAACAACAATAATGATGAACTTGCTTTACTTCTATGTTATATATCTCTGGTTAATACAAGATCACAATGCTTAATCGGAACATGGAGCGACCACCCAGGAAAACCGTACAACCACAAGGCATATGGCTCTGCCTTGGCTGAGTAATTAGGGACTCTAGTGTTGGGATGACCCTACCTGATAAGGGCAAGGGGGAGCGCCAGTGGGGTATAGACTCGCTCTAGTAGGGAGTTGGGCTTTTCTAAGACACGGTACCTACTAGGGGACTTTATACTCTGCAACGACTCGGAACCTTCACGGGTTGTTTCACATTAGGGAATCTTTGTAAAGGCCTCGTAGCGTCCCTATGCAATCACACCTCGGTAGTGTGGTATGATGCCTAGCTAGCATCGCATGGTTGGGTTGTGGTGCTTCTAATGAACAACAATAATGTTGAACTTGCTTTACTTCTATGTTATATATCTCTGGTTAATACAAGATCACAATGCTTAATCGGAACATGGAGCGACCACCCAGGAAAACCGTACAACCACAAGGCATATGGCTCTGCCTTGGCTGAGTAATTAGGGACTCTAGTGTTGGGATGACCCTACCTGATAAGGGCAAGGGGGAGCGCTAGTGGGGTATAGACTCGCTCTAGTAGGGAGTTGGGCTTTTCTAAGACATGGTACCTACTAGGGGACTTTATACTCTGCAACGACTCGGAACCTTCGCGGGTTGTTTCACATTAGGGAATCTTTGTAAAGGCCTCGTAGCGTCCCTATGCAATCACAACTCGGTAGTGTGGTATGATGCCTAGCTAGCATCACATGGTTGGGTCCAAAGTTCTTCGGGACTTTTACGCGACTTGTGGTGAAAGTGTACAACCTCTGCAGAGTGTAAAACTAATCGATTAGCCGTGCTCACGGTCAAGAGCGGCCTGGACCCTCACATGATAATTGAACTTGAAGATGGACTTAAATTGTGGTTATGGCTATGCTTGCCATATTCTTATGGTGTATCTCTTACCTTATGCTTCATGTGGGTTGGTATATACTTATACTTTATTAGTAATCAGGTGCTAATAAAATTTGACCAACTAAAATGCTAAATGCTCAGAGCCCAGTCCACTATAAAGCCTTTGCATTCATACTTTCCCCACACTTGCTGAGTACGACAAGTGCTCACCCTTGCTATAAACAATGTTGCTCAGAAAGTGGAAGATGCTATGAAGTTCTTGTGAAGATGTTGCTGGAGCTAGGCGTACGCAACCCCCAGTCGACTACCTGTGAAGTTTGGTGCCTTCGTTTCCAGAAATAAGCGTAAATCTCTGATAATCTTCCTTTTTCTTACGTGATACTGTTTCTGTATTCACTTATATGTCACTATATGCATGAAACTTGATCCTGGCATGCATATAGGTTTGCACTTGGTTTTCTTTGGAAAAACAGGTGTGACACGAATGCCCGGTGACCGCAAACTTGCTTAGCCTCGACGCAAACCTTGCGATCCCGACGTGTGTCCTCCGCTTCGAAGTCTCCGGACTGCGCCTTCGCACACCGGTCATACCGGTACCCACCGGTCAGACCGGTCCAGTGCTGCTGCCTCCGGTCTTCGGTCTTGGCTTTGTGGATCAACCAAGGAACCCAGCGGTTTTCTGGTGAACCACTGGAAACCCCGCGAACTCGGTGTAGCCTCCGCCAATCACCACTCATAACTTGGCTCCCACGTAGTCCCGGCTCGACCTTGGTTTTGAGGCTCAACCAAGAAACCATCCACGACTTCATCTTGCCGTTCTTGCCACCATGCGGCCCGCACTCGACCCCGCTGGTCACCGGGTCCCTCGAGCCAAGCCTACTTGTCTTCTCCACACCTGGAGGCCTACCCGGCAACAACCTTTCGCGCTTGCTCTTCACCTGCACCAACACCAGTCAAGCCGCAACCTACGCCTGCAATACATAGCCAAGAGTCAGTCCACACAACGTTGTCAATCACTCCTCATCACACCGGGAAGCGACCATCCCCCGGTCCTCGAACCACACAGGCTCTCAATCTCCCCCTTGATGAGTGCATTGACAACACACACCTTTGTTAACCAAAGAGAAAAGGAAAAGAAAAGAAACGACCAAAAGAAACTCAAACAAGCGATCGAAAGCCAAACTAAGGCAAATGAGCAAGATCGCTTGAAAGAGGAAAGACTCGGTCCCTTTAGGCAAGGGCAACGGCTCGACACAACCGAGTCAAAAACAAGCTCAAGGAAAGAGCAAAGACCACCAAAGCAAAGCTCGAAAACCACAAAGAGCTCCCCCTGCACACATGCAAGCTCCCCGTGAACCAATGCAACTCCCCCTGGACGAATGCATGCAAACCACTTCATGAAACAGAGCAGCTACACCAGCCTTGCTCTGACCGGTCAGACCGGTCCACCGCACCGGTCAGACCGGTGCCCAACATCTGAACAGGGCCAGCACACTGACCGGTCAGACCGGTGACCTCGACCGGTCAAACCGGTGCCCAACAGAGCCAAGAAATGGCTCGAAACCACTCGAAAACCCTCTAAATGCATTCAGAAGGCCGAAACATGCTCAAACTTCTCCCCATTGTTGACAATGCATGAATCAAGCCAAAATTAGGAAAATTTCAACCTAGAGCTTCTCAAATAGACAAAATTCAACATAGCATGCTACACACATCCAAATGAGCAAGTTAGATACTCTATAGCTTCGTATGGGCATAAACTACAAGATCACCAAGTTTCACAACCATTGGGCAAAGCTAAGATAGAATTGAGCATTTTTGCGAAAAATTCCCTCTCATGAGCAAAGACCTAAACATGAGCAAAACATGTCAAAATGGCAAACCCACACAAACTTCATGCTAGGACAACCATTCTAAGCATAAGACCATCATAAACACCCACAAGCACCTCATGTCATGTCAAAGCCACCGAGCCATGTGCTTACTTCTAGATATGAGACTTCTCATTGGTAAGCAACATGCAACGATTTAGCACCCAAAAACAATTAAATTAAGCACATATGACATGGGAGCACATTTTCCAAGCAATTTACATTTCATTTTCAGATTCATATTTGGTACAAGAAATATCTTTGCGACAAAAAGGAACTTATGCCCCTCCACAAGATAAAGCATGGGGGCTAAACATTCATGATGGCAAATGAGCCTTTGGCCCCATATACTCAAAATAAGCTATCCAAGCACAAATTAAGCATAGAAAAGCCACTAAAACATGTCATGATCATATAAAGGCATTTACTCACAAGAGAGCATACATGTGACAATTTTCAAAAACATAGCTATCAACCATGGATATAAATCAAGATCATCAAGAGCTAAGCCACACTAATCCATATCATACCAAACTAGCTCATAGGATCATATATAGCACATCATGGTGAACTATGTGTATAAGAGAAGCTTTTCCTACAAGATGCATATGATACAAAATGCATGCAACCTAAGATACAAAGATGCCTATACATCATGTTATATATGCAATGCAAAATGCAGAAAAATGCACAAAGGAAACTATACATATGCTACAAAGGAGCTCCCACACCCAACTCAAGAGACCAAACACACACCAAGTTCTCCCCGCAAACGAGTAAAAGTTGCTTGATCTAGGGACTTGGTGAAAATATCCGCTAGTTGATTTTGTGTGGGCACATGGATCAAAGCGATTTTCCCTTTCTCAATATTGTCCCTCAGAAAATGGTATCTCACTTCTATATGCTTTGTTTTGGAATGAAGCACTGGGTTCTTGACAACACTTATCGCACTCGTGCTATCACAAAGAAGTGGAACCTGGGTATACTCCTCACCAAAGTCACTCATGGTGTATGTGATCCAAAGGAGCTGAGAGCAACAACTGGCTGCGGCAACGTATTCGGCTTCGGTTGTAGATTGAGCAACACTCGATTGTTTGCGGGAAGACCAAGACACCAAAGAAGAACCCAAGAACTGGCAAGTCCCAGAAGTGGACTTCCTATCCAACCGACACCCGGGTCATCCCCGAGTGAAGAAGGGCAACACGTGATTCGTACGCTTGCGGATCGAAACACCACACGTGTTTCAACCGTCAACAAGCCCCTTTTTCTGGCGCCATTGCCGGGCATTGGAACTCGAACCCTAGGGTGATCTATCTATCTATTTGACTAACCCTAATTCTTAGTATTGCATATACGCTTATTTTCTTGTTTGTGTCCTTGAAAGCAGCTGAAAAGCTAGACACAAGACGTTTGAGGAGTTCTCTACACCCGCACTTCAATAACACAAAATTCACTTCCAACAAACTTGAAGATTCGCTCTTTAGTGGTAGGTGCTAACTTTTGTTAGTGGCCCATCATCCGCTATCGAGCTCACACCCTACATGAGAGATAATAAACAAGGTAAGTCAACGTGTCAATTAAAATTTTAAGACTAATGTCTCGTGGAGAATCGTTTGTTCAAGCAATAGGTATTGGAAGCAATCACAGTGCCCCCAAGATCACAAGATCAAGCTCGTCAACATCTTCGAAGTTTTTGTTCACATCAAATTTTGCACAGCCTCATGGGAATAACAACAGAATATCTTTGGATATTTAGAAGCCCCACGAAGTTACGCTTCCAACGAGTCAAGAATCAAGTCGATCGGAGGTTCCTACAAGCGGATATGGCCGAATCATTGATGGTTGCACGTCCTGATGGACAGCAATCAAAGCTGAAGTGAAACAGTCATAGCTCCCTCATTTGGACTCTGATTAAGATGAATGAGTACCCATTGGAAAGGTAATTTCATAAACCCTTCAATAGAATTATATTTTGGTATATGTTCTATTATGTATACAGGGGAAAATCCACAAAGAAGAGGCAGCAGCAACACGATGAGGACAAGATGGTGAAGATGAGGACGACGACAACAACGAAGAGGAGCTTGGGGAATACTTTAATTAGACCACACATGAAGAAATTCAGAGGCATGGAACAAAACAAGGGCCCCTAGAGCATTGGCAAATGAAGGCACAACTTGGCGACATCCGAAGCAAGGAGATGTTTGGAGCAAACCACGAAGGGTTACACACAAAGGACAACATCCAATAGCGCGGACATTTTGGGCTCTCACACGAAGGCTCATGGAGTTACACGAAGACACTTAAGTGTGAGCCCACAAATGAAGAGGAGTGATCCTACATAAAGTGACCTTGACGACATGTGGCACGAAGGGAGAGATTGAAGAAGTCTCTACGCGAGCCACCTCCGATCATCAAGGATTGCTCGCTTTCAACTCCGGAAGACCACTCATGATGAAAAGCTCGAAGGCTAAGGTCATTAAACCTTAATCAATAGGAGAGAAGCCATTCCCCAAAGAATTGCAAGCTCGTGCATCACCATCACCGAACCTCGAAAAATGACATCGCTGTTTTCATCAGTTTAGAGCACCTGATCAGATATGTAGAAGAAGGAAAAAGTTGAAAATCAGAAGCTCCATCAAGTGCTGATTCCAACATCTCCAAGATCTATGAATTTGAAGACCCGTACAAGGAGATATGGCAAAACATTAGGCGTTGCGCAGTCTGAAATCAGATTTGGACAGATTGCAGTGTTGGAGTAAAACGGGCGTAACTCACTCGATCCGAGTCCGTTAGGGGTCAACAAAGACTTGATGGAAAGACAATTTCATGAGCCACGCGTGGAAGTTATTGTTTTCTACATGGTCTGATCTGGACAGAGAGGAGAATTCGTGAAAGGAGAGGCAGTGACGAAGAACAAAGGATAAGGAGGGGATGATGATGATGCAAGAGACGATCGGGAAGCCTCTCATCAAGCAAAATGATCGTGTCAAGCATGGAGAGTGGATCAAAGCTGCATGGACATCTTCAAGTCTTACATAAAGAACCATGGCTTCACGACCACGAGAAGGTACGTAAAAAAGTCAAGCTCTATGACTTTAAATGAAACACTTTGTGGGAGGCAACCTGTTTTCTTTTGCTTATATATATATATATTATGACCATCTACATTGGGCTCTTAAACTGAACCGTCAAGTAACATTGTATCATTGCTCTAGTAAATGCCACAACATCATGTTGTATGATTTAATTGCTATTGAGAGAGCACTTTGTTATTTGAATTTGGAAAGCTTGTAGACCCCTTTTGTGTGCCTATTAGTGTTTAGAATCTTTTTTATTTGTGTCATTTTTGAGAGAAATATGAAGAGTTGCACCACCCCTTTGATTCCAAGATTGTGACTAATTAATCTAGGTTTGATTTTCCTTTTTTTACCACCACCATGATCATGTTCATATTTATTTCATGCATGCATTGCATTTTACAATCACCATTCCTTTTGCACTCCATATGAGCTTTGCATAAAGTTGGCTTGGTTGTTCTCTACTTAATGATGAATGATGTCATATCCATGATAATGCTTCATGCATGGCATTTTTCCTTAGCAATCTTGTGTAAACGTGGTGTTTAAACTTGTTTGCGGGCCATCATCATTTAGTTCAATAACCCTTGCTAACTTCCATAATTGCATTGGTTGGTATTTAAACTTTGCAATGCGCTTGATTTTTCTTATTCTTCAAAGAATTATTGACCTTGGGATAAACATGGTGTTCTACCTTTGGTTAATAAATCTTTGTAGCCATGAGAAATTCAGCAACCTAATTGTAAGCATGGTGCTTAGAATTAGGTGTAAACATTGTCCTTACTTATGCACCTTCCTCTCTTTCGCATGCACGTACACCCATTAGGTTCTTAATTTTTCTTTCACTAGATTAACTATGCCACAAGTTAAGATCTTAGGGGATGTCTTTGGTTTGTTAGCATAGAGTGAGTATTCTCAACCATCACCTCGGGGGTACTTTGTGCTTTAGATTTGTTTTGCAGACATGGCAAATCACTCCCATAAGTTTGTGATAAAAGATGAAGTTAAGATCGTCAACACCTCCAAAAGCCCGAAAGAAACACCACTGTCCTCATCAAGATTAAGCACATGTTCAGAGATGTACAAAAGAAGAAATTTGGATATTCAGGAGCTCCACTAAGTCTTCTTTCCAACGCATCGAGATTCAACATTTTAGGAGACCCGTGCAAGGAGTTACAACCAAATCTTTGGGCGTCACACGTTCTGAAATCAGCCCGGGACAGTTTTGCATTGATCCAGTAAAAAGGGCGTAACTCCCTTGTTCGGAGTCCGATTGGGGTGAATGACCACTCATTGGAAAGATAATTTCACAAAATTTGCAGTGGAGCAATGTTTCAGTACATGTTCTGTTCTGTAAGTTGAAGAAAAATTTGTGGAAGTTGAAGCAGCGATAAAGGACAACATGAAAGGAGGTGAAGACGAGTTGAGAAGCGATTGGGAGCAACTCTCGCGACAAAGGGCGGACGTTGAAGAACAATCAAGGTATGACGGTGATATCCACACATGGCAGTAGGACTTCAAGAATTACAAGATGTTCATCATGTTCCATGCGTAGCAACATGCTAAGCATGGGGGAGGACTTAGTGGACATGAGAAGACCGCATGGAGTACAAGGATCATGATTGCCACACGGTGCTGATTTTCTTCTTCCATGTTAAGCACAATGCTTAAGCATGGGGGGCCGCGCTACACTTCAAGCATCAAAGGACAGTAACAATTCTGCAACCCTCTTTTGTCCTTGTCTTTCTAAATGTCTGCATATATGTTGTGCTTTCCACAACCTTAGATACAACCTTTGTACATCTGTCTATAGAATAACATGGCTACTAGGAGTACAACCTAGATTTGTTTTTTGTTTTCAACAAATAATAATCACCGTTACCTTGTGCTCAACATGATGATATCTTGTATGCTCTTGCTTATGGATATATGATGATTGTTGCCACTTTGCTCATTCTTGTGCTTGGTTTGTATATGCTTAAACTAGGGCTCTCTTTAAATATGATCTGAAAATTAAATTAATGGTGGCCTAATCTTTTGTGGAGGTTATGATAACTAGAGACCCATAGTATTTTTTCGTTGCTCTCACTTTTGAATGAATCAAAGATCATTTATTTTTATTCTTAAAAGATATGCCAACCTTGTCTTTGATACCACTTGCATTTTGCTCAACTTATCCAAAGCCTTATATTCATTGAATGCAAAAAACTTTAGTTTACAAGATTTATTTATGGGTGCATTGATTCAAGGCTTGATTTCTCTAGCTCGAGACTAAAAAGCTGGTCATTCTGTTTTTGCGTATCTATCTTTATGCTAGCCTTTTCTCCGTGCATTGTGAGTTTCCACATCAGGAATTTCACAAACTTCGCCGGATATCCACCCACAAACTCAAGATATCTTTTTGTGTATACCTCCTTGTCCACAACCCAAAACTTTGAGTATGGATGAATATTTTGAAGAAGATTACAAGCAACGAAGGTGCCGCCAATTGGAGTAAAATTTTAAGAGACCTCCATGAAAGGATCCCTAGAAGGTTTCAAGTATCTCTCTTCAATAAAACACAAGAATTTCAGCACTTACCTTGGCACAATCATCACCTCTTTGCTCCGGGACGAGCAATGTCTAAGCATGGGGGGGGGGGTTGCCAAGGAAGTACTAGTTGTAGTCTAGAGTTCAAGGGGGGTAAAAAAAGGGGAAAACAGAGAAAAAAGTGATGAAAGAAAAAATAAAGAAGAAAAAGTATGATGAGAAAAGGAAGAAAAAAGGAAAAGAGAGAGAGAAGGAAAAATAAATAAATAATAAAGCTCCCCGGTTCTCTAGCTACATTTGGAGATTTCAAAATGATTTCAAGATCAAGACCCATACTCATCTTTCCAACCATGTGCAATCCATTAACGAGGACTTCGCTTGTGCCTCGGGATCACCCTTTGCCATTTGCACATGTCCACCTATTTAAAAAGTGTGTGTTTTTCTCTCCCCCCCCTCCGTGGAACATTATTTTCCAATGACCTTTTTGACGAGTCTCGGTAAGTCCATGAGAAGCTTGTCTTGTTTTGATAATATCTCAACTATAATATCTTGGTAGGACTAAACTTCCCCATAGCTCCATATAAAGCTTTCCACCAAATATTTGAGAGAGGAAAGAAGTAGTCCTAGTCTCTTTTCTTAAAACCTCAGCCCCTTTGCTCGCCTCTCCGCGTTCCCGGGGGCATGTGGCGCGCAGGCCTGCGTTTGGCTTTTTTGCAAAAAAGCCCTCCAGTTTGATACGAATCGAGAATCAATCCCCACATCCAGATCGTACAGTAAACATGTTCATATATTTTGCACTAGAGCCCTCAAACTAAATTTTATTTTCATGCGAAGAAGAAAATTTAACTTTTTTCAAACACCCCCAAGGCATTTTGCGACCACCCCCTCCCACAAACCTGCCCCCACCTAATACCCCCACCTCACCCCGAACCCTAGCCCGCCCCTCTCTCCCCCCTCCCCACCACCGCCCTCTCCCTCCCCTGCTCTCATCCTTCTCTGCCATCGTCCTGCCCGCTCCTCTCCTCACCCCTGTGTCGTCGCAACCTAGCCACTGATGGGGCCACCTCCTACCGCACCGCCACTTGAGCGTGCCGTCGGAAGCCCGCCCGGCTGGTGGGGAGAGCGGTGGCGGGACCTCCGGGAGCTCACGGGACCCCAGATTCGGTACGGTGCTGGCCGGATCCGGCGGGCTGCGTGTTATACGCTAGAACTGCAGGAGCAACGGGAACGACGTCGTCGGTGGAGCATGTGGGGGGCACGCCCAGCGGGGCTGCACCCGACGCAGAGTGGCTGCCTGCGGCTGCGGCCCTGACGGAATGTGTGCAGGTGCTTGGAGGGCGCTTGCCATCGTTTCCCCCTCCGTCCGCTTCCGTCTCCCTTCCCCGTCGCCGCCCCCGCGGGATCCAAATCCATCGCGGGCCGCGACGCGGAGGGAGGGTGTCGTATGGACATCCCTGGGCCCACTACTCAGACGGGTACCAGGACCGACTACTGCGTGGGCCCCTGGTACTACCCGACTTGGGCTACACGGTGCAAGACGGCGTGGAGCACAAGGCAACCAGAGGGCTAGTACTCGGTTAGGGAACTAGGCATGTCCAGATCCATGTAGAGTGCTCCTAGTCGTGTACGACTAGTACTCTCCCTCCTAAACCGACTTGTTACCCTACCTCTCAGACTATATAAGGTGAGGCAGGGACCCCTATCTATCTATCCACATAATCTTGTAAACACACCCAATCAATCCAGAGCCACGCAGCATACAGGACGTAGGGTATTACGCACCTCACAGCCCGAACCTGTCTAAATTGTGTGCCACGCGTCTGTCCTTCGAGTTCCTGATCTCGGCGAGGCCACAAACGTCTACCTCGGGTACGCCCCTTGGTAGGTTGCCGGTCTAAAGCACCGACAGCTGGCACGCCAGGTAGGGGATCTCACCGAAGATCTCATGGCGAACTCGACGGCTTCAATCGTCATCAAGCCAACCACCGCTTTCAACCGCGGTGACACCTTCGTCTTCGGCTCCTGGGTCTGCACCGTTGACGGTGCTGGTTCGTTCCAGTGCTACCTCACAGGTCAATTCGTCAAAAAATTCGACAAATTTTCACTCTACAACCAAGTCGCCGACTTCGAGATTGGATCCACTCCAACTCGAACTCGACATCAACCTGGATCGAACCACGCGAGCTGGCTCCCGAGCCATCGCGTGAACAGGTCCTCCCCACGAGCACTTCCCGTATGGCCTCTGCAGTGCCAGCAAGGCCTACGCGGAAGCACTCACCTCACGTCGGGCCGGCAAGGAGGTTGTCTCCGAGTACTCCTCGGACTCCAACATCGTCCCCGACTACAACTCGGACTCCTCCTACGAGTTTGACTTCAGTCTCGATCCGATCGAGCCCGAGTCCGAGTTCAACACCACCGAGGAGCCGTTATCAGGTCCTGCCGCTGGCTTAGTCATCACGTCTACTCCGGCCGGGAGATTTGTCTACTATCCCGACTATAAGCCCGCAGACCTGATTGACGACAACTCACGCTGCGTCGCCTACCTTGAGACACTCCCCTTCCAGGAGGGGACACCGCTGACTCCAAATGCAGAGGAGTACCCTCCAACCGAGGTGGCCACTACCGACTCTGGCCTCTGCATGCCTAACCGCGAAGTATTTGTGGCGACCGCGGAAGCCGGAACCTCAGAAGCCCGACCTGATCGGTACCTTGATGACATCTCAGGCGACGAGGAGTCGGCCAATGCACCAGCGGATGAGACTACCGAAGCCAAGAATGCCCGGCACAACCGCAACCAGAAGCGAGCAGATCGTCGCCGGCGGCTTCGGGAAGCTCTACCCATCCGCAACCTCAACGAGGCCCTGGACAAAATCGCCAACAGACCCCACACTACTCCTGAGCAATGTCTCATGTCCATCAACTAGATAGGACGAGCTATCCAGGGGCATCGTGCCGGTGACCTTATTGCCAGACTCGCGGAAGATGCCTACTTCATGCGGGTCGACAACAGGATCGCCGGAGCCACAAATCACGAAGCCACTAGTCACAGCCGCACCTCAGCAGAAGTCGGACCCAACTGCGTCTGTGGTGAACACGCGCCAAACCCCAACCACTCCAAAGCCTCGGGGGAGGACCCTCACAGGGCGGCGCAAGCGGCGGCGGCGGTGGCGGCGGTAGCAGCAGTGGTAGCTCTTCCCATGGCGCCGGCAGAAGAGGCGGAGGCGGCGGCGATCGCGAAGGCTGAGGCCACACGAACAGCCACGCGCGGCGGCTACGAATGTGGTGGCTACGATGCCCTTCACAGGATCGACGAGATACGCCGTGCCAAGAAGACTACCAATGTCAGCGACAATGACGACTTCCTCGCCTACTCTCCACGGCTTCGCACTCTGCTACTACCCAGAACTTCAAGCCTCTCGGGATCACCAAGTACGATGCGAAGCAAGACCCAGTTCAGTGGCTCAGGTGCTACGCGCTAGCCATTGAGAACGCTAGTGGTAACAACGACACCAAGTGTCTCTACTTCCCCTTCTGTCTGGATCAGGCTCCACTCACATGGCTCGAGTCGCTCGACAAGAACTCGATCGATGAGTGGGACCAGCTGAAGGTGCAGTTCACCAGCAACTTCGCGGGCGCCATGGGGCGCTCGGGTACTCGCATGGATCTGGCGATGGTCAAACAGGAGCAAGGCGAGACGCTCCGCCAGTACATGCGTCACTTTTTCGACAAGCGTGCGACCATAGTCGACGTCACTGACAAAGAAGTCATCGACTGCTTCCAAGACGGTCTCTACCACCGTCGCACCTTCGAAGACTTTGGTCGCCGCCACCCAAGCTCAATCACCTAGCTCAAGGACATGATCACTTCATGGGCTGATGAGGAGGACAAGGCAAATGCTAAGTACGACTCCATTTGCGGCAAGAGCAAAAACAACACGGGCGGCAACGACAACAAGGATCAAGGGGGTCGCAACAACAACAACAATAATAACAACTACTCGGGTCCTAACCGCAAGCGCAAGCCAGAGAACACTGTCACGGCTGTACAACACCCTGCGAAGGACAGCTCCAAGAAGACCTCTGGCGGCTTCAGGGACTTGCTCAAAGAGAAGTGCTCGTGGCATCAAGATGGCAATCATACCACCGATCAGTGCTATCAGCTCCAGCGGGCACTCAAAGATGTCCCTGAGCCACGACACCCTCACGACAAGAAGGGCAAGAAGAAGGTCGATGAAGGCAACAGCGACTTCCAAGAACCCGACAAGACGGTGAATGTCCTCTTCAGCGGACTACCCACCAAGCGAGCTCAGAAGCTCACTCTACGGGAAGTCTTGAACATTGAACCAGCGGTACCGACACCTCTCAGGTGGTCGGAGGTACCCATTACCTTCTCCCGCGCGGATCAATGGACAAGCTTCTCCGAACCAAGACGTTTCCTACTCGTCCTGAATCCAGTAGTCGCGGGCTCCAAACTCACCAAGGTACTCATCGATGGTGGAAGCGGACTCAACGTACTGTTCCCCAAGACCTTGAAGAAGATGAAGCTCGACATCACCGGCATGCTCACCAAGAGCACGTCGCCCTTCTACGGCATTGTCCCAGGCAATGTGGCTATACCACTTGGCTCAGTGGTTCTGCCAGTTACCTTTGGGACAAGGGAGAACTACCGCACCGAGTACATCAAGTTCGAGGTTGCGGACTTCGAAACCTCCTACCACACCATCCTCGGCAGACCAGCTCTCGCCAAGTTCATGGCGATTCCCCACTACGTGTACTTGGTACTCAAAATGCCAAGTCCCGCCGGAGTACTCGCACTGCAAGGGGACTTGAAGGTTTCCTACGACTACGACACCGAAGCCGTGGAGCTCGCAGCAACCAATCAAGTACCCAATGCAATGATGGAGATCTACGTTGCTTCAAAGAAGCTCGCACCAACCGAACTTGAGATACCTAAGAAGACTGACACCTCCAACAAACCTCAGCCAATAGAGGAAGTACAGGTGAATGCCATCGATCTCGGGACCGGTGACAGCAGCAAGACTACCATGATCGGCGCGGGACTCGACCCTAAATAGGAAGACGCGCTCGTTAGCTTCCTTCGGGCTAATCGAGACATCTTCGCGTGGAAGCCAGTAGACATGCCAGGTGTGCCCAGGAGGCTGATCGAGCACTCACTCAACGTCGATCCTAAAGCTACACCCAAGAGACAACATCTCCGTCGTTTCGCTGACGACCGACAAGACGCCATCAAGAAGGAACTCACCAAACTACTCGCGGCTGGCTTCATCCGAGAAGTCTTCCATCTTGAGTTGCTCACCAATCCTGTCCTCGTCCACAAGAAGAACACCAACGAGTAGAGGATGTGCGTCGACTGCACTGACCTCAACAAGCACTGCCCCAAGGACCCCTTCGGGTTGCCGCGGATTGATCAAGTCATCGACTCCATAGTGGGCTGCGACTTGCTCTGCTTCCTCGACTGCTACTCCGGCTACCACCAGATCGCAATCAAGGAAGAAGACCAGGAGAAGACCGCCCGTTCGGCGCCTACTGCTACACAACGATGTCGTTCAGGTTGAAGAACGCCGGCGCTACCTACCAACGAGCTATCCAGGCCTGCTTCAAGGAGCAGCTCAACAAGAACGTCGAAGCCTATGTGGATGACGTGGTCGTCAAGACTAGAAACTCCGACACGCTCATCGCCGATCTTGAAGAGACTTTCGCATCCTTGCGAGAGTACCAGTGGAAGCTCAACCCCAACAAGTGCGTCTTCGGCGTACCCTCAGGGAAACTACTCGTCTTCATCATCAGCCACCGTGGCATCAAAGCCAACCCTGAGAAGATCTCCGCCATCACCAACATGAAAGCTCCAACCTGCATCAAGGATGTCCAGAAGCTGACCGGGTGCATGGCGGCCCTCAACAGATTCATCTCAAAGCTCGGAGAATGGGGACTACCCTTCTTCAAACTACTCAAGCACCAAGAGAAGTTCGCGTGGACCGCGGAGGCTGACCAAGCTCTGACGCAGCTTAAGGACTTCCTGTCCAAGCCACCGGTCCTCATAGCTCCTCGCAAACAGGAGCAGCTACTGCTCTACCTCGCTGGGACTACTCATGTGGTCAGTACTGCCATCCTCGTCGAGCGGCAAGAAGAAGGCCACGCCTACCCAGTCTAGCGACCAGTCTACTTCATCAGCGAGGTCCTGTCCGAGTCCAAGGCACGGTACCAACCGGTCTAGAAGCTACTCTACGCAGTACTCATCACCTTGCGGAAGCTACAGCACTACTTCCAGGAGTACTCGATCACCGTCATCACAGACTACCCGCTCGGCGATATTCTCCGCAACCAAGACACAACCAGAAGAATCTCCAAGTGGGTGGTCGAGCTTGGCGCCCTCAACATCGACTTCAAGCCACGTACCCCATTAAGTCCCAAGCACTAGTCAACTTCATGGCAGAATGGCGGGAGAATCAACTACCCACACCAACAGAGCGACCAGAGCATTGGGTGATGTACTTTGACGGCTCACTTAAGCTCGAGGGTGCGGGCGCAGGGGTACTCCTGATTTCTCCAAAGGGAGAACAACTCAAGTACGTCCTGCAGATCTTCTGGAAGGTCTCAAACAACGAAGCCGAGTATGAAGCTCTACTACACGGGCTCTGACTCGCAATCTCCCTGGGCATCAAGCAGCTACTAGTCTACGGTGACTCTGCAGTGGTTATCAATCAAGTCAACTACTCTTGGGACCGCAACAAGGAGAATATGGACGCCTACTGTCTAGAAGTCTACAAGCTCGAGAACAAGTTCTATGGTCTCGAGTTCCATCACGTCGTCCGCGACAACAACGTTGCAGCGGACATCCTGTTGAAGCTTGGTTCTACTCGCGCTCAAGTACCCGCTGGAGTCTTCGTCCACGAGCTTCACACGCCATCCATCCCGAAGCCGGTGCCAATGACCACTGACCCTGGGCCATCACAGCCCAGTCAGGAGGTCATGATGATCGACATGGACTGGAGGCAACCCTTCATCGACTACATCCACGAGCAGAAGGTCCCTTCCGAGAAGAACGAGGCAGAACAACTCGTCCGCTGAGCCAAGACCTACATACTAGTCGGGGACAAGCTCTGCAGGCGGGGTGTGACTTCTGGAGTACTCATGAAGTGCGTACCCCAGGAAGAAGGTAATGACATCTTGGAGGAGATCCACAAGGGTGTCTGCGGCAACCACGCGTCCTCTCGTACGCTGTTGAGCAAAGCCTTCCGACGAGCTTTCTACTGGACCACAGCTCTGGGCGACGCCGAAGAACTCGTCAGAAGGTGCCAATTCTTCGCCAAGCAGCAACACGTCCAAGCCTACAAGCTTGTCACCATACCGCCGACCTGGCCCTTTGCCTTCTGGGGGCTCGACATGATTGGGCCTCTGCCAACTGCACTAGGAGGATTCAACAGAGTTTTGGTGGCCATTGACAAGTTCACCAAGTGGATCGAAGTCAAGCCGGTTACCTGCCCAAAGGTCGACAGAGTACTCGACTTCTTGGATGAACTCGTGCACCGCTACGGGCTACCCCATCGCATCATCACAGACCTGGGTTCCAATTTCAACAACCATCAGTTCTGGGAGTACTACGAGAACAGCGGGGTCAACGTCCGATACGTCTCAGTCGCCCACCCATGCGCTAACAGCCAGGTGGAACGCGCCAATAGGATGGTACTCTATGCTCTCAAGAAGCGATTGCACGATGCAGCTAACACCAAAGGAGGCAAGTGGATCAAGGAACTACCCAATGCACTCTGGGGGCTTTGTACTCAACCTACCAAGCCAACAGGACATTCGCCCTACTTCTTGGTCTACAACTCCGAAGCCATTCTACCCGCCGATGTGATGTGGGAATCTCTGGCAGTAGAACAATACGACGAAGGCATCTCAGAAGACAGTCGACGGGTTGACATCGACAGCCTCGAAGAAGCCCGCTGTGCTGCCCTCGTCCAGTCAGCAAGATACCTAGAGGGTATCCGACGCTACCATGATCGCAACGTCAAGGAACGCTCCTTCAACGTCGGCGATCTAGTCCTCCGTCGCATCCAGAACACGGATGGGCTACACAAGCTCAGCTCGCCTTGGGAAGGTCCCTTCTTAGTTTTTAAGGTGACCGGACTGGGCTCCTATCGTCTTCAGACACTTGAAGGCGATGACATCAGCAACTCGTGGAACGTCGACCAGTTGTGTCGCTTCTACGCGTAGTCGCTCAACTACCTATCTACGAGTCCAGCCTACACGGCTACTCATGGACTCCTTGCTGTAAGCGGCCTCTCGGTCCTAGCACTAGTCTACGGACTACCTCTATCCAAGATCCAGTGCTAACGGCTACTAACGGATCCTGGGCTGCACATAGCCTAAGGGCTTTGGCGGCGGTCTACAGACCATGCACTCCTTCGATCCAGCTACAACGGCTACTAATGGATCTCCAGTTGTAAGCGGTCTAAGGACCCTAGTAATCACTTAGCCATAGGCGGCCTCCGGGTCCTGGCGACTTCCTATTTGTAACGGCCCTGGCCATCCAGGTGTACTCTTTCATCAGTAATAAAGTTTGATTCTACTCAACTTGTTTACTATGCCTCTTAACTAGGCGGATTCTACTGAGTACTACTACTCACTGCCTCTTCAACAGTTTGCTACTCCACAAGCTTCGATGCAAGCTGCGGCAACGAGTACCCATCACAACACAAAAGTGGACCAACTTCAATCATATTCAAATAAGTTCTTAACTAATTCGTTTGTCTTACATCAACTACCCTGTACATGAACTACTTCTACAGGTACATCTACTGAAGGTTCAGCTTATCAGCGACTTGTTCTGCGATAGGTGCCATCTCCTCCAGCAGGGTCTTGTACTGCTCGTCCGTGCAGTTCGCCGCAAGACCTCCAGCTACCACATCCACCAGTGCCTTTGGGAAGTACGACTTCATGAAGGCGAGTACCTAGTTCGGTATCGACTTCGCCAAGTGCTTGACGTACGTCGCCAGGCGCCCGGGAGCTTCCTTCAGTCTATCCACGAGAGGTGCTATCTTGGGACCGCCTGGATGAGGGACCAACAGCCTTGCAATGGGAAGTGCGGCTTCTTCAAGTTCCTTCAGTTGCGCCCGTAGCTTCTCGCAATCTTCATTCAGCTTCTGCAGAGATTTGTAACAACGTACGAGGTCAATATCAGAGGCTTCACGAAGTTCCATCCATTTGATGCACTCGTGGCGCATCTCTGCATACTGGTACTCGGCTACCCCTCGGCGATCTGTCTCCCGGTACACGATGTTCTTCAAGTCTGTCTTGGAAGCCTTCAACCGGTCGACAGTAGCCTCAAGATCTGCAGACAACTCGTCAACAGTGTCAGACTACATAAGCACTGCAACAAGTACCCAATGATTGCGGCGGAAGGCCTACCTTTGTTCTTCTGGCGCATCGTCATGTCTTCTTGATCAAGTCATCCCTCTTCGCTTGCATATCTTGTACCTCATTATGGTACTGGGTGAAGGCGCTATCAAGCTTGGATTGGAGCAGTGCAGAGTGCTTCTTTGATTTGTCCAACTCCTTCTCCAGAGCTTCAGCCCGGATGACCGTGTCACCGTACCCCTTCAAGAGCTCGGTCTTCTGACGGGATCTCTCCAAAGCTCAATCAGTACTCAGTACTCAATGATGCCAGACTACTCCGGGGTATCGATAGCGTACCTTGACCCACTGCTCTGTGCGACGCCACGACTCCATACTCAGAGACATGATGGCCGGGTCGATCAGATCGCCGTCTAGCAACTCGAGGCCTCCGCGGCTCGAGGTCCCAGTCTCTGGCATCGGCGCTGAGCGGAGCGGTGCCGCGTCTTCCACCATCGCCTCGCGGACAACGACTTCAGTCCCTGATTCGGGCTACGGGCCAACCCGTACCTCTACCCTTGGCTCGGGGGCTGTAGTTGTCGCTTGCCCGACAACTGGCTCAGTAGCCGTTGCCTCGATAGTAGCCGATTCCATGGCTACTGCCTCAGGGATCACCACTCCTTCGGCTTGTGGCCCTGTCAAGATCAATTCAGCAACATGTGGCGGCTACAACTACCCTCCCCGACAAGTACTCATGATAACAGGATACGTACCTTCTACCAAAGTGGCTTCTTCAAGCCTTGGCTCTGCTATGGCTTCGGCTTGTGGTGGCGGCGTGGGTTCTCGTGCCTCTGTCGAGCGGTCCTCACCATCGGCAGGTGCGCTAGTCTCCACCTCGTCCCACGACAAGTAAGTGGATTTCCTGCATCATGAAGTACTAAGTCAGCAACACGAATTTGATGGGAAACGACTACTCGAGGACTCTGTGTACTCACAACGTTGACCGAACTACAGTGACGGTCAGAGCGCCCAGTAGCCTGGCGATATCTACAATGCCAGGTTTGCTGCTGGCTCTTGCCTCAATAGGAGGCTCCTATTCTCTCTCCTCTGGCTGCTCAACGGCCACGGCCGCAGCAGGAGGAGGGCCCTGAACTTCTTCCGTCGACGGCTATGGATGGCTCTCCACTGCCACGGCTTGTTCTTGTGCCTCCTCAGGCACAACATCTTCAGCAGCTGGAGGCGGGGAGGTACTTCTCTCAGACGTCGCCCCCACTGTGTCCCACGTTTCTTCCTCATCACGGGCAGCAGGATCCGGGGAAGGGATGTCCTTCAACAACACAAGTCAAGTCATCAGCAATAGACCACTCGTCAAGGTATTCGACTACTCTAGTCACGGTACTCACCTCTTGTCTGGTGGCTTCAGACAGCTTCAACTTCTTCACGACGTGTTTGCGCGCCACGTTGCGGGGCTTCCTCAGCGGAAGCGGCAAGTCCGCCTCAAGGCTAGACAGCTTCTCGACTACTGGCACATGTGGCATCCCAGCTCGGCTAAATCTAGAGTGGAGCTGGAAGCGTTGCTGCAGTGTCTCTTCATCTTCATCGTCGGAAGTGTCCTCGATGACGACGGCATCATCGCCCTTCCCAACTACTCGGCACTCCTTCGCTTTGGGCTCCGCCTTCCCCTGAGTTTGTTTCTCAAGTTGCGGAGGGGGTGGCGGGATGGAGATATACTTCTTCAGGTCATCCTACAAGATCAAGCAAGCATAAGTACGACTACACATGCAATTAGTACTCGAGGGCTCTGGCCACGACTACTAACCTCATTCGGCGGGCATGCCGCTGTTGACGGTGTATATGCGTATCAATCTTCGATTGGACTTGCAAGCGGACAAGTCCTCCGTCGTAGTCAAGGGACCCTTCTTCCCTCAAGTGTGAACCCAAGGTATCGAATCCGTGGAACAAATATGTGATGCAAAATCCTATCTATTAAAGCTGAGAACACTTAGATCTTCAAAAGGGAATCCTATGCATCTAATCTAAAGAGCATAATAAAAACGAATCTAATCTATGAAAGCCGGAGGTAGCAAGAGATAGAGAGGGGTAGGTAAAACCAATCTAGAGAGATTGGATCAAGCTTTTGTTGAAGTTCCGAGCAAAGAACAAGTAGCCAAGTTGAATCTCATAAAAAGCATCTTTAAATCACGGTTTCCTGTCCGACTCCGAAAACGCCCGCCTTTTGGAGCCACCGTTCTGTCACAACGCACTCCTATTCGTGCGGGTTAGTCTAGGGTGAGTCCAAAGGACAAGTTGAAATCTCCCAGAAGGTCAGGCATGCACCTCTAGCCACCACGGCTACAAGAACACCCTCTATGATCTATCTCGAGAATAGATCTTAAAGTAAGAAAAGCCGATTGAGATCAAAATCGTAGGAGAAACACTCGATCGCTAGAAATCGGATTGCAACTTGATAATTCAACATTGTACATGATATATAAACAAGATCACCACCGGGATCCTACCTTGATCTTGCTTCTAGCTCCAGGAACTCCGACATGGTCTTCCTTGCAAGGTTCCCACGTCGGCTAGGGAGACCCTAGACAACTAGCTCGACCCTCTCCTCTCCGGAATGGTGTCCCTCTCTTCTCTGCTCCTCGGCGGCGAATGACGAATGAGTTGATGCGTGGCTCTCGGCCTCGGGGCTATAAATAGTCCGAATGGCGGCTAGGTCAAAGGGGGGCACGACTGGGCCCCCAAATGGGCTGGGCCGACCGGCCTGGGCCGGCCAGCCTGGGCCCATTTTGGCCCACTTCGTGGCCTCCTTCGCTGGTGTTGCTTCCCGAGTCTTCTAGAGTATTCTCCCTTCTGCATGTGGGCCCTTGACGTCAGTTTCTTCGCGGTTTAGATGAAGTTCCTTGTCCCGCAAGATTCAACACTTTCTGTTCAGGTCCTCGGAGTTTTCCGTCTTCACGGGTTGGTCCTTGGGCTTCTTGGAGTCATGTTCACTTCATTGCTTGACTTGTACCGAGCTTCGAGGTCTTGTCACGAGGTGCTTGATGAACTATACCCGAAAGTCTTGCTTTCAACGCTAAATTCCTGCATAAACATTAAACTCCAAAACCGACATGCACAAACGAACTTGTTATACCAAGGGGGTTAGTACCAATGGATAAGATATAAAATTCATGCCAACACCGAAGGTGAACTCATGGCTAGGTTGACGGAAATTCACCGTCAACATCTCCCCCATGCTTAAACCTTGCTCGTCCTCGAGTAAGCCTTCGATGGATATCATCGTTGCCCTTCATTGCTTAAACCCTGCACTTGATCATACACGAGAAAACATAATGCTCTCAAAAGTTTAGTTCGTTAAAGTTCCATAATGTACTAGCCTTCATCCTTACGGAGGGTGGATATTAATTAAGCTTATCCCACAAGTATTAACATGCTCCCAAAGTTCAAATGGATCTCAGAAATTTTGAAAATAAAGAACGAAATGAAAAAGAGCTAAACCAAGTTCAAAAATTTAAACCACCTTGCATCTTGCTCATGAACTCTCATCTCATCTTATCTCTCAAGCCTATTTCTTCTACTCCTTTCCCTCTCAAAACATATATGTAAGTGGTAGGCTTTATATGGAGCTTTTTGGGAAAGTTTAGTCCTACCAAGATTTTATAAATGAGATGTTGTCAAATCAAGACAAGCTTCTCATGGTCTTACCGAGACTCGTCAAAAAGGTCATTGGAAAATAATGTTATATCAAGGAGGGGGAGAGAAATACACACGCTTTGAGATAGGTGGACATGTGCAAATTACAAAGAGTGATCCCGAGGCACAAAGGAAGTCCTCGTTATCGGATTGCACATGGTTGGAAAGATGTGTTTGGATCTTTTAATCTTGAAACTTTGAAATTCCTAATGCACTTTAGAGAACCGGGGAGTTCACTTTATTTTATTTTTATACATACTCATATTTTTTCTTTTTCTTTTCTCATACATATTTTTTCTTTATACTCATTTTTTTCTCTTTTTCTTTCTTTCTTTTTTTCCTATATATTTTTTTTATTTTGCTCCCCTTAAACTCTAAAATTGCATTATACCTACCTCCTCCCCCATGCTTAGACATTTGCTCGTCCTCGGGCAAAGAGGTGATAGAGATAAGGTAGGTACTAGAAATATTTTTCCTTTGGAGAGATACTTGAAATCTTCAATCTTGGCACCATCTTGCGATCTTCCTTGAATTGATGATCCATACTCAATGATAGGTTGTGGTCAAGGAGGTAAACACAAAAGATGATATTTTTGGTTTTAAGGGTGGATATCCGGCGAGGTTTGTGAAATCTCCGATGTGGGGATACACAATGCACGGATAAAGGGCTAGCAATAAGATAGATACGCAAAACGGAATGACCAGCTTCTTAGTCTCGGGCCAGAGAAATCAAGGCCTGAAATAACTCACCCAAAAATAAACCTTGTATACTAAGTTTTTGCACTCAAATATATATATGGCTCTGGATAGGTAGAGCAATCATGCAAGTGGTATTTATGACAAGGTTAGCATTACTTTTAAGAACAAAAATAAATCATCTTTAATCCATCTAAAACTTGAGAGCACATAAAACACTATAGGTCTTTATTTTTATCATAACCTCCGCTAAAGATTAAGCTAGCATTTAGATAATTTCAGATTTGTATTTTAAGAGAGCATTAGCTTAATCATGCATAAAACAAGTACAAAGATAAACAAAGCGGCGACTATCATCATATATCATCATGGCACAAACTTTGTATCTTTGCCGAAGGTAAAAACAAGGTGGTGCCTTTATTCATGATGAAAACAAACACTAACACACATGCTGAAAATTAAATAAAAACTGAAAGCACTACGCATACATAGGCGCATACAAGCTGAAAATTAAAGAAAAGGGAAAATGAAAGATTAAACTAAAACTCCTCCTCTCTCTAATCTTCCGCCGGTGGTTGATATTGATAATCTTGATTGTTGTACCCTTGCTCATAATAGGATTGCACCGCTCCTCCTATGAATTCTCCCGGCGGTGCTAGGTGAAGGCGCCCAAGCTCATAAGCGATGTTTGCATTTCCTTCACCCATTTGGTTTGCATTGGTTTGAATGGCTGCGATGTTTTGCATGTTTCTCGCAGCGTATCCTCCAATGATGGCCACACTTTGTTGTGGTTGAGGAAGATGTGCATAAGTCTCCGCAAAGACTACATTGGGCACCGCAAAATTTGGTGGGGGCATGACTGCACCACTCCCCCATGCTTGCATTGGTACACCACCGTAGTAACTCGACGGCGCCGGAATTCCTCCAAATGGTGGCACATAATTTTGTTGCGCACCTCCTTCTTGGGCCGTGGAAGAACCTTCTTCTATAATCCTTCCTCTCTTATTTTGCTTTGCTGGCACAAGAAGTCCTTCCTCTAACCAATCTTCTTTCCCCTAAAGAAAAAGCCTTAATCTTGCATCCGGTAGGGGCAAATTCACTTTGGCCACTTTGAAGCCTCCTCTCTCATCTCCACTTATGTATTTGTCTTGCTTCATATACTCAAATCCAAGGGAAGTCCCGGGTAGGAGATGCTCCGGGTTTCTTGGAATTCCCGGTCTCAAAGAGATAGCCAACATGGAGAGATAACACCCCGAGCCAATATCTCCCGAACACGATGTTGCTTCACAACACCACCGGTTGATCATAAGGTGTGTGGGGTCGATCGGCTGCCTGGCAATCAAAGTCGAGTAAAGCAAATTCACCTCCGTGTCGGTTACCTTAGTCTCCCTCATTCTCCCCAAAATCCTCTTACACATCCATAAGTGAAACACTTGGATGATGGGGTTCCGGATACTATTTCTTTGTTGGTGGGCTCCTCCCGCGATCATACTCCAAAAACCGTCCAACATGCCTTCTTGCACATCCACTTGTTCCGGGGCTCCCTTTTGAAAACCAAGTAACTCCCTAATATACTCATAGGGAACCACTTGTTGAACTCCCTCCAAACGGAATGAGAGACTCGGCACTCCTTCATCAAGGATAGGCGCCATGGTCATGAGGATTTCCAAGGCGAATTCCTTGTGGGTGTTTGCCGACACCCCGTTGGAGAATTGCACCCAACCTAGGTGTCCCAACATGTAGTAAATATCCGTATGAAAACCCAGCACGTGGAGAGCTTGGTCGTCGAAGTCGACGTTTGCCACAAGCCTCTTCTCAAGGCGAGCGAGCTTCTTCTCCTCCTCCTCCGTCATGATGATAAATCCATACTCGGAGTACCGCAGAGCATATGGAGGTGGAGCGGATGATCATGTCGAGCGACGAGGTGGGACGGGCGACTCCTCCGTACATCCTTGAGGTTCGGTGAACCTCATAGACGAGCTTCGTGTGGCCCTCATGCCACCGAGGAGAAGAGTGTCGTTCCTCCTCGGCGGTGCCGTGTCCTCCTCCATACTCCGAGGAGACTCGGAAACCGAGTGCCTCCTCGAAGAGGTTGTTGATGATGGCTTGGACGACGATGATCCCTTCTTCTTGGTAAAAAGACTTGTAGTTTTCTTCCACATGGTTGCTGCACTCTCCTCACTAATATAAACCCGAGGTTTTCAACCGGTAACAAGGCACACAAATATTATTTGGAGTATGGACTTTGAGTGGAATTAGGATGTGTTTTGATGGACGAAACAAACTCGGAGTGGAAAGCTAAGTCTAAGGTGGTTCTGGACTACAAACTCAAGCACACGAACAAGGAACTGGATGGGAGACTTACCTGCCGAAGGAGAGCACCAGGGACTTTAAATAGGAGGGAGGCCGGCCAGCCTGGGCCGACCGGCCTGGGGGCCTCCACGCTCCTCCTGGCTCGGTTTTTCTCCAGCGCACTCATTCTTGCTTTGGTGCTTTGTGACCGCGTGCTCCACGGGGTTGCACCGCCCAAATGTTCTCGTCCACTCCTTTGCTTGCATTATTGCTCCTTCCACTTGATTGATTTGCTTTGAGTCACTTCCATGCTCCCTTGCCTCACATGCCTCCATGATATTCTTGCAAAACAAAGCTTGGCTGCCCCCCATGCTTGTCCTTTGCATGTGGTTTTGATGAAAGATGTTGGAAGGGCATCCCGTGATGCATCATGGTGCATGCATGGTTAAGTTAACTAGATTGCCTCCCTCTAAGCATGTCTTAACGCTAAGCACTCCTCTAATTTCGAAAAATAAAAATAAACTCAGAGCTTGCAATGAGTTCAAATATAGATTTAGAGGAGTTTTTAAAGCATTAAAAACAATAGTAAGTCAAAAATGCTTTCTGACTACTTTTATTTTGGTCTCACCGGTATTGTTTGCTTCCATTAGTTGAGAGCAAGCTTTTCCCGGCTTGATCATGGGGGCATAGGTTTAGGTTCTAATTTTGGTTAAATGAGAGAGATTTTGAATGAAATAAAATTAAATGAGGCTTAGAAAATTTCTAACTCTAGAGAAACCAAGGATATGGATTTTCAAATCAACCAAAAGTCAAGTTTCTAGGTTCACGCGAGTCCTACCATGCGCTGAAATTTAAATAACATCTAGGTACAAGGCGTGGCTCTACTCGTGTGTTTTTAACATGTAAAACAAGTCAACCATAACATCATGAAGAGGATGAAAGGTTGAGATAGGTTCTGAATTTTTTTGGTTTTGGTTTCTCGAAAAGAAGCAAATAACTCATAGGATGGCTCATGTAAAGGGTTTATGATCCAAATAAAATATCCAACCAAGAATTATGTCTCTAACATTATTCAACCACTCTAAGTCAAATGTCTTGCGTAGCAAATTTCAAAACTAACTTACTTGAAAAGACTCAAAAAATCTTGAATCGGGTTGTCCTCCCGGTAGCTTATTCTTGACTTGACGAAACGGGTTGCCTCCCGCCTAGCGCTTCGTTTATAGTCCATGGATAGACTTCTTCACTTGATTACTTCAGATCAACACTCTTTGTGGGCGTTGCAATCTTGGGTACCCACTTCCGCACCATCTTGGGAGCGGGCTTATTCTCCGGCTTAGTCATCTTTCTGGTCTTCACAGGCGGCTTTTGTTCCTTTATCTTGACGGATGCAACAACCTCTTTGATTTCCTTCGCTTCCTTCTTCTCCGGCTCTTCCTTCCTTGGCTCTTCCTTACTAACACGACGATGAGGCGGAATATATTTAACTTTGATCATATTGTATACCTCGAAGCGTGGTCGAAACTTGAAGGAACTCCTCTCGCCGTTGATGTCGAACTTGATCTCCCCCTTGCCAACGTCGATGGTAGCTCCCACGGTCTTGAGGAAAGGCCTCCCAAGGATGAGTGGTGGCTTCTCCCTCTCTCCCATCTTGAGCACCACAAAGTCGACGGGGATGAAGTGGTGTCCGACCTTCACGGGCACATCCACAGCGATGCCCAAAAGGTAGCGAATGGAGTTGTCACCCAACTCCAAGCACATGGCCGTAGGCTCTAACTCCGGTAGGCGTAGCTTCTCGAACATGTCTCTTGGCATGACGCTCACACTTGCTCCAAGGTTGCATAATGCCTTCTCAAACTTGAATGAACCAACGGAACATGGAATCGTCGGGCATCCGGGGTCTCCTTGCTTCTCTAGTCCGTTTGCAATAGCAGCGCTACATTGCTCGGACATCTTGACATGATCTACCCCGAGTGTTGCTATCTCATACTTGTTTGCAAGAATATCTTTGAAGTAGCGAGAATATGTAGGAACTTGAAGGGCATCCAATAGCGGCATGTCGATGCTTAACCTACGCACAACCTCCACAAACTTCTCAAAGTGATTATCAAGTTTACCTCGGAAGTAGCATGGCTTAAGTTGCGGTATCTTCGTGTCTTCTCCCGGCATCTCAAACTCGGGCTCTTCGGTGATGATCTCGGTAACCTCCTCCTTAGCAAATTCCTCCGCCTCGGTGGATGGTTTAGGCTTTCTTGCTCCCGCGGAACGCTCCGGATCTTAGGTCTCCTTTCCCGAACGAGTTTGAATGGCCTTCGCCGTCTCGGGACCTTGAGGTTGTCCCGGAAGCTTCCCTTCATTTGCGGATAGGCGCTCGACAAGTTGTCCCACTTGTGTCTCGAGCATCTTCATCATGTTGAGCACTTGATGGTTGGAGCTTCCGACCTCCGTCACCTTGCTATCGATGTTCTCCAACACCTTGTCTATGGCTTTGAACTTGGTGACGGTGTCCTTGTTGATCTTAGCTTGCTCGTCCATGAAGTCCTTCAATTGTATACGAAGCGGAACCGAATTCGGAATGGATGAGCTTGCATTAAATTGAGGTCTACCTTGCCCGTAGCGGAAGTTCGGCAAATCTCCCTTCCTCATGTAATCGAGCATCTTGGCTTCCTCCGGGTAATCCTTTTGGACATGGCCATATTCTCCGCACTCTTCACATGTGGATCTTGCTTCGGCAGCCTTTAAATCTTGAGCTTCTTTCTTCTCTGTCTCCATCTTCTCCAACCTCCGCATAAGCGAATCAATCTTGCCTTCGAGTATGTCTTCCTTCTCCACTTGCAAGACTCCCTTGATGTTCCCTGTGGGTTGAACCAGAAGTAAGCGTCCGGATGACGCCCATGTGTCATTGTCCGCGACCTTCTTGAATAGAGTGAAAGCTTGTGTCGGTGTAAGCTCGATGATGGATCCTCCCGCCGATGCATCGATGATCGTCCTTGATGCCATGGTAAGTCCTTGATAGAACTTTTGAACAAGATCCTCCTTCGGGAACTTGTGATGTGGAACCGCCCGAGTGTACTCATTGAAGCGCTCGAATGCCTCCAATATGGTCTCCGTAGGATATTGAGCAAAAGTAGCAATCTTATTGCGCAAGCTTTGAGTCTTACCCTACGAGTAGTATTCCTTCATGAAGGCTCTCATCAATGTGTCCCAATTTTGCACCGTCTCCGCCGGTTGAGAGTAGAACCATTGCAAAGCCTTCCCGAGTAACGAGAATGGAAAGAGCCTTGCCCTCATTTGATCTTGAGTCACCCCGTCCATGTTGAATGTTTGACAAAGTTGAACGAACGCTTGGAGGTGAAGGTTCGGATCCTCTTTACCGGTGAAGGGTGAATGTTGCACCATGCGAATTGTTGAGGTCTTGATCTCAACAGCCTTCCGATCTCCGCGAGGTTCAAGATTGGTAGGTCGACGATGTCCGGGGTGCATAGCTCCCCAATCTTGCGCTCCGGCTGCGGTTGTTCTCCCATCGGTAGCGGTGGAAGTCGATTCTCCCTAGGGCTTTGAGGTGGTGATTCCTTTGGAGACTCCGATGATCTCTCGGCCTCCGCTTTTGGATCTGCAAATTCCAGCTTTTTAGCTTGTGCTTCACGTCTCCTTAGCCTGTAAAGTTTTTCTGGATCATCCACAAAATTTTCGGGTTTGTTGGAGAGGTAGCCGTCCATCTCCTGTTAGGGTTAGCAAACAAAATATATACAAAACGGAAATAAAAACAAATCTAAGAAAACTAGGGTTAGTCAAAAACTAGATTAGATTGATTTTGAGGATGATCAAAAGTTAGTAGATGCAAAAAGAAAAACCAAAGGAAAACTAAAAATATTCACAAAAAGCAATAAAAGATCGAATCTTGATCACTTGTTCCCCGGCAACTGTCGGTTTTTTAGACCGGCAACCTACTAAGGGGAGTACCCGAAGTAGATGAATGTGGCCTCGCCGAGATCGGTAACTCGAAGGAAGAGACACGTGGCACACAATTTAGACAGGTTCGGGCCGCGAGGTGCGTAATACCCTACGTCCTGTATGCTGCGTGGCTCTGGATTGATTGGGTGCGATTACAAGATGATGCAATCTTAAGCCGTCAGAGAGAGGGGGGTCCCTGCCTCGCCTTATATAGTCCGGGAGGCAGGGTTACAAGTCGGTTCAGGGAGAGAGTACTAGTCGGGTACGTCTAGGAGTCCTCTATACAGTGCGGGACATGTACAGCTTCCTATCCGGGTACTCCTCCTCTGTAGCCCTTGTGCTTCACGCCATCAGGTGCCGTGCAGCGCAAGTCGAGTAGTCCCAGGGGCCCACCGAGTAGTCGGTCCTGGTACCCACCGAGGTAGTGGGCCCAGGGAGGTCCATACGACAAGCCCCCGAGTACTTTGTAGTCGAGAAGGATAGCTTCGAGTAGTCTTGACGGCCTTAACGAGTAGTCCTCAAGCGTCCCTGAGCGCTACAAGTCAAAAGTCCTCAAGAGTAGTCGAAACATCCCGAGGCTGGAATGTACTCCAGCTGTTATTTGAGCAATCCTGAAGTCTTCTCGAGTAGTCCCAAGCGTCCTCGAGTGCTGCTCTTGAAGGTCTTCAACAATGCCCGTGTTGTCTTGAAGCCGAAACTGATATGGAAGTGCGATTGCAAAATCGCACTCCATATGGAGTAGCCCCCGAGCCTTAGGTTGAGTTGCAGACTCTGGCTGAGGGTCCATCTGAAGTTTTGGCAAGAATATCCTGTGAAATCCGGAGAAAAAACCGAAGGACACGTGGCACGGAGCCCCCGAGCCTTGAGTCGAGTACTTCCTCTCGAATTGAAGGGTCATCTTGTAGAATGTGTCCTGAGTTGCTCTTTGAATCTTGTCGCTACCCAGGTAGTTGAGTAGAAGTAGCCGAGCCCCCGAGACGAGGCATGTCGACTAGTAGAAGTTGGAGAGTCAAGCACCGCCGCTGAGTCAGCCGTGTACAGACTTATCCATCCGGCCGTTGGAGGGGCCGCTGTTGACTTATAAATAGAAGCCGAAACCCTTAGGGTTTTTCACCCACGCATTCGCAGCCATTCCTAGCAGATCGATCCAAAAATCACCGCCAGTGCGCACTGCCGCCGTTGAGAGGATTGTAGATCCGAACGCGCCGCCGTAGGAAGCCACCGCCGTAGCCCTCGAGCGAATGCGATTGAAGACACCGTGCACTTGGAGAATGAAGCCCTCACCATCGAAGACCTCGAAGGCTACCGGTGGGAAGAAAAGGGCTCGCGAGGAGGCCGCCGGATCCGCCGCGGGGACATCGCCGCCGGTGTCTCCGCCGCGACCAAATCCGAATCAAGAATGGAAGAAATCCAAGGCCAAGACCGAAGATCTGCTGGCGCTTCTCAACAGTGGATTCTTGCGGGAGAAGGAGGTTGACATGTGGAGAGCCGCTGCAGGGGATCCGTACCCCATGGAGAAAAGCCCGGACGAGATCCCTATGTTCACCCGGTTTGCGGAGCGAGGGCTGTCTCTTCCGGCCAGCGACTTCTTCAAGGGGCTGCTGGGGTACTACGGCATCGAGTACCTCAACCTCAACCCCAACGGTATCTTCCACACCTCAGTCTTTGTACACTTCTGCGAAGCTTTCTTGGGGATCAAGCCCCATTGGATCCTTTTCCGAAAATTCTTCCGAGTCAAGCCCCAGCCTAGCGCCAACAATCCTCGAGTAGTGGGGGGAGCCGGCATCCAGATGCGAGAAGACACCGCGGAGCAGTACCTCTCGTACAAGCTTATCGACTCCAACCAAGATTGGAAGTCGAAATGGTTTTACATCACCAACCACCACTCGGAGCTGCCGAAGCCAAGCGGGAAGCAGCCGAAGCACCGGCCATGGTGGAACTCGGAGCCAACAATGCAGGAAGGTATCCAGTTGCCCGAGCTGCTGGCGAAAATCAAGGCTTTGAGAGAAGCCGGGCTGAGGGCCGAACATGTGGCCTTCAGCTTCATGAAGCGAAGGGTGCAGCCGCTGATGGCCCGCGACACCCTAGGGTACCAGTACACCGGCGACGACGACACGTCGCGGATGCTCGGTGATGAAGTCGACGACGACGACATCGTTGATAGGCTGGGCAGGATCTTCAAAGACATGCCGGCGTACACGCCGTGCCCTGTGCCCGAGTACTCCGCCGCGCGCCCGCCAAATGAGGTCGGTAGCCGTACCCCTTGTCGAGTCCTCATTACGTAAGGGTAGTCATGCTGACGTATTGTGCTTCTTTGCAGGATGACTTGGTGAAGTTCGTCTCCGAGCCGGCGTCGCCTCCTCAACTTGTCGAGGTCCCAGATGAAGGGAAAGCCAAGGCCAAGGAGCGGCGCGAGGTTGGTGAGGGAGACGACACAGTAGTCGTCGAAGACACGTCCGAAGAGGACGACGATGAGGAGACGCTGCAGGAGCGCTTCCAGCTGCGGTCGAAATTCAGCCGCCCTGGATTGCCTCATATTCCTCTTGTTCAGGATCCGCCGACTAGCCTGGAGGCTAGTTTGCCCGCGCCGCCAAGGAGGCCGCGGAACGTGACCCGCAAGCGCGTGGCCAAGAAGTTGAAGGTCACGGAGACCACGTCCTAGGAGGTAAGCCGTCTTGAATAGGGTAGTCGAGTACTTATGTCTCGATGTTGTACATTAACGACGGAATTCCCTTGCTTGCAGGAAATGCCGCCTTCCGACCCCGTAGAGCAGGGGGACGAAGGCAACTGGGATACGGTGGAGGAGCCAGCTGGGGGTAGTCGTAGCCCAGCCCCCACCGTAGAGGACCTCTTGGCGCAGTTGTCGCGCCAGCCCCCAGTTGCTGAGGGGAGCACAGAACCGGCCACTGCTATTGTTGAAGAAACGGCGGCTACTGAGGCGCGAGAGGAAACGCCTTCCGAAGCTGGACTGGTAGATATTGCCAGCATCCTCGGCGCCCCAACCGTGACGGTAGTCCGGTCGAATTTGTAAGTGGTGATCCTTCCCGAGTAGTACATTAGATTTGGTAGTCGTACTGGGTTGACAACCAGCTTGTGCACTCTGCAGGAAATCGACGGACTTGACCTGGGAGGGAGATGAACCCACCACAGCGGTGGCTGGAGAGGAAACCGCGCCGCCTGCTGAGGAGTCCGCTCCCGCCCCTCAGGCAGAATCCGGGGTGCCGGCTGTGGAAGCTACCTTGCCTGAGGCCAGCATCGTAGAGGGTGAGTACTTTGCTCAAGTGCAAGTAATCCCGAAGAGTAGTCGTAACCGCCATGTATGACTGATCCAGTTGTCCTTTTATTGACAGGTACCGAAGCCGAGGGAAGTGCTATCCCGTCGGCGGTGCCCGTTGAAGATTTGGCACCAGAGACCCAGGGAGCTGCCGAAGGAGCCCCCGAGCAAATGGAGGTGGCGGTTGAAGAAGCCACCGCGACAGCTGGAGGGGGGCGCAACGACGTGCGTCCAGAACCGGCTCTGGAAGTAGTCGTTCGCTCGCCAGAGATCCAGGACGCGGAGCCAATCCGCTCGGCGCCAATGTCCGAAACCGCGACGAGTAGTCGTGGCGGGATCGAGCTGCTGGCGGATGACCTAGTCGATCCAGCGACGGTAGCTCGGCACATGGAGGCAATGCGTCAGGCCGAGCAATGGATGAAGGTGAGTAGTCGACACCCTTGAGTAGTCAATCCTTTAGTGTTGAGTACCCATTTGACATGTGTTGTCTGTGGCAGGATGTCGCGGAGCGGTCTCGGCAGAAGTCTGACATGCTTCAAGGGTACGGCGACACGGTGCTCCGGGCCGAGGCCTTAGAAGAACAGCTCGTGAAGGCCCGGAAGCACGCCGCCGCGATGCAGTCGAAACTGGACACCGCCTTCGCCCAGTATCACAACGAAATCCAAGATATGCAGGCGAAGAGCGACGAGCTGGTGCGGAAGAACAAGTCTCTCCGCAACAAGAATAAAGGTACGCCGTTGCCATGCTGAGTACCCATTGGCAGTGTCTTGGAGGAGTCTGACCCGCTTTGCCTTGTTGATTGCAGAGCTTGAGACCCGCGTCGACCAGCTGAAGGCTTCAGAGACCGACCTGAAGAACCTCTTCTACCGAGAGCAAGAGGCCCACGAGGTACTGGAGTATGATTATAAGCAGCTTGCTTACGAGTGCGACAAGCACATGGAGCTTCGCATTGCGTCGGATCGTGACCTCGTCAACTGCTACAAATCTTTGCAGAAGCTGAACGAGGACTGCGAGAAGCTGCGGGCCCAGCTGAAGGAACTCGAGGAGGCCGCGCTTCCCATCGCGAGGCTACTGGTGCCTCACCCCGGGGGACCGAAGATAGCCCCATTGGTGGACCGGCTGAAGGAAGCCCCGAACCGCCTGGCGACGTACGTGAAGCACCTGGCGAAGTCGATCCCCAACCAGGTCCTGGCGTATATGAAGTCGTACTTCCCAAAAGCTCCTGTTGACGTAGTCGCCGGCGGACTAGCCGCCAACTGCACGGACGATCAGTACACGGAGCTGCTGGAGCAGATGGCGCCCATTGCCGAACAAGTCGCCGAGAAGCTCAACCTCCAGTAGTCCTGTAGGGTTAGCTCGTAGCAGTAATTGTGTATAAACAAAGTTGTAATGAACTTGTTTAAGTATGAATGAAGGAAACTTCCATAAATGAGTACTCGTTATCCCGATCTGTGAGTGCGGAGTCCCATCATGGAGTCGTCGCGAGTAATCATACTCGCCAGTGGTCCCGTTGAGGAAAAGGGACAGTAAAGCAGTTGATAGGTAATCAAACTTTATTACTGAAGAACTACGCCTGGATGGCCAGGGCCGTTGTTACAGAGTAGTCGCCAGGACCCGGAGGCCGCCTACGGCTAAGTAGTGCTAGGGCTTATGGCCGCTTACAGCAGTAGATCCGTTAGTAGCCGCATGGGCTGGATCTAGGAGTGCTTGGTCTCTTAGTAGACCGCTGCTGGAGTCCTTTGTCGCTCGTCACAGCCCAAGATCCGTTAGTAGCCGCGTGGGCTGGATCCTGGAGAGGAGTTGTCCGGAGACTAGGGCCTGGACCTGGAGGCCGCTTACGGCGAAGGGGTCTTTGAGTAGTCGTATAGACTGGAGCCCCCGGTGTAGTCTAGGCGTAGAATCGACAGAGTTGGTCGATGTTCCACGAGTTGTTGATGTCTTCGCCTTCAAGCGTCTGGAGGCGGTAGGAGCCCGGTCCGGTCACCTTTGCAATTGTGAAGGGACCTTCCCAGGGCGAGCTGAGCTTGTGTAGTCCTTCCGTGTTCTGGATGCGGCGGAGGACAAGATCACCAACGTTGAAGGAGCGTTCCTTAACGTTGCGATCGTGGTAGCGTCGGATACCCTCTAGGTACCTTGCTGATTGGACGAGGGCGGCACAGCGAGCTTCTTCGAGTCCGTCGATGTCAACTCGTCTGCTGTCTTCAGAGATGCCTTCGTCGTATTGCTCCACTGCTGGTGAATCCCACATGACATCAGCAGGGAGGATTGCTTCGGAGCCGTAGACCAGGAAGTACGGGGATTGTCCCATTGGCTTGGAAGGTTGAGTACGCAGCCCCCAGAGAGCATTGGGTAGTTCCTTGATCCACTTGCCTCCTTTGGAGTTGGCAGCGTCGTGTAGCCGCTTTTTGAGAGCGTCGAGCACCATCCCATTGGCGCGCTCGACTTGTCCATTGGCCCGAGGATGGGCAACTGAGACATATCGGACGTCGATCCCGCTGTTCTCGCAGTACTCACAGAACTGGTGATTGTTGAAGTTGGAGCCCAGGTCTGTGATGATGCGGTGGGGTAGTCCGTAGCGATTCACGAGTTCATCCAGGAAGTCGAGTACTCTGTCGGCCTTGGGGCATGTAACCGGCTTGACCTCGATCCACTTGGTGAACTTGTCGATGGCCACCAATACTCGGTTGAATCCACCTGGCGCAGTTGGAAGTGGCCCAATCATGTCGAGCCCCCAGCAGGCGAAAGGCCAGGTTGGCGGTATGGTGACTAGCTTGTAGGCCGGGACGTGTTGTTGCTTGGCGAAGTATTGGCACCCTTGGCACCTTCTGACGAGTTCTTCGGCGTCGCCCAGAGCTGTGGGCCAATAGAAAGCCCGTCGGAAGGCCTTGCTGACCAGCGTGCGTGAGGACGCGTGGTTGCCGCAGACGCCTTTATGGATCTCCTCCAAGATGTCCTTGCCTTCTTGTCTGGGAACGCACTACATGAGTACTCCGGAAGATGCGCCCCGCCTGTAGAGCTTGTCTCCGACGAGAACGTAGGACTTGGCACGGCGGATCTGTTGCTCGGCCAAGTTCTTGTCCGAGGGAACCTTCTGCTCGCTGAGGTAGTCGATGAAGGGCTGCCTCCAGTCCACGTCGATCATCATGACCTCCTGGCCAGCCGGGGGATGCGCTGGGTCAATGGTCGGTGGCGCCGGCTCCGGGATGGATGGCGCGTGAAGCTCGTGGACGAAGACACCCGCTGGTACTTGGGCGCGAGTAGAACCAAGCTTCGACAGGACGTCTGCTGCAACGTTGTTGTCGCGGACGACGTGGTGGAACTCGAGACCATAGAACTTGTTCTCGAGCTTGCGGACTTCTAGGCAGTAGGCGTCCATGTTCTCCTTGTTGCGGTCCCAGGACTTGTTGACTTGGTTGATGACCACTGCGGAGTCGCCGTAGACTAGTAGCCGCATGATGCCCAGTGAAGCCGCGAGGAGGAGCCCGTGTAGCAGAGCTTCGTACTCGGCTTCGTTGTTTGAGACCTTCCAGAAGATCTGCAGGACGTACTTGAGTTGTTCGCCCGTTGGAGAGATCAAGAGTACTCCTGCACCTGCGCCCTCGAGGTTGAGTGAGCCGTCGAAGTACATCACCCAGTGCTCTGGGCGCTTGGTTGGAGTAGGTAGTTGATTCTCCCGCCACTCCGCCATGAAGTCGACTAGTGCCTGCGACTTGATGGCTGTGCGTGGCTTGAAGTCGATGTTGAGGGCGCCGAGTTCGACTGCCCATTTGGAGATTCTTCCTGTAGCATCTTGGTTCCGCAAGATGTCACCGAGCGGGTAGTCGGTGACGACGGAGATCGAGTACTCCTGGAAGTAGTGTCGTAGCTTCCGCGAGGTGATGAGCACTGCGTACAGAAGCTTCTGTACTGGCTGGTAGCGTGCCTTGGATTCTGATAGGACCTCGCTGACGAAGTAGACTGGACGCTGGACTGGATAGGCGTGGCCGTCTTCCTGCCGCTCGACGATGATGGCAGTACTGACCACGTGAGTAGTCGCAGCGAGGTAGAGCAGTAGCTGCTCGCCTTTACGAGGAGCTGTGAGGACTGGTGGCTTCGATAGGAAGTCCTTGAGCTGGGCAAGGGCTTGGTCCGCCTCTGGAGTCCACACGAACTTCTCTTGGTGTTTGAGTAATTTGAAGAAGGGGAGCCCCCGTTCTCCAAGCTTCGAGATGAATCTGTTCAAGGCCGCCATGCACCCGGTCAGCTTCTGCACGTCTTTGATGCACGTGGGAGCTTTCATGCTGGTGATGGCGGAGATCTTCTCGGGATTGGCTTCGATGCCGCGATGGCTGATGATGAAGCCGAGTAGTTTGCCCGACGGCACGCCGAAGACGCACTTGTTCGGGTTGAGCTTCCAGCGGTACTCGCGTAGGGATGCGAAAGTCTCTTCAAGATCGTCGATGAGCGTGCTGGAGTTTCTGGTCTTGACGACCACGTCATCCACGTAGGCTTCGACGTTCTTGTTGAGTTGCCTCTTGAAGCAGGCCTGGATAGCTCGTTGGTATGTAGCGTCGGCGTTCTTCAACCCGAAGGACATGGTCGTGTAGCAGTACGCGCCAAACAGGGTGATGAACGCGGTCTTCTCCTGGTCTTCTTCCTTGATCGCGATCTGGTGGTACCCGGAGTAGCAGTCGAGGAAGCAGAGCAGGTCGCAGCCCGCCGTGGAGTCGATGACTTGGTCAATCCGCGGCAACCCGAAGGGGTCCTTGGGGCAGTGCTTGTTGAGGTCGGTGTAGTCGACGCACATCCTCCACTCGTTCGAGTTCTTCTTGCGGACGAGGACGGGGTTGGCGAGCCACTCAGGATGGAAAACTTCTCTGATGAAGCCAGCCGCGAGTAGTTTGGCGAGTTCCTTCTTGATGGCGTCCCGTCTGTCGTCGGCGAAGCGGCTGAGGTGTTGTCGCTTCGGGGTAGCTTTAGGATCGACGTTGAGTGAATGCTCAATCAACTCCCTGGGCACCCCTGGCATGTCCGCTGGTTTCCACGCGAAGATGTCGCGGTTAGCCCGGAGGAAGTTGATGAGCGCGTCTTCCTATTTGGGGTCGAGGCCCGCCTCGATGGTGGTGGTCTTGCTGCTGTCGCCTGTCCCGAGGTCAATTGTCTTGACCAGAACCTCCTCGGCAGGCTGAGGCTTGCTAGCTTTATCCGACTTCTCTGGGATGTCGAGTTCGCTTGGGGCAAGCTTCTTCGACGCAGCATAGATCTCCATCATTGCATTGGGTACTTGATTTGTGGAGGCGATCTCCACAGCTTCCGTGTCGCAGTCGTGCGATATCTTCAAGTCCCCCTGCAGCGAGAGTACACCTGCTGGACTCGGCATCTTGAGTACTAGGTAGGTGTAGTGGGGTACCGCCATGAACTTGGTGATGGCCGGTCTGCCGAGGATGGCATGGTAGGATGTCTCGAAGTCCGCGACTTCGAACTTGATGTACTCGGTACGATAGTTGTCCCGAGATTCCCCGAAGGTAACTGGCAGGACCACTGAGCCCAGTGGAATAGCCGCATTTCCGGGGACGATGCCGTAGAAGGGCGAGGTGCTCTTGGTGAGCATGTGGGTGATGTCGAGCTTCATCTTCTTCAAGGTTTTGGTGAAAAGGACGTTAAGCCCGCTTCCACCGTCGATGAGGACCTTGTTGAGCTTGGAGCCCGCGACCACCGGCTTCAGGACGAGTGGGAAACGCCCTGGTTCGGAGAAGCTAGTCCATTGATCCGCGCGGGAGAAGGTAATGGGTACCTCCGACCACCTGAGGGGGGTCGGGACCGCTGGTTCAATGCTCATGACTTCTCGACGGGTAGCCTTTTGGACCCGTCTGCTGGGTAGCCCGCCGAAGAGGACGTTCACCGTCTTGTCGGGTTCCTGGAAGTCGCCATTGCCTTCGTCGATCTTCTTCTTGCCTTTCTTATCATGAGGGTGCCGTGGCTCCGGAGTATCCTTGAGTGCTCGCCTGAGTTGGTAGCACTGCTCGGTGGTGTGGTTGCCGTCCAGATGCCACGGGCACTTCTCCTTCAGCAAGTCTTTGAAGCCGCCGGAGGTCTTCTTCGAGTTCTCCTTCGCAGGGCGCTGGATAGCCGCGACAGTGTTGTCTGGCTTGCGCTTGCGGTTGGGACCCGAGTAGTTGTTGTTGTTGCGACCGCCTTCGTTCCCGTTGTTGCTGCTGCCGCCGCCCGTGTTCTGCTTGCTCTTGCCACGGATGGCGTCGTACTTGGCGTTGGCCTTGTCTTCTTCATCGGCCCAGGACGTGATCATGTCCTTGAGGTGGGTGATGGAGCTTGGGCGGCGACGGCCGAAGTCTTCGAAAGTGCGACGGAGGTAGAGACCGTCTTGGAAGAGGTCGATGACTTCTTTGTCAGAGACATCGACTACTGTGGCGCGCTTGTCGAAGAAACGCCGCATGTACTTGCGAAGGGTCTCGCCTTGTTCCTGCTTCACCATAGCTAGGTCCATGCGAGTACCCGAGCGGCCCATAGCGCCCGCGAAGTTGCTGGTGAACTGCTCCTTCAGCTGGTCCCACTTGTCGATCGAGTACTTCTCAAGTGACTCGAGCCATGTAAGCGGTGCCTGGTCCAGACAGAAGGGGAAATATAGGCACTTGGTGTCGTTGTTGCCACCAGCGTTCTCGATGGAGAGGGCGTAGCATCTGAGCCACTGCACAGGGTCTTGCTTCGCGTCGTACTTGGTGATTCCCAGAGGCTTGAATTTCTCTGGGAGGAGGAGGTTGTGAAGTCGCGCAGAGAAGGCAGGGAAGCCGTCATTGTCGCCTGACGTGGAAGCCTTCTTGCGCCGTAGTTCTTCAATCTTCTGGCGGACGTCGAAGCCGCCCTGAGAGGCTCCGGAGGCGTGGCTATTCGCGTGGCGTCGGCCGCCGCGGTCGCCTCCGCCACCGGCCCTTCTATTGGCCCCATGGTTGGAGCTTCCGCCGTCGCTGCCTCCGCCGCCAGGGTCGCGATGAGGGACGAACTCACGGTCGCCGCCCGCAGCTGCAGCGCTGTTGCCACCTTGAGAGGGTCCGCCGGCCGTTGCACGAGTACGGTTGGGATTGGCCGGCAGCTCAGCTCGAGTACGGTTACGACCGAGGTCCGCGCTGCGACTTGTGGCTTCGTTATCGCGATTCCTGGCGGGGGGCGGCTGAGCGACCCTGTTGTCAGCTCGCATGAAGTAAGCGTCTTCTGCAAGCTTGGCGATGACTTCTCCTGCACGCATCCCCTGAGCTTGGCGTGCGATCACTGTGATCGACATGAGGCATTGCTCCGGGGTAGTGTGTACCCTACTCTCGACTTGGTCGAGAGCCTCTGCGAGGTTGCGGATGGGGAGGTTGTCTCGAAGACGCCGGCGTCGTTCGTTCCGCTTTCTGTTACACTCACGTCGAGCGTCCCTGTTGGCGTCAGTCTCATCCGCGGGTGCGTCGGCAGACAACTCGTCTGCGGAGATGTCTTCGAGGTATCGGTCGCTTGCTGTCCCTGAGGGTCCTGGCGTGTTGCCGGCAGCCATGAAGACTTGGCGGTCGAGGTTGCCAAGACTGGAGTCAGAACTCGCCACCTCCGTTGGGGTGTACTCCTCAGCTCGAGCGAGTGACGTTCCCTCCTGGAAGGGAAGCGAGTCGAGGTAGGCGACGTAGCGTGAGTTCCCGTTCGTCAGGTCAGCAGGCTTGCGGTCTGGCCAGTAGACAAATCTTCCGGCGTGTGTAGATGTTATGACCAAGCCGGCGGCGGGTCCTGACAGGGGTTGCTCTGTGGAGTTGTTCTCGGACTCGGGATCCTCTGGGTCTGACCCAAAGTCGAACTCGTACGCGGAGTCCGAGTAGAAGCCGAAGAGGAGGTTGGAGTCCGAGGCGTGGCCGGGAGCGGTGTCGGAGTCCGAGTTGTACTCGGGTACGGGCTCCTTGCCGGCCCGGCGTGTAGTGGGAGCCTTCGTGTGGGCCCTGCTGACGTTGCGGGGGCCACGCGTAAAGTGCTCGTGGGGTGGGGAGTCCACATGCGATGGCTGAGTTGCCGGCTCGCATACGATAGCCCACGGGGACATCGAGCCCGAGTTGGAGGCGGATCCAAGCTCGAAGTCGGCGTGTTGGTCGAAAAGCGAAATTTCGCCGAATTTGCCGGCGAGTTCGCCCGTGACTACTCCGGGAAGTGTCACGAGGCCGGTCTCCGGGTTGGGCGGCATGGTGAGGCGGCGTTGGAAAGATCCGGCGCCGTCAGCAGTGCAGACCCAGGCACCGAAGACGAAGGTGTCGCCGTGGTTGAAGGCGACGGTTGGCTTGATGTAGACGGAAGCCGTCGAGTTTGCCATGAGATCTTCGGCGAGTTCCCCTACCTGGCGCGCCAGCTGTCGGTGTTTTAGATCGGCAACCTACTAAGGGGAGTACCCGAAGTAGATGAATGTGGCCTCGCCGAGATCGGTAACTCGAAGGAAGAGACACGTGGCACACAATTTAGACAGGTTCGGGCCGCGAGGTGTGTAATACCCTACGTCCTGTATGCTGCGTGGCTCTGGATTGATTGGGTGCGATTACAAGATGATGCAATCTTAAGCCGTCAGAGAGAGGGGGGTCCCTGCCTCGCCTTATATAGTCCGGGAGGCAGGGTTACAAGTCGGTTCAGGGAGAGAGTACTAGTCGGGTACGTCTAGGAGTCCTCTATACAGTGCGGGACATGTACAGCTTCCTATCCGGGTACTCCTCCTCTGTAGCCCTTGTGCTTCACGCCATCAGGTGCCGTGCAGCGCAAGTCGAGTAGTCCCAGGGGCCCACCGAGTAGTCGGTCCTGGTACCCACCGAGGTAGTGGGCCCAGGGAGGTCCATACGACAGCAACGGTGCCAGAAAAAGGGGCTTGTTGACGGTGTATATGCGTATCAAACTTCGATTGGACTTGCAAGCGGACAAGTCATCCGTCGTAGTCAAGGGACCCTTCTTCCCTCAAGTGTGAACCCAAGGTATCGAATCCGTGGAACAAATGTGTGATGCAAAATCCTACCTATTAAAGTCGAGAACACTTAGATCTTCAAAAGAGAATCCTATGCATCTAATCTAAAGAGCATCATAAAAACGAATCTAATCTATGAAAGCCGGAGGTAGCAAGAGATAGAGAGGGGTAGGTAAAACCAATCTAGAGAGATTGGATCAAGATTTTGTTGAAGTTCCGAGCAAAGAAGAAGTAGCCAAGTTGAATCTCATAAAAAGCATCTTTAAATCACGGTTTCCCGTCCGACTTCGAAAACGCCCGCCTTTTGGAGCCACTGTTCTGTCACAACGCACTCCTATTCGTGCGGGTTAGTCTAGGGCGAGTCCAAATGACAAGTTGAAATCTCCCGGAAGGTCAGGCATGCACCTCTAGCCACCACGGCTACAAGAACACCCTCTATGATCTATCTCGAGAATAGATCTTAAAGTAAGAAAAGCCGATTGAGATCAAAATCGTAGGAGAAACACTCGATCGCTAGAAATTGGATTGCAACTTGATAATTCAACATTGTACATGATATATAAACAAGATCAGCATCGAGATCCTACCTTGATCTTGCTTCTAGCTCCTGGAACTCCGACGTGGTCTTCCTTGCAAGGTTCCCACGTCGGCTAGGGAGACCCTAGACAACAGCTCGACCCTCTCCTCTCCGGAATGGTGTCCCTCTCTTCTCTGCTCCTCGGCGGTGAATGACGAATGAGTTGATGCGTGGCTCTCGGCCTCGGGGCTATAAATAGTCTGAATGGCGGCTAGGTCAAAGGGGGTCACGACTGGGCCCTGAAATGGGCTGGGCCGACCGGCCTGGGCCGGCCGGCCTGGGCCCACTTTGTGGCCTCCTTCGCTGGTGTTGCTTCTCGAGTCTTCTAGAGTATTCTCCCTTCTGCATGTGGGCCCTTGACGTCAGTTTCTCCGTGGTTTAGATGAAGCTCCTTGTCCCGCAAGATTTAGCACTTTCTGTTCAGGTCCTCAGAGTTTTCCGTCTTCATGGGTTGGTACTTGGGCTTCTTGGAGTCATGTTCACTTCATTGCTTGACTTGTACCGGGCTTCGAGGTCTTGTCACGAGGTGCTTGATGAACTATACTCGGAAGTCTTGCTTTCAACGCTAAATTCCTGCATAAACATTAAACTCCAAAACCGACATGCACAAACGAACTTGTTATACCAAGGGGGTTAGTACCAATGGATAAGATATAAAATTCATGCCAACACCGAAGGTAAACTCATGGCTAGGTTGACGGAAATTCACCGTCAACACCGCGGAGTACTCCGGCACGGGACATGGCGTGAACGCGGGCATGTCCTTGAAGATCTTCCCTAGCGGTTCGATGATCACGTCATATTCAACCTCCTCACCGGGCATCCGAGAAGAATCTTCATCGTCGGTGTACTCGTAGCTGAGATGGTCTCGTGCCATCAGCGGCTACACTCTCCTCTTCATGAAACTGAAGGCCACATGCTCGGCTCTCAGTCCGGCCTTCCTCAAGGCCTTGATCTTCTCCAGCAGCGTGGGTAGATGGAGGCCTTCCTGCATGGTGGGCTCTGAGTTCCACCACAGCGCATGCTTCGGCTGGTACCCGCTCGGCTTCGGTAGCTCCGGGTGGTGGTTGCTGATGTAGAACCATTTCGACTTCCAATCTTGGTTGGAGTCAATCAGCTTGTACGGCAAATACTGCCCGGCGGCATCCTCGCGCATCTACACCCCGGCACCTCCAACTACTCGGGGGTCGTCCGTGCTCGGCTGGGGCTTCAGCCAGAAGAACTTCCGGAACAAGATGCAGTGGGGCTTGTTCCCCACAAACGCCTCACAAAAATGAACAAAGATGGAGACATGGA
Organism: Cenchrus fungigraminus; assembly: GCA_036936925.1. Lineage (NCBI taxonomy): Eukaryota > Viridiplantae > Streptophyta > Magnoliopsida > Poales > Poaceae > Cenchrus > Cenchrus fungigraminus. Next base: position 69,912,571 of record CM072768.1, on the reverse strand, counting down.
AGATACCATTGGGGTTGAGGTTGAGGTACTCGATCCCATAGTGCCGAAGCATCCCCTTGAAGAAGTCGCTCATAGGCAGTGTGAGTCCGCGCTCCACGAATCGCGCGAACATCAGGATCTCATCTGGATTCTTCTCCATTAGGTACGGATCTCCAGTGGCGACGCGCCACAGATCCATCTCCTTCTCGCGGAGGAAGCCACTGTTGACGAGGGCAAGGAGGTCCTCTGTCTTCAACTTCGCCTTTTTCCACTCCTTCGCCGGATTCGGTGGGGTGGAGGGGGGCGGCGACGATGACGACGACTAGCCGGCGTCGCTGGACTCATCGTGGCTCCTCTTCTTCGAAGCGCCCATCTTTGTGCTCTTCGCTGGCGAAGCCTCCATCCTCCCAGTCAGAGTGTTTTCACTCGCATTCGCTCGGGGGCTGCGGGGGAGGGTGGACTACGATGACGGTGAGGAAGTAGATCCAATCTACTCAGCGGCGGCGGCGGCAGCAGCAGTGAAGGGGGGAGGCTCTTCAGATCTAATCGCGAAGAAATGCAACTGCTGGAAGTGAAAAACCCTAAGGGGTTCCCTATTATTTATAGGCCACCGGGCGACTCAGTTCCGAGCAGGTGGCTAAGTTCCAGGCAGTTGACTCAGCGCGGCGGGCTGACTCTTCATCTTCCAGTACTCGAAGCTCTCCATCTCGGGGGCTCGACTTCGATCGTCGGAATCTGTGGGTTGCACCAGATCAAGGATGCACTTCGAACACATTCTACAGTCAAGATGACCCTTCAATTCGAGAGAAGTACTCGACTCAAGGCTCGGGGGCTCCGTGCCACGTGTCCTTCGGTTTTTTCTCCGGATTTTTCGGGATAAGATTGACCCTCAGCTTGAATCTACAATTTGACCTAAGGCTCGGGGGCTACATTCCATATGGAATGCGATTCTTCGAATCGCATTTTCCATATGGTTTTTCGTCAAAACATCACGAGTACTATTGAAGACCTTCGAGAGAAGCACTCGGGGACACTTGGGGACTACTCGAGAAGAATTCAAGACTACTCAAAAATTAGCTGGAGTACCTTCCAGCCTCGGGATGATTCAAGCATTCTTGAGGACTTTCGGCTTGTGGAACTCGGGGACGCTCAAGGACTACTCGCCAAGGCCGTCAAGACTACTCGAAGACATCCTGCTCGACTACAAAGTACTCGGAGACTTGTCGTATGGACATCCCTGGGCCCACAACTCAGACGGGTACCAGGACCAACTACTGCTTGGGCCCCTGGGACTACTCGACTTAGGCTACATGGTGCAAGACGACGTGGAGCACAAGGCAACCAGAGGGCTAGTACTCGGTTAGGAAACTAGGCATGTCCGGATCCATGTAGAGTACTCCTAGTGGTGTATGACTAGTACTCTCCCTCCTAAACCGACTTGTAACCCTGCCTCTCGGACTATATAAGGCGAGGCAGGGACCCCTATCTATCTATCCGCGTCATCTTGCAAACACACCCAATCAATCCAGAGCCACGCAGCATACAGAACGTAGGGTATTACGCACCTCATGGCCTGAACCTGTCTAAATTGTGTGCCACGTGTCTCTCATTCGAGTTCCCGATCTCAGCGAGGCCACAAACGTCTATATCAGGTACTCCCCTTGGTAGGTTGCCGGTCTAAAACACCGACAGAGGGGGCGCGTACCGGCCAGCAACGGCGCTACACAGGCCGAGTGAGGGCCGCTGCAACCCCGGCGGTGTGGCTGTGCTGGGACATGAGGCCTCTGGCCATCTGATGTCATCCCCATCGATCTCGCACATACAAGCAGATCCGGTGACGCACGCACGGACCGACTGCGGATCCCCTTCTCATCACTCCTCGTCGCCACAGGGCCACGGCGACTGCGGCCGCCAGCTATGGTGGTGACCCCGCTGCCTATCAACGAGGAGAGTCTATACAGGTAGCACCCTGCAGCCACACTCCTCTTCCTTCTTTGCCTAGATGGAGGCAAGCTGGCCATGGGAGGCCGCTTCAGACCACATTGAGGGCCTGTTTGGGAGGGCTCCGGCTCCGGCTCCACGAGCGGCTCCAGGCGGAGCCCTCCCAAACGGTTGTTTTGGCCCCAGCTCTAGGTGCGGAGCCCCGCGAATCCCACTGACTGGAGCCCTTTTGGCCGCGCGGAGCCACAAAAGAGTGGCTCCACCCGGCTCCGGGTCACCTTTTCCAGGTCTACCCTCAGGCGGGCACGGGCAGGACTGCGGGAGTGGCCGGCGGGGCGCGGTCGGGCGGAGTCGCCGGCGGGGCTTGGCGGGGCGCGATGGAGTTCTCGGTGGAGCGGGAGGAGGTGCAGGCGGGGCGCGGCTGGGCGGAGTCGCCGGCGGGGCGCGGCGGAGTCCCCGGCGGAGCGGGAGGAGGCACAGGTGCCGTCCCGCTCCCCGCCGCCGGAGCAGGCCGCCTTGAGCTCCACGCGCCGGGATCGAGAGAGAGAGGGGCCGGCCGGCCGGGGAAAGAGAGAGAGGGGTCGAGAGAGATCGAGAGGGAGAGAGTGGCCGGGGTAGGTAGAGATAAGGTTTGGGTTTTATTGTTTTGCCCCTTTCTTTTTTCATATTTATTATTCAGTCCCTGGAAGTTCTTTGTTGTCACATTTTAATCCCTAAAACTTATTATAGTGAAATATAGCGAAGGGTAATTTAGACATTTTACAACATCATTCCAACAGGTGAAGCCGTTTTGCCAAACGTTTCCAAAAACGGCTTCAGCTCCATCAGAAAAGCCGCTCCACCGGAGGAGCCGGAGCCGTTTTTGGAGGAGCCGGAGCCCTGCCAAACAGGCTCTGAATCGAGGGAAAAGGAGCTCAAGGTAATCAGTTTTGTTTCCGATTGGCTTGCTTTACCTTGGTTGTGGATGAAATGTGTAAAAAAATTGTTGATTTTTTTGATTTTGCAGCGCAGATGCTTGGTCAGTAGCCGCCGGCCGCACCTGTTAGGTCTCCCCTTCTGCGAGGTTGCCCCCAAGTCGCTGTGCTGGTTGGAATGCTCTGGATCGAGGCTACTTGCTGCATCCAGCCTTCGGATGGGAGCCGTTTCCTGCCGCTGGGAGAAGCCAGGGACCTTTTGCTTGCTGTGGGCATCTCCTTCCTGCCGCAGGTTCGTTCGCATGACTGAAACAATTAGGTGCAGGGTGTGTGTGATGTCGTCAATGTGGCTGATGCACATTTGAGCAGACACTTATCGAGATGAGTATGCTTATATGGTAATTCTCATGGTCAGGTGCAGATTATTGGGGGATGCAAGTGCAGCTGCTGCAGACACCGTTCCTTGAATTTTTTCCCACAGCTTGCATCTTGCATTTTATCAAAATGTAAGTTCATTCTCTTGCCGATCAAGAGAATTAGCATGCAAATTGCCTTTGATTTCTATTTTTGCATCTTCTGTTCCTGCTAGCAGCTAGCGTCCAACTTCCTACGTGTGTGAGCATTTGATCAATTATTATAGTTCTAATATTGGATAAATCATTTTAGTGATAATAGTCTAGGCATACAAATTATTATAGTTCCAATATTGGCATCACGGCTTGCTTTAGAGCCTTCCTGCGTCTAGACTACGTTTAGAGATATGCTTTGCCTGCGCCTAATTATCTACTATTTGTTGCGGCTGTAGTTTTGCTATGCTGGAGATGGCGTTGGTGGGCTTTCCACGTCCTCTCACAAGGCGTCTGAGATGATCAGGCTCAGGTTTTCCTACCAACCGTATCTATTGTTCTACATAGATTCTGTAACTTGAGATGACTGGTATTGGAATTTAGGATAAGAGTATTTGTTTGGCACTGCGTTTTGGAGAGTAAACCTTTAAATCCATACTAATTTGCAACTTGATTTAAGCGAAGTTATCTAGACAACCTATTTTGGTGCTTTGACCTAATATACTGGTCCTGATGCATTGCACTGTACCATGCTTGATGTGCAGCGATGCTATCCGGCTGAACTTTGGAAACTAATTATCAGGCTTGCTTTGTTTTGTTTTCGATTACTTTTATGCAGAATGTATGGAATCTAATATTCCCTCCCTATCTTGCTGACCTCTCCAATTGTAGGTTACATGTCTTTTATATGACAACAATAATATCATTTATGCTTAACATATTATTTTTTGTTGTAGGTTCACGTGTCATGGAAGAAGTAATGCATAATGCTATGGTGCATACTTTTTTTTTGACTATGTGCAATATTAAAACATTGTGGGAAGAATTGGAATAATCTTCACTTGGTGTAATAAACCATATCCATTAAATAGCAGGATTGGAATTATAGTTTCATAAATGTATATGTTTTTCTAGATAACTATATGAACATGATTGGCCTTTTGTCACACCATGAAAATTCATGTTCTTGAGTTGACAGCTATAATAGGTGTGTATGCATCAATCATATGAAGTGATTGTTGCTCTTATGTTTGCTTATATTTGATTGTTCACATAGTAGGTACTCATATGCTGTAATTCCATGCTTATATTGTATCTCATGTGCTTTTGTATAGTACTCATGTTTTTATTTTCATTCAGTCCTTACCATTTACTTATATACATTCTAGGGCGCGCAATGCGCGCCGGCCGTTCTAGTAGGATTGAGAGACAAGATGACATGAGAGTTCATGAGCAAGATGCAAGGAGGTTTATTATTGATCTTTGTAAAACAATTTTTCTTCATCCCCCTCTTTATTTTCAAAATTCCTGAGATTTCTTTAAAAGTTGAGGGCATGATTAATTACATGTGGAAAGAGCTTAAATGATATCTACCATCCATAGAGATGAAAGCTAGTTACATTATGGAACTTTGACAAATATACACTTGGAGAGCATTATGTTTCTCATGTATGATCAAGTGCAGGGTACGATCATTGGAAGGCAATACTGACATCCATTAAAGACTTACTCGAGGACGAGCAAGGTTTAAGCATGGGGTATGTTGACGGTCGATTTCGGTCAACCAAGAGCACTTGTTACACTTTGGTTTGAGCTTTGAATTATAACTAACCCGCCACTAGGCATACTAATGATGTAACAAGTTTACACTTGCATGTGGTTTTTGGAGTATGTTGTTTACGCAGGATTTAAGTGCCTAAATGAGGACTTTTGGGTAGGGTTCATCGAGCACTTTATGAGAAGATCACGAAGCCCGGCACAAGTCGAGAAACAAAGTGAACATGACTCCAAATGACCCGAGGACCGAAGCATGAAGCTGTGAAACTCCAAGGACCTAGACAGAAGATGCGGGAGTTCGCACGCCAAGTACTCTTATCCAAACCGCGAGGAAAACGACGTCAAGGACCCACATGAAGTTCAGCAAATATTCAAGAAAGTGCGAGAAGTGTTGTGGAGGAAGAGAGGTCCGAACCGGGCCGAAAAGGGCCTGGGCTGGCTGGCCCATACCGACCGGCCTACCCCCTTTCAGGCTCGGTTCGCGACGCCCTTTGACCTAGATGCTCCTCGGCTTATTTATAGCCCCTACCTCCGACGACTGCCGCATCCATTCATCGGAGAGCCGCCGAATTGAGGGATACACACCGAAGGAAGCTGTCGCCACCGCGAGTCCTCGACGTTGCCTAGGAGATGGCTTAGGCTAGACCCTAGCTGTCATGGTTGGCCCTGCGTGGTGAAGCCATGGTGGAGTTCCAGAGCCATGCATGCCTTGGATTCATCAAGGCACATGTACTTTTGACGGTGATATCAATCTAATCTTGTCTCTACTTTTGATCTACTTTGATGCATGCCTTCTCTCATTCATGTGTGTAGCTAGCATATGACCTTAGTAGGAATAGATCTAATCTATGTCTTGCGGATTCATCGAAGTGGTGCACGGACTTACGAGTAGTCGTTCGGTGTTGATTACCTTGCGTAGTGATAGTACGATATAGGGAAAGCACCGAACAAACGTGTAATGGATATCTCCTTATCATGGTATGAGCTTTAGGTTAGTTTATCGCTTCTGTCAGAGTTGCAACTAGGAGACGGTAGGCTCGTGCTACCATTTTGTCGTGTTACCTTTTGGCTATCGAATGTGATCCATACATCCACCCATGTTTGTATGTTAAAACCCTTTATGCAATCTATGCTTCATGTAGGTTAGTTCAATAGATTAGATGGTAAACCCTAGGTAGTTTGCTTCCGATCCACTGATTGATACCTTGGGTCATCCCCGAGTGAAGAAGGGCAACACGTGATCCGTACGCTTGCGAATCGAAACACGACACATGTTTCAACCGTCAACAAGCACTTCTTCACGAGGTCTGAGCGCAGCCTTACTACCAGTCTACTAAGAATGAAATTATGTGGAAATATGAGGTTGAGTGCAAGGGGAAAATGTGTTTAGGCCCATCGCGTGAAAAGACGCAGCAAGTGTGTGAACTTGGCAACCAAATCTACAGATGCTCTTGCCGGAAGCTGCAACTACTACACACCCCCTGCACATATGTGATCGTTGTATGTTATGAAATCCAAAATTTCAGCCATTGTAGGTACGTGCCTTGGTACTACGAGAAGGAAACTGTTCGGAACACTTGGAACCGAACAATTGAGGGCTACCTCGTGCAGGGTAGTTTTACTGAGAACCCCAAGGAAAATACTATGCACATACCAGATCCAGATCCAGAAATGTGCCAAGGTGTTGGAAGACGAAACAAGAAGAGGATTAGGAACAACATGAACGAAGCAGAAGCTGGAGCTGCAGTAGTGATGTGCTACAAGTGCCACAACACGAGCCACACGTACAAGAGGTGCACAGCTCCAAATTATGCTTGCAACGCACCAAATATGTCCAATGTGGGTGCATAATCACCTTCAGGACTCCCAAACCCCAACCGGTCATAGAAACAATGGACGAGGACGTGGACACAGACATGGACGTGGGTGTAGCAACAATGCAGGATTCATAGGATCATAGTTGCTTGTAACATTAGGACATTTAATTTCGGAATTTTTAATATTTCAACTAATATTTCCTGTACGAACTTATGCATGGTATTGTATTGTAATAATTGAACCACTATTTCGTGTTGTCTCAATTATTCTGTTTCATTTGTATTATTTTGCCTATGATTGTTCTCATCTTGTTTTGTAGGTTTGCAATGGCTTCCTCAGGTCCTGAGTTGAACTTGAAGTTGCTCACCAAGAGGAAGGACAATGTCGAGGTGCCAAAGGGGATCGACACTCCTATGTGCTTCTGCAGTGACAACTGCAGGCTTGTCAGGTGCATGATTCTCGGGTATGCCTACAAGATGAGGTTCTTCATGTGCGCCAACTATGCGCACGACCTGATCAAGCTATTCGACCGCAATGTTAGAGCCAAAGTAAGGACTTACTACATTTCTTGATTATTCATTTTTCATTTTTGTTTTATTATTTGATGGCATGTCTTTGGAAAAAGGCTCCACCTCCTCTTTGTGATTTCATGCAGTGGCTAGATATCGAGCAGTCTGACTTCAACAAGAGGTACGTCGAGGGGGCGGGCCGTGATGCAAGGGAGAGGTGGTTCCGCATGGTTGAGTGGGAAAAATGAGAGGAAAAAAAGGAAGGAGGAGTAGAAGGAAATTTGCCATCGCCAGGAGATGAGAGAACGTGAAGTGGCCCAGGCTCGTGAAGCAGATAGAGAGAGGAAGAAGGAGAGGGCTCGCCGGGCTAAGGAAGCTGGACCGGATGCCATCAGGAAGGGGAAATACCCCTGTTGTACTCAGTAGACCTAGAGTATTAGTCGGACTGTATCAAATAATTCTAGATTTAATGACATCGTCAATTAGGGTCGGTTTGTATCCTTAAGAACTTTAATCGAACTGCATTAGAGTGTTTTTTCTCCGTTATGTGTGTTTCGTTAGAGTGACTGCCATATACAGAGTCGGCTGTGTTTCCTCCGAGTCACTGCTGTGTTCCCCTCCCACAGATTGACTGGCCCACAACGCGACAGTGTCCTAGTACTAGGGTGTATTTTCTCTGAGTCACTGCTTCGTTTCCCTTCCCACGGATTGAACGACCCACCACTCAGCCAGCCTTCTTCTTCTGCCTATACGTACCACCATTCACTTCATTGCCTTCTTCTCATAGCATTCAAAAATAATTTCCTGGAGTTTGGATGAACACGGTTTCGATCATGAGTTGTGGCATCAGCAATCTCCAGATTTCGAAGCCAATTTCTCACTGAAAGGCAAGAGTGACTTCAGTTCGATGCGTGAAGTTAGAAGCTATGCACTCAAGCAAACAGTGATGTGGCCTAGGTGTTCACATGGTGAGTTTTGCGTGATGCAAGTCTACGAGGGATGGAACAACTCCGGTCGTCGCTTCTGGTACTGCCCATATGAATGGGTAAGCAATGTCCATGAAATTGGTTCATCATCTTTCTTTGGTTTGCTAACGTTTTCTTGCATTTTGCAGTACTCCACCCAAACAAAGAACTGCGGTTTCTCGCAATGGGTAGATCCACCAGCTATTCGCCCTATCAACAGTACATCGACTACCTCGAGGACGTCGTCATCTACAACCTGAAGCGAGAGCTGTTGGAGGCACTAGCTTCTCCAGATCCATCGTCTAGCACAGAAGACGACCGATGCTGCAAATGTTCGACCTGTACTTGTGAATGCCACAAGAAGATCAGCTCCCCCGGAAAGATTGGTCCCCTCCACCTCCACCTCCACCCCCCACTTGGGTACTGCTACATGCCGTCGCAACACTCCGGCGGCTCTATGCTCTCCAGGCAAATTCTCGTACAACTAGATTAATTAGGCATGTTGTAATCAAATTTCTAAATTCCCCGAGGCATGTTAGGACTACGTAAGGCGCATTGTTACGTTAATAAAAGTGTCGTACATGCCATTGCAAAGGTATGTGTTTTATTATCTAAATTTAGAAAACAACCGCCATGGCGGACGGTGATTGGGCGGTCAACCGCCGTGGGCCACGGCGTTTGCATGGCCGCTGCCTACCGCCCCCGGCACCTGCAACCACCATTGCCAACCGCCGTAGCCCACGGCGGTTTGGCTAACCACCGTGGGCTACGGCGGTTAGTGCCGCCATGCCTGCAACCGGCCTAGCACTGCAACCGCCGTGGGTGAGGACGGAGGTAGTTTAGTTTTGCTAAATTTTGAAATGATAGTATATTTTTCCAAAATGAAAAAAATAAATTAAAAGAAATTCCTCCAACGCTGCCGCCTGCGGGCGCGCGTGCTGGTTGGTCTCGCCGCGGGCGCCTCCGCAGCCGGAGGCCGCACGGGCGGTGCCGGCCCGCCGGCTGCCTATAACCCTGATTCATCCCCTCCAAACATCGGTAGCAGATTCAAGCATCTCCCTCCCCACCACAACCCACCCTCCCTTTCCCCATTCCCCCTCCCAAATCGGAAGAGCACCCAGCCTCCAGGGTGACGACATGGCTGCTCCCTCTCCCGCTGCCCGCCGCGCCCTCCTCCTCCTCGCTCTCCTGCTCGTTCTCGGCCTCGGCGCCGCGCTCTCCTCCGCGCTCCTCGTCGCCTCGCGCCCGAGCGCCGCGGCCGCTGCGGCGGGCTCCTCCTCCGCTACCCGCAACGTGCTGCGCCCCGGAGCCGCCGCGCGCCTCCAGCACACGGACCTGGACTTCCCCGCCGCGCCGCTCCACCGCAACACCCTCCTCGCGCTCGCCGTCGCACCGGCCAGGCGCCGCCTCCTTGCCTACCCCGCCGAGTCCCTGGAGGCTCAGGGGGCGTGTGTTCCAGCCGGAGTTGCAGCACCCGCCGCGCCTCCAGCGGGGGCCGATGCGGAGCGCGAGGTCCCGCTCCCGACGCGCGCTGCTTCCACCGGCGCGGGCGCCTCCGAGATCACCACCAGCGCCGCCGACGAGAGGCCGAAGACCACTGGCGAGTCCGTCGCGGCACCGGGGTACGGGCGGCCGCCTCTCTCCGCCTCGCGACCGAAGCCGGGTGCCGCCGCTCTCCACCAGACGCCTGGGAGCGTCGTCGCGTCGCCGGTTCGGCCCCACGACCCCGCCGCGTCGCCGGGTGCTCACGAGGATGACGATCCCGCGGCAGCTCCAGCCCCTGCCTCACCGCCAGCCGGCGCCGACGAGGGGCGCAAGGTCGGCGCAACAACTTGCACCTTCATCACCTATGTCGGAGGCGCAGCTGGCGGCTCGGTGGAGACGGTGTCGCGCGGCGACGGCCGTGTCTTCGTCGTCCACGAGTTCAAGGGCGGGCCCACCAACGGCAGCCGCGGGCTCGAGCCGCCGTCCTTCGACGACGAGGGCACCGACGAGGAGGACTCCGACGACGAGGAGGACTCCGACGACGAGGAGGACGACGACACGGTTGGCCGTTACATGGCTAAGTTTTGTGCATATGTTGCTTATGTCAGGGATTCCATTGACATGGTTGAGGCATTCTCTTGATTTTTTTTTTGCTACAAAAGTTCGTAATTGGTGTCGTGCTGGGACTTGGCTCTTGTAAATGTTGCCGTTGTTTTTGCTGAGAAATTAAATCAAATTGAATCGGATGCAAAGTGTTCATATAAATGCAAGTTTTGTGTATATAGTCTTTATTAGTTGGGTGAAGAAATTTGTCATTTCAATCGGTTGCAAGTGTTCACACAAATGAATATAGTCAATTAGTGCTCCGTACATGTGTGCTTCCACCTAAACTAACGATTCAAGCTACAACGAACTGATATTTCATGGAATTTGTATGAACCCTCCTTTTGATTCAGGAATTAAATTAATAGTACTCTCTATATAGTTCTATATAGCACCCTTCAAAAGAATATTTCAATGCTCCACTAAAATTCGTAATCGCAAGACGAATCTATTAAGCTTAACTAATCTGACATTAGAAATTGTTTATTGTCTCATCATGGCATAATTAGGCTCATTAGGAGTGTGTTTGGCACATCTTTTGCTAATTTGGAATTGTTGTGAGAGAAAAATATTGTGTGCTGATTGATACGACAAATTTGTTGTGAAAAAAAATACTGGAGGAGAAACCAAAATAAAACAAGCAAGAGTTATGAAATGAGTTGTCATTAATCCACGTTTTATACTCCTAATTAATGTCTGAACATGCAATGTGATGGTGAAATTTTTTTTGGAGAAACTAAACAAAGCCTAACGATCCAAAGTTACAACAAACTGATATTTCAACGAATGTGTACGAATCCCTAATTTTTGATACAGGAATGAAATCATAAGTAATCCCTCTTCCACTGCATATGAATCCTTCTTGTATTCCCGCTTTATATAGAAAGTAAACTACATGTGCTTACAGATTGGGAAAAAAACCTAAGTGAAATGTTCAGATATATTTATACGGGTCTTCTATTTTTTTAGCAAAAGTACAACAAAAAAACCTAAAAGATCACAACAAAATAAAAGGTCAATTGCACAATCCTCGGTAACAACAATCAACAAAGTTTCAGATATAATTATGTTACAGAAAACATGATAACTTAAAACCATGTAACTTCTATATAGCTTAGATAACGTAATCACAGTGCCACTAACTTCTGCAGTTTTACACAATAAGATCCTCCTACCGCTGCTTACCGGAGTATCTACACTAGGGATGAAAGCGGTACGGATATTATCCGTCCGACCGACCGAAAAGGTCAGACACTCAAATGGTAAGACCGTATACAAATCCGGACATTTAATATCTGTAACTATCCATACCGCATTAGTATCCGGAAATTCAAAGTTGAATTTCTATAATCCAAATATGATGAATATCACTATTCGACACAAAATATATTGTCCGTATCCGAATTCGATCCGAGAATTCAGTCCGAGAAAGAAAAATTATCGGTATCTGTATCTGCGGTATCCATTCGTATTCGATCCGTTTTTATCCCTAATCTACACAACAAAAAATTGACGGCTACGAAACAAATATCCAAGTTTACATGATGAAAAATTATCCAACATAATAATAGTGCCTCCAGCTTCAAATAATCCTTCTTCATATCCACACAAGAGGTAGCATTAATTTGAGAGATACATGGAAGCTGAGTTAAACAATGAGTTAGTAGTACATAGCTTTGAGAAAAAAAATCACACAAAATTGAAAATTAAATACTACAATAAATAAAGAATTTACACTATAATGGGTAATCTGACAATTACTCATTATACATAGGACTCTATATAAACTAGTAGTTTAAAATTATTAGATTAATATTTTTACCACAATTGAAAGAGGGGAGCAAACTGAAGACAAACAAATAAATACCCAAGAAAGGATCCTCTTCGACATTGCTTGATTTTGGTCATCTTGAAATAAACAAAAAAAAGGCCCAGATTCAAGTATGAGAACCAAGTTGCTCAAGCTACAACTCAATTTTGCAAATATTACAGGCCAAAATGGATCCCAAACAGAACTAATTCAAATGAAGCTGACAAGCTAGATGAGCTGAACACAGATATATACCAAACGGCTAGATTCAAATAATAATTTCTAAGAACTGTAAGACATTGTGATGAATAAGATGTGCAGACATAAAGAAAGCACATCCACAGGTCAAAAAAAGTTCAAAACAACTGAAAATTGGAAAACCACAAACATTACCACTACAAGTAAGTATTCCAAAAAGATTACAATATTAAAACAAGATAATCTTAGATGCCCTTAACTCATTAACTGAAAAAATAAGATATTATCATAGAGAAGGCTTAACACGCTGAGAATCAGCAAAATTAAAAAAAGATAAATAATGTACTATTTTTTTACAATAATTCTGCATGAAACTTTTGTTCAAGAACAGTTTCCCGAAAAATTATCCAACATAGTCAGAATAAATCCAGCTTCAAGAATTCCTTCACTTTCATGCAGAGGTAATACTAATTTGGAGAAACAAGGAAAATAAGTTGAACCATAGCAAGTACTAGTTAGTTACAGAGCTTTTTTTTTTTTTGAACGCCTCTCAACTGGGTACAGCTGTAGTATCTGTTCATACACACTCACAACCACTCACCCACTCACCACACGCACACCACCCGTGTACAAGCAAACCTACAACTATACTCAGACCAACCGCGTTCTTCTTGAGATCACCGGAATCAACCGTAGGCGACGGGAGCGTCGCAGTCCCTTTGTGGCACCACGCGTGAGAGGCAACAGAGATTATACAGGGAAGCTACTGTTCCCGGTGCAGAACCGGGGTTCGAACCCCGGCCGGCCAGCTCCCACCACCGGAGCTTAGCCACTGCGCTACACGCGTGTCTGCAGTTAGTTACAGAGCTTTGGGGCAAAGGAAACATGGATCAGTTCCTATTGACCAAGTTGCACAGTGAGGCAGTATCTATCTGCAACTTAATTTCACAAACATTACAGGTCAAATCGATCCCAAACAGTCAAATGCAGCCGAGAAGATGAGCTGAACACACATATATGTTGTGGACACCATCTTTGGCCAGACATATGGGCGCAGGGCCAAGGCCAAAGCGTCCACAGCAGATTAGTTGCCGGCCAAGGCTTATCCAGGGCCCGGCTGAATAATAGAAGTTTGTTAGGATTTAGTCTATTTAGTTGAGAGTTGAGGAAAGAGTTTGGCAAGCAGAGGAAGAATCTCAACCGTGCTCAGAGCCTCCAGGAGGGCAAGCTGGAAGATCTCTTCCTATCTGCAGTTGTATTCCTCTGTTATTAAGCAATTCCGTAACATTTGGTATCAGTCTAGGGTCATCCTCGGCCTGGTTTTCATCTAATCCACTTCCCTCTCCCCTGCGCACGCCGCTCAACCCACTGCTCCACCGCCATGGGGGACGACGCTGACACCCCCATCACCAAGTCCATCCTCGATGACGTTGTCGACAAGCTCGTCCGCATGATCGGCGACAACGGCAAGGAAGCGAAGACGGATGCCCAGGAACTCCGTCAGGAACTCAGGACCCTCTCGACGTCCATCAAGAACGTCCAGACGCAGCTCCTGGATAAGGCGGGTCGCTTCGACACCGACGCGTACTCGTCCTCCAACAAGCCGCCGCCGGCAGCCGGCCACAAGCTCCGCTACCCCAAATACGACGGCTCCAACGATCCGCTCACCTGGCTCCACAAGGGGCCACAAGGGAGAACAGTTCTTCCGCGCCTACGGCACACCGGAACACCTCAAGGTACCCACGGCGTCCTTCTACCTCGAGGGCGCGGCAGGCCAGTGGTACTACCGCTGGGAGAAGAACGAGGGCGTCCCATCTTGGGACAAGTTCGTCGAGGGTGTCAATCGTCGATTCGGACCCCCGATGCGCAGCAATCCCCTCGGCGAATTGATTCAAGTGCGCCGCACCGGCACCGTCGACGAGTACCAGGAGCAATTCCTCACCCTCCTGGCGCGCTGCGAGAACGTCACGGAGGCCCAGCAGATCGCGGTGTTCACGGCGGGCCTCCAGCAGCCGCTGAGCACCGATGTGGAGCTGCCGAAGCCCGCCACCCTCGAAGAGGCCATGGGCCTCGCGCGGGCGTACGAGCGCCGCCAGGCCGCTCTCCCTGAGGCCGCGTCGGGGCTGCGCACTACGCCTCGGACCGCCGCCCCCCCCCGGTCGCCCACGCTAAAATCGACGCCGCCCCCCAGCGCGACGGGATCGACATCAACAACGCCCGCCGCACCGGTCAAGCCGCCGGCCCCTGACGGTCGTTTCAAGCGGCTGTCCCCGGAGGAGATGACCCGTCGCCGCCTGGAGGGGCTATGCTTCAATTGCCCGGAAAAATTTTCCAAGGAGCACGCCAAGAGCTGCACGGGCAAGGGCATCTTCTACCTGGACCTTGGCGACAACCCGGCGGACGACAGCTTGGCGGGCGACGACATCCTCATCTCCACGAATGCCATCACGGGCGTCCGCTCGAGTTCGACTCTGCAACTCCACGCCACCATCCAGGGTGCCGTGGCGACAGCCCTGGTCAATTCCGGGTCGACCCATTCCTTCGTCGCTGAATCTGTGGCACGCCGCATCGGCCTCGTATCCGAGCTGCGCCCAGGTCTGACTGTGGGCGTGGCGAACGGCGACAGGGTACCTTGCTCCGGCATCTGCTCAGGGGTCGAAATGGTCATTGGAGGCGAGTCCTTTCTGATGGATTTCTACATCATTCCCCTGGACGGCTATGACGTGGTCCTGGGCTGTGAGTGGCTCCGCACCCTAGGACCGATTGTCTGGGATTTCGCCAAGCTCTCCATGACTTGCTGGCTGCATGATCACCGGGTGCACTGGACCGGCATCGGCGGCCACCCCTCGCCACTGCTATCCGCCGTGCGGTGCTCCAACCCGCTGGAAGCGCTCCTGACAGAGTTTGAGGAGCTGTTCGCCATTCCGTCCGGGCTGCCGCCGCAACGCACCTTCGACCACCGGATCCACCTACTGCCCAGCACGCCTTCGGTGGCGGTCGTCCATATCGGTATCCCCAGCTGCTCAAGGATGAGATTGAAGCTCAATGCCAGTCTATGCTGGAGCAAGGCATCATCCGCGCCAGTACATCGCCGTTCTCCGCGTCGGTTCTCCTTGTCCGCAAGCCTGATGACTCGTGGCGGTTCTGCGTCGACTACAGGGCGCTGAACAGCAAGACAGTACGAGACAAGTTCCCCATTCCTGTAGTAGAAGAGCTCCTGGACGAGTTGAAAGACGCTGTTTTCATCACGAAGCTTGACCTCCGCAGCGGCTACCACCAAGTGCGTATGCATCCCGAGGATGTGGCCAAGACGGCGTTTCGGACACACCACGGCCATTTCGAGTTCTTGGTGATGCCCTTCGGCCTCACCAACGCGCCATCGACGTTTCAAGCACTAATGAACGAGGTCATGCGCCCCCTTCCTCCGCAGATGCGTTTTGGTGTTCTTCGACGACATCCTCATCTTCAGCCGCACCGAGACAGAGCACCTGCAGCACGTCCGAGCAGTGTTCCTCGCCTTGCGCCAGCACGGCCTGGTTCTGAAACGCTCCAAGTGCTCTTTTGGTGAGTGCCGGATCCATTACCTCGGCCATGTCATTGAGAATGGTGTGGTGTCCATGGACATCGACAAGATCAAGGCGGTCCAGGACTGGCTGATGCCACGGTCGATCAAGGCGCTCTGTGGATTTCTAGGGCTCACGGGATATTACAGGCGCTTCATCCACAACTATGGGGTGATTGCAGCACCTCTTGCGGCCCTCCTCAAGCGTGACACATTCCTATGGGGCGACGCGGCCACGGCGGCATTCCACGACCTCAAGAGGGTGCTCACCTCATCTCCAGTCTTGCAGTTGCCGGACTTCTCAGCCCCCTTCATGGTTGATTGTGATGCGTCCGGGACGGGATTCGGCGCTGTGCTACACCAAGGTCAAGGACCTATCGCTTTCTTCAGCAAGGCCGTGGCACCACAGCACGCCAAGCTGGCGGCTTATGAACGAGAGCTCATCGGACTCGTATAGGCTGTGCGCCATTGGCGGCCGTACTTGTGGATAGCAACGTTCATTGTCCGCACAGATCACTGCAGCCTCAAGCACCTCCTGGATCAGCGCCTCTCCACGATTCCTCAACATACTTGGGTGAGTAAACTGTTTGGTTACAGCTTCACAGTGGAGTACAAGCCTGGGAAGCAGAACGCCGCCGCGGATGCTCTGTACCGCCGTGACGAGAACGAACCTGGCACCTGGATCGCTGCCCATGCTCTGTCGAGACCAGATTTTCCGCTCTTTGCTGCTTTACGCCAGGAGGCAGCCACTCTGCCAGAGGTCCTCGCCAAGCAGCAGGAGATTCGTGAGGGCACCGCCGGCGAGGGCTAGACAGAGACAGATGGTTTCGTCCTTCATCAAGGGCGGATTTTTGTGCCAGCTTCTTCAACCTTTTGGCCGCAGATTCTGGAGCATGCTCACAACACGAGCCATGAGGGCGTCCAGAAAACGCTAGCTCGTGTTCGGGCGTCTTTCTTCTGCCCACAGGCAGCTCGGTTGGTACGCGACTTCGTTCGAGGGTGCCTGGTGTGCCAGCGGAACAAAACGGAGCACCTCCACCCCGCCGACCTTCTCCAGCCACTTGACGTTCCCACTACAGTATGAAGCGACATTGCCATGGATTTTGTTGAAGGTTTTCCGCGAGTTGGCGGCAAGTCTGTGGTACTTACGGTGGTGGATCTGTTCTCCAAGATGGCTCATTTCATCCCATTAGGGCACCCCTACACAGCTCTCACCATGGCACAGGCGTTCTTCGACAACATTGTACGCCTCCATGGTTTCCCATGTTCTATAGTCAGTGACAGGGATCCGGTTTTCACCAGTACCCTGTGGTCTGAAATGTTCAACCTTGCCGGCATCAAGCTCCGTCTCAGCTCTGCTTTCAGACCACAGACAGATGGACAATCGGAAGTGGCCAACCGTGTGCTTGCTGTCTATCTCTGATGCTTAGCTGGTGATCGCCCCCGCAGTTGGCTGCGCTGGTTACCTTGGGCTGAGTACTGCTTCAACACTTCTTTCCAGTCAGCTCTGGGTTCTACCCCATTTGAGGTGGTTTATGGCTGTTCACCACTGTCTTTGATGACATATTGAAGGACCGATTAAGCGAACCAGAGAGGGGGGGAGTGAATGGGAGCCGATAAAAATTCTTCTCGAAGGAGATGAGAACTCCAACAAGACGAACACGGCTTCCAACTCACGTCTCCGACCCAACTACCCAAGTTGGTCAAGACCACGCAGCCACTGGAGTGCTACTGGTCCTAGGAACCAACACTCAACCTTCCGAGCCAAAACTCACCAAACCACACAGCGGAAACTTGCACGGCTTGCTGCCTGTGCTACACCGGTCAGACCGATGGCCTGCGCCGGTCAGACCGGTGACACCGGTCAGACCGGTGGACAGAGCCGGTCAGGCCGATGGCTACAGCAGCCGCACAGCAAACGTTCCAGGAAGCCTCAGTGAATCCTCTTGGTCCTGGAACAAAAACCACCACGAAACACAACCTGTGAGGAAGAAGAACCCCTCACAAATCCTAGCAAAACAACTCCAAACACGCTAAGAACTGAACAGCAGGACCACGGGACAAAACCACACGGACAAGGCTGTTCCCCGAGACAAAAACCCACCAAGGGCTAGAACCGGTCAGACCGGTCAAGAGCACCGGTCAGACCGGTCGTGCCTGGGTAGCTCGGGATGAACAGCGCCCGCGAGTCAACTCTTCCAAATCCAACTCCCGATCTCCCGATCCGCTCCACGGTTTTGCACAAGACTTTGGGGATAGTAGGAACACCTCATGGGTACTGCATAGCCAAGATTTGGTCCACCAAAACTTGTCAAATCAAGAGGAATCGAAGAAATCCCACCAAGAACACCTCTAACCCTAGAGCCACGAAAACCCCAAAATCGAGCCCCTTTGCTCACGGATTTGGAAGGGGAATCAAAGGGTAAAGAACCACGAAGGGTTCATGCATACATCCCCTACCAAATCCCAAAGAGAAAGGCCTCGAAATCGCTCCAAGAAAATCGCCAAGAAAGGACTCCGAAAATCACCAAAAAGGAGAAACGGGAAAGACACATCCAAGCCTTGAGGAACCACGCCGAATCATCTATACATACCAAAGAGGTTCATACAAGGTCTAGCTTGCCGCCCGATCATCCTTCCCTCTCACAAGATCTCACCATGAAGCTCTCAAGCTAGTCCTACGAAAATCCTAAGAAAATAGGAAGGAAAATAGGAAAACCAAATGAGCTAGGGTTCCTAGAGATGGCAGCCATCCTCTCACCACTTGGGTTATATGGAGGCAACCGAAAGACGAAAATACCCTTACTAGCTAACTAGGGATACATGCCCCTCGAGGGCGAAATTGGAAGTCTTTGTCTTCGCACCATCGGACGGATGCCCAGCGACCGCAAACTTGCTTAGCCTCGACGCAAGCCTTGCGATTCCGACGTGTGTCCTCCGCTTCGAAGATTCCGGACTGCGTCGTCGCACACCGGTCAGACCGGTGCTCCTCACCGGTCAGACCGGTACCCACCGGTCAGACCGGTCAGACCCACCGGTCAGACCGGTCTGGAGCTGCTGCACCTCCGTCTTCAGTTCTTCGGTCTTGACTTTGTGGATCAACCAAGGAACCCAGTGGTTTTCTGGTGAACCACCGGAAACCCCGCGAACTCGGTGTAGCCTCCGCCAATCACCACTCATGACTCGGCTTCCACGTAGTCCCGGCTCGACCTTGGTTTTGAGGCTCAACCAAGAAACCGTCCATGACTTCATCTTGCCGTTCTTGCCACCATGCGGCCCGCACTTGACCCCGCTGGCCACCGGGTCCCTCGAACCAAGCCTACTTGTCTTCTCCACACCTGGAGGCCTCACCGGCAACGACCTTTCACGCTTGTTCTTCACCTGCACCTGCACCAGTCAAGCCGCAACCTGCACCTGCAATACTTAGCCAAGAATCAGTCCACACCACGTTGTCAATCACTCATCACACCAGGAAGCGACCATCCACCGGTCCTCGAACCACACCTGGCTCTCACATATCAACCAGGGTTGGCCAAGGTGATCGCAGTGGACAAGCAGCTCCAGCGCCGTGACGAGTTCCTGTTGGAGATCAGGGAACGGCTGCTGCAGTCCCAGGATTATATGAAGTCCTCGCATGACAAGTTCCACCGTGATCTAGCGTTCCAGGTGGATGATTGGGTCTGGCTACGCCTCCATCGGCGTTCTGCAGCGGGCATTACTGACAGCTCTGCATCCAAGCTCTCGTCGCGCTTCTATGGGCCTTTCCAGGTTCAGTAGCCTACCGCCTGCGCCTTCCGCCCAAGGCTCGCATACATGATGTCTTTCATGTCATCTTTCTGAAGAAGTATGAGGAGCCTCCACCAACAAGTCCAGGACAGCTCCCTCCGATTGGCCATGGTCGTGTTCTTCTGGTTCCAGCCAAGGTGATGCGGGCCATGCCCACTGGCGGTTCCTGGCAGTTGCTGATTCAGTGGGAAGGAGGAACTGCTGCTGATGCTACTTGGGAAACCCTGCCAGATTTCAAGGAACGATATCCAACATTCAAGCTCGAGGACGAGCTTTTCGGTCAGGGGGGGAGAAGTGTTGTGGACACCATCTTTGGCCAGACATATGGGCGCAGGGCCAAGGCCAAAGCGTCCACAGCAGATTAGTTGCCGGCCAAGGCTTATCCAGGGCCCGGCTGAATAATAGGAGAAGTTTGTTAGGATTTAGTCTATTTAGTTGAGAGTTGAGGAAAGAGTTTGGCAAGCAGAGGAAGAATCTCAACCGTGCTCAGAGCCTCCAGGAGGGCGAGCTGGAAGATCTCTTCCTATCTGCAGTTGTATTCCTCTGTTATTAAGCAATTCCACAACATATATATCAAACAGCTAGATTCAAATAATAATTTCCAAGAACTTTATTATACCGTAAGACATTATGATGAATAAGATGTGCGGACATAAAGAAAGCCAATCCACAAGTTAAAAAGTTTGAAACAACTGAGAATTGGAAAACCACCAACATTACCACTACGAGTAACTATTGCAAAAAAAATTATAATACTAGAACAAAATAAGCTTACATGCACTTAACTCATTAACTGAAAAAATAAGATATAATCATAGAGTCTTAACACGCTAAGAATCAGCAAAATTAAAAAAAGATAAATAATGTACTATTTTTTGTACAAAAATTCTGCATGAAACTTTTGTTCAAAAACAGTTTCTCAAAAAAGTATCCAACATAGTCATACTAAGTCCAGCTTCAATAATTCCTTCACTTTCATGCAGAGATAATACTAATTTGGAGAAACAAGGAAAATAAGTTGAACCATAGCAAGTACTAGTTAGTTACAGAGCTTTGGGGCAAAGAAAACAAGGATCAGTTCCTGTTGACCAAACAAAGATAAATCTTCTAGACTCAAACCAGAAAACATGGAAAAAGATATTCCTTAACATCAATAAATGAGGGTGGTGCCAATGAACTGGCAAGTTAAATTATATTAACACTAAGTGTTACTTTACTAAAATCGAACTAAACCTGACGTATCAAGTAATTGGGCAGAAGCTATAGCACCAGGGCTGTAAAGATGGCACTTGGACAGTAACAATGGATGCACATGCTAAACCAATTATCAGTTGAGGGTATTAATGACACCAAAATGCACTGACTGACTTCAGAAAAGGATAAGAGCACACTAGATGTTCCTAATACTCAGCCCTTGTGGTTGGGAGGTTGAACAGCCTCTCTGTCAGCATCAGGCTCAGTGCCCTGTTGCCAGCATAGCCAATTTTTGTCGTGTCAAAGCTTAATAGTCATGGTATTCACATAGACTCCAAACGCACAATAAATCCACACACTTGATTTTTACTCACAAGCATAGAATTCCAAAGGGAAAGACTCATAGTTGGAGTGGTGACGAAACAAAACAATAAGATGACTGCACCACCACCACACATGACGCTAGTTCACCAAACAATACAATAAGATAACTGAACAACCATCACATGATGATCTACAACACCAAACAAGACAATAAGCTGACCAAATGAAATCCATCCATTACGGCTTAAGAACTGACACCACAAAGCATAATATCACCAGTAGGATTCAGGATTCTCAGCACACATCTACGCAACAGATTTGGGTATTAACAATTCTCAAGTGGCAAGATGGCAATTGCAGATACAAAACAACCCCTCCTTACTCATTTTCTTTAGAAGCAGGAGGTGCCCCACAATATTGGTTGTAATTGTATGTTGTTGTGGGCTGACGCTTCCTTTTGATCTTCTCCATTTTCTTGAGCTTAGCTCTGAGCTTTTTGATCTTTGTCTTCTCCGCCTTCTTCCCCTTGCTCCAGTAGTTGCAGAGCTTCTCAGACACCTTGAGAAGGCCCTTGGAGAGCTTCATCCTATCCAGGGCAAGCAAGCGGTCGAAGATCCCATCCATGTCATCATCATCGCCGTCCGGGTCATCACCGCCGTCCGGGTCACCACCACCTCCCGGTTCAGGCTCAGGAGCAGGCGCAGGTGGCGCAGGAGGTGCGGGTGCGGGCTCTGCAGCCAGCTCGGGTGCGGGCGGAGAAGGACCCTGCGTGGGCGCGGGAGGCGGGGAGGGCGCGGGCGGTGGCGGCGGAGCCTGCGTGGGCGCGGGAGGCGGGGAGGGCGCGGGCGGTGGCGGCGGTCCAGTAGGTACTGCTGTGGATGGAGGCGAGGACGGCGGGCTCGATGTAGGGGAGGACGCGACAGGACCCGTAGCGCGGCGAGGGGCGCGCGGGCCGTTCCCGCGCTCGCGCTCCTTGGGGCTGCGCGGCGGCAGCGAAGGGGCGAAGAGGTTCTCGAAGTACCCCGGCGTCGGATGCACGGCCCACGCGACCCGCCGGGAGGATTCCGTCGGCGACGGCGCGACGAATCCCGCCCCCGTTGCGTCTCCGTTGATGGCGTCGCGAGGTGCGTTGGGGAAGTAACTGCTGTTGTAGGTAGTATGATTGTAGGGGTGGCCCATGGCGTCGAAGACGACGACCACTGGGGTCGCATCCGCGACGAGGTGCGAGAAGGCCGCGGTGGCGAGGAAGGCGACGGCCGCGGCGGAGGCGAGGAAGACGGCGGCCGATGGGGCGAGGTGGGGAGGTGCCATGGCGGGGGCACCGCAGCGGAGGCCGGAAGGTGGTGGGGGTCTGGGGAGACGAAGGGTTGGTGGGGGGCGCGGCGGCGGAGGCCGGAGGGCGGTGGGGTTTGGGAGGCGATGGAGAGTGGTTGGTGGAAGCCGAATTGAGAGCGGTGAAAGTGAAATGCCAATCACCCGGGGTGGACGGACTTGGTTTTCACCAGAAGTCCGGATCCGGCTGGCCGCCTGACAGCTGGACCCAGCAGAACAAATCGCAGTCGGCAAAGGCCACCCATATATTTTGCATGCGCAAAATATACATTATTATATTGCAAAAAAAACATTTCAAATGTTAGGGTAGGATGATTTCTATCCCTAATAAATGAGATGTCACATTAGCAAATTGGTGACATGACAATTTAGTTAATGAACAGACTCAATTATGAGGAAACGATTTCTTCACAAGGAAACGGCGTCTTCGCTCACCCCGACACACGAGGAAACGATCCGGTCCCCGTTGGGAAGAAACCAGAGGTTTATAGCAGGGTGGCCCACCTGAGCTTCCCGCGGACTGCGCCACGCTCGCCCACACCCGGTTGCTCTTGCCGGCGCAGCTGCGACGGACCTGGTTGATAGCGTTGAGAGCATGTGTGGTTCGAGGACCGGTGGATGGTCGCTTCTTGGTGTGATGAGTGATTGACAACAGTGTGTGGACTGACTCTTGGCCAAGTACTGCAGGTGCAGGCTGCGGCTTGATTGGTGTTGGTGCAGGTGAAGAATAAGCGTGAAAGGTCTATGTCAATGGGCCTCCAAGTGTGGAGCAGACAAGTAGGCTTCGTTCGAGGGACCCGGTGGCTAGCGGGATCAAGTGTGGGCCGCATGGTGGCAAGAACAATAAGATGACGGTTTCTTGGTTGAGACTCAAAATGAAGGTCGAGCCGGGACGACTATGGGGTCAAGTCATGAGTGGAGATTGGCGGGAAGCCACACCAAGTCTGCAGGGTTTCTAGTGGTTCACCACAAAACCACTGGGTTACCTGTACCCACCTGTCAGACCGGTCCGACCCACCGGTCAGACCGGCCTGGTGCTACAACACTTCGGTCTTCGCCCAGGTGGGTACAGGTTTGACCGGTGAGGAGCACCGTGAATGACCGAACTGACGTCCAGAGGGGGGAGTGAATGGGAGCCGATAAAAATTCTTCTCGAAGGAGATGTCTTCTCCAACAAGATGAACTCGGTCGGGTACCCAAAATCACACGCTCCGCACACTACCTTCCATTTGCCAAAATCACATAGCCACTGAAGTGCTACTGGTCCTACGAGCAAACACTACCTGCATACACAACTTCTACACACAAACGATAGCGGAAACAACTCGGAAGCTTTCTACCAGGGAGGGGCGGTCAAACTGCATACGGGGGGCATTTAGACCGCCTGCTCCTGAGCACAAGAAACTCCACCAAAAGCACTCTTCCGAGCTCCAAAACTTCTCACGGTTTCAGCCACAAGATCCTCTGGTCAAAGCCCAGCTAGCTACCAGAAAATTTTGGCGAAAACAAGAACTTCACCCAACGAGCTTAGGGCGGTTAGACGGGCTACTAGGGGCGGTCTAACCTCCTATACCCAGCAAGAATCACTTCTAAGGAAAACCTAGCAAACGACTCCAAAACGAACCAAGATTTCACCAGAACGCTCCTGTGATCAAGGCGCACAAACTCACAGAGGAAAATCCGGCAAAACCGAAACTTCAACCTGGATGACCTATGGCGATTAGACCGCCCCACCCAGAAATTATGGCCGCGGGTCAACCCTCAACTTCCCATCGCCCGATCTCCCGATTCACCCCACGGATTGCAGCGAAACTTCGGGGATAGCTGGTTTACCTCCTGGGCAAACTATCCACCAAAGGATATCCACCGAAACGCTCTCAATCAAAGGGAATCACGAATCTTGGCCCTCTAGATCATGAACTCGAGGAACTCCGAAAACCATCAAATCGAGGCCGATTCATTGCTGGGGCAAGGTCACCAAACAAAGAGGCACAAGGTCCTCATACGTGACACCCAGCAAGAATCCCGCAAGAAAATGCCCTCAAAACTCTGCCACGAAAATCACAAGAAAAGGCTCCGAAAATCACCAAAAATGGAAAACGGGAGAGACATTACAAAGCCTTGAGGAACCATGCTGAATCTTCTATACATACCAAGAAAGGTTCATACAAGGTCTAGCTTGCCTCCCAATCATCCATCCCTCTCTCAAGATCTCACCATAAAGCTCTCAAGCTAGTCCTATGGAAATTCTAGGGAAAATAGGAAAGGAAAATAACAAAGGCAAATGACTAGGATTCCAAGAGTTGGTTGCCATCCCACAACTCAAGTGTTTATATGGGGGCAACCGAAAGACTAAACTACCCCTACTTGCATAAGAGAGATACACGCCCCTCAAGGGTAATTTTGGAAGTCTTCAGTTCAGCACCATCGGACGGATGCGCATCCATCGCAAGCCTGCATACCACCAACGCAACTCTTGCGATCATGCCGCGTGTCCTCCACTTCGAAGCTTCTCGATGCTGCGACCCAGGCGGTCAGACCGCCCCACCTGGGCGGTCAGACCGGCCCAGGTGGTTAGACCGCCCCTCCTGGGTGGTTAGACCGGCCTGGGTGGCCGCCCCTCCTCGTCGAGTCTTCGACCTCGGTTTTGTGGCTCAACCGAGTAACCCAGTGGTTTTGTGGTGAACCACTAGAAACCCCGCGGACTCAGTGTAGCCTCCCGCCAATCTCCACTAATGACTCGGCTCCCACGTCATCCCGGCTCGACCTTGGTTTTGAGGCTCAACCAAGAAATCGTCCACGACTTCGTCTTGCTGTTCTTGCCACCATGCGGTACGGACTTGACCCCGTCAGCCACCGGGTCCTTCGAACCAAGCCTACTTGTCCGCTCCACACCTGGAGGCCCACCAGCATAGACCTTTCGCGCTTGTTCTCCACCTGCACCGACACCAATCAAGCCGCACCTGCACCTGCAATACTTAGTCAAGAGTCAGTCCACACCATGTTGTCAATCACTCATCACACCAGGAAGCGACCATCCACCAGTCCTCGAACCACACAGACTCTCAATCTCCCCCTTGATGAGTGCATTGACAACACACACATATTTGGTAACAAGAGAAAAGGAAAAAGAAAAGAAACGAACAAAAGAACTTCAACAAGTGATCGAAAGCCAAAAGAAAGGTAAAGAGCAAGATCACTTGAAGAGACAAAGTCTCAGTTCTCTTAGGCAAGGGCAACGGCTCGACACAACCGAGATAAAAACAAGCTAACACAAGGAGCAAAGACCACCAAGGCAAACAAGTCAAGAACTCCCACAAGAGATCCCCCTGCACACATGCAAGCTCCCCCTGAGCCAAAGCACACTTCCCCTGAACCAATGCAGTAATGCAACATGGGAATGCAAAACAAGGAGCAAAGAGCACCTGCTCTGCCCAAGGCGGTCAGACCGCCTGCCTGGGCCGGTCAGACCGCCCCTACCTGGGACCTGACCGCATGGGGGTGGTTAAACCGCCCGAAGAAACCGCCCTGCACACAAACTTTTCCGAAACCTGCCCGAACTACTTTGAACACCTTCCAAATGCTCCCAGGTGCCCAAAACATATAGAAACTTCTCCCCCTTGTTGACAATGCAGGAATCAAGGCAAAATTCGGAAAGATTCCACCTAGAGTTTCTCAAATAGACAAAATTCACCACAAGATGCTACACATGTCCAAATGAGCAAGTTAGACACTCTATAGCTTCGTATGAACATTAGCTCCAAGATCACCAAGTTTCACAACCAATGGATAAAGCTAAGATAGAATTGAGCATTTTTGTGAAAAATCACCCTCTCATGAGCAAAGTCCTAAACATGAGCAAAAGATGCCAAAGTGACAAAGTCACACAAACTTCATGCTAGGACAACCATTCTAAGCATAAGATCATCATAAACATCCTCAAGCACCTCATGTCATGTCAAAACCACCAAGCCATGTGCCTACTTCTATACATGAGACTTCTCAATGGTAGGCATCATGCAACGGTTTAGCACCCAAAAACAATTTAATTAAGCACAAATAACATTAGGACATATTTTCCAAGCAATAAACATTCCATTTTCAGATTTATATTTGGTACATGAAATGTCTTTGTGACAAAAAGGAACTTATGACCCTCCACAAGATAAAGTAAGCAGGCTAAACATTCATGATGAAAAATGGACCTTTGGCCCCATATGATCAAAATAAGCCATCCAAACACAAATTAAGCATAGCAATGCCACTAAAACATGTCATGATCATATAAAGGCATTTACTCACAAGAGGACATACAAATAGCATTTTTCAAAAACATAGCTATCAACCATGGATATAAATTAAGACCATCAAGTGCTAAGCCAAACTAAACCATATCATACCAAACTAGCTCACAAGATCATGCATAGCACATCATGGTGAACAATGTATATGAGAGAAGCTTTTCCTACAACAATACATATGATACAAATGCATGCAATCCTAAGATACAAAGATGCCTATACATCATGATACAAATGCCATGCAAAAGCAAAGATGCACAAAAGGAAAGCTATACATATGCTACAAAGGAGCTCCCACACCAACTCAAGAGACCAAACTCACACCAAGTTCTCCCCGCAAACGAGTGAAAGTTGCTTGATCTCGGGGCTTGGTGAAAATATCGGCTAGCTGGTCATGTGTGGGCACATGGATCAACGCTATTCTCCCTTTCTCAACATTGTCTCTCAAAAAATGATATCTCACTTCTATATGCTTGATTTTGGAATGAAGCACTGGGTTCTTTGCAACGCTTATGGCACTTGTGCTGTCACATAGAAGTGGAACATGAGTATACTACTCACCAAAGTCACTCATGGTGTATGTGATACAAAGGAGTTGAGAGCAACAACTAGCAGCGGATACATACTCTGCCTCGGTAGTGGATTGAGCAACGCTGGACTGTTTGCAGGAAGACCAAGATACCAAAGAAGAACCCAAGAACTGGCAAGTTCCAGAAGTGGACTTCCTATCCAACTGACACCCGGAAAAATCCACGTCTGAAAACTCATGAAGCGCCAAAGAAGACGCGGAGTACCAAAGGTCGAAGTCGGGAGTGTATCGCAAATACCTGAAGAAGCGCTTGACTGCTTGCCGATGCGAAGTCCGTGGGGACACTTGAAAACGAGCGCACAGACATACCGAGAATTGGAGTGAACCGATCATGCTTCGGTACTCCTTCTGGTCCATGTGTTCACCTTCCGTCTGCATCCAGGATTGTAGTCGTACTCGTCGGCGTCGTCATGGCCTTGGAGTCCTCCATCTTGAATTTCCACACAATGTCCTTGGTGTACTTAGCTTGGTGCACAAATGTTCCTTCCTTTGACTGCTTGATCTGGAGGCCGAGGAAGAACTGCAACTCGCCCATCATGCTCATGTCGAATTCCCTGCTCATGTCTTCTGCAAACCTTGCAACCAAAGAGTGAGACAAGCCACCAAAGATAATATCATCCACGTACACCTGAACAATTAGAATATCAACACCCTGTCTGAGGAGAAACAAGGTCTGATCTACCTTCCCCATCTCAAAGCCTTTCTCAAAGGGAAACCCCCTCAACCTGCCATACCAAGACCTAGGTGTCTGTTTCAACCCATAGAGCGCCTTTCTCAACTTGTACACCCGGTGGGGGTACTTCTCACTCTCAAACCCCGGTGGTTGCTTCACATACACCTCTTCTTCTAACACACCATTCAGGAAGGCACTCTTCACATCCATTTGGTACAATTTGAACCCTTTAGCCACGGAGAAGGCTAGAATGATCATAATCACCTCCAAACGGGCTACAGGAGCAAAGGTCTCCTCGTAGTCGATCCCCTCTTTCTAGCTATACCCCTGAGCCACCAACCTCGACTTGTTTCTCACCACTTCTCTATTCTCACCCTCTTTATTCTTCCACACCCATTTTGTCCCGATAGGCTTACAACGCGGTGGAGGATCTAGCAACTCCCAAACTTGGTTTCTCTCAAAGTTCTCTAACTCCTCATGCATTGTGTTGACCCAATTAGAATCAGAAAGCGCGTGTCCAATGTCTTTGGGCTCGAACGTAGCAACGAAAGAAGCATGAGCAAAGTGAGAGTTGTTTCGAAACCTCGACCGTGTAGTGCGTTCGTTGATGTCCCCGATGATCCTTGAAGCTAGGTGATCCACTTGTACTCGCCGGGGAGGTTCTCGCTTTGAAGCTACCTCCCCCTCAACAACAGCTTCTCCTTGATCTTGGCACGTTGTAGTAGGTGTAGGAGAGGGCCCGTTCTCGATCGTAGTCGAAGTAGTAGGTACATCCTCAGCCGCGGGCGCCACACCACCATCTTCATCATCTTCATGTTCTTGCTCCTACTCCTGAAAGATCTCCTCATCAAGTTCATCATCTCCTGCACAATCTAAGACCAAAGAGCTACGTGGTTGTGTCTCGTCGAAGGTAACCTCACAAATCTCCATGATTTGGTTAGTTTCCATGTTGAGCACACTAAATGCTCTAAAGTGAGTAGCATAACCAAACAAAATACCATCGACCGACCTAGCCTCAAACTTATCCAAATTCTTGCCCTTCTTCAAAATAAAATATTTGCAGCCAAAGACGTGAAAGGGACTTACCTTGGGGGTACGACAATGCATCAACTCGTAGCAAGTCTTCTTCTTATGGACCCGTGAAAGTGCATCTAGGCCCCTAAGTGGATTTTGGTGAATTGAATGACAAAATGATTAAAGGACTAATGTATTTGTCTAAGATTGTGGGCAGGTTTTATTTAGATATTCATAAGTAATTATTGGAGAATTTATTTATGAATGAACATCATATGACTCACATTGGAGAAGACAAATACATGGATGATCCTAATGCATATGTGACAAGTATCAAGCAATAAAGGAAGATAAATATTGGGATAATTTGAGAAGGTCGATTCGTGGTCTCCCATACAAGACATAGCTTGATTAAAATTAGGAGGATCATAAAAGAGAAGATGGTAATTCTCTAAGTCAAGTGCAAGGCTTCATGTGGTAATTGAGAAAGGACACAAGGATGAGTGTAAACATTATGGTTCTTAATTGGAAGCTTGCATATTCGTTGTCAATTAAGAACAAGCATTTGAAGCGGGATTTTCAAATGGAATTTAATTAAGGATGAAGCAAACTGGAACTCAAAGTGAATTGGGTAAGTGATGAAGAGATCAACCGAGATGACTAGGGTGAGGGACTAAGCAATCTTTGGGGCCGTAGCTAAGCCGTCATTAGTGTTTTGCTAAGGTGAAGTTCTAGCATCCGTGGGGTCTTCAAGTATCATATCCAAAGCCTTATCGAGGGAAGCAATGCAACTCATAAACATGTTATGATTGGCAATATGGAGTGACTTATGGATCCAAGTGTGCATTCATATGCTAGATGGAAAAATCCTAAGTCATTAGCTCAAGTATGGACGTGCTCAAGACATAGGCTATGTTGAAAGCCCTCAAGTGGATATCGTTCAAGTATGGCAAGATTGAAGACATTCAATCTCAAGAGGTTATCACGGTGTTTTTATTTATTCTTGAGTATAGGTATGCCGTACTATTAAGAGGGATGCAACATTAGCGAGTTGACCAAAGTCAAAGTGCTCATTAGTTGACCCAAGTGAGATCTAGCCTTGAGAGCCTTAGAGTGTGCTAACAAACCTTCCTAACCTAACCTGAGCCACTTCATCTTTTTGGTGAAGTGTTAGTTTCTTAGAAAGGGTTTTGGGGGTGCCTCGGGCCTGACCGGTCTAACCGGTCAGGGGCACCGGTCTGACCGGTGCCGCTAGCCCAACGACTAGTTTTTCAAACACCGATCTGACCGGTGTGAGGCACCGGTCTGACCGGTGCCGCCCGAGGGCTAACGGCTAGTTTTCTCCTTTGAGTGATATAAATACCCCAAGCCTTCTTCAGTTGAAGGTTGCTGTTTCTAGTGGTTGTGCTGAGGTCCTAAGCCCTTTCTTACAAGCCCTAAGCCTTAGTGGCTCTCCCCAACCTCTCTTTGTGAGATTTGTGGATTCAAGCCATATTTTTTGTGTTGGGTTGAGAGAGTGAGCTCAAGAGCGTCTTTGTGAGCTAACAAGAGCATTCCCATAGCTTGAGCACTTCGGTTTCGCGTCTACAAGCTTTGAAGCATTTGTTACTCTTGGAGGTTTGCCTCCTAGATGGCTAGGTGTCGCCGGCTAGCTCCCAAGGTTATGGTGAGCAGTGGCAAGTTTGTGAGGGCTGTGATCTTGCCTCTTTGTGAAAAAGATCGCCTTAGTGGAACGGAGGAAAGAGGTTGAAAGAGACCCGGCTTGTTGTGGGAATTCACCCTTACAAGCTCCTCAACGGAGACGTAGCCGTTCCTTAGTAGGCGGTGAACTTCAGGAAACAAATCCTTGCATCTTTGTGTGATTTGCCTCTCTAAGTTGTTTTTCTAGCATATTTGATTTGCTTCCACTTCGATCTACTTGGGTGTGCTACTTATATGTGCAGGGCTCATTACCCTGCTTGTGATCATCTACAAAGGCTACTCACCAAGTTTGGTTCATGCTAGAAGTCAAGAGGAGCTTGAAGTTGTTTTTGCAGGTGCTCTGTGCTACACCGGTCTGACCGGTGCTGGGCAACGGTCTGACCGATGCCTTCTATGAAGTGAAGTGCATGACCGGTCTGACCGGTGACAGCCACCGGTCTGACCGGTGGACACTGACAACTCAAGTTTTTGGGGAAGAAAAGTTTAAGTCGGTCGTCTCGCCTATTCACCCCCCCTCTAGGCGACATCAAGGTCCTTTCAATTGGTATCAAAGCTTGGTGCTCCGATTCGAGCTTAACCGCTTGGAGTTCTTCGATGTCGACAACTCGTGAGGTACCGTTTGAGCCTCTAGCTCTAGATGGCTCAAACTATGCATCTTGGTCAATTCATGTACTCAATTGCATTAGGACCATGGGTCCACTTGCCAAGAAGATTGTTGTTACTAGCATTCTACCTCCTCACCTTAGGGAAATCAAAATTGACTTGTTAAAATCATCTCTAGAGGACTTAGAGTGTTGGCAATGCAACTCTCGAGTATTTAACTATATTTGTAGTACTTTGAGTAGTGATATGCAAACTTGAGATTGATGCACACGCCATTTGGGAAATCCTTAGAGAAGAATATGAAAAGCCCAAATGGATTGATCAAGAGCGAACCATGAAGAAGGCACTTGAGGAGAGCTCTACATCTTCATTCAACATCACTGAGCCTCAAGTGTCATCTCTCAAGCAAGGAGATGACCAAAGAAGCGAAGACCACGTCCCTCTGCAGGGACCGGTCAGACCGGTGGCACCCACCGGTCAGACCGGTGCCGACAGAGGCACAACCATTTGCTTGATGGCCAAGAAGGAAAAGAAGAAAAGGACCAAGGGAGGAAAGATTGAGAAGAATGAAGCTTCAAGCTCCTTGGCCAAGGAACTTGAGGCTCTCAAATCTGAGAATGCCTCCTTGGTTTGTAAGTATGATTCACTCACTAGAAAATATGATAAGGTTATCAAATCTTTTGCTTGTGTAGCTGCAATGGATCAAGAAAATGAAAGGCTTGAAGAAAAACTAGGGAAGCTCACTAGTGAGCATATGGCTCTACAAGCCGATCACAAGGAACTTGAGTGTTCCTATGAGAAGCTTGTAGATTCTTATGCAACACTAGAGATAGCCCATGAGGTTGTGATTTCATCGGTAAAATTTATGCAACCTCTATCTCACACATGCACATGCTCACAAGTTCAAATTGATTTGTCTTGCACTAATGATTGTTTGTCTCAAGCAAGCCAATCTAGCATTGAGCATGTACTTGTAGAATCTTGCGATGACCTCATTGCTAAAGAAAATGATGAACTCAAGCACGAGGTTGAAAAGCTTCAAAGAGACTTGTATGTGTTGAAGGAGAAGAGCAAAGTGCAACCTTCTCAAGATAACCGTGAAGACATGGTGAAGAAGCTTGAGAAGGAATCAACCATCGCTAACTCAACTCCTCAACAACATACAAAGACCTACAAGCACAAGATTCAAGAAAAGAGCAAAGTTGGGAAAGTCAAGTCCCAACATCACCCAACCAAGCACAAGGCACAAGAATCACTCTCCAAGAAGCTTAGAAGCTCAAACAAGTGGAGAGTGTGCTACAAGTGCAGAGAGAAGGGTCACTTTGCCGACGCTTGCCCAAGTTCAACAATGGGCAGTGGCACTGACCGTGACCGGTCAGACCGGTGCACGCCACCGGTCAGACCGGTGCCGGCCAGGGCAGCCCCACCTCAAGCAAACAAGGCAAAGAAGACACCTTCACCAAGAACGAGGCTCAGAAGCAAGCATGGACAAGATATTACAAGGAATGGTGTGACCAACAAGAACAAAAGCCGTATTTGCTATGAATGCCGTCAAAAGGGTCACATGGGCAAAGATTGCCCAAATGGTAACGTTCCTAAATCAAACTTTGTCCATTATGATTTCCGTAAGCTTAGGAACGATAAGAATGGGACTTATGCTATGAGGGAGATTAGTTCACCTCAAACTAGCATGAGAGCCATTTGGGTTCCTAAGCATCTTGTGGCTAACCTTGTAGGACCCAACAACTGTTGGGTACCAAAAAATGCTTGATGAGCTTGCAGGTTGAAAGAGATGCATTGATTACATGGCTAGAAGAGATGGAAATCATGTTTGACCAAATGGCCATGTGAAGGAAAATTTTATATAAATCGTGAATTCAATGACATCTCGGTAACTAGTGCTCTTTGTTGAGTCTTAGTCACTCTTGGTTCTTAGTGAACACTCATGTGACACATATCTTGTGCCAGTGAAACATGAGGTAGTGACTTTGACATTTGTATGAAAATTTATCCTCTCATGCCATTCGATGCTTTTAATAGCTCTCTAGTAGAGCATTGCCTTGTCTCTGTTGCAGATCTCAAATTAGTGATGTGTTCACACAATCAAGGGACAAGAAGGGCAAAATCACCAAAGAAGTGAGCATCGGGGGTCACCGGTCTGACCGGTGCCAGCCCTGTGAGTCAGGGGGGCGGGTGACCCGACCCCTATGGCCGGGTGACCCGGGAATGAACCATTTTTCGTGAAAAATGGTGATTTGGCATTGTAGGTAATGAGATACTTAACACATTTCAATTGGCAAATCATTTATGTGTCTTGACCAAGTTTGGAATGAGCCTCACCACATTCTTAATTGAATAAAGTGCTTTGTTCGAGAAATTCAAATATCTCTAGCACTATTTAAGGGGGAGCTCATTGCAACACTTGTGTCACTTGTGGGACTAACAATTTCTTCTAGTGATCTTGTAGTCTTAATCATCTGTGCGCCTTATGCAAGCTCTTAATAAGTAATACTCTCAAGAGAACGAGTAAGAGCTAGCACTTTTCAAAATTTAAATATATGCACAAATAAAATGGTCTTAAGGCAAAGGTATGTTTCCATGAACCTCATTGAATACCGTAATGCATCTAGGCCATTATACCATGCTAGTGTGCCATCCTTAGCATGTAATTGCTTCAAGTGAATCTTTGTGTGCTTCTCTAGATATTTGGTTGATACCTTTACACTCACTCGACTTTGTGTCTCATGGTTGAGGGTATGAGCTAAATATACTTGAAAAGCTATTTGTTTGAAGTGGATGCATGCACTTTGTGACATAGGATAGACTTTTCGAAAAATCAACTAGCATGTGTAGGAAGTGTGCTCATTTGAAAAATATTTTATTCTTGGTCTTTGTGACCCAATCAACTTAGTTGTGACTATAGTTCCCCTTGTTTGATTGATGGCTAGTCACAATTAAGAAGATTTTCTCAAGTCCATAAAATCTATCTTTATCTATCTCTCTCACTTGGAAGAATCAAGAATTATCGATTAAATTGGATTATTCCCCATTCTTTCAAGGTTTGGCAAAATATGGATCAATATCAATTCTACATCATCTATCCAATCTTTGTAAAGAAGTAAGGAGCAAAACTTGGCTAAGATGTGTCTCAGGGGAGCACCGGTCTGACCGGTGCCGCCCACCGGTCTGACCGGTGGCACCCCTAAGTCACATCTTCTCTCTTCTAAGGGTTAAGTGGAAGGAAAATGCTTTATAAAATATCCGGTGAAGATTTAAGGAGCAAAATCTCAAAAGTGGAAAAGGAGGATCGGAACTTCCGAGGCTAGGTCGGTTCTACCGATATGAACTCTCTGTTGGAATTATCAAAATCTTCGGTACTACCGAGCCCAGGCCAGAACTACCGATAAGGGCTCACTGGTTTGACCAAAGGGGGTCACCGGTCTGACCGATGCCCCGCACCGGTCTGACCGGTGCTGCCCGAGGGACACTCGTGGGCCAACAGTAAAAGATCTTAACTTTTTACCCCCCTATCTTCTCTCTCCTCCATTATTCACCAGCACTCATCCCTTCCAAACCGAGGAGACCTTCTCTCCTCCCTTCTTCCACATCTTTCAAGCCCCATGGATATCTAAAGATTCAACCAAGGAGAAGGCTCAAGATTGGAAGGAGAAGACTCTCCCAAGGCCTCTCTACTGATTCCCCATCAAGTTCTTCGCTTTCCCCTCAAGTTCCTCTCTCAAAAGGTATTCAAATCTTCGTTTTGCCCGATCTCTTTACTCCGTGCAAAGATTTGAATTCCCTTTGGTAGAACATTGTTGATAGGTGAAACTCGTATGAAGTTTCAATCCGCAAGCGTACAGATCTCCTATGCCCTTCTTCACCTACGGGAGATCCCAAGGTTCTTGTCAACCCAAGGAGCAAGGGGATTACTAGCGTTTAACCTAACACTAATCTAGTTGATTGAAAACTTATGGTAGAAAGATTAATCTATAAAGTAAAGACAAACTAACCCTAGATTACGTTAAAGAGAGATTAAAGGTGCACAAGTATGAAGAACGTATGCCCATGAAGTCTAGGCACTTGAAGATGCAATCACCCAAAACATTATAAACCCCCGATCCAATCTATCTAGGTGTGTGATCAAGGATTAGACTTTTCCCTTCCCTCGTACATGTCACTACGCG
Organism: Cenchrus fungigraminus; assembly: GCA_036936925.1. Lineage (NCBI taxonomy): Eukaryota > Viridiplantae > Streptophyta > Magnoliopsida > Poales > Poaceae > Cenchrus > Cenchrus fungigraminus. Next base: position 69,876,963 of record CM072768.1, on the reverse strand, counting down.
AAGGTAATTGGTACTAACCCTAATGAACACGGTATGTTGATGCGATCTACGGGAGCAACCCCGAAAGCACGGTAGCTAGCCTTAAACATTAACCATCATTAACAAGAGGTATGATAGACATATGATCCAAACAAGATGTGTAGGTGACTACACTTCAAGTTCCGTTACAACTCCATGGACAAACGAAAGACTTTACCCCATCATGGAGCTAGGCATGACACCGTTGAGATGGTGGATGCCTCCAATGAAGATGGATCTTCGTTGTCCTTCAACTCCGGCGGTGCCGTGGCAAGCTCTCGGCATCCTCCTTCCTCGTGGTGACCTCCCTTGGGCTTGGTAATGATCTCTCCCGAGTGTCCTCCCCCAAGGGTCTCTCTCGTAGTCGATCCTCTCTTCCTTGGCAGCTCTGAGGAACTAGATGGCGTCTCTGACGAATGGCGGCTTCCCCACGTGATTAGGGTTGCATCTACTTAACACCGAAGAAAGGGGGGCGCGAACCAACACAAAAATGGCCTGGGCCGATCCGACCAGGCCGGCCGGCCTGGGCCCTTTTTGGGCTGGTTCGGGCCCGTCCTTCTCCCTGTGGCTCATCTTGACATTTTGCACTTGGCCCCCTTCATTTGTGTCATTTTGAGGTCGTCATCCCCGCGATCAAGATAGGGGGATCTTTATGCATGAACTTCCTGTCTTTTCATCTCGGTCCTCGGGAGTTCTCCATTCAAGCACATTGGTCCTTGCCACCTTTGGAGGCAAGTTCGCACATGGTCGGAGCTCCTTGATTGACTTGCAAAACGTTCTCCGAACTAGTTACATCTTTCCTCATTTAATACGTGAATTCTTGCAAAAACACTATACTCCAAAATGCACATCCAACGGTGAACTTGTTATATCATTAGTATGCCTAGTGGCGGGTTAGTTCCAAAATGAAGTTCAAACCATAACATAACAAGTGTTCTTGGTTGACGGAAATCGACCGCCAACATCCCCCCACGCTTAGATCTTGCTCGTCCTCGAGCAAGTTGCTCACAAGTTGTTCATCCAAGGAGTTGAAACATGCTTCGTCAAATCCTTCCTTACAAGTTAGTCAATCATTCATCCTTAACATAAGAGATATGAAACAAAGATCATAATGTAAACATGGGCGTTTAGAAATTTACCAACTCAAGACTTACCCCACAACTCATGCCTTTCACTAGAGACCCTCATCTCCAACCATACTTTCTTACTTCCATCGGAGGGTTTTCACAAGCTTTTAGAAATAAAATTCCTGCATAAAGTATTAGACAAAGTCCTCCTCCAAGTTCTCACATGTCACTCATTTAAAATGGCTATCCTAGATAATTTCATAAACTCTAACCTCCCATAAGTCTCTCGTTTATAATGTAAGGTGGAGCTTTAGGTATGGCTAGTGAAGTTAGCACAAGTATTATCAAGCTAAGAAAATCCTCTAGTGGTTGTTCACCTTCCAAGCCAATTATCATGAAAGTTAAACCATATGTAAGGGTATCAAGGATGAGAAGATTTATAATGGTGGACATGTGCAAAGGGAAAAAGAATAATGACTTCAAGGCACTAATGATGTCCTCGATGTCGGATTGCACATGGTATGGAATATCGAAGATTCATTCTCAACATCATCGCATCCTTCCTCGCACTTCTCTTGATCTTCACTTGACTTATCATCCCTCATTATATCCTTCTTGCCTTGCCTTGGATCTTTCTCTCTTTTTCTTTTTCTCTCTTCTTTTCTTTTCTCTCTTTTTCCTTTTCTTTTCTTTCTTCTCTCTCTCTCTCTCTTTCTCTTTTTTTTCTTGTGTGTGCACACACATATACATATATATATTTTTTCTTTCCTCCACATCTTTATCTTCTATTCCGAAGCTTTTCGCCCATCCTTTTGACATGAATACCAATCTGAATTTTAAATAAAACCTTACCTAAAAATTGAACGAATCTTCGGACATGGGTTGTGTTCAAGGAATAAGATGATAAAAAGATGTTTATGGTTTTGGGTATGGAATTCGGCGATGTATGGGGCATTCAATGTGAAGTTCCCATTACCGAATATATGACGAGGCTAGCAATAAAAGATATGACATCAAGGACATGATCATTGCTCGAAATTAGACCTCCCAAGAGAGTAAAGTCCTAACCCAATTCATCATGCTAAACAACACTTATGGTGGAGTATATATATAGTTTAGGCCTTGTATAGGATAGACTTGCCTCTCAACTTGGAGAAAGAAATCGCTAACCTTCATTGCAAGGGGTTTTTCATAATTTTCAGAAATAAACACCTCCAATATTAGTATTACTCAAAGCATAGCCAAAGTAAGGTCCTAGATCAAAGCTGAGCATGGATACTTTCAAAGGTAAACTTCCACTAAGCACCACGGTAAACAATTATTCACAATGCTCATGCTCAAATAATAAGGACAAAAGAAAGACATAACAAGTAAAAGAAACAAAAGACTAGCACGACACAAAATGTATAAGACTCTTTTTATTTCTTTTTCTTGACTCAATGCTAACTTAAGACACATCACGAGCTAAAAATTTAAAAACAAGACTCAAACTTGACTCGACTTTAAGACTCAACCTTTCACCACTTGAGCAAAAAATTTTAAAAGAGCTAGCTCCCCCCACGCTTAGATCTTACGACATCCTCATCGTAATTTTTCAAGAAGCACAAGAGGAAGAAAAGCTAGCTACTACACCTAATGAAACTTCCCACAAGAAGAGAACCACTCCTTTGGGAAAACTCAGCCTAAACCCTACCTTTCCTAATTTTGAAGTTGCTGAAAAGGTTGGCAAAGATAGGAAATAAACCGAGTCATGTCCCAGAGAAAAACGGGCATGAACCGATGCAGAGGGGTGCAGGGCCGGTCGGCATGGGCCGGCCGGCCTACCCCTGGTTTTGGGCCCCCGTGGCCCATCTTCTGCAGGCCTCTATGTTTCGTGCATACTAGCCTATGTGGTGAAAAGGATCCAGCTAGAAACCGCAAAAAGGACTCGATAAAAATAAGAAAAGAAAATGAAAATTTATTTACAGAAAAGTTACCTTGTTTTACGTCTTAGGCTTGACGCTCGGGCTCGTCCTCCATTGTGTATATGTCAATGTAGTCGATGGGCACGACGTCAGGCTCAAGAAAAACCTTCAATCGCTGTCCATTAACCACATATTGATCTCCCTTTATATCCATAATCGTTACCGCTCCGCTTGGCGAGACCGAGTGGACGACATACGGTCCATCCCATTTGCTTTTCAATTTGCCTTTCCCGAATATCTTGAACTTTGAGTTAAAGAGGAGGACCTTGTCGCCTTCTTTGAATTCCTTTGCTTGAAGTCTTTTATCATACCACCGCTTCATTCTTTCCTTGTAGATGGTTGCACTCTCATAAGCTTTAAGCCTCATCTCTTCTAATTCACTTATTTGAATTCTCCGTTTGATTCTCGCGGCATCCACATCAAGATTCATCTCCTTGATCGCCCAATATGCTTTGTGCTCTAATTCCAAAGGCAAATGACAAGATTTACCATAGACAAATTGATATGGTGTCATACCTATTGGCGTCTTGTGTGCCGTTCGATAAGACCATAATGCTCCGTCCAACTTTTTCGACCAATCTTTACCTCCCTTCTCAACGCTCTTGTTAAGAATACTCTTGAGTTGCCTATTTGAAGTTTCCGCTTGACCATTGGTTTGTGGGTGGTAAGCCGTGGCCACTCTATGCTCGATTCCCAACTTGGACAAGCATTTTCTGAAACTATTTCCCGTGAAGTGTGTTCCTCCATCACTTATCAAAACTCGCGGGACTCCATAACGTGGGAATATAAAATTCTTGATCATTGATATAGATTCCTCTGTTGAAGCTCTTCGACAAGGGATGGCCTCTACCCACTTGGATACATAATCAACCATTACCAATATATGCTCATATCCATTTGAATTAGTGAAAGGCCCCATGAAGTCAATTCCCCATACGTCGAATAGATCAATTTGCAAGTTATAATTTAAAAGCATAGCATTCCTTTGAGATATATTCCCCGTTCTTTGACATTCCGGACAAGAAGCAACGTACCTTTTCGAATCTTGATGCATCTCCGGCCAATAGAACCCACTAGCCCATACCTTTGCTTGAGTCCTAAAGTGTCCATAGTGTCCTCCATACTCGCCCGAGTGACACTTCCTTAATATTTTGACTCTTTCTTCCCTTGGTACGCACCTTCGCAAGACTCCATCCGCTCCAAGCCTAAAGAGGTAAGGTGCATCCCAATTATATTTTTGACTCTCAGCCATCACCCTTCTTTGAGCATTCTTATCTAAGTGATCAAGTGGCATCTTTCGTATGGCTCGAATAATGTTGATCATCCAAGTGTCTTTGTCAAGGATGCGATATAGATGATCATCACTCATCTTGTCTTCGATGGGCTCTTTATCATCCTCATGATTCATTCTTGATAGATGGTCGGCCACAACATTTTCCGACCCCCTTTTATCCCGAATCTCCACATCGAACTCTTGCAAGAGGAGGATCCACCTAATCAACCTTGGCTTGGCATCCTTTTTAGACAAGAGATACTTGATTGCCACATGATCGGTGTAGACGATTACTTTCGAATTCACAATATAGGATCTAAATTTTTTAAAGACAAATACTACTGCAAGCAATTCCTTTTCTGTTGTTGCATAATTCAATTGAGCTCCATTAAGGGTTTTGCTAGCATAATATATAGCATGTACCTTGCCTTCTTTTCATTATCCCAACACGGCTCCAATGGCATAGTCGCTAGCGTCGCACATGATCTCAAATGGTTGTCTCCAATCGGGCGGTTGGATGATAGGTGCGGTTATGAGAGCTCTCTTTAGTGTCCGGAATGCTGCCAAGCACTTCTCATTAAAATAGAATGGCACATCTGTTGACGGTGAATTTCCGTCAACCTAGCCATGAGTTTACCTTCGGTGTTGGCATGAATTTTATATCTTTTCCATTGGTACTAACCCCCTTGTTATACACAAGTTCGTTCGTGCATGTCGGTTTTGGAGTTTGATGTTTATGCAGGAATTTTGCATTGAAAGCAAGACTTCTGGGTAAAGTTCATCAAGCACCTCGTGACAATACCTTGAAGCCCGGTAAAAGTCAAGCAATGAAGTGAATATGACTCCAAGAAGCCCAAGGACCAACCCGTGAAGATGGAAAACTCCGAGAACCTGAACAGAAAATGTTGAATCTTGCGGGACAAGGAGCTTCATCTAAACCGTGGAGAAACTGACGTCAAGGGCCCACATGTAGAAGGGAGAATGTTCTAGAAGACACGGGAAGCATCACCGAGGAAGGCGGCCACGAAGTCGGCCAGAATGGGCCCAGGCCGGTCAGCCCAGGCCGGTCGGCCCAGGCCGGCCGGCCCGACCCATTTCCGGGCCCATTCGTGCCCCCCTTTGACCTAGCCGCCTCTCAGACTATTTATAGCCCCCTGGCCGAGGGCCACGCATCATCTCATTCGTCATTCGTCGCCGAGGAGCAGAGAAGAGAGGGACACTATTCCGGAGAGGAGAGGGTCGAGCTAGTTGTCTAGGGTTTCCCTAGCCGACGTGGGAACCTTGCAAGGAAGACCACGTCGGAGTTCCAGGAGCTAGAAGCAAGATCAAGGTAGGATCCCGGTGGTGATCTTGTTTATGTATCATGTACTATGTTGAATTATCAAGTTGCAATCCGATTTCTAGCGATCGAGTGTTTCTCCTACGACTTTGATTTCAATCGGCTTTTCTTACTTTAAGATCTATTCTCGAGATAGATCGTAGAGGGTGTTCTTGTAGCCGTGGTGGCTAGAGGTGCATGCCTGACCTTTCGAGAGATTTCAACTTGTCCATTGGACTCACCCTAGGCTAACCCACACGAATAGGAGTACGTTGTGACAGAACGGTGGCTCCAAAAGGTGGGCGTCTTCGGAGTTGGACGGGAAACCGTGATTTAAAGATGCTTTTTATGAGATTCGACTTGGCTATTTCTTCTTTGCTCGGAACTTCAACAAAAGCTTGATCCAATCTCTCTAGATTGGTTTTACCTATCCCTCTCTACCTCTTGCTACCTCCGGCTTTCATAGATTAGATTCGTTTTTATGATGTTCTTTAGATTAGATGCATAAGATTCCCCTTTGAAGATCTAAGTGTTCTCGGCTTTAATAGATAGGATTTTGCATCACACATTTGTTCCACAGATTCGATACCTTGGGTTCACACTTGAGAAAAGAAGGGTCCCTTGACTACGACGGAGGACTTGTCCGCTTGCAAGTCCAAACGAAATTGGATACGCATATACACCGTCAACAACATCTTTTTGGAGAAGATTAGTCAATGGCTTTGTAATCTTTGAGAAATCCTTGATGAATCTCCTATAGAATCCCGCATGGCCCAAGAAACTTCTCAAAGATTTGATATCCGTTGGTGGTGGAAGCTTCTCAACCGCTTCAACTTTAGCCTTGTCCACCTCGATCCCCCTCTCAGATATCACGTGTCCCAACACTATTCCTTGTTTCATCATGAAGTGACATTTCTCCCAATTTAGCACCAAGTCAACCTCCCCACACCTTGTAAGAACTTTATCCAAATTTGCCAAACAATCCGCAAAAGTTTTACCATAAACGGAGAAGTCATCCATAAATACTTCGACAATTTCGTCGATGAACTCCGAAAATACTGCCATCATGCATCGTTGAAAAGAGGCTGGAGCATTACATAAACCAAAGGGCATCCTTCTATATGCAAATGTTCCATAAGGGCAAGTGAATGTTGTCTTGTGTTGATCATCCGGGTGAATGGGAATTTGCATGAACCCCGAGTATCCATCAAGGAAGCAAAAATATGTGTGGTTTGCTAACCTCTCAAGCATCTTGTCGATGAACGGTAGGGGGAAGTGATCCTTCTTCGTTGCTTTGTTCAACTTATGATAATCAATACACATCCTCCATCCGGTCACGGTTCTTTGCGGTATTAGTTCAGTCTTCTCATTCTTCACCACGGTCAAACCTCCTTTCTTCGGCACACAATGTACAGGGCTCACCCATTCGCTATGCGGCACCGGGTAGATGATTCCGGCGTCTAACAACTTGATGACCTCCTTCTTCACCACCTCTCGCATGGCATGGGTTAACCTCCTTTGATGGTCCACAACGGGCTTGCATTGATCCTCCATAGGTATGTGGTGAGTGCAAAATGCTGGGCTAAGTCCTTTAAGGTCATTTATCGAATACCCGATCACCTTCTTGTGCTTTTTCAATAAATTCAGCAACATGTCATTCTCCTCGGGACTCAATTCGTCGCTCACGATCACGGGATAAGTCTTCTCCGGCCCCAAAAATTCATATTTTAATCCTTTGGGCAATGACTTAAGATCCACCTCTGGTACTTGTGGTTCTTCATGTTTAATTTCCCCAATGTCTTCAAATTTATCTTCCTCTAAGCTTCCGTCTTGTGGTTCTAGTCCTTTAGTTGCTTCCACTAATTCTTCATCTAGCACATTATTAGATTCATTCTCCATTGCTCTTTGCAATGGATCCCTAAAGGTTTCAACAAAATGAAGGCTCTCTACCTCTTCGTCATCAAGAGGTAGGGGTGAGGCAATTCTAGAAGCGGGAAGAAAGTTATATGTGTGATTATCCCCATCAAGATTAATAGTTACTTTTCCTTTTCCGGCATCTAAAACGGCATTAACCAACTTGAGAAAAGGTCTACCAAGAATTACATGATCATTTTTATCATAGTAGACATCAACAATAAAGAAATCGGTTGGTATATGTTTTCCGGAAATTAAAACTTCTAGATTTCGGGCAATTCCAATAGGTTTAACAATTCTACCATCTCCCATGATTAATTTAGTAGTGGTTGGAACTAGGTCAATGGTATGATCATGAATTTTGTCAAAAATTTTAGAAGACAAGACACTTACTTGTGCTCCAATGTCGCATAACGCCTTGCAATCAATGTTGTTGACCTTGCAATCTATACGCGGTGATGTCTTCTCTTCTTCATCGGACCCTATGGCATAAATTTCAGCGAGGCGAGCGAATGGTGATGCCTCGGGCTTGATTCCCATAATCCTTTTTGCTACGGCCACATGGTCCGGATCCACTTCTTCTTCGCTAAAGAGTTTTTGAAGGACCTCCCCGGTTGTCTCTAGGTTGTATGGTTGTACCACATGTTTCTCCGGCGGAAAGTCCATCTCCACAGCTTTCGCCATCCCCTTTTGATTAGGGAACGGTCTTCTCTTATCAAAGATTTCTCCGAAATCAATTGGGAACCAATCCATTTGCTCCAACTCCCTTAGTGGCTTCGCGCTTGACATAGTCCTTTCACTTGCTTTGCTTGTCTTGGCGAGATCACTCTCCGGGATAGTCCTAGCTTCCGCATGTTTAATTTCATCAACCTTTTTCGGGATTGGCTCCTCTTTCTTCTCTTCTGGGACCGTATTTCTGAAAATTCCAGCAAGTGGTCTCACACTTGTATCACATTCCGGCTTCCTCGAAAGTCGTGTTTCCCAATCTCTTCGCATGGCTGCCGCTTTGCTTATTTTTTGTAGAAGTTGGGCAGCTTCCATGAGTGTTTTCTCCATGAGATCCCCTCCTGCACACATTTGAACGTATTCCATGCAACTAGGGGTTAGGGAAAAGAAAAATGTATGCAAAAGTACATCACCGGGAAATCCGAGTCTTGGTCCTTGTTCAACTAGCTCGTTGAATCTATTCCACGCTTGATCAATCCCCTCTTCTTCTCCTTGCTTAAAGTTAATCACTTGCATCCTTATATGTTGAATCTTGCTTATAGGAAAAAACTTGGCACAAAATTTCTTTATCAATTGATTCCAATTTCCCTCGACTTCGAAGGACGTGAATGAATACCACTTTATCGCTTCATCGGCAATTGAGTAGGGGAAGAGATTCCATTTAAACCAATCATCAGGGACTCCCTCTTGACATACCATATTGCATAGTGTCATGAAGTGCTAGATATGTCTATATGGGTTGTCCATCTCCACCCCTCAGAACGGATTAATTGCTGCCATCTCAATGATTCGAGGCTTGATTTCGTACCTTGTCGCTTGGAGAACCAAGTCCGACTCTTGTACCTTGATGTCCTCACATCGAGGGCTAGCATAGTCTCTTAGTGATTTTTCCGGTTCCTCCAAGGGATTTTGAACGAACGCCATCTAGACAATCAAAAGAAAACAAAAACAAAAAAAATGTTTTTCTAGAACACAAGGGTTAAATGTTAGTAATCAACAAAATCAATGAAAGATTAAACGAAGTAAACCAGCTTGCTCCCCGGCAACGACGCCAGAAAAAGGGGCTTGTATATAGGTGAAACTCGTATGAAGTTTCGATCCGCAAGCGTACGGATCTCCTATGCCCTTCTTCACCTACGGGAGATCCCAAGGTTCTTGTCAACCCAAGGAGCAAGGGGATTACTAGCATTTAACCTAACACTAATCTAGTTGATTGAAAACTTATGGTAGAAAGATTAATCTATAAAGTAAAGACAAACTAACCCTAGATTACGTTAAAGAGAGATTAAAGGTGCACAAGTATGAAGAACGTATGCCCATGGAGTCTATGAACTTGAAGATACAATCACCCAAAACATTATAAACCCCCAATCCAATCTATCTAGGTGTGTGATCAAGGATTAGACTTTTCCCTTCCCTTGTACATGTCACTACGCGAAGGTAATCGGTACTAACCCTAATGAACACGGTATGTTGATGTGATCTACGGGAGCAACCCCGAAAGCACGGTAGCTAGCCTTAAACATTAAGCATCATCAACAAGAGGTATGATAGACATATGATCCAAACAAGATATGTAGGTGACTACACTTCAAGTTCTGTTACAACTCCATGGACAAACGAAAGACTTTACCCCATCATGGCGCTAGGCATGACACTGTTGAGATGGTGGATGCCTCCAATGAAGATGGATCTTCATTGTCCTTCAACTCCGGCGGCGCCGTGGCAAGCTCTCGGCGTCCTCCTTCCTCGTGGTGACCTCCCTTGGGCTTGGCAATGATCTCTCCCGAGTGTCCTCCCCCAAGGGTCTCTCTCATAGTCGATCCTCTCTTCCTTAGCGGCTCTGAGGAACTAGATGGCGTCTCTGACGAATGGCGGCTTCCCCACGCGATTAGGGTTGCATCTACTTAACACCGAAGAAAGGGGGGCGCGAACCGACACAAAAATGGCCTGGGCCGATCTGACCAGGTCGGCCGGCCTGGGCCCTTTTTGGGCCGGTTCGGGCCCGTCCTTCTCCCCGCGGCTCATCTTGACATTTTGCACTTGGCCCCCTTCATTTGTGTCATTTTGAGGTCGTCATCCCCACGATCAAGATAGGGGGATCTTTATGCATGAACTTTCGGTCTTTTCATCTCGGTCCTCGGGAGTTCTCCATTCAAGCACATTGGTCCTTACCACCTTTGGAGGTAAGTTCACACATGGTCGGAGCTCCTTGATTGACTTGCAAAACGTTCTCCGAACTTGTTGCATCTTTCCTCATTTAATACGTGAATTCCTGCAAAAACACTACACTCCAAAACGCACATCCCACAGTGAACTTGTTATATCATTAGTATGCCTAGTGGCGGGTTAGTTCCAAAATGAAGTTCAAACCATAACATAACAAGTGTTCTTGGTTGACAGAAATCGACTGCCAACAAACATCATTTGAGATCCCCTAGAAGACATTCCTATAGATCCATAGCATTTTTTTGGACACATTGTGAGAACTCAAGATTTGGGGTCAGATGGCCCGCACCGGTCTGACCGGTCGGGGTCACTGGTCTAACCGGTGGCGCCTGTCCAACCCTAAATCTGGTTTTCTTCGTGTTTTCAACACATATCTGTGTAGGAATGTTTTTGGTTCAGCAATAATCATATCTTGTAATCTTAGCTGCTCAGATTGACAGTTGGAGCCATTGGCTCGGCTCTGGCCGGCACCGGTCTGACCGGTGGCCGTGACCGGTCACGACCAGAGCTGACCCAATTGCTCTAAACTGTGAATTCCTTTGTAAATTCTTTTCAAATCAATCTCCTAGTGTCTTATACTGTCTTGTCATATTTTTTATGACCCAGGGACAGCAGCCATGGTTAGTGGTGAAGGGGGCAGTAGTGGAAGAAGATTGAGGCCCCGTGTTTCAAAAAGAAGAGCAGAGCAGGTGGATGATCTTGGAGGGGACACAGGAACCAGCAGTGACGATGATGTCGAGGATGAGACATATGTGGACTATGGTCCTTATGAGAGAAGGATGAGGCATGGTAAAGGGCCAGCTAGTCATCACAGTGATGAGGAAGGTGAGGATGTTGAGGGAGAAGAGGAAGACCTTAGTGGTCAAGAGAGGGATGTTGATGATGAGGGTGATGACCCTATGGATGAAGATGATGGTGGTAAGGCAGGAGGGTTGAGGGTTACAAAACCCATCTATTTCTACCCTGATCGTCCTGTTATCTATCATGGAGAGGGAATAACAAGGTAATTGAAGAAGTTGAGGGATGTCAATCCCTATGACAGTGAGAAGACCGCCTCAGATGCTAGATTTTGGGCTAAGTTTCAGCAAGATTTCTATACCACTGTCATTTTGAAGAAATCAAAGATCACACACATTGCTCAGTATGTGGACTGGGGGCACATGGCAAGGAAAAATGATCCAATCTTTGATCAGGTTATCAAAACTTGTGAGCAACAAAGGGTCAAATCTCTAATGGGTTTCAAGCATGATTGGAATAAGGAGATAATTGCCCAGTTCTTTGCCACAGTTCATTTTGGTCATTTGGATAATGAGAGGGCAATGTTTTGGATGACAAATGGGAGAAGGCTTCACATTACTTTTCCCAACTTTCTAGCGCTCTTTGACATTATAGAGGGTGACAAGGACTTTCCCAAGCTTCATGATGAGGGATTACTTGAGCCACAGGCTATGTACTTCATGTATCCTCGAGGTGATCGTGCTTATGTGGGAAAGGTTAAGGGCCTCTACACCTACTATGCAGTTTTGAACAGGCTCCTTAGAATGACACTCACCCCTAGAGATGGCAACCCCTCGGATGTGACAAATTTTCAGAAAAATTTGATGAGAGCTTTGAGTCCGGGAGCACCTCCATTTAGTGTGGGGGATTTCATTTGGCAAGAGATCAAGAACCTCTCGGTGGATCCAACGAAAATTTGCAGCTATAGTCCATATATTATGCATGTGGTTGAGAGGGTGTCGGGTTTGGTTTTTCCAAAAGATGTCAAGCACAAGCCCCTAAAGCTAAATCCGAGCAAAGAGCCTGGAGTGCCTTCACCTAGAGATGAGGAAGCCCCTGGTCATGAGCATGAGATTTTAGAGGAGGATGAAGAGCAGCAGTGGCATTGGACTGGTCCTCAGACCGGCACCGGTCTGATCGGTCACCCTGACCGGTCTGACCGGCGGGGGTCTGGGCAGCCAGTCCGTCACAAGAAATCCACCTCACCTCTTCACAAGTTCCTAAATCTAATCTTTGGCATGTGTAAGAGTCAGTACGACATTGAGGTGGAACAACAAAGGACAAGGAGGGAAAGGAAGAAGGAGAGGGACACGATGAAGCAGCTTCATAATCACTTTGGATTTCAGCCGCCTCGTTCACCCATATCACCAACTCCTCCTGAGGTTGAGATTCCTTCATTTGATCAGAGAGTGAGAACCATGATTAACTCAAATATGATCAATGAGTATGGGGCCATGTTCTTCAAGTCCGGCGAGGGTAGCTCCTCCTCAGCTGCACCTCCTCCTCCACCTGGCTCAGAGGAGATCCCTCAGCCCTTCGGTGCTCCACAGGGACCAGTAGAGTTTCCTCCACCCTTCGGCGCCCCAGTTGCCCCACCTCCAGCTCCAGATGCTGCAGAGGAGTCAGAGGCTCCTCTGGATTGGGCAGGTCACTTCTCTACGGAGATCTTCGGTTGGTCGGCCTATCCTCCATATCAGGGTATCAGTGATGATCTTCATGTTCTTATCTCTAATGTCACCATATCTATCATTTCTCTCCTATGCATTGTCTCATTTTCTTATTCTTACATAGGAGGGAGCTCGCACCCTGGCGGTGGTCCGGGGTGGGACTCGTGGCAGGGCTAGTGATCGGCAACAACATCTTCTCTCCAGGCCTTTATTGATGCTTGATGACAAAGGGGGAGAAGAGAGGATTAAAGCTTCTGCATCTTGTTTAGCCCTGTCTGTCTGTGTTGCACTGGTCTAGAACTTTATCTTAGTGGACTTGAGAACATTTGTATGAGTGCTACTATGTGTTTGAACCTTTATTGTAATAATTAAGTGACTTTATTGCTAGATTGTGATGCATGTGGTGTATGATGTGTTGTTTGTGTTGGCTAAATGGAGCAAAGTGATCTAAGCCGGCTTGCAACCCTGACCTGATCACCTTGGACCAAATAGCACACACTTTTTCACTTTGTGCTCTGACTGGACTTGACCGGTCTGACCGATCATGGGCATCAGTCTGACTGGTGCCGCCCAGTTGGGTGTGCTGGCTGGACTTGACCGGTCTGACCGGTCAGGGGCACTGGTTTGACCAGTGCTGCTTAATCAGTGCACTTGTTCTTTGCTTTGTGCATAACTTGTCATACGCATCACGGATTTTATTTGTCACTCACACATGTTGCACTCCACTGATTCTAAGATATAGGGGGAGCTCTCACGTGCTTTCTCCCAAATTTGTGCTATTGGCATTTGAGGCCAAATTTTTGAAATTCAACTCAAAGCACAAATTAAGGGGGAGCTCTAGCTATATCTAAGAATCTAAACGCGCTTTAATGTTTTATTTGTAAACTTTAATCGAGTTGTCATCAATCACCAAAAAGGGGAGATTGAAAGTGCATCTAGGCCCCTAAGTGGATTTTAGTGAATTGAATGACAAAACTATTAAAGGACTAATGTATTTGTCTAAGATTATGAGCAGGTTTTATTTAGATATTCATAAGCAATTATTGGAGAATTTATTTATGAATGAACATCATATGACTCACTTTGGAGAAGACAAATACATGGATGATCCTAATGCATATGTGACAAGTATCAAGCAATAAAGGAAGATAAATATTGGGATAATTTGAGAAGGTCGATTCGTGGTCTCCCATACAAGTCATAGCTTGATTAAAATTAGGAGGATCATAAAAGAGAAGATGGTAATTCTCTAAGTCAAGTGCAAGGCTTCATGTGGTAATTGAGAAAGGACACAAGGATGAGTGTAAACATTATGGTTCTTAATTGGAAGCTTGCATATTCGTTGTCAATCAAGAACAAGCATTTGAAGCGGGATTTTCAAATGGAATTTAATTAAGGATGAAGCAAACTGGAGCTCAAAGTGGATTGGGTAAGTGATGAAGAGATCAACCGAGATGACTAGGGTGAGGGACTAAGCAATCTTTGGGGCCGTAGCTAAGCTGCCATTAGTGTTTTGCTAAGGTGAAGTTCTAGCATCCATGGGGTCTTCAAGTATCATATCCAAAGCCTTATCGAGGGAAGCAATGCAACTCATCAACATGTTATGATTGGCAATATGGAGTGACTTATGGATCCAAGTGTGCATTCATATGCTAGATGGAAAAATCCTAAGTCATTAGCTCAAGTATGGACGTGCTTAAGACATAGGCTATGTTGAAAGCCCTCAAGTGGATATCGTTCAAGTATGGCAAGATTGAAGACATTCAAGCTCAAGAGGTTGTCACGGTGTTTTTATTTATTCTTGAGTATAGGTATGTTGTACTATCAAGAGGGATGCAACATTAGCGAGTTGACCAAAGTCAAAGTGCTCATTAGTTGACCCAAGTGAGATCTAGCCTTGAGAGCCTTACAGTGTGCTAACAAACCTTCCTAACCTAACCTGAGCCACTTCATCTTTTTGGTGAAGTGTTAGTTTCTTAGAAAGGGTTTTGGGGGTGCCTCGGACCTGATCGGTTGTTGACGGTGAATTTCCGTCAACCTAGCCATGAGTTTACCTTCGGTGTTGGCATGAATTTTATATCTTATCCATTGGTATTAACCCCCTTGGTATAACAAGTTCGTTCGTGCATGTCAGTTTTGGAGTTTGATGTTTATGTAGGAATTTAGCATTGAAAGCAAGACTTCCGGGTAAAGTTCATCAAGCACCTCGTGACAAGACCTTGAAGCCCGGTACAAGTCAAGCAATGAAGTAAACATGACTCCAAGAAGCCCAAGGACCAACCCATGAAGATGGAAAACTCTGAGGACCTGAACAAAAAATGCCGAATCTTGCGGGACAAGGAGCTTCATCTAAACCGCGGAGAAACTGACGTCAAGGGCCCACATGCAGAAGGGAGAACATTCTAGAAGACACGGGAAGCATCACCGAGGAAGGAGGCTGCGAGGTGGGCTGAAATGGGCCCAGGCCGACCGGCCCAACCCATTTCGGGGCCCATTCGCGCCCCTCCCCCCTTTGACCTAGCCGCCTCTCGGACTATTTATAGCCCCCTGGCCAAGAGCCACGCATCAACTCATTCGTCATTCACCGCCGAGGAGCAGAGAAGAGAGGTTCACCATTCCGAAGAGGAGAGGGTCGAGCTAGTTGTCTAGGGTTTCCCTAGCCGACGGGGGAACCTTGCAAGGAAGACCACGTCGGAGTTCCAGGAGCTAGGAGCAAGATCAAGGTAGGATCCCGGTGGTGATCTTGTTTATGTATCATGTACTATGTTGAATTATCAAGTTGTAATCCGATTTCTAGCGATCAAGTGTTTCTCCTACGACTTTGATTTCAATCGGCGTTTCTTACTTTAAGATCTATTCTCGAGATAGATCATAGAGGATGTTCTTGTAGCCGTGGTGGCTAGAAGTGCATGCCTGACCTTCCGAGAGATTTCAACTTGTCCTTTGGACTCGCCCTAGGCTAACCCGCACGAATAGGAGTGCGTTGTGACAGAATGGTGGCTCCAAAAGGTGGGCGTCTTCGGAGTTGGACGGGAAACCGTGATTTAAAGATGCTTTTCATGAGATTCAACTTGGCTATTTCTTCTTTGCTTGGAACTTCAACAAAAGCTTGATCCAATCTCTCTAGATTGGTTTTACCTATCCCTCTCTATCTCTTGCTACCTCCGGCTTTCATAGATTAGATTCGTTTTTATGATGTTCTTTAGATTAGATGCATAAGATTCCCCTTTGAAGATTTAAGTGTTCTCGGCTTTAATAGATAGGTTCTTGCATCACACATTTGTTCCACGGATTTGATACCTTGGGTTCACACTTGAGGGAAGAAGGGTCCCTTGACTACGACGGAGGACTTGTCCGCTTGCAAGTCCAAACGAAGTTTGATACGCATATACACCGTCAACAAGCCCCTTTTTCTGGCGCCGTTGCCGGGGAACAGGTGATCAAGATTCGATCTTTTATTGCTTTTTGTGAATATTTTCAGTTTTCTTTTGGTTTTTCTTTTTGCATCTACTAACTTTTGATCATCCTCAAAATCAATCTAATCTAGTTTGACTAACCCTAGTTTTCTTAGATTTGTTTCTATTTTCGTTTTGTATATATTTTGTTTATTGCTAACCCTAACATGAGATGGACGGATACCTCTCCAACAAACCCGAAAATTTTGTGGATGATCCAGAAAAACTTTACAGGCTAAGGAGACGTGAGGCACAAGCTAAAAAGCTAGAATTTGCAGATACAAAAGCGGAGGCCGAAGGATCGTCGGAGTCTCCAAAGGAATCACCACCTCCAAGCCCTAAGGAAAATGAGCTTCCACCGGTACCGATGGGAGAACAACCGCAGCCGGAGCGCAAGATCGGGGAGCTATGCACCCCGGACATCGTCGACCTACCAATCTTGAACCTCGCGGAGATCGGAAGGCTGTTCGAGATCAAGACCTCAACAATTCGCATGGTGAAACATTCACCCTTCACCGGTAAAGAGGATCCGAACCTTCACCTCTAAGCATTTGTTCAACTTTGTCAAACATTCAACATGGACGGGGTGACTCAAGATCAAATGAGGGCAAGGCTCTTTCCGTTCTCATTACTCGGGAAGGCTTTGCAATGGTTGTACTCTCAACCGGCGGAGACGGTGCAAAATTGAGACACCTTGATGAGGGCCTTCATGAAGGAATACTACTCACCGGGTAAGACTCAAAGCCTGCGTAATAAGATTGCTACTTTGCTCAATATCCTACGAAGACTATATCGGAGGCATTCAAGCACTTCAATGAGTACACTCGGGCGGTTCCACATCACAAGTTCCCGAAGGAGGATCTCGTTCAAAAGTTCTATCAAGGACTTACCATGGCGTCAAGGACAATCATCGATGCATCGGCGGGAGGATCCATCATCGAGCTTACACCGACCCAAGCTTTCACTCTATTCAAGAAGGTCGCGGACAATGACACATGGGCGTCATCCGGACGCTTACTTCCTGTTCAACCCACGGGGAACGTCAAAGGAGTCTTGCAAGTGGAGAAGGAAGATATACTCAAAGGCAAGATCGATTCGCTTATGCGAAGGTTGGAGAAGATGGAGATAGAGAAGAAAGAGGCTCAAGATCTAAAGGTTGCCAAAGCAAGATCCACATGTGAAGAGTGCGGAGAATATGGCCATGTCCAAAAGGATTGCCCGGAGGAAGCCAAGATGCTCGACTACATGAGGAAGGGGGATTTGCCGAACTTCCGCTACGGGCAAGGTAGACCTCAATTTAATGCAAGCTCATCCATTCCAAATTTGGTTCTGCTTCGTATACAATTGAAGGACTTCATGGACGAGCAAGCTAAGATCAACAAGGACACCGTCACCAAGTTCAAGGCCATAGACAAGGTGTTGGAGAACATCGATAGCAAGGTGACGGAGGTCGGAAGCTCCAACCATCAAGTGCTCAACATGATGAAGATGCTCGAGACGCCAGTGGGACAACTTGCCGGGCACCTATCCGCTAATGAAGGGAAGCTTCCGGGATAACCTCAAGGTCCCGAGATGGCGAAGGCCATTCAAACTCGTTCGGGGAAGGAGACTGAAGATCCAGAGCGTTCCACGGGAGCTAGAAAGCCTAAACCATCCACCGAGGCGGAGGAATTTGCTAAGGAGGAGGTTACCGAGATCATCACCGAAGAGCCTGAGTTTGAGATGCTGGGAGAAGACACGAAGATACCGCAACTTAAGCCACGCTACTTCCGAGGTAAACTCGATAATCATTTCGAGAAGTTTGTGGAGGTTGTGCGTAGGTTAAGCATCAACATGCCGCTATTGGATGCCCTTCAAGTTCCTACATATTCTCACTACTTCAAAGATATTCTTGCAAACAAGTATGAGATAGCAACACTCGGGGTAGATCATGTGACAGAACTGCCCAAAATAATTCCGTATTATCGCCTAAGCCGGTCCACGTGGCCATTAAGCAATAATAAGGAACTATTCTGTCGCCTCTGCCGGGGCATGCCCGGTAAATCACTTACACAGGATCGAATTATGCGCTAAGCCCACACGACGGTGGGACCAGAGTACAACATTACATTACATAAAAGTTCATAAGTACTTAAAATTACAAACCAAGTTTTGAGTACATAAAAGTAAACATGGTTCAGAGTTTAGACAGCGGAAAAATAAAATAAATGCATGATACACACAGGAGGCCATCCATGCATATCACTTCTCATCATCGTTCTCTCATTCAAGTTCCCAGCCATCTGGAATAGAACCAGGCCAAAAGGGATTACCTGAAAACAACAACAAAAGCAAGACTGAGTATACTAATACTCAGCAAGACTGACCCGTCAAAATAAAAGACACAGCTAGACATGCAAGGCTTTTTGGCTGGTGGGTTTGTTTTGCCAAAATCAACTAAGAGTTGATCCTTACTTTCAAATTTTAGCTCAAGTTCTAGTATGTTAACCATTCTAGGTAAGCACCTAGCTAAGCAAGCATGGTTGTACAAACAAGATTAATCATCCAACAATATTAATCCGAAATGTTCCATAAATAAACATGGGGTAGCCAGTGGTCAAGCCGACTCAGATAACGGCGAGTGACCGACGATCGATCGATTTATATCCTTGCAAGGTAAACCCAAGATACATGTAAGAAGGTAGACCAAGTGCAGTGTCTACCCCGACCAGGCGGTTCCCGTCATTCCCCAGATTAGGAAAAGATGATACAGTCCTAAGTACAAGGTTTACTGGTACGCCCAAACATGGCACGTCCAGAATCACACTTGCACTACCGGTAGCGAACCGGGAGACGCATCTCAAGATTAGTAGCAATAGAATTCCCGCACTGGTTCATTAGGTACTAGGCTTACCGGTCCCATTCCCGACAAGCACTTGGTACGTTCAATAGCTTAGACCAGCACCATGCTACTCGGTCGAGACCGAACCCATTGCTCTTACCACATGAGCGAGTCAATTTATCCAATTTATGATTCCAACATAAGCATCCTATATCTCGCGAGCAATGAGTCATTACTCGACTTGTACCGTGTCCTTAAAGCATGGCACTAGCGTTCCTAACATACTAGTAAAAGAGCATAGGAGTCCTAAGGATCATGCATCTAGGTTTCAAAATAACTCCTAAAACTTAAATGCACAAGGTAAAACATAAATACTGAAATGTAAAAGAGTATGAACTTTTAATCCAAAAAGGTTAGATGAAACCGGTGCTTGCCTTCTTCTAAGTTAGCAACAGCCTTGGGCTCTTCCGGACTTTGGTCCAGGTCTTGATGAACACTCAACTCGTTCACTTCACCATCTACCATCCCATCTCCCTCCTGGGTGAGCATGCACGCACTGACCGACAAATCTACACGATATGCATATGCATTAGATTAATGTGAGGGTGGTTTATTAAATGTTAACTATGATGGTGACTGTGTACATATTTAAGCAAATTAAATTATTTAACTTCACAAAACAGCAAGGGGGTGTTTTGCAAATTCAAAAACAGATCCATGACATGCTTTCACAATTTTACACCTTAATTTCCATTTCTTTATTTAATTACATAAAACAAGTCTTTCAACCATAAATCCAAATTAAATCAAAAACACTTCAAATAAGTCTAAGCTTCTGTACACATCATCATATACCCATTCTAAGTTCACACACCAAAATTTAGATTAAGAACATTTATAAATTAATTTATACGAAAAAGACAAACTTTAGCCTAGTAAATCACCATTAATTCATATAAAAAGATTTACTAAACTTTTTGATCTCAACTTTCTGCTAGCCATCCTCTAGGTCAAAACTAAGTTTCTGGCCAAAGGTCAAGTATAGATCTTATTTATATATTGAGTTATTAATTTATCACCCTACACAAGATTAAATCCAAATCACCTATTAAACAATTTCCTAAAATCATATCCATTCTACCAGATGCACTGTTCAACAATACAAGGCCCTAGTGTGCACTTGTGCTCAAAGAAAAGTTTATTAAAAGGGCTATAAAAAGCATCAAGGTTAAACTAGCATAAAGATTACATAAATCATATTTAAACATCTACACAGCAAACTCATGCCAACTTTGGTCACAAATCTAGACATGCCATAAAGAACAACATATCCAAAATTCAAGTCCATAGCATGTGTATATTTTAAACTACACTAAAAACACATCAAACTGAGCTTGAATTTTTAATTCAAAATCTACACAGCAAAACCCTATACATGCTTTCTATAAAAGTTAGATTTCTTCACAAGGAAACCAAAAAAATTGGATTTGCATTTTTATGATTTTTCTACGATTTTTAATGGATTTTTGAAGTTGCAGCTGAAACACTAAAGAGCTTTATTACAACTAGGTCCCTGGTTTTTGCATCTGGAACCCTGGAAAGAACTCAGAGCTTGCAATGTGGTCCAGGCCACGGACAGGGATGAAGATGGCTGGAATCCGGCGAGGAGGAGGCCGGACTTGGCCGGGAAAGGGCGGGGGAGTGGTGTAGGCTCGCCTGGGGTTCGATTTTTGTCGTTCCGGGCGTCGAGAGGTGCTCCGGCGATGGAGAACGGTGGCGGCGTGGATCTCCGGCCGCCTCTGCCTCTGCTCCGGCGAGTTGGCCGGCCGTGGAGGTGAGCAAGCGGCTTGGCCGGCTCCAGTGGAGTTGTGAGGACGTGGAGGAAGGGTTCAGAGGGTTCAAGGGGAGGCGCAGCTAGCTGGAGGTGGTGGAGCCGGGTTGCTTACGGCGGCGGCCATGGAGGCCGTCGGAGCTCTGCTCCGAGGCGCGCCAAGGCACAGCGGCGCGCGGGCTTTGCAAGGCGGCGAGCAAGACGAAGCTGACGAGGGAGGTCGGGTCGACCAGCTCGAGCCCCTACTTAACCCACCGATGGCCAGCTGCCTCGTGCACGCACAGGCGCGGCGCGAGGCTGGCGCCCGCCGCAGCCCGGCGCATGGCACGGCATGCAACCGGTGCACCGCTAGGCGCGGCGTACGGCTTTTAGGCGGGCGGAGCCTCCCAAGCTGCGCTCGGGTCCACAGCGGGCGACCGTACGCCGGAGTTGCGCGTGCACCGCACGTGGCCGGCGCGACAGCGCGGCGCTCTGGAGCGCCGGGACGCGGGAGTGCCTGTGCCGGCTTCGCTTCGAAATTGCAGTAGCCACTTTCGAAATTACATAACTTTAAAAAGTGTCAACAAACATGAAAATCTCCAAATATAAAAGTTGTAGAGAAGCTATAGGGCTACCACTTTTACAAAGGGTGACCTGTGCTTTGGTGATTCGTTTGACGGGAAAAACTTGACGAAGTTGCAGATTTTCCACGGCTCGAAATACTGTTCATGAGAGCTTCAACACTGTTTTTGGCAATTTTGCACTCAAAATTTGAGTGTCCACCAATTATCAAAAATGTGTTCCCGGAGATAACGAACAACTTTTATATTGGCCGATTTTGAACTTCTATAGTGAAATTTGGAGAACGCGCAAGAACACTATTTCAGCTTTTATGGATCTAGGGTTTGACCGGGAATTTGAACTTTGACCAAGGTCTTTTGTGCAACTGTGTGCAAGATCATGTCAAACATGTTTATGAGCCAATTAAACATGATTAACACAACTAATTGAGGTATTTATCTTTAATAAACACCTGGGGTGTTACAGTCTACCCCCCTTAAAAGGAATCTCGTCCTGAGATTCGACACAAGATTAGAGGAAAACCTCTTGGGGAGATAACGGGTTTCATGAGTAAACCACCGAGCAAAGATAAACTCTTCCATATCTAAATCTCAAGGATGATAAAAGGTACATGGACTGCCTCACCCATCATCAATGTCACTCGTGAGGAAGCGGGCGATGAGTGTACACATGAAAAGCTAAAACCATCAAGAACTGGATCGCAAAGCAGACGTACAGTCCTACTAGAGTCCAGCAGATGGAATCAAATATCTCCAGAAAATGAGACATGTTTGGCGACATCGGGTTGGATCCTTCCTGTGGTCTTCTTCTAAACTTCTTCTTTGGGACACCGAGGAGACGAGGGAAAGCTTGCTCGGCGAGGAATGGCATACGTGGCATGCAGGCTAAGAGCAGCCGAAGGGAGGGGAGAGCGACGGAAATGTCAAGCTCGAATGGAGACAAGGCTCAGTGGTGGTGGATGGTCGTCGTGGCGCAGTGGCGATGGTGCTCAAGGCCACTTGGAGGAGGGGTCGGTTGATCGATGCGGTGGTAGCGGCGCGTGGCACAGTAGTGGCTGGCATCGAGATGCCTCGGCGACGTGACTGCGGCCATGGTGGCGTGTGCAGAAGCGGCGATCAGCTGCTGCGGTAAAAAGGTGGCAGAGCTGTGCTGCGCAATGCAGACATGGCGCTAAAGATGATGGGGTCAAACGACTTAGAGAAAGGACTTGGGCTTTGAGGAAAACGAGAAGAGATTGGGTATCCACCACCTAGGAATGAGATTTATCGAGGAGAAATTAGCGAAGGATTTTTGTCTGTCTATTGTTTGCTTAAACCCTGATTCCTTGAATTTGGAAGAAATGTGTAAAAGGATCACAAATCACTGAGTACTCGAAAACTCCTCATATCTTGACTTTTGGAGAACCTTGATTACTCATAAAAAAAATCTCTGTTTATACGCCTTCACCTTAACTCAGTTGAGTTGATATCGAGCGAACTTTTGTGAATGAGCGAAAGAAGACCGAGTTGAAAAGTTTCCATAAGGATCTCTATAAGGAATGAGAATCTTAGCAATTGATCATACTAAGATTGCTAAAAAGAAATATTTTAGGAGAGTAACAAGGGTTCGATGATGGATTAAGGGTTCTACCATCGTAGATCTGATGTTAGTTCATAAGAATAGTTAAGGATGGTAAAGTCATAGAGAGCAGTTGCCAGGAGTTCTTACAGATATTTAGTGGGAAAGATATGAAAAGACAAGCTAGTACAGGAATTTCAGAAAGGCTTGCTCACATGTCACTTATTTTATGAGTATTAGCGACATCCTTCATCCCATTAGTGGTGCAATGGCTTTTAACTGGATATGTGGTGCACCAATGAGACATGCTTGCAATATTAATGCATATAGATGAGTTGTGCATCAGTGGAATGGTGCACATAATGATGCTTATGATGAGGTGCATATAGTATGATGTATATGCATATGAGCATATGATGCTTATGCACATGAACTTATGGTGCTTATGTAATGATGCATAATGAGTGATGCACATGATGCGTGCATGATGTAGTGCACACATGATGATGCACATGTTGATGAAATGCGTGATGCATATGCTCATGCATCATGGTGCTCATGATGCAGTGTCAGCATGACTTGCTTCACCCATGAGGTTAGTCAAGGTAGAGAGGATAAACATAGAGTTGAGGAGTAATAGGTGCGGTGAGTCGCATTCTCAAAAACCAAGATACCTAGCACGCTCCTAGTGGTAATCACATGGCTGCAGCACACATGATACCCTAGGTTCCGTCGTGGCACCTTCGTTTATGGAACAACAACATCACCAGCAAAAAGGGCGATAAAGTAGAAAGATGGGAAACCGTTAGGACATATGCATGATAGTTCTTCCAATGTCCCAAATGCACATGTTATGCAATGCATTTCCCTGCTCATGAATTATGTTGTTAGAGATGCAGCATATGCATGCTGGAATGACGCTCATTATGCATACCAACAGATTTTTTTTATGCCTTGTAACCATGTTCTCATTTATTTGTTTGTGAGCAAGCATAAGGATTTTTAGGTCAAGGGCTGAGAATTTATAGTGATCAATGTAGGAATATCAGTGCAAAGAAAGTGGAGTGATCACCTTTACATAGCCATAGGAAGTTGGTGGATCGCCTTTAAATTGAAGAAAAGGTGTATAAGCGTTCAGGAGAGTACGACGGGGTTCCACTTGACTCAGCAAGGATATGGGTATGCTTCTATTAGAAACCATCCTAAGAGGAGATGGAGATAGATGTATCTTGTACTGATTGTGTTCAACTGTGGATAGAAACTTCAAAAACATACGTAGAGCATTCTTCCACCACCTAAATATCATCATCTTTAGGCAGGGGATGTAAAATCTCGTGCCTTCCGATATTGGTATTCAACTTAAAGATAATGCTGAGGCTATCATGCCCGAAAATTCAGATCACTTTGCTGTCAGGGCTGTTGGACAGCAGGCCGAGGGTCACTAAAAATTCCATATCTCTCAGCTCAAAACTGTAATGATGCTGAAATTTTACGAGCATGCAGAATATGAAATTCTAAACAACTTTGGTATTCAAGGTTTGCTCTAGATTCTAAAGGAAGATGACCTAAAAATTTGAATTTCAGAGATCACTAGTTCTGAAATTCAGCAGGACAGAGACCTAATGTTTCGGGCATAACTCCCAAACTAAAAATCTAGTGACCTTGAGATTTTTACAGGAGGTAGATAGATACCTAAGGAGCATTTTTGGTATTCAACAGTTGAATTAAATCAACTTGGAAAAGGGTGTAAAAGATCCATTTTCAGAGTGCTGTTGCCCAGAAATTTCAGCAGGACAGAGCTTCACTAAAAAGATCATATCTCAAAAATTAAGAACCCTATGACCATGAGATTTTGACAGCACAAAGTAGGCTATCAATGGAATATTTTTGGTATAGATTGTCTAAGCAAAATCTATTCGGAACAAGGTGTAAAAATTCGAGTTTTCGGTCTTAACATCATTTTGACAGAAATTCCAGCATGACCTAGATTTAGTGATTTGAGCATAACTTCAGTTTTATTCATCCTAAAATCATGAAAAATTCATTGAAGAATCTTCACTAGCTGATGAGCAATTTTCCTAAAGATCACCTAACCAAAAACTTTTTAGATCATCCTTAGAAAAATTAGGACAGCAACTAGACATACTTTTAATCACATCACATAATTTACCAAACTAGCATGAATGGTCCTTAAGGACTATAAATTCAACTTATAGAGACCAAGCAACACATGATTTAAGTTCAGACTTAGGTTTGATAGCTTTTACATGATGCAAAAAGCGTCCTAAACTTCCTCACAAAGCTTTTAAGCTTAAAAACGAAGTTAGTACCGGTGGCAAGGCATACATATACGTCTCTCCTTATAATAGCTAGTCGAAAGCTATTCGTTTCTTAAATTACCGTACCTAACAACCGTGG
Source organism: Cenchrus fungigraminus (assembly GCA_036936925.1). Lineage (NCBI taxonomy): Eukaryota > Viridiplantae > Streptophyta > Magnoliopsida > Poales > Poaceae > Cenchrus > Cenchrus fungigraminus. Next base: position 69,851,367 of record CM072768.1, on the reverse strand, counting down.
TTAGTGTACCTGCAGAAAATCACAGATATTCAAGACCTTTTGTGCCAGCACTCACAAAAGCGTCCACATTCATTACCGTTCACTATAGAAACGGTATCCATGCGTAAAGCCGCTGCATGGACAGCGTCCAACCTCGGATACCTCCGTTTGAATGGAGTTGTCCTTTCCGCCTATTGCGGGTTCGCACATGTATGGCAAAACATGGCTAGACACAGACGCGACGTGAGTGCCCATTGGAATAGGCCTCACTCATCCCTCACGGACTTTCCCGTGGTACCATCACGTATGGCAAAACGTGACGAGACGCAGACGCGACGTGACACCCATTGGAATAGGTCCCACTAGTCCCTCACAGGACTTCCCTGTGGTACCACCACGTATGGCAAAACATGATGAACTAGTATGGTTGTGCATGAATGTAAGTTTTGACAGGAATAAAATGTGCTGGAAGTCAGATTAAATACACCATAGAGTACTAGCCACCTGAAAGAACCCAAAAATTCCCTCTAGGGCCTCTCGGACTAGTTTAAACCTTAACGTCCTACGCACTTAGCAATATTATTAATCTTGGCAAATTTTATTCCAAAAACGGTTTGTTAAGGTATTTTAATTACTCTGGTGCATAATCTCGCTCTGGTACCAGCTGTGACAGAACCGCCCAAAATAATTCCGTATTATCGCCTAAGCCGGTCCACGTGGCCATTAAGCAATAATAAGGAACTATTCTGTCGCCTCTGCCAGGGCATGCCCGGTAAATCACTTACACAGGATCGAATTATGCGCTAAGCCCACACGACGGTGGGACTAGAGTACAACATTACATTACATAAAAGTTCATAAGTACTTAAAATTACAAACCAAGTTTTGAGTACATAAAAGTAAACATGGTTCAGAGTTTAGACAGCGGAAAAATAAACTAAACGCATGATACACACAGGAGGCCATCCATGCATATCACTTCTCATCATCGTTCTCCCATTCAAGTTCCCAGCCATCTGGAATAGAACCAGGCCAAAAGGGATTACCTGAAAACAACAACAAAAGCAAGACTGAGTATACTAATACTCAGCAAGACTGACCCGTCAAAATAAAAGACACAGCTAGACATGCAAGGCTTTTTGGCTGGTGGGTTTGTTTTGCCAAAATCAACTAAGAGTTGATCCTTACTTTCAAATTTTAGCTCAAGTTCTAGTATGTTAACCATTCTAGGTAAGCACCTAGCTAAGCAAGCATGGTTGTACAAACAAGATTAATCATCCAACAATATTAATCCGAAATGTTCCATAAATAAACATGGGGTAGCCAGTGGTCAAGCCGACTCAGATAACGGCGAGTGACCGACGATCGATCGATTTATATCCTTGCAAGGTAAACCCAAGATACACGGAAGAAGGTAGACCAAGTGCAGTGTCTACCCCGACCAGGCGGTTCCCGTCATTCCCCAGATTAGGAAAAGATGATACAGTCCTAAGTACAAGGTTTACTGGTACGCCCAAACATGGCACGTCCAGAATCACACTTGTACTACCGGTAGCGAACCGGGAGACGCATCTCAAGATTAGTAGCAATAAAATTCCCGCACTGGTTCATTAGGTACTAGGCTTACCGGTCCCATTCCCGACAAGCACTTGGTACGTTCAATAGCTTAGACCAGCACCATGCTACTCGGTCGAGACCGAACCCATTGCTCTTACCACATGAGCGAGTCAATTTATCCAATTTATGATTCCAACATAAGCATCCTATATCTCGCGAGCAATGAGTCATTACTCGACTTGTACCGTGTCCTTAAAGCATGGCACTAGCGTTCCTAACATACTAGTAAAAGAGCATAGGAGTCCTAAGGATCATGCATCTAGGTTTCAAAATAACTCCTAAAACTTAAATGCACAAGGTAAAACATAAATACTGAAATGTAAAAGAGTATGAACTTTTAATCCAAAAAGGTTAGATGAAACCGGTGCTTGCCTTCTTCTAAGTTAGCAACAGCCTTGGGCTCTTCCAGACTTTGGTCCAGGTCTTGATGAACACTCAACTCGTTCACTTCACCATCTACCATCCCATCTCCCTCCTGGGTGAGCATGCACGCACTGACCGACAAATCTACACGATATGCATATGCATTAGATTAATGTGAGGGTGGTTTATTAAATGTTAACTATGATGGTGACTGTGTACATATTTAAGCAAATTAAATTATTTAACTTCACAAAACAGCAAGGGGGTGTTTTGCAAATTCAAAAACAGATCCATGACATGCTTTCACAATTTTACACCTTAATTTCCATTTCTTTATTTAATTACATAAAACAAGTCTTTCAACCATAAATCCAAATTAAATCAAAAACACTTCAAATAAGTCTAAGCTTCTGCACACAACATCATATACCCATTCTAAGTTCACACACCAAAATTTAGATTAAGAACATTTATAAATTAATTTATACGAAAAAGACAAACTTTAGCCTAGTAAATCACCATTAATTCATATAAAAAGATTTACTAAACTTTTTGATCTCAACTTTCTCCTATCCATCCTCTAGGTCAAAACTAAGTTTCTGGCCAAAGCTCAAGTATAGATCTTATTTATATATTGAGTTATTAATTTATCACCCTACACAAGATTAAATCCAAATCACCTATTAAACAATTTCCTAAAATCATATCCATTCTACCAGTTGCACTGTTCAACAATAAAAGGCCCTAGGGTGCACTTGTGCTCAAAGAAAAGTTTATTAAAAGGGCTATAAAAAGCATCAAGATTAAACTAGCATAAAGCTTACATAAATCATATTTAAAAATCTACGCAGCAAAATCATGCCAACTTTGGTCACAAATCTAGACATTCCATAAAGAACAATATATCCAAAATTCAAGTCCATAGCTTGTGTATATTTTAAACTACACTAAAAACACATCAAACTGAGTTTGAATTTTTAATTCAAAATCTACACAGCAAAACCCTATACATGCTTTCTATAAAAGTTATATTTCTTCACTAGGAAACCAACAAAATTGGATTTGCATTTTTATGATTTTTCTACGATTTTTAATGGATTTTTGAAGTTGCAGCTGAAACACTAAAGAGCTTTATTACAACTAGGTCCCTGGTTTTTGCATCTGGAACCCTGGAAAGAACTCAGAGCTTGCAATGTGGTCCAGGCCACGGACAGGGATGAAGATGGCCGGAATCCGGCGAGGAGGAGGCCGGACTTGGCCGGGAAAGGGCGGGGGAGTGGTGTAGGCTCGCCTGGGGTTCGATTTTTGTCGTTCCGGGTGTCGAGAGGTGCTCCGGCGATGGAGAACGGTGGCGGCGTGGATCTCCGGCCGCCTCTGCCTCTGCTCCGGCGAGTTGGCCGGCCGTGGAGGTGAGCAAGCGGCTTGGCCGGCTCCAGTGGAGTTGTGAGGACGTGGAGGAAGGGTTCAGAGGGTTCAAGGGGAGGCGCAGCTAGCTGGAGGTGGTGGAGCCGGGTTGCTTACGGCGGCGGCCATGGAGGCCGTCGGAGCTCTGCTCCGAGGCGCGCCAAGGCACAGCGGCGCGCGGGCTTTGCAAGGCGGCGAGCAAGACGAAGCTGACGAGGGAGGTCGGGTCGACCAGCTCGAGCCCCTACTTAACCCGCTGATGGCCAGCTGCCTCGTGCACGCACAGGCGCGGCGCGAGGCTGGCGCCCGCCGCAGCCCGGCGCGTGGCACGGCATGCAGCCGGTGCACCGCTAGGCGCGGCGTACGGCTTTTAGGCGGGCGGAGCCTCCCAAGCCGCGCTCGGGTCCACAGCGGGCGACCGTACGCCGGAGTTGCGCGTGCACCGCACGTGGCCGGCGCGACAGCGCGGCGCTCTGGAGCGCCGGGACGCGGGAGTACCTGTGCCGGCTTCGCTTCGAAATTGCAGTAGCCACTTTCGAAATTACATAACTTTAAAAAGTGTCAACAAACATGAAAATCTCCAAATATAAAAGTTGTAGAGGAGCTATAGGGCTACCACTTTTACAAAGGGTGACCTGTGCTTTGGTGATTCGTTTGACGGGAAAAACTTGACGAAGTTGCAGATTTTCCACGGCTCGAAATACTGTTCATGAGAGCTTCAACACTGTTTTTGGCAATTTTGCACTCAAAATTTGAGTGTCCGCCAATTATGAAAAATGTGTTCCCGGAGATAACGAACAACTTTTATATTGGCCGATTTTGAACTTCTATAGTGAAATTTGGAGAACGCGCAAGAACACCATTTCAGCTTTTATGGATCTAGGGTTTGACCGGGAATTTGAACTTTGACCAAGGTCTTTTGTGCAACTGTGTGCAAGATCATGTCAAACATGTTTATGAGCCAATTAAACATGATTAACACAACTAATTGAGGTATTTATCTTTAATAAACACCTGGGGTGTTACAAATCATGTCAAGATGTCCGAGCAATGTAGCGCCGCTATTGCGAACGGACTAGAGAAGCAAGGAGACCCCGGATGCCCGACGATTCCATGTTCCGTTGGTTCGTTCAAGTTTGAGAAGGCATTATGTGACCTTGGAGCAAGTGTGAGCGTCATGCCAAGAGATGTGTTCGAGAAGCTACGACTACCGGAGTTGGAGCCTACGGCCATGTGCTTGGAGTTGGGTGACAACTCCATTCGCTACCCTTTGGGCATCACCGTGGATGTGCCCGTGAAGGTCGGACACCACTTCATCCCTGTCGACTTTGTGGTGCTCGAGATGGGAGAAAGGGAGAAGCCGCCACTCATCCTTGGGAGGCCTTTCCTCAAGACCGTGGGAGCTACCATCGACGTCGGCAAGGGGGAGATCAAGTTCGACATCAACAGCGAGAGGAGTTCCTTCAAGTTTCGACCACGATTCGAGGTATGCAATATGATCAAAGTTAAATATATTTTGCCTCATCGTCACGCTAGTAAGGAAGAGCCAAGGAAGAAGGAAGAGCCGGAGAAGAAGGAAGCGAAGGAGATCAAGGAAGTTGTTGCATCTGTCAAGATAAAGAAACAAAAGCCGCCTGTGAAGACCAAAAAGATGACTAAGCCGGAGAATAAGCCCGTGCCCAAGATGGTGCGGAAGTGGGTACCCAAGATTGCAACGCCCGCAAAGAGCGTTGATCTGAAGTAATCAAGAGAATAAGTCTAGCCATGGACTATAAACGAAGCGCTAGGCGGGAGGCAACCCGTTTCGTCGAGTCAAGAATAAGCTACCGGGAGGACAACCCGATCAAGATTTTTCGAGTCTTTCAAGTAAGTTAGTTTTAAAATTTTGCTACACAAGACATTCATAGACTTAAAGTGGTTGAATAATGTTTAGAGTTATAAATCTTATTTGGATATTTTATTTGGATCATAAACCCTTTACCTGAGCTATCCTATGAGTTATTTGCATCTTTTCGAGAAACCAAAACCAAAAAAATTCAGGACCTATCTCAACCTTTCATCCTCTTCATGATGTTATGGTTAACTTGTTTTTCATGCTAAAAACACACGAGTAGAGCCACGCTATGTACCTAGATGTTATTTAAATTTCAGCGCATGGTAGGACTCGGGTGAACCTAGAAATTCAACTTTTGGTTGGTTTAAAAATCCATATCCTTGGTTTCTCTAGAGTTAGAATTTTTCTGAGCCTCATTTAATTTTATTTCTTTCAAAATCTCTCTCTTTTGACCAAAATTAGAACCTAAACCTATGCCCCGATGATCAAGCCGGAAAAAGCTTGCTCTCAACTAATGGAAGCAAACAATACCGGTGAGACCAAAATAAAAGTAGTCGGAAAATATTTTCGACTTACATTTATTTTTTATGCTTAAAAACTCCTCTAAATATATTTGAACTCATTGCAAGCTCTGAGTTTAATTTTATTTTTGAAATTAGAGGAGTACTTAGCAATAAAACATGCTTAGAGGGAGGCAATTTGATTAACTTAACCATGCATGCACCATGATGTATCACGGGATGCCCCTCCAACATCGTCCATCAAACCACATGCAAAGGACAAGCATGGGGGGGCAGCCAAAGCTTTGTTTTGCAGGAATCTCATGGAGGCATGTGAGGCAAGGGAGCATGGAAGTGACTCAAAGCAAAACAATCAAGTGGAGGGATCAATAATGCAAGCAAAGGAGTGGACGAGAGCATTTGGGCGGTGCAACCCCGTGGAGTACGCGGTCACAAAGCAACAAAGCAAGCATGAGTGCACTGGAGGAAATCCGAGCCAGGAGGAGCAGCGAGGCCCCCAGGCCGATCGGCCCAGGTCGGCTGGCCTCCCCCCTTTTTAAAGCCCACGGTGCTCGTCTTCCTCAGGTAAGTCACTTGCCCAGTTCCTTGTTCGTGTGCTTGAGCTTGTAATCCAGAACCACCTTAGACTTAGCCTTCCACTCTGAGTTTGTTTCGTCCAATAAAATCCATCCTAAATCCACTCAAAGTCCATACTCCAAATAATATTTGTGTGCCTTGTTACCGGTTGAAAACCCCGGGTTTATATTTGTGAGGAGAGTACAGCAACCATGTGGAAGAAAACTACAAGTCTTTTCACCAAGAAGAAGGGATCATCGTTGTCCAAGCCATCATCGACAACCTCTTCGAGGAGGCACTCGGTCTCTGAGTCTCCTCGGAGTATGAAGGAGGACACGGCACCGCCGAGGAGGAACGACACTCTTCTCCTCGGTGGCATGAGAGCCACACGAAGCTCGTCTATGAGGTTCACCGAACCTCAAGGACGTACGGAGGAGCCGCCCGTCCGACCTCGCCGCTCGACACGATCATCCGCTCCACCTCCATACGCTCCGCAGTATTCCGAGTATGGGTTTATCATCCCGACGGAGGAGGAGGAGAAGAAGCTCACTCGCCTTGAGAAGAGGCTTGTGGCAAACGTCGACTTCGACGATCAAGCTCTCCAAGTGTTGGGTTTTCATACGGATATTTACTACATGTTGGGACACCTAGGTTGGGTGCAATTCTCCAATGGAGTGTCGGCAAACACCCACAAGGAATTCGCCTTGGAAATTCTCATGACCATGGTGCCTATCCTTGATGAAGGAGTGTCGAGTCTCTCATTCCGTTTGGAGGGAGTTGAACAAGTGGTTTCCTATGAGTATATTAGGGAGTTCCTTGGTTTTCAAAAGGGAGCCCCGGAACAAGTGGATGTGCATGGAGGCACATTGGAAGGTTTTTGGACTATGATCGCGGGAGAAGCTCACCGGCAAAGAAATAGTATCCGGAACCCCATCATCCAAGTGTTTCACTCATGGATGTGTAAGAGGATTTTAGGGAGAATGAGAGAGACCAAGATAACTGACATGGAGGTGAATTGGCTTTACTCGGCTTTGATTGCCAGGCAACCAATCAACCCCACTCACCTTATGATCAACCGGTGGTGTTGTGAAGCAACATCGGGTTCGGGAGATATTGGCTCGGGGTGTTATCTCTCCATGTTGGCTATCTCTTTGAGACCGGGAATTCCAAGAAACCCGGAGCATCTCCTAGTCGGGACTTTCCTAGGATTTGATTATATGAAGCAAGGCAAATACATCAGTGGAGATGAGAGGGGAGGCTTCAAAGTGGCCAAAGTGAATTTGCCCCTTCCGAATGGAAGATTGAGACTTTTTCTTGAGGGGAAAGAAGATTGGTTAGAGGAAGGACTTCTGGTGCCGGTGAAGAAAAATAAGAGAGGAAGGATTATAGAAGAAGGTTCTTCCACGGCCCAAGAAGGAGGTGCGCAACAAAATTATGTGCCACCATTTGGAGGAATTCCGGCGCCGCCAAGTTACTACGGTGGTGTACCAATACAAGCATGGAGGAGTGGTGAAGCCATGCCCCCACCAAATTTTGCGGTACCCAACGTAGTCTTTGCGGAGCCTTATGCACATCTTCCTCAACCACAACAAAGTGTGGCCATCATTGGAGGATACGCTGCGAGAAACATGCAAAATATCGTAGTCATCCAAACCAATGCAAACCAAATGGGTGAAGGAAATGCAAACATCACTAATGAGCTTGGACGCCTTCACCTGGCACCGCCGGGACAATTCATAGGAGGAGCAGTGCAATCCTATTATGAGCAAGGGTACAACAATCAAGATTATCAATATCAACCACCGGCGGAAGATTAGAGAGAGGAGGAGCTTTAGTTCATCTTTCCTTTTCCCTTTTCTTTAATTTTCAGCTTGTATGCGCCTATGTATGCGTAGTGTTTCCAGTTTTTTATTTAATTTTCAGCATGTGTGTTAGTGTTTATTTTCATCATAAATAAAGTCACCACCTTGTTTTTACCTTTGGCAAAGATACAAAGTTTGTGCCATGTTGATATATGATGATAGTTGCCGCTTTGTTTATCTTTGTACTTGTTTTATGCATGATTAAGCTAATGCTCTCTTAAAATACGAATATGAAATTATCTAAATGCTAGCTTAATCTTTAGCGGAGGTTATGATAAAAATAAAGACTCATAGTGTTTTATGTGCTCTCAAGTTTAGATGGGTTAAAGATGATTTATTTGTGTTCTTAAAAGTAATGCTAACCTTGTCATAAATACCACTTGCGTGTTGCTCTACCTATCCTGAGCCATATATATTTGAGTGCAAAAACTTAGTATACAAGATCTATTTTTGGGTGAGTTATTTTAGGCCTTGATTTCTCTGGCCCGAGACTAAGAAGCTGGTCATTCCGTTTTTGCGTATCTATCTTTTTGCTAGCCTCTTTATCCGTGCATTGTGTATCCCCACATCGGAGATTTCACAAACCTCGCCGGATATCCACCCTTAAAACCAAAGATATCATCTTTCGTGTTTACCTCCTTGACCATAACCTATCATTGAGTATGGATCGTCAATTCAAGGAAGATCGCAAGATGGTGCCAAGGTTGAAGATTTCAAGTATCTCTCCAAAGGAAAAATATTTCTAGTACCTACCTTATCTCTATCACCTCTTTGCCCGAGGACGAGCAAACGTCTAAGCATGGGGGAGGAGGTAGGTACAATGCAATTTAGAGTTCAAGGGGAGCAAATAAAAAAAGAAAAGAAAGAAAAAGAAAAAGAAAAAATGAGTATAAAGAAAAATATATATATATATATATATGAGAAAAGAAAAAAATATGAGTATAAAATAAAGTGAACTCCCCGGTTCTCTAAAGAGCATTAGGAATTTCAAAAGTTTCAAAAGTTAAGATCCAAACTCATCTTTCCAACCATGTGCAATCCGATAACGAGGACTTCCTTTGTGCCTCGGGATCACTCTTTGCCATTTGCACATGTTGACATATCTCAAAGTGTGTATTTTTCTCTCCCCCTCCTTGATATAACATTATTTTCCAATGACCTTTTTGACGAGTCTCGGTAAGACCATGAGAAGCTTGTCTTGATTTGACAACATCTCATTTATAATATCTTGGTAGGACTAAACTTTCCCAAAGAGCTCCACATAAAGCCTACCACTTACATATATGTTTTGAGAGGGAAAGGAGTAGAAGAAATAGGCTTGAGAGATAAGATGAGATGAGAGTTCATGAGCAAGATGCAAGGTGGTTTAAATTTTTGAACTTGGTTTAGCTCTTTTTCATCTCATTCTTTATTCAAAATTTCTGAGATCCATTTGAATTTTGGGAGCATGTTTAATACTTGTGGGATGAGCTTAATTAATATCTACCCTCCGTAGGGATGAAGGCTAGTACATTATGGAACTCTAACGAATTAAACTTTTGAGAGCATTATGTTTTCTCGTGTATGATCAAGTGCAGGGTTTAAGCAATGAAGGGCAACGATGATATCCATCGAAGGCTTACTCGAGGACGAGCAAGGTTTAAGCATGGGGGAGATGTTGACGGTGAATTTCCGTCAACCTAGCCATGAGTTTACCTTCGGTGTTGGCATGAATTTTATATCTTATCCATTGGTACTAACCCCCTTGGTATAACAAGTTCGTTCGTGCATGTCGGTTTTGGAGTTTGATGTTTATGCAGAAATTTAGCATTGAAAGCAAGACTTCCGGGTAAAGTTCATCAAGCACCTCGTGACAAGACCTTGAAGCCCGGTACAAGTCAAGCAATGAAGTAAACATGACTCCAAGAAGCCCAAGGAGACGGAAAACTCCGAGGACCTGAACAGAAAATGCCGAATCTTGCGGGACAAGGAGCTTCATCTAAACCGCGGAGAAACTGACGTCAAGGGCCCACATGCAGAAGGGAGAACGTTCTAGAAGACACGGGAAGCATCACCGAGGAAGGAGGCTGCGAGGTGGGATGAAATGGGCCGAGGCCAGCCGGCCCAGGCTGACTGACCCAGCCCATTTCGGGGCCCATTCGCGCCCCCCTTTGACCTAGCCGCCTCTCGGACTATTTATAGCCACCTGGCCAAGAGCCACGCATCAACTCATTCGTCATTCGCCGCTGAGGAGCAGAGAAGAGAGGGACACCATTCCGGAGAGGAGAGGGTCGAGCTAGTTGTCTAGGGTTTCCCTAGCTGACGTGGGAAACTTGCAAGGAAGACCACGTCGGAGTTCCAGGAGCTAGGAGCAAGATCAAGGTAGGATCCCGATGCTGATCTTGTTTATGTATCATGTACTATGTTGAATTATCAAGTTGTAATCCGATTTCTAGCGATCGAGTGTTTCTCCTACAACTTTGATTTCAATCGGCTTTTCTTACTTTAAGATCTATTCTCGAGATAGATCATAGAGGATGTTCTTGTAGCCGTGGTGGCTAGAGGTGCATGTCTGACCTTCTGAGAGATTTCAACTTGTCCTTTGGACTCGTCTTAGGCTAACCCGCACGAATAGGAGTGCGTTATGACAGAATGGTGGCTCCAAAAGGTGGGCGTCTTCGGAGTTGGACGGGAAACCATGATTTAAAGATGCTTTTCATGAGATTCAACTTGGCTATTTCTTCTTTGCTCGGAACTTCAACAAAAGCTTGATCCAATCTCTCTAGATTGGTTTTACCTATCCCTCTCTATCTCTTGCTACCTCCGACTTTCATAGATTAGATTCGTTTTTATGATGTTCTTTAGATTAGATGCATAAGATTCCCCTTTGAAGATCTAAGTGTTCTCGGCTTTAATAGATAGGTTCTTGCATCACACATTTGTTCCACGGATTTGATACCTTGGGTTCACACTTGAGGGAAGAAGGGTCCCCTGACTACGACGGAGGACTTGTCCGCTTGCAAGTCCAAAGGAAGTTTGATACGCATATACACCGTCAACACCGGTCTGACCGGTGCCGCTAGCCCAACGACTAGTTTTTCAAACACCAGTCTGACCGGTGTGAGGCACCGGTCTGACCGGTGCCGCCCGAGGGCTAACGGCTAGTTTTCTCCTTTGAGGGGTATAAATACCCCAAGCCTTCTTCAGTTGAAGGTTGCTGTTTCTAGTGGTTGTGCTGAGGTCCTAAGACCTTTCTTGCAAGCCCTAAACCTTAGTGTCTCTCCCCAACCTCTCTTTGTGAGATTTGTGGATTCCAGCCATATTCTTTGTGTTGGGTTGAGAGAGTGAGCTCAAGAGCGTCTCTGTGAGCTAACAAGAGCATTCCCATAGCTTGAGCACTTCGGTTTCGCATCTACAAGCTTTGAAGCATTTGTTACTCTTGGAGGTTTGCCTCCTAGACGGCTAGGCGTCGCCGGCTAGCTCCCAAGGTTGTGGTGAGCAGCGGTAAGTTTGTGAGGGTTGTGATCTTGCCTCTTCGTGAAAAAGATCGCCTTAGTGGAAAGGAGGAAAGAGGTTGAAAGAGACCCAGCTTGTTGTGGGAATTCGCCCTTACAAGCTCCTCAACGGAGACGTAGCCGTTCCTTAGTGGGTGGTGAACTTCGGTAAACAAATCCTTGCATCTTTGTGTGGTTTGCCTCTCTAAGTTGTTTTTCTAGCATATTTGATTTGCTTCCGCTTCGATCTACTTGGGTGTGCTACTTATGTGTGCAGGGCTCATTACCCTGCTTGTGATCATCTACAAAGGCTACTCACCAAGTTTGGTTCGTGCTAGAAGTCAAGAGGAGCTTGAAGTTGTTTTTGCAGGTGCTCTGTGCTACACCAGTCTGACCGGTGCTGGGCAACAGTCTGACCGGTGCCTCCTGTGATGTGAAGTGCGTGAGGTCTGACCGGTGACAGCCACCGGTCTGACCGGTGGACACTGACAGCTCAAGTTTTCGGGGAAGAAAAGTTTAAGTCGGTCATCTCGCCTATTCACTCCCCCCCCCCCTCTAGGCGACATCAAGGTCCTTTCACCCCGGAGAAAAATCCTATTCGACACATAGCACGTGGTATTGACCGCCTCAGCCTAGAACCTTCTCCGAGCCATCTCACACAGGGTTCTGTTCTTCCTTTCCACCACGCCGTTCTGAGGAGGCGTATACGGACTCGAAAACTGGTGTTCCAGACCCAAGTCATGGCAAAAGATTTCGAAGCGAGAGTTTTTAAATTCTGAGCCATTGTCACTGTGAATTGCTCGTATGGCATCTTCGTGCCTCTCATTCTTTAACCTCAAGACAAGATCTCGAACAAAACCAAATGTCTCCCCATTTTCCTCCAAAAAGAAGACCAAGGCATACCAAGAGAAGTCGTCCACCACAACCAGGACGTACCACTTCCCACCCACAGATCGCACATGAGCTAGACCAACAAGGTCCATATGGAGCAGCTCGCATGGACGCTTTGTCATCACATCGGTGAGGGGTGGATGGGAAGCAGCTACCATCTTAGCATGCCTGCACGACGCACACACCAACTCTTTCTCAAACCGCAACCGGGGCAATCCTCGGACCAAGTTAAGTCCACTCAAGCGAGACAAAAGGTCAAAGCTTAAGTGACCCAACCTCCTATGCCACTTCCACAACTTGCTCGAAGAACCAGCCAAAAAGCAATGAGCCACACCAGAAGACTGAGAGAAATCCGCTCGGAAAATTTGACCCTCGGGAACGACCATGCAAACGAGGTCCCCTTGAGAATCAAGGACCCGAGAACCACAGGCTTAAACAACACCTCAAAACCCTCATCCAAAAGCTAGGACACCGAAAGCAAGTTGAATCCGAGCGATTGAACAAGAGCAACACACCTGAGAGTGAACTTGTCACTTACCTTAATCTCACCTTCTGACAACACACGTCCTCGCCCATTGTCCCCAAAGGTGATGTATATCTTTGACACCACCGGGGTGTGGCTGGAGAACCACCCCCTATCTCCGGTTATATGCCTCGAGCAACCAGAGCCGATCAGCCAAACGTTCCCCAAGCCTCCCTCCTGAAATTCAAAAACGAGCACGTGAGTGAGGAAACGACTCAACACTGGGGTTAGTACCAAAAGAGTAAAACCAGTGCTGAGCCATCTACTCCAAAGTGGGGTTAGCGCAATCCATTCCATCACGCCTACCAAAGCTACCACCATGAGAACCACCACAGGTGAAGGACCGATTAGGCGACCAGAAAGGGGGGGAGTGAATGGGAGTTGATAAAAATTCTTCTCCAAAGAGTCGAACTCGACTATGCCCCAAAATCAAAACCACAGATTCCCACACGAACTTGCCAAGGTCACGTAGTCACAACAGACCTACCAACCCTAGGAACAAGTCCCAAACCAATCCAAAGCGGAAGCACAACACAAGACACAAAGGACTTAGGCAATCTGCAGTGGTTGGGGCGGACCGTCCGCAGGGGGTACGCGGACCGTCCGCGGGGCCTCGGCGGACCGTTCAAAATTGGCTCCCGAACCACCAGTAGCACACTGCGAAATACAGACCATCCGTACCCTACCCGCGGACCGTTCGCCTCGCACGAACTGTCCGCACCCTACTCGTGGACTGTCCACCAAACACCTTGCACCAAAAAGCACCTGACCCAACGGATCAAAACACGAGCTCGCAAGAACACACGAAGAACACAACGAACACTCGTTCAGTCGGCTCCTCGCGGACCGTCCGCGAGCTCCTGGCGGACTGTCTACCACACGCGGACATAATTGCCCGAGCTCGACCTCTACAAGGTCAACACCGCCTTCCCTTCACCCGATCTCTCGAATCAACCAAGGGATTGCTACCAAGTCATAGGAGATGATGAAGCGTCTCTAGGAGATGCTAAATTTGCAGTTTCAAACCCACTGAATCGAGAGGAATCGAGGTTCTACCGAGCTCAACTAAAAAGCTAGGGTTCCAACTGAAATCCTTCAATCGAAGGCCAAATCCGGAGTTTGAGGGGTCAAGATCAAGCACAAAGATGCACAAGACATCTATCCATGATCCCCATAAAGAAATCCAAACACAAATGCCTCGGAATCGAAAGAACAAGCCGCGCATGAAAATCCAACAAAAAGATTCGAAAAAGACACGAAAATCACTCGAGCCAAGAGAAGGAAATCGACGCAACCATGAATGCTTCCATACACTCGGAGGTCAGATTCTCTACAAAATCATGAAAAAAATCTAGTCTAAATAGCAGGGAAAATGAGAAGCAGTCCGGATGGATGAGTTGCCCTGAAACCCTAGAGCTATATATATGAAGTCTCTCCGGGTTGGGCAAATGACCAAGTTACCCCTAGAATATAAAAGAAGATACACACCCCTCAGAGGCAAGATGGTCAAGTATCAATCTTTCTTCATCAGGCGGCCACGCCTTTGCCGCAGTCCACGTCCTCCCGACGCAAGCCCTGCGATCCTACCGTGTGTCCCCCGGCATCGAAGCTTCTCGACGCACCCGGATCCCGTCTCCGCCTGTCGAGTCTCCGATCTTTGTTTTGTGGCTCAACCAAGTAACTCGACGGTTTTGTGGTGAACCGCCACAAAGCCCGCGTGCAGACTCTGGTCGTGAGCCGCTACCCTGCACCGGCTCTAGTCGACGACTTCGTCTTGCTTTTCTTGCCACCATGCGGCCCGCACTTTATCCCGTTCGGCCACCGGGTCCATCGAGCCAAGCCTACTTGTCTGTCCACTCCTCAGAGGCCCCGCAAGGCTAAGACCTTTCGCGCCCGCTCTTCACCTGCACCAACGCAAATCAAGCCGCAACCTGCGCCTACAATACTTGACCAAGAGTCAGTCCACACAATGTTGTCAATCACTCATCACACTAGGGAGCGACCATCCACCGGTCCTCGGACGCTCTGGTCCTCAATCTCCCCCTTGATGAGTGCATTGACAACACACATAGTAACCAATTCAGAGAAAAGAGAAAAAGAAAAGAAACAAACTAAAAACTCAAACAAGTGATCAAAAGCCAAACACAAGCCAAAACAAGATCACTTGAGAGAGAAAAATCTCAGTCCCCTAAGACAAGGGCAATGGCTCGACACAACCGAGATAAAATGCTCCAAAATTGTTGACTCCTCAAGGTGAGGCAAAAGGGCTCGACACCATCAGCAAAAGAGCACAACTAAAATCAGGCAACAAAGAGCTCCCAAAGCATGAATGCAAGCTCCCCCAGAACAAATGCATTTCTCCCAATTTTTCTCCCCTTTGATGCAAAAACTCCCCCTGGATGAATGAATTGGGTACTTTCCTCCCCCTTGTTGGTAATGCATGAATCAAGCCTACAAATGCAAGCATGTGCTTCTCAAATAGACAAAGAGCACTACAACATGCTAGAAATAAGACATAGACAAGAAAGATAGCCACATATTCCGTACAAGCATCGCCAACAAGATAGATAGGAACATATAAGCATGTGACATAGCCATGATCAAAGTGAAGCATTTTTTCACAAAATTTCCCTCTCATGAGCATAGGACCTCAACATGGCCAAAATGAGCACAAACAACATATAACCCACAAACTTCATGAAAGGTCACAAGTTCTCATCACAAGATCATCACAAACACCTACAAGCTATCTCATGTCATGTCAAAGCCACCGAGCCATGTGTCTACTTCTGAACATGAGACTTCTCAATGGTAGACATCATGCAACGGTTTAGCACCCAAGATAAGGAATTTAAAGCAAATTTGACATGGAAGCATATTTTTCAAGCATAGGCATCTCATATACCAATTTCATGATTTAAAATTAAGCATGGTACATTAAGTGCCTTTGTGGCAAAAAGAAGCTTAGGCTTCTCCACAAGGTAACATGTAGGCTAAATATTCATGATGACAAATGGGTCTTTGACCCCATATGAAAAGAACATGATATCCAAGCACAAATTAAGCAAGATATAGCCATTTGAGCACAAAATGAGCGTGAAAGGCATTCAACTCACAAGAGAGGATCATATATAGCATTTTCTCAAAAATAAGCCATTCACATGCATATACATCCCAAAGCTACTAAGAGCATAGCTATACATCACAAGAGCTCACTAGCAAGATCATAAGCTCACATCCAGCATATCACAGTGATCAATGTATATAGGAGAAGCACATTTCTAAAGCATATGATACAAATGCAGTCTATGATACAAAGATGCTAAACATGATATGATACAAAAGAAAGTGCAACATGCATATATACATCAGACTCCCCAACCGAAGCTCAAAAAGAAAAAACCACACCAAGCTCCCCCCGCAAACGTGCAAATGTAGCTTGGTCCAAAGGCTTTGTCAGGATATCAGCGAGCTGTTTCTCGGTTGGCACATGGATGAGGTCTATGTTTCCCTTCTCAACATTGTCTCTCAGGAAGTGGTACCTCACCTCTATATGTTTGGTTCTGGAGTGTAGCACGTGATTTTTGGCAACACTAATGGCACTTGTGCTATCACACATGAGAGGAACATGGGTACACTCCTCACCAAAGTCACTCAGAGTGTATGTGATCCAAAGCAGCTGGGAGCAACAACTAGCGGCAGCTACATACTCGGCTTCTATGTAGACTGAGCTACACTTGACTATTTGCGAGAAGACCAAGAAACAAGCGAGGAACCAAAAAACCGACACGTCCCCAAAGTCGACTTTCTATCGACTCGACACCCTGCAAAGTCGGCATCCGAAAAACCAAGAAGCGAAAGGGAAGAGGACGCCGAGTACCAAAGACCAAGCTCAGGAGTGTATCAAAGATACCTGAAAATCCGCTTGATGGCCTGCCGATGTGAAGTACTCAGCGATGCCTGAAAACGAGCGCACAGACACACAGAAAATTGAATGTCCAGCCTCGTCGCTGTCAAGTACAAGAGGGAGCTGATCATGCTCTGGTACTTCTTCTGGTCCACGGGCTCTCCATCCTCGTCCGCATCCAGCGCTGTAGTCATACTCATCGGTGTCGACAGGGGCTTCGAGTTGTCCATCTTGAACTTCTTGAGGATGTCCTTCGTGTACTTGGCTTGATGCACAAAGGTTCCCTCCTTCGCATGCTTGATATGAAGCCCAAGAAAGAACTGTAATTCTCCCATCATAGACATCTCGAATTCTTTGCTCATGTCCTCTGCAAACCTTGCAACCAAAGAGTGAGATGAGCTGCCAAAGACAATATCATCCACATACACCTGAACAATTAGGATATCATCACCCTGCCTGAGGAGAAAACGAGTCTTGTCTACTTTGCCCATTTGCCCATCTCAAACCCCTTGCTGAACAAGAACC
Organism: Cenchrus fungigraminus; assembly: GCA_036936925.1. Classification (NCBI taxonomy): domain Eukaryota; kingdom Viridiplantae; phylum Streptophyta; class Magnoliopsida; order Poales; family Poaceae; genus Cenchrus; species Cenchrus fungigraminus. Next base: position 69,833,913 of record CM072768.1, on the reverse strand, counting down.
CCCTCAATCGGCCATACCATGCCCAGGGAGCTTGTTTCAGCCCATACAACGCCTTCCTCAGCCTATACACTCGGTAGGGAAACTCAACACTCTCAAAGCCTGGTGGTTGCTTCACATAAACCTCTTCCTCCAAAAACCCATTCAGAAAGGCACTCTTCACATCCCTTTTGTACAATTTGAACCCTTTAGCCACAGAAAAGGCTAGAAGGATCCTAATCGCCTCCAAACGGGCTACATGAGCAAATGTCTCCTCATAGTCTATCCCCTCCTTTTGACTATAGCCCTGAGCAACCAACCTCGATTTGTTTCTCACCACCTCACCATTCTCACCCTATTTGTTCTTCCACACCCATTTTGTCCCGATTGGTTTGCAATGTTGTGGTGGCTCTACCAACTCCCAAACTTGATTTCTCTCAAAGTTCTCTAACTCCTCATGCATTGTGTTCACCCAATTAGGATCAGAGAGTGCGTGTCCAATGTCTTTCGACTCAAAGGTAGCAACAAAAGCCGAATGAGCAAAGTGAGAAACATTCCTGGACCTTGACCATGTCGTACGTTCATTGATGTCACCGATGATTCTTGAGGGAGGATGATCAACTTGAACGTGCCTATGTGCCTCTCACCTGGAGACGACCTCCCCCTCAACAGCAGCTTCCACTTGATCTTGCTAGATCGTAGTCGGTGTAGGGGATGGGCCATCCTACACCGTAGTTGTCGTAGTGGAAGTGGAGGGTACATGCGTGGCTGGAGCTTCACAATCATCCTCTCCAGCATCATCCTCCTCGTCCTCAAAGATCTTCTTGCCAATTTCGTCGTCACCTACACACTCAAAGACAGACGAACTGCATGGCTAGGTGTCGTCGAAGGTTACCTCGCAAGTTTCCATGACTAGGTTAGTATCAAGGTTGAGCACATGAAATGCTCAAGAATGACTAGCATAACCCAAAAAGATGCCATCGGAGCACCTCGACTCAAACTTATCAAGCCTACTATCGGGGTTCTATACCGCCGGCAAGTAAATTTCTATCGATCGCGTGTCGAACCCAGATGGTTAGCACAAGAGACACTAGGATGTATACTGGTTCGGGCCTCCGGGGAGTAATACCCTACGTCCAGTCTCGAGGGGTGTTCTTATGTCAGGATCGTTTGTAGTAGGGGGTACAAACTGGTCAGGAGAGGGAAACGGGCCCAAGTCCCTGAGAAGTGCGGTTCGTGCTACGTGGGTGTATGGCGTGTGGATGTCTAACCCTTAGAACGGTTGTCCTCCTCCCCTTTTTATAGGCATAAGGGTGGGGGAAAAAGGGAATAAAAAGATGTGTTATAGTGCTACAGTGTCGAGGTGTCCTTCTCCACGTTGGGCTTCCGTCAGCGGCGTGGTGAACAGCCCCGAACTGTAGCGGAGTTGGTGGAGACCGTATGGGCATGTCGGAGTGGTTGGCTCCGAGTAGTCGTTGCTGGGGCTTCTCGAGTGCTTCTCCGAGTGGTCGGCCACTATGGATGGTTGACCCGAGATCCCCGCGTACGGTAGGGTAGTAGGTATGATGTCTTTCGGGGTGTAGCTGTGCCGACGGGACGGCGCATCCCGTGTCAGATAGGACGGAGCACGCGGTGTCAAGCGTAGGCTGCACCGTGCCGTTCGTGGCTCCAGTCAGCGTCGCACGCCCGGGCCGTCTGACACCAGGCATGCCCTGTCAGTCTGACCGGGCATGGGGAACCGGTGCCTTGCGTGGCGTCGTGGGAGAGGTTGAGCGCCGCGGTGGTGCCACATCCGTGGTGGGACCCCCTGTGCTGAGCTTTGACTTGCGCGTGTGGGCCCGACTCTTGTTGGAGACAGAAACCACTCGTGCAAGCAAGTAGTCAGAGGCGAGACAGAGACTACACGTGCGAATGGGTAGTCGGAGGTGAGGCGGAGACTACGCGTGCGAACGGGTAGTCGGAGGTGAGGCGGAGACTGCTCGTGCGAACAGGTAGTCGGAGGCGAGGCGGAGACTACTCGTGCGAACGGGTAGTCGGAGGTGAGGCAGAGAAGTAGTCATGCGAGCCGCCGACAAGTCGGAGGGGTGGTACTTTGTCATACGGGGCACCAGGTACTCAGGCTGTCAGTTGCTTAACCCCTCGGTCGATGCTCGCTGTTTGGTGGGCCCTAATCCAGGCCCTCGTCAGTAGCCCCCGAGACTAGTGTGGGAGTCAAGGACTCGTTCCCAGGCTCAGGAGCCGAGGCGTCGTGGTGATGGATCCTTTTGATTTCTTTGGTGGGTGCGCACGATTGAACCCACCGGGTGTTGCCCCCGAGCCCACTAGGGAGTTGTAGACTCGCTTGTGGGGTTAAACTTTTGAACATTGCTGGGGTTTTGAAATTTCTGTCGTGGCGGACGTGGCGGTTCCAGCGGTCGTGGCTGACGTGGCGGACGGGACCGGTTGAAGAGACAGCGGCCAGTCAGTTTAGATTCGCGAGCACACCAGACGTCAAACCGTTGCGCGTGCGTACACCAGTTGCCAAGGGGGGCGCGCCACCTGAGGGGGCGCCGTTTCGACGTGGTGGGGCCAGCATTTAAGGCTAGCGCCCACGCCTACTCCTTATTAGCCGCGTGCCGATTGGGATTCGAATCCACTGTTTCTTCTTCTCCCCAATCTCTTCCAGAGCCAGCGCCGCCCGTTCATTTGCTTCCGCATTCGCTGCGCCGGTGCACCTTCCTCCGTTCGTGCTGCATCCCGAAGTTCGGCGACGCTATGTCGAACTGGACTCGCTCCAACGTCACCCACTCGACACTCCATCGGCTCGTCACCACCGTATGGCTGTCGGCACCCACCGCAGCAGAGGAGTGGAAGGTGCCCAAGGGGGAGTCCGTCCCGCGGCCACCGTCGGGCTACATCGTCTCGTTCGTGGTGTTCCATGAGCGCGGCTTCTCCTCCCCTGCCGGACGATTCATCCGGGCTGTGCTGCTCGAATACAGGCTGCAACTGTAGCACCTAAACCCCAATAGCATCCAGCAGATGGCGGCGTTCGAGGCGCTGTGCGAGGGGTACCTGGGCGTGAGCGCCCATTGGCACCTCTTCCGGTACTTCTTCAACTTCGTGTGCTTGAAGGACGGCGGGCTCCCGGCGACCATCGGGTGCGCCAACCTCCAGACGAAGCAGGGGAGGGGAGGTGAGTACATCCCTTCCTCGCTGACGAGCTCCAACAGCGGGTGGCACAAGGGCTGGTTCTACCTCAAGAACGACCCCGAGCACTCACTGCCGGAGTACACTGGGGCATCGATCGTAGAGGTGCCGAGGAAGTGGAGCTACGGGCCCCCGGAGGCAGAGTAGACGCAGCTACTCAAGGGCTGCTAGGAGGTCTTGACTCGGCTCCGCGACACCGGGGTCGACTTGGCGGCCGTCATCAGCCAGTACCACACACTAGGGATCGTCCCACTCCAGCGGCGGGCCCTGCGCATCTTTGAGATGATGCCCGACAAGGCACTCTTCGAGGGCACGGTGATGGCTCCCGACCCGCCCTCGCTAGATGAAGTCCAGCGCCGCGTGGGGCAGGCCATCAGGAGGGCGCGGTACTCGTGGCTGCTGTCCCGACTACTGCCCATGCTCCCCCACGAGAGGACCACGAAATTTGTGAGTTCCTTTGCTTCTTCTGACTTGTTCTGAGTTCTCGTTGGTTGTTCTGACTCGAGGTTTGGCCGTCGTGGTGGTTTCTTTTCCCCTGTTTCCAATTGGGATCCAAGAGCACCGTCCCCGCGAAAGCTCCCCTTCCCTAGGATGTGATACGGAATCGCTCCAGGGCCGCCGCGGAGAGAAGGCGGGCCGAGTGCAAGGCCAAGCACAACCAGGCTCAAATCGCGAAGCACAATCGGAACGACCAGCGTGCCAAGTGCCGATGGCTTCGGGAGATTGCCGTCTCCTCAGGCGAGGATCCCTCGTCGTCGCTGCCGTGGACCGGCAACGAGGAGAGCGCGAGCGTTGACTGGAGCGACTTGTCATCGCCGCCTGCGTCGCCCGCACAGCAGCCCAAGGCCACGAAGGCCAGTTCGAGCCGGCGGCCAGAGCCGTCTGTTCGTGAGTAGGAGGGGAGCTCCAGTTCACACCCGGAACCCCGCCCCACTCATGGGGATCGAAGGGTGCCGCTCCCGTGCGGCCCCCAGCAGCCGTCAGTCCTCCGCAGACATGAGGGATTCCCCGCAGTGGGACAATCTGCCCAAGGCGACCAGCGGGCCGCGACTCGTCCTCCCGCCGCTCCTCCGACGACATGTCGCACCGGGAGTCACACTCCCCGAGGAGGCGGTCGCTGTAGGAGGCGAGACCGACACCGCTGACATCTTCCCCGAGCGCACCGCAAGGGGGGAATACGAGTACACCCTCCCGGCGCCTTCAGTCACTGATCTTCCGGGGTGGCGGCGCCCCGACCATGCAGGTCCCTCTTGCCGCGGCGGGAGACCGGAGGTCGGCCCCCGACTCGGCGGGAGATAAGAGGCCAGCCCCCGAGTCGAGCGTGGCCGCCAGGCCCATCAAGCGAGCCCGCATCACGTCGTCTGGGTACGTATTGCCGTGCTGCTTCGTCTCGTCGCTTTATTCGTCGTTGATTGTGCTCGTCTCACGTTTTATTTCTTGTGGAAGCCATGCTAACACCGGCGCACTCAGTATAGCGCCACAGAAGCTCGTGAGCCGGACCGCTCGTGAGCACCGGGTAGAGCCCCACCCGACGTCCCCTTCGCCGGCATCTGTGCCAGGGTAGGCCGGGAGCGGGGCCGGCGAAGCGACCGAGGCCCTCGAGGCGATCGCGCCTCCACCGACGCAGCCTGTCGGAGGAGCGGTTGGGGCGCAAGCAGCCCCGAGACAGTTGTGTCTCCGGTGGCGCAACCGGTGAGCATGAGGCCGACGCGTCTGCAGCCCCCGAGGTGGTCGGACCTCCACCGACGCAGGTCAGCGGGGGTGAGGTCGGGGTGTCGGCGGCTCCCGAGGCGATCGTTCCGCCCCAAGACACCGGAAGTTCCGAGGACCCCAGCCTCTCACGTCCGAGGGTTGCCTGGAAACTAAACAGTGAAGGCGTATCGGTACTACCGACCCAGGGTCGGTACTACTGAGGGTCTGAGAAAAACTCGCCAGTGAACCCATATCGGTACTACCGACCTAGGGTCGGTACTACCGACACTCTCTAGAATTTTAAGGAAAGAGAGCATATGTGCACGTGTTGGCTCGGTGTTCCTCACACTAACTTAGGTCATCTCTCTAATCACTTTTAGCATCTCAAGACGGTCAATTCACATCCTCCTTTATAGTACGGTGTTTCCTATACTCAATTTCGAAAATAAAATGAATTTAAGCCTTGACTTGAGTTTAAACACCGAATTGGAGTTGGGGGCCTTCCTTTGGTCAAAACCTTATTTTTCTTTTGATTATATCCTGCACACATCTCAATTGACCATTAAATACTACAAATTGTGTTTGTCATTATCACCAAAACAATTAGGGGCCAAGATGCACTTTCAAGGTTGCAAAAAAAATCTAGCCACTATTTCCATATTTATCATTGTGCCTCTTCCTAAGCCAGTTGAGCTTAATTTCTTTAGTAGGCAATGTCATAAACATTTCCTTCTGTTCCTTCTTCACAAACAGTTCGGTGGCAATGAATCATACGATGCACCACAATCCTTCACATGCTCCATTATTTCAGTGATGGAGATCCCTTCTTGCTTCTTTGCTGTAAAGGAACTTGAAGCATCAAATATCTTGGAAATTGCTTTGAACATTAGAAGTGTTGTGCTTGACTTTGCCTTTTTCCTATCAATAGGAGCAACACGAGGCCTTTTATTTGGAACTGCACTTGGAGTGACTTCCTGAACCTCCTCATCCACCTCGTTGTTGGCATCAAATGGGCCACCTTGAGCATTATTCTCTCCATCAACATATTCACTGTCTACATCAAAAGGTTGCTCTTGACTAGTAGGGATAATAGGATTGTCACTCAAAGGGTTCTAGTGATCTGCTTACTCATTTGTAATATTTCTAAACATTGCCCTAAGGAAATCCTCATTTTGGAGAGGCTTTTTCTTAAACTTGCCACACCCTGGAATATCCTGATCATTTAAAACATTAACATCAATACATATATCAGTGCATCAGTACAAAATTATTGACAAGTTGATAGCACTCACTTTGTTTACTTTCTTCCACCACTCGGCCTCCATCTCAATTGTTTTGAGTGCATTATTCCAACTAATACCTGTTTGACTCCTCTTCAACTTTAGCCAAATGACCCAATCAGTCTTTACTTTATCACATTTGTTCTTAATTTGAGTCTGTGGTAATAAGATACCGGTCATTTGTAAAAACCTATTTGAGACCTTAGTATAACCTACAATGTTCAGATGAGTATTTGGGTGATTGCCTCTATCAACTTGTTCAGCCATCAACTCACAGGCTAATGTCAAATTAGCATCGTTCCAGTCCATTTGATCACCCTGACCATGATATTGCAATAGTATGTTCAAGCATTCATGATAATCTATTGAATTTTGCAAGCATAGTTGCACTTTTTTTTTGAGAATGCAAGCATAGTTGCCCATATACAATCTATTCAAGGCATCAACCAACTCATTTTGAAGTTTACAGCAAGGAGCAATACCTGGTCATCTTTCTTGTTCCCTGATGGTAGTCGTTTCCATGAAGCAAATGCCAGGGGGCACTGGTCGGCTGTGGCTTGCGGCTTGGTAGCCTGGGCGCCTCTTGCCTGGTCGTCCGTTGCCATCAAGTGTGGGGCGGGCGACCCTGTGCGGCCAGCAGGACCGGCTGCTCGGCCACCACCCGTCCCTCCCTGAACGAAGGCCACCAGAGGAGGCTGCGGCAGCCCCACCCTTGGCGCCAACGAGCTTCCTCGATTCACGGACGCCACGGCCTCAACTTCACGCAAACTCGGGGGATGGAGGACGGATGAGATTTGGGGGGGTAAGAAAAGAGAGGATCAAGTACAGGATCATATCTCCGGCCATCTCCTCACCGGGATGTGGTGGTGCGGCTAGGGTTTGGGGTGAGGGAGAGAGCGACGGACCGGGGGTGAGGGGAGAAGCCCGGGCGACGGGAGGATGTCGAATAGAACGAAAGGTTTCTTTGTGGAACCAGTGGCAATTGTGGGTAATTACCTCCTAACTCTGTGAGGCGATACAAAATGCTGGTTTCTAGAGTAACTCTTCAGGAGCTCTAGGAAAAGCATGGAGTTGGGTCTAAACTCCACCTTTTTTCTGGAGTAGAATTTTTGACAGAGAAGTTAGGAGCAAAGCTAAAAAAAGGTGGAGCAGGCCAGTCCCAAACAGACCCTTTATTGACACGTGGGATCAATAAAATTGTCAACTCAACCAAAATTTATTGAACACTTTCATAGAAAAATATTGACTGTATATACAAGGTAAAGACATTGAAGCAGGATGCCTTATAAAAAACACTAAACCAATGACTGTAGAAAGAAAAGGTTGAAATGCGAAAGAAAATGCTTTTTTCCTCACCATAACATGTGCTTTTCTGCTAAGTTGTCTGAAACTACAAATAAAACCGAAACGGACGGGGATAGGCCTGGGCGTTCGGGTTACCCGATTATTTTGAGTCGGGTAATTGAAAATTTGGGAAATGAAAACCGTTATCCGATACTAACCCCAAAATAACACTACCCGAAATTTTGGGTACCTGATAATTCGGGTTCGGGTATACCCGATCTACCCGAATTTATAGAAAATGACAAACTACACAAAATTTCAGTATAATTTTAACAAAAAATTTTCACCAGTGATTTTTGTTCAATTTCAACTACAAGTTGAGAAGAATAGTATATTATAGTCACTTGTTCAAATTAAGAGAATTATATTCTAATAAAGTGACAATTTTAAGTGTTCAACTAACAACACGTGAATAAATACAAAGACAAAGGCAAATTTCTGATAGTTTGGGTACCGAAGTGTATTACCTGAATTACCCAAACTAATTTCGGGTAATCACAATCACTATCCGAACTTGAGATCAGATACCTCGAGTTCGTGTAATTCAGATTCGGATAATTCGGGTACGGGTAATGGATATCAGGTATTTTGCCCAGGCCAGTGTACTATATATCACATTACATTGCACTCATGTGTCCCTGCAATACTAACTTTGGAATGCAAAATACTATCGAGCAGGGGGTACCACTATATCAGTACACCACATTATATTCATGTCCCTGCACTACTAATCGTGCAATCTAATTATGCAAATACTATCAGATGCTACAAATACTGAAATACATGCTACATGACTACATGCAGATGAAGGAACCGAAGAAAAATGGTCAGTCAGTCCCTTGACTGCTGGAGCATCGACTCGATCTGTCCGTTCCCGTCGTAGGCCTCCACGATCTTCTTGGCGTACCCCGGGATGTGCTGCTCAGCTCTCCGTTTTCCCCATGCCCGCCTCACGTGCAGGTAATTCCGTATGGTGTGGTAGTCCAGAGAGTAGCGTGCGAACTCCAGGCCCTTGGGGCCAACCTGAAACACCAGACATGTACTATTACATCTCATGGATGTCATCCCTTATTCCCGCTCCTCCGGCAGTCTGCACACGACCAAGCACTAACCAGGTTCAGGAGGAAGGCCAGAATCTCGCCTACAAATCTCGGAGCAGGTTTTGAAGGGCCTTTCCCTGCAGAATCGTTCATTTGTTCAATTTTTTACATGAATAATGTAAGCCGCATACAGATTCCTCAGTTCTTACTAGTGCAATTCCTCCATTGTAAAGTAATATTTCAGAGCAACGATTAGGGAGCTAGGTACATACCCAACTTTGCTGCATCGTCAGCTTTCACTGTCTCCATAACAAACGGTTGCCTTGCGCCCTGAAAGAACAGAGGCACAACACACTTGTCATTGTCCTACAGGTCCTACTCTTGCATGTAGAGTCACTAAATAAAGTTGCATCAGTTCCCTAGCTGCGGATGCATACGTACGCTGCTAATTGTAGGCGTACTCTCCAGAAGGCCCTCTACCAGGCTCAGCATCTCCCTTCCACGATCATTCCTGATGAATGCCAGGAATGAATGCCATCAAGATTACCACTCTAATAAATATAATTCACTGATGATGTATTGCCGCCAATGACACTCGCTTTACCTGACGGTAATGTACTGAGGATGCTGTGTCATGGAAACCCCTGCACATTTCGGTACACCCATATACCCCACCACTAAATCCTACACAGATTTTCAAAAAATACTTCCTTTAGCTGTGAGCTGCTTCTCTGCTCCAACAGTAGAGAGCAGACTGGTAAGACATACATCAAGATAAGAGGGAAAAAGATGGTACAAATGATGGCTAAAAGGATAATGAGCTAATGTCTCGCAACACATGCTATTCTCAACCTGAAGAGGTGTGTACAGGACAGTAACTCAAAGTCAAGCGATGGTTATTACTAGAGCTACGCTAGTGCCTATGATAAGACCAATCCAGTTTAGATCATGCAAAGCATAACAATCCAGTTTGGTGTGTTTCAAAACTGTTCTAGACTATCTAAATGGTACATGTTCCAAGAAAATCTATTTCCGCAGATGAGCACTTGGAAGAACGACTTCTATCTACAGAAGCCTTACCAAGCTTTTTTTTTTTTTTGGTGTCCATTCAAACCAACTGCAACGAGAGACCTATTCAAATTCAAAATGGTGGAAATCTTACCGCCAAGCCATTTGTGTAGTCAAAGCAGCTGCAAATGGTACAAGCAAATCAGTGGTGAGCAGCCAATTAAAATTTTTTGGGGGAAAAACAACAAGACATTTGTACAGAGAATACCTGTAGCATGATGGTGCAATAACATCAACCAGGTCATTTGCTGGCAGGCAAAAATAGGGAACCTGCTTCGAAGTAGGCCATATATTAAAAGATTCTATTCCATTCCATTGTGCAAGACCAAAAGCTTCAGGATGATAAGCAAACAAATATTTACCTCTTCAATATGCCCATCTAAATGCTTCAAGTGAACCTGTCAAAATTCTCAGTTATACAATGTTATCACGGATCAAAAGTTCCTAAGGACAACGCTGTGTATACCCTATGTTCTTGTATTGACCCTTACACTGCTTCTTGAGCTGTAGATTTTGAAAAGCAAACAGTATTTCTATCCTATTGATTTGCCAGACCCAGACATGAACTTCCAAAGTTTGGAGGGGGGGGCATTATGCAGCTAATGGTTTCAATGTCCTACCTTGTAGTCTTGCATAAATTCATAATGAAGAACAGTTTCTGGATCACTGCTTGCCGCCTTTAAGAATTTATCGAGTCCTTCACGCGTACCATTGTCAACTGAGAAAAATCATAGTATGTCAGAGCTACAATATATCTTCCATGCAACACAATAACAGAAAATGTAAAGATTGATTGGTTTGAGATAAGTACTGGAAATTACCACAGTTTGTGCCAAGCACATAAAGCTTTTCCAAACCAAGGTACTTTTCTACAGATCTCAAAGCTGTAGTTCAAATAACAACTTCAAGAACTGTCACACATGATGAACAGTCACAAATAGAAAAAGAAGAATGATAATGGTTGGGTAAAGGAAAACACCTTGCACTTGGCAACCGACACCACAGAAAAGAAGGCGCTTTACACCAGCTGCCTGCCAAAGGAAACAGTTAAACTCTCTGGATTGATATAAAATGGTAACAATTATGTTGTCACAGAAGGATGCATCTGGTTATGGACTGAATAATGATTGGTTTGGGTTTTGGAACCTACTGGATTATGGTGTCAAATGGGACTATACCAGATTGAAAAGGCTAACGGAATTACTCTTTCCCAAAAAACCAAATCAAATAGAATTATATCCTACCCTACAGTGACCCATTAGGTGTCAAGAAGGAAGGAAAAGGAGAAAAGTATAGTGTGGAAGGAATGATTTACCTCAACTAAGGCAAGGGTATCAAGATTTGGTGATAATGTTGGTTTCACACCTTTGGCTGCAATTACTTCATCTGGTGTCCTACAAGAGCATGGCTACCAAGATTAAATGCTTCCATTATAGTAAGCAAGGGAAATGGTGATTAGCACGAACGATTCATGGATGGACTGATAATAACAGTTTTATCTCGAGATAGTTACAGAAAGTTTGGAATTGCGAATGTATATCTAGTTAAGGAGTGCTTATACTGGCGGTACAGAAAACATCTGAAAGCCATCAGTTCCACAATACCTGGCCAAAACAGGCCTTGGAGCAAGCCTGTCGTCAGGATCACTGCAGAGGTAACAAAAACCATTACTTAAACCCACGTGGTAATGCTTGCACATTGCAGCAATAAAGAAGGATTTGGCATTTCAAATTCTTGTTCGGGTGCCTTTGTACACAAACCACAGCATCGACCATGTTTGCTTTCAGCATCTCAACGGCGATTGTTGTCACAATTCCCGTCCACTGCGCTCCTGCATGTAAGGCGCATATATACATTACAGGCAACAGTTATGTGATTTTTGTTTCTTAAGGTGGGCCATGTGGCACATTGCATGTGTGTGCTTGGCTACCTTATAGAGATGCAGATTGGGGGCTGGTAATGTTGGTAAATGATAAGAAGAAGGATCCCTGTTAAGAGGTGCAGTAAGATTAAGATATATAGTACCTTGAACGGGTTTGGTCTTCTTGGCATACAAGAGTTGATCATAGACTCCAAAGTACATTTCATCCATGCCTTCCTTCCTTCCCCTCCCATGGACTAGTGGCTCAAGATCCTAGATACAAAACAAACAATCTCTTTGTCGCTATTGGATTCATCAAACGGTTACCAGAGCTACTTTCTAGCAAATTGTTTGAGGTGGGCTAGGCGGGTGATGTTAAGAGTTAAGGTGGAGAAGAAGACCTCGACACGGGACATGCCGTCGCCTAGGAAGGCGCAGGCGTTCTTGACATGCGCAACGTAGTATGTGTCGCAGAGGCCGCAGCGGCTTTGGGGATTGCAGAAACACAAACAGCGAAACAGAGATAAGCATCGCGTCACATGACAATGAAATTACATAGATAGATGTGGAATCGCAGGCCAAGGAATGCGGAGCGCGTACCTGCAGTGGTCCTTGGCAGGGTAGACAGCGCCGGGAGGGATGGGCTTGGATTTCTGCCTCCAATCCTCCCTGAGAGCCTTGGCCCTGCCGGCCTCGCGCCTCCTCCTGGAAGTGGAGGCGTACAGGGAAAGGGAGAGGCAGGTGGTGGAGGCCATGGAAATGGAGGAACTCGCCGCCTCCCTCTCCACACGAGCAGCAAGTCAGAGTCAGCAACGATGGCAACGATGATGATAAGAGAGGATAAGCCACGGCGGATGGGTCCCGAATCTCCCGATTGGGCTCTCCTCACTCCACTCGAAAGATCGCGTGGGCCCAGGGTAGAAAAAAAAAAGATCCCATCCCCTCTCTCAGATGAACTCGCGCCACTGATAAATGCAGTAAAAACAAAAGGAAACATGATTTCAGAAACATGATAATGTGTTTGCAGTAAATCAAACCTATATCTATTTTTATTCCTGCTTTTTTTAGCAAATTATTTTTATTCCTTGCTGGCGGCGGCGTGGGCTGCGGTTGCCTGTTGGGCCTCATCTCCAAAAGAGTGTGTATGGATTAGTAAGTTTGGTCTGGCCAATAAATAGCTGGCAGCCCAACAGCCAATAACACAACAGGGTTATCTCCCGGAAATCCTATATATCTTCCGGAAGATAGTATGCTTGTGAACTTCCACTTTTTTGAGATTCGTGCAGACATTCCCAGCCATTGGATCATCAAACCCTAACCCCCCTCACTTCCAACAGGCTGCAGCCGCCTCCCACCCGGTGCGCCCGCCGCCACCCCGATGCCCGCTCCTCCCGATGGCTCCCAACGGCCGGCCGCCGGAGCAGCTCCGCGCGCGACGCCGGCGCGCCGCCAGAGCAGCTCCGCGCGCGCGCCGCCAGAGCAGCTCCGCGCGTGACTCCGGCGAGCCGCCGTGGCCTCCCGCCGCCTCCGCAGTGTAACACCCCAGGTGTTTAATAAAGATAAATACCTCTTTTAGTTGTGTTAATCAAGGTTAAATAGCTCCTAATCATGTTTGACATGTTTTGTCACACTTTTGCACAAATGACCTTGGTCAAAGTTACAATTTCCTGGTCAAACCCCTTTTGATTCTAAAGAGCTGATTTGGTTTTCTTCCGCGTTCTCCAAATTTTGCTATAGAAGTTCAAAATCGGCCAATATAAAAGTTATTCCTTATTTCCGGGAACACATTTTTCTTAATTGGCGGACTTTCAAATTTTGAGTGCAAAATAGCCAAAAATCGAGTTGAAGTTCCTGTGCACAGTAGACTGGGGCCAAGTTTTGCAGCAAGTTCATCGTGTTTTTCCCTTCAATCCGTTCACCAAAGCATATGTCACCCTTTGTGAAAGTTGTAGTGTTATAGTTCCTCTACAACTTTTAGTTTTGGATAATTTCAACTTAGTTGTCAAATTTTGGAGTTTTGCTTGGTGGAATATGGTTAAACCATATTAGATTTGGCGCTGAACGCCAACGTTGCGCCGCTCCCGCGTCGTGCACGCGTGCGCGTCGAGCGACTGTCCGCCACGTGCCGTCGCCTCCGCGCTCCGGTGTACGGATCCTCGATCCCGTCGCGGTGGACCGTACACCGTGGTCCCTCCGCCCGTGTTTACCCCGTGCGCCGCACTCACGCGAGGCCCAGCGCCGAGCCGAGGCCACGCGCCCGCGCGCGCGACCGCCCGCGCGGCCAGCCGCATGCAGCCGACGCCAGATGGCCGCCCTGAGGGAGCCAAGCGACTCGTCACCACCTCGTCCTCATCGAGCCGTGCTACTTGTCAATTTAAAACCGAGCCACGGCATGTTGTTTCTCTTTTTCCCGTCCGCCGGCCGCACCCACCGCTCCGCCGAGCACCAGCACTGCGCCGCTGACGAACTCCCCAACCCGCTCCTCCTCGACGAGCTTCCACGGTGCCTACGCCTTCTCTTGGTCGTACACGAGCCGCCACCGCCCTCCATAGCACCACATTGCGCCGACACCGCCGGAATTTCGAGCGTCGGCGGGCTGCTCCCCTGCTCACCGCCGCCGGTGCCGTTCCGGCCATCTCCGGCTGAAGCTCCGCCGCCCAACCACTCCTCTCCTCTCTACTCTTCCGCACGAGTCCCCGTACAGCTCCAACGCACGGGCCGGGCACGCCAGCGCCGCCATCGCCGTCGCGGGCAGCAGAGGCGGCCGCTCGGCCACCTCACCACCGCCGGCCGTCCCGAAGCCCATCTCTGCACAAACCATCACCGGGAGGTGGTCAAAGGTGAGCACACACGCCTCTCTAGCCACTCACCCAGCCAACTCCGGTGGCCAATCGTCGCCGGCGAGGTCCCCATGGCCGCCGGGGACGACATTGCAAGGAGTGAACTCTTTCTAGGGAGTTTTCCGTAAATCAGGGACCTCTGCGTAATTTCGCGGAAATAGTACAAGGGCCCTCCTGTAAAAGCTGTTTTAGGTTTCAGCTGCAACTTCAAAAATTCATTAAAAATTGTATAAAAATCATAAAAATGCAAATCCAATTTTATTGAGTTCCTGGTGAAGAAACCTACCTTTTCTAGAAAGTATGTATAGGGTTTTTCTGTGTAGTTTTTGAATGAAAATTCAAATTAAGTTTGAAGTGTTTTTAGTGTAGTTTAAAATATACATATGCTATGGACTTTAATTTTGGATATGTTGCTCTTTTTGTCATGTATAGATTTGTGACCAAAGTTGGCATGAGTTTGATGTGTAGATCTTTAGTTATGATTTATGTAAGCTTTATGCTAGATTAATCTTCATGCTTTTTATAACCCCTTTTATAAACTTTTCTTTAGGCACAAGTGCACCCTAGGGCTTTGTCTTGATGAGTAGTACCTCTGATAGGTTGGATGTGATTTGAGGATATGTTTTGATAGGTGTTTTGGATTTAATCTTGTGTAGAATGAAAAATGAATAACTTGAAATATATTATAGGTATACATGTGTGCCTTGGTCAGGAACTTAGTTTTGGCCTATTTGAGGTGTATGAGAAAGTTGAGATCAAAAAGTTTAGTAAATCTTTTTATATGAATTAATGGTGATTTACTAGGCTAAAATTTGTCTTTTTCGTATAAATTAATTTATAAATGTTCTTAATCTAAATTTTGGTGTGTGGGCTTAGAATGGGTATATGTTGCTGTGTGCAGAAGCTTAGACTTATTTGAGGTGTTTTTGATTTTAATATGGATTTATGGTTGTAAGGCTTGTTTTAATTAATTAAACAAAGAAAGGTCAATTAAGGTGTTAAATGGTGAAAACATGTCATGTTTCTATTTTTGAATTTTCAACACACCCCCTTGCTGTTTGGTGAAGTTAAGTAATTTAATTCGCTTAAATATGTACACAGTCACCATCAAAGTTAACCTTTAATTAACCTCTCACACCCTCACCTAATGCATATGCATGTGAACGTGTAGATTTACCGGGCGGGACGTACACGCTCACTCAGGAGGAGGAGGGAGCAGCTAGCGGGGAGGTGAACCAGCTTGGTGTGCAGCAAGACCTGGACCAAAGTCCAGAAGAGCCCAAGGCTAGTGTTAGTGCTGTAGTAGAGGAAGGCAAGCTCCGGATGCATCTAACCTTTTTTCTAAACTCATACATTTACTTTTCGTATTTATATTATGATTTGTGCATTTAAGTTTCAGGAGTTGATTTGAAACTTAGATGCATGATCCTTAGGACTCCTATGCTCTTTTACTAGTATGTTAGGAACGCTAGTGCCATGCTTTAAGGACACGGTACAAGTCGAGTAATGACTCATTGCTCGCGAGATATAGGATGCTTATGTTGGAATCATAAGTTGGATAAATTGACTCGCTCATGTGGTAAGAGCAATGGGTTCGGTCTCGACCGAGTAGCATGGTGCTGGTCTAAGCTATTGAACGTACCAAGTGCTTGTCGGGAATGGGACCGGTAAGCCTAGTACCTAATGAACCAGTGCGGGAATTTTATTGCTACTAATCTTGAGATGCGTCTCCCGGTTCGCTACCGGTAGTGCAAGTGTGATTCTGGACGTGCCATGTTTGGGCGTACCAGTAAACCTTGTACTTAGGACTGTATCATCTTTTCCTAATCTGGGGAATGACGGGAACCGCCTGGTCGGGGTAGACACTGCACTTGGTCTACCTTCTTCCGTGTATCTTGGGTTTACCTTGCAAGGATATAAATCGATCGATCGTCGGTCACTCGCCGTTATCTGAGTCGGCTTGACCACTGGCTACCCCATGTTTATTTATGGAACATTTCGGATTAATATTGTTGGATGATTAATCTTGTTTGTACAACCATGCTTGCTTAGCTAGGTGCTTACTTAGAATGGTTAACATACTAGAACTTGAGCTAAAATTTGAAAGTAAGGATCAACTCTTAGTTACTTTTGGCAAAACAAACCCACCAGCCAAAAAGCCTTGCATGTCTAGCTGTGTCTTTTATTTCGACGGGTCAGTCTTGCTGAGTATTAGTATACTCAGCCTTGCTTTTATTGTTGTTTTCAGGTAATCCCATCTGGCCTGGTTCTATTCTAGATGGTTGAGAGCTTGAATGGGAGAACGATGATGAGGAGTGATATGCATGGATGGCCTCCTGTGTGTATCATGCGTTTAGTTTAATTTCCGCTGTTTAAACTCTGAACCATGTTTACTTTTATGTACTCAAAACCTGGTTTGTAAAATTTTAAGTACTCGTGAACTTTTATGTAATGTAATGTTGTACTCTGGTCCCGCCTTCGTGTGGGCTTAGCGCATAATTCGATCCTGTGTAAGTGATTTACGGGGCATGACCCGGCAGAGGCGACAGAATAGTTCTTTATTATCGCTTAATGGCCACGTGGACAGGCTTAGGCGATAATACGGAATTATTTTGGGCGGTTCTGTCACACGGAGCCCCCCGCCGGCCGCCGCGCCCCGCGTGCACCCGCCATGGCCACCTCCCAGCGGCGAGCTCCCGGTGCGGAGCTGGGGCGGCCATCCCCGCGCGCCGCCATGGCGGCCTCCCTGCTCCCGCGCGCGCCGCCGCGGCCACCGTGCTGCCTCGCGCCACCGCGGCTCGCACGGCCACCAGAGCTGGAGCCCGCACGAGCAACGCCGCCGCGTGGCTTGCCGGCCGGCTGGCTGCCGCGCCGCCGCCCTCGCCGGCCACCGGAGTTGGAGGAGGCGATCCAACATTTTTGATTTTTTTTTTTAATTTTGGATATTGGTCCAACATTTTTTATAAATATTGAAATGTCGATTCAACATTTTTATAAAATGTTGAAAAATATTGGTCTATCTTTTTGAGAAATGTTGGAACAACATTTGTGAGAAAATGTTAAAAAAAATTATTGTTTCAACATTTCAGAAAAAATGTTGATTAAAAAATATTGATCAACTTTTTTATTGTTTCAACACTTCCGAAAAATGTTGACGAAAAACTGCAGACAATACTCCCGAAAAATGTTGACGAAAAAATGTTAGCAACACTTCTGGAAAATGTTGACGAAAAATATTGGTAACACTTCCGAAAAATGTTGACGAAAAAATATTTTGCTACACTTCTGAAAAATGTTAACGAAAAATGTTGGTAACACTCCCGAAAAATGTTGACGAAAAAATGTTGGCAACACTTCTGGAAAATGTTGACGAAAAATGTTGGTAACACTTCCGAAAAATGTTGATGAAAAAATGGTTGCTAACACTCCCGAAAAATGTTGACGAAAAAATGTTGGCAACACTTCCGAAAAATGTTGACGAAAAAATATCGACAACAGTTCCAAAAAATTATTAAAAAAAATAAAGATAAAGCGCGTGTGAAGATTGGGAAAACTGAATTATTTAAGTGGGCTGTTTTTGGGCCAACGTGGGCTTTATAGTTACCACGCTTATCCACCTTCCGCAAGTTATATAGGAGCTCCCGTTATCTCCGCAGATAACAGAAAAAATGATCAAAATATTTTAAGGCAAGGCATTGGTATTGCCTGTTGATGTGAAAACATGTCCGATCATCTTCCTTGGCGTAGCATCACCCAATTAGAGTATGTGGTGACTACGATTTTCGATTGGTGCTTGCATCCGCGTCAAGGGCATCTTCCATCCATTGAACTAGTGATAAATAAAATGGTCATATTACCTAGGAAGAAGTCCATCTTTGACCATCAAACTATTGGCAAAGTTTGATTTTGACCATCGAACTCCAAAACCGGTTATTTTTGACAATCCAACTATCAAAACCGTTCACTTTTGGCCATCCGGCGGTTTTCATGGTGGTTTTGCTGTCGTGGATGCCATGTCACCGTGCTGAGTCGGATGGGGCCCACACATTATCACCATCTCTCTCCTCTCTCTTCTCTCCTCACCTCTCCTTGCCGCCGGTCGCCGCCGTATACCCCCCCCCCCCCCCGTGCCTCTCCTCTGTTCTTCATCCACGATTTTGGCTTGGGAGTTGGCCTCCGCGCCCGTGCCCGCCGTCGGGCCTGCGGCCGCGCGACACCTGTGCGACCTCATCTCGGCGCGTTGGGCCTGCGCCGGCAGGGGGCTAGCCGCGCCAGCGTCCGCCACCGGGCCTACGGCCACGCCTTGGCCGAGCTCGCCGCCTGTGCGGCCTCCTCCCGGCGCATCGGGCCTACACTGGCAGGGGGCTGGCTGCACCAGCGCCCACCACCGGCCTGTGCGGCCTCCACCCGTGCGCCTCCAGCCAGATCTGTCGGCCTGCCCCCTGCTCGCGGCGGCGCCTTGCTCTTGGCCGCGGCGGCACTCGACAGCACCCTTCAATGATGACATTGCCGGAGAAATGGTGACGACACAGACAGACGTAGGATTTGAAATTCCCAGTTCGGTGGTCACTGGCGCTCGTTGAGGAGGGGTTGAGGAGGTCGAGTTGGAGGTGGTGGTGGATCGGGTTACGACTATTTGACAGAGATGGATGGAGCTCGGCGTATTTGGTCGGCGACCATGGGGTGCTCGGTGGAGATGAATGGTGGAGCAAGAAGAACAGAGGGGAGGCGCGGGGGAGGACGACGACCGACGCAGGGGAGGTGCGGTGGCAGGACGGCGGCCGACGTAGGGGAGGTGCAGGGGAAGGGCGCCTACCGACGCCGGTGTGGTGTGGAAGACGGCAGCAACTGGCGGCAGAGGGAGGTGAGGAGAGAAAAGAGAGGAGAGAGAGATGATGCTGACGTGTGGGCCCCATCTAACTCAGCACAGTGACATGGCATCCACGTCAGCAAAACCGCCCTGAAAACCACCGGATGGCCGAAAGTGAACGATTGTGATAGTTAGATGGTCGAAAATACCCGGTTTTGGAGTTCGATGGTCAAAACCAAACTTTGCCAATAGTTCGATGGTCAAAAATGGACTTCTTCATTACCTAAGAGGTAGAAAAAGTAGTGTAGTAGCGCCATATTTCTAAATGTGTGTTTGGCAGAGCTCCCAAAGCATATCTTCAAAGAGCATCTCCAAGAGTCTTTCTAAATTTTACTCTTTAAATCATCATTTAGAGAGCTATTTGCATAAAAATCGTTTTCTATATCCATTCACTTTCCAACATCTTTTCTATTTCTTATGCGCACTCTAGAGAGTCATTCCCGTCTTCTATATTTGACTAGCAAAAAATACACGATAGAAGATGGCTATATTTAGATGACCATTTAGATAAGCTGTTGGAAGACATTTTTTCACCAAAATCTCTATTTCTACCATTTAGAAAGAATATAGAGAGTCTCTTGGAGATGCTCTAACCGAAGATGCTCTATTGCTAAACAGTTCTTTATGGTAGAAGTAGTTATTTACTGATTTTGTGAGGTGATCCTCTTAATAAACTAAGGGATTGAAAGTTGAAAAAAACTAGCTTCTCCTGATTCACTCGTGTAGAAACTTTTTAATAGAGAATCACTTCAGTCACAAATCACTACTCTAGAGAAAAATTGACTCCCATAAAAAATCAGGGTAATTATTTGAACTTTTACTATGAAAGTAGATCTTTCATCCATGACATAAGAAGATTAATTAAGTATCAAAAAAGAATAACAAGGGTAGATACATCATTATCCATTGTGGTTCTTAGTAGATTGTTTCATTATGTTGTTTTCAAGAGTGACGTATTATCTTTTCTTTAGAGGTCTAGGATGATGGATGAAGCAACCCCTCACAATGCATAGTTTTATTTTTGCAATTCACGTGCTAATCATATCATTTAATCATTGCGTGTTTAGATCAAATGTGTCGGCCTTGTTTTACAACTTTTTACAATTCAACTGACACATCAATCTATGGATACTATTTAAGAGTATTAAATGTGGATTAATGAAAAAACCATTTCATAACCCCGGGTGAAATTGCCAGACAAATGTATTTGAGCCTAATTAGGCCATGATTAGACAATGTCGTGCTACAGAAAACAATCTCTAATGACGAATTAATTAGGCTTAATATATTCATCTCACGATTTCCCTTCCACCCGTATAATTAGTTTTATAATTAGATCATGCTTAATCCTCCTAATATTTGATTTACAATTGCTATATAAATTTTTGCACATTTGCTACTTCATCCTCCCCTGCAAAAATGCATTAAAATTTCCTCGTACATTTGCAAATGCATTAAGATTTTCTCGCACATTTGCTACTTCATCCTCCCCTGCAAAAAATTTCTTTGCAATGCACACTATCGCCCCCACATACTTTGAGAGAAGAGAGTTATATATCTCGATTGACATTTGATGCACAAGACAAAGGCGGATTGCTTTTTTATTTGAATACATGTATTTTTGTATTATGCGTTCATAACAACAGATTTCGATAGTAATATAACTTTTATCAGTAATGAGTACCAAGGTCTATATCTATATATATTAGAAAATTTTCCCAAGTGTATGCCACTGAATTCAAGCACCTCTAAACTGAAGAACTAATGGGGTGTTTGGTTTGAGGAATGAGTTGATCCATCATTTTCTCACTCCTCACTATTATTATTTGGTTTGAGGAGCGGAATGGATTGCTCCCTCACCACCTCATCCCTCACAAGCTAATATATAGTTAGTATAAACATGAGGGATTGGATCATGTCACCCAATTGTAGGATCAACTCATGATGGATTATCTCATCTAGGATGAGGTGGTTTCTCAAACGAAACGGGCCTGAGTGACTAGAAAATAGTTCAATGCAACTGAATGCATGTCGAGTTTCCATTTTTCTGAACAAAAATCCCAGCTTATATTCAATTTCATCCAACAGATGCAAAATTGCAACTTTTTATTTATACCACCAGCACTTTTTATTTATACCACCAGCACCAGATCTTGATGGTATAGATGAAAAGTGATGGTAGTATATGGATGCAAATTCCCAAAATGGAATTGGAAAAATCAAAAGGGCTATATCATTTAGCCCCCAAAAATATTACCTGCTAGCAGAAACTACAAGACTGAAAGAAAAATAAAACATTCAAAAATCGCGAACAATATACCGCTCATACAATTCCACATTTGCCCCCCTTCAAATCGAACTGTGCTGCGTACACACGTCGTACCAGTTCATCCGTACGTACGTGCGCGCTCCACCGATTCTGCGCTGCAGATGCGTGCCCACGCATGAACTCTCACGGGATCAACCCATGCATTCACCGTCGGCGAGTTGCAGCGGCGGAGGGCCGCCGCCGGCGACGCCGTATACGGCCGCGAGCGCCCTGAGTAGCTCGACCCTGGCCCGGAGCCGCGCGATGTAGTCGGCGGTGCGGGAGAGCAGCGCCCCGGCCGGCGCCTCCTCCCCGCCGGGCACCAGCCGGCGCAGCTCCCGCACCTTCCGCCGCAGCGCCGCGCCGGCCGCGCGCGACGAGGGCCGCCGCCTCCCGGCGCCTCCGCCTCCGCCCCGGCGCCTCCGCCTGATGATCTCCTCCATCACGCGCAGCCGCAGCCGCACCAGCTAGCTGGTGGTAGCCTAGCTCGTACTAGCTGGGAGCTAGCTGTTTTTGCTTCGTTCCTTCGTCTACTTGATAGGTACGTGGCGGGCGCGGAGAGGACGAGCAGCGGCCGGGTCGGAATAAATAGAGGCGCGGCGCGCCCGAGCCGCCATCGCGTTCGCGTCTCGGCGTGGCGCGGCGGGGGGCGCCATGTGAGGGGGCCGGGTCGGGGCCCGGGGGAGCTCGCTTTCGCGGCGGACGTGGATGAAAAAGGACGGGGCGCTCGGGGGGGAAGGCGCCCGCCACCGAGGACGAGGAGATCGATCGAAAAGCGCGGGCGCGCCGGGGCCATGGATGGATGGATCGAGTGGACGGCGAGTGGTGGTTCGGCGGTTGTAGGGGTGGGGGGACCCGGGCGTGGACGCCACGTCTCGTCCGGTGGCCGTCGCCCGCACGTGCCCGACAGCTGGTCGTCGCTTCCAGAGTGATCGCATTGCGAGGGTGGTGGCCGGGTCTCTGCGCGACGTGGCGCGGCGGGACAGGTAGTCGGCGGTCGCCGCCGGCCGGCTCGCCGTGCCCGTGCGTGCGCGCGCGCCGCGATCGGCAGGTCATCGAGGCTTTGGAGCGTATCGCGCCGTCCGCCGTGCCCAAATGGATAACAGCTGTCAGCTGCCACCCGACGCTAGCGGTAGCGGCCGGGGATCTTCTGAGGTCGTCGTCGAAGAGCTGTACACGCCTTGGCGTTGGCATATTCATAATTCATCATCCCTTGGTTATTGGAACCTGTTTTGTTTGTTTGTGCGTTTAATTTGTTCGTTTCACCGTCTTGCTTGGTCCATTATTGCAGTGACCACCCGTACCACTAAGAGCAAGTATAATAAGAGGCGGTAAGCGGGCGGTGTCCGACATGGAGCGGAGAGAAACGAAGAGAGAGAACCGCGCGGGCGGCTTGCGACTCGCCCACTCAACGGGCGCAGACACGCGAGCGCAGGCTGTCATTGGAGGAACAAGCTGCAGTGCATTAAACTCCAGCGGGACCCACCTACAATGTGCGCCACTTCACCACGGCTTGCAGCCCGCTGCGGGCGAAATTATTACCTTGCTCTAAGACAAATCTCAGTGCAAGTTTCATTACACAGTTACCTATACTGAAAACTAGGTAACCGTGTCAGTGAAGTTTCACGAAGATGAAACTCTCCTCACATCTTATAAAACTCTCCCACTCTCTCTTTGCCACGGCAGCAAATATAATGCTATGAAACTTTTCATGAAACTCCAATAAAATTGGGCTAAACAATGACTTTTAATTCCGTTGTACGATTACAAACATAAATGACCCCTCAATCAGAGTCGTGGCGACGATAGGAAAACAGGAGATATATATCTAGTATTCTTTTTGGCATGCATGTTGCCACTTTGCTAGTATAGAGCCTAACTAAATTAAGATAAAGAATTGTCTAGTCTTCATTTGATGATAGGGCGAACATCTTCTCCTCCGGTCAAGGTATTTTAGACCAATAAACTCAACTTTGGATCAACATATTTCAAATCACATAATTGTTAGTGATTAATTGCATGTATAGACATATATCTTCAGTGGTAATATATCATATTTGTTTTGCATGGAACTTCTGTGTTTTTCAACAGTTTAGGATGTCAAAAGTGCATAAAATTAATGCATGCATACCACTTGAAAAGACCGCTTTATCTTTACAAGAAATGTACCACAAGTGGGCGAGCATATCCCATAAACTTCACTTTCATTGATATGGTGGTGTGTCTTCCATTTGCTTGGGCAGGTATTAACTAACATGAACGTTTTAGATAACACAACAATTTTTTTTAAAAAAAAGGACTCCGGAAAAGAACAAATTCGACAAGCCACACATCAGCTTTCATGCCAGGTCTTGACGTAGCGAATCCATGTAACCTCACATGCGCATGGATTGTGACATGAACCTTTTGCTCCTACTATCCATCACGTCAAATGCTAAGGAATTTGCTGGGTTCACCCCGTTTGTGTCATTCATGGTGAATGGACAGTCAAAAGTCCCATGTGTGCTAATGGTTGTTTTCACTTGAATTTTATGTTGAGATGGGTAGGTTAATAAGCTATCTTTAATCAAAGTACTTTAATTTGACCAAAACTCTATATTGAAAATATAGCCAAATATCTAGTGACTTCTTTTTAATAAAAATCTAATATACTTGAAGTGTTTATGATGTATACATGTATTGCTCTTCTAGCTTATTTTGTATGAAAAGAAACAAAACAGAATAGGTAAAGATGTTGCCACGAGATGCAACAATGAGGACCGTTCAATTATAGCTAAAAAAATCATAAAAAGGCAACGTTCAAATAAATCCGGCACGCTAGACTTGCTACCATCCGACGTTTCCGCGAAGCTGCAACGGTACACTGCCGGAAATCTTACCGTTGCCGTGAGCCATGGATTTTGCCGTGAGCCAAAAGTCGGGCTCACCGCAAAATACCTTTTTCCTTACGGTCAAATGTAAAACTCACGGCAAAAAGTGGGGCTCACAGGAAAAAGGAATTTGCCGAGAGCGGCTCACGGCAAAAAGGAATTTTGCCGTGAGCCAATTGTGGCCGATGGCAAAATGTTATTTTGTCGAGAGTGGCTTTGCCGTAAGCCTTTTTCCTAGCCGACGGGAAAATGATCTTTACCATGAATTGAAATCAAAATTGCAAGTAGTAAATTCATTCAAATCAGAAAAATTTCAATTACAAAGTTTCATTACTTCTCAAGACGTACAACTTTTATTAGGGTAATTTTCAATTGACAAAGTTGTAATAATTTTGTTCACAAACCTATATCTTCTATATAGTTTCATGAAACTATATGAGAGATATATAAGATTTGTGAAGATTGTTACTACCATAATACCAGATGATCAAATGACCAAAATAAAAGTTGTCGGTATTGAGAATTTATGAAATTTCGTAGTTGAACCATTTCTAATTTGAATTACTTTCGTCAACGAAAGGTACATCTGAATTTCTCAAATTTGATAATTTGAATTTTTGAAACGATCTTGAATGGAGAAACAATGTAAATAAAAGTTGTAGATCTTGACAAGCTATGAAACTTTGTTGTTTACCACTCTTTTTATTTGAAATCATATTGTAAAAGAAAAACTAAGTTTGAATGTCTCAAATTTGAAATTCAAATTTTATAAATGTTCTCTAATGGAGAAACTCGCAATATGAAAGTTGTGTACCTCAAAAATTTATGAAATTTTGTATTTGACAACTTTTTAATTTGAAGTCATTTACTATATTTAACTAATTAAATACTTTAGAATTTTAATAAAAATCGTTTGTCGTGGGCCGGTTATTGGGCTCACGGCAAACTCCATTTGGGTCCTCCGTCCCCTCCTCAAACCTCTGGCCCATAGCCCAAATCCCCGGCCTATTTAAGCCCCCCACCCCCGCCTCAAACCCTAACCCCCTACTCCCCCATCCCGCTAGTGTTTTCCTAAACAGAATTAAACTCCGTTTAAACGGCATCTAAACGCTAACCGAGTGACCACCATTTATGTCATTTAGCCCGTTTAAACACCATTTATCCCGTTTAAACACCATTTAGCTCCGTTTAAATAGCAGTTTAAATACATTAAAAACTAAACAATGGTCGACCGACTGTCTACGTTTACCGTCTAGGAAAACACTACATCCCGCGACTGCCTACCACCCCGCCTCCCTCCCTCAGATCCACTGCCGCTCCTCAGCCTCTCCTCCATCCCGCGGTCGCTCCTCTGCCTCTCCTCCCCTTCCCCTCCGCTCGCCCCTCACTAGCAGTGAGGAGCAGCGGTGGGGCGAGGTCAGGCAGCGGCGCATCGAGGACCCGGCGGCCTCCTCTTCCTCCCCTCCGGCGAGGTGACCCGGCGGCCCCTCCGGCACATGGAGCAAGGCGCGGGCGAGCATCGAAGACCCGTCGGCCTCCTCTTCCTCCCCTCTGGCGAGGTGACCCGGGGGCCCTTCCGAGAGGCGAGGAAGAGGAGGAGGCGAGATCCACGGTGAGATCTGTGGCGGCGAGATCTGCAGTGACCTCTTCTTCCTGGCAGCCTCGTGGTGGCGTGCTGGGGGCGGCAAGATCTGCGGTGGCGAGATCTGCGGCAACCTCTTCTTCCCGACAGCCTCGTGGTGGTGTGCTGGGGGCGGCAAGATCTGCGGCGACCTCTTCTTCCCGGCGGCCTTGTGGTGGCGTGCTAGGGGCTGATGCGGGGAGGGGGTGGCGGCCTCTTCTTCCGCCGCTCCAATGAGGGGACCCGGCGACGGCGCGGGCGAGCTCCGCACCCCGTCAACCTCCTCTTCATCCCCTCCAGCGCGGCGGCACCACATCTGCGGCGGCGAGCTCGTCTTCGCGGCGGCCCCGTGGTGGCGTGCGGCGGAACCACGACAGCCGACCGGTGGGGCCGCAGTACCCGGCATGTGAGCCTTCTTTTCTTTTTTTATTTGTTTACAATAAGTTTGCCGTGAGCTAAATAGTACACACGGCAGATGTGTGCCGTGGGCCTGAGGGAAGGCCCACGGCAAAGGGCTGTTTGCCGGCAAAATTTTGCCGTGAGTACTATGCCGACGGCTACTCACGACAAACACTTTGCCGTGAGTAGACCGTTCTTTACCGTGAGGAACCGGCTCATGGTAAAGACGTCGTTTCCCGTAGTGATACGTGCAATACCTGTACACAGCTAGCTTGCTATGATCGACTACGTACCGAATCATCGAACGCGAGACAACCTGTATCCGACGTAGCACAAAAGCATCACATACCCCGAAAGTAAAGGCGCCACGAGCCAAGAAAACCAACAAGCCAGCACGCGGGGGTGGGGCTAACCTAATTACCTAGCATTGCAAAATAAGCTAGACGGAGATCGAGAGAGCGTTGCGTGGCGCCATGGGTGGCCTCTTGTGCTTTGCTGCAATTGCCATGCTTAGGCCTCGTTCGTTTGTTCCGGATTGGGCCCAATCCAGCTGGATTTCAATGGACCGTTTCCAATCCAGCTGCACAAGAAAAATGTCGTTCGTTTCGGCCCGGCCCGGAAAGGAAACCACATCGGCTGCATTCCGGAGCCCATACCAGTAGTACAACTCCGATCCCCGTCTCGGACCCTCCGGCTCGAACCCTACCGCTGCGACGGCGCGACGCGAGGAGGCGGCGGGACGCGAGGCGCGACTGGCGGCGCGGGAGGCGAGCAACCTGCGGCGCGAGGTGGCGGCCTGGCGCCGCGAGGTCACGGCGTGGCGGCGCGCATCTCCGCCGGCGAGCACCTCCCGTCCTTCGTCCACCGTCTCCGCCGGTTTCTCTCCGGTAAGCTTCGCCCTCTTCTCCTTCCCCTCTCTGCTGTCCGGTAGTTCTTGAGGTTGCCAATGGTCTGGAGTTGAGATCCATACCGTGTCTCGGCAGGGTCTTGATTCGATTTTTCTCGGTGGTGTAGTGGACGATCTGCTGTCGATTTGATGTTCAGATCCCCACGATTCTTGTTCTTGTTTGTTGTGTCTGGTCGGCGAGGCCTTGCCAGGATCAATGCATCGATGGAATGGCGAGTTCTTGTAAATCTTGTTATGGAATGGCGAGACTGAATCAGTAGCGTGTGAGTGGTATCTCGGAGTGCTAGCTGTGCGTAGTTGCTCCTGGTTGGCTGATGTAATCTGCTCTCATGTGACTGTAAATCTATCGTTTGTGCCAGTATTATCGATTTACGGTTATGCATTCCCTCTCCTGTTTTATACCATGTCTTTCGTCTCATTTTAATTTGAGATATATTCTTCTGAACTGCTGATAGCATAGTAGGCATATAGCAGCAGTCAGCAGATCTGCTGTAAGTCGATGGCTTGTTTAGAGAAACTGCGAATAGGAAGAGCAAGTGCGGCAGACTGTTTCTGAAATTAGGAAATGCGTTGCATAATTTGGCTAGAGAACTTTCAGACCACACAAAGCTGAAGCATGCTGAATTTATGTTCCTAATTTTCTAAACTATACATTGTCTTTACTCACCCCTGGAAGACCACACGATGCTGAAGCATCCTGTATTTTTTGTTCCTAATTCTATTTAAGTTGTACTATGCCTTACTCTCCCCTAGAATTAGGAATTCAATTCTGACAGATGATATACTGCAATTCTTTGCATGGTTGCTGCAATCATGTGAGGGCTTGCATTGTTGCATTGATAGCCCCTGCTATTGTGTTTTTCAGAATCTGTCACTTAATTGCCTTGGGATCTATAAGCTTGTTGTGTGACGTATTAGCAAGTACCATATAGATATTACACTTCTAGTACTTCTATGACTTGGATCCTATTTAAATTCCCTTGAAGCTTTGATATCATTATGGTTGAAATATATTCCTGAAAGCCGTTATTCAATGTAAACTAGGATATCTTTGTCTGTGTATCCCTGTTTTTGTTGTGCACATGTGAAGTACATGATGCTTCAAATGTTGAGCGTCGTCAGGCACATCAAATTTCATTTATTAGAATGACAGTGCATTCTTATTCTATAGGATCTGGAGTGGCCATTTATTAGAATGACAGTGCATGAGCTCTAGCTTCCTATTCATGGCGAATATAGTAGTATAATTATCCATGTATGTAGTAGGAGCTACTGTATAGAATATAGTAGTATAATTATCCATGTATGTAGTTTCAGTGCATGGTCTATACTGTCAGTATATATGCATGCAGCAGGTTTATATTTTTGTCTTTCTTCCTGTCCATTTACTATTACAGCAGGTTAATTTGCTGTATACTGATATCAATAACTTTTTTAACTTTACAGATTCCTCCGGCCCCAATAAGAGTTGGGGAAGGTGAACCACCTCCTTCTTGGGATCCGGTGCCTACACCAAAAGGTACCAAATTACTAGTGTCACTTCCATTACTTCTATGAATTGTTTATATGCATATTATAAACTGATTATGAACTTCTATGAATTATATATGCCTGTCACTTCTATTTATATATGCCTGTCACTTCTTGTGATGCTATGTGTGAAAAATGTACATTTACATGTCTTGATTGTTGACTGATATATAAGTGGGGAACTTAGTATAACATATCCCACATATTATATGTACGACTTCTTATGAATTGTTTATATCCCTGTCACTTCTATTTATACTCTCTTATATATGCTTTAGATCTACAATGAGTATCTCATTGCGAGATGGTATTAGAAAGAGGAGGGAGAAAGATGACGACGACATGATGATGTTTGTTTTCCCTGCATTATATCTGATGAGTTCTGCTAGAGGAGGGGGGGTAAGGCAGAAACGTCACACATCAGAGGAAACAGGAGAGATCAAGGTCCGTCGACTCCTTGAGGGGCATGTCAAAAACTGTCTAGTGACATTTAGGATGGAACCCTACATCTTCAGAGAGGTTGCAACTTACCTCAGAAGGAAAAGGATTGTCGTTGATACTAGGATTACCGTTGAGGAGAAGTTGGGTTTCTTCCTATACATGTTGAGTCGCAACGCCTCGTATGAGGACATTGCAGTGACTTTTGGGCACAGTAACGACACGCTTCATCGTCATATCAATCATTTCTTCAAGAATGTCGTTCCCACACTCTCTCAACGCTTCCTTCAACCTCCCAATCCTAATGAAGTGCACCCAAAAATCCAAGAAAATCCTAGTTTCTATCCTTTCTTCAAGAATTGTCTTGGTGCTATTGATGGAACCCATATTCCTATTTCCATATCTCCCGATAAACACTCCCCTTTTAGAAATAGGAAAGGCACACTAAGCATAAATGTGATGGTCGCGTGTGACTTCGACCTCAACATCACATTTATTTCCAGTGGGTGGGAAGGATCAGCTACTGATTCAAGAGTGTTAAGGTCAGCTATGAGCAAAGGCTTTCAGGTACCTCCAGGCAAATTTTACTTGGTTGACGGAGGATATGCAAATGAGGCACCTTTCCTTGCTCCATATAGAGGGGTTAGATACCATTTGAAAGAGTTTGGAGCCGGGCATCAAAGGCCACAGAACTCAAAGGAGCTTTTTAACCACCGGCACGCACTATTGAGAAATCATGTGGAAAGAGCTTTAGGGGTGCTTAAGAAGCGCTTTCCCATTCTCAAAATTGCCACATTCCATACATTAGAAAATCAGGTTAAAATACCTGTTGCTGCTGCCATCTTTCACAATCTGATCCGAGCATTTCATGGTGATGAAGTATGGTTAGATCATCAACCGGATGTTATCGATCCAGCACTATTTGTTGCTCTACCAACCGGTGACCAAACCAATGATCCAGGCACTGTAGAAGGCAACATTTTAAGAGATGCCATAGCCGAAGAAATGTGGGCTCAGTACCAGCATTAGTTGTAATATGTTAGCACAAGAATAAGTTGTAATAAGTTGGCCCAAGAATAAGTTGTAATAAGTTAGTTAGCCCAAGAATAAGTTGTAATAAGTTAGTTAGCCCAAGAAAATGATGTAATGGTTGTAATAATATTGTATCATGAATAAGCTGATGCATAACTTGTTTTCATTTTAAAAGCAATGGTTGGAAGAAGCTCCCCAAAACCAAACATGATGGCAAGGGGGTCTCCAAAGCTATGTAGGTTCTTGCCTACAGGTGCTACAAAGAAGAGGCCTTCCCCTAAATCCAGTATGTCAAGGGGTATGTTTTTAAATGTTTATTCATGCTTTGTTGTCAATTTTGTATTATTTATGCTTTGAGATTTATATTGCTGATGACCTGTCCATTGTTTTTGTAGTGAAACAAAGGGCTGATTGGAATCCAATTCTAGAGAAGTCATTAGTAGAAATTATGCATGACTACAAAGAGAGTGGGCACCGAGGTGACAATGGCTGCTGGAATTCAGAAGGATGGAATAGGATGGTTGAGGAGTTCCACGTGAGGAACAAGTCAGTCTCATTCACAAAGGCTCAAATTCAAGAGAAGGAAGGGCAACTGAAAAGAGATTACAAGATGCTGAAAGCGGCTCGGATGCAGAGTGGATCAAAATGGAATGAGCAAAGGAACATGGTTGAAGGACCACCAGCAATGTGGGCCAACCTCATAGTGGTAAGTTGATTACCTCATTGTGCATATAACCACCATAAATGAGAAGTAATTTGATCAATGTTTTCTTGAAATGTGCAGACATTCCCCAAAATCAAGAAGTTCAGAAATAACAAGGCAACTTTTCCACTGTTTGATGATCTGGGAGAGCTATATGATGGTTAGAGTTGTTGTTTAAAGTCAAATTTGTGTCCTTGCTGTTAGAAACCAACTTTGTAACCTTATACTCTATTGTGCAGGTCATTTGGCTGAAGGGAATTACAATGTCACTTCTCTTCAGCCACAATGTGATGAAGAACCACTGCAGCAAATCCATGATGTAGAAGATGATGCGCATATTGAGGAATTACATGATGTGGAGGCTGAAACCCATGGCTAGGAAGGGGAGGAAAGGAGTGCTGAGGAAGAACCTTTACAGGAAGTTGCAGTTGCATCTGCTGAAAGGTGTTGTCCACAAAAGACCGCTGCAACAAGAAAGAAGCCAATAAAAGAAGAAAGGCCAAGGAAGAAGATAGAAACAATGATGGGGAAATTCTTGGAAATGAGGGAGAAACAAGCAGAAAATGAAGCTGCAGAAATGGCAAGGGAAAGGGAGTCCAGAGAAAAGGAGGCTGCTGAAGGTGATAAGTACTCCATTAGAAGGTGTGTGTCAGTTATCAACACAATGGAGCTGACCATAGGAGAAAAGGCCAAAGCAATTGCAGTCATCGCCAAGAGCAAAGATAGTAGAGAGGCTTTCCTATGCACCTTTGAAGTAGATCAAGAGTGCGCACTGATTTGGCTTAGGAATGAGATGGCATAGCAGGTATGTAGAAGACTCCATTTGTTGATTCCATATGAAATTCCATATGCCTTAGTTAATGCATTGTTTCTTTCTATCAAATTCCATATGAAATTGAAGTATATGGATATAAATCTTGGAAAGAACTGAGCTTCACTGCTATCTGTAGTACTATAGTGAATTTTTTGCACTATGTGCATTGAACATGAAATCCTGTTTCCTGTACATGATCTATACATGGTAGGGCTTATGAGTTTTCTGTCTGTGCATGTTTATGTTTCAGTCTGTCAGATAGAAATTCCTTATGAAATTCCTAAAGCATTGTTTCTTTCTGTCAAAAATTCCATATGAAATTGAAGTATATGGATATAAATCTTGCAAAGAACTGAGCTTCACTTGTCTGCCCTTTTGCTTTCATTTCATCAACATGGCTCTACTTCCATTTTGACCTCATCACACTGTTTGAGAAAGAGACCTCATCCATGTTGATCACTTGATATCTATTCAAACATGATTGCTGCCCATAGATGGAAATGAACAGGTGCTTTAATAAATTTCAGCATTACAACTTTTTTATATCCGGTGCAGGGATGCTCCTTGTTTGATGTATGTTATATTCATGCCCCACCCTACTTGGTTTTCAACTAATTTAGCTGAGAGAGAACCATTTTGATGTCTGACCTTGACTGCACACAATCTTTATGACTTCTCATTAAGCTCTTGTGCCTAATTTAGAACAAATCAGTCAGCACCCTAGCTAGCATTCAGCTCCTGAATTCAATTTGGATTGACTTTCTTGTTCTTTATGCAGTTAGCTTCAGTTCAATGGCCTGTGGTACCCAACGGCGATCAACATTGCTCAAGTTCTAGACACTCGCTACAGTGATTATCTACAATGATGCCAGAACAGCTTTGCAGTAACACTTGGTTGTGTTGAACAATTTGGTTGTAACAATTTATTTATGATATGTCTAATAGCTAGCAGACAAGCATTGTGACTAGCCTATCTGCTACCTGCAGCTGGATGCTTTGAGTAAAACATGGATGTGCGCATGCATGCTAGATGCATTTTTGTATTTATCATAATTGCTAGTTCGTTATTTTAGTTAGAACATAGTACTGTTTTAAGAAAAAAATATAGATTATCTACACAATTCAGTTTGAAGTATTCAGTTTTCTCTTCTATTGTATTGGTTTCATGTGTTGGATGGATTGAATCCAAGAGTGTACAACCGAACAGACATTTTGAAACAAAGGAACAGTTCCTGGGCCAAAAGGAGACTAGACCAGGAACGAGTGGTAGAGCAGGATCCACTCGATCCTGGCCCTGATGCTTTCCTGGGCCGGAAGGAAACTCAACAAACCGAACGAGGCCTTAGCTGTGGTGCACGAGAGAGAGATGAGAGGCCGGGGGGACCATGCATTTTTTTGCGCGTCCCGGCGTGCGCGTACGCGCGCGCTACGTGTCCGCGCGGCACGGGTGGGGGTGAGGTTTTTGGTGGGATCGAGCGCACACGTACGTACGTAGGGGTCGCGGCCGTTGCGGTTGGAAACGGGACGGAGCACATGCGGGCATGCGGCCGTGGCGCGGCGAGCTCTTCACTACAGGCTACTACTCTACTCCTACGCATACCCATCACTCTCGTAAAATTTTTGCAATTTGGTCCTTTTTCAGTAATAATTTTACATTTGGGTTCCTGGCGGAAACATTCTCAGAAATGGACCCGAAGCACGGCGCCACTTCCCTCGACGCCAAGGTTAGATTACACGGCGCCAAGTAACCTGGCGCCGTACTGTGCCACGTGGGATCCAACGTGTCGCGTTGAAAATCCTGTCAAAAATTGCGGCGCCAAAAGAGAAGGTGCCGTGCCATCTTATCACGGCGCCATGCCTCTCGGCGCCGTGCTATATCAGAACGGCGCTAAAGAGCCTGGCGCCGTGCTTCGCGACTTAAACACAACGCGCGCCAGAGGCCGCCCGGCCTCCTTCTTTCCTCCCTTCCTCCCTCTCTGGACAGAGCCGCCGGCCCCCAGCGCCGCCGGCCAGATCCCGCTGGCGGTGAGGGTTCCCTGGCCGGCACGCCCCCCCTCCCTCCGGTGAAGGTAAGCCCTCTCCCCTCCTCATATTTTCTTTGATTGGTTGGAATGGTAGTTAGTATTTGAAGAAACCCTAGATGAATGATATTGGTCTCGATCTATGAAATTAGTGGTTGATAGGAGGATTGTGTCGTGGATATGCAATGTAGTGGTGTATCTCACTGAATTTTTCATCTTGTAGAAGCTGAATCGATGAGTGGTAGTATATAGTTGAAAAATGCTATGAAAATATATATGTGTAATGTCAATTTCGTGATAGATATGGAGAATGCACATGTTGAGTGCCTATATGCACATGTAGAATTAGTGATATAATTTTTCAAGACATTTATCTAGGTTATATAATTTTTCAAGACATTTATCTATGAAATTAGTGGTTGATAGGAGGTTTTTTACCTAGGATTTATGTTTGAGTTATGTTTTGCAGAGCATGGATAGTCTGTGGCGTGAGAACAAGTGGAAGAATCGGCCCGCGGAGCTCTATCCCGATGTATCCTGCAAGGATGCACCTGTACCACCTGCCCTGCCTATTCCAAATTGTGACTGTGGCAAGCCTGCCAAGGTAATTCAATCCATGCACCCTAAGACGGCGGCTCGGGCATACTACTCGTGTGGTGATACTCGTGTAAGTAGAATTTCTGTTGATTGATTGCATTACAACATTTCTTGCTTTGAAAGTTGGTTGATGAAAACAAATGTTTGTTTTGGTGCAGCCAGAGGAGATGTGCTATTTTTTCCAGTGGATTGATGGCCCAGAAATGTTTGACCCAAGAATCTTGCATTTTAAGCAATGGTCAAAAAAGCCGTACGAGACATTCAAGCGTTGGGTGCCTCCTCCACCAAACCCACCACCAATGACAGACGAAGAGAAGAAACAAGCAATCGCCGCGCGTATGACTAATCCACCCTTGTGCCATTGTGGTGTGCCTGCCCAGATTCCTCGGAGGGCGGAAGGGTGTCCTTACACCCCTACCTTTCAGTGCAGAAACACGTCAAAGGTTAGTGATGCAATATGAGATGATAGCAGAGTTCATGCATGCTTAGAATTGTGGAAGACAATAAATGTTGCGAACGAAGTTCTAACTTTGACATTTGACTTGTGCAGAATGGGTATCCACTTTGTGATTTCTCTGAATATGACTATGGTCCAAAGTCATATTGGCCTGAGTCGTATGGAAAGGAAAAGGGTAAAGAGAAGGAGGATTTCCATGCTCCACCGCACAAGTGCCACTGCGGCGTAGTTGCGAACTATGGTTTAGTTCCATCAGAGTTGGGCATCGGTCGTTATTGTGGACACATGATTGAAGATGATTTGGTGAGTTTTACTTCCTTATAAGAAATAATGCACATGACATGGTCACAAAAAAAGTGTTATGACATATGTGTTCTTATGAACAGAAAACAAGAAAGTGTGACTACGAGTTCTTCTATGACAAGCGTGAAGTTGAAAATGAGATGAAGTGGCGTAGCCTAGGTGGAAGACATCCGGCTATCTTGAATAGTTACGTGAGGTTTCGGAAGGAAGGGCAAAGAGAAGCGGCAAGGAAAATGGGATTGTGGCCTCGACGGACTAGAAATGCTAGGGGGAAATCTGTGGATGCAACAATGGAGCCTAGGGAGAAGAAACAAAAACGTGGAGAAGACAGGACAAGTGGATTTGGAGTAGATAAGGTCTTAATGGAGACCATGAAGGGACTTGTTACGGATTTACCGGTATTTCTTGAAGATGAGTAGTAGATTGGAGTCATTTGGCATATTTTGTGATCCTCCTTAATCCATGATGTATCCTTGTGTTAATGAAATTTTTTTCGGTTTGTATTCCTATCAACTTGTCGTATGAACTTGTGTCAAGTCATTTGAACTTATGGTAAGGTAATTTGTGAACTTGTGGTAATGAACTTGTATGGCTTGGCTGCTGGAAAAGACAGCACGACGTCACGCTGCTGGAAAAGACAGCACGTACACCATGCAAGCGTATGGCTTGTTGCGGTTTGACAAACGGCGCCAACAAACCTGGCGCCGTAGTAACTTATCACGGCGCCAGGCCTTTTGGCGCCGTGTCTCTTGTGACCTGGGATATGATGTTCCGAAATACGGCGCCAATGAAACTGGCGCCGTAGTAACTTATCACGGCGCCAGGCCTTTTGGCGCCGTGTCTCGATCTGGGATCTGATGTTCCGAAGTGCGGCGCCAATGAACCTGGCGCCGTAGTAACTTATCACGGTGCCAGGCCTTTTGGCGCCGTGTCTCTGGGATCTGATGTTCCGAAGTACGGCGCCAATGAACCTGGCGCCGTAATAACTTATCATGGCGCCAGGCCTTTTGGCGCCGTGCAAACAGCACATTCCAGCAAACTTGTATGCTGTAAGCGGTTGCTGCTGAGCATCTTTGCTGGGATTCTCTCAGAGCAAAGCGCCAAGCACACAACAGCCAAGAGAAACACAAATGACATAAAAGTTCACACATGACAAAAAAGTTCACACACGACATACACAAGTTCACAGATGACATAAAAGTTCACACACGACATACACAAGTTCAAAGATGACATAAAAGTTCACACACGACATACACAAGTTCACAGATGACATAAAAGTTCACACATGACATACAACTATCTCCATGATCACCCTCCCTTTGTCTTGCGCTTGCCCTTGCCAAGTGCATCTGTGCCCGGTGTGTGTCGTGCAGGCGGTCGGCGAAGTCGCTGTGTCGGCTGAGTGGCAGGTGGTGCGTCCTGTAGCTGTGACCCACCAAGCTCCTCCTGGTCGTCGCCCACGACGTCCTCGTCCTCCTCGTCCTCGCTGAACGTGGCCGTGCGAGAGGAGCTCCTTGTGGCTCCCGCTCGGTGTGAGGACGACGACCTTGCCGGATGCGAGGTCGTAGGCAGGGAGACGTCACCCGGAGCTATAGTCCGGCAACCAGCACGTGCGGCAGCTCGACTCAAACGACCGCGCAACCTCTGTTTGAATAAGAAAAAAGAAAACGTTAGTTGCAAATATTGGAATTAGAACAAAAGTTCGGAAGCTAAAAAGATGAGTTACCTGAAGCAAGGTCCTGAAGCGCCCTTCATTTTCTGGGTGCCCAACCGGGTAGTGAAGTGCTGCATCGATCTCAGTGACTGAGTCCCTCATAGACGTGCCCTGCAAGCAGTATTTAGAAATTGGATCAAATGTTGTAACCTTAGAGCAATAGTATGTAAGTTTCTAGTTATAAGTCTGAAGTGAACAAACCAATCTATCCAAGATGGGTCCCAGCTCTACTGCCCGTCCCTCTCGACCTCTGATGTCGTAGGTGGTGTTCTCATCGTCTGAGGAAGCAATGTCAGCGTAGTCGTCCTGTGTCCACCTTTGCCGCAGTCTGTACCGAGTAGTAGTGTGGTACCAAGTCAAGTAGGCTCGGAAGTTCGCATTGTTGTGCGGGCCTTCAACCGGCAGAACGTTCGCCTCCATCCTGTTCCACCACTCGATCCTCTCACGGTGATAGTCGACGAAGTCGGTGACCTTGTGCTGTTTAACTCGATCGAACCTGCACGGGAACTCAAGATTAGTCAAGTTGTTTTAGAAGCAAACAAAGGTAAAGCCATTACAAGTGGACTTACTTGTGCAACTCGATGGACGTGGAAACCTCGTCCGGAGGAAACATCTGGACCAACCCGAACTGACGTGCTACCCTGTGCGGTAGGTGAATCTCGACCGCGTAGAAACAAATGAGGGGGCAGCTCATCCTCCAAAGGTCCTGGTCACGCCGGCACATCGGGTTCAGAGGCATCACCAGAACTACCTTTGTGTCATAAGGCTCCCACACCACCTGTTTTAGTGCAAATAAATGATCAAATGCATAA
This sequence comes from Cenchrus fungigraminus, assembly GCA_036936925.1. Classification (NCBI taxonomy): domain Eukaryota; kingdom Viridiplantae; phylum Streptophyta; class Magnoliopsida; order Poales; family Poaceae; genus Cenchrus; species Cenchrus fungigraminus. The sequence continues at coordinate 69,796,227 of CM072768.1, read as the reverse complement.
TTATGTGAAAAGCATATTTTTATTGCAAATAAATGACCAGAGTCGAAACATTTCAGATTCACGAACCGTCGAGGGAACGAGGGCGTCGATCTCGTTCGTGTAGTCAAGGTACGCTCGCTCGTGAGTCGCGTACGGGGGAGAGACCACATCCCACAGGTACACCACAGTCCGTGCAAGGTTGGGATTCCCATGGTCGACCCAGGGGTTCGCCTGCAGGACGTCAGGCCTGCCAACCGGAAGCCGCGACCACATCCAAAGCTGAAGGAGGAGTGTGCAACCTGCCTGAGTCGAGGTCTGGGCGCTGCGTCAGCAAGCCTCACACAGCTGCCTGTAGAGGAAGGCTAGCACAGCGGACCCCCAGCTGTACGTGCCTAGACAAATTGCGTAACTGAAGTTAGTTAAGATTCATATCCAGCAACAATGCGATAACTAATTAACATTGGATAGGCGTACACATACCTGCTTCGTCCCAGTTCCACAGACAGTGGATGTACATCCAAGAAGCACTGTCTCCCGTGGCGTCTGGGAAAAGCACGGAACCAAAGAGGTTGAGGACCCACGCTCGGCAGTAGCGCGTGACTGTCCCCTCGTCAGCGTGCTGTGGGCACTCAGAAAACATCTCCCGAAGGCAGCGAAGCGGCACGCCTGAAACTCGTCCACACCTAGCCTCCTCGCCCTGAGGTGCCGGTGGAGGTGTGCCTAAAAACTCCTCCACTCGTCCGCGCCAACCATCAGAGACTGCAGGACCAATCACTGGACGGCCTCTGATAGCCAACCCGAAAAACATCGCCACATCCTGTAACGTGACAGTCATCTCACCACAAGGTAGGTGGAAACTGTGTGTCTCTGGCCTCCACCTGCAACAAAAACAAAGCTAAGTATAGTACAAAGGAGCATAACAAACCATGTACACATAAGTTAAGTACGAACCTATCGATCAGCGCGGTGAGAGCGGGGGCGTTGAAGTTGGGAAGTCCACGGCGAACTACCTGGGCGACAACGTGGAGGCCGGCCCTCTGCAGGAGTGGTGTGTACCGGCGGTCGTAGCGCATAACATTTAACCCATCATGGGTTCTGACCCGAAGGATCGGAAGGTCCTGAAAGATAACCACTAGTATTGTTAGTATCTTCATTAATTTGCCAGTATTAAATTATGTAATAACCACTAGTATCGTACCAGTCTCGGGCTGTCCTCTATCGCCCTCGCTCGGTGCTTCCTGTCGTAGAACTCGTCCAGCATCCGGTACCCCCGCGCCCCCGCCATCCTGCATAAATTTACGAAAACAGAGTTAGATAAATAATTATGTTGATGAGAAGGATAATGCTAAGTATAATGATTAAAAATGAAATAAAGATACATTAATAACAACATACGACCTGATGACGTTCACAAGTCCTAACATTGTGGCCAGTTGCATGACATCTACCGCACCGTGTCTCCATGGGGTCAGCAACAAAGGGATTCCCTTTTGCCCTACGAGTCGTACCAGGTATCCCATCCATTCCCATCTTGTACCTGGTCCTCCTACGTGTCCCCCTCTTAGGCCACTTGGTTGCTGGGTTGACCACGTATTTTGGACCATCATACGAAGGCCATTCGCTCTCATCACGAAAGGGCACGAACCGAGGAGACCAAGTGTCCAACAAAGCCTGCACTGAGAAATCATGATGGATCATCGACTCTACAGAAACCCTGCGTGCCCTGCAAGCTGCGACCATGTGCGAACAAGGGAAGTGGAATTGTTGTGGCCTTCGACAAGTACATGTTCTCATTTGGATGACGACTGTATGCTTCCGTCCGTCTATAATCTCACCACCCTCGTTTGTCCCACCTGGCTCGGCAACCTCATATGTGCCGGTTCTATGGTCGAATAAAACACATTGGTACCCAATCGCGGCTACCTTCGCATCATTTAGGTGTTCGAGCTGTACCGGTCCCAATCGATCCCCATTTTCCAACATAGACCTCGCATATTTCTCTCTAGTCGCGAACCATTCTACACACTTGTAGAATGTAAATGCAACAATGGCGGTTACCGGTAAGGCCCGTGAGCCTTTTAGCAAAGCATTAAAACATTCTGCCATGTTGCTTGTTTGGAACGAGTACCTCCATCCACTGTCATGAGCCCTCGACCACTTCTCAACATCACGCATCAAGCCTCGGAGCCAATCCCTCCCTTCTGCATTTGTTTTAGTTTTTAGCTCCTCCAGCTTCTCCTCAAACAACTGTACCTCGAGCTGTCGAGCCACTAACTCAAATAGTTTGAAGTTATCCTTCACATGGTCCTTCTTTAACAAATTATCGGCAAGGTGGCGAGTACACCAACGATGTACCACAGGTGCATGTCCCGGAATGGACTCAGTAACTGCGCTCAGGATGCCAGCGTGCCTATCAGACAACACACAAACCGGTCTACCTGGACCAACCACATGGATCCGTATAAGGCGTAGAAACCATGCCCAACTCCCCTTGTTCTCCTTCTCAACCAACCCAAATGCCAAAGGAATAAGACTGTTCTCCGCATCAACCCCGATAGCCAAAAGCAGTGTGCCCTCATACTTCCCGGTCAAGAAGGTGCCATCGATAGAAAAAATGGGTCTGCAGTGCTTGAAGGCCTCGACACACTGAGCAAAGCACCAAAAGGCTCGCTGGAACACCTGTCGCCCGTTCAAGTTTACGTTCGGAATGGGCAAGTACTCATAATGCATACCCGGATTCACAGCTTTCATTGCATTCAACATAACAGGCAATCCCTCATATGCATCCTCCCAAGAACCATAGATCATCCTCAACGCCCGTTGATGAGCCCTCCATGCCTTTCCGTACTTCACCGTGTAATTCCATTTCAATGTGACAATCCCAATCACCCCACGAATAGAAATCGTTGGATCAAGCTTCACTACAGGTAACAAGCGATTTGCAATGAATTTCGATGTCAACTAACGATGCTGCTGGTTTGGCTCCGCCGAGCCACAAGTGTGCGGCCCAACAACACTAGTGATCTTGAACCTATCGGAGTCCTTCATCTTCCTAGCACAAACTTTCCATATGCATTGACCAGACTCACACGTGATGATGTACCTCCTTGCGGCATGTGAGTTCTTCACACGGTAAGGCCGGTTATGCACTACAGCATACTCCCTCAACCACATCTTTAGTGCTTCAATATCCTTGAATACATGCCCCTTCTGAATTATCGTGCTTGACCCTGGCCTCGGAATGACAGCTTCCACTTCCCCGCCGTCAGCAATTGCTCTGTAGGACTCTCTAAGGTCACAAAAATGTGACACAAGAGGATCACGATGTGGGAAAAGCCTCTTCAGAATTTGAATAGTACGTGGAGACGGCAGAGGAACAACACGGTCATCATCAGAATCAACAGCCCTCATCGTCTCATATGTCACGTCATCATCACACAAACGGATGTTGACATGGTTCGAAGCCTCACAAACCAAGGAAGGTTGATCATCTACAAGAGGCTCCTGAACTGTTGGGAATGCTGCATGCATGTCATCTTCACCAGAATCGGAAAAAGAACCATCACCCATTTCATCATCAGCAAAGCCATCACCTCTCACATCATCATCATCTTCTGGCGGTACCTGAGTAAAGGCAACCTCACGTGCATCAGGAGGAACCGTCTCAACAGAAGCACCACATTGTATGTGTGATGCCTCCCGACACGACGCCTCCGTCACAACCTGCCTAATAATCAAGTCCAGCGCTCTCACTTCCGTTTCCATCACAATTGACACATAATTGTTCCATTCGGCTTGACCACATATTGAAACCAACCGCTTGATACGTGGCCCATTAGACGACCCCACATCAATCACCCCTTCCATAACAATATCCACCCCCTCATCTATCCACTGAAGCCTCTCTTTCAATCTAGTCACAAGGAAACTATAAGACGACCGAGCATTGAAAATCATTGAAACCTCTCGCATTCCCTCAAATTCAATATCTCCAATGTCATTCCTTCTCACAATACCACCATGACGAATTGTCACAAGCTTATCCATCTATCCAACAAAAAAAATATCATTCCACATGTGCATCATGAAATTGACATTACATAGATGAATTTTCATAGTATTTTCCAACTCATCGATTCGGCATCCAAAAATTCATCTATCAACCACTAATTTCATAGATAAAGAACAAATCCTAGCATCTAGGGTTCCCATCTAACTAGGTTTTCACTAGGTTATCTATGTAACTACCAACACTACTAAATCGAAAAAAAACGGGAGGCTCACCTTGACCAAAGGAGGGGAGGGCCGCTGGGCGGCGGACGGGGGCGCCGGCGGCGGTCGGCCCTGGCTGGCTGGGCGGCCGGCCCTGGTCGCGGACGGGGGCGCCGGCGGCGGCCGGCGCTGGCTGGCTGGGCGGCCGGCCCTGGCCGCGGACGGGGGCGCCGGCGGCAGCCGGCCCTGGCTGGCCGGCGGACGGCGGACGGGGTCGGCGGCGGTTGAAGTGGATGCGGACGGGGGCGGCGGCGGGTGAAGGAAAAAGAAAGGGAGGCCGCGGGCTAAGGTTATATGCGCAGCATGGCGCCAGGCCCTTTAGCGCCGTGATCAGATACCACGACGCCAGGGGACGTGGCGCCGTGGTTAGATGGCACGGCGCCTTATCTTTTGGCGCTGTCATTTTTCACCGGAATTTCAACACGCCACGGTGGATCCGACGTGGCAGTAGAAGGCGCCAATAGAAATGGCGCCATGATATCTAAAAACGGCGCCGGGGGACTTGGCGCCGTGCTTCGGGTCCATTTCTGAGAATGTTTCCGCCAGGGACCCAAATGTAAAATTGTTACCGAAAAAGGACCGAATTGCAAAAACTTTACTCACTCTCCAGCTCTCCCCGGCCGGCCGGCCCGCCCCAATCATGCATCAGCTGCGCCCATGCGTGTCAGTGTCAGTGTCTGTCCCGACTGGCTTCCGCAAATGCGAATCCTTCATTGCGTTGTGACCTCCCAACGACGTTGCTAGCTAGCTGTGACCATTTTGCTGTGAGAGGATTTTGCCGGCCCTGTTTAGTTCGCTCTCTCTATACACACAGCTCAATACGGCAGGTTGCTAGTAGATTGTCACTATTCAACTGTCACGTCGCAACACATTTACCGAACTAAACAAGCCTGGCATTTAAAGTATTTTATTTAGTGTCACTTTGCAGAGGTATGATATTGTTTAATTTCATTATATAAATAACATTCAGGCAACCTATTTGGTTTTAAAATAATCCAATTTTTTTTAAAAAAACAAAAGGAGTGTCAAAATGTACGATGAGGTTTGAGTGATCATGGAGGTTTTTGTTAACTTATATCTGAAACGTATATAAAGTTTGGTGTTATGTAGCACTTGTCGTTAAGTTGCATCGATGTCTATAAATGAAATCAATTTCAGATGGTTATAAACCCCATCAATAAATATATATGCTTCAACATACGTGACACGTGTAGAAACTTAGTCTATATAAAGACCACATTATTGTGGTTTCCCTTTCTATTCAAAGTAGTTACTAGCTAGTTATGTTAGGGCATTCTATCATACATATAGAAATCTTGATTCAATGACACAGTAACAAAAGTACAATGGTTTGCATTTGGTTCTTCGTTATGGCTGCTATAAAGGTGTTTTTATCAAGGGTTGCTAATTGGATGGCATTTAGGTAGTGGAACAAGGGGGAAATGCAGTAAGGCATAAGCTCATTTTTTGCAATTGTATTTGGCTCTACTTATTGATAGATAATTTAGCTATTGCAGTATTAGAGCTAAATGAGGGTTTTATACCAGGAATGAAGCCAAATAGCACTTTGTCTAGTTAGTTTCTCTTTATGTTATACTAGTAGAGTTTGTAACTTGGCAGCTCATGTGCTAGCCAAGTAGGTTTCTAGCGTGTGTGCGATGGACGAGTGGCATAAAGCCCCATCATGTGTGCAACAAACCCTAGCGCCTGATTGTAATCATGCTATTCATCAATTGAATGAAACCTTGATCTCAAAAAAAAGTCAAATTGTACTACTACTTGGTGCCAAAGATGAGAAGATGCTTATCAGCATAACTCCATTTTGTGTCATTGTCATCGATTAGTGGGAAGGGAGAAAGTAGGCTATGGTTCAACTTTAATGTGTGACCAAGTTGAAGGAGGATATCCCTCCCCGCTTGCATCTTGAACAATGTTTTGAACATAGAGTGAGTAAAAGATTGGACCATCTACTAATAAGATGCTTGTGCTTCTTCATGCCTATGCATGGGCATGGATGGGAGAGGAGAGATAAGGTGGTATCTGACTGGCGGGGAGGGGAGCGCTGAGGAACACGAATATGAGTGGAGTGGTGTGGGTAACCACAATATGCTACCAGTGCAAGGAACACCTCCGATGCTAAGGGTTTTACAAACTTCTGGTAAACAATTTTGAAATGAACCGGATAGAAGACATGCCTACTATGTTTTAAAAAAAGATGAAACCCGAACTGGACAAAACAATAGAGCAACACCTCCCGAGGGGTTACGGTGAACAACAATGGAAACAAAAAAAACAAAGATAACAACCAAAATAAAGAGCCAATTGGATCGGGACATAGGGAAAGATAAATAATAAATATGGTTTCATGCTTTACAAGTGCATATTTCTTGTGCATAGAAATAAAAATATAGTCCTTATACTGAATGACATTTTTTAAGCTAGTGATGACGGTGTGCCCGACATTGTTTCTACTCTGATCATATCTACATTGTTATCTATATCTTTTATTGTTCGCATGCTCATTCCTACTGCAGTACTCACCATATGAACTTGTTTGTATGGATGTGATCATGTGCTTTATGTGGTGACTTGTCATTACTCCTCCATTCATGTTCATAGGGGTGGCATGACAATGACATAATGATTTCCCAAATTAGACTTTGACCATTTATTTATCTAATATTATATTATTTAGGTTATAAACTATTGCAAATCCCATCATATCAAATTTACATTAAAAATTTGTGGCTTTGAATCATGATATGTTTTTTTTAGAATCTTTGAATCATGATATGTGTGTAGCGTCTTGTAAATAAAGTGCAAAGCAAAACTATAATCACAAGGGCCGCACAGTCAGCCGCGTTCTGCGGCCCGTTCTGCACACCAACGCGTCCTCCACCAGCCCAGTTAAGCCCTCTTCGTGGGCCGTGCGCAATATCGGCCCGCACGCAGGAAAATGCCTCGTAATTCGGACTAGACAGCGGGCCCCACTCTCCACTCACTCGCGGAGTTGCGGTCTGACTCGGGTCTCTTTTGCCTTTCGGTGGCCGCGCCGCTTTCCCCTCCACTCCCCAACTTCCTCCACGACCCGATCCCTCCGCCGCCCGCCTCCACCGACGCGGCATCCCGCCATGGCCGCCGGCCACCCCATCGCGATTCTCATCCTCCTCCTCCACCTCCCGCTGCTCGCCGCGGCCAATCTGGTCCTCGAGGACGGCTACACGGTCACCACCTTCTCGGACCTCAACCCGCTCCCGGCCTCGGGTCCCCACCCCTACGCGGTCCTCCCGCGGCCCCGCGCGGGGGACCTCCTCCTCCTCGACTCCGCGGGCGCCGCGCTCTACACGCTCGCCCTCTCCGCCTCCCCCGGCGAGCCGCGCCGGCTCGCGGGAGGCAAGCGGGGCGACGCGGGCGCGGACGCCGTCTTCCACCGCCCGCGCGGCGTCGCCGTCGACGGCGCCGACAACGTCTACGTCGTGGACCGCGTCCCCGTCGACGACGGCGTCCATGGCGTCGTCCGCAAGGTCGCGCCCGATGGTGAGCGAGCGAACCTCGTCCGGTTCCGTAGTCCGATCCTCCGTTGTTAGGGTTTATGGTTCGCTGGATGTGGTGCGGGGAGTGTTTAGTTGGTGGGCGGGTCCATTTGTGACTGATGTGCTGCTGCATTTATGTTATGTTTGCAATTGGTATACGACTATCGCTATTGGGTGATGCCAACCGTCTTGGCATTTCTGGTGCATTTATGCTAACTTTGCTAAACAATGGTACTCTATGATTTAGCATACTCTATGATTTCAGTTTTACCCATCTCCTATAATCCTGTCTACAAGACTGTAAATACTGCATCAGTTTTTTGTTTATTTGACACCCGTAGATGGAAACATATGCTAAACACTAGAGTAGCTGTCCGAAACGACATATAAACAAAAACAGAGGTAGTATTTGAACGTAGTGGTGGCATATCAAAACATGCTTAAAGTCTTATTACATGCAAAGATAAGTCATGTAACCATTATCAGACAGCCTACCATTTTTTCCTGATTTCTTGCTACAAATTTCCATTCCAGGTCATACTACTACGATTGCTGGAGGACTCTCATCAGGGTCTGGTCGCAGGGATGGACCAGCACAGAATGCTACCTTCTCACAAGATTTTGAGCTTGTTTATGTCCCAAAGATATGTGCACTGTTAGTAGCTGACAGAGGGAACCGATTGATTAGACAAATCAATCTGAAGCCAGAAGATTGTGCTCATGAGACACATTCAGGTAAATGATAAATGGGTCGTCAACTTGTTCTAACATTTACCCTTGCATAGGTACCGTAAATACTTATATTTTAGTACCTACCTGATTGCATTTACTATTGCCACTAGTTATATCTGCAAAATTTATCCGTTGTAGTCTGCGTTACAATTTACAAATAAGCATGTAGTTATCTGTGCAGGAAGATTGCTTAAATGTGCTGATTCTTCTGGTGTATATAAGCATTATTCTTGATAATGAGTGATGTGCCTCAAGGGGACATGGATGATGCATCATGGTTTTTCATCCATTATTATGCATCTTGTATTTCAGATACTCTGTAATTAGGTTAAAATTCTTCCACTTACAAAATTAACAGATTTTTGAGGGTTCAAGTATGGCAATTTGAATTGTCCTCAACTCCCCTTGTTCCTGGGTTCAAAACTTATTTCCCCCTACATTCACCACTTAATAAATGGTCTCTGTAGCCTGTAGTTGTTGGTCCAGTGGTCTTGCTTATGGTTGTTCTGAAAGCTGTGTGCCAATATCACAATATCGATGTTGATCTCGTGTATTTGCAGGCTTGGGTACTACATCAGTGTCGGTCATTGCAATATTGTGTGCATTGGTCGGTTCAATCATTGGGTTCTTAGTTCGTCATTTTTACCCCGTCAATGTGAGTATGCTTCTGCCTTCATTCTCTCTTCAGAGGAGATCATACATGCAGATATTAAGACAGTCAACCTGAAACATGTAGGCAGGAAATCTCCATCAACCACTTTTTCAGCAGGATACAGAATCAGTACCTGAGAACCCAGAGGAAGGTGACTCTGATCAGCTTCTGCGACATAAAAAGCGCAGTTGCTAGCTCGGTGGCTTACACCCTCCTGCTTAAACTGGTCAGAGTTAGCTGTGGCTTTCTTGCCGTGGTGTTCCCTAGTGGTAGGTTACAGCGAGAAGTACCCCGTAAGCTGTATCGTCGTCCTCTACGCAATACTAACACTTCCCCTAACATTGGTCTTCACAATAAAGCTCCTCTTGCACCTACCAAGCAACTGGGGGATCTGATAAGCTTTGTTGGAGATGCTGATGATAAAGAGGGTAGTAGTACTAATGCCAATAGTCAGGAGGGTAAGGAGCCATCCTTTGATCCTGACTTGATGGGACTTGTCTACACCCCACAGGGTAGTGTTAAAAAGATAGATCACATGATTGAGGCCAACCTGTCAGGCTTTTCAGGTCATGAGGAACTTCGCAGCTTAACCGTTAGTAGTTATAGTATAAGCAGGAGGAGGGTGCATGGATAAGGTTCTTTGCGCTTGAGTTTGCCCCGCTTTTGAGCGCCCAGGAGGAAGAATGTCACCTGTGTATCTGTGCTGTGCTTGCTGCTGCAGTGACTATAACTAAATTTGTAGTGCTTCAGCACCAGTGTTTGCCTTGTAAATAAGTAAAATAACTGCCCCCTGAGTGTTAGTATATGTTGTGGTCGTGTAATGTAATGTACCTTGGACACACTTGCCCGTGTGACGATGGCTTGAATTGTCATTCTGGTGTGACAACTTTGCTAGCATCCAGTAATGTGTGTAGTTGTTTTACTTGGCTGGTAGGAAGGCTGGTCAGTACTGTCTGAGTGTCGAGTATTGCGTGAATGCTGAACGATATTTGTGATCTGGTCTACGAACCAAAATTTCTTGGCCGACACCTGAAGTAGCTAACATCAAATAGTGTCGCTTTTCGACAAGAAAATCCTTAATTCTGAACGTGCATGCTTTTCGAATTTCTTGGTGCGTTATTGTTATCTTACAGGTTTCAACGCTTCCAGTGCAAGATTGAGGCATCCATGTCAAAGAAAGATCTCACAAAAATGGGTTCGATAAAGAACCTGAAGGTCTTGCTTATAAAAAAAGGACTGCCAGAACGCAACTGTCAAAAGGATACCTTCATCATATTCAAGAGGTGGAGAGAAAAATGCCACACATGGTCAAATGGATAGCTTCATCATATATCCGTGTTTGGAGGCTGCAAGCCTGTATACTACTCACCTCCCAAATTATTTGTTATTTTGGTTTCATCGTAAGTTAAACTTGTCAAACTTGGCAAGTTTGTAAAAATACCAGTAAATTCATGTTAGCAGCAGGTAGTGGGCACGGGATTGGAAGAACAGGATCAGAGGAAGGCAGCAAGGAATCGGAGTAGCAGGAAGGAAGAAGAACAGGTGACGGCGGCGGAGGAATGCAATACAGAGTTCACGAATTTTTTTTATATTATTTTTTTCTCTATTTTGCAAAAATAAATGGTCCGCCAGAAATTTTGCAAAACTATAGATCTGCCGCCGTGGCCCACGGCGGCAGGGACATACCGCCGTGCGGCACGGCGGTAGGGGCCGTGGCCCACGGCCAGACGGGGGCCCGTAGCGTGCGACGGACATACCGCCGTAGCCCACGGCGGCGACAGGTCCAAGCGCCGTGGGCCATGGCGGCAGCAGGCCTGCTGCCGCCGTGCCCCACGACGCTAGGAACTGCTGCCTATATAACGCCGAAATTCAGTCGAAAATGTCATAATAATTCGAAAAAAAAGAAAGAGAGGGGGAAGAGGAGGAGGTGATGAAGGTGCGAAGCTCTGCTGTTTTTTCGTCTCGTCAGAGGTAATACTCTGGTACTTAATAGTTTGAACTGTGATAATAGTAAAAATATAGTTTTAGTGTAGATCTGCTTAGTAAAAATATAGTTTTAGTGTAGACCTGCATAGTAAAATTATAGTTTTAGTGTAGATGGATTAGTAAAATTATAGTTTTAGTGTAGCTCTGAGTAGATATATTTTGTAGTTGCAGATCCACTTGTTAATAGCGTTTTTTTGTGAGTCACTGCACCAAACAGTGTACCTAGTACTAGGGTGTGTTTCCTCCGAGTCACTGCCCGTTTTTCTTGCCCCGGATCGAATGGCCCACCGTCCAGTCTGATTTATTGCCTACATATATGTGAGCACTCTTCTCCAGTGTCACTTCACAACACAACAAGCACCAATGAGTTCCTGGACTGAGGATGATGATGACTCCCTCGGTCCAGCACTGTGGAGCCAGTAAGATCCAGAGTTCAACATCAATTTTCCAGTACTAGATAAGAGAGATTTCAAATCCATACGTGATGTTAGAAAGTACGCACCAAATTAAATGGTGAACTGGCCAAGGTGTGCACACGGTGAGTTCTACGTGATGCAGGTTTACCGGGGGGACAACTCTGGTCGACGCTTCTGGCATTGCTCACGAGCATGGGTAAGCAAAACTCCTTGACCTCTGTCCTTCATCATTTTATGATTTACTAATGTAATCACGGTTTCTGTAGTACTCCGAACAACCAGATAACTGCGGTTTCGTGCAATGGGTGGATCCCCCAGCTATTGACCCGTATCAACAGTACATCAACTACCTCGAGGATGTTGTCATCTTCAACCTGAGGCAAGAACTCGCGTCGGCATTGGCTTCTCCAGATCCGACATCTACCAACGACGACGACGGACCGGGCAATGGTGGTGAAGACGAACACCGGGTGTGAGGACGAGTTCTGCTGTTGTTTGTGCCACGAGAAGAAGGACAACACTCCACCAGCAACTCCACCCCCGCCACCGTCTGATCTAACTCCACCCCCGTCGAGGTACTACATGCCCTCCCAGCACTCCGGCGGGTCTATGATGTCCGGGTTCTCCGGGTACTATTCGTACAACTAGACTACAAATGTTGTAATCGTTTATCTAAATTCCCTAAGGCACGTTAGGACTAGCAGCGGCCCAAAGTTAGGGTACTTGTGTCGTACGTGCCATTGCTTGTTTCTGTAATTCGTCGTTAAGTATTAATGGTTCGTCGTTAAGTATCAATGCTTCAAAAATTGAAATTTACAAAAAAAAAATCTAGGTCCATACATACCATTGTGGCCTACGACGCTACCTGGAGGTCACGCTGCCGCCTGGCGCTAGGCTCCTACCGCCATGCCGCACGACGGTAGGCCCCTAACGCCGTGGCCCACGGCGGTAGGTGCCCTTGCCAGTGGGCCACGGCCCCTGCCGCCGTGGCCCACGGCGGTAGGAACCCTACCGTCGTGGGCCACGGCGGCAGATGTATAATTTTGCAAAATTTCTGACGGACCATTTATTTTTGCAAAATAGGGAAAAAATATAAAAAAAATTTCAGTTCACAAATCTTATCGATCCCCTTCCCTCTCCTCTACAAGGTACAAGTAGGCAACAGATACATGGGCTGAGCCCAACTTAGGCCGCAGGCCCAATCACGCGCAGCAGCCCAGCAGGTATACAGGATCCTAAAATTCACCGTGAATCCATTCAATATTATGGAAATTCAAATATTTGTTTACAACTTTGGTTACAGTTAAGAGATGTTTTGATTTTAGACAAAGCTAAAATGACAAGTAATTTGTCAAGGGAGCATGCATCGAGCAATTTCTGAGTAATGAATAAAGTTATTTTTCTTCGCAAAAAATAAACTCATGAATAGGGACTACATGTGCTAATTGCTAAACGGTGAGCTAGCACAATGATTCATGGAACAGAAGTGCAATTTTCCCAGTGGCAGGTTTTATAAGAACCAACAAAATCATCAATATAGCAGGAGAATGGATTCAGACAACCAATGGCTGCAGAAGCCAGATGCTTTGCTTTCACACAGCAAGCCTCCAGCAACAGCCCCCCTTACCTACCAAAATTGCCTACACATACATCACCTGAACCTTCGAAATGGAGAACTTCGACTCACATTTCTGCTGTTCTTATAATGGTGACGATTCATGTCGGCTACTCTAGACCTCTGGATCAACACACCCTCCTAAAATGAACCATTGAGACTGGAGACAGTGGAATTTACATGCTTTGCAGCTAATAATTTCAGGTAAAATGGTGGTGCCTACTCCATGAAATCGAGTACATCTCTGAAGGTCACTCGTCCATGGCTCACATCCTCCCGCTGAGAAGAGGCGCAGGTGACGTTCTTGAGCAATCTGATTACTTCACTGGTGTCATCAACATAGTACTTCGCTTTGCTGGGCTTCTGGCCAACTGAACAGGCAAACATCTCTGGTACTGTGGGTGATAAGACAGAGTTGGAGGTCATACCGTTGATGCTTTCAAACATGTCCTCATCAGATCGGTCGTTGCCAACGCACATCAGAAAATCAGGTGCCTTCCCATTGTTGACTAATGCGCGAATCAGCTTATCAACAGCAAGCCCCTTGCTGACTCCCTGTGCATGAGTTGAGTCGTTTGGTTAGCTTGCAATGTAACCAACGTGGAAGTAAAATAACAAAATGTTTAGAACATCGAAGGGTATATACCTGTGGTTTTACTTCTACGATATAATGACCACACTTTACAACAACAGGCTCATTCGATAGCACCCTCTCAAGATGATCCTGTAGCTCTTTTGCTTGGCAGGAACCAAAATCATGGTCCGCATCCAGATAGTGCCACACTAGAGCACTTTCCTTTGGCTCTATGGAGGATCCATCAGTTGTCTCAGTGTATACCTGCATAACAGGTTCAGCAATGTGCTTCCATTCACGTTGCGGACTTGGATAGCTTGATTCCCATTCAGCTTCCTTGCTCCATCTGAAAACACATAAATAGTTTGTCATATATCCTGGGAAGTGAAAAGTAAAATAAGAGGTACAGAATCCAAGCATGAGGCGATGATTATAACTTTCAGTGGTATACCTGACAAAATAGCCATGTTCTGCAGCTATACCAAGCTTCTCACACGGAGAAAACCACTCATCAAGAGAATCTCGTCCTCGACCACTGACTATAAATACATTGTTCTTTGGATCATTGCATAGGGTGTTAAGAATGGAAATGACTTCAGCACTAGGAGCTTTGTTGATTGATGACTGGGGCACAAGTGTACCATCATAGTCAAGAAATATGGCTCTTCTGGAGGCCTTGTTATAACAAGAAACAAAGTGCTCCGAAGACAGTTTCCTGAAGCCAGGAGACAGAGCAATAACTCTAAAATTCAGACCAAACCCAATAGCCCAGCACCTTCGGCTGTAATGATCTTTGCATGCTCTTTCCAGATCTTGAGCAAAGCTGCGTGCCCAGTAAGCAACATCATGAGTGCTGACATATCGATAATGCTTTTCATGCCGTAGCCGTTTTTCAGACTCAGTCAAGTCAGTTGCATGACATAAGGCATCTGCCACATCATCAACACTCCATGGATTTACCCTGAAAGCACCACTAAGAGACGGGGAGCAACCCACAAACTCCGAAACAATAAGAGTGCTTGTGTGACTAGTGTCTTTGTCAACACCTCTGAGTTTATCAATCTCCTCATTTGCCTGCCGGCAAACAGTATACTCATATGGTACTAAGTTCATACCATCCCTCACAGCATTTACAATACAACAATCAGATGCAGCATAGAACGCGATCTTTTCATAAAATGGTATGTGGTGGTCAATTAGGACAACAGGCTTGTAACCTGAAGAACCATACTTTCTATTAATCCTTTCAGCCACAGAGACAGTTTCTGTAATAGCTTCTTGCACATCCTTCCCTGTGCTTCTTGCTGGATTGATAATTTGCACAAGGACAACCTTCTCTCTAAGCTTTGGATTTCTCTCCAGAAGAAGCTCCAGCCCAAGCAGTTTCAGACTTATTCCTTTGAAGATGTCCATGTCATCTACACCCAACATCAGCATCTTGCCTTTATACCTTTGTTCAATTTCTTGAACCTTGCTAACTGTAGCAGGCAACTTTAAGACAGATTCAAGGCGACCAACATGGACACCCACTGAAAGGATCTTTAGGCTTACTGTTCGACCAAAATACTCAATTCCAATGTAACCACGTTTTGACTCATAATGCAGGCCTAGCAATCTGCTGCAGCACGAAAGGAAGTGGCGAGCATAGTCAAATGTTTGGAAACCAATGAGATCAGCATTGAGGAGAGACTTAAGGATTTCATCCCTTACAGGCAGAGTCCTGTAGATTTCAGAGGAAGGAAATGGGCTGTGAAGGAAGAAACCAAGCTTTATTCGGTGTAGCCTCTTCCTCAAGAATGTAGGAAGCAGCATGAGGTGATAATCATGAACCCAAACATAATCATCATCTGTATTGATTGCTTCCATAACTTTATCTGCAAAAAGTTTGTTGGCTCGGACATAGGCTTGAAACTGGTTGCGATCAAATAGCTCACCCTTGTCAAGGCAAATTGGAAGCATATAATGGAAAAGTGGCCACAACTGTTGTTTACAGAAACCATGATAGAACTGCTGGTGCAGGTCAGAAGGGAGAAAAGTAGGTATGCATCGATATTCTCTAAGAAGCTTCTGCGCAACTTGGTCTTGCTCACTGGGATCTACCTGAACCTTCAAACTGCCCACATACACAACATCAGTCTCATTCGAAAAACCATGTTTAAGTTGCATGAGTAGTGCGTCGTCATCTAATGAGAAGGACAACTGTCCAGCTTCATCTCTTGTACAGTTCAGTGGAAGGAAGTTGGCAACAATTATTTTCCTCTCAGTACAAGATGCTGAACCAACTGAATCACCATCACTTCTTGTATCCCAATCAGGATCAGATATGATGCCAGGAGAAGTTACAACACGAGGAAGAGACTTAAAAGGTTGCCGAAAGTCAAATCCATCTCCAGAGGTCATGTCTAGCAGATTTGAATACGATTTTGAAACCATGGTTCCAATGTTCTGGTCTCACTGCAACTAGTTGGGGCCTCTTCTTGTCAAAGTAGCTAGCACTGTATAATTTGAATTCCTGTGGAAAAAAATAAACAAAGTACATTAGTGAACCTTGATGTTCAATTTCTCTAAGACATAGTCATTTCTCAGTACACTGTATAATATACCTACTATAAAGAACGAACAAACAGTGAAAACAGATACAAGGGTCATTAGCTAATATTCTGATTTTATGGTAGTGCACTTTTGCAATCATTGCATCAGCAATCACTGGTTCATGACTAAAATACATAAACTTTTCTAATATTCCACAGTGCATGGTAGCAAACTGCAATAGATTAGTCACACAGTATGTGAAGGCAGTTACTCTGTTGTTGCATTAGGAATCTGAAGCAACTAAATATGGCCAACATCAACACAGAACTTTAGCACAATTCCAGCTCACCTCATCCTCCAAATATCCAAAACACAAGCACACATTTACTTCTGTTGAGGCCCACAATATCCATTCCAAAAAGAACTAATCAAACAACATGATGGACCACACGCCCTTCCACCAAAACATAAAAATAGAAACACCAGGACCACCACTACAGTAACACTACCACACCCCATCAGCATGATGCAACCACTCGCTCAGTTCAGTCCTCCCCATCCACCGTTATTATCAACCACATCTACACACTCTGCAGCCTCATGCCTCACTTGCTCACAGTACTTGGCATCCCAATCCAGAGGGGTCCAGGAGCCATTACTGCGAGGCCTGTTTGGCAAGAAATGGCCTCAAGATTACTACTGAAGGGGGCTTGATCCAGCACACCATGCAAGTATGCAACTCGTGCTGGCAGCTGAACAGCTGGTGCCAGCTTACTACTTGGCACAGTCAACAAATTGGAGCAAACTATTCTAAAAAAACAAATTGGAGCAAACTATTTGTTTTCTGATCAATGTTGAATATATAACACACTGTAGCCTTGGAAAATAAGATGTTCCACCCAGTGGGGGGGGGGGGGAAGCTTGTAACTATCTTTACAGATGACTAGTTGCTAGGTGGAAAAACTACCCATGTACAAAATTAAAATTACTCAATAGTAATCAGCTTGTTATACTCCCTCCGTTCCAAATTATAAGTTGTTTTTTGGTTTTCTAGGTTCATAGATATTATTATACATCTAGACATACACTACACTGTATCCAGATGTAAAATATCTATGAACCTAAAAAAGCCAAAATGACCTCCAATTTGGAACGGAGGGAGTAGTTATTAAAATTTAAAATAACTGAAGTAAGACAGGTACATATCTGGCATCGAAATATGGCAATAACAAGTAATGTGCCTAAACACGAACTGAATCTAAACCAGTGGTTGATTTCAGTGCGAAACGAACAGCGGGACTTAGAAATGGAAAATGAAAAGGATTGGATCAGGATTCCTAAAATTTAGTCTGACTGACAAACAAAACGCCACGACGGGCAGACAGATAGAAGAACAATGCAACAACGAATACTACCTCTGAATATACGCATACGGCATACGCCCATCCTTCGTTCGAAGAAATAAAAAGGCCAAATTGACCGCAGTGTTTCGTACGGGAATGCAGTAACTACAGATCAAAATGTTTAAGGCACAAAAGCTAGAGAATGTATGATAGGAAAGTCCTGAAGCAGATTGCAAAAGAAAGCATCATTTTTTCCCAGAGGAAAAAAAATCCCCTTTTTTCACATTAGATTTCATTGGATACTTTACGTGGCCAAATCCAAATCAACTTTACCACCCGATAAACGAGAAGATGCAGATTGAAACCACACGCACCGAACCAAACGAAAGAATTTAATGGCATCCCTAAACCAAAACCACCGCTCTGAAAGTCCAAATTTGAACTATGAATGGGGGGGGGGGGGGGTTCAAAACTGCTCCCAAGATCGAAACTCTCGCCGCCCTACGCCGCCGCAACGAACAGTCGGGAAACACGAAAACCGCAACGCAAAGGAAATCTCGGAGCAAGCCGGCGCTTACCAAGATCAAACACGACGTGCTCGCCCTTCACCGGCCAACCCTTCTTCTTCCCCCTCCCCTGCGCCTCCGCTTCCGCACCGAAATTCTTGATCTCCCCAGGCTTCTTCTCCGCTCCAGTTTCCCTCTCTCGCTTGCTTCTCTCGCTCGCTCTCCTTCACATCAAACTGGAGTCGACAGGGATAGGGACAGGGGCCAGGGCGCAAGAAATGCCGAGACAGGGAGCTGAGAGAAATTGCTCTGCGCCTCGGTTTTTTAGGCAAAGGTTTTTGCAGGGGAGGTGAACAACACTCATCAACTCAGGAAGGGGGGTATGAGAGAGAAAGAGTAACTCCTGCCACCAGGGTTTGCCCAATTTACCCTTTGTGCCATCAGGGACAGGATAGGCCTTTGGTTGTTTATTTTATTCCTATGGATAAGGGCAGGATTGACCCTTAGCTCAAATGGTGTTTATTTCAAAGATTTGGAATTTTTTTCCTTGTGATATGAGAAAATCAGGTGACAGCTTTGGGTCTTTAAAGATTTCGGATTCGATCATTAATGGCATCCTGGTTTTATTTGCTGTACTTACCAAATTATAGATTTACAATTTTTCTTTCTATGTACTCCCTCCATTTCATATTATTTTGTCATTTTGACTTTTCTAGATATATTTTTTCTATTATATATCTAGACATAACGGAGTCAAAACAACAAGTAATATGAAATAGAGTGAGTACTTAGGTATGTGCTATATCTAAAAATTGTGAATCTAAAAAAAAAACTAATACAATTTAGGACGGAAAGAGTACAATCCATCCTAAGTTATGAATTTAGGGAAAAGAAGTAATGGTTTACTATGAACTTTGAAATTGATTTTTTTGTAATCTACGACATCTTTAGATTTTGAAGATCACAATTTTGCTTAAAATTGGAAGCCATTTTTATGGGTTTTTGTTAAAGTATTGTGCATCAAAAACGAAATGGATTTTTTAAGAGCTACATTACATAACAAATATAACCCTTGATTTTATAGACATAATAGTAGCCAAAACACGAAATAAGGGTAGCTCAGCTAGTAAGATTCCAACAGGGTTTGAATCCTCAACACAGACGCAGTGTTCGTATGTCTCTAGGTTCATTCCAATGGCAAGTACACGCATAAAACCAAAGCCGTTACTCCATCTCATGTACTCACATGAAAATCCTATCCATGGTGTACATTAAACATATCCTGTTATCTCCACATCATGCGTCCAACCAAAATTTCTTTGAGGATAAGCAAGAACCGAAAGTGCTAGCTATAGCTTAGCCTTATTAGTTGGTCAAGATCGAGTAATAATAACTTTGCTTTCATGCTAATCTCTGATCTTTTTTTGGGGTGGCATGACCATGATTAATAAAATATCACGGGGGCGGTAGGTGCCTTATTTATCTTATCCTTGATTGGTAGATGGTTATCTAGTTTTTTTTTTTTTGCGAAAGTAGATGGTTATCTAGTTGGACACTGCACTTGTATAATTGGAAGAAATCCCACACGGGACAGTGACAGCTTAACATTTGACCAAAAACAGCACGGCAACAAAAAAGGACACAGTAGGCGACAGGTGTACTACAGGGACCAGACTTCTGACGCTGGGTAAAACTCGCGATTTAAAATGGCATCAAGCAGCATCAATTTTGATTACAACGACAATTACCTGCCGAAATTGTAGTTTTTTTTTGGGAGCTAGGCTGCAGCAAGGTCAAGTACGTCATTACTAATTTATGACCCCGCAAGGATCATACTCATTGCACCTTTCATCCATATCCGTTAGCACATCAATTCCTAATTTATCTACTATGAAAAATACACAATCCATTTTTTCTATTCACACGAGACGAGAGGCAATTCCGCCGAATCCTTCCATCCTTTTTCCTCCAAAAAGTGCCAAATCTTTACCTCTCTCTCCCTCACCTCACCGGCCGACGATCCTTTAACAAATCGACACCGGTCGATAAGAAGATCGGGACGAGAAGTCGTTGCCACATGGTTTCAAACTTTTTGGCAAGCGCGGCGAGCGTGCATGGCATTGGTGCATATACAAGCATATCCCCGCCTTTGTCGCCCCACCACGTCCCAACTCCAAATTAATCAAAACTAATCCCGCATCCATAATCAAACCATTACTTTATTATCAGCAAGCCAAAGAGGAACTCCAACAACACCACTAAAATAAAATAAAACAAGACCCCGGATATAGCATTAGTAGTATATTCCAAAGGATATACGCACCCAGCTCGGCCCATCACTCTCTGTAAAATCATCTCCCAGCCGCGATAGCGTAGTAGTGGCACCCTCCGTAAATACGACCCTGACCCGTGGGCTGGGTGTCGGGTGGGAGGGAGTGGTGCAGTCAAAGTACCTGGCTTTTCTCAGGTAATTACAAGATTTATGGCTGATCCCTTCTGCTATGAAAATAAATGAAACAAATGAAAATTTATAATATATTATGTTTCCTTTGCTCATACTCTAAAATTCCACTCCACACACTCATTTTTCGCTTTTTAATCATTTTGCTATTCAATAGTTTTCCTCCTTTTTGCTATTTGTACAGAATATCTGAGGGGTAAAGCGCGCCAGCTCAGCCGCGCGCGGCGCCCTGCCTGCACGCACGCGACGCGGCGGTGCCGCGCACCCGAGGCCACCGACGCGGCGGGACCCGGGCCCGCATGTCGGGGAGCGAGGGCCGGGACGAGCCGCGGTGCGCTTCGGGTTTTTGACCGGGTTATTACAGCTGGAGCCGCGCCCCGCCCGCCCCCCTGTCGCGTCCTTTCGAGAAGGCCCGGGCTGGGTGGGAGTGGGGGTGGTGGTGGTGGCGTGATTAGCGCGCGGTTAGGAGGGCAGAACCGGGATTAGCGGGGGTAATTTAAAACCGGTGGGCGCCGCGACCGCGACGAGCGTGACGCGGGGGCGCGGGACTGCGCGCGCCGCGCCGCGCCGCTGCCCCGACGTGCCGAGCTGGCACCAACGAGTGGATAAGGGCCTCGGCCGGCGCCCGCGGGGTTTTTTAGCAGGTCGCCCCCTGTGGGGTTCGGGTTTTCTGCAATCACCCCCCTCCTCTGGCTGCAGAGGCACGGTCGGGGGGCCCCGTGAGTAGCTGGTAGCTGCAGGTGGACCCCAAGGCTAGGGTTCCGTAGGCCTGTCTGTCTGTCCAGGCATGGGGACGCTGTCCTCTTTCCGGTGAAAGTCCACCGGCGCTCGCTCGCTCGCTGTGGCCACGTCGCTCGCGATCTCTGCCGGATTCAGGCCGGGCGTTTGGCCGGTACTAGCTCCGGCGCCGCCGCATCTGGCTCCGGCGGCCCACGCGCGCTCCGGTGCAATGTGCATGTGCTGCTGCTGTGCTGCACGGTCGAAAGGGCACGTAGACGACGTAGAGTACACGCGCCTTGTAGGCGCAGCACACAGGAGGAGAGGACGAGACACCGAGACAGGCAAGGATCGTGCGCATGCCCCGCGAGAGTGGGACTTGCCCTGCAGCCACATTGACTGCACACACACTACTACTAGTGCCGTACACCTTCGAATTGAGGGGGGGGAGGACCTCTGTCGGTGACGAGCGCACATCCGGTGGCCCTGTCGGCCGGCCGGTGCACGGCGGCGAGCTGAGGAGAGCACAGCTGCCAGTCCGTTGGCCGAGGAGAGCGAGTCGCCAACCGACGACCGCGGGTGGTGCTTGTGCTTGCCGACAACGGAACGGGATCTCTCTCTCGCCTTCCATCCTTCCTCTCATGCAAACGGAGAAGGCGATGGATGGTTTGACGAGGATACTTCGGACTTCGGAGAGAGCACGCGGGCCTCGTGAGCAACCGGAGTGTTTGTTATTTCGAGGATCCCAGAGGCTCGTTTCGCGAAAACCTCCCCGCCAGCCGGCCCCACCGCCCGACCCTCCATCGCGCCGCGAGCCGTCCGATCCCGACCCGAACTCCCGATCGATCGCCTCGGGCGACGACGCTTGCAGGGCCCACGGGCGGCGCTGCGAGTCGCCGCGTTCTACGGCAGCCACGGCCTCGGTCGGTGAGTCCACGACGACCGAAAGCCACGGGAGGGGCCCACGCGCGCCGGCCCGATGGAGAGCGAGAGCGACGGTCAGACGGTGGTGGCGCCGGCCTTATCCGAAAGCGTCGCTGCCGCCGGTCTCCGTCTCTGCCAGGTGGGGCGTCGGGCGGCCCACCGCGGTGGCCACGCCGCCGAATCGGCACGTTGTACTTTTGGTTTGTCCAACAGATTATCATTTGACCTCTTGCTGTTGGAGGTTTTTGGTCGCCATTTACATGTGTCGATGTGTCTATGGTTGGAGCCACTAAGCCCTTGATTTTTTATTATGAGTATATATTAAAATAAAAAACACGAAAGTCGTAAACGGGGAACCAATTGTTTGTGATAGAAGAATTTTTATCGTAAAATAAGTTTGACTTCGACGTGAGTCCGGGGGAGCTTTGAATTTCCGATACGTACCGTACCCGACCCGAGACCCATAAACACTTTTTGTGTGATGAAAGTCTTACGTCCAGTACATAGTACATGCTACATGCTCTTTGGTTGGAGTCCTGCAATGCTTGAAGTCTTGATGCACAAACACATGTGGTCTCTTTTTATGTGAGTGGTGTGCAATAGTAAAATGGGCCGATCTGAAATATAAATCATGTTAAGCTTTACGAAATACTCCTTCTGTCCCATAAAAAAAGTGCAATTCTAGTTTTCTTAGACATATTAGTGTTGATGCGAAAAGACTCCAATACCTCTATTTTTTAGCCACATGCAGTAATTTTTGGCATGCACATCAGATCTGTTTACTTAATTAAGCAGACAATTAAATCTATTTTCTATGATTGCACTTTTTGTGGGAATTTTTTCAAATGCTAGGATTGCATTCTTCACGGGACAGAGGGAGTAAGTAATAACTAATTCGAAGAAAATACTATTAACATCTCAACTGTAAAATATACTTGTTCAAAGCTGCTCCTTGGGATTACGGATTATGGGATGTGGATTTTTGAATTCTACAACACAATCTAGTTTGTTTGGTTCATACTGTAAATTTTTTTAATCATGGATTGTAGAATCCTTCGGGTCCAAACGGCTCCTTACATCCCCCCCCTCCCCCGACCTCGAAAAGGTAATCATATACAACATATAGATGGAACCCACTAACAATTTCTTATTTCACATCATAACCTATTATATGTCATGTCAATATCCACTAGTATACATCATGTCATCATCCACCAAACAATTTATTTATGTCTTCAACCGATTTTTTAGCTAATAACATGTATTTGTAAGTAGCACAACAAAATTCCCGCAGTTGAAATACATATAGGATCAATAATTTTAGAATGGTTCACTCTCAACAAAATAACATACTTTCATTTTCATATATAATGTTGTTTATAAATTAATGTTGCCATGTAATCATTTTGGTGTATGTACTTTCACATCTTTAAATTTTATTTTAAAATGCTACAGTAACGTTAGGAATATCACCTAATCTACAGAACTATATGGCCCGTTAAAATCACCGCGCGTTTCACAAAGTGTATAACACCAAACAAAGTACCGAGACAAAAGTAAAAGAGGAAGCAACGGTAGCGAAATTTTCTGGAATAATCGTAATCGAGAAAAGGGATTGTGTTCTGTCAGTTGAAAATTTTCCTTGAACGAACCGAACACGTTCCGTCTCACGGCCGGCGCGGCAGCCACCACGGGAATCCAATCCAACAAATCGAATCGGGGTAGCCGACAGCACAATGGCGACGGGCGGCCGCCGCCGGCGATGTACGACGACGGGACGAGGCGCGCTGCGTCGCACACTCGCACGGCAGCCATGCTCCACGCCGCCGCACGTTCTTCCTACTGACAGACAGCCGCGCCCGCGCGCCCATGCAGCGGCATCGAATGACAAAGGCAGCCGCGCGCGCCAGAGCCCAGGCCTTGTTTAGTTCGGTGAAAAATTTGTTTTTTCAACGTTTGGAACTCATCCTCAGCACCATTTTCGTGTGGGCACTCGGGAAAGGAGTAAAACCGGCCGGACGATGAGTGAAGCGAGAGAGAGAGCGCCGCCCGGCCCCTCGCCGGCGGCGTCCCCCACCTTTGCCCGCGAACCCACCACGCCGGAGCGGTCTCCCACCCCGCATGAGAGGAGCGAGGAGGCCGTGGACCTCGTCTACGCTGGAAGCCCGGAGGAGGTGAGCTCTGCTTTTCGCCATGACCAGTGCTTGGACAAGACCGATGGGCCAAGCACTGCCGCCAAGATGGCCGCTGGTGAAGATGATGTGACGGCTCCCCCGCGGCCGTCCATTGACAAAGGTAAAGCTGTCGCGTCGGAGGTGGGGAGTGGCGCCGCTGCCGGTAGCCATGCGCCCTACAAGGCTGCTCTCCTGCGTGCAAGGACCTTCAAGCCAAGATTCCCGGCCAACGCACCCCATCATGGCTGGTACGACGAGGGTACCATGCGCGGTCCCGGGCGTGCTTCGGTTTGGTCCAGGTTGCAGCACTGTGGTTCCATTCAAGACCGGCTTGGGGGGCAGGTGGCCAGCATTCATCGTGGTGGGCTGGGGGGCAGTGTGTGGCTGGAGCAGCTCCGCTCCAAGGCTGGGGCTCGTAGGTGTTTCAATTGTCTAGCCATTGGCCATCGCATCGCTTCTTGCCGCGACCCCCCAAGGTGCCTGTGTTGCTCGCGCTTCGGTCACAAGGCCATGTTCTGCCCTGCTCGTCGCGCCGCCGCCCGCCGCCCGCCTTCTTCCACTGCGCCTACTTCATCTGCTGCTACCGCCGCTGCTGCCGCCGCTGCTACGCCTGCTGTCGCTGCTGCTGCCCCTGCTTCTTCGGCCGCGTCGCCGGTGCCCTTGGCTACGATGGCGGCGGCGAAGGGGATGGCCGTCGACGAGGGGCCGTACGATGTGGCTTTTCATTGGGTCCCTGGGGCGCCGGGCCATCGTCCTGACCACGTCACGGCGACGGTGCCGCGCTCCTCTGATGTCCGGGAGGAGGATCGGCTGCTGGAGTTTCATGCTTTGCTCGCCGTCCAAACGGATGCGCGGGTGAGGCTGCCGATGGAGTTTGTCCGTGTGGAGGTGGTGACGCAGCTGCGCCTCTCGCCATCAGCGTTGGGGGTGGTGCGGCTGTCGGAGGCGTCTTTCCTGCTCAACTTCGACGATCCACAGCAGAGGAACGCCGCCAGGAACAGGACTCTTCGCATCGGCAATTCGGGTATGAAGCTTCTGCCATGGAGTAGGCGCATTGGCGCCGCCAATGAGGTTGCCAAGTACCGCTACCGGGCTCGGCTGTGCATCGAAGGGATTCCGGGGCATGTCAGGTAGGTTGTTTCGCTTGCTCCGTTGTTCAAGAACTCAGCTTTCATCGACGCGATGCACTGCGCGAAGGAGAAACCAGAGGAGGAATCATGCGTCTGTCTGTGGGCATGGACCTCTGATCCTGATGGATTCGCCAAGACAGGGACGCTGGAAGTGGAGGAGCCTTTCACTCTGCCGGAGGATTACCACGGGGAGTTCATGGAGGTGTATGACATGTCGGCGCCCGTGCGCCGTGACGGCGCCGCTGAGCTGCTCAAGTACCAAGTTATCATCCACCTTGATCGGGTTTTGGACTACTCGACGCCACCGAGTAGTCCTTCCAACAGGAGTGTCAACAGCGACACCAGTGGTTTGCCTGAGGAGGTGCTGGAGGAGCCATGGCCGGCTTGCCACAACTTTCTGTGGAGGATCGGCGTGCCTGATGGGGGAGGTGTCGGCCGGCGTGTGCCTATCCACTCGCGTCTGGGCGGGCGGCCGGAGTCGCCGCCGCGAGGAGGAGGAGCTGGAGGTGCTAGGCAGGGTTTTCATCAGCAGCCGCCGTCCGGCCCGCATGACTTGGGCGCTGCTTTCTTTGGCCGTCAGGTGCAGAGAGGTGGAAGCAGTCGGGGCGGCGGCAGAGCCCCGGCGGGAGGCTATTACCGGCGAAGTGGGGCCCCCAAGGCTCGCGAATGGAGGGTCAGACAGGCCCTGCGCAATGCCAAGGAGTTCATGGGCAAGGTCAGCGACATCGACCGGCCCGGGGCAGTGGACAGCTTCCCTTTCCGTGAAAGTCAGGCTGATAGCAACAGGGTGGACCCGATGCTTGAGGAGGCCGGCTCAGGACTGGGGTCTGGACGCGGCGTGCCTGTGGTGTTACAGTGCTCGGTGGAGCCAACTGTAACCAATGGGGTGTCGTTGGTGTCCGGCTCCCAGGTCTGTGCGGCCGGGTCTGCGCAGCCTGAGCAAACTGTGTGCGGTGTGGCGCCGGAAGGGATGCGAGCGGATGGTGTGAACAGAAAGGAGGCGCAAGTGGAGGCTGACATGGAGGTGCACGCGTCGCCACTTGCTACGTCACTTGGCCAAGCTGATGGGCACGACGATACACTAGAGTTGCCGGTGCAGCAGGAGTTGTGTGCGGCCCAGGAGTATGAGCAACGACCGGCGGATGTAGAGGCTGAGATGGATGCTGCGGCTATACAACAGAAGACAACTGAGACGGCTGAGAGCCTTCAGGAAGGACCACTCGTACAAGAGAAGCTTGAGAGTTTGGCCATCTCTGGCATTAGCAAGACTGCCGATGTTTTGGGCCATTTTTCCTCATGGACCGTAAATGAGGCTGATCAGCTGGGCTGGGCCTCTGAAAGGCCAGCAGGGAGGAGCGGGCTTTTGTTTGACTTGAATGTTGGACCAGCTGATATGACGGAGCTACAGGTCCACCAAAGTCCCCTCTTGAACAGGCAGGTGCTGGGACAGGCTCATGGGCGGCTGAATGTTACGGCCGCCGGCGCAAAGAACTCGTCGAGGGGGCTAGCTCGACTCGCTGTCCCCCTGAGGAAATCACTGCTCTGCAATCCTCCACTACGCCAAAAAGGTGCCACTGCAAAGAAATCAGCACCTGCCGACAGTGTGAAGCGAACGTCCAAGGGCGCAAACTCTGGAAATTCACTCCTTTCTGTGGACGAGCAGGCCACTATGTTCCTGTTCAAGGCCTGTGGAAATGAGGTGGAGCTAACTGAACCAATTGGCCAGGTATACCAGAAGCTGGGAGAACAATTTGTCAGTTCGATGCAAGAGGATATTGTAGGGGGCATTCGAGTGGCCTTTGGACTGCCGGAGACAGGGGGTGCGGATTCTCTCAGCCCCCTGGTGGTTGACAATGATGAGTAAGCCGCGGCGGCAGCCGCTTAGGTGGTGCTTGTGGAGCTCTTACACAAGCATGTGTATCTGTGTTTTCAAGTTTCCTATGTTGATTCAGTTTAGTGTGTGGGCGGAGGTGCTCTGTTGTTGGTGGTGTTTGTTCCTTCTAGTTTTCTCTTTGATACTCGGGGTGAAGTTTCTGGTACCACCAGGCTGGTTTGGGTGGTGCTGGAGAGTTGTAAGGAGTTATTTATGTTTCCATGATTGATCAAAACTGCGTTGTACTCAATTGGAATGTGCGGGGCTTGAACAACAAGGCAAGACGGCAAGTTGTCAGGGAGCTGGTTGCAGAGACTCGGGCCAAGATCGTTGCCCTGCAGGAGACAAAGCTGGAGATCATTGACCGTGAGGTTGTGTTAGAAACTCTGGGCAGCAGATTCTTGGAAAATTTTGTGTACTTGCCGGCGACAGGTGTAAGGGGGGGAATTCTGATTGCGGTGGATGAGGATTTCTACAGTTTGTCTGATACTGAGCTTGGGGTTCATTCAGTTACCACTTTGGTCACTTGTGTGTCGGGGCACCTACAGTGGCACTTGACGGCGGTATATGGGCCACAGGAGGACAATGAGAAATTGCAATTCCTGGCTGAGATAAGGTGGATGAAGCAGTCTGTCTCAGATAATTGGTTGATCATCGGGGACTTTAATATGATTCTTCAAGCATCAGACAAAAGCAATGACAATTTGAACAGGAGGCTGATGGGTGCGTTCAAGGATGTTGTGCAAGATCTAGAGTTGAAAGAACTGAATCTCCGAGGGCGCAAGTTCACCTGGACGAACGACAGAACACATACACGGATTGATCGAGCTTTCTGCTCTGCTAATTGGGACCTAATGATGCCAAATGTGTACCTGCAGGCTCTCTCCTCCAAGGTTTCAGACCACTGTCCTCTTTTAATAGCTAGTGACTCTTCTATCCAGAGATATAAAGGCTTCCGGTTCGAAGCTTTCTGGCCACGACTGCAGGGATACCATGATGTGGTACAGGCAGCCTGGAACCGTGCTCTAGCTGTGACTAACCCTTTTCTCCGGCTACACACCAAACTACAGCGGACGGCCAAGGCTTTGCGTCGGTGGGCGCGCGGCCTGATTGGGAATAACAAGCTTCTTATCAAAGCAGCAGGTCAGCTGATTGGTATCCTTGAGGTTACACAGGAGCATCGAGTGCTTAGCTCAGCCGAGATTCAGTTAAAAAGAGACATCAAGGCCAGATTGTTGGGACTCACAGCTGTGGAAAAACTACGTGCAAAGCAAGCTTCCAGGCTTGTGTCTATACGTGCTGCAGAGGCCAACACGAAGCTGTTTTACATCCAGGCAAACGGAAGGAGAAGAAAGAACTACATCACTTCTTTAGAAACAGCTGAGGGTACAATTTTCTCCCATGAGGCCAAGGCAGTGAAACTCTTTGATCACTACAGCACCCAATTTGGGATGCCTGGACAGCGGGAACACACTCTAAATTGGGACCAACTAGGTCTGATTGCCCATGACCTCACACATCTGGAAGACAATTTCGCTGAAGATGAACTAAGAACAGTAATCCATGATATCGCGGCAGAGAAGGCACCTGGGCCAGATGGCTACATTGGCACTTTTTTCAAGCACAGCTGGGCTACTGTCAAGCAGGATCTCATGAGAGTAGTGGATTATTTCCATCAGCAGCATGACCACCATTTGGCCAAGCTCAATACGGCTCATCTAGTGCTCATTCCTAAAAAACCTGATGCTAAGTGCATTGCTGATTTCAGGCCCATTAGTCTGACCCATTCGGTGGGCAAGATCATTTCCAAACTGCTGGCCTCGAGACTTGCACCTGAGCTTAATACCTTAGTGTCCCGAGCACAGAGTGCCTTTATCAAGAAAAGGAGCATACAGGACAACTTCTTATATACACAGAATGTGATCCGTACCATGCATAGAGCCAAGCAAGATGTTCTTTTTCTGAAATTAGATATAGCAAAGGCATTTGACAGTGTCCGTTGGGACTTTCTCATGGAAGTCTTGCAGCAGCTTGGGTTCGGCCCGAGATGGAGGGCATGGGTAACAAGTCTCCTGGCATCGTGCTCAACGGCTATCCTACTCAATGGCACACGTGGGAACTGGTACAATCACTACACCGGGCTGCGGCAGGGCGATCCCCTTTCGCCGATGCTATTTATTCTTGCAATGGAACCTCTACAACAGCTTTTTCACATTGCAACTGAAGAGGGCTTGTTAACTCCCACCAACAACCGAGTGGCAAGAATGCGCTGCAGCCTTTATGCTGACGACGCAGCGCTCTTTGTGAAGCCGGTACAGGAGGAGGTTCGAGTGGTCGCGGAAATCTTAAATCTGTTCGGTAGAGCTTCGGGTCTGGTCATCAACAGGAGCAAGTGTGCGGTCTTTCCAGTTCGATGTGAGGAGATTAACCTGCAGGAAGTGCTGCAAGAATTCCCATGCCAAGTCAAGACGTTTCCTTGCTCTTATCTTGGCCTACCACTACATTTTAAACAGCTCAGACGGGTAGACATTCAACCAGTGATTGACAAGATGGGGAAGAGGTTGACAACTTGGAAAGGAAGGTTTCTAAACAAAGCAGGGAGGTTGAAATTGATGAACACTGTCCTCACTTCTATGCCGGTGTATTTCCTCACAGCTTTTGCGCCAAAGAAGTGGGCAGTAAAGAGGATGGATAAAATCAGGAGGGGATTCTTGTGGAAAGGCTCTGATGAGGCACGAGGAGGGAACTGCCTAGTACGGTGGACAAAGGTAAAAAGACCAAAGAAGTTGGGCGGCCTTGGGGTGCTTGATCTAGAATTGTTCAGCCGGGCGTTGCGGTTGAGGTGGCTGTGGTTTCAGTGGACTGATCCGGCACGCCCGTGGGTAGGCATGGAAGTCCCCTGTAATGAAGATGACAAGCAACTGTTCCGAGCAAGCACGATAGTCACCATTGGGGATGGATGCACAGCTAGGTTCTGGGAGTCAGCATGGATTCAGGGCCGGGCGCCGAGGGACATTGCGCCGCGTCTGTACAAGCTCGCCTGGAGAAAGAACCTGACTGTTAGAGAGGACCTACAGAACCAAAATTGGACCCGTGGTCTTTGGCGCATGACAGATGCAGATGAGATAGCTGAACTTGTCACACTATGGAGTCTGGTACAGGAAGTGCAACTGATTGAAGGACTTGATGAAATTCGATGGAAGTGGACTGCAGATGGTCACTATACGGCAAAATCAGCCTACCTGGCCCAGCTCCACGGTTCCTACTGTACTTTTGACAGCAATGGCATTTGGAAGGCGAAGGTGGAAGACAAGCATCGGTTTTTTATGTGGCTGTTGGTGCAATGCAAAGTCCTGACTGCTGACAAGATGATCGCACGGAACTGGCCATGTAACCCAATGTGTCCACTTTGTGATCAGGAACTTGAGACGGCTGAACACATGTGTCTGTATTGTGTATACGCCCAGGAGGTCTGGCTGCTGGTCTCGAATTGGACAGGAGGGCAGGTGCAGCCTCCTAGGCCCGGCAAGTCAGTGGAAGATTGGTGGAACTGCTCCATCAGAGGACGCCAGAAGAAGGAGAAGCAGCTCATCGCCTCACTGTTGATTTACACAACTTGGAATGTGTGGAAAGAAAGGAACAGACGCATTTTCGACGGAGTTACAGCACAGCCGGCTAGGATCCTTGCTCTCATCAAAGAAGAAGCCAAGCTTAGAGAGGTGGCATGTGCAGGAATCGCGAAACGCCATGTTAATTAATGTCGTTTTTGTTGTTTCGAGCTGAGTTTATAACCTTTTTATGTAATAACGACTATGTAAGAATCCGCATTCTCCTTCTCCTTATATGACATAGCAGAGCTCCTGCAATTTTTTCAAAAAAAAAAAAAAACGTTTGGAACTCCTGTAGCACATTGTAGTACGTTTCGTTTGTTTGTGATAAATATTGTCCTACCATGGCCTAACTAGGCTCAAAAGATTCATGTCGCAAAGTACATCAAAACTGTGTAATTAGTTATTTTTTTACCTATATTTAATACTTTGAACATATGTCTTTTGACGTATTTAATGTGATGTAATGAAGAGAGCAGAGAAAACGTTAGAAATTTTAGCAAACTAAACAAGGCCCCAGTCAACTCATCAGCTCACCGGCATCATCCATGGCTAGTACTACTCCAGTAGCTAGCTGCTCCCGGTTCCTCGTGCCACATGACGCGCACGTGACACGGCATGGCTTGGCGCTAGCCACCACCTCGGCGGAGGCGTCAGGCGCTAGACTAGCTGTCCGAGTGTCCGTAGCTAGCATGTGTATGACTGTGTTGACTCGAGCGCCCCATGCACACCTGCAGCCGCTGCGCCTGCGCGGACCGATCGATGCGGGCAGACGAGACGGCCGAGGCTGGCACTGGCAGCGAATGCCTGTCGTCCCGTCGCGCTCTGACGACTCGCTTCTGAGCGCGGCCACATGAGCATGTGGCCGGAGCCTGCACTGCACCCCGCCCGGCCCGTCCGCCGCACCGGCATTGAATGGATTCCATCCTCCATCTGTCCACCGGCACGCCGCTACCTGCTGCCGGCCGGCCGTGCATGGGTCTGGATTAGGGATGGAACCAGATACCAAGTCAGATAGTATTTTTTAGCCGGTTTTTTTATTTTAGTTAAATTAAGCATAATATTTTGTATATAAAAATTTATATTCTTGTTCTTGGCATTGTGCTTGTTAAGATTCATACAAAATAAACTCCAAATATGTGCTATATTTTGATCAAATGATGAAAAGAAATTCGGATTCGGATTCAGATTCGGATACGGATGTTTTTTCACCTTTTTCTCTATCGAAAGCAAATAATCCATAAAAAATTGTAGCTAATTTTTTTATTTTTTCCAGTAATTAACTGGTTATAATACATAAAAAATTAGCACCAAATTTATTTTATTGGGATCTAAAAAAATCAATCTATTACACAATTCGGATGTTTTGGTTCCATCCCTAGTCTGGACGGATCCAGATTCAGTGACTTGCCGAAGGCAGGTCACTGAGCACTGTAGCGGTGCCTTACCTCCCTCCAAAGCCGTCCATCGCAAGATGAATGGACAGATCATCATGAACAGTACACGTGCTAAGTACCAACCCGTCATGTGCAACAGTGTTTTTGATACAGTACTGCCGGCACAGTGCTCCCATTGTGTTCTAGCGTCAGTTACATCGTGCCTTACTCAAGGTAAGGCACTGAATCCTGATCTGGACGAGGACGGACGCCGCCGCCCGGGCGGGCACGGGCGCGCGCGCGCAGATGGCCCTGCCGGCTGCCGGGCGGCCATGGCCGTTGGTTGGCCGGGGGCCGGGGCCGGCTATCATCACCATCAACCCAGTTCTGTGTTCTGCCGTTGCTGTGTTTCTGCCATCATCATCAGCCCTTTTCACCGGAGAGGAAATGGCCGGCCGGCCGGGGGCATTTGCTTTGCAGGGCTTCGATCCGGACGTGACGACGTGCGGCTTTCTCGCCCATGCCGCACCAGGAGTTAGCGAGATAAGGTTGGTGCGTGAGCTGGTGAAGTGGAGAGCGTGCATGAACCATCTCTGTCGACTGTCAGCTGGGAAAGTTGATCGATCGGTGATGTGTGCGAGATGAAAGGAAGCTGTGCTAGCCATGGCCTTTGTGATGTGGCACACTAGCTCACTGACACTGCCACGCACGGGAGCACGGGGCCTATAGGCTCGGGATAATGTAGTTTTGTTTTGCTAGGCTGGAGTGATTGCTTTTTATCTGGATGATGGCGAGGGAACCGCGATGATCGTGGAGGAGAAGGGGCAATTTGGTCATTTCACACTTTACATCGGTTTGCGTGCTCGGTCTTAGAATTGCATTTATTTTGAGACGGAGGGAGTAATTGAAGTCCTCGGCCAGGGGACGTGTGAGAGAGAGGATAGATGCTGGCCTGCTGCTAACCTTTTTGAAATGTCGGTGGATTAGTTAGAGCAAGTTTAATAATTTAGCCAGCTGCTGGCTGTATGACTTCTTATAGCCTACTTCTTAACCAACTAGTATTATGGTTTAGCCCTTCACATTTAAGGGCCCGTTTAGTTCGCGAAGTGAAACTTTTGGGTCCCCTTTCAAGGTCTATTAAGAGTATTAAACGTAGATTATGTACAAAAATAATTACACGAATGGACAGGAAATTGCGAGACGAATCCATTAAGTCTAATTAATCCGTCATTAGAGATTGGTTACTGTAGCACAACGTTGTCTAATCATGACATAATTAGGCTCGTTAGATTCGTCTCGAAAATTAAGGTAGGGGTCGTGGAATGAGTTTTGTCATTAATCTACATTTAATACTCCAAATTAGTGGAAAGAAGATTAATGTGACGGGTTGTTAGTGAAAATTTTGGGAACTAAACTGACCCTAAGATATGTGTCATTTATCTCTCTCACATAAATCTTTGGTTCTTGTGCCCAAGCTGGCTGTAAGTTTACAGCCAACCTCTCTTCTCTCCTCCACATCATCATTTAGCCAACTTACAGCCCATCGTAATACTTGCTCTTAATGGGATAATTAGCTAGTGGTGACCGTGAAGGGTATTGACTGATATATAATTACTACTCCTGAACGAGTGGACAAGCCATGCCTTTTCGGAAGCGAAAAAAAAGTCAACGTCCAGCTTTTCCCGCCGGTCTCACGCCAAAGTCAGCTGCCGAAATTCTAAAATGGACGGACTCGGCCGGAACAGCAGGGAAAGCCTCTCCACCTTCCAATTGAAGCAAACCCAACAAGTATGGAGTAAGGTCAATCTCAGTGAGAAGTGTTATAAAAGGGTCTTGAACATCAAAAATCATTGCAATATCGGCAAATATATGAGAAGAGAGGAGAGATAATATCTTGAAATGAGAGACGGGTGTCATCACCATGACCCTCCGCTGATACAATTCTCAAATTTATAGTCTTGATAATTATGTGATGACTCTCTCTACTAAGATTTGTTTAATAACAACATTTCTTTACATGTTTGGTTTTGCTAGGTACAGTATGTAGTACTTAATTTGGAGACGGCGGCAATGTCAAAACGGTCTCTTTCTGGATAAGCTTGCAGTTGCAGCAGATCTCACGTCGAAAAGAGAGAGGAGATAGGTTTGTTTGACTTTTTGGTTGCACCACGATCCCTTTTGGTTGGCAAATCGTATGAACCACCCTTTTTATCCTTGGCTCGTAAGGTAAACATGCATGCTGGCCTTACGTTATCTTTCTTAGATTCTCATCTCAAGACAGCTTATTTTGGAGGTAAAGAATACGTTACCTTTTTCTCTCTTTTTTTTTAGAACCATAGTTTTTTTCTCTCTCGATACAGCGAATATGTTTGCTAGGATATGGCGCTTTTGCTGAAAGACGAAAACGGCTTTTTGAGGTGGGCCTACACAGTCCTGCAGCCCATGACACGGAAGGAAATCCGTTTGGGCCTTGTGCTTGTCAGGCCCAAATCCTGTTACATTTAGGCCCGGTAGCAGACGGTTCAGCCCGTTACTAGAAGATTCGTGCCTTCAGTGACAGGCCCAGGCGGATAAGCTGCCGGCCGAGACCGACCCGACTTGATCCACCTACACACGGCGCAGCGAGCCTAAAAAAAAAAAAACACGGCGCGGCAGCAAACTCTGATTCGTCTACAGAGCGGAGCACCAGATCTTGCCTCCAGACTCCAGCCGCCTCCGCCGCCGCCGCCGCCGTCCGCCTCCAGATCCGCAGGTGGGGTTTCAGGCGCTCACCCTCGTTGCGAATAGATTCTTCTCGCGACTAAGCAGTTCGGCGCCCGCAGGAGAGAAGTCGAGGGAGGAGCCGGCCGGCGGCGGAAGAAGATGTCGTACCTGCTTCCGCATCTGCACTCGGGTTGGGCGGTGGACCAGGCCATCCTCGCCGAGGAGGAGCGTCTCGTCATCATCCGCTTCGGCCACGACTGGGACGAGACCTGCATGCAGGTACCGAGCACCCCCCCCCCTCCCCCCAACCTTAGCTAGCTTCCGCTCTCCCTCGATCTAGGTTGCTTGAGTTTAGAAGAATCGAACCAAGAGTTCAAGAGTTCTGATCATTGATGCCTACTCAAACTTGCACAATTTTGCTGCTGTAGTTTCTGCAATTCGTGCATCCACGTGTTAATTAGTGAGCACGAGTAAGGATTGTATATGTTAAATTACAGATGGGTGACAAGTGTTTAGACACCACACTGTTTTGCTATATAAGTTTGCCGTTGCTAGTTATCAGATGTCTAGCTCCCTGCTTGGTTTGCGTCTGTAGAATCTAAGGTGGTGTTGTCTTTATAATCTTTTGTCAGGGGATAGATTGTTTGTTCAACTGGACTAGTTTTCAGTAAGTTTATCTTCTTGTTCTTTCTTTTTTTCCTGGACGAAACTAAGCTTCTGTTCCGCATGAGTTAAATGAACTTGCAGTGTACCTAACCTTTTGTTGCTATGAAGCCCTTTGTCCAGTTTTTAAAATGCTAGCAGGGCTGTAGTGGCTTCTACTAGTATGTTATGAATGGGTGCAATTGACTTCCTGGGGCTTTGCTGAATTTAGGAAATTGGGGGTAAGGATTTGTGTTGTGAGCGCTGCAGTAGGTTGCTTGGGTTTAGGAGAATCAAGCCAAGGGAAGATCACTGATGCATACGTGAACTGTCACAATCTTGCATCTGTAGTTTCTGCAATCTGTGCATCCTCATTTTGATTAGTGAGCACGAGTAGGGATTGTTTTGGTTGTGATACTGATGGGTAATTGGTCTAGATATCTTAAGAGTCTCCTTACCCAATTAAAACATGTCAGAGGACAACTGTTATGCAATATAATGTTACCATCACTTGCTCTCTGCTTCCTTCATCTTAATAAACTCAAAGGTCATACTGTCTTCAGTGTGCCTGTTTCTCGCAGATAGATTGTCAGTTCAAAGTTGGGGCAGGAATAGTTTCCAGTAAGTTTTCTCTTTGCACTCCAGACAAAACAAAGCTGCTATCGGGACTTTTTGCAGTCCATTTAATAACCTTCCATGCTTTTGAAGCGTTTTATGAGTTACCATGTGAAATTAAAGTAATTGCACATAAGGCAGTTCCTTTCTAGACTAGTTATGAATCTTCGGAGAGTTCTTTGCATTTGTTTCTTCCTGTGGTTGCTGTCCTGCTTGTGGAAGCCTGTCCTTTCAGCTTGAGCTATGCAATGCTGAATTTATTTATCAATGTGAACATATGATATCAAGAGGATGCAGACAAGGTAGATGGGGTTTAGGGGTTAGTCCAGATTCTACGATTCTGTTAAGCATAAGAGAATTGAACTGCAGCAGTTTGCTGATTTAGAGTCTGTAATTCTTGTTCCTTATGCCATTGGTCAGGAGACAGAAGTAAACAAGGTTTTGGGCCCTCGGTGTACCAATGCCAGTTTGCTACTTGGCCGATTAAATTATAAGAACAAACTGTTTCAGTGGCCTTGGTTGTATTGTAGGTTGTAGCACGACATGTTCCAATTATGTTCTGACCTGGATCTTGTTGTAGCATACTAGCATTACATGTTACTGTTACATTCGCTTGATCCTTATGTATGTTACATGATATTTTGTTAGTAAGTTTGGAACAAAAGTGGATTGGATGTTTTCTTTGTCAAGTAACATACTACATCTGTCCGTTCATGTTGAGAGCTAAGTGGCAACTTAAATGCTTGCTTTTCACGAGTCGCTCAATGAAATTAAATTGAAGTAGCTATGATGTCTTCTTTAATGCTTTGTGAAAAACTCTGTGTTGCTTGTTAACGCTAACATGCTGTTATGATTTGGTTCCATACTAATAGCACTGCTTTGTGATTTAGTTCTACACTTATATAGCAAGTTTATATGGTTTGACTTGATTCTTACCTACTCATGTTCATGTTTTAGATGGATGAAGTGCTGGCTGCGGTAGCCGAGACCATAAAGAACTTTGCTGTCATCTACCTCGTCGACATCACTGAGGTCCCAGACTTCAACACCATGTACGAGCTGTACGACCCATCGACGGTGATGTTCTTCTTCCGTAACAAGCACATCATGATCGATCTCGGGACAGGAAACAACAACAAGATCAACTGGGCCCTCAAGGACAAGCAGGAATTCACCGACATCGTGGAGACCGTCTACAGGGGTGCCAGGAAGGGCCGTGGTCTGGTGATTGCTCCCAAGGACTACTCCACCAAGTACCGTTACTAAGAAGGCAGGCAATGGCATCTGCTTCTGCTGTTGCTGCTGCTGTTGTATTAGCCTGATGTGTTCCCACTGATGTAAATGGGGGATATTTTATGCATACAGGCAGACAAGGTATTCTTGCTTGCTGAGTGTTGCATAACTGTATCTTGACTTGCCAATTGCCATAAACCTGTAACCTGTAATATGAGCTGATTGTTCTGATTGTCAAATTCATGTTTTTCACAAAACGGAACAGGGCTTGTGTTATAAGGCCTCCTCCAAAGGCAGGCAGACTCGGAAACTAGCTTTTGTGTTTTTTAATCGCTCAACTGTGAAAAAAGCCACGAGCCAGCGCCCCGCTCCGAGATCCCCTCCCCTCACAGCACGAGTTACCTGCAACGGCTGATATTTTCTCTCTTCCCTTTGAGCTACTCCTTTCATTTTGGTATCTATATAGACATGAATGCATATGTAATATATCCAGATATAAATGCATGTGTAATGTCTCGTACTCATTGGAGAGGGAGCGATTGCTGGTTTGACACATAGCCACCGAGCTCGTGGCTTTCTTTTGTATTTTGATGAGCGTTCCGCGGTGTCCTTGTGCGTCACCTGTGAGGTCGCTGGAGAAGAGATGGCAGGAGCGCCTCGATCACCATGTAGCCGCCGCTACTGCGTGTTGCTGCTCGTCGTTGTTGGCCAGCCGTCAACCTCCGTTCTTGCAGGCGACCCCCCTAGGCAGGTTTGAGCTCACCACCAACAGCATCCCCATGGCACTGTCCTTCATGGGGGCTCCTCCTTCAGGCCTTCTCCCTTACAATACCGACAGAACCAAGCAATTGAACTACTAGGGAAGAAGCCCTTACATGTGGGACCGGGTAGGTAAAATGTCTATCATGCCCTTTGATTCACTGCAAAACGGGTCCCACCTGTTCTTGCTCCATCTTGCCCTTTGAGTGACTGCAAGTAGGTCCCACCTGTCATTTTCCATTTTCTTTTCAATGTTTTTATTTTTTCCCTCTACCCCCCTGCTTGTTGGCCGCTGCACGCTACCCGCTCTCCCTCAGGCTCGACACCGCCGACACGCTCCTCAACCTCAAGTTCGGGATCAACGACGGTGATGGTGTGCTCAGCAGCTCGCCCGGCGATGCGCCTGCGTGTCGTGGCCCATACACCATGCGCCTCGACGATGGAGAAGACGGAGTAAGGAAGTACGCCAACGGGATGTGAAGCCGACCGGTGGACCCAAGGGGTCAGTGACTGTAAAACGTTAAGGGCGTTCGTATGCGTGGGCCCCAGTGGCCGGTGTCTGTAAGCCATTAGGCACTGCTATATAGATGAACTCTGTAAGGAGAAGACTATGCTTATTATCTAAAATGAAATAGTAACGTGTGGAGGAATCCTTCCTCTGACGGTTCCCATCTCTCTCTCGATCGATCCGTCACTCACGTCGCCGGCGACTCGCCGACGGCAACGGGGCACGACAGGTGGTATCAGAGACTTATCGTTCCTCGGCGCGCTTCTACTGCTATTCCGCGTATCCCGTCGATTGAGTCGAAAACAGGGTGGGCAGGTTGAGATCGATCGGTGTGTCGTGTTATACCGGCCACAGATTCAATTTCCTGTTAGTCCTACGCTACCTTGATTCGATTTGCGGGCGGAATTGCTTAGAGTCGTCGATTTTGCCCACAACCTCGAGTGGTCGAAGGTGCGCACACAAGGTGTTCGACGAATTGGCTATGAGTTCACGGCGGTGAGGGTTGCTCGGCACTTGTCCGAGTGTAAAATTCCGGAAGCCTAAGTGGATTTGGTAGCGGCGGCGAAGGAGGGGGATCGACATCAACTCGGGTTGCGCAACAAGTTTGCGTGTAAAATTCCTTGGTTGCTTCCCCGATCTCAGGCGGCGGTGCTAATCTCCGGGCGAGCGAACTGGCGAGGGATTCATCCTGAGCTGTCTCACTCGGAGCGGTGGCGTTGAGGAGTTGGATTTCTTCAGGGAGCGAACTGGCAAGGGATTTACTCCTGAGCTGTCTCACCTGAAGTGGAGGCGTTAGGAGAAGCGGAACACCTTTGGCTTGATTGGGATCTGCGAGCAGTCACAACGGCACCGCCAATGCCCTCTGTGCAGTTGCAGTTCATCCTGACGGCGATGGCGGAGCGAGCAGCCAAGGAAGATGCATTCTGGAAGGGTGTTCACCAACAGGATGAGAAGGAGGACGCTCGATGGGAAAATATCATGGAGAGTGTGGATCTCTTGTTCACTCGAATGGATGATGTCGAGCGAACTCAACAGAATATGCAGGTCAATCAGGATGCTGCAACTGCGGCTCTGCAGGAAGTCCTCAAGGATCAAGCTACCTTAACTCAACAGATTCAGGCAACCGGTCAGGCGGTCGCCAAGTTGCAGATGGACCGCAATCAAGAGGATGATTCTGATACAAGCTCCTTGGATTCTATTCCATAGTCGGCGCAGCCACGACCTCACCAGCAATATCCATACACTCCTGGTGAGAAATTTAACAATCCTTTCCACAGAGGTCATACACCCAATCAGCACAGTAACATTCACTCCAATAGACCCCATCTCCCTAAAATGACATTTCCGGTGTTTACAGGCAAGGATCCTAAGATATGGTGTGACAAATGTGAGGACTATTTTCGTATTTTTGCTATTCCTGAATTTCTCTGGGTGTCTATGGCATCAATGAGTATTGATGGGGATGCTGCTCGATGGGTGAGGGTCGAGAAGAACAGGGGAGATTTGGGGAATTGGCATACTTTTATGGGTAAAGTGGAAACCAAATTTGGAGTTTATGACTATATGCATGCTTTGCAAGAATTGTTGGAGCTGCAACAGCAAGGCTCTGTGGAAGACTATGTAGCTGCCTTTGAATCATTGCAATTCCAGATTGAGATGCACAATACTGGCTATGATAAGATGTTTTTCATCACCCAGTTCACAAGAGGGCTCAAACCTGAGATTTCTGCTGCTGTACAGGCACAAGTGCCCAGTACTATGGAGAGAGCTGTCATGTTAGCTAAAATTCAGCAGCAGTTACAGGAAAAAGGAAAGCATAAATACCAGAGAACTACCACTGTGCAGAAGTTTTCCAATACAGCTGCAGCTAAACCTGAAATCAAACAGCAACCAGTTGTTTCACCTTATAGCAAAGAAAGGCAGAAAAGAGATTATTGTAAGGCTAACATCTTGTGTTTTTACTTTATGGAACACTTTGATGCTACTCATCTGGCTAAATGCACTAAGAGACCAAGAGCTCATGTCAATGCTCTGGCACTCAACAGTCAAGATGTCACTCTTACTGAGGAAGTTTTGGAACAATTGGAAATGGAGGATACTCTAGCAAATGAGTTCTGCTCCTTATCCTTGAATGCCATCACAGGAACTGATGAAGGGGAAGCTATGAAGCTCAGAGCCTTGGTCAAGAACAAAGTCATGTTGATTTTGGTTGATAGTGGAAGTTCTCATAGTTTTGTCAGTTCAAGTTTCCTACAGAAATGTGGCATCTCTCCATTGCCCACGAAACCACAGTTGGTCAAGGTTGCCAATGGGGATACCATTATTACTGACAAGCAAGTGTTGGCACTCCAATGGTGGATCCAGGGATACACTTTCAACACAGATATGAAGGTTCTGGATTTTGGGGCTTTTGATGCCATCCTGGGATATGACTGGCTCAAACCCAATAGTCCAATGAGCTGTCATTGGGACGCCAGAACTCTATCCTTTGAACAC
This sequence comes from Cenchrus fungigraminus, assembly GCA_036936925.1. Lineage (NCBI taxonomy): Eukaryota > Viridiplantae > Streptophyta > Magnoliopsida > Poales > Poaceae > Cenchrus > Cenchrus fungigraminus. The sequence continues at coordinate 69,754,868 of CM072768.1, read as the reverse complement.
CAAGGTCGACAAGTACATCTGCAAGGAGTACTTCCATCTACAAACCAGCAACAGAAATTTCACATGAAGCCTTGGCAAAATGTTGGGCTGGTAATGAAGTGAGTGCATTGGCTGTCCTAGAGGTTGTTCCATCAGATTCAGTCCAGGAGTTACCATCAGAGATACAGACTTTGCTTGATCAGTATGAGGATGTCTTTCAAGACCCTCAAACTCTTCCACCAAGTAGGTTGCAAGACCACCACATACCTCTGCTGCCCAACACTGCACCTGTGAATTCCAGGCCCTACAGATACTCTCCTTTGCAAAAGGATAAGATAGAGAGACAAATTACTGCATTACTCAAAGCTGGCCTCATTGTGCCTAGTAACAGCCCTTTTGCCTCACCAGTATTGCTTGTCCAGAAAAAAGATGGTACATGGCGCTTTTGTATTGATTACAGAAGACTCAATGACATCACAGTGAAAAACAGGTACCCCATGCCATTTTTGGATGAGATCCTTGATGAATTGGCTGATACTCACTATTTCACCAAGTTGGACATGCGCTCTGGATATCACCAGGTGCGAATGAAGCCTGAAGATGAATACAAAACTACCTTTAAAACACACCAGGGTTACTACCAGTTCAGAGTGATGCCCTTTGGGCTGACCAATGCCCCAGCAACTTTTCAAGGCCTGATGAATGAGGTGTTAGCACCATTTCTGAGAAAATTTGTTTTAGTGTTCTTGGATGACATCTTAATCTATAGCCATTCCCTGGAGGAGCATATTGTCCATCTTAAACAGGTGCTGGAACAGTTGAGGAAGCACCAGTTGTATATGAAGCTGAGCAAGTGTTCTTTTGCTCAAACCCAACTCAGTTGCTTAGGCCACATCATTTCTGATAAAGGAGTAGCTACTGACAGCAACAAAATTTCTGCAATGGTGGATTGGCCCATTCCCACAAATGTTACTGAATTGAGAGGGTTTTTGGGACTAACTGGCTATTATAGGAAGATCATCAAACATTATGGTATAGTCACTAAACCACTGACTAATCTCTTAAAGCATAAATCCTTTCAGTGGACAGCAGAAGCTCAACAAGCATTTGAGAAACTAAAGCAGATGATGTGTACTGCTCCTGTTTTGGCTATACCTGACTTCACAAAACAATTTGTGGTTGAAACTGATGCCTGTGATCTTGGCATTGGAGCTGTGCTGATGCAAGAGGACCAACCAGTGGCATTTCTGAGTAAGGCCTTGGGACTTGCACATCAAAAGCTGTCAATCTATGAAAAGGAGTTTCTGGCACTCATTATGGCCGTGGAAAGATGGAGACCATATCTGCAAAGGCAAGAGTTTGTCATAAAAACAGACCACAAAAGCCTTTCCTATCTCTGGGAGCAAAATTTGCACTCTGAAATGCAACGTAAAGCCATGACTAGACTGATGGGTCTTCAATTCGAAGTGGTCTATAAGAAAGGCAAAGATAACATTGCAGCTGATGCTTTGTCTAGGATGCCACACATGATGCTGATACAAGCAGTATCTGAAGCTAAACCAGCCTGGATGCAAGAGGTCCTCAATGCCTATCACACTGATAAGAAAGCCCAATATTTGTTGGTGTCTCTGGCTATATCCAGTCCTGACGACAGAGGGTATTGTTTGCAACAGGGCATTATCTACTACAAAGACAAGGTTTGGATATCTCAAAATTCAGCCCTGCAGACAAAACTCATTGCAGCAATGCATTCCACACCTATTGGAGGTCATTCTGGATCCAAAGCTACTTATCATAGACTGAAGAGGCTGTTCCATTGGAAAGGCATGAAGGGTGATGTCAACAGTTTTGTCCAACAATGTAGGGTCTGTCAGCAGGCCGAGCATACTCATCCTGCTGGTCTGTTACAGCCTCTACCCATACCTCAAGGGGCTTGGCAAGAAATCACTATGGATTTCATTGAGGGCTGCCACTTTCTGAAGGTTGTAACACTATTTTGGTGGTGGTGTACAGGTACACTAAGTATGCACATTTTTTACCATTGAAGCACCCTTTTACTGCTCAAAGTGTGGCCAAGCTTGTCTTGCATAGTGTGGTTAAGTTACATGGGTGTCCCAAGTCTATTGTGACTGATAGGGACAGGATCTTTCTCAGTAATTTCTGGAAGGAACTCTTTCTGTTGATGGATACTAAACTCTTGAAGAGCTCTTCCTATCATCCCCAAACAGATGGGCAGTCTGAACGGGTGAATTAGTGCTTGGAGATGTATTAAGGTGTGCTGTGTATGATTCACCAAAGAAGTGGAATAGCTAGCTCTCTTTAGCAGAACTGTGGTACAACACATCTTGTCACTCCTCCTTGGGTTGTTCACCTTTCAAAGCACTATATGGATACGAGGCTAACACTGGAGTGGGAGGGGTGGTGCCTGAAACAACAACTTCTGATGCTGCACAACTGCTCTTGGACAGAGAAAGTCACATGACATTGTTGAATGACAGACTGGCTCAGGCGCAACACAAAATGAAGACACATGCTGACCTGACCAGAACTGAGCGCCAATTTCAAGTTGGTGATCAAGTACTCCTCAAACTACAACTGTATGTTCAAAACTCAGTGGTTAATCACCCGTTTCCCAAGCTTTCTTTCAAATACTTTGGTCCATATCGTGTGCTGGAACAAATTGGCAAGGCGGCTTACAAATTGGAGCTACCAGCAGGGAGTCTGATTCATCCAGTCTTCCATATTTCCCAGCTGAAGCCCTTCCATCCAGATCATACACCGGTTTACTCTGACATTTCAACTTTGGTGGATTTAAGTACTGTGGATTTGCAGCCGGAAGCAATTCTCGACCGAAGGCTCGTGAAGAAAGGGAACAATGCCGTCCCTCAGGTGTTGATCAAGTGGACTTCGCTACCAGCTACGTCGACTACATGGGAAGATTGGTACGTGATCAAGGAGCACTTCAAGTCCACAACTGCTTGGGGGCAAGCAGCCGCTGAGGGGGGGGGGGGGGATGTCGTGGCTCATACACCATGCGCCTCGATGATGGAGAAGACGGAGTAAGGAAGTACGCCAACGGGATGTGAAGCCGACCGGTGGACCCAAGGGGTTAGTGACTGTAAAACATTAAGGGCGTTAGTATGTGTGGGCCCCAGTGGCCGGTGTCTGTAAGCCATTAGGCACTGCTATATAGATGAACTCTGTAAGGAGAAGACTATGCTTATTATCTGAAATGAAATAGAAACGTGTGGAGGAATCCTTCCTCTCACGGTTCCCATCTCTCTCTCTCTCGATCCGTCACTCACGTCGCCGGCGACTCGCCGACGGCAACGGGGCACGACACTGCGGCGGCTGGGGCAGAGATCGGCCGCGTGCATGCCCGCGGCGTCGTGCCTGTGGCGGTCGGGAAGAGCTCGCCCGTGGCGGCACGCCTGAGGCAGCCGAGCGGACCTCGCCCGCGGCGGCGCGCCTGAGGCGGCAGGGGCCGCAGCGGTCGGGCGGAGCTTGCCCGCGGCGGGCGGAGCAGAGCTCGGCCGCGTGCACGCCCTAGGCGGCGCGCCTAAAGCAGCCGGGCGGAGCTCGCCCGCAGCGACGACCACGGTGAGGCTCACACGCAGCTGTGAGGCTTCCGCGAGCAACAAAGTCAGAGCAAGAACGAGCACGAGAAGTAGTGATTGCAAATTGGAATGTAATGAACACGGAGCTTAGCAAATGTAAAATCAATTTTGCATATTTTATTGAAAGATCCAGTCCAATTTTCTTGCTTCGATTTGATTTGATTTGCCGGCAGGCTGCCCAATCCTCATCCCTCAAGTTGCTGGCGCCGAAGTTGCCGCCCAATCCCCAAGTCCAGATGCTGGCGAAGTGGCGAACGGCAGAACGCAGGTGCGACCTTGCGGACGGCGGCGACTTCCGCCCTAGGCTAGCAGCCACGGCCCGCACGAGCTCATGGGGGAGAAGGCCGTGGCCAGGTAGAGCGCTAGCAGAGGAGCTGGGTGGGCGGCGGCGCCATGGGCACGGACGAGAGCGGGAGGAGCACGACCCCCGCCGCCGTCGCGGGTGCGCGCGCAGGCGAGCTCAACCCCGGCCGCCGTAGCCCGCAGGCACGCGCGCGAGGGAGCTCGAAGATACATGTTCCATTACCGAATGAGGATCGTGGTGTTGCAAGGTCGCCGGCAACGACGATGGAGGCATCCGAGGTGTCGATGCTGGAGGTTTCCCCGCGGGCCAGAACCTGTTGCGTGTCGCCGGTCGCGGCCGTGGAGCTGCAACAGCAGCAGCATCGGGCGTGGAGGCAGAGAAGGGGACGGGAAGGAGGAAGACCACAGGAGGAATGAGAGGTTGCTGGGCCCACAGGGTAAATTGGTCATTTTACCAGTCTATTTGACACCGTTAGTTGGAAAAGTGGACGGAATGGCGTGGAGGATAAAGAAGTTTAGGTGGATGGCACATAGGTGCGAGCGAACTTTTTAGTGACACACAGGTCGGCACCACTTTTTTAATGGCATACAGGTAAAAGCCTCAAGAAGGATCCATGGGGAGATTACTCAACTTTGTTTGGAGGAGAGAGATGGGGATTTGCCGATTTGGTGGTGCTTTGGCCTGGCGGGGAGGAAACGGATGGAGAAGAAATGGTTGTATTATTTTATTTAACTAGTAAAGGGAACGTGCGTGTCGCACGTGTTCTTAAAAAAACTATAGTCAGCAATAAACCAAAAGCTTATATTTTAAGTAAAGATGTACACATGAAAAAGATGGGTTTTTGAAAGATAAAAATTAAAAGCACTTTTATTCGGGAACCAACAATGTAATATTAAAACTCTTCAACCAAAAAAGTAACACATGTCAAATTTGAAATGCTGTGCTTCAGAATTCAATGGCACCAACAGATCAAAAGGGTAAGAACACACTGTATAGTTATGGTGTGCAAACACATAAGTCATTGCGTATATAAACAAAAATGCATTTTTAAAATATAAGAATATATGTACCCTACATAAATTTTGTAAGAAAGAAATATGTTGCATGAGCTCTTCTATATTATATGAGGACTGATGAACATATACCATAACCACATAGCACAAAAGCAACCCTTCCGCCATTCATGCACATGATTAGTCACACACAAAGAAAAATGAATCATCAGTGGCAGGGAGGAAAGTAAGGCAGCTGTCCAGAGAGCACAACTGTCAAATGCCTGCAACCACATCCTATTTACACATAGTTTACTACATATCTTCATTTGCACTGCCCTTGCAATGTATAAAGGAAGCTCTAGTCTTCAGCAGACTACAAATATTGTTACAGAATCAATTAGAATTATGTATCCCATCAAAGAGTAATCAACCAATTAAAAGTGGATAAATTAAAAAACATGCACATAAATATTTGAAATGGCCCAGTAAGAAACCGGGTAATAAGTTTTCATTAATAAACTTTGGAAGTTATCCTCCAAGTTACTTGCTAGTCTCTTGAAAAGTGAAAAGGGCAGTTTTGTAAATAGTAAATTAAGATAATATTTGTTCGCTTGCAGGCTACAAATGATTGATGTAGCCGGTGAAATTGCTTGGTTTATAATTATCATCCTGTACCTTATTTCTATATTCTGATTTCAGTGTCCAAATTTTCAATTATAAGCAAAAGCTTATATAATGACTTAAATTTACTAAAAAAAAACAAAAGCCTACTAAACTGAACATGAGCAGTCGCATCTAAATAAATATTTAACTAATCAAACATCATTACATATAACTTAATTACTTTATAATGTTGTAAGGTAGGCAGACGAACTTAATTACCTATATGATATAGTGATGATACAGAAATTACAGATACCATGCTTTGCTTGCTTTTGCTCGGTTGGCAACTGCTGCTAAGCTTTGCTTGTTTCTTCTTGCCAGGTTGGGAACTGCTAAAATGGAAACCTGCAATCTTACTAAAGTGCGTCTTCGTTCACCACTGGAGTAGATTAAGCAATAAAACAAAGAGTCCACAGAAGCTAACCTGTCAACTATTTGCTCTATCCTCTATGTGACATTATAATGCTAATAACAAGATTCGACCATTAAAGTCAATCCTGCTTGAGCTAGAGCATCAGAAACCTGCTATTTGAGTAGATAGTACCAATGCACAATTCAAGCGTCTGCGCTCCAGTTTCAATCAAAAGCTGCGGTACTCCCTAACCTTACTAAGCTCAACCCCGAAGGAGCCAATTTAGGTGGCTTACCAATGTCTGTTTGCAATAAGAAAGAAGGTAATCATGTGAAATTAAAAAAAACTAATCATGTCATATACAGATATACTTCTTAATTGGAATATCATCTACACACAAATTATATCTTCAACCCAATCGTTTAGTTCGAATTGCAGCTCTAAAAGTTCAAGCCATTTAAAAGTTACACCTAGTAAAGTGATCTGATGGATAGAAGATAGAATGATGCAGTCTATACATATTCAGTCTATACACTCTGATTATCAAGATTAGAAATTAGAAGCTGCAGAATTGTTGGTGAAAGGGGTAGAATCAAATTCCTATACCAAAATCAGTACATTCGGTCTGCCGATGTAATTCAACAAAGAACTCGTGCATCCCATCATTCACCATCTCCATCTTAGTTGCTCATCATCCTGCAGTCAATAGGCAACAGAAATACAGATCAAGAAAATCCCAACGAAATCCAAAGGGAAAATAAATGAAACAACTTAGGATCCTCAAGTTGTGGTGGCTGGCCGACGCGAGGATAGGGAGGGAGCCGGCGGCGTCCACGGGCGGCAGCGGCAGCAGCGTCCACGAGTGCAGGCGGAGCTTCCGACGACGGCGGCCGGCGTCCATGGGAAGAAGTGGATCGGGCGAGGTGGCTGGTCGGCGCGAGGACGGGCGGCGTCCAGGGGAAGAAGTGGATCGAGCGAGGTGGCTGGCCGGCGCGAGGACGGGGGAGGAGCAGCGGCGTGGTGCTGCGGTGACGAGAGGATGGACGAGTGGCCGGGCGTGTGGGGCGACGGGATCGAGGAGGCGGAGGTGAGGTCGCGACGCGTCGTCGCCGGCGGCGCAGAGTCGTGGCCGCCGCGGTCAATGGTGGCGCGGCGGCGATGGGAGGATGGGCGAGTCTCCGCGGCCTTCTTCTACTCCTCCGCCTCCCCTTCCTCTCCACTGCGTCATGGAGCTCCTGTGTCGGCGGCGGCAGCCGGACGACACCGGCTCGTGGAGGCCGCGAGGAGGCGAGCCGGACGACGCCGGCGCATGGAGGCCGCCGGCGAGGAGGTGGAGGAGTGGGAGGGACGCCGACGCATCGAGGCTCGCGGGCGGGTGGAAGGGAGGCGTCCCGGACGGCACCGGAGAGGGGGACGGAGACTCGGTGCCATAAGTCACATGACTTACCAGTCACTGACGTGTGGGCCCCACGGTCTGCGGGCCCACACGTCAGTGACTGGTAAGTCACGTGACGTACGTCACTGAATCTTTCTCCGCGTGGTGGGCCCGACGGGTACGCGGGGGCGGGTAGGGTTGGCGCGGATGAGGAAAAAACTCGCTTTTTTGGCAGAAACGCTCCCCAAATTGCGATTTCTATGGTCGTTTCACCTTTTTGGTCATCACGCAACCTGACGGGTGGGTCCGGCGTGAGGGGTAAGACAGACCCGAATTGGGTGAGACAAGTTTTCAATTGTCTTCGCTCCTTATAGTATAGATGCAGGTCCCATGATTTTAGATAGCTGCGGTGCCAACATATTTTACTCTTACGGTACAATAAATCGATGCTCGGTTTCTTCTTGTGAGTCCCGGTATTTTTCCTGGCTTCACTCCACATTGTGGAAGGTCTAAATTAAGGAAATCTGTCTCGAGCACACTCCCAAACATCCCATTTGTGCATATCACACTTCATTCGTTGAATGTGTCTTCAGGACACCACCGTTTTGTTTTCTCGTCTACAACACATGTGTGCAGTCAAAAGACTATATTACCCTCCTCTCTCTCACGTCCCTTCATCTTTCGCTCTAGTGCCAACCCTAGGATTTTGAGGGTCCTTTGGCGAACTTATCGCAATAGCCTTCTAAAATGTACCTTATATAAAATCATATAGATATCTAAACACACACGTTATTTTTTAAGTTGAAAACAAATATATTGATATATTTTTAATTTAACATGTTTGATAATTATCAAGAAATAATGTAGATTAAAACAATAAAACAATATCATAGTTGTACTTCTACAATTAATATCATGCAACATCAGTCGAAGCTACTACAATTAAGAGGATTCACTCCGAAACATTTGGATAGCAATTTGTAGCCATAACAAACTTCATAATCTTAAGCGCTGACATCATATAAATTGGCTTGGGCTGACTGATCAGATAGACCGACTGATCCAAAAAAAACTGTATATGTACATATACATACTTGAGCTTGGGCTCTCTCCTGACTTGGCCCTCGACTGTCGCACATGCCGGCCTACCCCAAGGGTCGACACTATTTCACTCCCACCCGATGCCCCCCCATGGGAGAGCTCCCAACCTCGCCGGTGGCGGCGGCCTTTGTTCGAGCAACGACGACCACATGCATGTGAGGAGTTCTGGCGAGTGCGGCCTGAAGCTCCCTCGGCGAGTGCCGACCTGAAGCTCGCCGCCGGTGCGAGCTTCCTCTCCACACGCTCTTATGAGCACCACTCCTAAGCTCTATGAGGGAGAGCGGTGGTCTGTTTTTGGGTGGCATCGCACAAATCAGGAGTGGGAGTAGCCATGGGTGAGGGAGGGGTGCCGTTCGTATCTACTGAGGCTGGATCTGCTTAGGCTCGTCATCACTGCGCGAGTCGACGCTACTGTCGCGTGGGCCAGTTGGGTGTGCCGCTGCAGAGGGTGATAGGGTGAGCTCGTCATCGTCGCGTGAGCTGATGAAGCCGCCATGTGGACCAGGCGGGGGCGCCGCTACGGTGGGGGATGGGGCGGTCGGGTTCAGATCAGATGGCGGCGGTTGCAGAGGGAGCTGGGGTTGGCACGCTTAGCTTAAACGATGGCGCACGTCGGCCATTGATGAGGAGGGGGTGTGCAGCTAGGATGATGAAGTCCCCTCAACGTTGGTCATGGAAGTTCCTTGTTTAAAGGGGAAGGAGGAACAAGGAAAGGGAAAGAACTGACAGGTGGGCCCGATTTTTTAATGGCAAAGAAGCCATTTTATGTGTTGCAGTGTGTCAGGGACAAAAGCACAAAATAACAATGTGTTATTGAAAGGACCTTGATGTCACTTAGAGGGGGAGGGGGGTGAGTAGGCGTGACGACCAACTTAAACTTTTCGTCCCCAAAAACTTGAACTGCCAGGCGTCACCGGTCAGACCGGTGAGGCTGACCGGTCAGACCGGTCGCTGGCTCTGCTCAATAGGTGGCACGGGTCATACGGTTGCCCAACACCAGTCAGACCGTGAGCCATAAAGAACCTGCAAAAGCAGCTTCAAGCTCCTCTTGACTTCTAGCACAAACCAAACTTGGTGAGTGGCCTTGGTAAATGATCACAAGCAAGATAATGACCCCTGCACACACAAGTAGCACACCCAAGTAGATCGAAGCAGGAGCAAATCAAATATGCTAGAAAACAACTTAGAGAGGCAAACCACAATGAGACGCAAGGGTTTGTTTCCCGAAGTTCACCGCCCACTGAGGAACGGCTACGTCTCCGTTAAGGAGCTTGTAAGGGAGAATTCCCACAACAAGTCGGGTCTCTTTGAACCACTTTCCTCGTTTCCACTAAGGCGATCTTTTGCAGGAAGAGGCAAGATCAAAGCCTTACAAACTTTCCGCTGCTCACCACAACCTTGGGAGCTAGCCGACGACACCTAGCCATCTAGGAGGCAAACCTCCAAGAGTAACAAATGCTTCAAAGCTTGTAGACGCGAAATAGAAGTGCTCAAGCTATGGGAATGCTCTTGTTAGCTCACAAAGGCTCTCTTGAGCTCACTCTCTCAACCCAACACAAAGACATGGCTTGAATCCACAAAATCTCACAAAGAGAGGTTGGGGAGAGCCACTAAGGCTTAGGGCTTGCAAGAATTGTCTTAGGAGCTCAGCAAAGTCACCAAAAACAGCAGCCCTCCACTAAAGAAGGCTTGGGGGTACTTATACCCCTCAAAGGAGAAAACTAGCCGTTAGCTGTCGGGCGGCACCGATCAGACCGGTGCCTCACACCAATCAGACCGGTGTTTGAAAAACTAGCCGTTGGGCTAGCGACACCGGTCGGACCGGTGCCCCTGACCGGTCAGACCGGTCAGGCCCGAGGCACCCCCCAAAACCCTTTCTATGACTCTAACACTTCACTAAAGAGATGAAGTGGCTCAGGTTAAGTTAGAAGGGTTTGTTAGCACACTCTAAGGCTCTCAAGGCTAGATCTCACTTAGGTCAACTAATGAGCACCTTGACTTTGGTCACTCGCTAATGTTGCATCCCTCTTGATAGTACGGCATACCTATACTCAAGATTAAATAAAAACACCTTGTCAACCTCTTGAGCTTGAATGTATTCAATCTTGCCATACTTGATCAATATCCACTTGAGGGCTTTCAACTTAGCCTATATCTTGAGCACGTCCATACTTGAGCTAGTGACTTAGGATTTTCCCTCTAGCATAAGAATGCTCACTTTAATCCTTAAGTCACTCCATATTGCCAATCATAACTTATAGATGTGTTGCATTGCTTCCCTAGGTTAAGGCTTGGATATGATACTTGGAGACCCCATGGATGCTAGAACTTCACCTTAGCAAAACACTAATGGCGGCCGGGCCAAGACCCCAAAGATTGCTTAGTCCCTCACCCTAGTCATCTCAGTTGATCTCTTCATCACTTACCCAATCCATGTTGAGTTCCACTTTGCTTCATCCACAATTAATATTCATTTGAAATCCCGCTTCAAATGCTTGTTTTTGATTGACAACGAATATGCAAGCTTCCAGTTTAGGACCATAAAGTCTACACTCATCCTTGTGTCCTCTTTCAATTACCACATGAAGCTTTGCATTTAATCTAGAGAGAATTACCATCTTCTCTTTCTATGATCCTTGTACTTTAATCAAGCCATCATATTTACCGGAGACCATGAATTGACCTTCTTAACTTATCTCCAATATTTATCTTCTTTTATTGCTTGATATTTGTCATTATACCTTAGGATCACTCATATATTTGTCTTCTCCAATGTGAGCCATATAATATCCATTTACCGATAAATATTCCAACAATAACCCATGAATATATAAATAAAACCTGCTCACAATCTTAGACAAATATATTAGACCTTTAGTCGCTTTGTCATTCAATTCACCAAAATTCACTTAGGGGCCTAGTTGCACTTTCAGTTATACACAAAGTCACCATTTAAGGGTGTGCTAGAGACCAAAACCCATAAAATTATGTTGGTATTAAATGATCTCTTCAGAATAAAGTATCAACTGATCTTATCTCTTCTCTCTACCTTCCTCTCCAATCCCCTTTTCCCATTTGTTGGATTGTGTGTAGACATGGTTTCTCCCATGATGAGAAACTTATCTTTCTTCATTAACTTTCGTGCCACGTCATTATTTTGCTTACATGACATGCTATTTAATACATCATAGTCATCGTGTTACGAATAAGGTTCACCAAACCGGTCTGTACCGGCCGGTATACCGCAATTTTTGGGGTTATCGGACCGGCCCGGTAGCTAAACTGGCCGGTATACCACCCTCTAACCGGACCTGAAAAATCCCCCTCTCGGAAAACCGATCGGTTTGACCGGTATACCGGTCCGGTTTTTCCGGTTTAAAAAACCGTCCGGTTCACGGTTTGGTGAACCCTAGTTACGATTGCCCATAGTGTTGTGCCTGCATGCGCATGCAAATGGAAACAGAAGGAACCCGACAACGTCAATAATACTACACGCGCAGACGTGCTAGGCCGAGCGGCTGGGATTCTCGCTGCTTGGCTTTCGTGTTTTTTTATCTATCCCCAATTTTCCATATTATTTGTGCATAAATTATGTGAATATTATTTTAATAACATTTTTTTAAAAGTTATGTGATAGTTTTTTATACATCGTTCTCTCATAAGTTATGACATAATGTTTTTTAACGAACCACACAAGATAGTACATGTTTCATTGATACAACAGAAAAAGTACAAGACCAGAAAAAGTATAAGACTACGATCCTGAGAGGCTATAGACATGGAAAAAAGAAAAAAATGACAAACTAAACTCACCCACTTGGATTGAGACATCAACACGAGTAACCACTTCACACGCTGACCGGTTGGATTGGGACATGCATCAACACGGTCGCAACACTCTACTCAGCAAGGGAGAAAAACTGAAGTTGGTTCGAAGCCTAAATCATGTCCACCACCAACATACTCACTTTCAAGCAATCGCTGAACCCTCTAGCCATGACCTTGCGTCGATAGGGACGCAAAAGAAAGCATACCGCACCAAACCAATAAGTCGTCGCCAAGCGGGACACTTCGCCGAGGTGCTGCTGCAACACCACACACACCACCTGATAGAGAGATAACACTAGATTCAGACATTTTACAGTTATAACAAAAATGTTGTGTGTATAAATTATGTATATCATAATAGATTATACACATAAGTTCTAGACATTGTTGAATTATGCTAAAATTTATCCCATAAAATTTATATTGTTTTTTCGAACAATTTGGGGGGGGGGGGATCCCCACCTACTTTCATTGATCGAAGGGGTCCCAAGACGAGACTGTTACAATGAGCTTACACAGATCATCTCGCCAAGCCGAGGAGAAGATGAGGTCGGCAAGGCCGGAAAAAGAAATTACAGAAGGCGAGGTTACACATAACAACTTCTAATACAGTTCAAGAGAAGTCTACACAAAAGCTTTCTACCAATTGTACACAGGACCAACGCCGAACAACTTGCTTGCCATGTTCATCGTAGTCAAAGTGCCACCACAACACCCCTCGCAGCTACGCCGCTCTGTGGTCACTAAAGGTGAGCAAGGGGGGCTAAAGGTGAGCAAGGCATCTTGACCAAGATGTCACTGGAAAAAACGACCTCCCTTCAAGGTGATGACAATACTAACTAAAGCATATCCAGGTGCCGCACGCCACTATCCAACTCCCTTCGAGGGGAGAAATCCCCAAAGGAGGGAGGGCCAGCAAGGTGATGACCAACATTTGATTTGATATCCCATCAACAAGGAGAGTGCCGATGAAGTAGAGGCACCAGCAGTAGGTACTTGTAGAACCACAGTAGAATCCAAAGGAACACCAATGAGCTTCTGATACTATTGCAGACATGAAGGTGGGGGGAGTGGTGGTCTTCCGAGGGATCCACTGCTGATATACTTACTTGCCAGCTTCATCGCAACCAATGCAAAGTGCCACCACCACACCCGTCGCGGCTACGTTGCCCTGTGACCACCCTCCAACGAATTGGGAGGGCTTGCTGACAGAATGGGAGCTAAAGGTGGGGGAGCAACTTGACCAAGATGTCACCGAAAACGACGACCTCCCTTCGAGCTAATGGAGATATCAGTGGGAGCACATCCAAACATCGCATACCGCCGTCCAACGCCCTTCTAGGGGAGGAAGCCTCAAAGGAGGGAGGGCCGGTAGAGGCGACGCCCAACATTTGATATGGTACCTCCAGCAACAAGGAGAGCGCCGATGGAGTAGTGGCACTAGCAGCGGACACTTGTGGAAGACGGCGGAGGGCACAGGTTGTCGCCGGTGGCAATGACGCAAGGAAGAAGAGGTCCATTGATGACCAACAAGGAAGACGATGTCTGAGGACATCGTCGACATCGGCCCACACGGGCAGGGAATGGCTTCCCCCTAGGCTTCAATCCTTATAGGATGTCGGTGCTTACCAATGGGGAGGGTCGGAGTGGAGCCGCATGACAACAACTGGAGTGGAGGTGGTGTAGAGGATGTGCTGCACAGTACCAGGGCCCGAGGGCGGTGCCACACCACCCACACACAGACGCACAACTACCACCGGATAGTCGTCGGTGAAGGGAGGGAGTGGTGGCATAGGGCGTAGGGGTGACATGAGGTAGGTAAAGTCGCCGATGTAGGAGATGGAGGAGGGGACGACGCTAGAGGTGGTGGCGGCGGTGGATCTAGGGTTCGCCTGCGCCTGGACTGTGGTGGTTAGTGGAGAGGAGGAGCGGGTTCACTACAAGAAAAACGCCGACTAGTGACGCAAAAAGGCCGTTTCTCGTCATAAACCACGATTAATGACACCGGTTGTTACGAAAACGCTCCGTCATTAATCGAGTGTCACAAACCACGATTAATGATGAGACCTTATTTCGTGGTGTCATGAGTTTAATGACGCGTATAAATTCGTAACCCTAAGGCGTCATAAGGTACATGCCACGTCGGACCAAAATCTGATGTGGCACGACATTTTGTGACAAACTGTTTCGTCATTAAGTGAATTCAGCCCATATTTTCTTGGGCCAAGGTCCAAATTCCTTGTCGTCATAGATTGAATTTGGCCCACTTAATGTTAAGCTGAGCCCAATGTTTCGGTCATCATAAATTGGTTTTAGGCCTTATTAAGCAATATTGTTTGCGTCATAGATTGTTTAAGGCCTTATTATGGTTGGATGGAGCCCAATAATTGTTGTCGTCGTAGATACTTTTAGGCCTAATTCTGGTTTGACTGACCCAATAATTGAGGTCGTCATAGAATGTTTTAGGCCCGGTTTTAGTATGACCGAGCCCAATAATTGCATTCGTCATTAATTTGTTTTGGGTCCAGTACTGGTTGGATTGAGTTCAATATTCGATGACGTCATAAAATGATTAAGGCCCAACTGATATTGGACCCAGCCCACCAATCGCTGACGTCATTTTTGATATGACCCATTTTATTAATAAATTGTTTTTGAATTCGTAAAAAAATAATGGGCCGAGGGGGCAAGCCCACATATTTTTTCCCTGTTATTTTGGGCTGCACTCCAGGTAGCGCTTAATTAAATATAATTCAATCTCATATTACATGCTAATCAATTCGGTAATTGACATCACAGATAATATTTCCATACCACTGATACAAATAAATGTTTCGGATCACACATGACACATTATTATCAATGAACACAGAACAACCACAAGCAGATTGTCAGTAGGAGCTCACAAACCAATACATATGATATCTCCATGCTCACAAATAAAGTTGGTCTTGAAATAGAACCCACTAAGATAACAAAGCTCAGTACTCACAAACCAGCACAACTAGCTGGGAGGACACAAGCAGAAGACGAAGAAACACAGTGGCCTTACACAAGGCGTGAGCTTAGCAGTTGACGAAGGAGGGTCTCAGTAGTTTCTACTTGTTTCTTCAACCTCTTAATCTCATCAGTCTGCACTTTCATTGCTACATCTGATGCTTCTGCCTTGATCTTCAAGTCTGTCAAAACTTGGTCCTGTTCAACAAAGATTTCACCAAGGTCAGTAGCTGCATCTAGCCCTCCCAACGAAACTTCAGGTCTTGAGCATGTAGCAAAAGCTGGATAATCTCGAGGCATGTAATCAATGAATGGCTTTGACTTCACATTGGAGGGACAGGAATTTGATATTTGAACCGCAAGGATTGTCCTCAACATTTGGGCCTAAAAATGAAAGGAGAAGTCAAACTTGAACCTTAAGCGAAGCAAGCAAATAAACTTAAGAATAATCCTAAGAATAAAGTAGCAGGATAATCATGCGTTCTGTTACATACCACGACATGTGATTGAATCTCAGCAATGCAGGAGTGGGATGCTAGGTCCTGCACAATAAGTTACAAATCAAGAACTGGATCTAGAGCGGTCAAGGTAAGAGAAGGATCTGAAATCTAAGACAGTAAACAAAGTAAATTACTTTCTAAGCATGGTCATCTATTAAGTTGTGTTACAAATCAGTAACTGCATCTAGAGCGGCCAAGGTAAGAGAAGAATCTCCAATCTAACACAATACACAAATCAATTTACTTTCAACGCATGGCTCATCGATTAACTTGTGTTCCAAATCAGTGACTGGATCTAGAGCGGCAAAGTTAAGAGAAGAATCTCAGAACTAACACAATGCACGAAGCAATTTACTTTCTAAGCCAACGAAAATACTACTAGGGGACTAGAAAGAAAATGAAATGAGATTCTCACTTGTGAAGCTCCAAGATTCAGGGGCCCATGGATCGAGGAGGCATCAGGAGCCGGTGCTGGCGCCGTATCCTCGCTCAACTGCTCAGCTTGGCCAGCACAGCAGACGCAAGCAGAACACCGATATCTGCCACCCACCATCTGCTGAGATACCCCTCCCCCTCCACCGGTGACGGCGAGGTCGAGCCGCCACCGCAGATCTAACTGAGCAGAGTGATGCTTTTTGGAAATGTAAGGTGGGAGTTTAGTGGCGCAACGCGGTAGCAATGGAGTAGAGTATTTATTATTTTGGGGCAGAGAGGGAATACAGAATTTGAAAATCCCGCTTTCGACTTCCTGACCGCGAAATAAAAATTTGGTAAGCTGCACTTGCTTCGGGGCCACTGACAAGTGAGGCCGTGCAATCGCGGCCCCATATTGTCAGGGAGTTTGGGTGGCATTCCGGTGGCGTACAATATAGGAGGGAGACGGATATCTGGAAGAGCCCCACGCTTCAGTGAAGCTGGGTGCGTTTCCAGTCGAAGATCACAAAGCCTAACAGTTGCTTCTCCCACCACAATGCCTACACGTCTATTTTTTTAAGTCATACAGATATAAGGATCTTCCTTCTGCATTCTTATCCGGACCAAAGCACACTCGTGTACCCACCAAATATTTCGCATGCCTACCGGGGAAAAAGCCTACATATTCCGCCCTATACTTGTGACAGGATTCCTCAGCAGTGTAGGCCTTCGTATTCCGAGCATCCCACGTATTTTCATGGCTACTGTAATCCTGTGAGGCATACTCTGCCACGAGGTGCACGCTGCCTTATTATCGGTCATGGTTTGATAAATAGGCGTGCCCCAAGGCCTTTGCTCATCGCCTCTTCATCCTCCACGCATTGTGCTAGCAGACCTCTCTATTTGGTTCTGCGCGCTGTGAAAAGAGGTGAGCTCTTAGCTTCCGCGTTGTGTTTTTACAGGTTACAATCATTGTTTCTGGTCAGTGCTTATCATGTTTACATTGTTGGCGAGTGTGTAGGAGGATGGCTTTTGATGCGAACGGAGGAACTGCCAACTTCCATGCTGTGCCACCTCCGCAGCGGCCAGGATACATGGATCCATATGATCTGTACGACATGGACGATGCGGACGAGGAAGAAACGGAGGAGATGAAGAAAGATGCTTTGGCTTGGCTGCAGGAGTAGGGTTACATTCGTGTGCTTCGCCATGGTCGCTGTGTGTGCCCTTTCTGCAATCTTGCTCACCGGCAGTGGAGTTTTCGTGACATCCTTCTGGCATTGGTCGCTCGGGACGTACCATGAAGTCGAGAGGTAGGCACCATGCATTGGAGGAATATCTCCGCACAGATCCTTGTTATGCTACATTCCGTCGTGCATTAGGTATGGCGCGATAGGCGTGTGCCGTATCCATCTCCATGACCGTGTCTATTGTCTTCCTCGTTGCCAAGTCCGAAGATTTCGTTGCTGGGTGTGTGTTTGTGCACGCCAGTGCCAGTGCCACTGTACGAGTGTAGGTCTATGGGGATGTATCATGTATGTGCACATTTAAGTTGTATAATTTGGGCAAGGTGACCATCATTTACTTTCTGTATATTCTTGGCAAAATGGTGAATTTATTCAAACGGTAAATTTGTAAAATCGGTCATCATTTACGTGTGTATCTGCAATGCGGTGCGGTGGGATAAGAATAAAATATTACATGACAAGACATTACATCTCAGACTATGGCAATGCATTATGACCAGGGAAATCCACTGAAGCAAGGAAAGCGATCATGGAAAAGAAGAACACCCATGTTCTTCATGGATAACAGGGGATACAAGGGATTTTCCTACCACTACAAGATTCACAGAGCAGGAAAATAGGGGATCGATCTTTTCCATCCAAAAGAAAACATACCATTGATCTTTCCATCCACAAGACCACCTATTTGAAAGTGAAAAAGAGAACCCAAATCCGAGTAATCTAAGACGACCCCTCTGAGGAGTTCCCCGATGACTCTGGCGTCGAGGGAGCTTTAATGGCTGGGGGAGCCATGGGACCGGGATTGGTAGGGCCGGCATTTGAAGGACCAGCGCCGAGGTCCATCTTCTTCTTGGTCCTCTTCGAGTCCACCACCTCCTCCTCCTCCTCTGCACCCTACTTCTTCTTTGCCGACGGAATGTCCTTGAACGAATCAAGCTTACCGGCCTTGTCATCCTTCAAAAGCTGCCTCACAAACGCCTCCGTCTGTTGATTCCTCTTCTTGGCCTCCACCCGCTTCCTCTTCTTGGCCGCCAATCACTTCTTCTCAATGGCCGCCCACGTCTCTTCCTCATCCTCATCCTCATCATCTTCCTCTTCCTCTTCATCCTCTTCCACGTGGTTGTACTCATCCTCACTGTCCTCACTCTCCTGCCTTTCCATGTCTTCTACATCAGATTCACTCAAGGAGGGCTCGGATGGCTCGCATGCGCTTGGTTGGGGGGAGTCGGGTGGTGTCTCGATGGAGGAGGGATTGGAAGGGAACGAGGAGGCGGGAAGTCGAATCGGAGAAGAAGGCATGGTGGTTGTGGTTTTCTGGAGGAAGAGAGTTTGAGACAAAGCAATGGAGGGAGTTGGGAGGGAGAGTCCAGTATATTAATAGATCTCAGTTTCACGGAAAGTCAGGGTGTCTCTTCGGGAGTTGTATCACGCTAATGCAAGGAGGTGCCTCAATCTCTAATAATGTAACTGTCTTTTGCAAAGAAAAGAACTATGTAAATTTGTAATCTTAGTGAAATTTGGAGCAAACTATATTTACAAGCACTTCAACATGCAGAGATTAACTGTTTACTGCCATTAAACCGGATGTTCGGGTATGGGATGCATTAACAGACCGGATGTTTCAGTCTAGAAAAATATACAGAAAGGACAAATATTTCCGGACCTGTAAAAGATGCTTGTTTTGATTTTGGGCAAAGGTGATCTATGATTTCATAGTTTATGAGAGCGATAAAATAGGATAACATTTATAGGGAGACAAGGAAGAGAGATGGTCAGGGAAACAAAGCATAAACAACTTCAAACAAGGAGATTGATCAACAAACAAACGATAACCAAAATCACAAACATGGTTTGGGTTTGGGATGCATTAGCATTTTGGATGTTTGGCAATAACCGGATGCTTGTTTTGAATTTGGTCAAGGTGAGCAACGATCACATTGCTATTTCTTATTAATTGTCCAATATTGATCTTCAACCTCTCCAGATCATGTGTCAAGCTAGGAAACACGATCATGTATAAGTACAATAAGAGCGGATGTTCTTGTCTATGAAACACGAACATACCGGACAACACATGAGACCATGTTTCATGGAAATGTAAAGTTACTAATTAACATCACGATGTTCACATACATAAGACAATGTTCCCACGAAATCTAAAGATACTAATTAACATCACAGATAACATATCAGCATTGGTCTTCCACTGGTGCGTCTCGCTCACTCCATCTACATCCATCCCTTGTTTCTGGCCAGGACGCGGTGGCGGCTCCACTTCTTCATGTTGTCCTCCCTCAGGGCCTCAGACCTGGCCATCCCAAGGACGTGGTCCTTGATCTCATTCAGGTTCCTCCACCGGTGCATACGGTTGGGGTAGACAGGGTACCCGTAGGTGTTGGTAGTGCGCCGGAAGACGCGTAGAGCAAAGGTCTATGTCAGTTTGGGTGTTGGAGTTGGAGTCGGAATTGGAGTCGGAGTCCAATTCTGCAAGTGGTGGAGGAGGCTGGGAATCTGCCGGTGACATACCAGCGGCTCCGGGCATTGGCGGGTTGACGTTGGCGGCGTCACAACGGGGTGGCTCCGTGCCGTGGAATTGACGCCCTTGCCACTCTAAGTAGGTGCAGATGAAGTGGAGGCCGCGCGGTGACAGCCAGGACGAGCAGGGGCGGGTACAGCCATGCGCCTGAGCTCTGTGTGTCTGGGGGAGACTGATTACTTCATTGAGTCGGACGGGCAGTAGGACTGAAACACGAGTGTTTGGGAAGAGAACTATGGGTAGAGTGGTTCGGAACTGGCGAGGACGCCGATGGTGGTGGGAATACAATGGCCAGCTTCCACGAGAAGTGGTGCAAGCTTATGTGACAAGCTAAGCAACGGGCCTCTAGATCGAGTGGCTGCTATTCATCTTCAACCTCTTGATGATGGCAACTGCCTTCCATGGGGTGTTGTGGCAAGCTTCCATGGGAAATTAGGCAACGGGCGCCTCGGCCTGTCAAGGAAGGCTATGGCCGGATGTTACTGATAAGAAAAGGTGACCAGACCAGACTAAATTTAGTGTTGATTTTGTGGACAAAATAGGATGACAACGGCCGGATCTTACTGATCTGCAAAAGTGACCGGACCAGACTAAATGGTTCGTTGAATTGTTATTAGGAAAATACGATCGCATTATTCAAACGAACATCCATCCAAAGTAGGAAACAGAGTCCATTCTAAAGTGACTAATTAAACATCACAATTTCCACATACATAAGACAATGTTCCAACGAAATCTAACGATACTAATTAACATCACTGATAACATAACATCACAAAGTTCACATACATAAGACAATGTTCCAACGAAATCTAAAGATACTAATTAACATCACAGATAACATAACCGCATAGATCTTCCACCGGCGCGGCTCGCTCACTCCATCTACTCCATCCATCCCTCATTCCCGGCCACGACGCGGTGGTGGCTCCACTTCTTGTAGTTCTGCCTCAGGGGTGCAGACTTGGCCATCCCAAGGACATGGTCCTTGACCTATTCAACTTGCGCCACCAGTGCATAAGGTTGGGGCAGACAGGGCATGCGTACATTTCGTTCAAGCGCAGGAAGACGCGCAAAGCATCACCCCGGGGGACTGGAGGGATGTAGCCGTGGAAACGGTCCTCAGACAAGTTTGTGTCAGATTGGGAGTTGGAGTCAGAGTCGGAGACAAACTCACTAGCAGGAAGGGTAACCATAAACGTAAGCTTCCGAGGTGGCGACGGTGGAGGCTGGATATCCACCGGCGAGACACCAGCTGCTCCTGGCAAAGCGCCGGCGATCGACGGCGGGTCGATGTTGGCGTCATCGGAGGGCGGCGGCAGCGACAGTGGAGGAGGCTGGGAATCCGCCGGCGAGCCACCACCGGCTCTTGGGAAACCGTCGACGAGCGACGGCGGGTCGTCGTTGGCGGCGTCGGAGCTCAGCAGCGGCGGGTCGACGTTGGCGGCGTCGGAGCGCGGCGGCGGTGTGCCGTGGATGTGGCCCCACAGCGCCTCCGTGAACATGCGGGCGAAGTGCTGGCCATCGCACGACAGCACCTAGTCACGGGCACGCGAAGAGGATGTGGCGCCGGAGGATCGGTTGAAGGGCGAGGGTGAGAGCCGGCACGACGGGGAGCCGGTGGGGGATAGCCGGCACGACGGGGAACCGGTGGGGGATAGCCGGCGTGACGGGGAGCCTGATCGCTTCATTGCATCGGTCGGGCAGTAGGAGTGAGGCGCGAGTGTTTGGGAAGAGGTAGAGTGGTTCAGAACTGGCGAGGACGCCGATGGTGGGGGGTAGAAATGACGATTTATGTGAAGTTACTCGCCTTGCCTAGAAAGTTGTGCTGCTTCGGTGAGAAGGTAAGCAACGAGCGTCTCTTGAGTCTTGACTCTTGAGTGTCTTCCATTCATCTTCCACCGTTGAGGGGCTGATGTGCGGGTCCCCGCGCCATATAACCAACACGTCTGTGATCTCTTGATGATGGCAACCACCTTCCATGGGAAGTTGTGGCACGAGGATGGCAACAGGCAGATGTTACTGTTAAGATAAAGTGACAAGACCGGACTAAATTATTTGTTGATTTGTTGGCAAAATAGGTTCACATTTTTCGAACGTACATCCATCCAAAGTACTCCATAGGAGGAAACAGAGTTCTCTGATCATACAATCAGCATAATCAAATACGGAGGGACCAAACTTAATCAAAAACTACTAAGCATTACTGCAAAGTGACACTTGTTATTGTTGGCAATTATCTTTTCATCCAGTCTGGGTCGTTGAGGATCAAAGGCGCCGCCTCGTCATCGAGCAGGAACGGGTCCAACATCAGTGGCTGAGCCGCTGGCAACACCACTGGCCTTTCGAGTAGGGACAGGAACAGTTGTGCCCCTGAGCTCTTCGGGACAGTCAGCACGACGGGCACACTTGACATCAATGGCCGAGCGGCTGGCAACACCGCCGACCTGTCAAGTAGGGACGGGAACAGCCGTGCGTCTGAGCTCTCCGGGACAGTCGAAGCGGCGGGCGCACTTGACATCAATGGCGGAGTGGAGGGCCACGACTGCCACGTGCGACCAGCCCGGCCTCTCGGGCACTCCACCCACTGCACGCCAGCTTCTTGTGGCGACGGGTATGGCCGTGCGCCTGAGCTCTCCGGGACAGTCGAAGCGGCGGGCGCACTTGACATCAACGGCCGAGCGGCTGGTAATGCCGCCGGCCTGTGGAGCATGGACGGGAACGGCCGTGCGCCTGAGCTCTCCGGGACAGTCAAAGCGGTGGGCGCACTTGACATCGACGGCGGAGTGGAGGGCCACGGCTGCCACATGTGACCAGCCCGGCCTCTCGGGCACTCCACCCACTGCACGCCAGCTTCTGGTGGCGATGATGAGACGAGAATCGTGGTTGATAGATGCGGAGAGAACGCCTGTCCCACCGCTGCCCGGCATGCCAGTGACGAAGGCCGTAGTTGGCACAGAGCGTGCCGGGCCCCATCGGCCTGGCCATCCATTGCGGCATTTCTGTCCTGCCGCAGTTGCCGCATCTCGGCCCCACCGGAGCTTTAGCCGGCATGGATGATAGGAGAGAGAGCTCCACAGGAGGCACGTGATGATTGTCGTCGGCCATTGGGGGAGATGCTCTGAAATGCACATAGAAATTACTTTGCTCAAAGAGGCGGAAAAGGTCGAAAGAACAAAGAAATTGATTGAATTGGGAGAGAGGACGACGGTACTTGCGCTGATAGGAGGCGATGCCGATGGGGTCTTCTAGTGCCGAGAGGAGGAGATGCCGATGGAGTTTCTTTCATTGAGGAGGAGATGCAAAAGTGTTTTCCAGTATATATTAATAGATCTCATTTGCCAAGGGAAAGGCGCAGGGTCTCACGGGGGATCGTGTCAGGCAAATGGCCTAGGCGCGTAACTTGCAATCTCGTTGAACTTGGAGCAAACTTAATTCACTTGAACATGGTGAGATCGAAAGTTCCCACGAGACCGGTTATTCTGGTATACGAGGTCAGATGTTTGGGTTTACGAACCATGAGTAGATCGGAGAAATATTTTTAATCATTTGATGGCAAAAGATGCTTGTTTTAAATTTGGACAAGGTGAGCTATGATATCATCCTTGTTAGGGAGATCTGAAAACGTGCACAATTCGAACGTGGAGCTATGGCTTAGGTAGAGCAAATTGAAGCGATGGGCAACAAATTGGCTTTCAGTAAGACAGTGTCTACTCTATCTAGTGTACACTACCCCATCTAGCAAAGATTTGTTTTTCAAAGACTTGGTTAGTAGGAAAGAATCGTGAAGATAAGCAAGCTGACTTAGAGTTTGAACCACGACTTCATTCTTCCTTGTTGACGAGTCATGCTTGGTAACAACAAAACGAAAGCATGCAATGAGATAGGCAATACAACCCGGGCAGGACCGGATGTTTGGGTTTACGAAACATTAACAGACTGGACAAAAATGTTCATTCCTTTCCTGGCAAAAGTTGCTTGTTTTGAATTGGGCAAACCTGATTACGGATTTCACAGTTTCTGAGATAGTGAGATCACATTATTTTTTTTAATTGTCCACTATTGATTTCCCACCTCTCTAAATTGCGATGAAATATTCCAACTACCAGCCGTGGTAAATAAATGGGGGAAGATCAGAAGTTGGTTTCCATCACGTCAATGCGTGTGCGAGTGTTGCTACACGGGAACCAAGGAAGAGAGATAGAAACAGATATCAGTGGATTGATCTAGAAACAAAATATATCCAAAATCACTCTCACATGTCAGGGTAATTTGTTTGGTTGCAGATATCCAATTATTTTGCTAAAGAATAGATCACATTCAGTGTGAATTCTACATTCCTCGTTACAAAAATGTGACCATTCTTCCCAACTCATCTTGAAGCACAGGCGGCCTGTGCACTGATGATTGCCGCGCGCCACTGGCGGTGCTAGCGTTGCACGTCGGCACCATGTCACTCGCCGAATCACCTCTGAGGCTGCCTCATGGCACCGCAGGCAACCCTTGTTCGTCCACATCATCATCGATGTCGCGGCCGCCGATTCTTCCTCGCCCTCGACCTGTCTGATGTACCGCCTCGCAGTGTCATCATCACCGGCGCTGCCATTGGCCCTGTAGAGGACCATGGCGGCTACGTAGGCCGCCACATTGTGCCCGACCTGGGCGGCCTCCTTGAGCTTGGCGATGGATGACCGGGAGCTGTAGTTTTCCCCGAACAGGTTGTCCATCCCGGAGAGGAAACATACCCTGGGTTTCTTATGCGAGTCAGGCAATCGAGGAGGGCGTCGTAGCCCTTGAGTTCATTCCACTGCACCTCGATGACAAATCGCTCTAGCGCCATGCGCCAACCAACGGCCGCGTTCTTGCACACGCGATGCATCTCCCGCTCTGAGGTCGTCCATGGGCCGCTCCGAGGTCGCAGCAAGGTGGCCGGCGATGTCAATGTTCACCACGGTAGGGAGCACCACCAGCGATAATGGAACCACCTTGACGACATGATTACTAACCTACCGGCGTCCTGAAAATAGTTTGATCAAACATCAGAGTGCCAGGTCAAATGCACATTTAAATTGACACAGAGACTTGGAAGAGAGCACTGTACTCTCACGGATCTTCCTTCCGAGAGGAGGAGATTGTCAGAGGTTTAGATCTGGACAGCCCACAGGGGGGATAACCCTGGTGGTTTAGTTGTTTGGCGAGGGGGAATCTAAGGCTAAGAACTCGAAGGTTGCGCACGAGCACACGGAACACAGAGAACACGACGAGTTTATACTGGTTCGTCTTGAGGAGGTACGTCTGCTCTTCTTCTTGTCAGCCTCAAGCTTGGCAGTCTTGGCTGCCTCGACCTTGGCAGCAGCCCTTGTGGCTGACTGCTTTGATGCTGTCGCCCTTGTCTTGCGTCCGAGCTTTGTGGCGCCGCTTGCTGCAGGTCGGCTCTGAAGGACCGATTAGGCGAACCAGAGAGGAGGGGGGGAGTGAATGGGAGCCGATAAAAATTTTTCTCGAAGGAGATGACTCCAACAAGACGAACACAGCTTCCAAATCACGTCTCCGACTCAACTACCAAAGTTGGCCAAGACCACGCAGCCACTGGAGTACTACTGGTCCTAGGAACCAACAACCACCTTCACGGACTCGAGAACGCAGCGGAACACCAACTCGAGCACCACTGACCTACACCGGTCAGGCCGGTGAGTAGCACCGGTCAGACCGGTCCCTGCTGGTAAAACCTGGGAACTTCCACAGAAGGCCCCTACACCAGTCAGGCCGGTGTAGCTCGCCGGTCAGACCGGTCCAAGCCAGGAAACCCCAAATCCACCAAACAGGCCTACCGAGCTCCAAACTGACCCAAACTCGAAACAGCAGCAACACGGGACTACAACGAACTCACCAGAATGTTCACCCGAGGCAAAACCCACAGAGCCTCTACACCGGTCAGACCGGTGAGCAGCACCGGTCAGACCGGTCAGGCTGGGCCGCTCGGGGATGAACAGCACCCGCGGGTCAACTCCCCCAAATCCAACTCCCGATCTCCCGAATCACTCCACGGATTTGTGCAAGACTTTGGGGATAGTAGGAACACCTCATGGGCACTCCATAGCCAAGATTTGGTCCACCAAAACTTGCTAAATCAAGAGGAATCGAAGAAATCCCACCAAGAACACCTCTAACCCTAGAGCCACGAAAACCCCAAAATCGAGCCCCTTTACTCACTGATTTGGGAGGGGAATCAAAGGGAAAAGAACCACGAAGGGTTCATGCATACATCCCCCACCAAATCCCAAAGAGAAAGGCCTCGAAATTGCTCTAAGAAAATCGCCAAGAAAGGGCTCCGAAAATCACCAAAAAGGAGAAACGGGAAAGACACATCCAAGCCTTGAGGAACCACGCTGAATCATCTATACATACCAAAGAGGTTCATACAAGGTCTAGCTTGCCGCCCGATCATCCTTCCCTCTCACAAGATCTCACCATGAAGCTCTCAAGCTAGTCCTACGAAAATCCTAAGAAAAATAGGAAGGAAAATAGGAAAACCAAATGAGCTAGGGTTTCAAGAGATGGCTGCCATCCTCTCACCCCTTGGGTTATATGGAGGCAACCGAAAGACGAAAATACCCTTACTAGCTAACTAGGGATACATGCCCCTCAAGGGCGAATTCGGAAATCTTTGTCTTCGCTCCATCGGACGGATGCCCAGTGACTGCAAACTTGCTTAGCCTCGACGCAAGCCTTGCGATCCCGACGCGTGTCCTCCGCTTCGAAGATTCCGGACTGCGTCGTCGCACACCGGTCAGACCGGTGCTCCTCACCGGTCAGACCGGTCAGACCCACCGGTCAGACCGGTCTGGAGCTGCTGCACCTCCGTCTTCGGTTCTTCGGTCTTGGCTTTGTGGATCAACCAAGGAACCTAGTGGTTTTCTGGTGAACCATCGGAAACCCCACGAACTCGGTGTAGCCTCCGCCAATCACCACTCATGACTCGGCTCCCACGTAGTCCCGGCTCGACCTTGGTTTTGAGGCTCAACCAAGAAACCGTCCATAACTTCATCTTGCCGTTCTTGCCACCATGCGGCCCGCACTTGACCCCGCTGGCCACCGGGTCCCTCGAACCAAGCCTACTTGTCTTTTCCACACCTGGAGGCCTCACCGGCAACGATCTTTCGCGCTTGTTCTTCACCTGCACCTGCACCAGTCAAGCCGCAACCTACACCTGCAATACTTAGCCAAGAATCAGTCCACACCACGTTGTCAATCACTCATCACACCAGGAAGCGACCATCCACCGGTCCTCGAACCACACCTGGCTCTCAATCTCCCCCTTGATGAGTGCATTGACAACACACACGTTTTGGTAACCAAGAGAAAAGAAAAAGAAAAGAAACAACTAAAAGAAATTCCAACAAGCGATCGAAAGCCAAAGAAAAGGCAAAGAGCAAGATCACTTGAAGAAGACAAGTCTCGGACCCCTTAGGCAAGGGCAACGGCTCGACACATCCGAGACAAAACCATGCTCAAGCAAAGAGCACAAGCCAACAATCCAAAGCTCGAAAACCACAAAGAGCTCCCCCTGCACACATGCAAGCTCCCCCTGAACCAATGCAACTCCCCCTGGACGAATGCATGCAAACCAGCTCGCAAAATAGAGCAGCTGCTTCAGGTTTGCTCTGACCGGTCAGACCGGTAAACCACACCGGTCAGACCGTTGTGCTAGATCGCCCAGCACCTGAACCTTACACCGGTCAGACCGGTGTGCCTCACCGGTTAGGCCGATGACAACCTGGGAACTGCCCGAGCTCAAAACTAGCTCGAAACCACTTGGAAACTTTCTAAATGCATGCAGCAAGCCAAAACATGCTCAAACTTCTCCCCCTTGTTGACAATGCATGAATCAAGCCAAAAATGCAAAAAATGCAACCTAGAGCTTCTCAAATAGACAAAATTCAACAAAGAATGCTACACATGTCCAAATGAGCAAGTTAGATACTCTATAGCTTCGTAATGACATCAACTTCATGATCACCAAGTTTCACAACCATTGGGCGAAGCTAAGATAGAATTGAGTAATTTTGCGAAAAATCACCCTCTCATGAGCAAAGTCCTAAACATGAGCAAAATATGTCAAAATGGCAAAGCCACACAAACTTCATGCTAGGACAACCATTCTAAGCATAAGACCATCATAAACACCCACAAGCACCTCATGTCATGTCAAAGCCACCGAGCCATGTGCCTACTTCTATATATGAGACTTCTCATTGGTAGGCATCATGCAACGGTTTAGCACCCAAAGCAAATTAAAATTAGCACATATGACATAGGAGCACATTTTTCAAGCAATTTACATTTCATTTTCAGATTTGAAATTGGTACATGAAATGTCTTTGCGACAAAAAGGAACTTATGCCCCTCCACAAGATCAAGCATGGGGGCTAAACATTCATGATGGCAAATGAGCCTTTGGCCCCATATGATCAAAATAAGCTATCCAACCACAAATTAAGCATAGCCAAGCCACTAAAACATGTCAAGATCATATAAAGGCATTTACTCACAAGAGAGCATACAAGTGACATTTTTCAAAAACATAGCCATCAACCATGGATATAAATCAAGATCATCAAGAGCTAAGCCAAACTAACCATAGCTTACCACACTAGCTCACAAAGACATACATATCATTCCATGGTGAACAATGTATATAGGAGAAGCCTTTCCTAAACAATGCATATGATACAAAATGCATGCAACCTAAGATACAAAGATGCCTATACATCATGTTACATATGCCATGCCAAATGCAAGAAATGCACAAAGGAAAGCTATACATATGCTACAAAGGAGCTCCCACACGCCAACTCAAGAAATCAAACAAACACCAAGCTCCCCCCGCAAACGAGTGAAAGTTGCTTGATCTAGGGGTTTGGTGAAAATATCGGCTAGTTGGTCATGTGTGGGTACATGGATCAAAGCTATCTTCCCTTTCTCTACGTTGTCTCTTAAGAAATGATACCTCACTTCTATGTGCTTGGTTTTGGAATGAAGCACTGGGTTCTTTGCAACGCTTATGGCACTGGTGCTATCACATTGAAGTGGGACATGGGTATACTCCTCACCAAAGTCACTCATGGTGTATGTGATCCAAAGGAGCTGAGAGCAACAACTAGCTGCAGCCACATACTCTGCCTCGGTAGTGGATTGAGCAACACTCGACTGTTTGCGGGAAGACCAAGACACCAAAGAAGAACCCAAGAACTGGCAAGTCCCAGAAGTGGACTTCCTATCCAACCGACACCCGGCAAAATCCGTGTCTGAAAATCCATGAAGCGCCAAAGAAGAAGACGCGGAGTACCAAAGGCCGAAGTCGGGAGTGTGTCGCAAATACCTGAAAATGCGCTTGACCGCTTGCCGGTGCGAAGTCCTCGGAGACGCTTGAAAACGAGCGCATAGACATACCGAGAATTGGATGTCCGGCCTCGTCGCTGTCAAGTAGAGGAGTGACCCGATCATGCTCCGGTACTCCTTCTGGTCCACGTGTTCACCTTCCTCGTCCGCATCAAGAGCTGTAGTCGTACTCATAGGCGTCGCCATAGCCTTGGAGTCCTCCATCTTGAACTTCCTCACAATGTCCTTGGTGTACTTAGCTTGGTGCACAAATGTTCCTTCCTTTGATTGCTTGATTTGTAGCCCGAGGAAGAACTGCAACTCGCCCATCATGCTCATCTCAAATTCCCTGCTCATGTCTTCTGCAAACCTTGCAACAAGAGAGTTAGACGAGCCACCAAAGACAATATCATCCACGTATACCTGCACAATCAGGATATCTCTGCCCTGCCTGAGGAGAAACAAGGTCTGGTCGACCTTCCCCATCTCAAACCCTCTCTCAAACAGGAACCCCCTCAGCCTACCATACCAAGCTCTAGGCGCCTGCTTCAACCCATACAGCGCCTTCCTCAACTTGTACACCCGGTGGGGGTACTTCTCACTCTCAAACCCCGGTGGTTGCCTTACAAACACATCTTCCTCCAACACACCGTTCAGGAAAGCACTCTTCACATCCATCTGGTACAACTTGAACCCTTTAGCCACAGAAAAGGCTAGAAGGATCCTGATCGCCTCCAAACGAGCTACAGGAGCGAAAGTCTCCTCGTAGTCGATCCCCTCTTTCTGACTGTACCCCTGAGCAACAAGTCTCGACTTGTTCCTCACCACTTCTCCTTTCTCTCCCTCTTTATTTTTCCACACCCATTTTATCCCAATCGGCTTACACCCTGGGGGAGGGTCAACCAACACCCAAACTTGGTTCCTCTCAAAATTCTCCAACTCCTCATGCATCGAGTTAACCCAATTATTATCAGATAACGCGTGTCCAATGTCTTTGGGCTCAAAGGTGGCAACAAAAGCAGCATGAGCGAAATGAGAATTGTTCCGAACCCTCGACCGTGTAGTACGTTCATTCATGTCGCCGATGATTCTCGAAGCTGGGTGATCCACTTGCACTCACCGGGGAGGTTCTCGCCTTGATGCTACCTCCCCCTCAACAGCAGCTTCGCCTTGATCTGGGTTTGTCGTTGTAGGTGTGGGAGAGGGTCCGTTCTCGATCGTCGTCGAAGTAGTAGGTACATGTTCAGCTGCGGGCACCACACCGCCATCTTCATCATCTCCATGTTCATGCTCCTCCTCCTGAAAGATCTCCTCGCCAAGTTCGTTGTCACCTGCACACTCAAAAACAAGCTGACTACGTGGCTGTGTCTCGTCGAAGGTTACCTCGCAAGTCTCCACGATTTGGTTAGTTTCAAGATTGAGCACACGAAATGCTCTAGAATGAGATGCATAACCAAAGAAAATGCCATCGACAGACCTAGCCTCGAACTTGTCCAACTTCTTCCCTTTCTTCAGAATGAAGCATTTACAACCAAAGACATGGAAGTGACTCACCTTGGGTGTGCGACCGTGCGTCAACTCGTAACAGGTTTGCTTCTTATGAACCCTGAGGTAGATCCTGTTCGACACATAGCACGCGGTATTGACCGCCTCAGCCCAGAACCTTCTCGGAGTCCTATGCTCGTCGAGCATCGTCCGAGCCATCTCGCGCAAGGTCCTGTTTTTCCTTTCCACAACGCCATTCTGGGGAGGTGTATACGGACTCGAAAACTGGTGTTCAAGACCCAAGTCATGGCAAAAGGTTTCGAAGCGAGAGTTTTTGAATTCCGACCCATTGTCACTGCGGATCGCTCGTATGGCATCTCCGTGCCTCTCGTTTCTTAACCTCAAGACAAGATCTCGAACAAAACCAAACGTCTCCCCTTTCTCCTCAAGAAAGAACACCCACGCATACCGAGAGTAGTCGTCCACCACAACAAGGACATACCACTTCCCACCTGCAGATCGCACACGAGCTGGGCCAATAAGGTCCATATGGAGCAGCTCGCATGGACGCTCAGTCATTACATCGGTGATAGGCGGGTGAGAAGAGGCTACCATCTTGGCATGCCTACACGGCGCACAAACCAACTCTTTCTCAAACCTCAACCGTGGCAATCCTCGGACCAAATTGAGTTACTCAAGCGTGACAAAAGGTCAAAGCTCAAGCGACCCAACTTCCTATGCCACTTCCACAACTCACTCAAAGAACCAGCCAAAAAGCAACGCTCCACACCAGAAGACTGAGAAAAATCAGCTCGGAATACTTGACCCTCGGGAACGACCATGCAAACAAGGTCCCCTCGAGAATCTAAAATCCGAGAACCACCAGGCCGAAACAACACCTCAAAACCCTCATCCAACAACTGGGACACAGAAAGCAAATTGAACCCCAACGATTGAATAAGAGCAACACGCCTGAGAGTGACCTTGTCACTTACCTTGATCTCACCTTCTGATAGTACACGTCCTCGCCATTGTCCCCAAAGGTGATGTATGTCCTGGACACCATCGGGATGAGACTTGAGAACCACCCCTTGTCTCCGGTCATATGCCTCGAACAACCGGAGTCAATCAACCAAACATTCCTCAAGTCTCCCAGCTGAAATTCAAAAACGAGCACATGAGTGAACAAACGACTCAGCACTGGGGTTAGTACCAAAAGAGTAAAACCAGTGCCGAGCCATTTGCTCCAAAGTGGGGTTAGCACAAACCAAATCATCACGCCTATCAAAGCTACCACCACGAACACCACCACGGTAACCACTACGAGGGAACCAACCCTCTCTAGCTTGAGGAGGACGAAAGCCACGAAAGGAAAACCGTGGATCGTTCCTCCTCTCCATCTCAAAGCTACGACTCCTCCCACCCCCGTATTGAGCATGAGGTGGAGAACGCCTAGCAAACTGACCACCTGCAAACTTTCCAGACCAACCACCAGAACCACGACCACCAGAACCAAACCGAGCATCCTCACGAGCACGAAACCCGACTCGCTGTCTGCCCAGACCTGCACCGGTCTGACCAGTGTAGTGCACCGGTCTGACCGGTGTAGCTCGGCCAGCAGCACCACCTGCTGCCTTCCGGTCTCCCCAAGCCGGAACCGTCCTCACAATCGCCTTGGCCCTGGGCATCTGCATACGAGGCTCAAGTACACCATTAGAGGGGTGGTACCTGTCCTTGTTAGCCCACTCTCTAGCCATTCTCTCCTCACGCTTCCTCTTGAAGCAAAACTCATCCTTGTGACCATCTCTCCCACAATACCCACAATGGAACTTTATGGGCTGTGGCTTAGGCTTAGGCTTGGGTTGGGGCTGCCCACTCGGTTTCTCACCCTTCTTCTCTCCTTCCTCACCTCCCTTTGGGCTCACAAACTTCACCGATTTCTGGAAATCATTTGTTGGGTGAGGGAATATGGGTGGATCTGGAGTAGTGTCAAGTTTGTTTCTGAGATGGTTAGGCTTGGGCTCAAACTTGTTTTTGTATCTGTTTGGTGGTGGGATAGGAATCTCTCCAACTCTCTCAACTCCCTCACCACTGTTCTCTCCAAGCTTGTCAGCCCCAAGTGCCTGACCATCATAGCGTTTGAAAGCCGCTATCATGATACCAAGCTGAGGCTCCTGACCCGACAACCAGCTCATACATTTCCTCAGCTCATCATTCTCATCCTGCATGCGATCAACATAATGTGCAAGCTCCAAATTCTTAACCGCATGCAATTCACAAGTAGAGCAAGAAGTGGAAATAGGCTCTTTCAACTTAGCCTCAAGCGAAACAGTGTAAGCATGCATCTCATCAATCTTTCCATGCAAAACAGGGCAAGAAGTGCAAGCACCTAGCAAAGCAGGTCTAGACTCAAGCTCAGCCACCTCAACCCTAAGCATATCTAGTTCATCACAAGTAGAAGCATGCTTATCCTTAAGAGCAGTAAGATCAGCTAGGTACACAGAGCAATCACAGCAATCAATCTCATCAGAAACCACAGGAGAAGCCTTAAGCGAATCAATCTCAAGCTTAGCATCTAGGTTCTGGGTTTCTAGCTCAGCCACACGGTTCCTAGCATCTTCTAGTGAGGCCCTAAGCTCTTTCCTCATCTTCTTGGCCTCTCTAAGCATGTGATCGCGATTATCAAACAAGTCAACCAACTCATCATTCTCCTTGCGCAAAGAGGAGAGCTCATCACATACCTCAGCCTCGGAGTCGGAGTCCGAGTCACTCTGGTGACTCTTCTTGCTGCCGGAGCTATGAGCCATGCCGCAGAAGCGATCTCCCGCGAAGCAGCTCAACTCGCTCAAGTTCCTGGATGACTTCTTGTTCTTGCGCCGATCACCTTCATCTTCACTGCTACTCGAGCTCGAGGAAGAGTAGGCGGAGCTGGAGTCGATGTCGCTCGCTCCGACCATTGCTCGGGCCTTCCTGCCGCGGCCGTCCTTCTTCCTCGATCGTCGCTCGTCCTTATGCTTGTTCTTGTGCTTGTGATCGCGCCTCGATCGGTACTTGCCGTCCTTGCTCGACCGGTGCCTGTAGCCGTCCTTGTAGCCGTCCTTGTTCTCCGTCTTCTCCGGGCAGTCGGCGACGAAGTGTCCTGGCTTGCCGCACTGAAAGCACGTCCGTGCTGTCCTCCTCGTGTTCACCCGGTTCTCGTGCAGCCTCTCGAACCGCCTGGTCAGCAACGCCAGCTCGTCCTCTCCAAGCACATCGAACTCCTCGTCTGGCAAAGACATCAAAGAAGACAGAGAGTACATCCTGGAGGATGCGTTAGCGTTAGACTTAGCTCCTTTGCCACCAATGAGAGCGAGACTATGAGAATCAGTCGGGCTCTCGATCTTGGCCGTCATACCACGGTCCAACTCAGCCGACTTGAGCTTCGAGAACAGCTCGTTCACCGTTAAGGTGTCATACTTCTCGGACTCAACAATAGCCTCAAACTTCCCGTCCCATACGGTACGATCCAACGAGTGCAAGAGCTTCACGGCTCTATCATGATCATCGTATGGGAGCACGGCCATATTGGCTCTCATGTTGTTCACAACGACCGTAAACCGCTGGAAATGGGCATCAACGGACTCGCCGGGGAGATGAGTGAAGTTCTCGTACTCTCTCCGGTAAGTCGCGTACATCCGAGCCTGAACCTGAGCATTCCCAGCATGAGCATCCTTCAACTGCTCCCAAATCCTACAAGCTAAGTCCTCTGTCTGAACCCGATCAAATTCGGACTGACACAGAGCACGAAACAAGTAGTCGACAACCTTGTTGTTGGCTTCGAACATATCCCTTGATCCTGGAGCAAGGAAGTTCATCGGATGAACATAAGGTGTGTTCACCGTGACGTCCCAAAGGATCTGACCCTTGCCGCGGAGGAACACTGCCATCTGCCTCTGCCACATCTGGTAGTTCTTCCCATCGAAGTGCGGAGGACCCGAACCCCGTTCCTGGTACGCCATCTTTGGATCTTAGACTGGTAAGAGTCAATGAAGACCCAAACCGGCTCTGATACCAATTGAAGGACCGATTAGGCGAACCAGAGAGGGGGGGAGTGAATGGGAGTCGATAAAAATTCTTCTTGAAGGAGATGAGGACTCCAACAAGACGAACACAGCTTCCAAACCACGTCTCCGACTCAACTACCCAAGTTGGCCAAGACCACGCAGCCACTGGAGTGCTATTGGTCCTAGGAACCAACAACCACCTTCACGGACTCGAGAATGCAGCGGAACACCAACTCGAGCACCACTGACCTACACCGGTCAGGCCGGTGAGCAGCACCGGTCAAACCGGTCCCTACTGGTAAAACCTGGGAACTTCCACAAAAGGCCCCTACACTGGTCAGGCTGGTGTAGCTCGCCGGTCAGACCGGTCCAAGCCAAGAAACCCCAAATCCACCAAACAGGCCTACCGAGCTCCAAACTGACCCAAACTCGAAACAACAGCAACACGGGACTACAACGAACTCACCAAAACGTTCACCCGAGGCAAAACCCACAAAGCCTCTGCACCGGTCGGACCGGTGAGCAGCACCGGTCAGACCGGTCAGGCTGGGCCGCTCGGGGATGAACAGCACCCGCGGGTCAACTCCCCCAAATCCAACTCCCGATCTCCCGAATCGCTCCACGGATTTGTGCAAGACTTTGGGGATAGTAGGAACACCTCATGGGCACTCCATAGCCAAGATTTGGTCCACCAAAACTTGCTAAATCAAGAGGAATCGAAGAAATCCCACCAAGAACACCTCTAACCCTAGAGCCACGAAAACCCCAAAATCGAGCCCCTTTACTCACAGATTTGGGAGGGGAATCAAAGGGAAAAGAACCATGAAGGGTTCATGCATACACCCCCCACCAAATCCTAAAGAGAAAGGCCTCGAAATCGCTCTAAGAAAATCGCCAAGAAAGGGCTCCGAAAATCACCAAAAAGGAGAAACGGGAAAGACACATCCAAGCCTTGCGGAACCACGCTGAATCATCTATACATACCAAAGAGGTTCATACAAGGTCTAGCTTGCCGCCCGATCATCCTTCCCTCTCACAAGATCTCACCATGAAGCTCTCAAGCTAGTCCTACGAAAATCCTAAGAAAAATAGGAAGGAAAATAGGAAAACCAAATGAGCTAGGGTTTCAAGAGATGGCTGCCATCCTCTCACCCCTTGGGTTATATGGAGGCAACCGAAAGATGAAAATACCCTTAGTAGCTAACTAGGGATACATGCCCCTCAAGGGCGAATTCGGAAATCTTTGTCTTCACTCCATCAGACGGATGCCCAGCGTCCGCAAACTTGCTTAGCCTCGACGCAAGCCTTGCGATCCCGACGCGTGTCCTCCGCTTCGAAGATTTCGAACTGCGTTGTCGCACACCGGTCAGACCGGTGCTCCTCACCGGTCATACCGGTACCCACCGGGTAGACCGGTCTGGAGCTGCTGCACCTCCGTCTTCGGTTCTTCGGTCTTGGCTTTGTGGATCAACCAAGGAACCCAGTGGTTTTCTGGTGAACCACCGGAAATCCCGCGAACTCGGTGTAGCCTCCGCCAGTCACCACTCATGACTCGGCTCCCACGTAGTCTCGGCTCGACCTTGGTTTTGAGGCTCAACCAAGAAACCGTCCATGACTTCATCTTGCCGTTCTTGCCACCATGCGGCCCGCACTTGACCCCGCTGGCCACCGGGTCCCTCGAACCAAGCCTACTTGTCTTCTCCACACCTGGAGGCTTCACCGGCAACGACCTTTCACGCTTGTTCTTCACCTGCACCTGCACCAGTCAAGCCGCAACCTGCAATTGCAATACTTAGCCAAGAATCAGTCCACACCACGTTGTCAATCACTCATCACACCAGGAAGCGACCATCCACCGGTCCTCGAACCACACCTGGCTCTTAGGCTCGCCACATCGTCACCGACCTCCAGGTCGGTATCTTTGTCAGCCCCAACAAACGAGTTTGATTGATAATTCTCCAGCAGTGTAGCTGCCGGAGGCCAGTAGTCCTCCGACCTTAACTTCTGGCGTGGCTCTTCGCCGGGTGGCAAAGGTGCAGGGCACCAAAATTGCATCTCCCGAGCCTATAAACACAAGTAACAAGATATAAGAGGTTTTCCTCAAGTCACACGAAGCAAAGAAATAGGTCGCTACGACCTCGTTGTCCCAGAACTTACAGGATCAGCAGGTCGGGAGAGAGAATAAGCCTTCGGGCACTTCTTGTTCCGGATACGCCCGGAGTACATCTGTGTCACCCTAGCCATCATCTCCTCTTGGGAGACCTTGCGGTTAACTTCACGAGTAGGGTTCGTCTGACCCCAATACTCATACGCCAGATGAACCCGATCCTTGATCGGCTGAATCATACGACGACAAAAAGACATTGCTACTACACCTCCCGTCAGGCCTTTCTTCTTGAGGTCGCCCACCAAGGTCAGCAGCTCCTTGATGTCATCCATCTCACAGGAGGTGAGTTGCAGGTCCCACTCGTTTATCTTCACGGGCTTGTGTCCGGTGCGCTTCTGGAGCGCCGGCTTCTGGTCGGCGATATAGAACCACTCCGACCTCCACCCTGCGGTATTGTCCGGTAGATCCATATCCAACCATGCTGCCTTGAGACCTGATCTCAGACAAAACATCACTGCTCCTACCACACCGGTACGCTTGCCGGTGAACTTGACGTTGAAGAAATACCGCCACAACACAAAGTGTGGTGGGATTTCGAGGAACGCCTCACACATGTGAATGAACGACGAAACCACAGTAATAGAATTGGGGACAAGCTGTACCAACTCCAGTTTGTAGTAGTACAGAAGACCCCAGAAGAAGTCGCCGGCGGGCACGCTGAACCCGCGCTCGAAGAAGGAAGCAAAGAGGACCTGTTCCTTGTCGTCCTCCGTCGGGAACCTTTGGCCGGTGGGCGCCTTCCACTCCAACTCCGCCTTGGGCCTCAGGAGCCCACGATCTACCAGACCCTGGATCTTCTCCTCGGTCATTGTCGAAGAATCCCACACCGTCTCCGGGGATGGGATCGTGGGAGCCGCGGCCGCCATTTCTTGCGCTCGGATGGATTTGGATCTAAAGTTCACTAGGGTTTTGATGCGCATGCGAAGTCAGGCGGTGCGTGGATGGTGGAGCCGGTGCGCGGTCTGCTACAGACGGCGGCGGACTGAGGACTCTAGGGTGGAGGCTGGCTGCGGAGTGCGCGGCGGCTAGGGCGTGGAGATTCCGGTGGAGATGGCGAGAGGAGGAAGACGATGGAAAGGGATGGTCAACACCGGTCCCCGCCGCTATATTTATAAGGGCCCCACTAGGAGCGTCCGTTGCGGCTCCTTTCACAGCAAGGAGCTCGCCCTAACGGCTATGCGCCGCTAATTTTGCGAGACGATCTCGCTGGATTTTACGCCAACGGCTATATGCCCTACGAAGAGTCTCACGACCTATGCCCTGAGTTTAGGTCGTGAGTACAAGTAAAATGTCAGGTCGTCCTGACGGAACATTCGATCTCCATGAGGTCGATAAGCCCCCAAATTCCATCACTATAGGTCATTGATGAATAATTTCTTCAAAACGACCATTACATGACAGAAGAGAGCGAACATTACACGGGAACTTTGAAGGTACACAAGTCGCCTGTGACCTTATTGGATCCAGAACCCGTCACCAAAATACAAACGTACTCGAAGACCTGATCTACCTAGAGCAATCCTTGAGGTGTACTCTGCTATAGCCGAGCACGTCGCAAGAATTCTTCTAGCCTCAGGACCTCAATGGTGGCCTTGCGGTGAACAACTGCACGACGCTGCACATAGCAGGGCATGCTCTGTGTTGGACTATGGAATGCAGACACGAGCTTGCTCTTCGGCGCAGACCACAAGCCTTAGACGAGCATCACATGCTCCCCAAAGACTTACAGCTTCACCTCGTGCCTCTACAGCATCACCTCCAAACTCTCCTTGATTCCTTGCTGAGGCAAGGTACAAAGAGTGGGTGTGCTGCCTACATTTTGCAAGAGTTCTTCTAGCTTCAAGCCTCTACAAACACAACATCCTACAATCTGGTGGACGGACACATGCCCATGGCATGACTTCAATACTACCCTGCGGCTTCATAGCTCAACAATGCTCGGTGCTTGCCTCCTTCAGCCTTATGGTGCTATTTATAGCCAGAACCGGGCCTCGAGCAGCCGGTGAAGTAGTGACACTGTCACCACGCGGTCCAGAGGGCTTGCAGACATGTGCATGATTAAAGGTGATAACTTTACCCTGCCTCGCGACGTCTTTGTCGCTAGTGCATCAATGATGCCTGAGCCCGCCGCAGCGTCATATGGCTATAGTACACCCCTTGATTCGTGGGCAGTTTGTCGTTTTCTGGGTGGCAAGAGAATCTCCGACCACTGTTGACCCGTGACCCTGCAGTCTACAGAGAGATAAGCCTGACTCTGCGTCAGAGGGCCCTGCGCCTCATTATACCTACGGACGACGACGACGATCAACGCACCCCCTTTTACAGCTCTGTGTCTTCATTGCACCCGCTAGGCTCTGCGTCCTGGTGCACCCGCTATGGCTCTGCACGTAAACGGACCTATTCCGATCAGCCTATATTTCTGTTTCCTAAGCAGAATGGGCGTAGGTTCGATTGAAGACCTTCCGGGGTAGGCGTGCCTCGTTGCTCTGCCAGATCCGTCTGGGCGCCTGGAGATCAGAAGCTTCATGTCTACGATTTTGTCAGGCCCCTGTGGTCAGTGTGCCTAAAACTAAGGTCATCAATACCTTAGTGCCATGGCTCTGCTGGATGGCTAGCAGCTATGTTAGTCGTCTGGGTACCAAAATGGCCTCCATGAGGTCGGCGTGCCTCAATACCTAGGTCTTGCAATACCTCGGTATGTCTACGGCCCTGCCAACCTAGTTGGGCATCCTGGATGCGTGACCTTCTTGAGGTCGGTGTGCTCTTATAGCCCTGCCAGCCTACTCTGGACACCCAGGATTTTACGTCGGGAATGAAGGCCTCCCTATGGGGTGCACGCCTAATGGCCCTGCCAAGTATCTCTGGGTGCTTGGGCGCTTTTGATTTGAGACCTTCTTAAGGTCGGCATGCCTCGAGTGGCCCTGTCAGACTCTTTGCAGCTATGCAAGATATCTGGGTGTCTCTACACTCCATACGTTGAAGATCTACATATTTTCTACAACTTCATCGGCAACGGCTCCGGACATCACGACTTCAAGCTACGACATCATCAACGACCTCTTCATGCGCCTTTCAAGATCCTACTAGGTATCCTCGGATACTGGACATTGTTCATTTGAGGCCTCTTTGAGGTCAGCACGCCTACAAGGCCTCCTTGAGGTCGGCCCTGCCAGACTCCTTGCAGCCATGCTAGGAGATCTGGGTGTCTCTACACTTCGTTTGATCAAGACCATGACCTAGTTTTCTTCTCTTTTTTGAGCATCAAACCAGCCATGTTGTCTGCTTCAATGCTCGGGGACTACTCTACGAGAGCGTCTTCGACGCCCTCTTGATTTCTTCGTCGTACCGACCTGTTGGGAAACCTGTTTCTCATCATGTCGTTACTTGACCTACCTTTTCTTATCTTCTCTTTCTTTTTTGGATCATCATACCAGCCATCCTGCCCGCCACGATGCTCAGATACTACTCTATGAGTGCATCCTTGATGCCCTTTGAATTTTTTCGTCGTCGTTTCGATCTATTGGAAGCCTGCTTCCTATAGGTCATCACTCGACCTCTCTTCGCTCGGCAAGACTTGAAACATGTCGGCTGCTAAGTCGATTTGTTCTTTTCTTTTGGACCGACGTGCATGCTATTCGACCTGTCAATAGCTCTACGACTTTGTCATGACCTTTCTAAGGTCGCTGCGCCTACACCTTGCTCGGGGGCTTGTGAGACATGGGTACCCCTGGGTCCCCACTGACCAGGCTCACGGCCGTCCCCGACAAGTGGGTCCGGCTTACCAGAAGACCCACCGACCTGACAGTGGGCCCAACCGACCTAGTTGGCGGCCCACACGACCTCTTGAAGACCTTCCAGAAGATTCCGTACGACCTTATCCAGAACGACTAAAAGACTTGGAGTACAAGACAAGACATCAGTGGATTCCGACCAAGCAGATCGACGGATATGGCAAGTGTTGTAAACAACTAGACTTAGGTCTATAGGAGCAGGCTTCCAATAGATTGAAACAACGATGAAAAAATACAGAGGGCATCAAGGATGCACTCATAGAGTAGTATCCGAGCATCGTGGCGGGCAGGATGGCCGGTATGATGATCCAAAAAAGAAAGAGAAGAGAAGAAAAGGTAGGTCAAGTAACGACGTGATGAGAAACAGGTTTCCCAACAGGTCGGTACGACGAAGAAATCAAGAGGGCGTTGAAGACGCTCTCGTAGAGTAGTCCCCGAGCATTGAAGCAGACAACATGGTTGGTTTGATGCTCAAAAAAGAGAAGAAAACTAGGTCATGGTCTTGATCAAACGAAGTGTAGAGATACCCAGATCTCCTAGCATGGCTGCAAGGAGTCTGGCAGGGCTGACCTCAAGGAGGCCTTGTAGGCGTGCCGACCTCAAAGAGGCCTCAAATGAACAATGTCCAGTATCCGAGGATACCTAGTAGGATCTTGAAAGGCGCATGAAGAGGTCGTTGATGATGTCGTAGCTTGAAGTCGTGATGTCCGGAGCCGTATGTCCCCCCTGTGGATATGCCGTCGTATGTTTGCACCTCTTGACGAGATCTTTAGCGTTAGACATGGTCGTGGGCCAGTAGAAGACGGATCGGTACGCCTTGCCGACCAGATTGGCGGATGTCACGTGGCAGCCACACTCACCGCCGTGAATCTCGCCCAGGAGCTGGAGACCTTCTAACCGCAAGATGCACTTCATCAAGACGCCAGTAGAGGCGGCTTTCCTGTATAGGTCGTTACCAATCACGACGTAGTTGGCACTTCGTCGTGTGATATGCTCTCGTTCAGCCTTGTCTTCTGGGACTCGTTGGTCGAGTAGGAAGGCTAGGAAAGGCTCACGCCAATCGTCCTCTTTATCTATCATTAGCACATCACGGGGAGGTGCTGGAGTTGGGTCGGGCTGTGCTTGGTCTGGGTTGTCCGGGTCCAACAGCTTGATTGACGGCTTGCGTAGGTCTTGGACGAACACACCCGCCGGGACTAGAGCTCGCCGGGAGCCTAGTTTAGATAGTACGTCAGCGACCACATTGTTGTTGCGTGGCACGTGCTGAAACTCGATTCCCTCGAAGTGGCCTTCGAGCTTGCGGATCTCAGCACAGTAAGCATCCGTTGTGTCTTTGACACAATCCCACTCTTTGTTGACTTGATCGATAACGACCTTGGAGTCGCCGTACGCTAGTAGTCGCTTGATGCCAAGGGACACTGCTATACCGAGCCCGTGAATTAGAGCTTCGTATTCTGCTCTATTGTTGGAGGCCTTGTAGTGTATCTGCAGGACGTACTTGAGCTGCTCCCCCTGAGGAGAGATGAATAACACTCCTGCTCCTGCGCCTTCGAGGTTGAGGGCACCGTCGAAGTACATTATCCAGTGTTCAGGCCGCTCCTTGGGAAGGGGCATCTGGATCTCTGTCCACTCTGATACAAAATCAGCCAGGATCTGAGACTTGATTGCCTACCTGGGGTAGAACTCGATGTCGAACTCTCCAAGCTCTACCGACCACTTGACAATGCAGCCGTTAGCGTCGCGGTCGCGGATGATCTCCCCCAGCAGAAATGACGATGGCACCGTGATCTTGTGAGCTTGGAAGTAGTGGCACAGCTTTCTCGACGTGATCAGGAGTGCGTAGAGCAACTTCTGAGGCTGTGAATAACATGTCTTAGCATCGGCGAGGACCTCGCTTACGTAATACACAGTTCGTTGAACAGGGTAGGCCTGCCCTTCTT
Organism: Cenchrus fungigraminus; assembly: GCA_036936925.1. Taxonomy (NCBI): domain Eukaryota; kingdom Viridiplantae; phylum Streptophyta; class Magnoliopsida; order Poales; family Poaceae; genus Cenchrus; species Cenchrus fungigraminus. Next base: position 69,712,153 of record CM072768.1, on the reverse strand, counting down.
CTTCCCGTTCTGCGACGAGGACCGTGCTGACCACATGAGTGGTGGCAGAGATGTAGAGTAGGAGGGTTTCTCCTGGTATAGGTGGCGCCATGACTGGAGGCGTGGTCAAGGACTCTTTGAGAGCCTCGAAAGCCTTCTGTGCTTCTTCATCTCATACGAATTTATCTGCCTTCTTCAATAGCTTGAAGAAAGGCAGACCTTTCTCGCCGAGCTTGCTGATGAAACGACCTAGAGCCGCCATCATACATGTGAGCTTCATGACGTCTTTCTTGCAAGATGGCTTGGCCATGTTGCGTATTGCGTCGACCTTCACGGGGTTTGCTTCGATGCCCCGGTGCCCGACCATGAAGCCTAGGAGCAATCCGGAGGGGACACCGAAGACGCACTTGGTCGGATTGAGCTTCCACTGATACTCGCGTAGATTGGAAAAGGTCTCAGCGAGGTCGGCGATGAGCTGATCTTCCTCGGTGGTCTTGACGACCACATCGTCGACGTAAGCTTCTACGTTCTTCCCGATCTGCGACTTCAAGCACTTCTGTATCGCCTTCTGGTATGTTGCTCTAGCGTTTTTGAGGCCAAAGGTCATGACTTTGTAGCAGTAGATGCCATTGGGTGTTATGAACGCCGTTTTGTCTTCATCGTTAGGGTTCAAGGCTATCTGGTGATAACCTGAGTAGCAGTCGAGGAAGCACAGTAGAACGCTACCAGCCGTGGAGTCCACGACCTTGTCGATGCGAGGAAGAGGGAAGGGATCTTTCGGGCAGTGCTTGTTGAGGTCAGTGTAGTCGATACACATCCTTAATCCTCCAGTCTTCTTGGGAACAAGGACCGGGTTTGCGAGCCAAACTGGGTGTTTACATTCACGGATAAATCCTGCAGCTAAGAGCTTGCAGACTTCTACTTCTATGGCTTGCTTTCTATCTTTTGCAAATCGCTGGAGCTTTTGCTTGATAGGTCGAGCGGTCTTGCTGACTTCAAGGGCGTGCTCAGCCAGCTCCCTAGGGACACCGGGCATGTCGGACGGACTCCATGCGAAGATGTCGGCGTTGTCCCTGAGGAAACTGGTGAGCGCGAGTTCCTATTTGGGATCGAGGTTGGCCCCGATGGTGACTTCCTTGGACGCGTCGGGCAGGCCGAGGCAAACTTTCTTCACAGCAGGACTGGGGTCCAAGGCAGTGGCCGTGCGCTTCTGTTCTGGCACTTCCAGAGTAGTTTGGTCGATCTTGGCGGCCTGAGCGACCATGACCGTAGCAGCAGCTTTACACGCAGAGACCTTGGAGAGGTCGATAGTGTCGCTCTCGCAGTTGTAGGAGACCATGATGTCACCGAGGATGGAGAGGATCCCGTTTGGCACTGGCTTCTTCATGATGAGGTAGATGTGGTGTGGTATGGCCATGAATTTGGCCAACATAGGTCGACCAAGGATGGCATGGTAGGAGGAGCGGAAGTCCGCGACCTCGAACGTCAGGTATTCCGTGCGGAAGTTTTCCTGTTTGCCGAAGGTGACCGACAGGCATGCACGACCTATGGGGTATGCAGCCTTGCCGGGTACGACCCCGTAGAAGGGTTCGTCGCAAGCGGTCATCTTGGAGAAGTCGAAGTCCATCTTTCTCAGTGTTTCTGTGAAGATGATGTTCAAGCTACTGCCCCCATCGATAAGGGCCTTAGGTAGGAACGCACCATCCACAATGGGGTTGACGACCAGCGGGTAGGTCCCGGGATCAGGTATGTGGACCCAATGGTCTTTCCTTGAGAAAGTGATGGGGTACTCCGACCAACGTAGAGGTTGTGGAGTTTCTGTGTTGACTTGGCCGATCTCCCTTGCGTTTGATCGTATCTGTCTGTTGCTTTTGGCTGCCTGACGACCACCAACGATGAAGTTGATCTCCCGGTTAGCAGTCTGAAACGCACCATTGGGGTTGCCCCCTTTTGGCTGTGGTGGTGGAGAAGGCTCCTTGCAGTGGTTGTAGTTGCGGTTGTGGTCGTCTTGTCGACGACGATCGTCACGCCGGTCATCGCGGCGCTCATCACGCCGGTCGTTACGGTTGCCTTCGTGGTGGTCGTCGCGGTGGTAGTCGTCGCGTCGATCATCGCGGCGGTCATCGTGGCGATCATCGTGACAATAGTCGCGGTGGTAATCACGGCGGTCCCTGTCGTCGTTGCGACGGTAGGGTCGGCGGTCACGGTAATCACGTCGATCAGGTCGACGGTTACGATTGTCGTAGCGGCGGCTGCTGTTCTGATCGTCGTTGCTGCCGCTCTTGGAATTCTTGGGCTCCGGAGGTACCCCTAGGGCACGCTTTAGCTGTTCACACTCCCTTATGGTGTGCTTGGCGTCGCGGTGGAACTGGCACTAGTCGTCCATGACCATGTTGAAGTCACCTTCAAGGAAGGTGGAAGGTCTGGGTGGATCGGTCGCATAGACCTCGCCGGATCGCTTGCGTGACCTGCTGCCACCGTCGTCGTGATCTTCTCCCTTGAAGTCGTGCATCACCGCATCTTGAGTGTCGACGAGCTTGTCGACGTAGGCCATGAGGTCGGCGATGGTGTGGGCGTCAGCTTCGTGGATCTTCTCGAAGAGCTTGATGTTGGTAACCCCCTTCTTGTAGTAGGCTATGACGTCTTCATCCTTGACACCTGCGAGGGTGTTGCGATTCTCAAAGTAGCAGTTAGTGTACTCTCGGAGAGTTTCGTCACACCTCATCCGCACTCTAGCGAGGTGATGTGTGTTGCCAGGATGGTTGTAGGTCGCTTGATAGTTGGTCGTGAAGAGCCGTGACAAGGTCGCCCACGAGGTGATGCTCTCCGCAGGGAGATTGTCGAGCCACAGGAGTGGTGCTTTGCCCATCACGAGGGGAAAATATCCCGCAATGTGATCCTCATTGCCTCCAGAGGCGCGTGCCGCGATGCTGTACATCTTGAGCCAAATACTTGGGTCGGAGCGACCGTCATATTTCTCAATGGCGGGCTTGAAGTCCTTGGGGTATCTGATCGTCCTGAGACGACGTGAAAACACCGGGAAGTTGTTGACTGCTCCAGGACTGGCTGATGGGGCATAGGCCGTCAGGATGATGTAGAGATCATCTGGAGGACCATTATCTTGGTCGTACTGGGCACGTCGTAGGAGCTCTTGGTCGTGCATCTGCCGAAGTTCCATTGCTTGAATAGGATTATTGGCGTTAAGGGGATTAGGGACCCCATTGTCGCGGTCGTAGTTAGCACGACGTGCTATCTCCACTTCGTCTCGTATACGTCGACTGCTCTCGGCGTGGTTGGCTTGTACTGGTGGAGGTTGAGCTCCAGTGTTCTGCCTTGGGTTGGCGGCAGCATTCTGCTGTTGGGCGCCGGCCGCATTGGCGGCATTGTTTTGGGCATTGCCAAGGGTGTTGCCAGCAGCATTGGCAGCTGGATTGGCTGCTTGATTGGCAGCGACGTTAGCGGCAGGATTGACCGGCTGTGCTACTTCGTTTTCGCCTCCTCCCTCTTCAGCTACGGGCTCAAGGGGAGCGTTGTTGTGACGTTGGTGACGAGGTTGATGTGACCTACTCCTGGAGTAGGAGCTTGAAGCTGATCTGCTGTATCCTGGACCCCTTTCTTCGACCTGAGCGACAGCGACGCGGATGTGATCTTGTAGGCACCGTATTGTAGGAGTGTCCTCAAGTTGACCCATCGCGGCAAGAGCTGCGCCCAAGTTTGCTTGAGGAGAGTTGTAGACTTCATGGTCATCTTGCTCAAAGTCCCTCGGGAGGTCTCTGGCACGTAGGCGGTTTCGACGAGGTTCGTTGCGATTTTGTTGCTGCTGAGGAGCGGCTTGAGCTGCGGGGGCTTGCGCCCCAACGTTGCCTGCTGGTTGGTTGCCGGCACCTTGTCCGACGTTGCCCGCAGGCTGACCTGCACCTGGGGCAGCTGCAGCTAACTCTTACTGACAGCGTGTAGCCCGTGCGGCGTTGGCGTTCTCACGCTCTATGCGCTACTTGTCTGTCTCTCCATCTTGAGGAGGTACGTCTGCAGAGACCACGAGGACCTCTCAGTCTGGGATCTCAAACACTTCTCCTGGATAGTTCGGGGAGATGGTCGTACGAGCGATCTGAAACGTGAGGCGGTCCAGAGACGGCTCGCGGTTAAACTGGCGGCGATGAGCCGCGGTGAGAGGTCAGCGAAGCTTCTTGAGCACACGGCACTGGCGAGCCGTGTGTTTGGAGTCTTCATGGACGGGGCAAGGGCCGTCGAGGTGACCCCTGCGGTTCCCACGATCTGGAGTCTTGGGTCCAGATTCGATCTGGATCTTGCGCTTCATGTAGCGAGACGCTACGTGAGATGCGTTCCGCAGGCCAAGGGGCATGCGGGATGAAGATGGAGGGGTCCTGCGAGGGCGTTTGACGCGCTCACAGACCTTGATCGTGTCAGAGAGCATGTCTTCGACATGATTGAGCCCCGCGATCAGGTCGCTAGGTGTGGGTGGGTTTTCTCCAGCAGATCGGATCCGACCTGCTGGTTGGAGGTGACCGCAGCGCTCTCGATGACGTGGCATGCGGCTGGAACGGTGGATCCCGTCGGCATAGAGCTGAAGCAGATGTCGATGGGGTTGGCGAGGATGTCCGCCATGCTCTCCGGGAAGATGACGCCATTGGTCGAAGCCATCGAGTTGCACGAAGAACCCTGGATTCCACCTCTTCCTAGCGCACCAACTGTCAGAGGTTTAGATCTGGACAGCCCACAGGGGGGTTAACCCCGGTGGTTTAGTTGTTCGGCGAGGGGGAATCTAAGGCTAAGAACTCGAAGGTTGCGCACGAGCACACGGAACACAGAGAACACGGCGAGTTTATACTGGTTCGGGCCTCCGGAGAGTAAAACCCTACGTCCAGTTGTTGGTGTAGATTGCTTGAGGATTGCGTGATTGTAAAAGGGGTCGCCCTGCCCGCCTTATATTGGCCAGCGGGCAAGGTCGGTTCCTAGATTCCTGGTCGGTTACGACCAGGAGACCTAAGTCTAGTTGTTTACAACACTTGCCATATCCGTCGATCTGCTTGGTCAGAATCCACCGATGTCTTGTCTTGTACGCCAAGTCTTGGAGTCGTTCTGGATAAGGTCGTCTGGAATCTTCTGGAAGGTCTTCAAGAGGTCGTGTGGGCCGCCAACTAGGTCGGTTGGGCCCACTGTCAGGTCGGCGGGTCTTCTGGTAGGCTGGACCCACTTGTCGGGGACGGCCGTGAGCCTGGTCGGTGGGGACCCAGGGGTACCCATGTCTCACTGAGATGCAATTGTAAAAATGTTCTCTGTACCCCTGGCAGAAGAAGTCGATCAATGCCCCATTTACAACAAATCCACCGTTCCTTTCTCCGCATTTAAAGTAAATTCACCGCTCCTTCGCCACCCAAAACAACCTTCGCTGCTGCTCCGCTGATTTCGGGATAACAATAATAATTCATTATGACTGTTGGGGAACCTAACGGAAATTACGTTCTTGGAAATGTGAACAGGTCGGACTAAATGGTCAGTACAATGTGGTGGATACTAACTTCCGCGCATTTCTTGGTCGATTTTGGCAATACATCATCAATACAATGCTCAGAAGCATAGGGCACAATGTTGAGAATACATGATCGACACATTAGTGACAATACCAAAGTGACACTTGTAGAATACATGATCGACACATCTAATTAGCCTTGCCACCGAGCATCAATTCCGCCATTCCCGCGAAAACAACAAATAAAGCAAGCAGCACATGTGTGAGTTTGACATTGTGCCGATAATTCCCAATTGACTTCAGCTCGGCTGTAGCCTTCTGAAGTTTTTGTTGCGCTATTTTGAGCTCATTCCTAATCTCTCTAAGCTCACAGTTAGCTTTTCCCAATTCCCCCTCCCACTGCTTTGCATCCTCTTCAGCTTTCGCTTTCTTCTTCATGAGCTTCAGCATAACAACATACGACCTTTCATCCCATTCTAGATCAATCCAGCAGAAGTAATCGCATTGCTCTTTTTCTTCCTGCAAACTAAACGACCCATTAGCAATAGCCGTTGACCACAGGAACCACATAAGCAGGTAGCCAACTAGCCATTACCTTTGGGCAGCCAGCAAACCGGCGGCCAGGGTTGAGAAAGGTCCAAGAATACTTCACCACAGCTCTCAACACGTGTTTGCACTTGTCTTTAGGATGCCAATGGCTACTATTGTAGGAAGATGTCTCCGAGCAGTAACTACCAATGGAAGAATATGCTGGAGTACACGGATGCTTCAAAAAAATTCAATGCAACTTGAAATCAATGCTTAGTTTTGCACTTTCTAAACTAAAGCCTATCGATCAACTTGTAACAATAATTGTGCTTCAACCGAAATCCCCAATTGCAAATATCACTTCCCTCTGACGAAAGGGGAAAGCAGAGGCACAAAACAGGGTACTGACCTGACTGTAGCTCACTCTCCTCCCTTCGATGCGAGGATCCGCCATTCCCGCCGCGGGTTGTAGATCTGCGCACCAACGCCTCTAGGCTAGATATTTGCCACAACGACCCCACAGGAGCGTGCTGGCAAGCCCTTTGCAGGGTACGCGGTTGATATAGCCGTTGGCCACGGGTTCGACCCTTGCTATTGACATAGTATCCTTTTAATTTTCCTCTGTTTTTTTATTGGACTGACTTGTGAGACCTTATTAAATTTTATGATGAGTTGGAACCACAGTAGGAAACAAGCAGTTTCGCGATCGTTCCTCAGGAAGGTCCTTCCAACAAAACATCAACAGACTGGAACTTTGCCGTCCACCGAGCAGCAAACATCATATTATGATCAGGTAGCATCAAGTTTCTCAACTCATGAGTAGAAAGTTCACAACACCAAGTAGCAATAAGTTTCAACACCAAGTAGCAAACATCAAAGGATGATCATCACACGAAGTAGCAACAAGTTTCTTAACTCATGACCACAAAGTTCACAACACCAAGTAGCAAACATCATAGGATGATCATCATTACAATTTTCAAAATAATCATAACCACCCATTTGTAATCATAACGATAAGAACTGATCATCAATTTACATCTGTAGGCATTGATTCTCCTTTCATAGCTCCATCCTACATTTGTCCCTTCACCTTCTGCAGCTCAGCGGCAGTAGCTTCAAGTTTCATGTTAGCTTCTGAGGATCCTTCCCATTGTTGATCCCTTTTTCGCTTGGCTGACCTAAAGAAAACATAAGCACCAACAAGTTTCATAACACTACATATTATGATCAGGAGGAACAACCAGTAATTAAACATCAACAAAGGACAAGTTTCATAATAATCAAGCACTACCTATTTTTATCTTTCTCGCGCAGTATCCATTGCTTCTCCTTCTCCATCTGGATAACACTCTGTTGTATCGATTGCTTCTCCTTCTCTATCTCGATAACTAGCTGCTCAACCAATTGCTTATACACTTCCATCACATCGATGGTATGTTTCAACTTTCCCTTCATGTTTTCTAGCTCAGTGGTAGTTGCTTTAAGCTTGATATTAGCCTTTGCGCATTCTTCCTTCCATGACCTTGCCTCCTCTTCAGGTTTTGCCTTCCAGTCCAGTACCAGGTCTTTCGACTCTTGGTCAAGAATCTCACCTATTTCTTTCAATAAGGCATTGTCTCGGCGTAACATATGGGCACACAACTCCTTGTAGTTGTTGGCCTATTGCAATTGTTCATGTAACAATTGGTCAGCCATCTCGTTGAATTTCCTCATCTCTTGCATAGTTGTATTTAAAATTTCCTGACACAACTCCTTGTATTTTACAGCCTCCTGCTACGTCATGAGTTCTTTGCCTTCTTGTTCTTGCAGGTCTCTCTTCACCTCCTGCAGCCCAGCTTTAGTGGCTTCAACAACTCTACAAGCTAGTAAAATACAAGAACCTATCAATCCATCAAACGATGGAAACTGAAAACTAACTGAATCTAACACCTATGAATTGTCTATGACCTATCAACTTGTAACACCAAACGAAGTGCAAATATGAGGGTACGATGAAATCGGATTCTAGTGTATATGCTCATCAATCCATTAGATCCCCAAATCTAGAAATCCCTAGGATGATAGGGGAAAATATAGCGGCTCAAACCAGAGAACTGACCTTGTCGAGCCATTTCAGCTTCTTGTAGCTGGAAGGTGGCGGCGGAACCATCTTCCCGTCACCTCTAGGATCCGCCATTCCTACCACGAGCCATTCTAAATCTGCGTGTAGCAAAAGTCAAGAGTCTTTGCGAAGGTAGTGAAGCGTTTCGCCTGCGAATTACTGATTTATATTAAAGATTCACCTTACATAACCATAAGGAAAGTGTTTCCTGTTAAAATGACAGAACCAAGAAGTGGTGCAGTGGTAAGCAACACAGTCTTGTTCCTATAGGTCTTTAGTTCGAACCCTTGCAATGGTAAGTTGTTTTTGCAATATTTTGTGACCTAGCGAAAATGCTTACATGTGGGACCTCCATTTTATGATGACTTGGAACGATATTAGGAAATAAGCAGTTTCGCGATCGTTACTCAGGAAGGTACTTCCAGCAAAACATCAACAGACCGGACCTTTGTCGTCCACCGAGCAACAAACATCATATTATGATCAGGTAGCATCAAGTTTCTCAACTCACGACCACAAAGTTCACAACACTAAGTAGCAACAAGCTTCTCAACTCATGACGACAAAGTTCACAACACCAAGTAGCAAACATAATTATGATCAGGTAGCATCAAGTTTCTCAACTCACGACCACAAAGTTCACAACACCAAGTAGCAACAAGTTCCATCAACTCATGACAATTCCCAACACTCAAGAACTAAACATCAATTACATTTATAGGTGTTGATTCTCCTTCCATAGCTCCATCCTGCAGCTTCAGCGGAGAAGTAGCTTCAAGCTTCTTGCTAGCTTCTGGCGATCCTTCCCATTGTTGTTCCCTTTGTCGTTTGCATGATCTAAAGTAAACATCAGCAGCAACAAGTTTCATAACACTACATGTCATTCAGGGTCGTTCATCACTATGAAGTGAGCAACAACCAGTAGTTAAACATCAACAAGCAACAAGTTTCATAACAATCGTAACTACCTATTTTTATTGAACTCACAAAGCATCAATTCCTTCTCCTTCTCAACCCATTCCAGCTTTGCCTTCACCTTTTTTCAACTCAGCGGCAGTAGCTTCAAGCCGCTTGTTAGCAATTTCACAGTCTTCCTTCAAATCACTTGCTTCCTCTCGACCTTTTTCAACAACCTTTGTCAGCCTCTCCAGAACAGCAGTAGTCCTAGCATACCATTGAGGATCAATCCAAATAAACGTCCCACATTGTTGTTCTTCAGGCTGTAGACACCAAATACGTACATGTTCATACAATTATCCATTTGCAACACTGACATCAAGAGTACAAGTACTATAAGTCTATTGTAAATTAAAAAAAGTTATTGTTTACCTGACCGCAGATTCCATATCGGCGCCCAAGGGTGCACAAGGGTTCCTTGACAAGGACAGCATACCCATGCTCGCACTTGTTATAGCGATCCACAAGGATAAGATCAGCATCAGGAGGGCCTGATGTAACGAAATCAGTGGACCGAGCCACCTCCAGAAGCTCGTAAAATACAACAACCTATCAATCCGATGCCAATTGAAAACTAACTGAATCTAACACCTATGAATTGTTAATAGCCTATCAACTTCTAACACCAATCGAAGTGCAAATCTGAGGGTACGAAGAAATCTGAATCAATTGTATTTGTATATGATCATCAATCCGCTAGATCCCCAAATATAGAAATCTCCATCCCAAAGTTGTAAGAGAAAATGTAGTGGCTCAAACCAGAAGACTGACCTTGTCGTGCTGACTCAGGTTGTGGTAGCCGGGAGGTGCCTCATAACTCACCCTCTCATCGCCGCTAGGATTCTCCATTCCTACCACAAGCCGCCGTTGCAAATCTGCGTAGTGGAATTCGAAAGTCTTTGCGAAGTCTGAGTGAAGCGTCTCGCCAACCATTCGATAGGCAATTATATTAAAGACTCACCTGAAACTTACTTGTGGGACTTGGTCACTATAAAGAATTATCCAAAAATTTTAAGCATAAGGAAAATTTTTCCCATAAAATTGACACAACAAAGAAGTGGTGCAGTGGTAAATAGTGCAGTCTTGTTCCTATAGGTCTCCAGTTCGAACCATAGAAATGGCAAATTGTTTTTGCAACATTTCTTGACCTGGCCTCCGATGACCTGGCGAAAATGCGTGAGTTGTGGGACCCTGGAAAATTTTATGACGACTTGGAACACTCTATTTTTGAAAGAATGCTTACATGTGAGACCCTACTGAATTTTATGATGACTTGGAACACTCTGTTTTTAAAATAATGCTTACATGTGAGACCGATGTTGGTTTATGACGTTTTTGCAGAGCTTATGGCGTCACAAAATAGCATGGAACAGTGAATGCCTGGCTACAGTACCAACCATAATGACGAAAGTTTTTTTTGTCACTAAATTTGCTCGGAAGTGAAATATTATAACGAGATCAGCCAGGAACGTCATAAATCAATAACGCTAAAATGTGGTTGCGTCACTAGTCAACAATTTTCTTGTAGTGGCTCTAGAGAAGGTAGCCGCACTCCCCACCCACGTGCAATACGAGCTGGAGTACCTCGGAGGCCAGCTGCGCGCCGTTGCGCTCCTGGTGGACTTGAACGGGGTCCGCAGCGATGACTACGAGTGACGATGACAGCAGTCCCGACGGCAGCTGGTTCGCGTAGATCCAGCCCCGGTGCCGCCGGATTTGGCCTCCAGGCCACCGGGTCTACCCTTCCAGGCCGCTGCCGCCGCGATGTCCGAGGGCCATCGCGTCGTTGACTGGAGACCGGGGCACCCCGCATAAAGGAAGAAGCCCCGCTGCCGCCTAGTAGGCACATGGGCTTTCGGTGCCTTGCTCTGGTGGCGGCGAGGTGGAGAGAAGGCCGGGGAGGGGGTGGCGGCCGGCGGAGGGAGGGGTGCCGCCCGAGTCGCCTCCTAGAGGAGACAACGCGGGGGCGTTCGGGGAACTATGGTGGCCCCTCCCAAAGTCTCATAAAATTTATATTGTGAAGTTATACATATAAGTTATGATATTTAAAATGAAAAGTTACGAGATTTTAAATTTCCTAAAAAGGAAAGTTTTGGTCCTAGGATCAAGGCTATCAAGCAATGTCAGTCCTCCTGGCTAGCGGGCGCTGATTGGACGGTGCTGATGCGTTGGATAGGCTGGCAATATGCTATTCTATGACTAACCACCAAATCTATTTCGATAGTACTCTCACGTTGAATGTGAGAGTACTATTGAAATAAATCTATTAAAATAGATTTGGTGGTTAGCAGGTTGATTCGACCGATCAATCCTCCATTTGTTACATTTCTTATTATTATGACATACAACAATAGATTATGTGCAATCGAGCGAGAACTCATCAATTGCTTTGCCATTGAAAGCCCTTCCATCAACTCCAATCCCTCGCCGGTGCGCGCGGTGGGGGTGGGGTGCCTCACGGTGAAGCTGCAGCCCCGCCCGTGCGAGCTCATCTCCCTCACCACCTGATCTGGGACGTCTCCTTGCTCTCATCCGAATACATCCAGAAGGGCCTTCTCTATGTGTTGCCTCCCTTCTTGTAACGCCCGCGTTTTTAGCCCTTAATAAATCACCTGCTAAATCACGCGTGTTTTCAAAACTTTTCCGCTGAGCTCGACCTTATCCTAAAACCCTGATCATCAACCCTTTCCCCCGACAGTAACTTCCCCTTTTACCCGAGTTACCCGACCGTAACTTTTCTTTTTACTCGGGTCAATCGACCGTCGCTCGACACCATCATTTCTCCCATCGTCCTCCTCACCCAACCCACGTCCCGGCGAATGCCTCGGGTTCGCCCGGACCGCCCGACATCATCATCAACCCGCTTTCCGACGCTCGGCACAGATTCGCTCGCCCCGGCACGAAGTCGCTCGTCGCACGATTACCGCAAATGGCGAGATTCGTCCGGCAGCGTGACGATTCGCGCGGACGACGGGAAAACCCGGGAAAATTCCGCCGAAAATCCTTTCTTTCCCTCTCCTAATTTTCCTAGGATTTCTTCCAATTTTCTAAACCCTTTTCTTTTTTCTTTCCTTTTTCTTTCCTTTCTCTTTTTTCCCTTTTCCTTATTTTCCTTTTCCTTTTCTTTTCCCCTTTCTCTTTTTTCTTTTCCTTCTTTTCCCTCCTCCTTTCTCCTTCCTTCGGCCCGGCGCCTCTGCCCCGGCCCCGCTCCTCTGCTGCGGCACGACGCACGCCCGGCCTCCGCCCCGTGGCACGCCCCCGCGCCCTGCTCAGCCTCTGGCCGCCGCACGGCCTCCCCTTCGACTCCACCGCTGCGCCACGCCTCGCCGTTCCCCTGCCGCGCACCCGCACGCGCGCGCGCCGCGCCAAGGACCGATGGTCGCAAGGGCGCGCCGCAGCCCGGCCCCGCACTGCCGTCCGTACGCCGACCCCGCGACGAGACCACTCCCTGCCGCTCGATGCCGCGGCCATTAATCCACCTGCGCGCGACCCGTCACCTTCGCGCCACCACCACTGCTGGTCAACGCCGCACACCTCGCGTCGCTCCACCCCGCCGCTCGCTGCCACCACGGCCGGCCTTGCACGACACTGCGACGCCGCTGCCTGCCACGTCCCGTCGAACAGCACCGTCATTTACTCCCCGCCGCCTCGCCTGCCCGAGCTATCACCTCCGAGCACCACCACAGCCACAAGCCGCTACCCGCATCACGCCGCCGCTCGTCGCTGCAGCTGCCCGGCTTGCATACCACCGCGTGACGCCGCTGCTCGACGAGTCGCGTCCACCAGCAAGGTCGCAGCGACGCCTTAACTCCGCCCGAGCCCCGCCACAGCACTGAGCCGTCGCGCCACCGGACGCCGAGCGGCATTAACGCCGCCGCCCTGTGCCAACCGCCGCAAACCGCCGGCCGCTCCGCGCCAACGCCGCCTGCCACCACCTCGCCACCACACTCTTGCCCGACGAGTCCTATCCACAGCACCACCGCGTCGTGACCGCCATCAATTCGTCGCTCACGTCCCGTCGCCGGCAGAGCCGAACCGACCTCGCCGCCGGCCGCACGAGGACCGCGTGCTCGACCCGGCCCTTCCACCGCCTCCCCGCGCCTATAAATAGAGGCCGACGCCATTCACCACGCCACCCACCTCCCAGCCGCCTTTCCCCTCTCTCCCGAGTACCACATCCAGTGCCGCCACCACCACTGCTCCGCCGGCCGCCGCCCACCCAGCGATCCACCCCTTCACTCCACCGTAGCTCAAGGTAAAGGCGGGGGTGAGTTCCCCGCGCTCCCCTCTCTCTTTTCCCCCTCTCCTCGTCCGCGGCCGTGCCCGGAGGGCCGCCGGAGCGCCGCCGCCCGAAGCTCTCCTGCCCCCTCCTCTGTACTGGAAGCGAGGGGGAGAAGAAAGGGGAATAACCCCTTTTGCACGAGGCCCCCTGCCCTTGTCCCTTTTTCCAGCCGCAGCCCCTCTCTTCATTATTCCCTCTCTCTCTTTTTTTCTCTTTCAAATGAACCCCTATCTAATAAACCGATTTACGAATCAGCCCCTACTATTCCAAAGACATTTACAAATAGGATCCTAGGCTATTCTATTTAAACCTCACATTATTGATATATTACAACTGAGTCCTTTTCTTTTAAACTTAATTACACTTAATCCTTAACCTCTCTCAATTAATCCTAATGACGCCTTTAACGCATCATGTTTATACTTCCGCCGATCAATTCCAGTTCTTGCCCCGGCCTTTTCCCCTACATTTCCGCCGAGCCACCCATCCTTTCCCCCCCTAAATAATATTTATTCCTCCTTTTCTATTTATTTTCTCCTCGAGCTCAGCCGGTAAATCTTTGTGTGCTTGTATTAATTGCATGCTTGCTTGTGTGTGCGCTATAGCCGACGGAGTGAATGAGGAAGAGTACCGCGAGCCGGAGCTTGGAGCCGAGTACTACGAGCAGGAGACCGAGGTCTCGAACCGCGAGCAGGAACTTCCCGAGGACTTCGAAGACGGCAAGTTCAATCTCATCCTTTGATGCATGCTTTGATCCCAGTTTTATAAATACAACCCTATGACCCGTTTTATAAATTGCATATTGTTTTACTGTTAAAACCCGGTAGGATAGCCACCCTTGATTGCTATGATTGATCTTTGATTGCCCTAAATGATTTCTTTAAAATAAGTGAGTGCTTTAAAAACGGGAATGGGATATTTTGGAAAATGAGTAAAGAACTGGGTAGACGGGATGGACGCGTGTGTCAGGAGTATGGGTGAGCTCGTACCTTTGTGGTTGAGCGTGTTGGAGATGTCCATCTTGTCGTTAAGGACCGGGTTGCATGACATCTCACCTGACCCAATTATCGTACTACCACTCGACCGTTGTATGTGGCAACGGCTTAGCATAAATCCCACTAGTTAATCTACTTGCCATCAGGAGTGCGGGTGAGCAGCGGGAGATCAAGGAGTAGGGGTACGATCTGTGTGAAGTACGCCCTGGTTATGTGAGATAACCCCTTGGTTGCTCCCGTGGTGGCTCGTAGGGTTAGCTAAGGTGGGTAATGGCTTTGATAGGATCCGCGCCGGCACTAAGGTGTTCGTGTGGCGGTACCCTACTTGTGGGTAAAGATGTACAACCTCTGCAGAGTGTAAAACCTATTCGAATAGCCGTGTCCACGGTATTGGAAGAGTCACGGTGGGGTCACAAAGCTAGTGTTTGGGTTTGGGATGATTTTCATGACGTGAGTTATTTTCCGGAAAAGTGTGTGGCTGTGTGCCTGGGCTACTGCAGACGGGGAGTCCGGTAGTCCTCATTTGGTTTTCACAAAACAACTGAGTTACTTGAGTTATAAAAACTGTTTGCGAAAACCTTTTCGAAAACAAACCCTTGCATGCGTAAATGCGTTTGCAAAATAAACCTTATTCTGATCCTTGATATATCCTGTGCATGATCTGCTTATTAGCCCCTCCGTGGGTGGGGTTGAACTTGTTGAGTACGTATGTACTCACCCTTGCTTGATTAACTGTTTTTCAGAGGAGGATCCCGACTTTGTCCCCGAAGACGTCGAGTAGGTTGCTGTCCTGCACCCAACCCGTGCCTGTGGATTCAGGGTCTCCACAGGAAGCTTCCATGGCGCAAGACTCTGAAGATATCTTAGATGCTGTTGCTATCGTAGTTTGGTCTGTAGTTCTTATGTTGCTTCTCGTGATAGTGGCGCTCCCATGCCCACAGCCTCGACGTGTTGTACGGCAATGAACCATCTGATGTAATAAATGTGTTACCGGCCTCCTGGGACTGGTATTTGTATCACATTTAGTCACCTCTGATGAGGGGACGCTTCACTTCTCCACCGCCCGACTCATTGACCACCTCCAAGCTGTGGTCGCCGACACGCTCACCACCTAGGCGCCTACTACCCCGTCGCCGGCTGCTTCGTTACGGAGAAGCACGGCGGCGGCGGCTGGTGCTCCGTCTCCATGGTCTGCGATGGCCAGGGTGTCGACATCCTCCACGCCATCGCGGACGATGTCACCGTCGCCCACGCCATCCCTCCCGACGCCGACATCGCGCACCTCGTCCAGTCCTTGTTCTCCCAGGACGGCCACGACCTGCCCCTCTTGGTCGTCCAGGTCAACAAGCTCGTCGACAACATCTTCGTTGCCTTCACTTACAACCACGTGCTCTCCAACGACAGCCTTCTGGGACTTCATCTTTTTGAGCTACTGTTTCTTTCTGTCTCCTTCTCTCAAAACGAGATTTTGCAGATAGGGATGCAGTTTGTTACTGGAGTCAGTCTAAGGGTTTTTCCTTCTGTAAAGGCTTTTCACCGCCCCGTCGGATGTTGGACACACGTACAAAGTATTAAATGTACAAAAAGTCATTGATTGCACAAATTTTTTGTGAGATAGCTTTTGTAAACTAATTAATTCATGTTTGGATAATGTCGTGCTACAATAAATATGTGTTAATGACAAATTATTTAGGCTTAATAAATTTTTCTCGCGATTTCCATCCGTAATTAGTTTTTTAATATCTGAACACACCTTCTGACATCCCATGAAATATTCGATGTGGCACCATAAAGTTTTTGACAGGTCTAAACGCAACATAAAGCCGAACCATGATACAAATTCCTCGGTGTGCCTCCTTTCAACATTCTTCGATCCAGCTTTCTCCAATTCGGCCTTATGCTCACTGCAACATTTTGTAAGAGAAAAATAATGACAGTGAGATATGTAGTGTGGACCATGTAACAAGATTCAAATAATTTACATGTGTTACTTACTTTATCCATGGAAGGGCCTCATCACAGTTTGATATTATGTAGTGCCTCATCATCTGCAAGACTTCGGAACCTAGTACCTCCATATTATGCATAGAAGTAGTTCTCTTTCTGTTCATGTCTCTGCTCGCAAATACACTCAGACCAGCAGGAGGTTCATTAACGACGCTCTTTTCTTGACGCTCTGGCCGATCAATCTTCGTACTGACACCTTCAAAGAAACGAGTACAGAATGTAAGGCACTCCTCCGATATATATCCCTCTACTATTGAGTCTTTTACTTGTATGCCATTACAAAAGTTCCTCACAACCTGTGTGCCACTAAAAAGTTTGCTCGCACCTGTGTGCCATCCACCTAAACTCTTTTGCCCTCCACGCCATTCCGTCTCGTTTCCATCCAATTCCCACCGTTAAGTCACCTGCCATGCGGCCCGACCACCTCCCGTCTCCGAAGTGCCCCTGCTTCTGCCGCCGCCTTGTGCCGAGCCACACGCGGCAGGCCGTGCCCCTGCGCGGCCGGGGGCACAGGCACGAGAGGTCGAGAGGAGCTCCTGGCCGCTGCGTCCCCCGGTACAAGCGTCCATGAGAGGTCGAGAGGAGCTCCTACACCGGGTCACCGCACCCGGCGCCGATCCCTGCCCCTCGCTTTGGAAGCTCGCGTCTTTCCTGCACCACGGCGACGTGGACGAGTTCGACAAGAATGCGTTCTTGAGGGCCTTCGGCGCCACGACCGTAGCGCCCGTGCTCTGACGGGCGGGGAAGGCGAGGAGGAGGGGAAGGGCCTGAGGCTGCGGAGACCGCCGTGCGTGTGCTCGCGACGATCGTGGCCCGTGGCCGCGGCGCTCCCCGCCGACGCGCCGTTCGCGGACGCGTCCCTGGCGCGCGTGTTGCGTGGCGCGTCCGCGCTGGTGGTCCGCGTCGACGCGGCGAGGCTGCTCGAGTCGCTGCTCGGCTGCAATACACCCATCTCGTTGGACGGGCGCAGGTCCAGCGTCCCCGCAGCCGCCCAGACGCCATGGCTCCATGGCAAGGTCATCGCCAGCTACGACGTCATGCAGAAGACTGCCGCCGCCACCGTCGACGACGAGCTAGCCGAGCAACAGTCGATCCAGCGCCGCCCTACGCCACACTCTGTCCGAGCCGCATATCGATCATTCCCGAAGAGTATCGCCGCCGGCGACCATAAAGCAACGACTAATTTCTAATACACAAGCGGATGGGGAAATTGAAATCGCAGCTTTCCAATTGAATTAGCTTGTAAAATTGATAGTAAAATCTGTTTACAAGAGACCTACGAAGCTTCCCGTGTGAATAATTGAGATCAAACTCACTATGGGTGAGTAATTTTGCTGGCGATTTGGATCAAGGTGAAGTTTCAAACTTTTACAACGCCATCGTCATCCAGTTCTTCCCCATCTGTTTCTTGCAGCACCTCCCGCAACAGCTCGCCGCCGAGACCGTCGTCGTCGAGCCGTCTCCAGTTCAATCCGTGTACACAACACACCGGGACAACCATCTAGGCATCTAAACCACCGCAACCCCTGTTGGCTCGATGGAACCCACCCCAATACCGTCGTGAACCGTCCCTGTTCCGCCCGCCGCTGAAACGACCCCACGGTGAGAACTCCCTTCCTGACTTTCTCCGCCAAAGGTAACCACAGGAATAAGCTCGCTGAGGCTTATGGATGCCCGTGCGCACGCGCTTGGGAGCAGAGCCTGGCTAGAGCATCGGGAACGCCCAACTCTAGCCAGAGCACGCCGCTTGCCTGACCGCCGTCGAGAGGGCGAGTATGCTTGAGTCAGGGGCCAGGGACAAGAGCTTGAGGGGGAGGCGTGGATGGCACTGCCGCAGGCAAGGTCAATCCCGGCCGCCGCGCGCGTCGGTGAGCTCTACCCCGCCCGCCACGGACGCGGGTGGGGGAGCCCAACACCGGCCACCGTGGGCGCTGGCGAGCTCAGATGAGCTTCTGCGGGATAAGGGAGAGGTAGGGGCATTTTGGATTGCTTGACTTGTTGGGCTCACATGTCAGGTCAGTTAACGGTGGAAATTGGATGGAAACGAGACGGAATGGCGTGGAGGGCAAAAGAGTTTAGGTTGATGGCACACAGGTGCGAGCGAATTTTTTAGTGGCACACAGGTCTTGAGCAACTTTTGTAATGGCATACAGGTAAAAGACTCTCTACTATTGAACCCTCTGGGTACGCTTTGTTCCTCACATATCCTTTGACTGTACGTAGGTACCTCTCAACTGGATACTTCCACCTATAGCAAGCAGGGCCTCCGCATTCAGCCTCCCAAGCAAGATGAACCGGTAAGTGCATCATAATATCAAAAAATGCTGGAGGGAAAATCATCTCAAGACGACAAAGGGTCTCTGCAATCGATTTGCTAAGTTCTTGCATTCGGTCATGTCAATCTCCTTTGAACATACCGAGTTAAAAAACCTGCTGAGCTGGATCAACAGTAGCACTAGTTGTTCAGGCAATATTTCACGTACCACAAAAGGTAGGAGTTTTTGTAAGATAACATGGTAGTCATGACTTTTCAGGACAGAAACCTTGCACCTATCGACATCAACACATCTCCTGATATTAGCGGCATAACCATCAGGCATCTTAACACCTTGTAGAAAGCTGCACATGATTTTCTTTTGAGCACGACTTAATGTGTACAACGCTGGTGGCATTTCGTATTTACCTTCCTCATTGAGAACTGGATGTTGATCCTTCCTTATACCCAATTCTTGCAGATCAAGTCGAGCCTTCTCACTGTCCTTACTTTTACCAGATATGTCGAGCAAAGTCCCAAGCAAGCTCTCACAAATATTCTTCTCAATATGCATCATATCTAGATTATGGCGTACGAGCAATGAATCCCAATATGGAAGTTCAAAGGAAACACTCTTCTTCCTCCAGTTGTGCCATCTAGTATCTTCATCATGCTGCTTCCTCTTCTTAGAGGTAGTGGCTCCATAGATGACTTGCTCAAATGTAGCATACTGCTGCCGAACTTGTTCACCGCTCAGTGGCACTGGTGCCTCCCTCGTCTCAACCAAGTTATTGAAGCTGGCCGTGACCCTTTGCCAGTTGTGGTTTGTAGGCAAAAAACGCTGATGTCCCATGTAGTAATGCTTCGAACCAAATTTTAACCACATGCACTCAGTGTTCTTGTGACAATAAGGACAAGCAAACCTCCCTTTGGTGCTCCAGCCAGATAACATCGCGTAAGCAGGAAAGTCGTTTATTGTCCAGAGTAACATGGCACACATTTAAAAATTTCACTTAGCCTTCGCATCCCAAGTTTCAACTCCGTCTTTACTCCAAAGCGTTTTTAGCTCATCGATCAGAGGCTGCAAATACACATCAATGTTAATCCCTGGAGATTGAGGCCCAGGAATTAGCATGGACATGATCCAATAGGATTGTTTCAAGCACAACCAAGGAGGTAGGTTGTAAGGAATTAGGATAACTGGCCATGTAGAGTAAGCCAAGCTCAACATCCCGAATGGATTGAAGCCATCTGATGCAAGTCCCAGCCTGACATTATGTGGATCCTCTGCAAAGTTCTCGTGCGTCTCATTCATGACCTTCCATGCCCTTGAGTTAGCTGGGTGTCTCAGTTTTTGATCATCAATCAATTCGTCCTTGTGCCAACGCATATATGTCGTTGTTTCCTCGTTCATAAATCATCTTTGCAGTCGAGGAATCAGTGGAAAATACCTCAGTATTTTACAAGTTAACCACTTCTTTTTTGCTGCATCAGTGACAACCACGCCAATCCCCTGTTCTGAATCTTTAAATTTCCACCTATTGAACTTGCAAGTTGGGAAGTTGTCCATGTATGCATACACTCCACGGAATAACACATAGTCATTGACACAAGCATGAATCTTTTGGTAGTCCAAGCCAATGTCTCGAACCGACTTTCGAACTTTGTCCAGGGAATCTGGGAGACAATGCCCTTCAGGCAGCACAAGACGGAATAATAACAGTATCTGCTCCATTGCAGCGTTGCTAAGACAACACATGCACTTGATCTGATATTGCCTGAAAATGAAAGAAACCTTTGAAGCCTCCTTGCAACCAGGGTACAATTCTATCTTAGCTCATTCCAATAAATCGAAAAATTTGCGTGCTGACTCATTTGGCTCCTCTTCATCACCACCTTTAATCCCACCATGAATGGCACCACTGATCAGCGAGGTAAACAATATATTGGCCCCCCGATCGTCATGATCGTTGTTGACGGCTGTTAAGTGCTTACTTTAGCCGTTAATTTACTCATGAATAAAGGAGCAAGAGACATTTCTTACACGCATTTTAGTAAGAACAATGTAGTTCCACTTGTCCTTGGAGATTATGTGACTGCAGGAAAATAAGCATAAACGAAGTAGCAAACTCACCTTCTATAATTCATGCCACGTCACCTCAGCCCAGGAGGGCTGCCACCTCAGGTGCCATGCATGCAAGCCATGTCACCAATCCAAGGGAGGCAAGCCCCGACGAATCAGAGCGTGACACGTGGACTTCACATGGATCCATGGGCCCACCAGAGCGTCTAAACCGCCTCAAGAGCATGTGTACACCAGGGACCGACCTAAGGGCCAGGACAGCCACCCAGAGGAAGCACACCCTGAGCGGGGCCCACAGGGGGTCGGCCGACCCCACAGGTCGGCCGAACCGACCTTGAGCCCCCCACTCAGGGGCTTCCACGTGGTGTCTCCCCATTGGTCCTAGAGGCCATTCCCAAGGTGTTTGGCTCCTCTTGACGTCGGTGCTCAGGCCTATAAATAGAAGGGGAGGGGGTTCATTTCTTACCAACACACCTTACTCTTCCTCTCTCACTTTTGGTTTCTAAGGCTAGGAGGTAGGCTAGAGTAGTTCTACTTCAGGTTCCAAGTCTACTTTGGGATCTAGGTATGAGTTCTCTTGTATCTTTATTTCTTTGTATGACTTTGCTCTACTTCAGTTATATAACTATTTCATATAAAGTTGTGCTTGTATACATGGGTGATTTGTTCATGTGTTCTTTGCTTGTTCATCATTTAGAGGCTCATGTTCTTGATGAACAAGGCCTTTCGATCCAGTTGATGAGTGACTTACTCATGTTTTTGGTGTTTGTTCATAAGTTAGAGGATCGTGTTCTTCATGAACACGACCCTTTGATCTTGTTGAATAGACATTGGAAAGCACAAATCCGTTTGTGTACCTAGCCTTGTTTGATCCAGTTAGATTCCATGTTCGTGTTGTATGAAGTTCGTGCTCAAGCTACGGTACTCGGTGTAATTGGCTGGTTTCTCTGGTGGCTCTGACCTGGGTCACAATAGCCCGGGTCGGTCAGGGTCCTGCTAACAACGTAAGCGTGGTTCTCACTTCTGGGAAAGGCAAACAGTGGTTCTATGCGAACCGTGCAGATATTGACACCTGGGCAAAGTGCTCAGCAGTGTTCCTTGTGAAGTTCTTTCCGTTGGGCAGAACCAATGCCCTCCAGGGGAGAATTTCAAGCTTCCAGCAAGTAGCAAATAAAACCATTCTAGAAGCTTGGGAGAGGCTTCAGGAGTACATCCTGGCCTGTCCCCATCATGGGATGGACAACTGGCTTATTCTTCAGAGTTTCTATAATGGGCTGACTCCGACAGCCCGAGGTCATATTGATGCTACTGCTGGAGGGTCTTTCTTCTCTCTTACTATTGCTGAACTTATTGAGAAGATGGTCTCCAACCAAGGGTGGAGTGATGATTGACTCCAGCCACGTCAAAGGGGTACACATACCGTCGAGGAAGCGGATGTGTTGCACGCCAAGATGGACCTGCTCATGAAAAGAATGGATGATCTGACCGGCGAGAAGGCTGCCATGGCCGTCACTACTCAAGCTATGGATTCTCGCATGACTTGTGAAGTCTGTGGTGACACTGGGCATTCAGGGAATTATTGCCCTACTACCCAGGAGGATGTGATGTACATGAACGGCAACAACAATGGTTATCGTCCACAAGGAGGTCAAACGTGGAATCAATCACGTCCTTATTATCAGGGAGGTAATTAAGGTAATTCTTTCAACCCAAACCAACCTTCCCCGAGAGATCTAATTTTCGGGCAAGCTAATATCAGCGATGGTTTCAATAAGAAAACAGCTGCCTATGATAAGGCTTTGGAAAGCCTTAATGTTAAAATTGATAGCCTTTCTTCTGCTTTTAAGGACCAAGTGAGCTTTAATAAAATGATCGAGACCCAATTGGCTCAATTAGTCGCTATGGTTCCTCCAGTTGAGAATGCAAAAGCAGTAGTCACGAGAGGGGGTAAGACCACTTGCGACCCGCCCTATCCTAATCATGCAGGAACTAAGAAAAGCACAAAAGGGGACGAAGATCACAACGACGAGCCATTAGGCATGAGGGAGCCTTCATAGGCAAGAGTACCAGAAAAGAAGGTAGACAAACCTGAGTTTATTGACACAAATATATTGCCATTCCCTCAACGAAATAGGAAGACGACAGTGGACAAGCAATTCACTAGCTTCGTGGATATGATTCAGAAGGTCCACATCAATGTTCCACTCCTTGAGGCTATACGTGTGCCCACATACGCACGTTACCTCAAGGATATCCTCACCAAGAAGTGAGCTCTACCCACTTCGGAGGTGGTAAAGCTTATAGAGGAGTGTAGCGCAGCTATACTCAATCGTCTTCCAGAAAAGAAAAAGGATCCAGGGTGCCCTACGATCACATGCACGATTGGAGCACAAAGATTTGACCATGCCCTCTGTGATCTTGGTGCCAGTGTTAGCGTCATGCCAAAGGTAGTCTTCGACCAGCTCAATTATACGGAATTGTCCCCAACCATCTTGCAGCTGCAACTAGCCGATTCATCAGTACGGTACCCAGCGGGGATAGCCGAGGACATCCCAGTGAAGGTGCGGGATTGTTTCATTCCAGTGGACTTTGTGGTACTCGACATGGACATTGGTAATGAAGTACCGCTCATCCTGGGACATTCATTTCTGAGCACGGCTGATGCACAAATTGATGTTGGTGCCGGAGTAATTTGTCTCCACATCAATGGCCGGGAGGAAAGATTTGAATTCCGTCTGCGTAAGGAACAGTGCTCAATGGTTGAGGGCATACCAAGGATGGACACCCTTGCTCAGGAAGTTGAATCTATACAGTCACAAGGGGACAACCTCATTGCTCCCATGGAGAATTCTCGAAGACAAAAGCTAGAGCAAATGAGTGCAGAATGGAAGCCACATAGGGAGTCTAAGTCCCCATCCAAGAAGCAGTGCCCCACACCTAGAAAGCAACAGAACATCAAGAAGGTGTGGAGAAGAGTGGGCAGGGAGCTGACTCCCTCATTTTCAAAAGCAGGCCCCTCACCAAGGTAAGTAATCGGGAGGTAGTCGGGGCTCTAGAAGACTTGGAATAAAGAGCCCTTCACCGACAGGTAAGCTCGGTAAGACACTTCTTTCAATAAAAGATTCTGACTTTTAAGAGCAACAAGCTATTCTTGCTCCACTCTCGCTCGCGCTCTTGTCGGGATTTAAGTTCAAGGGAGTCCATCCGGACAACCCCTTTGAGTTTGAGCCATGATACACAAGTAACAGCAGTTGGAGGAGCGGAGGGCTTACTACCGATGGATGGGATTTCCCCCTCCACAGTAGTGAGCCTGAAGCTAGCTTGGGGGAGGACCCCCACTCTGAGGTAAGTTGTATCTTTATTTTCAGAATCTCGCATGATGAAAACGCATAAAAATCTGCAAAACTAAAACTACCAAAAATATTTATTTGCTTTCCTAAATTAGTTTGATTTTCATATGCGCAGTAAGAATGCTTTTGTTCTCTATGGTTGAAATGATGAATAGTTGCTCTGTTTATTCCTTTTGTATGCCTTGCTACAGCTTAGTACCCTATTTTAGTTTTGAGTCTGTTGGCTTGCATGATCAAACCTTAGCTTGAAACTTGTGGGTAGCAAAAAGCATGACCTTTGCCTAGGTTGTTGTGAGGTACGATATGGTATAATAGGGTTGCTATGAGCTAGTGCTAAGTGATGTTTGATATCCGGAGTTTTCTTTTGAAAAATAAAATGATAAGTTCCTCAATGATGAAAAATTCCTATCCAAAGCCATATGTAGATCCTAGCTTTTGTTAGCCTCCACATATGCTACTTGTTTTCTTCATTGAGTCTTGTCGAATTGTTGTGACCCTCGGCGAGAAACGTGTCATGCTCCCATGATCAAGATCATGTACACAGCCACCATTTGCTAAACTTCTACACCGGAAGTTAGCACCCATCATTTCATCCATCCCCCATCCATTCCACAAATAAAGCTTCGCGCATTGTTCCATGATTACTCTCTCTCTCCAAAAATATTCAGCAAGGACTATGGGCTTTGTATAAAAAACACATTCTCAAGAGCATGAAAGAAAAAAAAAAGAGACAGAAAAAGAATAAAGAGACATAGCCCAAGTCTCAAAGATCTCAAAAGGAGAAGAGAGAATCATATGCAAAAAGGAGTTCCTCATCCATCCACCATATACACACACATACACATCTTGATCAGGTTGTATGACTTGTTGCTCCAAAGGATCCGGTTTTCGACTCGACAATACATGAGAAGCAAGTATGCCATATGTTTTCCCTACCTACAGCTCCACATATCAGTTTATTAGGAGTAGGTGGAGAAAGAAGGCAAAACAATGCCTTGGTGAGGAATCATACACAATGAGCGATCCGAGAGTATCATTTGAGGAACTTTGATTTCTTTGTGAAAATTTGCAAAACCTTCGGATTGATAACTGATCAAGGTACTTGTGATTAGTAATTTCTATACAACCATTCTATCTTTCAACTGCCCAAGGCAGGTGAAGCTACAAGCCCCATATCAATCGAGCATAAGGTAAGATTAATGCTGACTCATTCAATCCTTGATAGAGTACCTAGTTGTATGCTTGTCATAAATTAGGAATACAACATCGTAACAACTCCTGATCAACCAACCCAAGTCCTAAGTGTCTTGCTCGGGACGAGCAAGAGGCTAGCTTGGGGGAGTTGTTGACGGCTGTTAAGTGCTTACTTTAGCCGTCAATTTACTCATGAATAAAGGAGCAAGAGGCATTTCTTACACGCATTTTAGTAAGAATAATGTAGTTCCACTTATCCTTGGAGATTATGTGATTGCAGGAAAATAAGCATAAAAGAAGTAGCAAACTCACCTTCTATGATTCATGCCACGTCACCTTAGCCAAGGAGGGCTGCCACCTCAGGTGCCATGCATGCAAGCCATGTCACCAATCCAAGGGAGGCAAGCATCGATGAATCAGAGCATGATATGTGGACTTCACATGGATCCATGGGCCCACCAGAGCGTCTAAACCGCCTCAAGAGCATGTGTACACCGGGGACCGACCTAAGGGCCCACAGGACAGCCACCTAGAGGAAGCACACCCTGAGTGGGGCCCATAGGGGGTCGGCCGACCCCACAGGTCGGCCGAACCGACCTTGAGCCCCCCACTCAGGGGCTTGCACGTGGTGTCTCCCCATTGGTCCTAGAGGCCATTCCCGGGGTATTTGGCTCCTCTTGACGCCGGTGCTCAGGCCTATAAATAGAAGGGGAGGGGGTTCATTTCTTACCAACACACCTTACTCCTCCTCTTTGACTTTTGGTTTCTAAGGCTAGGAGGTAGGCTAGAGTAGTTCTACTTCAGGTTCCAAGTCTACTTTGGGATCTAGGTATGAGTTCTCTTGTATCTTTATTTCTTTGTATGACTTTGCTCTACTTCAGTTATATAACTATTTCATATAAAGTTGTGCTTGTATACATGGGTGATTTGTTCATGTGTTCTTTGCTTGTTCATCATTTAGAGGCTCATGTTCTTGATGAACAAGGCCTTTCGATCCAGTTGATGAGTGACTTACTCATGTTTTTGGTGTTTGTTCATAAGTTAGAGGATCGTGTTCTTCATGAACACGACCCTTTGATCTTGTTGAATAGACATTGGAAAGCACAAATCCGTTTGTGTACCTAGCCTTGTTTGATCCAGTTAGATTCCATGTTCGTGTTGTATGAAGTTCGTGCTCAAGCTACGGTACTCGGTGTAATTGGCTGGTTTCTCTGGTGGCTCTGACCTAGGTCACAATAGCCCGGGCCGGTCAGGGTCCTGCTAACAACCTAAGCGTGGTGCTTGGGTTGCATAGCTATGTTACTTATGAGTGTATCCCATGGTTTGTCTTGGGGTTGGCCGCGGTAGTGACAGCCGTTGGACCCTTCTGGAACCCCCCACATTCGGATACGCTGTAGGAGTCTAAAGTTTAACAACCGGAGTGGTGCGTAAGCGATGCGGGAGGTTAGGTCCCCGTTTGTACCTGGGTGCTTGAGCCAACAGTCATGCAATGCTAGTGTGTATCTAACTCGTCTTACTGACTTCGTGTGTTTAGTACCTTAGAACCTAGAACTAACTCATATGTTGCCTCCTAAGCCTAGGACCTTTAGAGAGAGTGTGTTTGTGTGTTCACACCACCAACTTATCTATCATACCTCACCCCTGCACTTGGGTGTCTGGTTTGTTTCCATCTATGATTTATACTCATTGCAATAGTGTTGAACTTGTTAATCCACCCAGCCTTCCTTGGATTCGATACCCTTTGGAATACTCCTTTGGGGAAATGCTACAATGGTACTTCCGTGCGCTTGCGGACTCTTGTAATCGTTAGGATTACCATTTGGTCATTTCTGGCATCGTTGCTAGGAACTCAAAACTTAGCATCGACGTTAAGAAATACCAACAATCGTCATGATCGTCGTAATTATCCACATGGACGATAGGATCAGCAGCAAGATGATGACGTTTTTTTGCTCTTTTATGAAATCCCTGTCAAACCCTGATCTAACTAAGTGACCTTCGATAGTGTCTCTGTTATGATATGCCACGCAATGACACTTACAACACGAACATAGCTGAGACTCTCCTTCCTCTTCTACTCCAAACAGATCATCCATAAACTTGTCGAAGCGGCCCCACGCATCATCTGTAGTCTGCAATTCCATCCAACTGCAATCCTCTTCACTTGCCATTGCAAGAAAACCAACTACAACAGATTTCTCCTAAAACAGCGAGGATAAAGGGCATGCTCGATCAGTATTACATATTATTGTATTAAAATTAGATGTATATACAAACTAATTAACAAACAAATAAAATTCCATGCACATGGATCTCATAATCGATTATACCTTGGCGGATTGGATCCGAAGAACAGACTTTTTCCCGTGGTGATGCAGGTGATCGCACTTGCGCTCATGGTTCTAGATGATCGGAGCTTGCAGCGTCACCCCGGCGGATTGCGTGACGACAACAAGCAAGGATGTGTTGTTTGGGTATTTTTCGTTCCTCGTATTACTGGTCGATATATATTGTAGGGTTACGATGGGTGATACGACATAGAGTTGGGTTAGGACTCGGTGAAACGAATAGAGTTGGGTTAGGACTCGGTGTACAAAGATAGATAGTCGTGTGCAGGACATGGTCCAGGCCCACAGGCCATCGAACAGGCCCACGTGGTTCGGCCGAACCAGTGGTTCGGCCGACCCATCTGTGGGTCCGTTAGGCCTCCAATTTTGTCAGTGGTTTAGAGTTGAGCAAATGTCGATTTCATTGATGGGCCTCAGTTTTTTTCAAGGTTTAAAAAACAGGTCTTGGGCTAGACACACACGAACGCATCAATTGCGACTAATAGTGCATTTCATCACAACGGGGATATTTTTGTCGCAATAGCATCTTCTCTAGCGCGACAATTCCATGTTACCGTCGCCATACCCCTGTCTAGTTTGCAACAATTTTGATGCACGTTGCAATATAAAATATTTTAGTCACAACGAGTGCATTTTCGTCACTAAAAGTAATACTCTTTTGCAACATATGACACAACTAATAGCGATGTGTCATAGTCGTTGTGATATGGGCAACTACTGCAACCGTTACCAATAAGCGTCGCAATATCGACAGCGCAATTGCAACAGAGGCCCATGCTTTGTCGCAATTGCCATTAAAATTGCAACGCTACACAATGGGTCGCGACACACACCCCTATTGCGACCAATATCAACTATTGTCATGTTATGCCCAGTTTATAGCGACCAAAACCACCTGTCGCCATAAAAATCGATCGCGAAATCTCCAAAACTACGTAGTGTTTAAAAAACTTATTATTTACCTAACCGCAGATTCCATACCGGCGCCCAAGGGTGCACAAGGGTTCCTTGACAAGGACAGCATACTTATAGCGATCCACAAGGATAAGATCAGCATCATAAGGGCCTAATGTAATGAAATCAGTGGACCGAGCCACCTCCAGAAGCTAGTAAAATACAAGAACCTATCAATCTGATGCAAATTGAAAACTAACTGAATCTAACACCTATAAATTGTCAATAGCCTATCAACTTCTAACACCAATCGAAGTGCAAACCTGAGGATACGAAGAAATCTGAATCAATTGTATTTGTATATGCTCATCAATCTGCTAGATCCCCAAATCTAGAAATCTCCATCCCTAGGTTGTTAGGAGAAAATGTAGTGGCTCAAACCAGAAGATTGACCTTGTCGTGCTGACTCAGGTGGTGGTAGCCGGGAGGTGCTGCATAACTCACCCTCTCATCACCGCTAGGATTCTCCATTCCTACCACAAGCCGTCGTTGCAGATCTGCGTAGCAGAAGTCGAAAGTTTTTGCGAAGTCTGACCGTCTGAGTGAAGAGTCTCACCAACCATTCGATAGGCAATTATATTAAAGACTCACCTGAAACTTACTTGTGGGACCTGGTCACTGTAAAGAATTATCCAAAAATTATAAGCATAAGGAAAAATTTTCTCGAAAAATTGACACAACAAAGAAGTGGTGCAGTGGTAAACAGCGCGGTCTTGTTCCTATAGGTCTCTAGTTCGAACCACAGCAATGGCAAATTGTTTTTGCAACATTTCGTGACCTGGCCTGCGGTGACCTGGTGAAAATGCGTGAGTTGTGGGACCCTAGAAAATTTTATGACGACTTGGAACACTCTATTTTCGAAAGAATGCTTACATGTGGGACCCTATTGAATTTTATGATGACTTGGAACACTCTGTTTTTAAAATAATGCTTACACGTGGGACCGATGTTGGTTTATGGCGTTTTTGCAAAGCTTATGGCGTCACAAAACAGCATGGAATAGTGAATGCCCGACTACAGTACCAACCCTAATGACGAAAGTTTTTTTGTCACTAAATTTGCTCGAAAGTGAAATATTATGACGAGATCAGCTAGGAACGTCATAAATCAATGACGCTAAAATGTGGTTGCGTCACTAATCAACGATTTTCTTGTAGTGAAAGTAAAGGCAAGCAAAGATTGCAAGAGAGTAATGCAAAAACGTAAAGAGGGATGAGAGGAAGCAAACTCTTGACATGCGTTTATCCCGTGGTATCGGTAGGCACTTAGCCACCCCTAGTCCACTTTGTTGAAGCACTCACACAAGAGTATTGCTTCCCGATCACCAAGTCTCTCCCAAGAGCACCACTTGACTCGCCACAAAGGCTCGCCACTTAAGCACTTGCCAAGCTCCCTTGGTCACCTTGATGTTGCCTCCACTAAGGAGCTTCTCCACCAAGGAAGGGGTCTCCACGTCCCCCGCACAAAGTGTCCTCGCCACTCCGCACCAAACCATAGGATCGAAGACGATTGCCGGTGAGCCACTTAGTCCCCAAGACTTCCGGCGTACCTTGCACAACTTGGTTTACTCAAGAATCACCTCACAAGCTTGGCACACCTTGCACTCACTCAGCTCTAAGCTAAGCCTAGCACTAAGCACACACACAAAGCATGTGCAAGTCTATGGATGAGCAATTTAGCACTTGTATGGCTTGGATATGATCTTATAAGTGTCTTCACTCCTCTGCACTTCCACACACTCTAGCTACCTCAAATGGGTGAGTGGAAGGGGTATAAATACACTAAGGCGTCCAAAGAGTCATTGGCTAAAAGCTGCAAAAACATGTACCATCGGATGAACCGATGCTCCCCTTTTCATTGGTGTCAGTTCATCCGGTGCTCCTCCACGTCACGTAGCCATTGCAAATCTGCTGACACAATTCATCTGATGCTTCATCCGACGCACTGCCGGTTCATCTAGTGCTGATAGCTTCATGGCCAAATCCTTACTGTTTGCTTCTTCCAGGCCGTCAGATGAACCGATGCTTGAATTCTTGTGGCCATTTGTTCATCCGGTGCTTAAGGCCTTTGACTCAGGCTGTCTCTGTCTTGTTCCAGTGGATCATCGGATAGACCGATGGTTCCTACCAATGGACTGTCGGTTCATCCACTGCTACTGACTGTGCTGCTTCTGCTTTAGGAATTCATCTAGTGCAACTAGAAAACATACCGTCGGTTCATCCGATGGTCTGTGTAAACTGAGCCTTCTTCACGTATTGTACCAAGTAATCCGATGCTTGCACTGACGTCTCTTCCTATGTACCATCGGTTCATCCGACGGTGCTTCTTTCTTCCCTTTTCTTTCTCGGTTTTGACCCTCAAAAAATAAAGACATGCTCAACAATATGGTTAGTCCCATTGGTCATGATGTCATGAATCACCAAAACAAACTCGAACAAATTGCATATGAGGCCATGTTCGCTACAATCTCCCCCTTTTTGGTGATTTATGACAACACAATCAAAGCAAGCATAAATTTGCAAAAAATGACAAAAATGAACAACGTACAATGAACCACTTACACACTTGCTTGGATGCTTACCATCATCCAACTCCCCCTAGATGTGTTCTCCCCCTTACTTGATCTTCTCTTCCTATGTTCACACATAGCTTGCTTCTTCCCTCTTTGGAAACACTAGCTTGCTTTGGCTCCAACTTCTCCCCCTTTGGAATAAAATCTCCAAAAAGTGTCCAAAAAAAAAGGGTCTCCAAAAGAAATGTAGCAAGTCCTAGCAATCATGGCTCAAAGAGAATGTTAAATACAAGGGAGAAAGCCGCATGAACCATGATCCATATGTATGATATCAATGAAGATATCACATGTGTGAATAACTAAGGCGGATCACAAGCTCATGAGACTAGCATAATACAAACTAAGCTCCCCCTAAGTGTGTGCATAATATGATAGTGTGAAAATCAAGTGCACAACTAGAAACACTTGTAAGCCAAGGAAGCTTAGAGCATATCATGTAAGGAGGTAGCTTAAAAGACAAGAGATAAGACAAGAGAGCTCTTGTAACATTACCACTTGTAGATTTGAGCATTGCATACCTCCGGGGGTTGCTCCTCTCTACCTTGTCACCGCATTGACATGACCCACTTGAAAATGATATCACTAGGAGATGACACCACTTGAAAGGAGCTAGCAAAGAAGACACTTGGGGTACCACAAGGATTAGGAATGTATGAGTTCATTGCCTTTGAACTCCCCCTAGATGTATTCTCATTTTGGCATGTGGTATTTTTGCATCATTGGGACCTACAAATGTCTACAAGGACATGCTCAACAATATGGTTAGTCCCACTGGTCATGTTGTCATGAATCACCAAAATCAAATTCGAACAAATGGCATATAAGGCCATGTTAGCTACAATCTCCCCCTTTTTGGTGATTTATGACAACATGACCAATGGGACTAACCATATTGTTGAGCATGTCCTTGTGGAGCTGCATTATCCACATCCCCCTCTGCATCCGGCAGAATTGCGTTATCCTGAACATTTGCATCATCGTCAACCATATCCTCCAAAGCTTCTCCATGATGGATCCATCTAGTGTAAGTGGTTGCCATCCCACTCACAAGTAAGTGAACTCCAATTCGCTCTATAGTCTTTGTAGAGTTATTGAAGCATCAACGACATGGGCATAGTATTTCTTCGTCCTCAGCGTATCTTGTCCGACGAAATGCCAAGAAATCCTGGACCCCTTTCTCATGATCGGTGGTAAAACCAGTACAACCAGTTATCCAGCGTCTATCCATCTGGAAAGTTTTTGGCGAATCCAACTCAAAATTACTGACCACAAAACGAATCGAAAAGGAGAACATTTTGCGAAATGAAATTTTCTGGATTGAACACAAAATTACTTACCAGATTGACACACCGCGGCAACAAGTATCACCCAGGTTGCGCCCGTAGGAGTGAGCAGCCGTTGGAAGTCGAAAATCACCACTGGAATGATCCATTTTGGTAGCCAACTCGCCTATCTGTTCTCTATTTTCCCGTTTCGGGGCAGCGGGCTGCGGGAAAACTATTTTTGGTTACAGTGCGGGCTTTTCTCCCGCCAACTTATCAGAACCGCTCCGTGCTGTGGTTGGGGCGGACGTGTTTTGCGAAGGTAGTGAAGTGTTTCGCCTGTGATTTACTGATTTATGTTAAAGATTCACCTGACACAACCATAAGGAAAGTGTTTCCCATTAAATTGACACAACCAAGAGGTGGTGCAGTGGTAGATAGTGTTGTCTTGTTCCTATAGGTCTCTAGTTTGAACCCTTGCTATGTCAAATTATTTTTGCAACATTTCGTGACCGACAGTAGGAAACAAGCAGTTTCACGATCGTTACTCAGGAAGGTCCTTCCAGCAAAACATCAACAGAATGGACCAGCAAAACATCAGCAAAATTATTTCAGAATGGTGAGTATGCTCGACTCAATTTGAAATAGATTAAACCATATCAGCATAATAAGATGGAATCTCATAGCACTCAACACCACAAAGTTCACACCACCAGCAAGTAGCAATTCAAAAATACAAGCAATTCATCACCACAAAGTACAGACCACATATGAACCGTCTAGCTTGCAGTAACACCAGACATGCTTTATCGATTGTCTGCAGCTCAGTCAGAGTTCGATTGCTCTTCTTTTAACAGAGCATTCTCGCTAACAATTATTGAATCTCTTTCAGCTGGTCATTCTCCTTGTAAGTGCAATCAAGCCCTAAGTGGTGATGTTGACCATACAATGAAAGGTCTAATGAGCTTTCAAGTATGTGTTGCAGTGCTAAGGTACAAAAGAAGAAAAGGGGACCCCTCAATTCTAGATGATGGATATCTATGCTCAAGAAGGTGTTTATTTCTTTTTATATTTCGAAATTGAGTATAGGACAAGTCGTACTATTAAGAGAGATTCTAATAGGTTGGTTGGAAGGATCCAAGTGCTCATTTGATCTACTTCATCAAATCCTAAACTGTCAGATGGTTAGATCTAGACAGCCCACAGGGGTGTTAATCCCGGCGGTTTAGTTGTTCGACGGGGTGGAATCTAAGGCTAAGAACTCGAAGGTTGCGCACGAGCACACAGAACACAGAGAACACAGCGAGTTTATACTGGTTCGGGCCTCCGGAGAGTAAAACTCTACATCCAGTTGTTGGTGTAGATTACTTGAGGATTGCGTGATTGTACAAGGGGTCGCCCTGCCCGCCTTATATTGGCCAGCGGACAAGGTTGGTTCCCAGACTCCTGGTCGATTACGACCAGGAGACCTAAAACTAGTTGATTACAACACTTGCCATATCTGTCGATCTGCTTGGTCGGGATCCACCGATGTCTTGTCTTGCACGCCAAGTCTTGAAGTCGTTCTGGATAAGGTCATCTGGAATCTTCTGGAAGGTCTTCAGGAGGTCGTGTGGGCCATCAACTAGGTCAGTTGGGCCCACTGTCAGGTCGGCTGGTCTTCTGGCAGGCCGGACCCACTTGTCGGGGACGGCCGTGAGCCTGGTCGGTGGGGACCCTGGGGTACCCATGTCTCATAAGCCCCCGAGCGAGGTGTAGGCGCAGCGACCCTGGAAAGGTCATGACGAAGTCATAGAGCTATCGACAGGTCGAATAGCATGCACGTCGGTCAAAAAAGAAAAGAACAAATCGACTTTGCAGCCGACCTGTTTTGTAGTCTTGCCGAATGAAGAGAGGTCGAGTGACGACCTATAGGAAGCTGACTTCCAATAGATCGAAACGACGATGAAAAAATTTCAGAGGGCATCAAAGATGCACTCGTAGAGTAGTATCCAAGCATCGTGGCAGGAAGGAGGGCCGGTATGATGATCCAAAAAAGAAAAGAAGAAAAAAGTAGATCGAGTAGTGACGTGTTGAGAAACAGGTTTCCCAACAGGTCGGTATGGCGGAGAAATCAAGAGGGCGTCGAAGACGCTCTCGTAGAGTAGTCCCCAAGCATTGAAGCAGGCAGCATGGCTGGTTTGATGCTCAAAAAAAGAGAAGAAAACTGAGTCATGGTCTTGATCGAACGAAATGTAGAGGCACCCAGATCTCCTAGCATGGCTGCAAGGAGTCTGGCAGGGCCAACCTCGTGGAGGCCTTGTAGGCGTGCCGACCTCGAAGAGGCCTCGAATTGACGAAGTCCAGTATCTGAGGATATCCAGTAGGATCTTGAAACACGCACTTGTTTGAAGAGGTCGTAGAGTATGTCTTAGCTGAAGTTGTGAAATCTTGAACCGTCGATGATGAAGTCGT
Organism: Cenchrus fungigraminus; assembly: GCA_036936925.1. Taxonomy (NCBI): domain Eukaryota; kingdom Viridiplantae; phylum Streptophyta; class Magnoliopsida; order Poales; family Poaceae; genus Cenchrus; species Cenchrus fungigraminus. The sequence continues at coordinate 69,677,339 of CM072768.1, read as the reverse complement.
AGAAAATTTGTTAATCTTGAATGAATGGAGTGTAGAGGCACCCAGATATCCTGCATAGCTGCAAAGAGTCTGGCAGAGCCACTCGAGGCATGCCGACCTCGAGAAGGTCTCAAATCAAAAAGCGCCCAAGCATCCGGAGATATTTAGCAGGGCCATTAGGCGCGCACCCCACAGGGAGGCCTTCATTCCCGACGTAAAATCTTGGGTGTCCAGAGCAGGCTGGTAGAGCTACAAGAGCACACCAACCTCAGGAAGGTCATGCATCCAGGGCGCCCAACTAGGTTGGCAGGGCCGTACTCATACCGAGGTATTACAAGACCTAGGTATTAAGGCACACCGACCTTGAGGAGGTCGTTTTGGTGCCTAGATGACCAACATAGCTGCCAGCCATCCAGCGGAGCCAAGGCACTAAGGTATTGATGACCTCAGCAATAGGCACACCGACCTCGGGGGCCCGACAAAATCGTATATGTGAAGCTTCTGATCTTCAGGCGCCCAGACGGATCTGGTAGAGCAGCGAGGCATGCCTTACCCCGGAAGGTCTTCAATCGAACCTACGACCATTCTTGCTCAGGGAACAAAAAATAAAGGTTGATTGGAATAGGTCCGTTTACGTGCAGAGCCATAGCGGGTGCACTAGGACGCAGAGCCTAGCGGGTGCAATGAAAACATGAAGCCGTAAAGGGTGCATTGATCATCGTCGTCTGTCGTTGCAGCAAGGCGCAGGGCCTTCTGACATAGAGTCAGGCTTACTTGCGTCTGTAGACTGCTGGGTCACGGGTCAACAGTGGTCAGAGATTCTCTTGCCACCCAGAAAATGACAAACTACCCACGAATCAAGGGGTGTACTGTAGGCATGTGACGCTACGGCGGCCTCAGGCATCATTGATGCGCTAGCGACAAAGATGCCGCGAGGCAGGGAAAAGACGTTGCCTTTAATCATGCACATGTCTACATGCCCACTGAACCACGTGGTGACAGTGTCATCACTTCACCGGCTGCACAAGGCCTGGCTTTGGCTATAAATAGCACCATAAGGCTGAAGGAGGCAAGCAATGAGCATTGCTGAGCTATGAAGCCGCAGGGTAGTATTGAAGCCATGCCATGGGCATGTGTCCGTCCACCAGATTGTTGGATGCAAAGTTTGTAGAGGCTTGGAGCTAGAAGAACTCTTGCGAAATGTAGGCAGCACCCCCACTCCTTGTATCGTGCCTCAGCGAGGAATCAAGGAGAGTTTGGAGGTGATGCTGTAGAGGCCCGAGGTGAAGCTGTAAGTCCTTGGTGAGCATGTGATGCTCGTCGAGGGCTTGCGGTCCATGCCGAAGAGCAAGCTCGTGTCTACACTCCATAGTCCGGCACAAAGCATGCCCTGCTATGTGCAGCGTCGTGCAGTTGTTCACCGCAAGGCAACCATCGAGGTCCTGAAGCTAGAATAATTCTTGCGACGTGCTCGGCTATAGTAGAGTAACCTCAAGGATTGCTCTAGGTAGATCAGGTCTTCGAATATGTTTGTATTTTGTGATGGGTTTTGGATCCAATAAGGTCGGAGGCGACTTGTGTACCTTCGAAGTTCCCGTGTAATGTTCGCTCTCTTCTGTCATGTAATGGTCGTTTTGAAGAAATTATTCATCAATGACCTGTAGTGATGTAATTTGGGGGCTTAACGACCTCATGGAGATCGAATGTACTGTCAGGACGACCTGACACCTTAGTTGTGTTCACGACCTAAACTCAGGGCATAGGTCGTGAGACTATCCGTTGGGCATATAGCCGTTGGCGGGAAATCCGGCGAGATCGTCTCGCGAAATTAGCGGTGCATAGCCGTTAAGGCGAGCTCCTTGCGGCGAAAGGATCTGCGATGGGCACCCCCGGTGGGGCCCTTATAAATAGAGCGGCGGGGACCGGTGTTGACCGTCCCTTTCCATCTTCTTCCTCCTCTCGTCGCCTCCATCGTAGTCTTCGTGCTCTAGCCACCGCGCGCTCCTCATCCAAGCTCTGCCCAGGAATCCTTAGCCTGCCGCCATCTGTAGCAGACCGCGTGCCGGCACCGCCATCCACGTGCCGCGCAGCTCCGCATGCACGTAAAAACCCTAGTGCATTTTAGATCCAAAGCTCCTCGACTTCAAGAAATGGCGGTCGCTGCTCCTCAGATCCCATATTCGCGGACGGTGTGGGAGCCCTCGGTGATGACCGAGGCGAAGGTTCAGGCACTGGTGGATCGCGGGCTCCTGAGGCCCAAGGCAGTGGTTGAGTGGAAGGCACCTGCGGGCGAAGCCTTCCCAACGGAGGACGACAAGGAGCAGGTCGTCTTCGCCTCTTTCTTCGAGCGCGGGTTCAGCATCCCCGCTGGCGACTTCTTCAGAGGTCTCCTCTTCTACTACAAGCTGGAGTTGGTACACCTCGTCCCCAACTCCATAACTGTAGTGTCGTCGTTTATTTACTTCTATGAGGTGTATCTAGGAATACCGCCCCACTTTTTGCTCTGGCGCCATCTGATCAATGTTAAGAGCACTGGCAAGCGTCTAGGTGTAGTAGGATCGGTGATGTTCTGCCTGAGACCAGGTCTCAAAGCAGAGTGGATAGATATGGACCTGCCGGATAACACTGCTGGCTGGAGGTCGGAGTGGTTTTACATCACCGACCAACAGCCAGTGCTGCCGAAGCGAACCGGGCATAAGACCGAGAAGATACCAGCGTGGGATCTGCCGCTATCCTCCCACGAGTTCGACGACGTCAAGGAGTTGCTCCCCCTAGTGCGCGACCTCAAGAAGAACGGGCTGACGGGGGGCTCGGTGGCGAGGTCGTTCTGCTGTCGCCTGATCCAGCCGATCAAGGACCGGGTGCATCCGGCGTATGAGTACTGGGGGCAGTCAGACCCCACTCGCGAGGTCAACCGCAAGGTCTCCCAAGAGGAGATGGTGGCCAGGGTGTCACAGATTTACATCGAGGGTGTCCAGGGCAGAAAGTGCCCAAAGCCACTCATTGACTCGACCGGCTGACCCTGTAAGTCCTGGGACTACTAGGTCGTTTTGTCTTGCTTAGTTGCTTGCGTCGATCTTATGCTTTGTGACTTGTTTGTTGCAGGTTCGGGAGATGCAGTTTTGGTGTCCTGCACCCTTACCGAAGGGTGAGGAACCACGTCGGAAGCTGAGGTCGGAGGAGTACCATCCTCCAGCGGCTGTGCTGCTTGAGAACTATGAGTCCGACACGTCGATTGAAGCTGATGAAGATACGACCAAGAGGTCGGTGGAGATGGAGCGAGCCGCCCGGCGGCAAGCAGCGCCACGAGGCCCAGGCGCAAGACAAGGGCGACGACAGCAAAGCAGTCGACCACAAGGGCTGCAACCAAGGCCGAGGCAGCCAAGACTACCAAGCTTGAGGCCGACAAGAAGAAGAGGAAGAGGAAGGCGAGCCCTCCTCCGGCGGTTCCTACACCGAGCATCCCTACTCCGGCGACCAGAGAGGTCGGGGGGATGAAGACGAAGCTACCGATGATCCGCTGGTTGTCGAGGATCGTACGACGAGGAGGTCTCCGAGCCCCGCGGCCAAGAGGCAACGGGAGCTGGAGCAACAGGTGATGGAGGAAGACCTCCGCCGCATAAGGGAGGCACAGCGGGCTACCGCTGGCACGCAGGCCAAGATGCCTGTGAAGATTCAAGTTCGGCCCTTTAGGCCGAAGCTGCGTGCCCTGGCTACTGTAAGGTAAGGTCGTGGCACTGAAGTTGATTCATTTGCTAACTGTCATTCGTTCCTGTACTGTATTTGATGGAGATTTCTGCAGGTCGGACGTCCAACTTCAGAGCGCCTTGGGTGCTCAGGATTCACCTTCGCGAATGAGGTCATCCGACCATGAGGTCAAGACTCAAGCCTCGGTCGGCGATATGGGGACATCGACCCCTCCGCCTGTTACTGAGGCCGGAACACAGGGGTCCGTTGGCGACCTTGGGGCATCGTCTTCTCCGCCTATTATCGACATAAACCCCATCAACTCGATGCCCAGCACATCGGCTCAGGGCCCAACTGCGGACCAGGTACAGATTGAGCCGCCACAGGAGAACCCAGAAACAACCGGTGTGCAGGCATCGGGTCCGACGTCGACGGGGCCAAATTTGGGGTGTGAAGACATCAACTGCACTGGCACTCCCTGGGAGGGAGATATCTTTGATGATGACGAGGACATGAGGGAGGTTCGCCGGTTGATCTTGACGCTGAACAGATCTCTCATGGTAAGCCGCTGTCTTTGAGTTGTATGAACTACTTTCTTTCTCGATGTAGCTAACGACCTGTTTTGTCTTTGCAAAACAGTCACTGGCCGACCGTGCCAAGGGCAGGGCCGACCAGCTTAAGGACGCTGCAGCTCTGCAGCTGCGGGTGGTCGAGCTCGAGCGGGAGCTCAAGCAAGCCCGTGAAGCGGCGGCGGCTGACAAGAAGAAGCTCGAGGACGAGCTGGCCGAGGAAAAGCGCAAGAGCTGGGAGGCCGATGCGCAGTTCAACACCATGAGCATTGGTAAGACCAACTTTCTTGCAACTTTTTCCATCATTAACTTGTACTGCTGAGGGCTGAACCTCAAGGCTCGTTGTATATTGCAGAGTTCCACAGGCGAGAGGATGACCTCAAGAACGACCTGAAAAATACTAGGGAGAGGGTCCGAAGCCTGGAAGTGAACCTGCGCGATGCGGAGGTCGTTGCTGAAGATTTGAAGCAGACGTTGAAAGGCACCATAGACAGTGAGTATGTTGTTTCTTAGAAGCTGACTTATGAGAAACAGGCTCGAAAGGACCTTGAGGTCAGTCTTGAGGTAGCTTTGAAGGCACTGCAAAATGACCAGGTGATCATTGCAGGGCAAGAGGTGGAGCTTAACGACCTGAAGAATGCTGCCCACTTTGCGATGGATATAGTGGCGTCGCATGTCGAGGGGGAGGAGCCCAAGCCGGCTATCGATCGACTTCTAGCTGCACCCGAGAAGTTGCTCGACCTCTTGAAGGTGACGAGCTTGGCGGCGGCTACGGAGGCGCTAGTACGGGTGAAGTCTCACTACCCTAACGTTGACATGGTCAAGGTCGGAGAAGGCCCGGACGCGACGAAGAATCCCAAGGTCGTGGAGCTTGAAGTGCGGGAAGCCACTATGGCGATAATGGATGCCATTGACTATGAGGGCGACGATGGTGATGAGTAGTCGTAGTCTTAGAGTTGTGCCCCCTCCCTCCTCCAGTCATGTAAAACATTACTTGATAACCTTCCGTTGGCCTGCATGACGTACTTTGTTGTGTGTTTGCGCGAACTTGGTAGCCTTGAAGCGATGTGTCTTGTATCATACTCCGCTAACCACTACTCATCGAGAGGCTAGCTTACCGACCATCACAGCTCAGCAGGGAGGCTTACGTGTAATCAGCGCGCGGGAGGGAGTCTAGGACTCAGGTTTTGTAACCTTACGACCAAGCAGGTTCGCAATAACACAAAGTAGGTAGTCATGAGGGACAACGTCCTCAGGTCGAACGACCCTTATGTTGGCTTGAGCCAAGCCCCCGAGCAAGTCGAGGGAGAGGAGCAGGAAACTTCACCCTCAGGTCTTTCGACCCTTGAATTGGCTTTAGCCAAGCCCCCGAGCATGTCGAGGGGGAGGGTTCGTGATATGAAGGAAGAGAAGGTAGGGCTCGAGACACAGCAGATGACTGCTTTAATTAATATTTATGAAACTGAAAAAGTACAAGGACAAGGAATACATAACTGTAATAAAAACTATTCTACGGGTAGAATCGTCGTAGGTGCTCCACGTTCCATGGGTTGGGTACGCCTTGCCCGTCGCCCCACTGGAGGCGATATGTGGATGGGCTGATGACTTCAGTGACCATGAAGGGTCCTTCCCAAGGGGCAGATAGCTTGTGCATGCCGTCGGTCTTCTGGATACGTCTTAGGACTAGGTCGCCAACGTTGAAGGAGGTCTCCTTGATGTTGCGATCATGATACCGACGAAGTTGCTGGTCGTGGCGAGCTTGCCTCATAACAGCGACCATTCTCTGTTCCTCGAGGCTGTCAAGGTCGACACGACGAGTCTGCTCGGCTTCTCCCTCCTCGTAGAACTGTATGCGTGGAGCTCCGAAGGTGACGTCGGTGGGTAGGATGGCCTCTGAGCCGTAGACCAGGAAGAAAGGCGAGAAGCCCGTGGCGGAACTGACCTGGGTCCTCAGACCCCAGATCACGTGTGGTAGCTCGGCTAACCATCGGGTGGTGTAGTTTGAGGCGTCGTCAAAGATACGATCTTTGAGAGCTTGAAGAACCATGCCATTGGCGCGTTCGACCTGGCCGTTGCACCGAGGGTGGGCGACCGAGAAGTAGTAGACGTCGATCGTGTTGTCCCGGCAAAAATCCCAAAAGGCGGACCCAGTGAAGGCCATCCCTAGGTCAGTGATGATTCTGTTGGGCACACCGAAGCGATGTGTTATGTCTTGCATGAATTTTGCCGCTTCCTCCGACGTGACCTTTGCGACAGGTCGGACTTCAATCCACTTGGTGAATTTGTCGACGGCCACAAGGATATACCTGTAGCCGCCTGGAGCGGTTCGGAACGGACCTACGGAGTCGAGGCCCCACATGGCAAAGGGCCAAGATGGGGGAATCGTGCGCAGGACCTGAGCTGGCAGGTGCTGCTGTTTGGCGAAGAATTGGCATCCTTTGCACCTCTTGGCGAGGTCTTTGGCGTCAGACATGGCCGTGGGCCAGTAGAAGCCGGATCGATACGCCTTGCCGACCAGATTGGTGGATGCCGTGTGGCAGCCACACTCACCACCATGAATCTCAGCTAAGAGCTGGAGACCTTCTGATCGCAAGATGCATTTCATCAAGACGCCAGTAGAGGCGGCTTTTCTGTATAGGTCATTTCCGATTACGATGTAGTTAGCACTTCGTCGTGTGATATGCTCTCGTTCAGCCTTGTCTTCTGGGACCCGTTGGTCGAGTAGGAAGGCTAGGAAAGGCTCGCGCCAATCGTCCTCTTTATCTGTCATTAGTACGTCACGGGGAGGTGCTAGAGTTGGGTCGGGCTATACTTGGTCCGGGTTGTCCGGATCCAACAGCTTGATTGACGGCTTGCGTAGGTCTTGGACGAGCACACCCGCCGGGACTAGAGCTCGCCTGGAGCCTAGTTTGGATAGTACGTCGGCGGCCACATTGTTGTTGCGTGGCACGTGCTGAAACTCAATTCCCTCGAAGTGGCCTTCGAGCTTGCGGATCTCAGCACAGTAAGCATCCATTGTGTCTTTGACACAATCCCACTCCTTGTTGACTTGCTCGATGACGACCTTGGAGTCGTCGTATGCTAGTAGTCGCTTGATGCCAAGGGACATTGCTATACGGAGCCCATGAATTAGAGCTTCGTATTCTGCTCCATTGTTGGAGGCCTTGTAGTGTATCTGTAGGACGTACTTGAGCTGCTCTCCCTGAGGAGAGATGAATAGCACTCCTGCTCCTGCGCCTTCAAGGTTAAGGGCACCGTCGAAGTACATTATCCAGTGTTCAGGCCGCTCCTTGGGAGGGGGCATCTGGATCTCTGTCCACTCTGACACAAAATCAGCTAGGATCTGAGACTTGATCGCTTGCCTAGGGCAGAACTCGATGTCGAACTCCCCAAGCTCTACCGACCACTTGACGATGCGGCCGTTAGCGTCGCGGTTGCGGATAATCTCTCCCATCGGGAAAGATGATGGCACCGTAATCTTGTGAGCTTGGAAGTAGTGGCGCAGCTTTCTCGACGTGATCAGGAGTGCGTAGAGCAACTTCTGAGGCTGTGAATAATGTGTCTTAGCGTCGGCAAGGACCTCGCTTACGTAATACACAGGTCGTTGAACAGGGTAAGCCTGCCCTTCTTCTTCTCGTTCTGCGACGAGGACCGTGCTGACCACATGAGTGGTGGCAGAGATGTAGAGTAGGTGGGTTTCCCCGAGTATAGGTGGCGTCATGATTGGAGACGTGGTCAAGGATTCTTTGAGAGCCTCGAAAGCCTTCTGTGCTTCTTCGTACCACACGAACTTATCTGCCTTCTTCAATAGCTTGAAGAAAGGCAAACCTTTTTCGCCCAGCTTGCTGATGAAACGACCTAGAGCTGCCATCATTCCTGTGAGCTTCATGACGTCTTTCTTGCAAGATGGTTTGGCCATGTTGCGTATTGCGTCGACCTTGACGGGATTAGCTTCGATGCCTCGGTGTCCGACCATGAAGCCAGGAGCAATCCAGAGGGGACACCGAAGACACACTTGGTCGGATTGAGCTTCCATTGGTATTCGTGTAGGTTGGCGAAGGTCTCGGCGAGGTCGGCGATGAGCTGATCTTGCTCGGTGGTCTTGACAATCACGTCGTCGACGTAGGCTTCTACGTTCTTCCCGATCTGCGACTTCAGGCACTTCTGTATCACCTTCTGGTACATTGCGCCAGCGTTTTGGAGACCGAAGGTCATGACCTTGTAGCAGTAGATGCCATTGGGCGTTATGAATGCCGTTTTGTCTTCGTCGTCGGGGTTCAAGGCTATCTGGTGATAACCTGAATAGCAGTCGAGGAAGCATAATAGAACGCTACCAGTCGTGGAGTCCACGACCTGGTCGATGCGAGGAAGAGGGAAGGGATCTTTCGGACAGTGCTTGTTGAGGTCGGTGTAGTCGATACACATCCTTAATCCTCTAGTCTTCTTAGGTACAAGGACCGGGTTTGTGAGCCAAACCGGGTGTACACATTCACGGATGAATCCTGCAGCTAAGAGCTTGCAGACTTCTACTTCTATAGCTTGCTTTCTATCTTTCGCAAATCGCCGGAGCTTTTGCTTGATAGGTCGTGCGGTCTTGCTTACTTCAAAGGGTGTGCTCAGCCAGCCTCCAAGGGACACCGGGCATGTCAGACGGGCTCCATGCGAAGATGTCAGTGTTGTCCCTGAGGAAACTGGTGAGCGCGAGTTTCTATTTGGGATCGAGGTTAGCTCCGATGGTGACTTCTTTGGACGCGTCGGGCAGGCTGAGGCAAACTTTCTTTACAGCGGGACTTGGGTCCAAGGCAGTAGTTGTACGCTTCTGTTCTGGCACCTCCAGGGTAGATTGGTCGATTTTGGCGACCTGGGCGACCATGACCGTAGCGGCACCTTTGCAAGCTGAATCCTTCGCGAGGTGAATAGTGTCACTCTCGGAATTGTAGGAGACGACGATGTCGCCGTAGATGGAAAGGATCCCGTTTGGCGCTGGCATCTTCATGATGAGGTAGGTGTGATGCGGTATAGCCATAAACTTGGCCAACATAGGTCGACCGAGGATGGCGTGGTAGGAGGAGCGGAAGTCCGCGACCTTGAACGTCAGGTACTCTGTGCGGAAGTTTTCCTGTTTGCCGAAGGTGACCAGCAGGCATACATGACCTATGGGGTATGCAGCCTTGCCGGGCACGACCTCGCAGGTCTATGTTTGGAGTCTTCATGGATGGGGCAAGGGTCGTCGAGGTGACCCCTGCGGTTCCCACGATCTGGGATCTTGGGTTCAGATTGGATCTGAAGCTTGTTCTTCATGTAGCAGGACGCTACATGAGTTGCGTTCCGCAAACCAGAAGGCATGCGGGATGAAGGTGGAGGGGTCCTGCGAGGGCGTTTGACACGCTCACAGACCTTGATCGTGTTGGAGAGCATGTCTTCGACGCGATCAAGCCCTGCGATCAGGTCGCAAGGTGTGGCTGGGTGGGTTTTCTTCAGCAGATCGGATCTGACCTCCTGGTTGGAGGTGACCGTAGCACTCTCGATGACATGGCATGCGGCTGGAATGGTGGACCCTGCCGGCATAGAGCCGAAGCAGATGTCGATGGGGTTGGCGAGGATGTCCACCATGCTCTCCGGGAAGATGACGCCGTTTGACGAAGCCATCGAGTTGCACGAAGAACCCTGGATTCCTCCCCTACCTGGCGCACCAACTGTCAGATGGTTAGATCTAGACAGCCCACAAGGGTGTTTATCCCGGTGGTTTAGTTGTTCGGCGGGGTGGAATCTAAGGCTAAGAACTCGAAGGTTGCGCACGAGCACACGGAACACAGAGAACACGACGAGTTTATACTGGTTCGGGCCTCCGGAGAGTAAAACCCTACGTCCAGTTGTTGGTGTAGATTGCTTGAGGATTGCGTGATTGTACAAGGGGTCGCCCTGCCCGCCTTATATTGGCCAGCGGACAAAGTCGGTTCCCAGACTCCTGGTCGGTTACGACCAGGAGACCTAAAACTAGTTGATTACAACACTTGCCATATCTGTCGATCTGCTTGGTCGGGATCCACCGATGTCTTGTCTTGCACGCCAAGTCTTGAAGTCGTTCTGGATAAGGTCGTCTGGAATCTTCTGGAAGGTCTTCAGGAGGTCGCGTGGGCCATCAACTAGGTCGGTTGGGCCCACTGTCAGGTCAGCTGGTCTTCTGGCAAGCCGGACCCACTTGTCGGGGACGGCCGTGAGCCTGATCGGTGGGGACCCAGGGGTACCCATGTCTCACATAAACTAGCCACAAACTTCTAGCTAGCTGATGTACTCTGCTCTTCACTCCAGTTGCCGGAAGCTCCGGAGTTTTTCCCAGAGGTTCCGACTATACGAGCTACAGTTAGCTAGTCTCTACAGATCCAGGAGGTTCCGGTGTTTTGCCCGGAGGTTCCGGGTTTTGAATACAGTCGTTACTGCTCTGTCTCTCGGGGTATTTATTCTCCCCTACTCCCCAATGGTTCTTTCTTCTTATCCCCTGCGCAAACAGTTACTCCTAGCTCTTTCTCTCACTCAAGCATTGGCTCTAACCTACTTTCTTCCAAATCCAAGCCTTGCATTGAAAGAGGTTGTGATTCCTAGTGAGATTAAGCTAAGAAGTCTCTCCTCTTGTGATCTTGAGCACTTGGTGAACCCCTAGCCATCTTGGTGGATCTTTTACTCTTGGAGCTTGGCTCCTAGACGGCTAGAGGTTGCTTGGAAGCTCTCCAAATTCATGTGGAAGCTCCAAGAAGTTTGTATTACCCCTTTGTGACTAGTGGAAACCCTTCATCTATCATTTAGGTGATAGGTGTGAGAGAGGAGTGGATCTAGCGAGATCCCTAAGCCTTTGTGGCTTACCTCAACAACGTGGATGTAGGCTAGCCATTGTGGTGAGCTGAACCACGGGATAAATCTTTGTCTTGTGTGCTTTCATTCGGTTTTCTTGCCTAGCTTGTTCTAGTTGCTCCTCTCTAGTGATATTAGGGTTTGCTTTAGATCTGCTCGTGTCTAGTGTTCCTTCGGGTATCTTGCTAGTAGATCTTTAGTTCTAGTGTTTACTAACCCCTAGATATCCTCAGATCTATGTTATCTTATGTGCTGATCTGATTTGCAGGTTTGAACAAGTTACAGGGTCCGGAAGTTCCGGGAATTTTCCCATAAGTTCCGGAATCTGACAGTGTCTTTGCAAGAAAAGTTGAAATTTGTTTTGTAGGCCTATTCACCCACCCCCCTAGGTCACTTGCCTTGATCCTTTCACTCCTACCGTAACAATTGATAAACATGATCCCTGCATTTGGTCAGCTCTTCCATCAGGGCAATGTTGTCCTGCCGTAACAATGCCATTTCATTCAACCGGGCATTCTCCTGTTGCAGCAATTGATAACACTCTTCCATGCATTTCTTCATCTCTTTCAGCTAGTCATTCTGCTGCTGTAACGACTGCTCATACAGGTGCTTCTAATTTAGAGCCTTTTGAAGTGACTTGAGCTCGCTGACTTATTGTTCTTGCAGGTCTCTCTTCACCTTCTGCAGCTCAGCTTTAGTGGATTCAAGCACCTCCAGAAGCTAGAGAAATACAAGAACCTATCAATCCATGAAATGATGCAAACTGAAAACTAACTGAATCGACTTCTAACACCAATTGCAATTCAAATCATAGTCTACGATGAAATCAGCTCATCTTCAGTGGATTCAAGCACCTCCAGAAGCTAGAAAAATACAAGAACCTATCAATCCATCAAACGATGCAAACTGAAAAATAATTGAATCAACTTCTAACACCAATTGCAATTCAAATCTGAGTGTACGATGAAATATGAATATATTGTATATGGTCATCCATCCTCTAGATCCCCAAATGTAGAAATCCCCATCCCTAGGTCGATAGGGGAAAATATAGTGGCTCAAACCAGAGGACTGACCTTGTCGTCCTGTTTCATGAACTCGTAGCCGGGAGGTGGCGCATAAACCACCCTCTCATCACCGCCAGAATCCACCATTCCTACCACGAGCCGTTGCAGATCTGTGCATAGCAAAAGTCGAGAGTCTTTGCGAAGGCAGTGAAGCGTTTCGCCTGCGAATTACTAATTTATATTAAAGATTCGAAAAAATGCTTACATGTGGGACCCAATTGAATTTTATGACGACTTGGAACACTCTATTTTTAAAATAATGTTTACATGTGGGACCAAAGTTGGTTTATGACGTCGCTGACCTAGCGAAAATGCTTACATGTGGGACCCTGTAAAATTTTATGACGACTTGGAACACTCTATTCTCGAAAAAATGCATACATGTGGGACCCAACTGAATTTTATGACGACTTGAAACACTCTATTTTTAAAATAATGCTTACATGTGGGACTAAAGTTGGTTTATGACGCTATTGCGGAGTTTATGGCGTCACAAAATAAGCATGGAACAGGGAACGCTCGGCTACAGTACCAACCATTATGACAAAAGTTTTTTTTGTCACTAAATTTGCTCGGAAGTGAAATATTATGACGAGATCAGCTAGAAATGTCATAAATCAATGACGCTAAAATGTGGTTGCGTCACTAGTCAACAATTTTCTTGTAGTGTACTCTTTATTCGTTCTCAGCTTAATGCATCTTTGAAAATCATGATTTTTCATATAAATTAAATTTTAAACAAAATGATAGATCTCGATGATATCTGCAAATTCATAATTAAAATTTCCGTGTAAAGTAATTTGATGTCAAAATAATTGATAAAATGTTCAGATCTCTAGTGAACATATGAGTTTATATGACAAAGTTATTTTTAAGAGCTGTGAACAGGGGATATTCCACCAATTAAATCTGCAGTAAGGTTAGTGCAAAATATATTCCGTAAGTGAATGGCTATATATGATAGTTTTGTCATTTTTTGTTTGGACATATATTTTTGAAAAACACTATAAGACAAATATTTTGCAAAATACTAAAATAAAGAATGAAAAACATCACTTTGTTTGGAGCGATCCATAGCATACAAGGCAGGAGTAGTTTTTATTGTGTTGCTAGGGCATAAACGTCTGATGATAATTTTCCCATCACAGGCTTCATTGCAACATGAAAGTACAACGTCAACAACATCGAAAACATATAGTTAGAACATTGAAAAAATTGTATTGTTCAGTTTTGAGATAGAAATTTTCTGTTGTAACATGAACACTATTAAAACATGAAAAACAATAGTTGCAACATGGATGCTTAACTATTGAAATATATGTCAAAGCGAAAAAATGAAGTGCAAGGCGATTGGGGGAGGAGAGACGCCCCACAACTCTGCGGGGTGTCGATCTCTCGATTCGCGGCCGTGAAAGTATGTGTGCATGGCAGGTTTTGGGGTAGTTTGAGGGAGCTTTTGCAGTTGCTCTTAGATCATCTCCAAGAGACTAGCAATAATTGTAGCTAAATTTAGAGATTAAGAGGCTATCTAAAAAATAAAAACTTCCCAAACTGATTAGTAAACCAAGAGACTCTCTAAAACTAGACTTTTCGTATGTTACATAGACAATGGGGCCCACGTGCCCTACTCACCTTTCTATCGGTGGCCCATTGCAGCTATGCTGATGGATAGATCCAGGCACCAGCGGCGGGAATGGTGAGAAGATGGCTAGCGCGAGCAATGGCAGCGACGGCTCCTGGCCAAAAACAAACCCTACAACTTCTATGCTATCTACTTACGCACCTAGAACCCAAAACCACGATGGACAAGGATGGCACATAGGGGTTCATCAAGAGGGTAAACTATTCCGACCGACAGACGGAAAAGGTGGCGAAGGCAAGCTCGCCGGTGTGGAGCAACAGAATCGAGGGATAAGGGAATGTGTATTCGGTGCTCGTGGAGATGCAAGCTCAAGGAATTTGGTCGGGAGACAGCAGGGCGCAAGGAATTGAGCGGTACGACGTGGCTCTGTTTTGGACGGGGGGGAGAGGAACACAGGGACGTCCTCCCCAGCTTTGCCCGACCTCCTCTCACTAGCGCCACGCGACCTCCTTCCCCCGATGCCGCCCGAGCTCCGGCGACATCTTGGGGCTCCTCTTCCCCTGGTGGACCCGGGGCTCCCAGGCGTTGTCGGTGGTGGGGCGGAGGATGTCTGCGCACAGGAAAGAAGGGGGAGACACGGGAGCGAGCGTACCGCACCAGAGGAGGAGGTAGCGAGGCCACGGGACTAGGTAAAGATGGATACCGAGGGGCCGCAGATGGCCAGCGAAATAACGAAGATGGGAAAGGGGAAATAGAAAGACTGATGGGTCCATTTTTTTCTTCCAATTTGACTACTTTTATGTATTCTATAGGTTTTAGGGAGACTCTTGAAGATGCTCTATGCAGACTTCTGTTGACACCCAAAATTGGCAAGACTAGGTAGGCCGGTCTAACCAGTGGACCCACCCGGTCAGACCGCCCTGGTCAAAGTTCTCAAAAGGCAATTTGGACTTCACCATTGGATAAGTCTCGTCGAGTACATCAAGATCCATATATAGAACGTCCAATTCGGAGTCCGGATGAAGGAGATATGGCTTCTGGAAGATCTGCACGTCACAGAGGCGGTTAGACCGCCCCCCATAGGCGGTTAGACCGCCCCGTACTGCCAAAACTGGTTAGGAGTTGTATTTTGATAGGATTTTGTAAGGGTTTCGACTCCTAATGGGGCAAGACCTCCCCTCCCTATAAATATAAAGGGCCACGGCCGATTGAAGAGGATCAAATCAATCTACTCTTATATTTTTACCTTTTCTCTTTGCCTCAAACTTTTCCAATCTACTACTTGCTGTTCTTCCTTCGTCTCCACGATGTCTGAAGGCGTTCTAGGTGGCCTGCTGACCCTAGAGGAACCCTACGTGCATCAGCTCCGAGGGGGTCCCTCCCGAGCTGACGTTCGTAGGTCTACCGCCGGTTCATCCCGGCACCCCGGTCTAACCGCCCTACCCAGGCGGTCTGACCGCCCTGCGCAGAGGAGCTGCAGCGAGCTTCCTCCGTGCGCCTGTTGATCCCGAAAAGGTGTCAACAAATTGGCGACTCCACTGGGGACAGATCAATCGGCTGCCATGGCCGGTAAACTACCTGTACCTTCTGAGGTTGACCCCCAAAACATTGCAAGGCCGAATGTTGAGCAAACATAGGCTGAAGAGCAGAAAGCACTTGCTGAAGTCAGGAGGAAGATTCGTGAACAAAAGGAGCGGGAGATCCTGGAGTTGGAAGAAGAAGCCATGAAGCAATACATCTCGCACTTCTCCGTGGATCGTCAAGGGAACGTCAAGAAGGACAAGGATGTCGTCATCAATATTCCCATGCTCAAGGTACAATCTGATGCTCCTCCTGAAGCTAATTCAGATATTGCAAATATGATTGATGGGGCTGTTAGTGCTAGCTTAAATAACAAATTTGTTGCCATGAGTGAAAAATTTGAATCTATAATTACTTCTCGTTTAGATCGTATAGAGGCCAAATTTGGTAAACAATTTTCTGGTAATGATATTAATGCATCTACTTCTAATACCGAAAATTCTAAACATAGCACACTAGATGATTTTTCAGATTTGCATATACCTAAAGTCCCCATTGGTGTACCTCCAATCCACCACGTACATAGCCGTACCACTATTGGTGCTTCGGCTGGTGGAGGGAGTACAATGGCCGCTACTAATGCATTGATGCCGCATACGGTTGTATATAGCGAGCCAAGTGCATATGTTCCTAATAGTTCGTTGCAGCATGTTCCTAACACATTGCCGAACCAAACATCAACATATAGCACATGACAACCTACTATAAATCGAGCACCACATCCTGGATCAGCTAGACCTAGAACCGCTTTAGGGATGGAGGGATTTAGAGAAGAGATGCTCGAGATATTTAGACAAACTTTTAGTACAGAGCCTAAAACTAAGAGTCGATCATATCAAAGACCGTATCCTGAGAATTATGAGTATATCCCGTACCCACAGGGATTTAAAATACCAGAGTTTACTAAATTTAGTGGGGATGATGGTAGAAGTACATTAGAGCATATAGGCCAATTTACTATACAATGTGGTGCAGCTGCTTCTAATGATATTTGTAAAATGAGATTGTTTCCTTTATCTCTATCGGGTGCAGCATTTACTTGGTTTATTTCTTTGCCACCCAACTCAGTTTATACTTTTTCTGATATAGAAAATAAATTTCATGATTATTTCTTTACTGGTGAAACTGAGTTGAAATTGTCACATCTTGTATCGGTTAAGCAAAAGTCTAATGAATCTGTGACTGAATATATTAGAAGATTTAGAGACACTAGAAACCGATGCTATAGTTTGACAATTTCTGATAGAGACCTAGCTGATCTTGCTTTTTCTGGTTTGCTTGATATCCATAAAGAGAAGCTAGATGGTCAAGATTTCTTAGATGTTAGTCGGTTGTTGCAAAAAGCTTTAGCTAATGAAAACCGACTTAAGGAATCTAAGAATTCACAAAAAACCAATGAAAAGTCTAATCGTCCTATTTATTATGCATCTGATTATTCGGACGATGAGAGTAAAGATGTATATGCTGCTGAATTTACATGGTCATCTGATGATAAACAAAATACCTGTGCTTCTCTCAAGCCGGCCCATAAGAGTCGGCAAGATGAGATAAAATTCACTTTTGACGTGGCTAAGTGTGATAGGATCTTTGATGAGTTATTAAAATTGGGTAAGATTAAAATATCTCACACTTTGCCACCACCTGATGAAATAAAGAAGCGTGCCTATTGTAAATTTCATCATTCTTATTCTCATGCAACTAATGATTGTAATAGTTTTCGTCGGCAAATACAATCGGCTATTAACAAAGGCCGTTTAGTACTTCATAATATGCAAGTCGACCAAAATCCTTTCCCTATTAATGCTTTTATGAATACTCTTGAGTTGCTAAATCCCAACGTACTCATTCGGCCAGATCAAGCCGATAAAGCAAAGGGGAAGAATATAATCATTAGAGAGCAAAGGCGTGACGAGAAGTTGTCACTGGAGGAGACCCCCAAGATTGCAGCGAAGGCTTTAACGCTCGGGGGGCAAGACACTGCAGAAAAAGCCGACAGTGCATCGACCAGTCTGGCCACTACCCAGGGCGGTCTAACCGGGTCCAGGGGCGGTCTAACCGCGTCCCAGGGCGGTCTGACCGCTGTTTCCAGAAAAAATGAAGATACTCCCAAGAAAAAGGTAAGGCCGAGTTTTGAAGAACTCCTGGCCAAATATAAGAGGAAGGGAGCTATAAGGAAGCGAAGAAATCAGCCAATAGGTGCTAAGGGCGAAAAAGCACCACCAAGACATGAGAAGCGAGAAAGTGCACATCACCAACAAGGTAATTTTGTTTATCCTTTTTTTGGATCAGTTACACCATGTTCTTGGTATTATCCTTGCTATTACTCACCTACCGATTATAGTAGTATGTACATGAAACCATATATGATTCAATATCCTATTGCACATCCAAATTATGGTAAATTGCAAAGACCGATTGCTTACAACAATAATCTGGTCAAAAATAATGTATGTGCTACTATCAAGCAAGGTAGGGGTAGCAATGAGCAAAATTCTAAGGGTATGCAGCCGAGGTGGTGTCCCTCAGGCTTATCCCGCACTCAAAAAAGGAGATTACGGCAGATGCGAAAGCAAGGATCAATGGAGCAATCTACAGTGGTCACACCAGCAAGGTCAGCAACTAAGCAGGTATGGAGACCAAAACAAGTTGTTCTATGAATTCATAGCAAGTTCGTGGCCGATAAAGCAATTATTGCCCTTAGGAGCAAAAATATGGATGATGTATTGTTAATTATCGTTTTCTGCCAATTTTAATCATTATAGATGTTTATTGGCACGCAAGCTTTGCCATAAAACAGGGGGGCATATGTTGACACCCAAAATTGGCAAGACTAGGTAGGCTGGTCTAACTGGTGGACCCACCCGGTCAGACCGCTCTGGTCAAAGTCCTCAAAAGGCAATTTGGACTTCACTATTGGATAGGTCTCGTCGAGTACATCAAGATTCATATATAGAACATCCAATTCGGAGTCCGGATGAAGGAGATATGGCTTCTGGAAGATCTGCACGTCACAGAGGCGGTTAGACCGCCCCCCCCCCATAGGCGGTTAGACCGCCCCGTACTGCCAAAACTGGTTAGGAGTTGTATTTTGACAGGATTTTGTAAGGGTTTCGACTCCTAATGGGGCAAAACCTCCCTCCCTATAAATATAAAGGGCCACGGCCGATTGAAGAGGATCAAATCAATCTACTCTTATATTTTTACCTTTTCTCTTTGCCTCAAACTTTTCCAATCTACTACTTGCTGTTCTTCCTTCGTCTCCGAGACGTCTGAAGGCGTTCTAGGTGGCCTGCCGACCCTAGAGCAACCCTACGTGCATCAGCTCCGACGGGGTCCCTCCCGAGCCGACGTTCGTAGGTCTACCGCCGGTTCATCCCGGCACCCCGATCTAACCGCCCTACCCAAGCGGTCTGACCGCCCTGCGCAGAGGAGCTGCAGCGAGCTTCCTCCGTGCGCCTGTTGATCCCGAAAAGGTATCAACAACTTCCTATGAATAAAATCTAAAGAGGTGAAGGATGCCGAGTATGATCATATTGGCATAGACCATGAACTCTAACAAAGCAGCAGAAAGTAGGATAAATATTGGAGAATGTACGAGAAACAGTGACAAATATTAGCCACCGCTTTGCAACTTCTCTCATGCATGGATGGCAAAGCTGCTGGAAGAGAAACCAAAGAACACCGGTCTCAGCATGCAGTGGGCTTTAAAGATGACGGTTGACAACGGCGTCTCGAGCACATTGTAAAACCCCGGATTTTCAGAAGAAAACCCGAATCCCTGTACCTTCGCGATAGTCCCTGGATCAGTGGCTATCGCGTACAGAACGTATCACAGATAGTAAAACACAGCCATACATCGCATCACATAAGCATTAGTACATAAATTTATTACAAGTCCATTATGGAGTACAACATTACAAGTCTCTTGGCTGAATCAGAGTGAAAATTCTACGCAGCGGTCGCTAGCATCTCAGAAGGGTCTCCATCTTTTATTCTTCTCGCCACAGGCATCCTTGAGCGAAGTGACGCATCCCTCAGTCGTACCATCCATCGGCATTGTTGTCAAAGTCGGACTCGTACCCTGCACACCCAAAGTCTATCCCCAAGAAGTAGGATAGGTCCACGTCACCAACTGTATGCAGCTTTAAGTGGCCTAACTTCTAAAGGGAAGAAAAGAGACAAGGTAGAAGCTCGGGTTTCCTAAGCAGCAGCAGCAGAGTAACAACAAGATATCTCCATCAAGATCCCAACCCAAGGCTCTCAACACAGCTCGGAACCACCTGGTATCCCAGGGCCCCGTCTCCACAACCTATCTCCATCTAGGGTCGATGCGAGAACTTCCTCTCCTCGCACCTCAATGATTGCAATCGGATCCGCGAGGTAGAGGGAGCCACTCCCCTCTCCCCGACTGCAACCACGGCTCACCACACTCTCAGCTACAGGGGGAAGGTAGAAATCCCAAAACATGAGAACAAAGCTATCAGGGGACATGTCCATGACCGAGGACGCGGCTATAGCTATAGATCGAACAACTCTGCAGAGCGTGTACACCTGAACCCAACCCAGAATGGCACCCGACCGGTGTACGGCCGACCGAGCCCATCCTGCCGTGCGAACTCTCGGTAGTTACAGTCCCAACCTGCATCCGGCCCTCAAAACGATTCCCCCCTCGGAAGGACTCGCACCGAAACTGTGAAATGCTCCCGTGTGGCCACACGGGAGTCGCTCTGAGACAAGGTGGTCTCTCCCACCTCTCCCCCACTGATACCCTACTATCCTACTGGCAGGTATGGTTCTGCACTTGCCGAGCTCAACTCGGCCCTAACCCCACACTCGGCGAGGTGGTGTGTACGTAAAGGTCTCGTGAAAAGGTCTGTCCACTCGCTTTTAGACTGGGGCGAGCTCATATCCTCCAAGCGCAAGTAAAACCCCAACACCTAGGCTCTGAAAACCGTAAAAGTGGGAATGCACTAAGGAGTGCATCCCCGTCCCCGATCCCAGATCGGTTGTTTCGAGCTCACCCCCGCCAAAGTACCCAAAACGCCTTCTCCTGCCGGTTTTTATCCCACTCACGCCAAGAACCGCTATTCCCATCCCAACACATGCATCGTGATGCTCAGCGTATATACACGCTTATAAACATATATATAGTAGTAGGACAATCAAGGATAGGGTAAATAAAGTAGGTAGTGCAAGGTTCATCAACATGCATATAAAGTAAAGCACTAGCATACTACATTGCAATGTCTAATAGGTATTCAGAATCAGTCGGGCGTGAACCTGGGGTCGGGTAGTCCTCAACAGCATAGTCGTCAGCAAAGTCGTACTCCGGGTTCAGCTCCCCGACTCCAGCTGCTCCTATTAACGCGTAAAAGAAAATAAAGAGCGGTCCTAAAGCAATTAACTCCAAACGAACAGCAATTAAGAGCCAAAAGAGAGCAAACACTAGACTAACACGGAGTTTAAGATTTTAGAAGATTTCTGGAAAAGGTTTTGTATTTTTCTGAGTTAAACTGGATTTACTATGATTTTCCAAAGATAAAATAGATTTTTGGAAAACAAAAATACGTTTAAACCATATAAGACAAAATTGCCACAAAAGATCCAGGCTGGATCCGCTGCGGCTGGCAACACAGCAGCCGGCGGGGTGGCACGCCCGAGACTGGCCAGCCGCATGAGATCCCGAGGATCCATCTGCGGCCAGCGCTCGTGTAGGCGCCCGCGTGGCACGCTTAGGGACTGGCCGACCAGACGGGATCCGCGAGATCCGCTGCGGCAGGGGGAAGATGCGGCTCGGCGGGCATCCAGATACCCCCCTGGGTTTTGGAGTGCGGGCACCAGGTGTTCGACAGAAAGTCCCTAAGGGGCGGCGAAGCGGCGAGTGCTCGCCGGCTGCGAGGTGCTCAGGCAGCGGGACAACAAACGCTACGGCGAGGCTCAGGTGGATCTAGGGCTCCGATTGGGGTGGAAAAAGGGCGGCCTTGGAGAGGTTTTCCGACACGGCGGCGACGAGATTAAGGTCGGCGCAGCGGCAGACACTCGATCTGCGACGGCGAGGCTAGGATCGCCTGCGTCGGCTGGATGTACCCGCGAGCACGTGAGCGAGCGCGTGCGCAAGTAGATGCTCAGATACGCGGGCATGAGCCGGTGTCCCCGGTGTCAGGCAGCAACCGCGGGATGGCGGCTCGACGCGCCTGCACGCGGCGAAACACAGGGCGCGGCGGCGCGGCTAGGGTGGCCGCTGCCGGCGAGGATCCACGCGTGCGTGCACGTAAACGTGTGCACGGGTTCAAGGGTGTCCTGGCGCTCGCCGTTCTAGGGCGGAATGTTTTCCCCGGTGGCGATGCCTCGGTGCACAGCGGACGGAGCTCCGGCGAGCTTGGCTCAGGACGGCTAAAGGCCTGCCTTTGCCCAACCAGGAAGGCGTGCGCGCATGCATGGGTGCACGACGGGCATGCGTGTGCGTGATTGCACGAGTGTGTGAGTGTACATGTGCGCGTCGGCGTCGAGGCCACGGCGGCGGGCCGAACGGCGGCGGCATCACGGCGACCGGGATAAACAAGGAAACATCGGCGAGAACAGGCGCGCGCGCGACGTCGTAGGCAGCGGCATCTGCAAGGTTCGACCGGCACTGCTCGAAGGCCGGCATCACAGGCGACGGCGGGACGTGCGGCGGCGCGGCGCAGACAAGACCAGCGGCGGCACACAAGGTCGGTGAGCGCACAAGGCTTGACACGCGCCCACGGCTCAAAGGCCAGGCGCCACAGCAAGACAAGGTCACGGTGCTCACCTAGGGTTGTGGCTGCGGTGATGATGCGGCGGTGAAGGGGTGCGGCGGCGCGGAGCGGGCTCGGAGCAGAGGATGCAGGGGAAGCAGAGCGGCACACGGATGGCTCCTTCCCCACGAACGGCCTCCGGTCTTCGCAGCTGACGGCTTGACTTCCCCGGACGGCCTCCCCGCCCCCTTCTCCTCCTCTTCTCCCCCCTGACGTCACCGGCGGCGGGAATGGGGAAGAGAACCCCAAACTGGCTAGGGTTTGGGATTGGAGGCCGCGGTGGTGCTTATATAGCGGTGGTAGGTAGGGTGGACGGAGGATACAACATCGGGACGCATGGAGATCATCCCGAGGCGGCGGCCATGGCTGCACGGCGCCCCCTTTCCACGGCGGCGCGTGCGTGTGAGAAAGGCTCTGGGAAAAGGAAGAAAGGTGTGGGGGAGACAGTTATGACAGGTGGGTCCCACCGGTCATAGGCTCAGGCGCGGGTAAAGCTTAACAGGCCGGTGGGTTGGTTGGCTGCTGGGCCGCGCATGGGCTAGGGTGGTGCGGCGAACTTGTCTGGGTTGGGTTTGGCCCACGCAGGTTTCCAAAGGCGTTTTCTATTCCCTTACCCCTATTTACTTTATGATTCCAATTTGAATAACAATTGAAATTTGAATCCCACTCAATCAAATCCAAATAAATCCAAATGAAAATCCAACTTCTCACACTAGCATTTATATGACCTAGAATTATTATTTGAATTGAAATTAAACCTAGGATTTAAGGGAAGGGAAAAAGAAGACAATCTTACATTGTTTCATAAACACACATGCTCAAAGCAAAATTTTTGAAATCGTCATTTATGGCAAACATACAATTTCTAGGATGTTACAGAACTCCCCCCTCACTAGAATCTCGTCCCCGAGATTAAGAAGTTACCTCCGGTTCGAAGAGATGAGGGTACTTCTCCCTCATGATGGACTCCTTCTCCCACGTCGCTTCGCGCTCGGAGTGGTTGCTCCAGAGCACCTTGCAGAAGCGAGTGGTGGTCCTCCGAGTCGACTTCTCCGCCCAGTCCAGGATCCGGACTGGGTACTCCAAGTACTCCAGGGTCTCCTGGACGTCGAGTGCCTGAGTGGGCACTCTCTTCTCGACAATCACGCACTTGCGGAGTTGAGACACGTGGAACACTGGGTGAACTCCGGCGAGTTCCGGTGGCAGCTCTAGCTTGTAAGCCACCTTTCCGACCCTCTTCACGATCAGGTACGGGCCAACATACCTTGGAGACAACTTCCCCTTGACATGGAACCTCTTTGTACCTCAGAGGGGTGAAACCCTCAAGTAGACGTGCTCTCCCACTTCAAATGAGACGTCTCTCCTTTTCGAATAGGCGTAGCTCTTCTGCCTGCTCTGAGCAATCTTTAGGTTCTCGCGGACCTTAGCTATGTTCTCTTCGGCTTCAATAATGGTGGCGGGACCGAAGAAGGTCCGCTCCCCCACCTCGGACCACATCAACGGGGTCCGACACTTCCTGCCATATAGTGCCTCAAAGGGTGCCATCTTCAGACTTGCCTGAAAGCTGTTGTTGTATGAGAACTCAACATACGACAGACTCTTCTCCCAGTCAGAGTTGTAGGTCAGCACACATGCTCTCAACAGGTCTTCAAGTACTTGATTCACTCTCTCCGTCTGACCATTAGTCTGTGGGTGAAAGGCGGAGCTGTAGTCGAGGGATGTGCCTAGGGAACAATGCAAACTCTTCCAGAACTGAGCCATGAATTGAGGTCCTCGATCGGACACGATGCTACGGGGGACTCCGTGTAACCTCAAGATGTGTTCTATGTAGAGGTCCACAAGTTTCGGCACTCGGTAATCCTCCTGCACTGGTATGAAGTGAGCTACCTTGGTCAGTCTGTCAACAATCACCCATATGGCATCATGCCCCTTCTGTGTGCGAGGCAAACCCACTACGAAGTCCATGCTGATATCGTCCCATTTCCACACGGGTATCTCAAGCGGCTGTAGCAAACCAGCAGGTCTCTGATGTTCTGCCTTCACTCTCTGACAAGTGTCACACCGGGCAACGTACTCGGCAATGTCTTCCCGCATTTTCTCCCACCAGAAACGGATCTTCAGGTCTTGGTACATCTTCGTGCAACCAGGGTGAATCGAGTACTGAGAGTCGTGAGCTTCCATCAGAATCGAGTCTCGGATCTCCTTGCTTTGGGGTACACATATGCGATCCTTCAACCACAGAGTGCCTTGCTCGTCGAGGCGGTAGTCAACTGCTTTGCCTCTTGCCATCAGATCTTTCACCTCCTCAATTTCTGGACAACCTTTCTGAGCTTGCCGAATCTGGTCTTCTAGTGTGTATCTCACCCTCAACTCATTCAGCTGCCCCTTCTCAACTATCTCCAATTTCAGCTTCTCCATTTCCTCATACAGTGCTGGTTGCTCTTTCTGCACCATCAAATTGTTGCAGCAATGCTTGCGACTCAGTGCATCGGCTACGGCATTTGCTTTACCAGGGTGGTAGTGGATGTTCAGGTCATAGTCCTTGATCAGTTCAAGCCATCTCCGCTGCCTCAGGTTCAACTCGGACTGTGTGAAGATGTACTTCAGACTCTTGTGGTCGGTGTAAATGTCACACTTGTTGCCCATCAGGTAGTGCCTCCATATCTTCAACGCGTGAACGATAGCAGCTAGTTCGAGGTCATGTCTGGGGTAGTTCTCCTCGTGCTTCCGAAGCTATCGTGAAGCATATGCAACCACATTGCCTCCCTGCATCAGCACGCAACTGAGTGCTTGTCTCGATGCGTCACAGTACACCACGAAGTCTTTGCTCGCATCGAGGAGAGTCAGGACCGGTGTAGTGGTGAGGCGAGTCTTGAGCTCTTGAAAGCTGGCTTCACACTTGTCCGACCATACAAACGGTGTGTTGCTCTTCAACAGTTCTGTCATGGGTTTCACAATCTTGGAGAAGTTCTCAATGAACCGGCGGTAGTAACCGGCTAGACCGAGAAAACTGCGGATCTCTGTCACTGTCTTGGGTGACTGCCACTTGGACACTGCCTCTATCTTGCTCGGATCTACGGCCACTCCTTCAGCTGACAACACGTGACCGAGAAAGGTGACTTCCTCCATCCAGAACTCACACTTGCTGAACTTAGCATACAGCTGTTGTTACCTGAGCTTCTCCAACACTATCCTCAAGTGCTCTTCAT
Organism: Cenchrus fungigraminus; assembly: GCA_036936925.1. Lineage (NCBI taxonomy): Eukaryota > Viridiplantae > Streptophyta > Magnoliopsida > Poales > Poaceae > Cenchrus > Cenchrus fungigraminus. The sequence goes on along the minus strand of CM072768.1, from coordinate 69,652,040 downwards.
GCTCTTCTGCGGTCTTGGAGAAGACCAGTATATCGTCAATGAAGACAATGACACACTTGTCTAACTCCTCCATGAACACCTTATTCATCATGTTCATGAAGTACGCCGGGGCATTCGTAAGACCGAACGATACGACAGTGTACTCATACTGTCCGTACCGGGTCACAAACGCGGTCTTGAAGATGTCTTCCGGCTGAATCTTCATCTGGTGGTAGCCTGATCGGAGATCAATCTTGCTGAAGAACTTGGCTTGCCTTAGCTGATCCATCAGGTCATCGATCCGGGGTAGCGGGTACTTGTTCTTGATGGTTACCGCATTGAGTGCGCGGTAATCAACACACAAACGCTGAGTTACATCCTTCTTCGGCACAAACAGAGCTGGTGAACCCCACGGTGAAGCACTCGGTCGAATGAACCCCTTCTCAAGCAGAGATTCCAACTCAGCCTTCAATAGCTTCAGCTCAACATCTGCCATTCTGTACGGACTCCGAGCTATAGGTGCAGTCCCTGGTACCAAGTTGATCACAAACTCCACGTCACGGTCTGGTGGCAAACCCGGCAGCTCTTCTGGAAACACATCTTCGTACTCACAAACCACTGGCACATCTGAGATAGCTTTCGTGTGAAGACTGTACATAGCTGGTATGTCTCGAGACTTCATCAGCTTGAAGGTGACCCTCGGTCCATCGGGGTGTACCAAGGTCACTAGTCGCGGTGAAGTGGAGATGACACCCTTGTGTGCGGTGATCCAATCCATCCCCAGAATCACGTCGATGCCATTGGAGGGCAACACTGTCAGATCCCCCAAGAACTTGCGGTCCTGAAAGACCACATCCACACCTCTACACAGTAAGGTGCATCTGATATCTCCGAGAGGTGAACTCGTGATGATAGGAATTGATCGGGTGGTTGTAGGGAGGGAGAGTTTGTTCACGAATCTAGAGGTGATATACGACCCGGTTGCACCGGTATCGAAAAGAACTAAAGCAGTAGTACCACAAACTAAAAACTCACCGATCACAACGTCAGGGGCGTCAGCAGCCTCCTCCTCAGTGAGGTGGTTAAGCCTCCCACGGCCGGCAGTCGGCGGTGGTGCAGCCTGAGGAGGTCGTCCTCCTGGAGCAGGAGCTCTCGCGGGAGTAGCAGCGGTCTTCTTCTCCGGGCAGTCGTAGGACTTGTGGCCAGGCTTGCCACAGGTGAAGCAGGTCACGGTGAAGCCTCCAACGGTAGGTCTCGTGGTGCTCTGCGGCGGACGGTTGTAGCCTCCACTCTGCTGTGGGTAGCCGGGGCTCCTCCCTCCGGGGAACTAGCCACGGCCTCCTCCGAAGCTGTGCCCAGGCTGGTTGTGCCCCGGGCAGTAGCTCCCCCTCAGCATGTTGCTCTGCCCGCTCCTCGACTTCTAGAAGGATCTGTCGTGGTGATCCCGATCTCCCATCCTCTTCTTGCCCTTCATGTGCTCCTCGTGGCCCCTCCTCTCCTCCTCGACCGCGATGGCACGGTTGACGAGGTGGCGAAGGGACTTGTGCTCACTCACCTTCAGTCCCTAGCGAAGGCCATGGTGAAGGCCTCGCAGGAACCAGAACTGCTTCTTCTGGTCGGTGTTGGTGTCGTCGGGGGCGTACCGCATCATCTTCATGAAATGACGCTCGTACTCCTCCACCCTCATCGCACCCTGTGTCATGGTGCGGAACTCCTACGCCTTCTGGATCAATAGCTCACTGGGCAGGTACTGCTCGCGGAACGCCTCACAGAACTCCAGCCAGGTGATGAAGGCTGGGTTCGGGTGGCTGGCGGTGTAGTTGTCCCACCAAGACTTGGCAGGACCCTCCAGCTGGTGCGCGGCGATGGCGACACACTCCTCGTCGGAGCAGACGGTTAGGTCGAGCTTGGTCTCGATCACCCTCAGCCAGTCGTCGGTGTTGAGTGGGTCATCCGAGTAGCTGAAGGTGGGGGCCTTCAGACGGATGAACCTCTCAATCTTCCTCGTGAGGTCCTCGTCCTGCGGAGCGACGTGGTTCCCACCGTTGCCACAGTGCTCCATGGCTTCCGCCATCCTCTGCATCAGCTTAGTCTGGACAGCCATCACATCCACCAAGTTGGGCGGTGGTGGTGGAGGCTGGTCCGGCTCAGGCTGGTCTTGCTCCTGATCTTGCTCGACTTCTCCATCCTCAGCTTCAACTTCCGGGCCCTCGGGCGGCGGTGGTGGTGCTCTGGCACCCCGGCCTCGAGCTCCCAGAGCTCCTCCACATAGGGGCGGGCGTCCACGGCCACAGGTAGGTGCACGACCGCGTCCACGAGTGGCGGCATGGCCACGACCGCGGCCACAGCCCTGTGGGGCTTCCTCCTCCTCCGCAGCCTCCTCAAGGCGGGCCAGCAGACGGTTGGACCGTCGGATCGACATCCTTCTGAAAACACGACCAAGGGAAGAAAAGACCTTTACACATCGTCACTCACCAACACATATGAGTCTGAGACAAGCATGAAAATAAATCTATTTATATAACCAACACTCAATGAGAAAAAGCATTAAGACACAAATAACTCCATTAAGATCCAAGCATACAACAAGCATGAGTAGTACATATGCTCCCCGAGGCTGACTCAGACCTTAGGGGTAGCAGCTCAAATCAACGCTCTAATACATCGCTACATGCTCAAAAGGGTGGTGCCTACATGGTGTGACATGACTCTCTTCATGCACCGGAACATGCTCGCAGCTGCATGGAACAACTCATGGAAACTACTATCTTACAACTCTACTCTAGGTCAAGTCCTCGCTCTGCACTCTACTCGGTGCGAGCCCTCTTGTATGAGACAAGGTAGCGGTCCTCTGTGGGGTAGTCCGGAGGAAAGATCCGGGACACCAAGGCATGTGCCTCGCGTACCTCCTCAGTCTCGATGGGGGTCGGCATCCGAGCCATCAGACACAGGTGCAGCTTGAGGCGGGACTGGTGCAGCTCAAAGGTCTCCGTGCGGATCGCACACTAGGACTCAAAGGGCAGCTCTCCGTTGAGCTCCATGAGCTCATCCACGCGGAGTGAGTCGGCGTCCTCCCAAGTCCTCCTCAGTCTCTCGGCCTTGTCCATCAGGTAGACGACCGTGCGCGTAAGCCACGCGAGGTTGGCGACGTTCTCCGCTCTGTTCTTCTGCAGCTTCTCCACCTTGTTCTGCTCACAGCCGAGCAGGTGGGCGCGTACCGTGAGCAAGTCGTCCTTGCTCTGAAGTCTGTCCTTCAGTCGGCTCTGACTCGCAGTCATCTTGCGAAGGCCCTCCTTGAGGTACAATAGCTCCTCGCGTGTCTCCACACGCTCCTTCTCCGACTGCAGCAGGGTGGAGTTCGCGCGGCTGAGCCCCTGCTCAAGCTGGCTAACACGGTAGCGTAGCGCGCTGTTCTCCCTCTCCAGCTGAAGGCAGCGCGGTAAGTGAAAGCGGGCCTCTCCAGTGGCGTCCTTGATCTCGCGGAAGAGGGCCCGCGACTCGTCCTCCAGGCGGCGTGCGTACTTGTCGAGGTCGACCAAGTAGCTGGCGGTCTCCACCAAAGTCTCGTCGGACTCGCAGAAGGGTGCGGCATCGACATCGTCCTGGATCCCCTCGTGCAAAGGGACTCCGTCCACGAGCGGTGCCAGGCGCCAGTAGTCGCGGGCTAGAAGGCGGAGCATCCCGGACTCGAACGTGGCGCGGTACTGGGCGAGAAGGCAGCCCAGTGCCTGGCGGCAGGCGACGTCCAATGTAGTTGCGACGGTCAGTGCGGTGCTGTAGCAGACCTCCCCCTTGAACCCTGGAAGGTTCGGGTGAGGAAGGACGGCAACCGTGCAGAGCACCAGCCGTCCCGTCACGGCGGGTACGTACTCAGCGCGGTACGTGACGTAGGTAGGAGGGACCCCAAGCCTGAGAAGGGCCCTCTCCATCCAGTGGCAGATCACCCCGCACGTCTCGGGGGTGATCTCCGCAACTTGGTGCTCCATTTCCTGTGACACATAAGAAATTTTAGTTAGCGCAGGTAAGGAAGATGTTTTAAAAAGAGGTAAGTTTTTATAACATAGCTCAAGGGTATAATTCTAGAAATAGAGTGTATAGAGTCCTATTTCTATCGGCCATTTCTAGGGATACGTGCTACGGTCAAGTATGGCTCTGGTACCACCTGTAAAACCCCGGATTTTCAGAAGAAAACCCGAATCCCTGTACCTTCGCGATAGTCCCTGGATCAGTGGCTATCGCGTACAGAACGTATCACAGATAGTAAAACACAGCCATACATCACTTCACATAAGCATTAGTACATAAATTTATTACAAGTCCATTATGGAGTACAACATTACAAGCCTCTTGGCTGAATCAGAGTGAAAATTCTACGTAGCGGTCGCTAGCATCTCAGAAGGGTCTCCATCTTTTATTCTTCTCGCCATAGGCATCCTTGAGCGAAGCCACACATCCCTCAGTCGTGCCATCCATCGGCGTTGTTGTCGAAGTCGGACTCGTACCCTGCACACCCAAAGTCTATCCCCAAGGAGTGGGATAGGTCCACGTCACCAACTGTATGCAGCTTTAAGTGGCCTAAATCTAAAGGGAAGAAAATAGACAAGGTAGAAGCTCGGGTTTCCTAAGCAGCAGCAGCAGAGTAACAACAAGATATCTCCATCAAGATCCCAACCCAAGGCTCTCAACACAGCTCGGAACCACCTGGTATCCCAGGGCCCCGTCTCCACAACCTATCTCCATCTAGGGTCGATGCGAGAACTTCCTCTCCTCGCACCTCAATGATTGCAATCGGATCCGCGAGGTAGAGGGAGCCACTCCCCTCTCCCCGACTGCAACCACGGCTCACCACACTCTCAGCTACAGGGGGAAGGTAGAAATCCCAAAACATGAGAACAAAGCTATCAGGGGACATGTCCATGACTGAGGACGCGGCTATAGCTATAGATCGAACAACTCTGCAGAGCGTGTACACCTGAACCCAACTCGAAATGGCACCCGGCCGGTGTACGGCCAACCGAGCCCATCCTACCATGCGAATTCTCGGTAGTTACGGTCCCATCCTGCATCCGGCCCTCAAAACGATCCCCCCCTCGGAAGGACTCGCACCGGAACTGTGAAATGCTCCCATGTGGCCACACGGGAGTCGCTCTGAGAGAAGGTGGTCTCTCCTCCCTCTCCCCCACTGATACACCGCTATCCTACTGGCAGGTATGGTTCCGCACTTGCCGAGCTCAACTCGGCCCTAACCCCACGCTCGGTGAGGTGGTGTGTACGTAAAGGTCCCGTGAAAAGGTCTGTCCACTCGCTTTTAGACCGGGGTGAGCTCATATCCTCCAAGCGCAAGTAAAACCCCAACATCTAGGCTCCGAAAACTGTAAAAGTGGGAATGCACTGAGGAGTGCATCCCCGTCCCCGATCCCAGATCAGTTGTTTCGACCTCACCCCCGCCAAAGTACCCAAAACGCCTTCTCCTGCCGGTTTCTATCCCACTCACGTCAAGAACCGCTATTCCCATCCCAACACATGCATCGTGATGCTCAGCGTATATACACGCTTATAAATATATATATAGTAGTAGGACAATCAAGGACAGAGTAAATAAAGTAGGCAGTGCAAGGTTCATCAACATGCATATAAAGTAAAGCACTAGCATACTACATTACAATGTCTAATAGGAATTCAGAATCAGTCGGGTGTGAACCCAGGGTCGGGTAGTCCTCAGCAGCGTAGTCGTCGGCGAAGTCGTACTCCGGGCTCAGCTCCCCAGCTCCAGCTGCTCCTATTAACGCGTAAAAGAAAATAAAGAGCGGTCCTAAAGCAATTAACTCCAAACGAACAGCAATTAAGAGCCAAAAGAGAGCAAACACTAGACTAACACAGAGTTTAGGATTTTAGAAGATTTCTGGAAAAGGTTTTGTATTTTTCTGAGTTAAACTTGATTTACTATGATTTTCCAAAGATAAAATAGATTTTTGGAAAACAAAAATACGTTTAAACCATATAAGACAAAATCACCACAAAAGATCCAGGCTGGATCTGCTGCAGCTTGCAACACAGCAGCCGGCGGGGTGGCACGCCCGAGATTGGCCAGCCGCATGAGATCCCGAGGATCCATCTGCGGCTAGCGCTCGTGTAGGCGCCCGCGTGGCATGCTTAGGGACTGGCCGGCCGCATGGGATCCGCGAGATCCGCTGCGGCAGGGGGAAGATGCGGCTCGGCGGGCATCCAGATACCCCCGTGGGTTTTGGAGTGTGGGCACCAGGTGTTCGACAGAAAGTCCCTAAGGGGCGGCGAAGCGGCGAGTGCTCGCCGGCGGTGAGGCGCTCAGGCGGTGGGACAACAAACGCTACGGCGAGGCTCAGGTGGATCTAGGGCTCCGATTGGGGTGGAAAAAGGGCGGCCTTGGAGAGGTTTTCTGGCACGGCGGCGACGAGATTAAGGTCAGCGCGGCGGCAGACACTCGATCTGCGACGGCAAGGCTGGGATCGCCTGCGTCGGCAGGATGTACCCGCGAGCACGTGAGCGAGCGCGTGCGCAAGAAGACGCTCAGATACGCGGGCATGAGCCGGTCTCCCCGGTGTCAGGCAGCAACCGCAGGATGGCGGCTCGACGCGCCTACGCGCGGCGAAACAGGGGTCGCGGCGGCACGGCTGGTGTGGCCGGAGCCGGCGAGGGTCCGCGCGTGCGTGTGCGTAAACGTGTGCAAGGTTTCAAGGGCGTCCTGGCGCTCACCCTTCCAGGGCGGAATGTTTTCCCCGGTGGCGATGCCTCGGTGCACAGCGGACGGAGCTCCGGTGAGCTTGCCTCAGGAAGCTAAAGGCCCGCCTTTGCCCAACCAGGAAGGCGTGCGCGTGTGCGTGGGTGCACGACGGGCACGCGTGCGCGTGATTGCACAGGTGTGTGAGTGTACTTGTGCGCATCAGTGTCGAGGCCACGGCGGCGGGCCGAACGGCGGCGGCATCACGGCGACCGGGATAAACAAGGAAACATCGGTGAGAACGGGCGCGCGCACGACGTCGTAGGCAGCGGCACCTGCAAGGTTCGACCGGCACGGCTCGAAGGCCGGCATCACAGGCGACGACGGGACGCGCGGCGGCGCGGCGCAGACAAGACCAGTGGTGGCACACTAGGCCGGTGAGCGCACAAGGCTCAATACGCGCCCACGGCTCGAAGGCCGGGCGCCACAGCAAGAGAAGGTCGTGGTGCTCACCTAGGGTTGTGGCTGCGGCGACGATGCGGCGGTGAAGGGGTCCGGCGGCGTGGAGCGGGCTCGGAGCAGAGGATACAGGGGAAGCAGAGCGGCACACGGACGGCTCCTCCCCCACGGACGGCCTCCGGTCTTCGCGGCGGACGGCTTGACTTCCTCGGACGGCCTCCCCGCCCCCTTCTCCTCCTCTTCTCCCCCCTGACATCACCGGCGGCGGGAATGGGGAAGAGAACCCCAAACTGGCTAGGGTTTGCGATTGGAGGCCGCGGTGGCGCTTATATAGCGGTGGTAGGTAGGGTGGACGGCGGATACAGCATCGGGATGCGTGGAGATCATCTCGGGGTGGCGGCCATGGCTGCACGGCACCCCCTTTCCACGGCGGCGCATGCGTGTGAGAGAGGCTCGGGGAAAAGGAAGAAAGGTGTGGGGGAGACGGTTATGACAGGCGGGTCCCACCGGTCATAGGCTCAGGCGCGGGTAAAGCTTAACAGACCGGCGGGTTGGTTGGCTGCTGGGCCGCGCATGGGCCAGGGTGTTGCGGCGAACTTGACTGGGTTGGGTTTGGCCCACGCAGGTTTCCAAAGGCTTTTTGTATTTCCTTACCCCTATTTACTTTATGATTCCAATTCGAATAACAATTCAAATTTGAATCCCACTCAATCAAATCCAAATAAATCCAAATGAAAATCCAACTTCTCACACTAGCATTTATATGACCTAGAATTATTATTTGAATTGAAATTAAACCTAGGATTTAAGGGAAGGGAAAAAGAAGACAATCTTACATTGTTTCATAAACACTCATGCTCAAAGCAAAAATTTTGAAATCCTCATTTATGGCAAACATACAATTTCTAGGTTGTTACACACATGGTGAAAAAACAAAAGAGATGGATGAATGGTGGCTGAGTATGCGACGATGCCCGGGCTTCAGGCGCTGGAAAGTGAGACCTGACTCCTGAGCCACTACACGATCAATCAATCCAACGGTTGGAGTTTGGTGTTCTGCATCGTTGTGATCTCCTTATTTCACGAACTGAACAAAAACTCTGCCACCCTAGTTTGATGCGTCCATCGAGGAGTGTGTTGTAATATTATAGGAACAGTAGAAGTGAATAGTAATCAAGGATTAACTTTATTAATGGACAGTGATCCGGTATTTATACAAATGGCTATAGACTCCAGTTCCAGGGGAGGCCCCGCTCCCACGAACCCCTTCGTGGGGAAGATGGTAACTGCAATTAGCAGTTGCTAATCGCCCACTAATTGATCATTAGAATATCAGAATATTCTTAACACTCCCCCATGATCAATTATCTTCTGGATACTCCAATGTTCATTATAATACTTAATCTTGAAAAACCTTGTGGGAAAAAACTCAGATATGCATTGATATATCAGGATAAAACTCCTTAAAAACCCAATGGGAAAATATAGGAGAAAACACCATGATAATCATGTGTATGCCCTTAAAATATCATCCCCTAAAAAACTCCTGTGGGGAAAAACAAGATGATATAACATACATAATGCTGATATTGCCTCGTTAAAAACTTCATATAAGAAACCATCAAAGTAAAACTCATATAAGAAAAGAGCACAAAGGATTAATTTTTCAAATTTACTCCCCCAGATTTCTGCAAGTCCCTAAGTCTCTTCATACCAATTCCTTCAACACATTTATGAAATAATGAATATGGTAGAGATTTTGTGAATAAATCAGCAAGATTATCACATGACTTAGTTTGCAGAATCTCTATTTCCCATTCTTTTGTAGCTCATGAGGATAGAATAATTTGGGAGCAATGTGTTTGGTTAAGTTACTCTTGATGTAACCTGATTACATTTGTGCAAACAAGCAGCATTATCTTCAAAGATAATAGTAGGTGCATCAAGTGAACCAATTTCACATGATTTTAATATGTGACCTACCACTCTGCGAAGCCATACACATTCTCGTGATGCTTCATATAATGCAATGATCTCAGAATGATTAGTGGAAGTGGATATTAAAGTCTGCTTGGATGACTTCCAAGAGATAGCAGTTCCACCATTCATAAAAACAAAGCCTGTCTGGGATTTGCTATTATGGGGATCAGATAGGTAGCCTGCATCTGCATAGCCTAAAAGATTCTGATCTGGATTTCTTTGATAGAACAATCCAAGATCTCTAGTGCCGTTAAGATACCTGAATATGGTCTTAACCCCGACCCAATGTCGTTTTGTAGGAGCTGCACTATGTCTTGCTAGTAGATTCACTACAAATGCAATGTCCGACCAGGTACTATTAGCAAGATACATCAATGCTCCAATGGCACTTAGATAAGGAACCTCATGTCCCAAAATATTTTCACCCTCATCCTGTGGTCTCAAAGGATCTTTCTCAATATCCAAAGATCTCACTACCATAGGAGTCTTACACGGGTAGGCTTTATCCATGTTGAATTTCTCCAACATTTTCTGAATATAGGCACCTTGATATACAAATATCCCATATGGTAAATGTTCAAGCTGTAGGTCTAAACAAAATTTGGTTTGACCCAAATCTTTCATTTCAAACTCCGCCTTTAAATGATGACATGCCTCATTGATATCTTGTTCATTACCAATGATGTTAATATCATCAATGTAGACAGATATAATGCAAAATCCAGTTGTAGTCTTCTTAATGAAAACACATGGACAGTCATCATTGTTTATGTATCCCTTATTCTTAAGGAACACACTTAACTGATTGTACCACATTCGGCCAGATTGCTTTAAGTCATACAATGACTTCTGCAACTTAACACAAAACATGTTGCGATTTGCCTTAGAACCTGGTATATTGATTCCATCTGGAACTTTCATGTATAAATCAGAATCCAATGACCCATACAAGTATGCGGTCACTACATCCATCAACTACATAGATAGACGGTTTTGTACTGCCAGAGATATCAAATATCTAAAGGTTATGCCACTCATAACTGGAGAATAAGTTTCGTTGAAATCAACGCCGGGCCTTTGCGTGAAGCCCTGAGCAACTAGCCTTGCTTTATATCTCACCACTTCATTGTTCTCATTCCATTTCTGGACGAAAACCCACTTAAATCCAATTGGATTAACATCGGAAGGTTTCGGTAATACATCAGAAAACACTTCCCTTTTTGTGAGCGAGGCCATCTCTGTTTCAATTGCTTCCTTCCACTTGTTCCAGTCCGAGCGCTTCACTCTGCCATGGATTTTGGATCTGGATCACTATGAAGGACTTCAGCAATTTGTTCAGAGAATAAAATGTCGACCTTCGTATTGCTATGATCATAAGACTCTCCAGTCTCTATGTAATTAATGGCAATTTCATCAACACTTGAAAGATCATCATGATTTCCCAATACAATTGATCTCGGGTCATTAGATGTCCCAGCCTCAAAATCTGTGCACATAAGAGGACTAGGTATCAAATCAAATCTCTCCAAGAGATATTGATTACCAACAAAGTTTGCGTCAACAAAGAATTGACCTTCGTTTACCATTTGTTTTTGTTTCTTATCTTGCATCTATGAATTGCCTCTCCCCCTCTTGTTACCAAGAGGTATTATTTGAGTGGTTTTCTTAGGTACCTCAACTCTTTCAGGCACATTCCTTACATGATTAAAGGATTTAATAACCCCTTTGTAATTGGTAAACGCATCTGGCAGATTATTTGCAATATTTTACAAATTTAATAATATCTGAACTTGTTGTTCAGTTTCCATAGTACGTGGATCAGAAAAGGACATGCTCTTAGCATTCCAATCAATTTCTCGGCATTGATCTTGGTACATTTCTCCCCCCAATGCCGGAAAATGATCTTCATCGAAGATACTATCAGCGAATTGGGCATTAAATAGATCACCTGTCATAGGCTCTATGTACTTAATGAACGACGGAGATTTAAATCCCACATAGATCCCCAACTTTCTGTGTGGGCCCATTGATGTTCGCTGAGGTGGTGAGATGGGTATGTAAACAGCACACCCAAACTTACGCAAATGGGAAATACTTGGTGGATTTCCACGTACCATTTATAATGGGGAGTTTTCATTATATGCAGTTGGTCGTAATTGGATCAGGTCAGCAGCGTGCAGTACTGCATGACCCCAACACGATGTAGGCAACTTGCGATTCATCAACATTGGTCTTGCTATGAGTTTAATTCTCTTTATCAATGACTCTGCTAAGCCATTTTGAGTGTGGACATACGGCACTGAATGCTGAACCTGAATTCCCGTTGCCATACAATAATCATTGAATGCGTGGGATGAAAATTCAGCAGCATTATCCATTCTAATTGATTGGATTCTATGTTCAGGATAATGTGTCTTCAACTGTATTAGTTGAGACAATATTTTAGCAAAAGCATGGTTGCGTGTCGACAAAAGAGACACACTAGACCATCTAGTAGATGTGTCTATCAACACCATGAAATACCTGAATGGTCCACAGTCTGGCTGAATCAGCCCACAAATATCACCTTGAATTCTTTCAAGAAATTTGAGTGGTTCAGCCTTGATCTTAAGAGTTGATGGTCTTAAAATCAATTTCCCAGTTGCACATGCTGTGCAAATAAAATCCGAAGATTGTGGGAATTTTTTTTATGCAAGTTATGACCAATGGAATTGCTAATAATTTTCCTCATCATGCCAAACACCTGGATGACCAAGTCTATCATGCCAAGTTTGGAATGAATTTACATCTTGGAAAATTACTTTATATGCAACAAGAGACATAGGTTTTATGTATGTGTAGTACAATCCAGATTCAAAGGAGGATATTTTCTCGCAAATTTGCTTGCCATATCCCATAAGTTTAGTGAAGCAAATGAATTCTTCTTTTCCATCTACATGTGTTTCAACATGAAGACCATTCTTACAGATATCTTTATACCTTAGTAGGGTACGTGTCGATTCCGGATACAATAAAGCATCCTCTATCGTCAATTGTGTACCCTTAGGGAGAACAAAAGTGGCTCTTCCTGAACCAACTATTAGAGCATCGCTTCCTACGATGGTCATAACATTTCCTTTTCTTTTTCTAGGAGTCTGTTAATATTTCATCTCCCTCAGTATTGTGTTAGTAGTACCACTATCAACAATACATAATTCCTCCTCCATTGGATTGACATCACAAGACATCTATAATAAATAAGAAAGTAATATATAATTAAAAGACTTCTTATTCAAACACATACAAATGTATTACAATATCCAACATATGAGTATTACATTACAATACATAAGTACCATCACAATACATCCATCTAACAAGTTTGCATCTCTCACACACATAGAGTTTGCATAACTTAAATTATTACAACACTTTAAATCCCACACTATAATTAAATAGATAGAACCTTCGGCTTGAGACAATTTATTCTAAGTCTCCAAACATGTCATTTGAGGTGAACTCCACGAGCATGTCATCAGTACTTGGAAGCTTCTCCTTCATGAGATCCAGGTTGTCATTGTTGTCTGAACAACCCACATCCTTGTTCATAGCAGGAGCAAGATTGAAATGTGCTTTATATCTTGGCGCTTTGTCCTTGCTTTGCTTTGCATCCTTTAAGGACTTTTGGTAGAGAGCTACCAAATGTAACAACCCAGAAAATTAAGTTATGAAAATGTGAGAAAATTTGAACTTTCCTATTGTTGATGAAGTGTCACCACATTTAAACCCTCTCTAGCCTCTTTCCCTAATTCCTGATTAATTAAAACCCAAAAGTATAAAAATATATTTTTAAAATATGGTAAAGTATGTGAGTTGGAGTTTATGGATTTTATTTGGTTTTTATTTGAGTGTGTTTGAATTTTAAAGTATTCAAATTCAAACTAAGGTTTAAACCCTAAATTCAAAACTATTTCAAAGTCCTATACTAACTCTTGGGCCTGCTAACTTGTGGAGAAGTCCATCTAAACCCCTTCAGCTTCTAGCCCGAGAACAACCCGACGCCCCGACCTCCATGCCTTTCCACAAAGGCAGCCCAGCTCGGCCCACCTACACCTCTTCCGTGCTCGTCTCGCTGGCATGTGGGCACCGCAGCCGCGCCCCTGTTCTTCTTCTCATCCACGCCAGCGCGCACCGCACCGCACCGCGCCGCCGCCCCCGCGCGTGCACACACCGGCCGAGGGGACAGGCGCCCGACAGCACCCGCTGGCATGGACGCCGAGCCGGGCGGCCGAGCCGGTGCGCCCCCGGCTTTTCCCTTCTTACCCCTACCCAGCGACGCGTCCGCGCGCTCGCCAGCCTATCCCGCACAGCCACGTCACCACCGCGCCTCCATGAGCCAATGGGGACCCAGCCGTGACGCTTTTGCCCTTCACCCTGGCGTTCTCGACCAGCTAAAGCCCCTGGCGAGGCCCCTGCTGCAAGGCATCAAGCACTTGGGGTTTCTCCCCTTTGGTTCCCCTGTTCTGTCGCCGAGGAGAGAAGAGAGGGAGAAGTGGAGAAGTGGGAGGCGGAGGAAGACGGGCGTGCTTCGCTGACGCGCCGCCCTGCTGAAGACAGAGCACACCAAGCCGGAGCCGGACGGGTCGTGAGGAAGGCCGTCCACGAGCGGGCGGAGATCGGAGCAAAGGAGCATGACGCGCCGCCGCCACACCTCACCGTCGCCGTCGATCTCTTCCCCGACGCGGCCGTCACTGCATCGACTACACCTCCGCCCCTCGGTGAGCCAGACCACACCTCCTCTTCTTCTTCACCCATGGGAGCGTGCCCCTGCGCCACGCCGCGCCGGCCTTTGAGCCGTGCGTTCTCGCGAGTCCGCCGCCGCGTCGCACCCCAGCGCCGCGCCGGTCCTTGCCGTTCCGTCCTGCTTCGTTAACACCGCGTAGCCGTCCTTATCATGCCTGAGAACCCGGCCTTCGTGCCGATGATCTTTTCAGCAGGGAGCGCTGCCGCCGCAGCTGATGCGCCGCGCCGCGGACTCAGCTCGCCGGGCATCCGCGCGCGTCGGCCGGCCATGTCGTGGCCAGGCAAGGCCTGGGCGCACTCATGTGCCCTGGAAAGCACACCCGCGTGCTAAACCATGCCTCGCCAAGCTTCTAGTCAAGTTGATCACCGCCTTGCTGCCGTTTCGCTTTGCGCCACCGTTATCTTGTCGCCGTCGTCCAATGCCGCGTCGTGCCTAGTGCGCTGCCGCGCTACGCGCCTGCACGCGCGCGTGGGCCGTACTGTTGCCGTGACTATGTGCGCGCGCGCGCATGCGTCCGCGTCCAGCGCCCCCTAGCGCAAGGACAGGAGCTGCGAGAGGCCGAGAGCGCCGCCACGCCACGCCGCGCCGGCCAAAGAGCTCGCCCCCAAGGCCATGGCTGCGCCAGTGAAGTTGCCGGGTCCTAGTGGTCACTAGCATCCGCTCGCGCAAGCACCGGAACCACCGTCGTCGCCGGACGCCGTACACCGTCGTCGCCGGGTGCGCGCCGAGGCAGGCATGGGCGGCAAGGGTATGTCGTGCACCCCAGAAAACCCCAAGGACCTCCACCGGACTTCTCCGGTGCGAGTCCGCGGAGGTAGTGGGCCGACCGGCCTGTTTAAACCCATCTCGGCCCTTTTCTTTTTTATCTGATGGACTCAGAATTTATTTCGGGGACCTCTTCTGGACTTTGCTCTTTTGGCCCAAGAAGCTAAGTCCAATGGGCCGACTCTGGCCCACTAACACTTTCGGCCCATCAAGGCCCACTGACCTGTGACGATGACGTCACGATGACGTCATGTTGACGTCATCACCTATTTTCAAAATAAAAATTCCTTTACAGTTTTATAAATGAATTTGGAAATTATTTTATATAACCTTTAACCTTTGGAAATTCATAACTAATTATTTACAACTCCGAAAAATATGAAACCAGTTTCTATATTTTTCTAAAAATGAGACGGTGTTGTTTGTAGGAAGTTTGGTTCTGTTTGGATCTTCTAAAAATGGGTTTCTTTGGATTTATGCTTAGTTGATTGCCGGTGTCTTAGTGTCTCGTATCTCGTGCTGCACAGACCCGAGCTACAACCAGGAGGAGGCCTACGACCCCGACTACAACCCAGACCAGGACTTCGGACGCCAGCCAGGTGTCATGTCACTCCCAACCATTTAGATCCTATGCTTGCTTTAGATGCTAGTGCTTAATTACTTTTGATGCATGTTTTAAAATTGCGTAGACAATTGATTAGCCATGCCTTGGAATTGTTTATCTCGTCCTTGGAATACCTACTTTTGGAACTAGCTACAGACCCCTAGCTAGTTCCCGGCACTATTTCATCCATATATTTTACCCTTAGTTATGGATGGATCTCAGGATTGGACCAAGGTTGGGATACTTCGGAACTCTTGCGTGTGTTTTGGGTGAGTGTGCATCCTTGACGTGTTACCGCGGGAGCGAGCCGCTTTGGTTACTTGTAAACGCCTGTCTAGGGGAGATGCGACCTGGCCTCTCGCCCTAGCGGCGTGTCGGACGGATGGAGTTGGTGAGTGCTTGCTCCCGCAATTAAGGACCGATCGTCTGTGTGACCTTGATCTTTGGGCTATTTTTGTACAAACCGTTCGCCTTGTTATGGGCGGGGTTCGGTCCGAGAACTAGTAGGTGGATGGCATCCAGCCTGTAGGCGGACCGGTGTGGTCGTGTGAGGGGGACGGGTTATACCCCCCGAGTAGACGTCGCCCCGGCTCCTCCGGGGATGGTTTCACAGCTTCGAGGCCCTGATTGCAAGTTTCGCGCCCCAGTCAGGACGAGTCAGGCTCGGAGAGGCAGGAGAGTGCCATCCACTGCTAGGTCTCCGGTCGTTAGGTAGGGATGTAGATCGGAGGCATCCGATTCTGCCCTATCCGGCGAGTCCAGTTGTACAACCTCTGCAGAGTGTTAAACCTATAGATATAGTCCGTGTCCACTGGTATGGACAGCCCTTACGATCTCTCACCTGGCTAGTCTCTTCTTGTGCTGCTTTCTCTCCCCTGTGTGTTGTGAGCCCGGCTTCGTGCCGTTGAGACGTGGGGACAGGAGTTGGTGACCCCACGTCGCAGATGAGTGTGGGATGCTGTATCTTGGTTGAGATCCAGTATTTGGTGTTTCTTTCCTTGTTGGGGCGTTGACCCCGGAGGTGTTGTCCTCGGAGGTGTGGATCTCTTCGGAGATGGATACCTCTCAGCTATTCTGCTTACCTTGATGTTGCTACCGCTGCTTGCTTAACCTTCTACAGCCATAAATAGGATTACTCATGCATAGTAGAATTATTCTCTCTTACTTATGCTCTTTGTTGGGAAGCTGACATGACCTACTCGCTTATCGAGTAGATGACGGACTTTCAGACCAGGAGCCGGACTACGACTTTGAGGACGACGGATGGGAGGACTGATGCTCGCCCTACACTCGAGTTGCCTGTGGATATGGTGTCTACTTCGCTACATGAGAGCCGCTACGTAGATGTTTACTCTGCTTGATTCAGTCCTGTTGGACTTGTACCCGGCATGTGCCGAAATGATGTACTCAGATGCTTAATTATTATAATATTATGTGGACATTCAAGTATTTATTCTTGTTATACGGTACTTTGCTTTACTTTCTGAGACAGGGATTTGCACGTGATAGCCTCCTGGGACTATCACAGAGGTGCAGGGATTGGGTTCCCATCTTCGGAAAGCCGGTTCGTTTCAGCTGGTATCAGAGCCGTACTTGACTGTAGGACGAGCCTAGGAACGGACGATAGTATAGGAAAGCCCGAACACCTTGTGCTTTATATGCAATCCATGAAACTTTATATAAATACCTTGCACATTACTATATACTACCTTGATTAACATTACTAACTCTTACTAACATCCCTAACAACGTGCAGATGGACCAGCTGACGTGGATCCCCCTCAAGACCGACGGCCAGTGGGCCGGAGGGTTCTGCAAGATCCTCAAGAACTGTTTGGAGACCGCTGGAGTGGAGACAAGTGAGGTGTTCTACGAGGGATACACCACTGCCGCCGTGGACCAGTCGCCGACGGAGCTGACCTTAAAGATACCGGCTGACCCATGAGTGCCAGAGTTCGAGGAGGTCAGAGTCACGTGTTTCGACAACTCTACCCTGGAGGCTCACCAGTGTTGTGCCAGACTCACGCTGAAGAAAGTATGCCGACAGTTGGAGCAGAGGTTGAAGGATACACCCTTCGAGGTTCTTCCGACAGCACTGTACGACCACAGCAGGTGGCACACAGATGAGACAGCTTACACCGAGGAGAACACAAAGGGCAAGGATGAGAAGAACCAGTTGGCCAGCAAGTTCATTCAAGCTCAGGACCAGGCACTCTACTGGGCAGACTAAGAGATCATGTTTCTGCGACAGAAGTGGGACGACACCTTGGGACGGAATGCCCAGCTGGAGAGAGAGAACAGCCACTTGGAGTTCTTTCTCAACGAGGCACACAGGAGAAACATCCAGATCACCGAGTGGGGACTCGCAGCTGCCAAAGCTAGCACAGAGAGGGATGCACTTGAGATTGCCACGCTGAGAGCCAGACTAGAGGAGACACAGACCACCTTGCGGGAGTCAGAGGCAGCGACCAGAGAGGAGCGGTTGAAGCTGCGTGAGAAGGAGTACTTGGTAGAGTCTCTTGGAGCAGCTTGCACCGACTACCAGCTGTGGTTGTGGGGACACGAGGAGAGGCTGACTCAGAACTACAACCACCTCTGGTACTTGGGAGGCAGAGTGTACGAGGCACAGGACACAGCCAGCCGGACCAGCTCTGCTTGGAGGGACTCCGACCTGAGACGAGTGACAGAGTAGAGGGAGTTGGCAGAGTCGCTACCACCACAGAAGAAGCCCAAGGTGAGGACAGAGACGTTCGAGCTACCCCCTACTTAGCTTTCGTCATCGCCACCTTACCCACGAGGCAGTTCAGACACCCCTGAGATGACCAGAGCGTTGAGGAGTTTGCGAGCCTACTTCGACCTACCAGAGCTTGAGGTACCCGACTACCCGGGAGTGAACGACCCACCGTTCTACGCGGTTCCACTCAGTTTGAAGACCGTGTCACCACCGCTCTCACCAGCTACAGTTCAGGAGCAGGCACCATGAGGGGATGATCCTGTAGTCAGATAGGATAGAGTTCTTCATGATGTTCATGCTTAATTGACCACCCCATATGTATCACGATGTAGTTCTCATGCTTCTGTGTAATCTCGAAGGTTGTGGAGTAGGCCTCGAGATACACACCTTTTGTATGGTGATCTTGCATGAGTGATTGGAGTTATCGATCTTTTGCCGGAGTTTATGCTTCTTATGTGCTTGTGTGAAATTGTTTGTTGTTAGCTAGATACTCCTTATATGCTTAAGTACCTTAAAGATAATTTCTGACAACTCGTTTCTCACGATCTCAAACTCTTAAAACCGATGTCGGTGGCAAGGAGATCGGGACGGCTCCTACACCATTTCGAGGAGGCAGCCAGGGAGGACGCCGAGCAGGAGGACGTCCCTCTCCTCGCTGGAGGTCGAGGTCGTGGCCGCCGTGGAGGCCGTGCCCCACGTGGCGGACGCCGTGGTGGACACCGCGGCGGGCGAGGGGGTCGAGGAGGCCGAGGAGGAGGCCGAGTGCCAGTTAACCCTGACCCAGAGGAGGAGGAGCTCGAGGGGGAGGCTGAGCCAGAGCAGGAGCCCGAGCAGCCGGCACCACCGCCCAACCTAGCAACAGTGATGGCACTCCAGACCCAACTGATGCAGACGATCGTCGATGCTGTGGTTCAGAACAACAACAACCGGAGAAACGTCAGGAACCAACCAGAGAGCTTGCAAAAGAGAGTGGAGGGTTTCACCAAGCTGCGTCTACCTACCTTTGACAACTCTCCAGACCCACTCGTGGCAGACAACTGGTTGAGGGAGATCGAGAAGAAGTTGGAGCTCACCGACCTTTCTGAGGAGGAGTGCGTGTACGTCGCCGCGCACTAGCTGGTCGGCACAGCAGGAGCTTGGTGCGACAGCTACTGTGACTCACACGCGGACCCTACCCGCATCACGTGGGAGGAGTTTGTGGAGGCTTTCAGAGCGTTCCACATTCCAGAGGCTGTGATGGACAGGAAGGCAGACGAGTTCAGGCACTTGAAGATGGGATCGATGACAGTGCAGGAGTACACGAACCGGTTCCAGGAGCTAATGCGGTACGCCCCAGACGACTCCAACACTGAGAAAAAGAAGATGTACTGGTACCGCAAGGGACTCCACAGAGGGATGGCGCACCACCTGGCTGCTCACGACTGCGACACTCTTCACACCTTGGTGGGCAAGGCCTTGGTTGTGGAGAAGTCGAGACTGGACTACGTGGGGGTCCGTGGAGAGAAGAGGCAGCGTGCAGACCGTGCAGGGTACTCGGGGTCACACCAGCGATAGAGGTCTGCTCCGCCACAGTACTCACAGCAAAGACAGCGTCCCTACCCTCAGCAGCCGCAGACTCAGTTCACTCAGCAGGGCAGAAGTCACCCCGGAGGTAGTGGAGGTTCGAGTCAGTGGAAGCCCAGGCCGCAGCAGCCGCCCGCTTACGACAGCTCACAGGTCACCTGCTACCACTGCCGTCAGCTAGGCCACAAGTCAAATGTGTGCCCGCAGAAGCTTCAACAGGGAGGTCAGAACAGGAACTCGTAGTACCAGACGCCAGCGAGAGCACCAGTTCCGGGAGGACAGCCCCAGCAGAAGAGCGCACCACCACCCACTCGAGGCAGACTGAACCACCTGACCACGGAGGAGGCAGCTGCAGCGCCAGATGTGGCCCTCGGTGAGTTTTTAGTCGATTCAGTTATGGCTACCGTTCTGTTGGACACCGGTGCCCAGTTTTCATACATTTCTACCAAGTTTGTAAAGGAAAGGTCATTACCAACTAAGCCCAGACCACGGCCTATAGTAACCAGCTCCCCGCTAGGTGAGAAGCGGAGTACGCTGGAGTGTAGAGGAGTGAACATGGTGTTCGAGAAACAGCTGTTCGTGGCAGACCTGACAGTTCTGGAGTCGACCGGGATCGACGTGATACTTGGGATGGAGTGGTTAGCCCAGCACAAAGGATTGGTGAACTGCAACCCAGTATACGTGCAGTTGGAGCACCCCAGTGGAGCCAGAGTGTTGATCAAGCCACAGAGCCAGAGGTCTACACCGATGCTGTGCAACATGAAAGGAAAGAGTATGGAGGAGATCCCGGTGGTGAGGGAGTACCCCGACATGTTTCCAGAGGAGTTGACCGAGTTACCACCAGACAGGGATATTGAGTTCGTGATTGAGCTGATGCCAGGAGCTGGACCAGTGGCCAAGAACCCGTACAGGATGTCCGCGAATGAACTCGATGAGCTGAAGAAGCAACTCAAGAAACTGCAAGAGCAAGGGTTTATTCGGCCGAGTGCCTCACCTTGGGGTTCGCCAGTTCTGTTTGTGGATAAGAAGGATGGCACCAAGAGGATGTGTGTGGACTACCAGATGCTCAACTTGATGATGATCAAGAACCGGTACCCTTTGCCCAGAATTGACAACTTGCTAGACAGGCTGCGGAAGGCAAAGTTCTTTTCCAAGATTGACTTGAGGTCAGGGTACTACCAGATGAAGATTCGGGACCAGGATATCCCGAAGACAGCTTTCACAACTCGGTACGGCTTGTACGAGTTCGTAGTCGTTTCCTTCGGACGGACCAACGCACCTACCTACTTCATGAACATGATGAACAAGGTCTTCGTGGAAGAGCTGGACAAGTTCGTGGTAGTGTTCATAGATGACATTCTGATTTTCTCAGAGACAGCGGAGGAGCACGAGGAACACCTTCGGATTGTGATGGAAAGGCTGAGATAGCAGAAGTTGTACGCAAAGTTCAGCAAGTGTGAGTTCTGGATGGAGAAAGTTGCTTTCTTGGGACACGTGTTGTCAGTAGAGGGAGTTGCGGTTGACCCTTCGAAAGTGGAAGCAGTTACCAAGTGGGAACAGCCGCTCACAGTGACAGATATTCGGAGCTTTCTCGGGTTGGCAGGTTACTACAGGAGGTTCATAGAAAACTTCTCCAAGATAGCGAAGCCAATGACAGAGCTGTTGAAGAACGACAAGAAGTTTGTGTGGTCAGAGGCATGTGAGAGGAGTTTCCAGAAGTTGAAGAAGAGGCTCACGACAGCTCCGATTCTTACCCTGCCAGACATCAAGAAGGATTTCGTGGTGTACTGTGATGCCTCGAAGCAAGGATTGGGATGTGTGTTGATGCAAGAGGGCAAGGTTGTTACTTATGCGTCAAGGCAGCTTAAGAAGCACGAGGAGAACTACCCCACTCACGACTTGGAGCTAGCAGCAGTCGTTCACGCTTTGAAGATTTGGAGGCACTACTTGATTAGCAACAAGTGTGAGCTGTACACTAATCACAAGAGTCTGAAGTACTTCTTTACTCAGTCAGAGTTGAACATGAGGCAGAGGAGGTGGCTAGAGTTGATCAGGGACTACGACATGGAGATTCACTACCACCCTGGCAAGGCAAACATTGTGGCAGATGCACTGAGCAGAAAGTCCTATTGCAACAACTTGATGGTGAGGCAGGAGCAGCCAGCACTTCATGATGAGCTAGAGCAGCTTCAGGTTGAGATTGTAGAGCAGGGACAACTCAACACACTGCAAGTGATCTACGACTTGGAAGGTAGGATTCGGGAAGCTCAGAAAGATTGCAAGGAGATTGGAGCACTTCGAGAGGTGATGTTGGAAGGAAAAGCTGAGGATTACCGGGTCGATGAACAGGGAACCGTGTGGTTGAAAGACCGGATCTGTGTCCCACAGAACAAGGAACTCCGAGAGCAGATACTGAAAGAAGCCCATGATTAAAGGTACTCCATTCACCCAGGAAACACCAAGATGTACCAAGACCTGAAACAGAGGTTCTGGTGGAAGGATATGAAGAAGGACATAGCCTACTACGTGGCTTATTGTGACACTTGCAGCAGAGTGAAGATTGAGCACCAGAAACCGGCAGGACTGCTGAAACCGTTGGATAATCCTCAGTGGAAGTGGGATGACATTTCCATGGACTTTGTGGTGGGACTACCCAGGACACAGAAAGGCAACGACTCTGTTTGGGTCATAGTGGATCGGCTGACAAAGGTTGCTCACTTCGTACCAGTGAAGATCCGCTACACGACAGACCAGTTGGCAGACTTGTACGTGGGTCACATACTCAGGCTACACGGAGCACCGAGGAGTATAGTGTCGGACAGAGGACCCCAGTTCATAGCAAGATTTTGGCAGAGTTTCCACGACCGGATGGGAACCACACTCAGCTATAGCACAGCTTTTCACCCTCAGACAGACGGGCGGACTGAGAGAGTAAACCAGGTGTTGGAGGATATGCTGAGAGCTTGCGCTTTGACCTACGGCACGGATTGGGAGAGCAGTTTGGCCTATGCAGAGTTCTCTTACAACAACAGCTTCCAAGCAAGTCTCAAGATGGCACCCTTCGAGGCACTCTACGGGAGGAAGTGCAGGACACCTTTGATGTGGTCAGAAGTAGGTGAGAGGATGGTCTTTGGAGCCGATGCTATCCAGGAAGCCGAGGAGAAAGTGGAGAAGGTTCGAGACAACCTAAGAATTGCCCAGAGCAGACAGAAGAGCTACGCCGACCGACACCGGAGAGACTTGTCGTTCGAGGTGGGTGACTTCGTCTACTTAAAAGTGTCACCGGTGAGAGGAACCAAGAGGTTTGCTGTGAAGGGAAAGCTTGCCCTGAGGTACGTGGGACCGTACCGGATCACTCAGAGAGTTGGGAAGCTCGCTTACAGGCTCGCACTACCAGAGGAGATGTCCGCTGTACACCCCGTGTTCCACGTATCACAGCTGAAGAAGAGTGAGAAGGAAGTGGAAGCAAAACAAGTCCCGGTGGAGATACTTGACCTGTAGAACACCCTGGAGAATGCAGAGTACCCCGAGAAGATTTTGGACAGAGCAACCAAGGAAACCAGGAGGACCACAATTCCTTACTGCAAAGTGTTGTGGAGTCACCACACGGAGCGAGAAGCAACCTGGGAGAAGGAAACCGACCTCAGGAGAGAGTTCCCTCACTTGTTCGAGGGAGAGGATGGAGCTTAAATCTCGAGGACGAGATTCCCGGTGGTGGGGGAGAATGTAACAACCCAGAAAATTAAGTTATGAAAATGTGAGAAAATTTGAACTTTCCTATTGTTGATGAAGTGTCACCACATTTAAACCCTCTCTAGCCTCTTTCCCTAATTCTTGATTAATTAAAACCCAAAAGTATAAAAATATATTTTCAAAATATGGTAAAGTATGTGAGTTGGAGTTTATGGATTTTATTTGGTTTTTATTTGAGTGTGTTTGAATTTGAAAGTATTCAAATTCAAACTAAGGTTTAAACCCTAAATTCAAAACTATTTCAAAGTCCTATACTAACTCTTGGGCCTGCTAACTTGTGGAGAAGTCCATCTAAACCCCTTCAGCTTCTAGCCCGAGAACAACCCGACGCCCCGACCTCCATGCCTTTCCACAAAGGCAGCCCAGCTCGGCCCACCTACACCTCTTCCGTGCTCGTCTCGCTGGCATGTGGGCACCGCAGCCGCGCCCCTGTTCTTCTTCTCATCCACGCCAGCACGCCCCGCACCGCACCGCGCCGCCGCCCCCGCGCGCGCACACACCGGCCGAGGGGACAGGCGCCCGATAGCACCCGCTGGCACGGACGTCGAGCCGGGCAGCCGAGCCCGTGCGCCCCCGGCTTTTCCCTTCTTACCCCTGCCCAGCGACGCGTCCGCGCGCTCGCCAGCCTATCCCGCACAGCCACGTCACCACCGCGCCTCCATGAGCCAATGGGGACCCAGCCATGACGCTTTTGCCCTTCACCCTGGCGTGCTCGGCCAGCTAAAGCCCCTGGCGAGGCCCCTGCTGCAAGGCATCAAGCACTTGGGGTTTCTCCCCTTTGGTTCCCCTGTTCTGTCGCCGACGAGAGAAGAGAGGGAGAAGTGGAGAAGTGGGAGGCGGAGGAAGACGGGCGCGCTTCGCTGACGCGCCGCCCTGCTGAAGACAGAGCACACCAAGCCGGAGCCGGACGGGTCGTGAGGAAGGCCGTCCACGAGCGGGCGGAGATCGGAGCAGAGGAGCACGACGCACCGCCGCCACACCTCGCCGTCGCCGTCGATCTCTTCCCCGACGCGGCCGTCACTGCATCGACTACACCTCTGCCCCTCGGTGAGCCAGACCACACCTCCTCTTCTTCTTCACCCATGGGAGCGTGCCCATGCGCCACGCCGCGTGGGCCTTTGAGCCGTGCGTTCTCGCGAGTCCGCCGCCGCGTCGCACCCCAGCACCGCGCCGGTCCTCGCTGTTCCGTCCTGCTTTGTTAACACCGCGTAGCCGTCCTTATCATGCCTGAGAACCCGGCCTTCGTGCTGATGATCTTTTCTGCAGGGAGTGCTGTCGTCGCAGCTGATGCACCGCGCCGCGGACTCGGCTCGCCGGGCATCCGCGTGCGTCGGCCGGCCAAGTCGTGGCCAGGCAAGGCCTGGGCGCGCTCATGTGCCCTGGTAAGCACACCCGTGTGCTAAACCATGCCTCGCCAAGCTTCTAGTCAAGTTGCTCACCGCCTTGCTGCCGTTTCGCTTTGCGCCACCGTTATCTTGTCGCCGTCGTCCAATGCCGCGTCGTGCCTAGTGCGCTGCCGCGCTACGCGCCTGCACGCGCACGTGGGCCGTGCTGTTGCCGCGACTACGTGCGCGTGCGCACGCGTCCGCGTCCAGTGCCCCCTAGCGCAAGGACAGGCGCTGCGCAAGGCCGAGAGCGCCGCCACGCCACGCCGCGCCAGCCAAAGAGCTCGCCCCCAGGGCCATGGCTGCACCAGTGAAGTCGCCGGGTCCTAGTGGTCACTAGCATCCGCTCGCGCAAGCACCGGAACCACCGTCGTCGCCGGACGCCGTACACCGTCGCCGCCGGACGCCGTACACCGTCGCCGCCGGGTGCGCGCCGAGGCAGGCATGGGCGGCAAGGGTATGCCGTGCACCCCAGAAAACCCCAAGGACCTCCACCGGACTTCTCCGGTGCGAGTCCGCGGAGGTAGTGGGCCGACCGGCCTGTTTAAACCCATCTCGGCCCTTTTCTTTTTTATCTGATGGACTCAGAATTTATTTCGGGGACCTCTTCTGTACTTTGCTCTTTTGGCCCAAGAAGCTAAGTCCAATGGGCCGACTCTGGCCCACTAACACTTTCGCCCCATCAAGGCCCACTGACCTGTGACGATGACGTCATGTTGACGTCATCACCTATTTTCAAAATAAAAATTCCTTTTTAGTTTTATAAATGAATTTGGAAATTATTTTATATAACCTTTAACCTTTGGAAATTCATAACTAATTATTTACAACTCCGAAAAATATGAAACTAGTTTCTATATTTTTCTAAAAATGAGACGGTGTTGTTTGTAGGAAGTTTGGTTCTGTTTGGATCTTCTAAAAATGGGTTTTTTTGGATTTATGCTTAGTTGATTGCCGGTGTCTTAGTGTCTCGTATCTCGTGCTGCACAGACCCGAGCTACAACCAGGAGGAGGCCTACGACCCCGACTACAACCCAGACCAGGACTTCGGACGCCAGCCAGGTGTCATGTCACTCCCAACCATTTAGATCCTATGCTTGCTTTAGATGCTAGTGCTTAATTACTTTTGATGCATGTTTTAAAATTGCATAGACAATTGATTAGCCGTGCCTTGGAATTGTTTATCTTGTCCTTGGAATACCTACTTTTGGAACTAGCTACAGACCCCTAGCTAGTTCCCGGCACTATTTCATCCATATATTTTACCCTTAGTTATGGATGGATCTCAGGATTGGACCGAGGTTGGGATACTTTGGAACTCTTGCGTGTGTTTTGGGTGAGTGTGCATCCTTGACGTGTTACCGCGGGAGCGAGCCGCTTTGGTTACTTGTGAACACCTGTCTAGGGGAGATGCGACCTGGCCTCTCGCCCTAGCGGCGTGTCGGACGGATGGAGTTGGTGAGTGCTTGCTCCCGCAATTAAGGACCGATCGTTTGTGTGACCTTAATCTTTGGGCTATTTTCGTACAAACCGTTCGCCTTGTTATGGGCGGGGTTCGGTCCGAGAACTAGTAGGTGGATGGCATCCAGCCTGTAGGCGGACCGGTGTGGTCGTGTGAGGGGGACGGGTTATACCCCCCGAGTAGACGTCGCCCCGGCTCCTCCGGGGATGGTTTCACAGCTTCGAGGCCCTGCTAGCAAGTTTCGCGCCCCAGTCAGGATGAGTCAGGCTCGGAGAGGCAGGAGAGTGCCATCCACTGCTAGGTCTCCGGTCGTTAGGTAGGGATGTGGATCGGAGGCATCCGATTCTGCCCTATCCGGCGGGTCCAGTTGTACAACCTCTGCAGAGTGTTAAACTTATAGCTATAGTCTGTGTCCACTGGTATGGACAGCCCTTACGATCTCTCACCTGGCTAGTCTCTTCTTGTGCTGCTTTCTCTCCCCTGTGTGTTGTGAGCCCGGCTTCGTGCCGTTGAGACGTGGGGACAGGAGTTGGTGACCCCACGTCGCAAATGAGTGTGGGATGCTGTATCTTGGTTGAGATCCAGTATTTGGTGTTTCTTTCCTTGTTGGGGCGTTGACCCCGGAGGCGTTGTCCTCGGAGGTGTGGATCTCTTCGGAGATGGATACCTCTCGGCTATTCTGCTTACCTTGATGTTGCTACCGCTGCTTGCTTAACCTTCTACAGCCATAAATAGGATTACTCATGCATAGTAGAATTATTCTCTCTTGCTTATGCTCTTTGTTAGGAAGCTGACATGACCTACTCGCTTATCGAGTAGATGACGGACTTTCAGACCAGGAGCCGGACTACGACTTTGAGGACGACGGATGGGAGGACTGATGCTCTTCCTACACTCGAGTTGCCTGCGGATCTGGTGTCTACTTCGCTACATGAGAGCCGCTGCGTAGATGTTTACTCTGCTTGATTCAGTCCTGTTGGACTTGTACCCGGCATGTGCCGAAATGATGTACTTAGATGCTTAATCATTATAATATTTTGTGGACCTTCAAGTATTTATTCTTGTTGTACGGTACTTTGCTTTACTTTCTGAGACAGGGATTTGCACGTGATAGCCTCCTGGGACTATCACAGAGGTGCAGGGATCGGGTTCCCGTCTTCGGAAACCCGGTTCGTTTCACTTTAGCGAAGTGATTGAAAGTGCCACATCTATGACATTTAGAGTCATTTTTGGCCTTAGCATCACCACCTTGCTTACCATTATGATTGGGCTTGTGCTTTTTGTTGAAAGTTTGCTTCTCGGGCTTGTTCTTTGGGTCACCAGAATTGGATCCCTTGAACTTTCTCTTATTTTTATTTCCCTTACCCTGCACATTTTGAACTTCAGGAAGAGGTGCTGCACCAGTCGGGTGCTTATGATGGTTCTTCATTAGAAGCTCATCATGTTTCTCGGCCTGAGTCAATGTGTGGATAAGTTGAGAATACTGAGTGTATTTATTAGCCCGATACTGTTGTTGCAAGACTCGATCCACAGGAAGCATGGTAGAAAGAGTTTTCTCAATCTTATCAGCATCCGTTGGTTCTTTCTCACAAAACTTCAACTTAGAGCAAATCTTATGAACAGCATGATTGTAGTCTGCAATGGACTTGAAGTCCTGCAAACGCAAATGGTTCCACTCATGATTAGCCTCCGGCCAAATGAGTTCCTTCTGCTGATCATAACGCTCTTTAAGCGCAAGCCACAAAACATGAGGATTCATCTCCATAAGGTACTCTTGTTTGAGATCCTTATGGATGTAAAACCTTAAGAGCATTAAGGCACCGTACTTCTTTTGTTCATCCAAAGCGACACCTGTAGTAGGCTCGCTAAGGTATGGCAAAAGTCCGCGGGATGCAAAGTTAATCTTTATATCCGAAGCCCAAGTAGGGTAATTGTGACCATCAATGGCAAGTTCATCGAACTCTCTTGCCATGGCCATAGCCTACAAAGTAGGACCACATGATTTAATAATTCATACATGAAATATAATCAAGAGGCTAAACAATGTTGTAATAAATGCAAATTAATTTAAAGAACATAACTCTTCAAGGATTAAGAAAAGTACAATGTAAACAAATAGCATGTAAACCCTTAATTTGAAATCTCATCAACTTGTATACTTAAGTTAATGATTGAATATTCAATTTGGTAATCACTACAATAGTGTAAGCCAAAATTCTCAATGGTAATCACTTTAATAGTGTAAGCCATTGTAAAATTCTCATATTTAATCCTTGTTTTGGGAACATTATATAGGTAATCATCAATCTTCAAAATGAGCATGATGTAGACCTTTAGTGATAGACCGTCAAAATCCATATACATGGATATGATCTCTATCGCCTAACGTTTGTATCCCAAAATTTTGAGAGAAATGTATAAATTAATTGCAAGAAATCACTAGTAATATGTTACTAATGAATAAAATCACAATGTTAAGATGATGTATGTGAATAAAATCATGCAATAACGAAATCAAGTATGAAAGTGACAAGATTTACACAAGCACACTAACATTAATATTCGAAATTGCAAGGTACATAGGTGATAAAACACATTTGTACATAACCATCACATGATAGATCTAGACTTAATAAAGTAGCAAGACTAAACAGTGATAAACAGCAGTAATTAACATAGACTAATAGCTATGAACAAAGATTTAAATTGCTGGAAATTGCTAAATGAAAAATAAATAAAGGAAAACAGATAAACAGGCCCAGCCGGCCCATGCGCCATCGCCCGGCCCAGCTTCCCGACGCAGTCACCCTGGCCCATCTAGCCCGCGCAGCCTGCCAGCAGGCCGTCGTGGCCGCCTGGACCAGCCAGCCAAGGCCGCCGTGGTGCTGCCCGCGTCGTCGCGCGCGCGGCCCATCCGGCCCACACGGACGCAGTATAAGAGGCCGGCGGTTAGGGTTTGCAACCCTAACCACCCCCTCCCTCAACCGCAGCGCAGCCAAGCCGCCGGCGCCGCCGCTTCCTTCGCCGTGGAGATCCGCCCCCTCCGCGCCATCCGTGACCGCCTTCCCCGTCGCAGATCCGCCCTCACCGCTTGTCCATCTGCCACCGGAGCGCAAGCCCCGACGCAGATCTGGGATGGGGCCGCCACTGGCCCCCGCACCTCGGTCGCCATCGACAAGGCCGGGCCGGCGGCTCCCCCACCCCTTCCGGTGGTTGCTCAGGTGGAGGGGGCGTCACGCCACCCCCCGGAGGGAGAAGCCTGGCCCCCACCGTGCCCGCCGACGCGCCCGCCCTGTGCGCCGGAGCTCAGGCTGCCGCGTGAGTGTACGACGACGTGCGCGAGGCTCGGCGACGAAGGAGCGGACGGGCCGTGCGGGACGTTGATCCACGTCTTGCGGAGCGTGGGGCTAACCGGCGGAGAAGACGGAGGTGGTGGCGGCGGGGCTTGCAGTGCCGGCTCGACGACGACATATCCGGCGTCCCTGGAGAAGAGGCGCAGTGGAGGTACACCCCTGCGAGCCGCGATGGTCCCCGACCTCGGCGGCGTCGTCTCCGAGACATGGCCGTTGGCGAGCGGGCGCCCGGCTGAAATAGCCAGCCCGTTCACCCTTGGGGCCGAACGAGGAGGTCCCGACGGCAGCGAGGACGGAGATCTGCGGCGGCGGTGACCTCCGACGGGTGAAGAAACTCGTGGCGTGTCCATGTGGACCTCCACGGGTTCCTCCGTCAGCGGTGTAGGAACCACTCCGGTGGCCGGCGGCGAGGACTCGTCCAGGGGCAAGGAGCACAACACCACCGGCACCTGAACCACGGCCGTCCACCCGTGCGCGTCGCAGTAGGCCACATTGGCCACCTGGATGCGGGCGGGTGGTGCATGGGTCAGAGGTTGTGGAGGCGCCGCAGGAACGACGGCGTTCGACGGCGGCTCGCTGGGACCGGCGACGATGGAGATGGTCGCCGGGGCGGCCGGCGGCGCACTGGTGCCCGCGCCGGCGCTGCCCCCTTGGCGGTTGAAGGCCCGGCTGCCTCCTGCCGAGATGCGAGCGTTCCGGCGACGGCGAGGAGCAGCAACCGGGGGCTTCTCCACGGCGTTCCGGAGATGGAAAGCCTCGTGCGCGGCGTCGGGCGTCGCCATGTGGTTGTAGAGGAGGGAGTGACGCACATAGTGCTGGATCAGTTCCCTCAGGCGGCGAGCACGGCGATGAAGAGGAAGGTTCATGACGGAGACCACAAGTTCGTCGATGGTAGGCATCGTACCTCTCCTGGGTTGGAGACCGACACCTCTCTTCTTCTCCGGCGAACTCGCCGGCGAACTGCTCCCGGCCTTCTCTCTGCTCAGTCGGTTTAGAGCGCTGATAACGTGTTGTAATAGTTTAGGAACAGTAGAAGTGAACAGTAATCAATGATTAACTTTATTAATGAACAGTGATCCGGTATTTATACAAATGGCTGTAGACGCCAGTTCTAGAGGAGGCCCCGCTCCCACGAACCCTTCGTGGGGAAGATGGTAACTGCAATTAGCAGTTGCTAATCGCCCACTAATTGATCATTAGAATATCAGAATATTCTTAACAGAGTGCATGGTCAATCCGAGATCGAACCGAAGATGCAACGTGGCACAATGCCATTATTTCTATTCGTATTGATCTATTCGAGTTCGAGTCGGTAAACCCAACTGCTGCCTTCACATTCTAACCGGGAGAACAAAATTCGGCGCTTGATCCCGACGCGCATCTCATCTACTGCCCTAGGCGACGCGGCCTCGCGCGCGGTTCCGGCTGCACTCGCCCCCGCCACCGCCACCATGACGTATTACATGACGCAACGAGCCCAGGCCTGCGCCACTGCCGCCGCAGAGCGCAAGAAACGCAGAGAGATGGCGCGCGCGGCTGCTGCAATGGCAACTCCCCCCCGCATCCCACCACTCGCCGTCAAGCGCATCGGCCGCTACGAGAAGATAGAGGCGATCGGCTCGGGCGCCTACGGCGTCGTGTACCGCGCGCACGACCGCCACACCGGCGAGGTCGTTGCGATGAAGTGCCTGAACGCATACGACGACTTCGACGCCGCCCGCCTCGACACCATCATCGCGGACGAGGTTGGCGCCCTCGAGGCCTGCCGCGGCCTCCCGTGCGTAGTGCAGCTGCTCGACTCGTGCCGCCGCGACCCGGCCACCGGCGAGGCCTTCATCGTCATGGAGCTCGTGGGGCCGTCGCTCAAGGACGCCACGACGAGGGGCTGCCGGGGCGGCGGCGTGAGGCGGCACGCTGAGGGCGAGGTGCGCCGGATCGCGCGGCAGCTCCTCGTCGGCGCCGCGGCCATCCACGGCGTCGGCCTCATGCACCGTGACATCAAGCCGGACAACATTCTCGTGGGAGCCGGCGGCAGCCTCAAGATCTGCGACCTCGGGAAGGCGCGCGCCGTCGCCGATGACCCGCCGTACTCGAACCCTGTCGTGGCGCGGAACTACCGCGCGCCCGAGCTCCTCCTCGGATGCGCCGACTACGACGCCGGCGTCGACACGTGGGCGATCGGCTGCATCATGGCCGAGCTCCTCGCCGGTAGCCTCCTCTTCGACGGCGGGCACTCGATCAAGGAGCATCTCAGCGAGGTGCTCAACGTTCTTGGCACGGACGACATAAAGGAGTGGAGCCGTTGCCCCGAGTGCCTCCCGAGCGGCTGCGGGCCGACAAGCTTCCTGCGTGACCTGTTCCCCAGCAGTCACGACTTGGCCATGGCCATTGGCCGGCCGGCGCTGTCGGAGGCAGGGTTCGAGGTCCTGAGCGGGCTCCTAAGGTGCAACCCGGAGAAGCGGATGACGGCGGCATGCGCGCTCAAGCACCGGTGGTTCGATGAAGATTATGGACAGCGTGCACGACTGCACAAGGCTGCGTAGGTCATCCTATATTCCTATGAGCGGACCTGGAATGATGAACGCAGGGAGCGGCTTTCACGTATCCAAACTGTTGTTTATTCTTTGTACTTTTGGTGTCTGAAACATTTATAGCAGAAGTACTATTGCTGTTTTCAACATGTGTATGTATTTTTCAGCATTACACAATTACATTAGATGCCAATATATATAATTGAATCAAAACAACAACACCAACAACAGCAACAACAATAATAACAGTAATAATAATTTGCTATGCAAATAGTGTAATCAATATGATATTTGTCACACTTCTCTGACTATACACTTTGCAGTCTTTATTATTCTTATGAAAACGGTTTGCGATCACTATATTAGGATTATATATGCCCACATATATATGTACTTTGTCCAAAAAACATATATCATGGAACGGCTCATATGCCCACAATTTCGGTAGTAATTTCAAAGTTTTTTTTACAGTCGTAATTTGTAATTTCGAGGTTTACACTTCTGCAATCCTTTTTATTGCATCTGCATTCTGCTGATCATTGGGCTTTGCAAATAAGGAATCATATAAAACTACAAGTCATGGATAGATTTCTCTCAACATGCAAGTATATTTCACATCACTATCCACTAAACTCCATGTCACCATCTACTAGATCATATATTTATGTCTTTAACCAATTTTATGTGGTTAATATTATGTCTTTGTGAGTAAAATGCCACAAAATTCCAGTAGTAAAGAAAAATGTAGGATCAATAATTTGGAATGGTTCTCTCTAAACAAAATTATCATGCTTATATGTATAATGTTGTTCACAAAAGAATGTTGTCATGCAATCACTTTGGTGTTCATATTATCACATTACACGGTAAAATTTTGTTTAAAAAACTCCAGCAGCAACGCGCGGAGTATGACCTAGTTAGAATATAATGAGTGCTAGCTAGGCACCAAGAGGGCAATTTGCTAGGCCGACATAGTCCCCAAGTGGTGAGAAAATGGGCTACATTACTTCGGACAGCAAATCAGTGGGGGCTAGCTAGAGGCCTTTTCTCACTTGTTCTCTCTTTGGGTCTGAAAATTGAGTGGAGCCTACCGCATTTGTGTCACTTCCGGGTCTCTTTTTTTTTGGCAAGGAAATTGTATTTTTGTGAAATTCGTTTGACATGCGAAAGATTGTTGTTAGACACGGACTGAGGAAGAAGATGGCTGTGGCACTGTGCTCGAGAGCAGGTTACTCTAGTGAAAGGATTGCAGAAGTGTGTAGAAATTGAATTACAATGTGGAGGGAGTCGATCACCACGTGTCCTGTGTCTAATATTGACTCGTTCCTCCCCCACTATCCACGAACCTTTGAAAAGTTCAATGGACAGTTCTTCATACAGTGGATTTGAAGGTACGTCATTATCACATATATAAGAAGGAAGTCAACTTTGGCACATGGATTGGAGCAAGATAGAATTTTGTAATCCTCTGGAAGTCTACTTCTAACAAGTTCCCAAGATACCATTTGCGAAGTCCCAACCTGTAATACTACTCTATAGAAAACTAGCTAGAGCTCCCCAATCCCCATGTACACTGGATCCGTTGATCTGTTTGTACCTATAAATAGCATCGAATGATCCATCACACAGGAACCAAAACCTCTGCTTAATTCCGACCTCCAACTGCAATATAGCTCTTCTTGTCTTGTCCTAATTTTGCCCTCATATCTGAAGCTTACTTAGCTTGCTTGCTATATATAGTTCGCTCCATCGAGGAGAACGAGCTCCATATACCATGGCGCTCTCCACCGCTGCCGATCTCAAGGGTGCGTTCATGGCTACCATCGTGCTAGTCATGCTCCATTCGTCGATGGGGCAACAGCTAGCGCCTGCTCCTGCACCGATGCCGCCTTCCGATTGCCCCAGTTACTGCACCTCGCAATGCACTCCGCTATGCCAGGCCAGTTCGGACGATGCGTTAAGGAGATGCGAGAGCATTAAGCCCGAGCTCGCCTACGCCAGTTGCTTTCAGAACTGCAGCAGCAACTGCAACGGCAACTCCGCCTATGCCCGTGGCTCCTGCAGCCTGGGTTCTTGCTCCCCGAGTACCTGTGGCTGCCCCTGTGCCCGTAGCTGCTGCGAGTCCTGCACGGGCTCTTCTTACGGCCCGTACGGCGCGTGCATGGCGACCCAACCTAAAATTTTCACGTACTGCATGCAAGGCTGCAGGGCTGAGTGCAACAAGAGATGTGCCAATGGCTCAGTTTTTCCATAGATGATGCCGGAATGTGCGGTTATGTTGAGTTATTAATAATGTCATTATGCTCAGTGTATTAGCTGTGTGCCAGCCAAGTTTTAATGTCAATGTTCCTGTTTGTCTGTTCGGTAAATCTCTACTATAAAGAAATGAGTTCAATTCTCATCGAGATTAGGCCCACTTCCCTCCTCACAGAGGTCCCTCAGGTTCAGGACGACGAACCAAGAGGAGGGAGATTGATTTGGTCGTCATTTCGCAGTGCAAATTGGCTCTCGGGCGCCCTCCACTCCCAAACTTTTTCCTTCCTTATCACGCGTCGTTGTGGCTGTCATCACGCGCCTGTTGTTTCCTTTATTCATTCTTTTTTTCAAAAAAAAGAGAAATTGATTGGCGTGATTGATGGCATGAATCAAAAGCAACTACTAAGGAACTCAAAAGGAAAGAGATATTGATGTACAAAGTAAAAGAAAATTGATTGTTGTGATTGATGACTCGTCAAGGAAAGGAAAAACAAGAAAAGAATCACTGCATGATTAGATGAACTAAGGAAATAATTGCTGCATCATTTTGCCAATGGTAGTCGCGCCATTCATAAATAGTTAGAAAGAAAAGGGAAAACAAGGAAAGATCAAGTAAGGAAGACCCGACCCCATCAATGACGATTGTTGTTTCCTTCATTCTCTTGTCAAACGTTGGAGACAATCACGACTGTTGTTTCCTTTCTTCATTTTTTTCAAGGCAAGAGAAATTGATTTGCGAGATTGATGGCATGACTGAAAAGGAAATACTCAGGAACTCAAAAGGAAAGAGATATTGATGTATAAAGTAAATGAAAATTGATTGATGTGACTGATGACACATCAAGGAAAGGAAAAACAAGAAAAGAATCACTGCATGATTAGATGCACTAAGAAAAGAATTACTGCGTCATTTTGTCAATGGTAGCCACGTCATTCATAAATAGTTAGCAAGGGAAAAGGAAAACAAGGAAAGATCAAGTAAAGAAAGAATCACCGCGTGATGAGGTCAACAACATTCAAATGCAGTTAGATGGATGACATTTATATGTAAATGATGTTCATTTATATGTAAATGATGTTCATTTATATGTAAATGATGTTTTGAGTCCTTGAATATTTCCTTTTGAGTTCAATGCTATAAATCATGCCAATCAATACTCCTTCTTTTTTTACACCTCGTGTTCCCTATAAAACTCAATTCTATCCACCCCATTCCCATATTCACGAGCCGCTAGCGCCACCACCGCCTCCCCGCGGGCGTCGACCCTTCCTCCCGCCGGTCTCCTTCTCCCTGTTGGCCTCATCTTCCCTGCCGGTCAGTGGCGAGCCCTCTCCCCCCCCCCCCCACGTCGTGGATCGAGCACGCGGGTAGGTGAGGTCCTCTATCGGGGTGCGGGAGCGCAGTCGGCCTTGGGACGGGCTCCCCCGCCGGATCTGTGGACCCTCATCCCCACCTTGAAGGTGGCGGCGGTGACGTGCCGCCCTCCTCAGACAGTCTCCTTCAAAGCCGCCTTGAAGGTGGTGGCAGTGATGCGGCACGGCGCGGAGACGACGCAGAGGCCAGCAGGGTGGATGGTCGATGAACGCCGACTTCCCCAATCCCCAGGTGTGAAGGATGAATTGATACTTTTTTATAATTTGATTTACTTTAATATCCGTTTATTTTCTACGTACATACTAATTAAACTTTTTATGTAATTCCTTTTACATCAGTTGCGTGCCGCACTTGCCCTTCCACTAGTGGTAATTAATAATTTAGATTTGACCTCTCTTGACAACCGACGTCCTCGACAGCTCACCACATAGGCGGCAGCCTTCCACCTTATTCTATTTTTAGAGAAAATGTTGATCCAAACTTGAGATGCTGACAAGCTAGATAACCTCGGTACAAGGCTATTCTGCAAGCCTAGCCACAAGCACACGAGCACATGCAACAATTAAGGGTTCGTGATCTGAATGCCCAAAATTTGCTTACGGTCATGTATCAAGATGTGGTCCATGCATGCAACTATAAATAATATTTTCCTCCTAAAAAATATGAACCATTACAACTTTTTTTAAAAAAAATATTGTAAGGAACTAGTAAGAAGGTAGTTTCAATAATCCACTCTTAAAATAACAAAGATAATTTTACATCAGAAATCCCTAAACATTTTTATACATTTTTTATCTCATGTACATTTGCATCAAGAATCTTTTCTTACTTTTTATTCGTTTCACACCCTTTCACCCTTAGATACACGCTCTCAGAAGCGCGTAACTCTACATGCAACACGGAGATTGTTCCAAATTCTAAAAGATTAGAGTAACTCCAAGAGACTAGCTATCTTGGCTTAACTAGCTAAAAAATGAAAAATTTGTTCAAAAACTCAATCCAACAGACTAGCTAAACTTGCCCTCTCTATCCTCCGCTAGCTAAACCGGGGGCTTCGCTAGCCATCTTTGGCTAGACAGTCCCGCTAGCTATCCTCTCGTACATGAGTATGGCAGGCGGGACCCACTAGCGGTGGAGCTTATGGAGAGTTGATTTTGGCTAGTCTATTGGATTTCATCAACTTTTTGCTAGCTATTTCATTTTACATACTAGCCAAATCAGGGTTTTAGCTAGTGATTTGTAAAGAGGCTCTTGGAGTTGCTCTTAGGAGGATAAATTAGTAGTGGTTGGAGATATTTTTTCTCAATCTACTAAAATCCAAGAATCAGGAAGGGATTTAGGAAATTCTAGAAGATGTTTTGGCCACGTCGCACCTTAGCCGAGCAATTCACCGATTTAACATGACCACTTAATGCAGGTTGCACTAATATAGAAAAGCTTTGCAGGAGCGGGTAAAAAAGGATTTGCAGGTGCGGATCGGATGTCTTACCCGCTCCTAACTTTCGCATCTACAAATAGTTGTTAACAGGAGCGGTTAACAGATCCGCACATCCAAACATTTTCCTCGAGCGAGCAATGAGTGCTCTGCTCTTGCATGCAAATGGATTTAGCAGGTACGGGTCACCCCATCACCCGCATTTGCAAATGGATTAAAAACAAAAAAATATGGACCCCTATGAGAAACATGCCTATCACGTCTGTTGCAGGCGCCAGGCCGCCGCCTGGCATTATGTCAAATACCGAGGCGCGCGCCTGCGGCCGTGCCCTGCACTAGCTGCCTCAAGCTGCTGTGCCTACGACCGAGGCCCCCGCGGATGGCGGTGCCCAGCGTGCCGGACGTCGTGCCCGGCCGCCATGGTGGTGTAGGCCGAGGCCCGTGCCCCCCAAGCCGGAGGCCGCGACCCGGCCGCCATGGTGGTGTAGGCCGAGGCCCGTGCCCCCCAAGCCGGAGGCCGCGACCCGACCGCCGCCGTGGCCTGCACCCTACCGGCTGCCATCCGCGTCGCCGCCGAAGCTGGAGCCGCACCCCCGCCATTTCCGTCGTCGGCTGCCACCATGTGCCGCCATGCCACCCCGAATTGGCCAAGGCTTTCCCCACCACATGTCGCGTGGGCACCTTCAGGCTGGCCGCAGACCTTGTGTGCCGCCGCGAGGGCATCATCACCGACCGCTTCACCACGCACCGGCCGTGGAGGCTGCCCTGAGGACCCGTGCCGGTCGTGCGCCCGCCTGGCCGAGGACGACCGCGCAGCCTGTGGCTGCGCCTTGAGCCTGCGAGGCTGCACATGCCGACCTCCACCGCTGTGTGTGTGAGTCAGGGGTGGAGCAACCCTCGCAGCCCAGCAATCCTCGCAGCCCGGCATTGCGGCCCAGCCTCGGCCTGTGGTGGTGCGGCCTGCCTGCCTCCTTGCCTCGCGTGCGTGACTCAAGGTCTCAGGCCGGCACTCACTCAAGGAGTCGCGGTCATGGGTCGCGCAACGCCGCAACCCTAGCGGCGCTGGTGTGCGGTGCGGCGGCTCCGGCGGCGGCGGCCTGAGGACGGGGCAAGACGGGGTGACCGCCGGGACATCCTGAGCGTGGAGCTCCAGTGGCCTTGCGGCCTTGCCCCCTGGCGGCCTGGCCCCTGCAAGCTGCAGCTTGCCCCCTACGGCCCTGTGCCCCCTGCCCCTGGCTGGCACCGAGCGCCTGCGGTGTCGGCGGTCTGACGGGTGGCGGTGAAGCACAGCTTCTTTTCAGTCTCCAAACTTTCAACGATTCAATCCCCAATTCCATACTGAATACTGAGATAATTTATATTGTTATGCACTATTTTGTAGATTAGCATTTCTCAATGTCAGAGAATATGAGGAATAAGACATTGAGGTCCTTTTTTCTCCTGCTCCTACGTCTGTAATTCCATCAAGGCAACCAAGCCAACCATATGTTGATGTTCAACCAGAATTAGAGTCAATAGTACAACATGAAGAAGTAGCAACAAGAGTTAGCAATGTCAATGTGGGTGCAAAAAAATATGGAAACTGAAAGAGACAATGTGGAAACTGAAAGAGACAATGTGGAAACTGAAAGAGGTAGCAATGTCAATGTAGGTGCAGAAAATATGGAAACTGAAAGAGACAATGTGGAAATTGAAAGAGGTAGCAATGATCCTAATGTTGCACTTAATGATGCTGACATTGTTGAAGATCCTGGGCTGCGGGTTCCAATTGAGAACCTACATTCAAACCTTAGGGATGCTGCTAGAAGAGCATATATTTTGAAGGGTCCTTGCCAACCAAAAGGTCATAATTATCCAAGAAGATCAATATGTGGTCGCAAACGATCTTTTCAAGAGGATTGGTTCAACTTTAATCCATGGTTGGAATATAGTGTAGATAAGGATGCTGCCTATTGTTTTTATTGTTATCTCTTTAAGTAGCCAAGAGCTGAAAATTATGGTGTTGATGCCTTCACAGTTATTGGGTTTTGTGGATGGAAGGATGGACGCCAATTAGTTGGAGATCATGGTAATGGCATTGATCACAATAAGGCCAGAAGGTGTTATCAAGACTTCAAAAATCAGAGGCAAAGTGTGTCACATTCGATGCATTCTGGAGGAAAGAATGAAATCTTTAATGTGGTGTATGATCAAATTATTGTGGAATTTAACAATCGCTTTGCTGAGAGGTCTACACGTTTATTAAGATGCATTGCTTGTCTAGATCCAAGGAATTCCTTTGCCAACTATGATAAAGAAAAATTAATGGAATTGGCTAAGCTTTATGATGATGATTTCTGCGAATATGATCTTAGGAGGCTTAGAGAACAACTTTATGTATGGATTAATGAGGTGAGAAGGGATCCTAAGTTTGCAAAATTGTCATGAAATTGGTGATCTTGCTATCAAGATGGTCCAGACTGAGATGAACAAATACTACAAATTTGTTTACCGCCTTGTTGAGTTAGCCTTAATTTTGTTGGTTGCAACTGCCATGGTTGAAAGGATTTTCACATCTATGAAAATTATCAAGACAGAGTTGAGGAAAAAGATAGGGAATGATTGGTTGAATCATAGGATGATATGCTATATTGAGCGAGAGATTTTTGCAAGCATTAAAGATGATGATATACTGTACCGTTGGCAAGATTTGAAGAATCGACTGTAAAAGTTACCACCTGGTAGCTGTAATGCAAGTGGCATGTTTCATATCCAATAATTCAATTGTCATTTTTCCGCTATTCAGTTATGTTTTGCATATTTTAAAATTTACTTGTTTCCATATGTAGGCTTGGGTGTCCTTCCTACTGTGATATGCGAGGAGTTAATGACGGACCAGATCGGCACTAGTTAGGTATTTATTTCATCAAGTTTGTTATGCAGTAATGCAAATGGATCTAAAATTGTGACATACTAGTCTAAATTGTGCATTTTAAGCACTTCTGTCGATATATGAACTATCGTTATCTTGGGTATCACTATTTTGTGGACTACACTGAGACTTAGTGGTATAAGTGTTTATTATGTGGCCCTAGGCGTTAAAATCCGCTAGCTCTGCCACTGAGAGAGAGAGGGGGGGGTAGTGGACGTTGTACCATGGAAGAAGATAAGTTAATGGACGCTGGAAGAGGACTGAGTCAAAGCTAGCCTTTCGTCATTTTGAAGACATGGCTCGCTATTGTGGCAGTTTGTGTTTATTTCATGAGTTTGTAAGGACTTTTTGATCCATCAAATGATCTTAAATAAAAAATTTGTCAACTACAAAGTCTTAGATTTCAAAGTTATCATTTTTTTGTGTGGAACAATTTCTAGGTGTGGGTGGCGTCATCACCCGTGCTTAGTTATGATTTCCAAGTGCGGGTGATGCCATCACCCGTGCTTAGAAATGATTTAAATTTTTTATTTTTGTTTTAAAATGTATTTTTGATCTTTTAAATGATCCCAAATGCAAAAAAAATGTCAACTACAAAGTTTTATATCTCTTTAAGCTCCACAATTTTCATATAAATTATTTATTCATATGAGATGACATGAAAATGTTTGTATTCATTAAGCTCATTCACATATACTCATCCATCAATATATACACGCATATATTACTTCTTTTTATGTACTTATATACATTTGATTTTTATTTATGTTTACTGATGTACTTATATACATTTGGATAATGGTGAATGTTACAACTTTTAAAAAGAGCTTCTCCCTAATTGATATATTTTGAAAATGTTTCAAAATTTATATATTTTAAAACTAGAGAACTTACAATAATATTTTAGAGTATAAAACAAACTCAAATGAAAAACATGAAAACTTGAAAGTGTTGGGTCTCATTGAGCTCTACAAGTTTAATGTTAAGCTTTTGGATAGACCAAGTCATTTGAAAATTCAAAAGTTATAAATTTAAAACTAGGAAACTTAAATGGATATTTTGAAATATTAAACAATCTCAAATGAAAAAAAGATTCAACTACAAAGTTTTATATCTCGTCGAGCTAAACAATTTTGATCTAATGTTTGTCTGAACGTCTTCAAAGTTACAGATTTAAAACTAGAGAACTTAAATGGATATTTTGAAATATTAAAAATATCAAATGAAAAAAAAATCAAACTATATAGTTTTATATCTCGTCAAGCTATACAATTTTGATCTTAAGTTTGTCTTCATCAGAGATCATGTGAAAAGTTATGATTTTTTCCACAAGACCATTTTCAGGAGCAGGGTAATAGCATCACTCGTACTTGAAAATGATCTCCAGGAGCGGGTGATGACGACACCAGATCCCGAAAATGGTTTGCAAGAGCTGGTGAGATGCTACAGTAACTATCCTATTTTGTTGGATGGGATGACAAAGCCTTCCGCTACTGAAAAAAGGGACGCTGCTGCAAATCATTTATGTAGTAGTGTCGATTTAGGTGTTCCACCTATTTAACCTAGCACGATTTCTAATGAATTGTTTTGAAACCACATTCTTAACACTTGATTTTAGATGCGTATTGACCCACAGCTGACCGTTGCTACTGCCGACTGCCCGCTCATATCCTCCACCCGTCCTCCGGCTGCCTCGCTTGGTGCCTGCTTGCCGGCTGCTGCTAGCTGCATCCCACATTCGGCTGATCTCTTGCGCAATCCACGTTTTCCTAGCTTCATGTTAGAGCTGACATATCCCATCCCCACAAGAATGACTATGGCACTTTTTTGAGACTATTAACTAAAAAATCTAGTCTGATGTTTGACGCCAATTATGATGACTAAACATGAGCTAAATGTGAAACTAACTGTATAAGTCACATCCAATGGATGAGAAGAACCAATTTATCCTAATTTGACCTTGATTAGCCCAACAAGGTGGTGAGAAGGATGTAGTGGTGGCTATGCATAAAGATGTGAAGAGAGAATTCATTGGATGGCCCTCTAAGATGACTCAATCCCTCGTTTGGCCCTGAAAAATGAATGGTGCCTAATTTGACCTCACTTCTTACTTTTATGCCTAACATGGCCCTGCTGTTACGTTTCCAGTTAAGTGGCACATGAAAAGACATATTTACCCCTGAATCAAGTTTTACTCTTTGGCTGTATATTTCCGATGAAGCAATGACAAATGAACATTATCACAACTTAAAAGTGAGCACATATCATTCATTAGAAAAACATGCATTCAACAAGGAGCATTGTTGCTCACGTAGCAACACGTAGCAAGTACACAAAGTCAAAGTAGTCAAGTTCTCATACACCAGCTATTTAAGTTCACATACAGTAGTTTCACAAAGACAAGTTCTCAAGTCCACATACACTGGTTCACATACAACAGCTTGTTTCTTCCCTTTGCTCTTCACCTTCTGTTTAAAAAGCATGGCAAATCTAGGATTTTAACTAAGGGTATGCCACCCAAAAAATTCATATACAATTTGGTAAATCTATTTTACCAATTCGATAATAATAGTAAAATTAACAATATAATTCGGTATATATGCACTAACCACTAAGTAACACGGCTAAGCTTCAGGTAATCAGTCGTGTAGCAGCAGCACATTCATATGTTTTCTTTTAAAAATACATATATATACCTTCATTGGCCGAAATTGTGGGGTATGCCGGTGCATACCTGGCATACCCCTAGCTCCGCCACTACAACAGAGACAAATCGAAACTCTAGACAGGTAGCTCACCCTTCAGGCCATCCATCATGGATTCATGGGAGTCATCCATGCAGCCCTTCGAGCCGAGGCCTCTGCTCCCACCACTGCCCCTGCCTGGAGCATCCGCCTGGAGCTGCGCCATCACCGCCTAGATCTCTGTCGTCCCCACCTGGAGCTGTGCCGTCTCTGACTAGAGCACGCCTGGCTGGAGCTGCAGTGCCCCCGTGCCCGAAGTGCCTCTCATGGTGCTGCCTGGAGCCACACCGCCCTTCTGGGATCCAGGATTTGGGGACGGACTGACAAGCGGATTGCTGCCGACGGGTCACAGGCCGATAGGTGAGCTGGGGTCATGGGTGTGTGATGGAATGCAGGAGGGCAATTTCGTCCATCAATTCTAGTTTGCAAAGTCCAAGTGTAAAACGTAACAGAATTGTCTAACGGAACGGACGACAGGGTCATGTGAGGCAAAAAAGTTACAAAGTGAGGCCAAATAAGATACCATTCATCTTTCAGGGCCAAATGAGGGACTGAGTCATCTTAGAGGGCCATACAAGGAATTCTCTCAAAGATGAATGAGGAGAACACTAAGGGAAAATGGCCCACTAGATGGTTTAGGCGGTCCCAAGGATGGGCTAGCTAGCGAGATGTGTCTTACATGAAGACTATGATGCAGGATGGAGTAGGCTACATAGAAAGATAGGAACTAGTCGATGATTAGTGAAGTACTCAATCGTTGTAATAGCTATATGACTTCCTAGAGGAATCCAATTAGTGTATTTGTACTAAACCGACGTGTAACTCTACCCCCAGATATACAAGCCGAGAAACATAAGCAATACAACCAACACCCACGACGTAGGGTATTACTTTATTCAACAACCTAAATCTGTCTATATCATGTGTCTACTACTTTCACCTTTGAGTTCCTGATGTCAGCGAGTCCTACCACCAGACTCTATCTCGGGTAAGCCCCTCGGTATGTTGCTAGGTCTAAACACTGAGAGCTGGTGCACATTCTGTATGGACCTAAAACAAGGTTTGGACAATCTCAAGTATGGGGCTAGACACCAAGATGTGCCTAATATGGAGAGCATGGCACAAGGTAGTGTAGTCTACATGGAAAGCCAAAGAGTAGTCGAGGATTAGAAAAGTACTCGTTGCAATAAGAGTAGAACTTATCTAGTTGAATCTGACTAGTATTGTGTGTAATTTAGCTGTCTCGTAACCCTTCCCCCGGACATAAAAGGCGAGAGACCCCCAAAGCAATTCAATACAACCAACACACAGGGCTTACGGTATCAT
Organism: Cenchrus fungigraminus; assembly: GCA_036936925.1. Taxonomy (NCBI): domain Eukaryota; kingdom Viridiplantae; phylum Streptophyta; class Magnoliopsida; order Poales; family Poaceae; genus Cenchrus; species Cenchrus fungigraminus. The sequence continues at coordinate 69,607,945 of CM072768.1, read as the reverse complement.
GCTATTCAACAACTCGAACTTGTCTAACTAGTGTGTCAGTGTTTACCTTTGAGTTCCTGATCTCAACGAGCTCCACGAACCAAAATACTACCTCAGGCATTCTTCTGGGTAGATTGCTGGGTATAATTATAATTTAAACACCGACACATGGTTTCTTCCCTGAGTTTTCATGACTGCAACATTAGCATTATATTTGGATGATTAGACTACTGTACTCCTACAGACAATATATAAGGCACTCAGAAGACAAGTATATGTTCATTTATACAACACAAGAGCCATCATAAAATAGCTCATGTTAAATTTTGGTAACCTTTTACCAACAAGACCTCTAGTTTTGGTGACCAATCTGAGAAAATACTCGATGGTAATTTATCCAAGAGTTAATAACCACTAGGAAAATTGTGTTTTCCTTGAAGGAGAAAGTTCCTTGAATATATTTTTTTATCAGAGGTATTGTACTCTCCAACTGCAAGGAGAGTCCATGAAGCCAACTCGACCTCAATGACAAGCAATTGTATGGGATTATCCCAAGTTCAATTTCTACTACGCAATCCAAGATCAAACCTTAATCGTCACGCGTGAGCATCCACATAGCGGTTGAATATTATGGTGTTTGCAAGTGTATGAGTAGTGAGGCGGTGTGTTTGTTGTCTTGCTAGCATGCTGCTGGGTTGTTGTTCTATCACTTAATGTCAAGAAGTTGTTACTTTTCCCATTTTTTGTATCGCCCAATCCTGATTTTGATCTTTTCACATAATCGGCTACTCTTCCACCCAGTTTGTTTAAAAAAGAAGTTCCCATTGACCTATGAACTTCCAAACATAGAAAAACATCATGCACAAAGTGATGTACTTTTGTTTGAACTAGCTGCATGGGTGCAATTATGCTTTGTAACTTTTTATGGATGTTCTACGTGTGCAAAGTTAGGCTCTTGCATGTGAGTACATGATGGGTATATGTTTACAAATGACTTATTGAAAGCTTATAATTTTGTTAAAATTAGGGATCATTTTTTTTTGTGACAGTCTATATGCCTAATGATAGGTGGGACCAGATCCCACACAAATTTATCAGAAACAGAATTGTGATGGGACCATCCCTAATATACAACCACTGAGATGTTGTTCTCATCAACATCATTTAACATGAACAGCTATGTTAGTCCTAGTCACAAAATTGGTTGTCCCTCCTAAATGAAAGCCCATTTATACACTGAGGGAAGTTCGCTGGTTGGAAAACTAAGACGGTAGGAAATGGAATTTCACTCGAAGAGGAAAGAAGGATCACACCTTACAAGCCTTCTAAAGTTGTATCACTGGAACAAGAATACACCAGAAGTTTTTTCACGCAGCTGAGAAGGTAGTTCAATCACCATAGTGGTTTTTCCCCAACCGGTAGGTACACCTGTATCTATCCAGTGGTGGCCATTAATTGCTTGGAGATTTGTGTCAGTCAACTCTTCCCGTGTTCGTGTCAATTCCCAAGAGCGCCAGGCACAAAATGTATATTTAGGCACACTTCAGGCATATTCGTGGTAACTCACAAGCGCAAACTACCCCGCTCGACTGCTCTCCTGCTCCAAACCCTACCACATCTTCTTCCTCCGCAGCCGGATCCTCCACCTCCCCCGATGCTACCGCCACGTTCCCAGAAGCTCCTCCGACTCATCCACCCCGACACCTATGCACCTGCTCCGCATCCGCCTCCACCGCTTCGAGGACATCATCTCCTCGGACTGCCGTTGATCGCCTTCCACCTCCCTCTCATGCCGCTGATATCCATCCCTTCGAGCACCTTCCACCTTTCTACGGCTCGTCTCCCTCCCGCGAGTCGTCTTCCAACTTTTCCGCCCCGCCGTCTTCCACATATCACTACAAGAAAATTGTTGACTAGTGACGCAACCACATTTTAGCGTCATTGATTTATGACGTTCCTGGCTGATCTCGTCATAATATTTCACTTCCGAGCAAATTTAGTGACAAAAAAAATTTCGTCATTACGGTTGACACTGTAGCCGGGTGTTCCCTGTTCCATGCTGTTTTGTCACGCCATAAGCTCTGAAAAAACGTCATAAACCAACATCGGTCCCACATGTAAGCATTATTTTAAAAACAGATTGTTCCAAGTCATCATAAAATTCAGTAGGGTCCCACATGTAAGCATTTTTTTGAAAATAGAGTGTTCCAAGTCGTCATAAAATTTTCCAAGGTCCCACATGTAAGCATTTTCGCCATGTCAGCGGCGTCATAAACCAACTTTGGTCCCACATGTAAGCATTATTTTAAAATAGAGTGTTCCAAGTCGTCATAAATAGTTCCAGGGTCCCACGTGTAAGCATAGGTCACGAAATGTTGCAAAAATAATTTTCCATGGCATGGGTTCGAACCAGGGACTTGAAGGAACAAGGTTGTGCTGTTTACCACTGCACCAGTCGTCGGTTGTGATAAGAACATGGGAAACTCTACTAATAGTTCATGCGAATTCTTTACTGTGACCAGGTCCCATATGTAAGTTTCAGTTGAGTCTATAATTACTTATCGAATGGCTGGCGAGACACTTCACTCAGACTTCGCAAAGACTTTTGACTTCCGCTACGCAGATCTGCAATAGTTTGTGGTAGGAATGGCGGATCCTAGCGGTGAGGGGAAGATGGTTGCGCCGCCACATCCCAGCAACAAGAGGATGAGACAGCAAGACGAGGTTGGTCCTCTGGTTTGAGCCGCTATATTTTCCCCTATCTTACTAGGGTTGGGGATATCTAGATTTGGGGATCTGGAGGATTGATGAGCATATTTGGTAGATTTAGATTGCATTATCGTACCTTTAGATTTGCACTTCGATAGGTGTTAGAAGTTGATAGGCTATAGACAATTCATGTTAGATTCAGTTAGTTTTCAATTTGCATCATCTTACAGTAGGTTTTGTGTTTTAGTAGCTTCTAGATGTGCTTCAAGCCACTCGTTTTATGGATTTTTGTGGAGGTGCACAACTAAGTTTATGTAGGTAGCAAACAACCAGGTTTTGTGGCGTGTGGTGGTTGTTTTACTGTACTCATACAAATGGGTTCAAGGGATTCAGGTTTTTTTATAGACTGAGATGAGTTTATTTTTCAGATCGAGATGAGATTTCTCCAAGGATTAGTTTAGTTCTACAAGAACATCTTAATGTTATTTTAGAAGATCTGGATGCCTCATCTCGGGGGAGAACTCTATTAGGATCTCCAAAGAGATCCAAAACATGATAGAACAACTAGCTGAAAGAGAGAAATAGCTTCAGTACACACCTAATAACAAGAAAACTAAGGGCGGAGATTATTCTTCTTACCATAGACATTGGAATAAAAGCGTCAATAAATGGGTAGGACATTGAGTTTGTTTGGTCCGTCTTTTCTTTTAGATGTTCAAGAAGTTCGTTGTCAGTTGGACTGAAACAGGTACCCTTGCCTATTAGTACCCGTTTCAGTCCAACAGACAACGAACTTCTTGAAAATTTAAAAGAAAAGACTGACCAAAAAAACTCAATATCCTACCCATTCATTGACGCTTTTATTCCAATGCATATGGTAAGAAGAATGATCTCCGCCCTCAGTTGTCTTGTCCTTAGGTGTGTACTGAAGCTCTTTCTCTTTTTCTGCTAATTGTTCTATTATGTTTTCGATCTCTTTCGAGATCCTATAGAGTCCTCGCCCTGAGATGAGACATCCAGATCTTCTGAAAGAACATTAAGAAATGCAAGAGAGTCCCGCAAGGCCACAAAATTCACGGTAGGAGGTGCAGAAGGTGAAGGAACAGCTGCAGGAGGCCAAACATGAGATGGAGTTATGATTATGAATGAGTAGTGATGATTATTGTGAAACTTGTATCATGATTGTGTTTTGGTGTTGGCTACCGGATCATCGTATGATGTTTGCTACTTGTTGGTGGACTGGTGGTGTGAACTTTGTGGTGATGAGTTGCTATGAGATGTCATTTTATTATGCCGATTTGGTTTAATCTATTCCAAATTGATTCAAGCATACTCACCATTCGGAATTCATACGCATTGCAATGGAGGTCATTGAGAATTGCAGTTAACGACTGGCACCGGGTGTTAACCGACGAACTTGTGTGCACGCCCCCTCTGAACGGATGTGTCGATCATTGTGAATCGCAACGCCTGGCCTTATTTACTCTCGGTCGCCGACATGTACCAAGTCGAAAGGTTGAAGCTGCACTGTGCGTCAAAGATGTGGGACATGGCAAGTGAGGAAACTGTGACTTCATTTCTACAATAGGCAATTTAGGCTAACTGCACACAATTGCAGGACAAGTGCATGTCTCTCTTAGAGTGAATCTTTCCTCACGGAATACTCACATATGATTGAGCGGTTGTATTCACTGATCATCCCGAATTTATGCACAATCTCCGTAGAAGATCCAAACTCATTCGTTTCGAGCATACTCACCAATCAGAATTCATACGCGTTGTAATGGAGGTAGAGGAAGAACAATGGAGGTATGGTGGTAATAGATAGAGAAGGGGAAGTTTTGATTGAGGAAACTCCGGCTGTTGATGTTTCGCAAGGAGGACCTTCCTAGTGGTAAAAAGGGAGGAAAAGCTAAGACGTTGTTTGTTTGGATTGATCCAGAATCGGATCGTCCGTCCTTTTGACGATTTGCAGGAAGGATCTTCCTGAGAAACAATTGTGTAACTGCCCCAACAATAGCACGGAGCGGTTCTGGTAAGTTGGCGGGAGAAAAGCGCGCGCGACAGCCAAAAAAAAGTTTTCCCGTAGACAAGTGTATATATCTCATTTCTCTCGATGACGCGGCGTACACTACTGCAACTCTGCAAGAGACTCGCCGGCACCACGCTCCTTTTCCTTGTGGTAAAGACTAGAGCTAGCGTCGGTGCTTAGATCTGCTGTTGCCCGTGGCGGGAATGGAGAATCGTAGCGACCCTAGCGGCGAACGGAAAAGCAGGACTCACTCCGGTCAGGTCAGTCCTCTGTTTAGCCATGCTACTTTGATCTATCATACTAGTTAAGGGGAATTCTGGATTTGGGGATCTGGGTTAACATACTATATTCATGTATTTTAAAGGTGTTTGGAGTAGACTCCGAAAGCTCCAGATCGCCGACGCCTGGTCCTCGTGAAGTCATCGTTATAGATCCTAATGAAAACGAGTGCAAGGATGGGTTGCCTGTCCATCTGAAGTATGACTGGACAGGCGCCAACCCTGGGCGTTGATATGTATGCTGCTGTGAAGTAAACGATAACCTGTATCACTTCTAATAAATGTTGCTTCTGCGTTTGATGGTAGTGTGGTCAATCGCTAATTATATGAACGAAATCGGTGACTGCAGACTGATGGCATGAAGTGTGAGTCGTTTAGGTGGATAGATCCTGAATGGGATATTAGGATTCTAAAAGTTCTAGAGAAACTGATGGAAATGAAGGGAAAAGCAGAAGAGGAAGCAAGGTCGTGGAAAGAAGCATGTACAGCTGCTAAGGAGGAGGCCAATGTCAAAGTAGTTGAGCTGCAGATGATAACGCGATACTACGGGGAGGTAACTCATAACCTGTTTGAGATGAGAAAGAAAATGAGAAATGATGCTCTGTTGTCTCCTACAGAAAAGGGTGAAGCCAACAGGTACCTAAAAGCTGAAGGGGAGGCAAGGATGTGGAAGGAAGAATGTGCAAAGGCTAAGAGGGAGATTCAAGAGACTGCCGCTGAGCTGCAGACGGTCAAGCAGCTCCTGGATTCTGCAACACTTGTGGTGAAGAAGGTGAGGGAATTGCTGAGAGGCCTCATATAAGAGGTCGCTCACCAAGGACAACAATGAGGAATAATGTGATTCTTGCTGTTATTGCTAGGTAGACGGTTTAGAGGTGCTAATCATGCTTGTATTTTGGTATTTGCTACTTATTTGTGGTGTGAACTTTGTGGTGATGAGTAGCTGTGAGATGCCATCTTATGATGTTTGATACTTGTCCACTCTGTTGATGTTTTGCGGGAAGGACCTTCCTGATTACCGAATACGTAACTGCTTGTTCCCTACGGTGATTGTGGTAGAAACTCATACATATGCACGGAATAATTGACGAAGGGTGATAATATAGATATTTGTACATTGAATTGCGTTACAGGTGGTACACAATCGAAGTTCCTCATTACGGATAGCTAGGCAACAGCCATGTTCCTCGCGATCAAATCCAGTCCCCACGAACCTGCTTAATGCGGATCGCCGGAGTAGTGTTGACGACTGGACCAATACCTATTCCCTGCTGGTAGATCCAGTACTCATTCTTTTCATCATGATGAAAAGTTCGTAGGAAGTACATGTGATTTGCCCTTAGGTCAGCCAAACCAGAAATGGCATGCTCTTCTGTAACAATGCACTTGCCAGGACCAAACAAGATGATCTTATTCCGGAACTCAGGAGCTCTCTCCCAGGGAATAGGCTGCCAAATGTCCCCAATGAATGAATGCAAAGTTAATTCTACCACCTCAGCTTCTTTCTGTGACGCCCCAGGTTTTTGATTAGCATCATTAGTGCTAATGACCGAGTCAAACGTATTGACGCTAGTCAAACCATGGTCAACCTGGGTCATCACCTCGAAAACCGAGCCGACAATCCCTAATAACCCTCTTGATCAAGTCAACACACACTTGTGGTCAAACCTTGGTCAAAGGCACGGTCAAACCCTACTTAAACCCTAATGTCTTTGAACTTCCTCCGGAACTTTTGCCGCGTTCTCCAAATTTCACCTAAACACTTCAAAATCTCCCAATATAAAAGTTGTCCAGTTTTTCGAGGGACACAACTTTCATGTTGGATGGCATTTCAAATTTTGAGTGGAAAAGGGTGAAAAACTTGGTCAACTGCAGCTTTTACTATTCACCAGTGCCATGAAACCCAGCGACTTTGCCTGCAGTTCATGCTTAAACGGTTGCTCAAAACACCTGTCGGCCTTTGTAAAAGTTGTAGAGGGATCTTTGATCTACAACTTTGCTATCTACCACTTAGTGCACTTCAGTTCAAAATTTGGGGGAAAATCGTGGTCAAAATGACCTAAACCGATTTGAACAGGGTGCTGGAACGCGAACGCGCGCCCGCGACGTCACCCGCGCCACGTCGGTCGCCGCCGTACGCGCACGCCGAGGCAGGCCCGCGACCGCCGGTCCGTGCGCCGTGTCTCGAGCGCGTGGGCGTGACGTAGGTGGACCCAGGCCAGGCCACGCGGAGCTCCCTCACGCGACAGCACCGCCGTGCCTGCCGGTCCGCCCGCGACCTCCCTGCCCCGCGCGCGCCTGCCGATGTCGTCGCCGTACCGCAGCATTGACGCCGGGGCATCCTTCGCGGCGAAGGCAAGGTCCCTCTCTCCCCACGCGCTTGCCTACTTAAGGAGCCGCGCCCTTCTCCTCGCGCGCCCCCGAGCTCCCTCGCCGGTGCCATTGCCGCCGAGCTGAGCCCCTCCCTGCGCTCACCCCCTCGGCCGCCCAACCACTCCAGCACCCCCACCACGTCACCCTCGAGCCCTAGCAGTCACGTGTGGGCTAGCACCGCCGGTCTTCCCACCGGGATTGTCACCGCAGCGGCCGCCGGCGCCGGGCACCGCCGAGCCCACTCACCGGCCCCCTGTCCGCCCCACCTCCGGTCACAAATCGGCCCGTGGTAAGCTCCTGACCTTCCTCCACCCGTCCCCGACCCTCCTCGGCGAGCTCCTCGCCGGAATTTGGCCGGAGCCGCCGCCGGCCATGCCCCAAGGGCCGCATTGCAAGCCTGGGAGAAGTTCCAGGGTCTTTTGTGCGAACCAGGGGCCTATTTGTGAATCTTTGAAAACCTCCAGGGACCTGCCGGTAAAGTTAATCTCCAATAGTAAAGCAGATTTGCTGAAACTTGTAAAATCCGTAGAAAATCATAGGAAAGTCATAAAAATGCAAATCCAATTTTGTTGGATTCCTGGTGAAAAACTCTACAACTTTTGTAAAGCATATCCATGGTTTTTCCTGATAGTTTTTGCATGAAAAATAGGAAACTGTAAACACTAGATCTGTTGTATCTCAAAATCTACAACTCCCCTGTAGCTGAATTTTGGATATATTGTGTGTTTTGTCTTGCCTAGCTCCTGTACCAAAAATTGAACAAAGTTATACTGTAAATCTTTTATTATGAATTGTTTTATATTTTTGCAGAATCTGTCTAAATGATTTTTGTAGCTAAAAATAATTAGATTTTTGTGCCCAACTTCTGTATGTTGTCTGTTTATGCCAAAATGCACCTCTGGTAAATTAATCACAATTTTATAATTGCCATAAATATTTATTCTTGAAATATGCTTGTTTTTCCTTGTACATACATAAACCAAGATCTATAGTAGCTCTAGGTGTATTTGTTGCATTCCTAGGTTAGTTTTGGACCAGAGACCATGTGTGAGAAAGTTTGAATCATTTTGATGCTTATTTATTTTTGTATGTATTTTTCTTGCATTAGTAGCTAGCCCTTGTTATTCTCGGAATAATTAATTTCGTAGCTCCCCCAAGTGTGCATGTTTGTGCAGTGGCTTGTTTAGGACCATAGTGCTTCATAACACACCTTACTGAATTTTATTAATTAATTTTATGAATAAAAGCTATGGAAGCAATTTAAAAGTTTAATATTCAATGAATTGGGAAAATCATCAACCACACCCCTAATAACCCTATGTGCAGAATGGAAATCCTTTTAAAAAGATAAAGACCAACCCCTTGCTGTCTTGGGGAATTTAAATTAATTTATTTAACTAAATGTGTACACAGTCACCATTACAACGATTAAATAATAAAGAACCGCATATTGTTCCTTTTGGAAGAGTATGCTGAATGTATTTCTTATCTAGATGAATGTGGTCAACCATGCACCCCATGGTTGTCATTTGTTGTTTGTAACTGATTAAATTAAAAATCGTCAATTGAATCTTGCATTTGCATCCTCGTGTAGATCTCTCCGACGGTAGATATACGCTCGTGCCGGAAGGAGGAGACGAAGGAGCTGACGGTGAGCTGCAGTACGTGGACGTAGCTCAAGACCTGGACCAAGGTCCAGAAGGGCCCAAGGCCAACCTTGCCAGCGAAGGCAAGCCCCGGATCATTAAACCGTCCTTTCAAGAATTATGCAATTACCTTTGCTATGATTGCGCATTTACGTTTCAGGAATTGAATGGAAACCCTAGATGCATGATCCCTAGGTACCAATGTTCTTTTACTAGTATGTTAGGTCGATAGCTGCTATGCTATAGGACCGGTACAAGTCGAGTGATGTTCATCACTCGCGAGAATAGGTTCTTATGTTGGAATCATAAGATCTTTATAAATGGATTGCTCATGTGGTAAGAGCATGGGATTGGGCTCCGGTCCAGTGGCTTTCGTGGGCTAAGCTTTTGAACGTACTAAGCACTTGTCGGGAATGGGACCGGTAAGCCTAGTACCTTAAAGAGACGGTGCGGGAACTCTCCCTTACAAATCTTGAGCAATCACCTACCCGGCTAGCTACCGGGGAAGGGGGTACATGTGTGAAGCTGGGTGCCTTGCGGGGTACGCCAGATAACCTTGTACCCAGGATGGTAAGCTTTGATCCCAAGCCGAGGATTTTTGGGAACCGCCTGGATGGTTGTCCTCGCGGGGGCACCCTACCGTGTGTTTAGGTCTACCTTGCAAGGTTTAAATCAATCGATTGTCGGCCTCTCACCGTTATCTGAGACTGCTTAATCAACTGGCCATGATATCCCCTAATGATGGAATTTGATGAAGTTTACTGCTTGAATTAATTGTTTGTACAATTCTTGATTGAATTAGTTGGCACACTTAAAAATGGTAATCAACTAGAACTTGGTGCTAAAATATTGAAATTAAGGACATACTCTTCGTTGCCTTTCAGCAAAAGAACTCTACCGGCCAAAAAGCCTCTCATGTCTAGAGTTTGGTGGTGTAGTTATCACCCGACGGTTAAGTCTTGCTGAGTATTAGTATACTCAGCCTTGCTTTAAAACTGTTGTTGCAGGTGTTGTTGACCGGGTGGATGACGACAAGTGATGGCATCACGGATGATCTCCTGTGATGTTTACCGTTGCGCTAGTTTATTTATTTCTGCTGTTTTCGAACTCTAAACCTCTACTTCATGTCATGAACAATGGTTTGTAATAAATGGGATTTAATTTGTGTGTACTCTGGACTCGCCTTCGCGTGAGTTTTAATGCATATGTTCGATCCTCTGTGTGAATTCCAAGTGATTTACCGGGCGTTAACCCGGCAACTAACGACAGGATGATACTTTACTGTCGCTTAATGGCCAAAGTGGATTGGTTTAGGCGATAGTACGGTATTTTCCTGGGCGGGTTGTCACACTTTCTCCTCCAGAACAACAAAGAATAATCGGTCTTCACCTTCGAGTAGAGAAGAGTTGCCCATGCCAATGACCCATGACAACCGAAGTCCAACAGGATGGGGAGGTGCTGAAAGATCTTGCCCCAAGTAGATCTGCATGTGTTCAGAAGAACTGCACCAGAAATCTTCTGAAGGTAGTGTAGTCCAGTCGGATTGGCTACCCAAATGCCAAATGGAAACGGGCAATGACCCAAGCGCTGCAAAAGATTTCTCTGGCCAAAAGAAAGTAATCACGACAAATGACTCTGCACCAGCTATTGCTTCAAGGCACAAGCTACAAGCTTGGAGAGTAGCCATTTGGCTCCATTTTGGAAGTTGAGGAAGGCAAATGTGCTTCTGAGGAGATAAAGGATTCAGCATGAGCGCGTTGCACCAATCTCTGCAATCTAAGGCGACTAGGCTTCCAGATCCGCTGCAACCAATCAATCTAGTCCTTTTCCCAGCCAATGCAGGAAAGGAGACCTCAAAAAGCCGCGTATCAGCGACGGATGTGAATGTCACTGCTCCAGATTCACCAATAAATTCGGATTTCAGAATCCAAGGGTCAAATGGGCGTGCCTCACCTGAACGAGCGCAGTTCCAACCCTTGCAGACAGCTTTGAACATGATGAAATCTCTTGCATCACTGATCTTATTCGCGACGCTCACAACAATGTCAGGAATAAGATTTGCCCAGTGACGAGGCATCATTGACAGGATAGCCAAAGAACAAGTTTGTGGGAGAACAATGGAGGAGTTACAGCTCCAACAAAGACAAATGAGTGGAAAAGGTAGTCCAGAAGGTCCGGTATACTGATGTATTGCTAAAAGGACCTTCTGGACTACAATTATTTCTTCCGGTCCATTAACATTCCGCTGAACGGTCTTTCCCCCTTCCTCAGAACGTCCTCCCTCCATCCACAAGACAATGCAATTCTCACTTCCCGATAAGTAGATATAAGTGTAAATTTGGTCAAAATTGAATTAGTTTGAACTGAACGGATCCCACAACTACTCTAATCTTTTCGGGAGTAGTTTTTTCAATAATGGCTGAATGGGTTCCTCTGGCCATAAATATCCCCCTTCCTCCCAGTGCCCTCTTCCGCTCCCCACTCTTGCAACCAACAAAAAACCCCATTCTCGCACAGCGACCTCTTCCTCTCCCAACTCTTGCAACCAACAAAAAAAACCCCATCCTCGCACAGCGCTCTCTTCCTCTCCCCATGGAGCCATTGTCTCCTAGAGGTGCGGCGCAAGCCACATCCTCCTCCTCTTCTGATGAAAGGGAGGATCTCCAGTGGTCTGATGAAGAGGAGGCAGAGCGGAGGCCCATTCTGGTGGTGGTTGACACATCCTCTGATGATTCAGAGTTTGTGGAACAAAATGAAATCCAAGATCATGTGCCTCTGAAACATCGCACCCCTCGCAAGTCAGCAAGAGGTGCCAGGGGTCAGGGACGCGGAAGCACCGCCACTCGCCGGGGAACTATCGTCTCCAAGTGCCGTCATCCTCTCTCATCCTCATCAGTCGGCGGCAGTCGATCTCTGCCATCCTCGCCGAGCAGAGGCCATCATCGACCGGCCGTCATCATCCGCCATGGAGCGGCGCCAAGGCCGTGCTCGACCGGCCGCCATGGAGCGGTGACATCATCCTCTGGCGGCAGCATTGGAGGGACGGCCTCATCTGCGGGCGGCGCCCTAGGAGGTCCGCCACCATCTTCCACGGGCGGCGGCAACAGAGCGACATCCTCGTCCGTGAGCAGCTGCAACAAGGCGCCGGGTGCACCATCCACAAAGAAGCGGCGCCTTGATTAATGGATTAGTGGTAACTGCTACTAGTAGAAGTAGGAGTAGAAGAAGCAGAACGAAGATTCACCTTCTGCTCATCTGGTCTGATTGAATATTACTACTACTATTTTTCCTTGTAAGATGTTGGTTTTCTTATTGTGTACCACTGACAGTTTAATCCGGTCCGACTGAAAACTACAAACCGGACTTTCGTCTGTGTTCTTCCAGTATTTAAGAAATCAATGGAACGGAGTTTCCGTATACAACGAATTTATACCGAGGGAGTACACACACAATACCATTTTTATTAGAAACAACACAATCCAAATACAAACGACACAAATGCATGCATACGCATTGATTACACATGAGGATGGATGGATCCACCATAGTTCGAACTACAGCGACATACTCTGAACGACATACTACTAGCATCTACCATCACGGCTCATACTACTACCATCACCACATACTACTAGCATCTACCATCACGGCTCATATACTACTACCATCACCACTTACTACTAGCATCTACCATCACTGCTCATACTACTACCATCACCACATACTACTAGCATCTACCATCACGGCTCATACTACTACCATCACGGGCTCATGGAAATCCAGCCGCTACACGGGGTGCAGCAAAACGTGTCTCCTGGATCAGATACTCCTCCAAAGCGTGATGCCTCGCCCTTGCATCCCAAATCCAAGCTGGCGAAACGGCGATGTTATGCGCGTGTAACAGCAGGTCACGAATGGTCCATTGCCTGTGACCCCTGTGGCAAAAAGGGCACACCCACATTCCTTCGTGATAAACACGGGCGGGCCCGCCCTGCTGAAGCCAAAGCAACACAGAATATTTCAGGTCATGCGATTCATCTTGTTCAATGAGCACTAGCCGTGGGGGTGGCATTTCAACAGGCATCAGCAGAGCTGGCGGCCTGGGCCGTGGGTGAAAAGGTGGTGCCATGAGGTTCAGCTGATCCTGAGCTATCGTTGCCAGCGGCTGAACTGGAGGTGGCATCACCCTCGGGTGTTGCTGAGGTGCCGATGCCAGTGGAAGTGGAGGTGCCATTGGGGCCAGGTGCTGCTGAGGTGCCGATACCAGTGGAAGTGGAGGTGCCATTGGGGCCGGGTGCTGCTGCGGTGCCGATTGCAGCGGCTGAACCAGGTGGCGGTGAGGTGCTATTGTGCCCGACAGCTCCCCCTTCCCCGACTCCTCCAAGTTCCATGCTCCGTCCCTTCCTTGCCCGGCCATTCCCCACGTACTGCATACACAAACGAAGAACAAACCCGAAATAAGCTAACAATGTGACCGTCTCGATACCATGCATACATAAAGTAAACAAGATTAGCCAACAAAATGATCTCACCCTTGTATCCCACTGAAGTAGAGAAATGCAAGACGGGGAACCAATGAGTGTTGGCCTTTCCTTTCAAGAACGCTCTGCTGCACTCGCCTATTTATCGAGGACTATAGCGGTCACGTGAGCTCGGTGTAGCATTGCTAAAGTTACTAAGGAAAACGTGAGATGCTCGGAATATAGTCAGGCCTACGCGTGATAGGAATCTATCTAGGTCAGAATCTTCAGTGGCGTGCATCGATTACATGTGTGGACGATGGGTATCACGGGATGAGCCCGACGTGTCTAGGTATGTGTTTACTTCCAGACTTTCCTCTCTGTAGAGCACAAGAAAGTCCTGCGGACAAATCACGTCACATCAGCTGCATCTAATGGCTGTCTCACTGCGTCAGCTCATGCCGCATCAACAATGAGACAACTCTCTACCGTTTATTTATGTAATGGTTTAGGTGTCAATTGCATCTGGAGAATAAGATTGGGCGCTGTAATCAGATGGACCGGATGGTCCTTGCATTGCAACACGCAGGGTGCGGGATGACGTGACAAGTCCTCCTCGATCAGGTACGCTGCATGAGTCGTGACTGTAAAGGTCTACGAATGGTCAGGATTCGCACTTGATGATTCTTGGTGGCCCTGGAGACTGAGAAACGTGATGAACTTGTTGACGCGACAAGACCAAAACGGAATAAGTTGGAATTGGAATAGCAATATATCTGTGTGTGTGTGTGTGTAATATTAACATGCATATAAGCACAGAAGGGCATCTCGAATGGGCATTTGGGAACGGCACGCTCTCACAAGTTGATCCATGTGTCGATCATTGAGAATTGCAGTTCAGCACTGGCACCAGGCGTTAACCGACGAACTTGTGTGCACACGCAGCACACCCCCTCTGAACGGACGTGTCGATCATTGTGAATCGCACTTAAGGACTAAAACCAGGAAGTTCATGACCCGAACGTGGCCACACCCGCTCTGAAGGGACGCGTCCATTCCGAGTGGTAACTGATGTCCACGAACGGACGTTTCGGAACGACACATTCACTCCCGGCCCACTATAATAAGAGACACTTTAGGCACGAGACGATCAATGTAGGCCATTTGTGTTAATAGCTTTAGACGCTAAAATGATTCCTTCCACGCAAGTCGACTTCTCAGTCTCAAGCCAGGAAGCGAAAGCCGAAGGAACCGCAGGCAACTTCAAGGAATCCGATACGTTCATGGTGGGAGGCCGTCAATGGAAACTACGTTGCTATCCTACAGGTATGAATGATCATCAGTGGATGGATGTTCCAGACGGCATTGCCGTCGTCCTCGTTCCTCTGCACAAATCCCAAATGGTACGTGTCTCGTTGCTGCTATGAAGACACACACTCACACATGGTGATACGGTCGCATTATGTTATTGTTTGTCAAACCAATGACTGCTTCCACATAGGTGCGAGTATTGTTACGTGCGATGGCTGGAGACCCAAACGATGAAGATGATACATTTCGAGTTCAAGCTACAAAAGAAGTTTGGTTCATGAATCGGGATCTAGAAGCAAGAGGATTTGAATGTCTGGTGGAGCATCATGACATTGAGCGCATGACATCCAGTGAAGATCGCATACACATATCATGTGTTGTTTCAGTACTGGAGGACGACTGCATTGAAGTTCCTCCTCCATCAGTGCAAAGAAGCATATGCCAAACTGTTGCAGCCCAAGCCCCTGTGGAAGTTGTGTTCCACGTAGGTGCGGAATGTCGGGTGATACGAGCGATACGTGCCGATGTGGCGAAAGTATCTTGTGTGATGGAGGCAATGCTCTACGGCCCAGGAGTGGAGTCTAGCTCTGAAACTGTTACAATTATTGACACACACCCTGATGGCTTCTCGGTCCTGATCAAATATGCTAGTGAAGGATCACTCCCGGAGGAGGCTGATTTATGGGACACTCCTGCCAATGTCTAGCCTTATTTACTCTCGGTCGCCGACATGTACCAAGTCCAAAGGTTGAAGTTGCACTGTGCGTCAAAGATGTGGGACATGGCAAGCGAGGAAACTGTGACTTCATTTCTACAATGGGCAATTCAGGCTAACTGCACACAATTGCAGGACAAGTGCATGTCTCTCTTAGAGCGAATCTTTCCTCACGGAATACTCACATATGATTGGGCGGTTGTATGCACTGATCATCCCGAATTTATGCACAATCTCCGTAGAAGATTACCTGAAGGGTTGTACCAGGGTCCCCTGTAGTTTTAATGTTTTATTTAAGTGTTTGTAGTCATGTAATAAACAGTTGAAACGGTATGTTATTTTGTTGCAGTGAGTACATTTGTAATGCGAATATCGGATCATCCGTCTTACGTGAATATGAAGTAGAGTATAGTCTTGTGTGTGTTTGTCCATTCCATGATCCATGGTGGCACGGACAACCCAGTCAACAACTTACCTCTCTGCGTAAGGTCACTGACGTTTGGGTCCGACACCCAAGCGGTCTTTCGTTTGGGTCACTGACATTTGGGTCCATGATCCAAAGTCTTTCGTTTCCCGCTCTGGACCAGAAACACGGGACTTGAAATTTTGAATTCCCCGCTCCTCCTTCTGGTCCTCCTTGTTTATATATAAAACAAAGAGGGAAACCAGATCTCCCAAGTCCCTCCTGGTAATTTTCCAAAATCAGGGGATCTTCTCCTCGACCGCCGAAGAGACCTAGATCTGCGGCGGAAGCAGCAACAGAGGCCTAGCTACCGACGATGGCTTCCTCTGCTACGAGCGGCGGCCTTCCTCTTCTACGAGTGGCAGCCTTCCTCTTCTACGAGCGGCGACCTTCCTCGGCAACGTCCTTGAAGCTGCAAGATGGTTCAAACTCGTTGCTCCGTCAGCTCCCCCGAGGCTGACCCTGGCGGCCGCAGATCTGCAACAGTTGCACAGAACATCGTGCTGAAGGCGCAAGGTCGGGCTGCTAAATCGAGATGGCATTCGGCACCTTCTTCCCGTCATATTCGTCAGGTCTGCGATCTCCTCCCTGTATTGATCGATTGAATTAGATTGCTTCCCCATGCTCTTTGGCTTTCTATAATATTCTTTCATATTTGGGTGATTGTGGATCTACTGTACCCTGTCGTAAGAGTTTGTTAGAAGTCATTTTATTTGAGGTTTGTAGAAATTTGTAGATGAAATTGTTGGACTGCTTCCCCATGCTCTTTGCCTTTGAATATTGTTGTTGCATGCTTGGGTGACTGTGTATCTACTGTACCCTATAGCAAGAATTTGTTCGAAGTCATTTTATTTGAGGTTTGTAGAAATTTGTAGATGAAATTATTGGACTGCTTCCGCATGCTCTTTGGCTTTCTATAATATTCTTTCATGTTTGGGTGATTGTGGATCTACTGTACCCTATCGCAAGAGTTTGTTAGAAGTCATTTTATTTGAGGTTTGTAGAAATTTGTAGTTGAAATTGTTGGACTGCTTCCCCATGCTCTTTGCCTTTAAATATTGTTGTTGCATGCTTGGGTGATTGTGTATCTATTGTACCCTATCGCAAGAATTTGTTCGAAGTCATTTTATTTGAGGTTTGTAGAAATTTGTAGATGAAATTATTGGACTGCTTCCCCATGCGCTTTACCTTTGAATATTGTTGTTGCATGCTTGGGTGATTGTGGATCTTCTGTTCCCTATTGCAAGAGATTGTTCCAAGTCAACTTATTTGAGGTTTGTAGAAATTAAAGGATGAAATTATTATATTGCTTACCCATGTTCTTTGGCTTTCCATATTTTTGTTGCATGCTTGGGTGATGATGGATTGGGTGTGATTGTTCATGTACCGCATTGAACTTAATAAATGAAATTGCTTCTGATTGCTAATGATCTCAACCATTATCGCTTGTTCTTGTACTTGTTTCAGCGGGTCAAAGGGTCAACATCTGTAGTCGCTCCTGTTCAGACCTGCTCCAAGGTAACAAACTCAACACCTTCTTTGTTTCCGATTGTGAATGATCTCAACCCTAACCTCTTGTTCATGTACTTGTTTCAGCGGGCAAAAGGGTCAACATCTGAAGTCGCTCCTGTTCAGACCTGCTCCAAGGTAACAAACTTAACACCTTTGTTTCCGATTGCAAATGATCTCAACCCTTACCTCTTGTTCTTGTACTTGTTTCAGCGGGCCAAAGGGTCAACATCTGAAGTCGCTCCTGTTCAGATCTGCTCCAAGGTAACAAACTTAACACCTTTATTTCCTTAGTTCGAATCAATTACAAGGTCCTAATCTGACTTGGGATCCACTGTTGCTAGATGGAAGCTACCAAGTCAATGATGCTTCTTCCCGAACAAATTAAAACAGAGGCAGCCGAGTACTCAAGAATGGGTACCAAATCCTTATGTAGTAGTGTTGATGAAGAGCGAGTTGACGCTCCCAATCAGGATGGGGTACAACTTCGACAACGGTTTGTTGCTCACCAGAAAGAGTTATGTTGCTTGAAGAAGAAGACCGAATAATCAGAATCAACTCTGAAAATGCAGTCTGCTGAGATTAAGAGGTTGCAGAAGCTAACCGAAGACAGTGAGGACCTCCTTCGTCTACTGCTTAGCAGTAAAAGATGAAGAGGTTAAGATCATTAGATCAAATCTCCACTTTCTCTTGTGATTATGAACTGGATTTAGCTTTGTTAATCAATGTTCCTTGTGATACTGTTATCTTGTAATAGTTTGTGATATGTGATGAACAATATGGTCGTGCTTGATAATAAACAATAGTTTGCTTTATTGTATAAAGAACTATGTGTTGATTACTATTTTGCCAACCAGATCGGAATTATTCAAAAAAAGGATCAGAATTGAAATTAAATCCATTAATACTGATGCATGATTAGTTAATTTTATATTGTCCTTCAGTGGGCTTAGCCCACTTTTAATTGGGCCAAAAGTCATTTTTTGTCAAATTAACATGACACAGAAGGCCGCAACAATGTGCGCACTTGTTGGACTCGACCCAACCAAAAACGGGCCCACCCTAATCAAATTTCATCTGAAAAAACTACAATTGGGCCCAACAAAATCTTTTCTGGGCTATATGAATAACGTCAGCCTACAGGAACAGTTTTGGGCTCAACCCAGCTACAAACGGGCCAAATTCGTTTTATGACGCATACGATTTGTCACAATTGGCCTGCCACATCGGATGCCACATCAGATTCTGTCCAGCGTGGCAAAGCTGCAGGAACGAAGTTATGACGCATTGTATAGACGAATTTCCACGCGTCATTAAACTCATGACGCCGGGAAATAAGGTCTCATCATTAATCACGGTTTGTGACGCTCGATTAATGACGGCGTGTTTTCGTAACAACCGGCGTCATTAATCGCAGTTTATGACGAGAAACGGCCTTTTCTGCGTCACTAGTCGGCGTTTTTCTTGTAGTGTATATCGCGCATGCTATTGCTACATCGGCTTAACCTTCCTCTGGACCTCGGTTGCCGCCACCGTCACCACAGCTTTTCTCTCTCTCTCTCTCTCTCTCACACACACACACACACACTTCCTCTCGTCATCCTCAAACCTCCCCAGTCTCCACCAAATCCGACGGAATTTCCCCAAAAGTTTCGTCCTAGAAGTGGTGGCAGCGGCAGGATGGATCTGGAGCAACCTGGAGTAGGAGCCTCCCTCACGAGGCCCACACGCGAGCGTGGTAGCACGGCCGGGGGGCTGCACCGAGATGCCTGGAGCTTAGCCTCGTGAGGCAGCAGGCGAGCGCGAGCAGTCAACAAAGATCGGCGCGGGGTAGGTTGTGCACGAATGTTAAAGCAAGATGGATGGCTCGCGATAACTAGGGATGGCAGCGGGTGGAAAACCCGGTGGGGGATAGGGAACCACACCCGCCACCCGCCAGGATTTCTACACCCGTCACCCGCCCCACCACCCATCTCGGGTCAAAAATCCCCCACACCCGCCACCCGCGTGGGTAATGGGTACCCATCGGGTGACCCATTTGCCAACGAATTGACTTCCGTCGTCGAGCTGGAGCGAGCCGTGGTGGCCTCGACGACGCAGGGAGCGGTGGTCGGGCGCACGGAGCGTGATGCCTGGCCGCACAGGGAGCGGCGGCAGCCTGGCGCCATGGCCGACACAGGGAGCGGCGGCGGTCTGGCGCCATGGCCGGCACAGGGAGCGGCGGCGGCCCAGCGTGGGGGCGCGCCGGCGTGGCAGCCGAGCCGGCATAGGAGCGGCGGTGCCCTCCTGGCTCGGGGCCGCGGGGCGTGCGGGCGCTAGAGGGGCAGCGCCGCAACACAGGGACGCGACGCGAGAGAGATCGAGATTTGAGTCCGAGAGGCGGCGGCCGGTGGGAATGGGATGGGGTTAGGGTTTTCCAATCTTTTATATAGGATATTGTAGCGAATGGCCCACATGTCATAATCAAATGGGTGACCCACCGGGTAACGGGTATGGGGTACTCAAGAATGCACCCGCACCCGCTTCACCCGATGGGTGAGGTTTTCACCCATTAACAGACCCGTGGGGAATAAAATCCCCCAAACCCGCACCCTAATAGGGTTTTTACCCGCGGGTAAACGGGTGGCGGGTACCCATTGACATCCCTAGCGATAAGGAATGGTGCACCTATCGGTTGTGGGAAGTATTTTTCAATTCAATCATAGTTTGTTTATGCTGACATGTTTATTGAGTTTTTTCAGGAATACACAGGAGAGCTGCGTATCTTTGTATAAAGAAGAGAACACATTAGTTTGTTACAACACAGGTCATCCGGGCGCACGCACACGGGTTGTTGCGTACATGGGGACTTATACAGCAACTAAAACAACCAGGGATTAGGGTGGAAGGGAGAATTGCTTTCCATTGAAAAATACTATTCACCCGTCACATCAGATGTTCGAGCACATATATGGAGTATTAAATGTAGACGAAAAATAGCTAATTGCACATATGACAATAATAACTTTGCGAGACAAATCTGTTAAAGACTAATTAGTTTATGATTTGACAATATTGTGCTACAGTAAACAAGTGTTAATGAAGAATTAATTAAACTTAAAAAATGTCTCACAAATTCGAGACGAATTCTGAAATTATGTTTTCATTAGTACATGAATACCCTTCCGCCATTCTAGGAAATATCTTGTGGTTACTGAAAAATTTCACCAACAAACTAATCCCTACCTTAAACATAATCCTTCGGAGGAGGGTAAGAAGCTTGGACCATGATGGATCAGCCCCTGTCCGTACTGTACGCTACGGACGACGGCGGTCCCCCGACGCCATTCGCACGCGTCGTGACGCGCACGCACGCACGCCGCGGCGGCGGCGGCGGCAGGGACGGTGTGCCGGCGGCGGGGGCCGCTGCTCCCCTGGGCGGCTGGGCCAGTGGAGTGGGGTGCGGTGGCAGTGTGGCACTGGCATGGCACAGCATCGGGGGTGGTCCGCACGCCGACCTCCCCGTGACGTGCGGGCCACGCTCGTGCAACGCTGCGAGCTGTGTCACCGCCACGTGCAGCAGATGGCGCCAGAGCGGTGGTCCGGTGGGCCCGACCGGCTTGGTAATTCTCAGTTCCGGTCCGGTCCGGTCCGGTGGAGTACGAACGAGGCAGCCGGGCGCCGGCACGTGATCCACACCCCCCGTTTTTTCTCCATTTCGAGAGAGCGGCGCCTCTCTTTTTGCTCGAATGAAAGCAGCCGTTTTACAAAATGATCAAAAAAAAGGTCGTATTACAAGTAGGTCCTTGGACCATAGCAACATCGGATCCACCATGGCGTAGACGGAGACGAACTCGCCGGCGGTAAGCTGATGTATCACCGGAGGCGACGACAGCCGGGTGGAGGGACCGTGTCTTGCGTCGGTTGAAGAAAGGGCGACAGAGCCACAGAGGAAAACCACACCGGACGACCGACAGATTTGCAGTCTTCTCGTCGCCGACGACAATTGATGAAGCTCGAAGTCGAATCCCCAGTGGAGGTAGATTCATCTAACCTCCGCCCGATGGGTATGTGCTCGGACGGCCGTGGATCTGTAGAAGCTGAGGCTGCTTGGACGGCAGGGCGGCGGAGTGGAGTGGCAGCGAAGCGGTGTTGGAGATCGCATCAAAGAGGGAGAGGCAACCGGAAGCAGTCCCAGAGACTAGATCCATCCAAGATGGGGTCCGATCTGCTAGAGACGTACTCAGATCGACCTCCCTGACCAGATCAGGGGCGGCGGCGAAGGAGATCTAGCAGTAGAGGTCGGAGGGGGTGGAGGATGGGCTGCTGGAGAAGGCGAATGCAGGGATTTTATTTTATTTAGACATACCTGGGCGGCGAGTACACCAGCGACAAGCCCGTCGACGAGGACGAGGGCGGCAGCGACGGTGACGCATCCGAGGTAGTACGAACCACAACGAGAAAAGGTCATACGTCTAAAAGAGAAAGAAAAGCTACTAGTACTACGAGCGGCCGGGGTGGCCCCGCTCCCTACCCGCTGTGACGAGCTCGCTGGAGCTGGGGGGAGGGGCCCGGGAGGAAGGAGGAGGAGGAAAGGTTCCTTCTAGGCTAATGATCGTTATTCCTCTCACACGACACACAAAGCATCCCAAAGCTGCACTACAAGTTCATCATCGCCTGTGTTCTCCTCTCTCTGAGTTCTCACGAGCTTGCAATATGGGAAGGATTTCCAAATCATTGTGTGCGTTTCAAATTATTGATAATTTAGCATTTCTAGTCCATCTAGAAAAGCATAGGCGGCGGAAGGAGTACACTATTTATTCAAATCTTTATAAAAATTAGTAATATTGCACGTGCGACACCCACGTGCTATATGTCAACACACAGCCGGTATAGTGACGAGTGCAACATGCTCTTATAAGCAGACACTCCTAATTGCGCTTTCCAAGCGAACAAGAAGATACACATTTAGCTTCGATTTTGATGATCACACGGTTACTGATAAGATCACCATGCATTACAAACAAAGTTGTTGTGATAATAACAACATCAGGGAAACTATATATTTTTAAAAACCAATATAAAAAACTCCAAGTAAATCATTCTTACAGGTAATAAAGAAAATCATCAAAAGAAGTGGCACCTAGATCGTTGTAGTTTTACAACTGAAAAAGAAAGAAAAACTAAATCTCGTCCACCCCAATCACCGGTGTGTTAAAAGGAAGTAAAACATTTTATACACTCAAATTTCCATCCGTGAGATGTGCTGCACGATTCGGGTTTGGAGTCAACCCTCTTTTCTTGTTGCTAGCAAAGCTTATATGGGGAGGACCTTTAGGATTCAAGGTTCATTAAAAGTGGCTATAACCCGGGCTGCTGCCTAAGCGTGTTTATGACACAAACATGTTTTTCTAACGACATTCTTTCTGGACAGAGGGAGTATGTCAAAGGCCAAAAAAACCAATTGAGGTGTAGGAAAAATTAGTTAAATATTCAAGGAGAAACACACATGATTTTCTATTAAGCTGGGATGAGCCCCTGTCCTAGCCAGATTCTATGTCATCAAAGTACGATGAGCTTGGTGTGGCACATGCTCCGTACATGACAATTGAAGTATTGTCGGCGGATAGGTTGTTGGTTAGACGAGAAAGTTAAATTTTTCCGTTCGCTTCGCTTATCAGCAAGCAGTCAGCAATACTTTTCTCTCAGAACAAATCAGCTATCAGCAACCATCCAGCAGAATTTTTCTCTCAGAACAAATCAGCATCAGTCATCAGCCAAACGAACAAGCCAGAGCCGGCATTGACGAGAAAGACGAAGTGAAGAAACTTACAGGGGTCCAAAATCGAAATGATGGGAGCATACGCAACGTGCGCCTGAGGACTAGTCGATGTCGAAGCCAGAGCAGTGATTTGGATGATACATGATAGGATTACATCACGATAAGGTAAAAAAAAAGACTATACAGAGTTAAATTAGAATCAAAAGGCACCTTCCACTAAAAATATAGGTTGTTTCAGTCTTTTGTAGGTTCATACATTTTGTTATGCATCTAGACATACACTATGTCCGAATACATATAAGAAAAACAGATTTGATCCTTCTCAAATGCTTGAGATTTGATGTTTACACAATCAAATATGTATTTTAAAAGTCAAAGGACTTGTAAATTAAAACCGAGCAAAATTTATGCATGGATGATTTCTGGGAAAATATATATTGAAAAATTCAAAAGGACTTATAAACTAAAACTGAGCAAAATTTATACATGGATAAATTTTGGGAAAAGTTGTCACGCGCTGGATGAGCTAAAATAAAATGGCCCAAAGGATTCCACAGTGCACAAAGCCAACCTATGCATAACGTCAGCTGAGATGAATTCGTTCTGGATCTTTAATCAAAAACAGCTTGTATCTAGCTATATCAAAGCTTTATCTCCCCTGTTTTGGCGCTGATAAATCGGGCCTCTCTTGATTCTTGAATATCCTCGAGCTACAGATATGATGCGTCGTCCAGTTCGTTCAATAAAATAGATTGTCCAGCGCGGCACCTGCACTGTGCCGTCATAATTTTGGCGCGTAATCCCGTCGCCGAAGCTGCCCCTCACCATCCGGGAACCATCACCCCCGGCGGGCCCACTAGTCACCGTCCACGTGGACATATCGCCACGTGTCCCCATCCGACCCGTGGGGGCAACACGTGTGCCCGCGCGCCCTATAAGTAGTAGCGCTTCCAAATTTGGCCGGCCGCCGGCGTCGATAGCAATCGTGTCCTCCGACTCCGATCATCATCTCTCTGCTAGCTCCTCGTTGATTTCATTTCCCCCACCCGCGAATCGCTTGCAAATATGCCGCCGCCGCACGAGCGCGGGCAGCCGCCGAGGCGCCGGAGGATGCTGGAGCTGCCGGCGGTGTGCCCGTGCGAGGCCATCGCGCCGGCGCCGCTGCTGGCGTCGCTGCTCTCCCTCGCCGCGGACGCCGCCGCCGCGGGCCCCCGCGTGGACGCGCTCCCCGCGCTCCGGGGCGCCGCGCGCGAGGCCGTCCGGATCGCCGGCCTGCTCCTCGCGTTCCTCGAGGCCGTCCGCTACGACGACGGCGCGCCGCTGCCGGAGGCCGCCGTGCTCGGGCTCTCGGAGCTGCACGTGGCGCTGCAGAAGCTGCAGCTCCTCCTCGCCGACTGCGGCCGGAAGGGGGCGCAGCTGTGGATGCTGATGAACGCCGAGGCGGCCGCGTCGGAGCTCCGGGTCGTGATGGGGTCCGTCGCAACAGCAGTGGACGTGCTGCTTGGGGCCGTGGCCGCGGCGGCGCCCGCCGAGGCGCGGGACCTCGCGGGGATGGTCTCCGCGCACGCGTGGCGCGCCGCGGCGCGGCTGCGGCCGGACCCGGAGGACGCCCGCGCGGCGCGGGGCGTGCGGTCGGTGCTCGCACGGTTCGCCGGCGGCGCCACCCCCGACGCCGAGGACGCCCGGTACGTGCTCGCCCGCGTCGGCGCCGCCACCTGGTCGGGATGCGTCGAGGAGGCGGCGTTCCTGGAGGCGGAGATGCTCGAGCGTCTGGAGACCGGCGGCGAGGACGACAACGACCTCGTGCTCATCGCCGGCCTCATGGCGTTCGTCCTCTACTGCCGCGTCGTCCTGTTCGACCGCATTGACGATCCCGACAACAGGGCCGAGGCGGCGACGGCGGCCAGGCCGCCGCTGAGGTGCGCGGCGTGGATCAACCCGGAGGCGCTGCAGTGCCCGATCACGCTGGAGCTGATGACCGACCCGGTGACGGTGGCCACGGGCCAGACGTACGACCGTGCATCCATCAAGAAGTGGATCAAGAGCGGGTGTAGGATGTGCCCCGTCACCGGCGAGCGGCTCCGTAGCGCGGAGCTCGTGCCCAACGCCGCGGCGCGCGGCATCGTTGAGCAGCTGCTCCTCAGCCGCGGCGTCGTCCCGCCCCACGAGCCCAGCGGCAAGCACCGGTGCGCGGTGGACAGGACCGCCTCGCCGTTCGGCGCCGCAGCGGCCGGCGGCGCGCGGCTCACCGCGGCGTTCCTCGTCGCGAGGCTGTCGAGGGGCGGCCCCGAGCAGCAGAGGAAGGCGTCGTACGAGGCCCGGAAGCTGTCGAAGCGGAACGTCTTCTACCGGGCGTGCCTCGTCGAGGCCGGCGCCGTGCCGTGGCTGCTCCACCTGCTCTCCTCCGCCGACGCCACCGTGCAGGACAACGCTGTGGCAGGGCTCCTGAACCTGTCCAAGCACCCCGCAGGGCGCTCGGCGCTGGTGGAGGCCGGCGGCGTGGGTCTCATCGTCGACGCCGTGAACGTCGCCGGCAGGGTCGAGGCACGGCAGAACGCAGCGGCCGTGCTGTTCTACCTGTCGTCGAACCCGGAGTACTGCGAGGAAATCAGCCGCATCCCGGAGGCGATCCCGACACTGGTGGGCCTGGCGAGGGACGGTGCCTACCGCGGCCGGAAGAACGCGCTGGTGAGCCTCTACGGCCTGCTCCAGTGCGCCGACGCGCACGGCCGGGCGGTGTCGGCCGGTGCCGTGACGGCGCTCGCGGAACTGCTGCTGGGTTCCGCCGCTGCCGGCGGAGGCGACGACCTAGCCGTCGACGCCGTGGCGCTGCTGGCGAGGCTCGCGGAGCAGCCTGCCGGCGCGCGCGCCGTGGCGGCGAGCTCGGAGCTGGTGACCCGGCTGGTGGACTTCCTCGGCGAGTCTGCGTCGCGGTCGGCCAGGGAGCACTGCGCGTCGCTGCTGGCGGCGCTCGGCCGGCACGACGGGGACAGGGTGCTCGCGCTGCTGGGCAAGCTGCCGGCCCTGATGCCGGCGCTGTACGCGCTCATCGCCGACGGGACCCCTCAGGCGGTCAGGAAGGCGCGGTGGCTGGTCAATGCGATCCACCAGCACTTCGAGCAGCGCCACCCGCCGGCGCCAGCGACCGGCGACCACCGCGTCATCCGTGTATAGCTGCGTACATAGCCGAAAAGCACGCACGAGCTCGGCGTCACCGTCACGTGATGTACATTTGATTTCTTTTCTTCTTTCGTTTGGGGCTTTTGAGGGTTCAAAGTTCGTTCATTGCGGGCTCGAGTTTTTTTAAGAGCCACAGGACGGATTTTGGCATTGTTTCACCGTGAGATTTGTGAATACGAACGAAACTGGACAGAGAGCCGTTTTGTTTGTAACTTGTAACTGGTTTTGTGAATTGTGAAACTTCAAATCTATGAATGCACAGAGAACAGTTTGTATTTGCACGCGGTTTGTCATATACTCATATCATACTCCAAATAGCGTGTTTTTCCTGGCTTGATGGGAATGGGAGGCACGTCGTGTGGAGGATTCCGAGAAGCAGAGGACGGGGAGGAGTCTTGTGTCGGCAAAGGATGGTGGCGATGATGGCACCTAGTACGTCGTATTCAAATGTGCCTGAGGTTGCTTGGTTGATTTGGTTTGGGATTTGATCTTGCTTGCCATTTGCAGTTTTCGCAGGGGCCAAGCAAGCAGCTGCTTTGCCTGCTTTTGCTTTTTGTGTGTATCGCCGTGTGTGTCTACGTCTACGTGCAAGCAAAGCAGAAACATTCTCAGGAATGGATACTTGTGACGCCGCTCTTCAGAGTACAGTATGCAAGAAAAGTTCTCGGTTGTGTTCAGCAGCTGCAGGACATTCGCACGGAAAGCTCGAACGGAATGCAGAAGTATTTTCTTGGCTTATATATGGTCTACTAGTTGTGGGCGGTGAGCTGTCAATGTGTTATCAGTATTTGTTCCAAAAAATTCAAACAGCCCGTATAGCTCGGTTGGTAGAGCGCAAGGCTCTTAACCTTGTGGTCGTGGGTTCGAACCCCACGGTGGGCGTTTTTCTATCCTTTTTGTTGTTTTTTTTACTTGTAAGCTGTGTGCCTGTGTGTCCCCTCTGGGTCTCTCATCTGCCTGGCTCTGAGTTTCGATTTTTGAAGGAAAAATTGCATGCTTGAGGTTGAGGGAGAGGTCTAGGCTCCCTGCTGTTTGTTCAATGCAATCAACCTTTCGTCAGTGGCTTAATTCGTTTCCCTATCTGTAGCCACCCCTGTTCCTTGTTCCAGCGCTCAGCGCTGGAAGAACCAGCAGGCCACAGCAGCTGAAAGCCTGAAACGGCAAACAAATCAAGAAGGTCTTTAAAACACAGATCAAGTAGTTTCAAGGGAAAACAAGTATAGAAGTTTTTGGGGACCCCAAAAAAAAAACCCTGAACAAATCAAAGAAGAGAACGCTGCCTGCCTGCTGGTGTGCCTGCGGTCCCGTGGCAAATCAGCAGCAGTGGAGGAGCATCAGATATTCTGATATTCAGAAGATGCACACTGTCGGCTGTCGCGACTCGCGGGCCGGTTGATGGGCGACGTGATAATGCAATGCAGCACTTGTTTAATTACTCGGCCCACCGTCAGATGAGTTTAATACAAAAACATTTGCAGGTGGACCGGCTGATGAATGGACACGGCACCAACATCAAGCTAAGGGATGCTAATCATATCATTGTCTACTAGATAGTTACACGTTTATTAATGAGTGCCCGTGATATGCATGTCTGATTCTCCTGAAACGCAATAGGGAAACTCTATGTGCCAATGGTTTTTTACAAAAATGTATTTCTGATAGTTGGCTTGTCCTGAAACACTATGGGGAACCTCTAAGGCCCTGTTCGGTTCCTATAAATCACCTGTCTTGCAAATAAGTCACTTTTGAAGCCGAACAACCCTGACTTATTTGCTTCATAACTTACATGACTTATAAGTTCACTAGGAAAGTGTTCGTGCGTTGCAACGGGAGAAAACATTACTCGACTCATCCTCGTCCACCCTGGCCGTGCTCTCACCTCGCCGTACTGAAGCTCCCCAACCTCGTCGTTGTCCCCGTCATGCTGGCGCCTCCCGAATTTCACTGTCGTGTACCCTAGTCTTGTCGTCTGCCCTACATCCCCTTCCCAGCCGTGGTGTTGTTCACATAACGCACACATCACCCTGACCTTTTCCCGTCGTCGTCTGCGTCTCACCAGCCTCGGTGTCATCCATGCTCCGGTCACGTCATCATCTCCGCCTTCCCAGCCTCACCATCACACCCAGGCCACCCCAACCTCGATGGCTTGACCGTCGTGTTTGCCCTAATCGCACCATCACCCCGCTGCCCCCGCACTTTGTCGACCTCGTTGTCGTCCGCGCTGCACCCGTGCCACCAAACCATCGTTGTCTACTTGACCTCGCCTTCCCAGCCGCGTCAACATTACAATTGCGCTTGTGTCACCTCAACATCCTCGTCGTCGTCCGCACCTCCGTCGCTGTTGTTCGGCCCGGCCACATCATCATCCCTACCTCCCCAGCCTCATTGTATGCCCGCGGCACCTCAATCTCGCTCATTGTCGTGCACCCCAGCTTCACCTTCCTCGATCAGCTCGTCATCCCCACTTTCCACGTAGCTCCCAGTAGAAACAACTCATGATAACTCTATGTATTAATGGCATATGACACTTTAAACATTAATGTAGGGCCTCAAAATTAGAAGAAACAATGACACTTTAATATTATATATATAATAAGAATATAGATATAGATTTTGCATAGTATTTTTTTTGGTGTATGTATTTCCCATTAGAATCTGCAACAGTCAGCACCACCGGAATTTTTTTTTGATCCTGCAAACGGCTTAGTGCCTTGCATTAACTGAAAGATGCTCAGCCAAATCGCAAGCCATCAAAGTGTTTACAAACTCTGGGAGGGGGACAGCCCAAACCTGGAACTGACCCGGGTCCCAACTCAAACCCATATGAGCAAGTTCATGGGCACACACATTACAAGCTCTTGAAATCTTAGAAACATTTAAACTAATAAAGCACCACCGGAATTGGCTTGATCGCGATGGCTGAACGATTTTTTCATAATAAATGACGTTGAAGCATTGCAGCCCGGCCCAGCGGACGCAACAGCCAAGGCCAGCCAGGTTCAAAGCCCATATGTTTTGGGCTTCCCGGTTGGTCCCATTCAGGTTCGGTTGTACCGGTTCACACGGCGGAGGGCAGCCGTTTTTCTTGGACGGGTTTTGTTCGGCTTTCTCCGATTTTGCGCCGGTTTTCCGATTTCGTTTCAATTACTGTTGACGGACGAAAATCTTAGGCAGAAGCATGCTTTAATATTAGGTAGAGATATCGTCAACGGAAGACTGTTTCCTTCCAAAAATGACGCCATATACTCTGCCATGGGCTACATGTTTGATATATAGGTCAAACCTGAAATTTGAAGAACGAGAGAAATTTTACGATGAGGTGCTGAATGCATGCCGAATGAGCCAATAAAGCTTAGACCAGTTTATTTATCAATTATCATCCTGTGCACACACACATCAGCATCCATTCTTTGAAGATGCAGTGCAATATTTTTCGTGAATATCTTTTTCAATTATGCTCATTCTTCTGCCTTTGTTATTCCTAGAATTACAGATAGAAAACGTACACCCCTTTTCATGGAAGGACTGCATCCAAATTCCAAACACAAAGATAAACACAAATATTGTTTACAAGGGAGAAATTTAAGTGGTACAATGATCCTATTGGTCATTAAACCCTACCCTAAATATCAATGTCGAGTCAGAGAATTCGGACCCTTTTGGGCATGTTCCACCACAGATAACCTTACCATAGTTCAGTTCGCTTCAGAGAGAACCAGATGAAAAGGTGTACCATGGATAGCAGAAAGTAATGATGATGGATCTCGATGACTACCTTCAAGGACTCTATAAAGTGAAAAAAAAATAACAAAGAAAGGCACAATACCAGATCTCATTTCCAAGTCCAAAATGGATCTTGAGTTCTGGACTACCTTCAAAGGCATCTGGCCCATAGCGATAGCTCTTGGGCCCATATAATGTACCACGTCTTTACAATTTTGATTCGAGCACATATCAATCGATCCACTCTATGTTCTGATCATGTGTTTCAAATTTCAATCTTCGTTTAAGGATGCATATGGGTTTATCCACAAACCCACATGTACTCCCTCCGCCCTGTAAAGAATGTAATTCTAACATTTGAAAAAATCCCACAAAGAGTGCAATTCTAGAAAATAGATCTAATTATTTGCCTAATTAAGTATCTAGATCTGATCTGCATGCCAAAACTTACTGCATGTGGCTAAAAAATAGGGGTACTGAAGTCATTTCACGTCACCACTAATCTGTCCTAAAAAAAATTCGAATTGCACTTTTTAATTGGACAGAGGGCTCATTTATGCTGTGGGTTCATGTACACTGTCACTTCAAGTTTCTTGTTTTTTTTTTTGCGAATTATTTGTGCTAAATACAACCCGAAATTCGTTGTTACTCAGAGAGATGTTACTTGACATTTGAGATAGAGAATCTCAAGCTGAGTCTAAATTTGACGTGAATCTACTTTTTTTTCTAAGGAAAACCTGATCGGATAATAGCTCACTAGGACTAGGCGAAGATTGCTGAGGACACATCAGTGTTGACAGATTGCTGCAGCGCCTTATGGTTTTGCTAATGGCGAGTACTTGCCTAGTGCCTACCTCCCTTCAGTCACGCTCATCTCCCTAAAGCCAGGGTAGTGAGGCCAGGATTTGTTGCTGTCATATCCTCTGCAGTCTGCACAGTATCTCCCTTGTTCCTCACTATAGAAATCGAAATCGACTGCTCATATGTATTGGACTATTCTTCATTAGGTCGTTACCACATACAAGGAAATGCATTGTATTTGCTTAGACGCCAAAACGTTTGTCATCAATGTTTTTAAGGCAAAATTGGCTACATCAAAAGTATAATAGACTATTTATAAAGAAGCAATTTGTCAAAATTTTAGTGTATGTTGCTTTCAAGTTTCTGGCTGGAGGAGTAAAATTTTCCATTGGAAGATCTAACAATTACTTTTGTATAGAAACTACTTCCCCCCAGACATAGAAACCAAATAATCCAGGAAGACGAATTGCCTGAACAAAAATACAGCAAGGAAAGAAAAAACTTATGCGAACGGTTTCCAAAGTCAGATGATCAACATAAATCACTCCTTGAGCACTATCAAGCTATGGTTTCGATCATGATGCCAAATTCTCGGATCTGTCATAGAAAAAGGCAGGGTCCCTCGTTACAATCAAAATTTCCCTTATCTGCCATGAAAAAAACTTAGTTGATGGCATGAGAGAAACCATCATTTTTTCAATGGAAACACAAGAATTTCTCTAATATTATTTTTTTGTAATGATATCTCCAATATTCAGAAGCACATAGAGGATAGTTAAATCATTTTCAAAACATACAGAAAAATGTAGGGGAGAAGTTGGATGTACCTTCATGTCTCATTCACCATGTATACCTTATTCATATGTATAAACCAGCTTAAAAATTCTTCAAACAAAACAAGAGGCCTGCTATTGCACAACAGGCCAATTCGTCCACTTATTTCAACCTTTCAATTCTCATGTTC
Organism: Cenchrus fungigraminus; assembly: GCA_036936925.1. Classification (NCBI taxonomy): domain Eukaryota; kingdom Viridiplantae; phylum Streptophyta; class Magnoliopsida; order Poales; family Poaceae; genus Cenchrus; species Cenchrus fungigraminus. Next base: position 69,576,041 of record CM072768.1, on the reverse strand, counting down.
AAAGCATATTATTCTATATGAACATACAAAATCTTCAAACAACATTTAACTTACAACAACATCAACACTGTTTTATCACTTATATAAAAACATTTTGACGGCACATAATTACCACAGTAATTATGCGGTGCAGAAAAGGTTCGAAACTAGGAGGGGACTTGCTCCTTTGCAAATGTGGCATGGATCCATCCATCCATCCACCGATCAGTTGTTCCAGTACCAGGAGGTCCAGTTGAAAAGCTGTGCTTCCTCCCCGCCGTGGTGGGTGACCTCAGCTGCAGCAAACAAGGCATCCGGAAGGTGAAAGCTGCAGCCCTCGTCGCTGACCACACCACCATCCTCTTCCTCGGACGAGAGGGCACCATGGCCAGTACAGTCGCCGCTGCTGAGGAGGTCATCCCTGAGCTGCTGCTCCAGCAGCTTCTCAGTGCCTGACGCAGCAGTGTGCCCATCCAGATGGTCGGCATCTTGGGCAGCATTGGTAATCGATGGGGATGTCTCCTTGCCTTGCAGCTTCTCTGTCAAGGTGACCACCTGTTGCAGACATTATTAATTGTGTCAACCGCTGTGATCGATCAAAACGTGTTTAGCAGGCATTGTGATCTGATCTGATAAATGGGAACAATCAGGACAGGCATAGCACATGCAACCTCTGGGTCTATCATTTTTTATGAACATTTACATTTAAGAAGAAGCATGTGAAGATCAAATAATTAGGTGGAATAGCAACAATATTAGTGATACACAGGAAATTAGCAATATAGATCAGGCCATTTTATTTTTCAAAACAAAAATCAGGCCATTTTGAAAAGGCACAACACAACCGCAGCACAGCAGCACGTTCTGTATATATCCCTCACAGGTAGTCGTCTGTATTTGAAATGGCATAGGTTATGGTAATCAGTACAATCTGATCTGACTATCTGAGTACAAAATATAACAATATATTAGTTGTTCCAACTAGGCAACTAGTCCCCATCTATTTGGCAGTTCTACATAAGATGAAAAATTTCAAAGGATTATAAAAAGGGATGCATCTAGTGAAGATAGCATTGCGAAATATTCAGTTCTCAAGCAAGGACTAGATATAGAGGTGGGCATATTTATAGCGTCGAAAAAATAAGATCCAGCCAATATTAAGGACCTATTTAAAACAAAGACACACAGTTTAGCCAGGATTGCAGCATTTCAGTGTTTATCTTTCTCTGTATCTTTGGCAGCTCTACATAAGATGAAGAATATTTAATTTTCAAAGGTTTATAAAAGGGGATGCATCTAGTGAAGATAGCATAAATGTGGCTAATGGCACGAACATCGGTTGCAATATTTTCAATTCTTAAGTAAGCACTAGATATAGAGGTGTGCATATTTATAGCAGCAAAAGAAAAAAGATCCAACAAATATTCGGGACATTCGGACATATGGAAAACATAGTTTAGCCAGGATTGCAGAATTTCAGTGTTTGTCTTTCTTTGTGTCTTACGTATGAGAATTGTTTTAATCTTCACATCTCTCTTTAGAATTATCGAACACATTTGCCTCAAGATCTCCTTGAGATTTAAATCCATTTTTATTCTAGACGATTAAGCCCTACTGAAGACACCTGAAAACATAGTGGGTTTAAGGATTGCTCATTTTAATAAGTATTTGTACATGATACATGTGCTGATGATGAGCTTCTTCTTATAAGTGTTAAAGTCTAAAGTAAACAATTATTTTGATTAAAATTAGGAAAGACAATACATTTTCCTACGATAGGATTGAGTACTTGGCAATAAATATCTTCTTACAACAGTTGACAGAAAATAACAATTAAGCAAGTTATGTCTTTCTAAAGGTGTGATTAATAGATTAGAGTAGTTAACTCTTTCACATCACATAGATTAGCGTAGTTTATCTGGTTTAGACTTGGGAGGCGATGAGGTGAATGATAGGTACCCAAGATTCCTAAGCACTATGGAGTTAAATTGTATAATAGCTAAAATACATCCAGTAGTGGGTCGCCGCTGATGACTACCTATGGCCAAATTGAAGGAGACAAAACTGGCATCTTATTTAATTTTACAAACAGTAGCCTACCATGGGAAGGCAACATCTTGCACACAGGCCCTTGGCCTTTAAGAATATTTGAATTCCAAGAACTACATTTTTCTAGTAAAACCCTCAAGTCCTTGTAATTTTAAAGTGGTCTTCATCAAATGTCTTCACAGAAAGAACAAGTTGACAAAGTTTTACGATAAGAGTTAAATTCATACGCTGGAAATAACTTATGACCATAGCAAGACTACTGAATATGTAAATTTTACTGTTGTTTTGGGCGCATGGTTAACAGCTACTATATTCTCAGGGTATGTTCCTCTTGCCTGTGCTTCAGTAATGTTGGCAGCACTGATGACATTATTTTGACACACAATTCCGTATTCCTTATTAGAAATTAACACATATTACTTATTCCTAAATCTTAACTCTTTCCTGAGGACACTACAGGCTATAAGTCACCCAATGGTACTGAGTAGAAATTAACATGGAGCTTAAGGACCATTCATGAAAACTGTAGCTCATTCCTGACAGCTAAATTATCAAGTGGTCAATACTCGATAGCAATAAGTTCAAGGATCTGGATGACATTTTCTACTTATTCAACTCCCCAACGCAGGCTTGGTGCTCCGATCTACAGCGGCGGGCTGGCGACCAAGCTAATTACTGCAAGCTAAAATCGATTTAACCATGGAGGCGAGACGAGATGATGAGGCAGCTACCTGTGCCCTGAGGCTATCGTTGTCGGCGAGTAGGCCCTGGTGATCGGCGGCGAGCGCGTCGTAGGCAGCCTTGAGACGATCGTAGTCGGTCTCGAGCTGCTTGGTCTTCCAGCGCGCGCGGCGGTTCTGGAACCAGACGGCCACCTGGCGGGGCGCCATCCCCAGCCGGCGCGCGAGCTCGGTCTTGCGCTCCGGCTCCAGCTTGTTCTCCTCCTCGAAGCTCCGCTCCAGCAGCTGCACCTGCTCCGCCGTCAGCCGGCGCTTCTTCTCCGGCGCCTGCTCGTCGTAGTACTCCTCCTCCATGAGCTCCTCGTGCGTCGTGAAGAAGGGCCGCTTGCCCACGCGCACCGCGTCGTCCATGCCCAGAACCGCCATCGGGACACCTGCGCAAAGCAACACCGGAGCGCTCAGGAACCGGCGATCCCATCCCAGATCTGGCCGTGGCGCACGGGTCGGTCACGGATCACGCACCTCGGAAGAAGCCGTTGCTGTTGGCGCTGCCCCCGCCGCCGAAGAGCAGCATCTGCGCTCCGCCGCCACCGCCGCCCCGCCGCGCGCCGCCGGAGTCGACGCCGACGCGGCCCGGATCCATGCTGATTCCCCTCCCTTCCTTCCTTCTACGAAACTTCTCCTATAGCCCCCTTCTCTCCTCCCAAAGAACGAAACGAAACCCAACGAGCGCGCGCGCGCGCGCGCAAACACACAGGCACAGTTACACGCACGCGCGCACACACACTCCAACGGCTGCTAGGAATCGCGGCCGCCGAGGCGATCGAGGGCGGGGCTCAGATGAAGCAGCAGGAGGAGGCGAGCTTATGGCGGAAGAAGCTGGTGCTCCAGAGCATGCGCGTGGACGTCTTCATGGGGTACAGCGAGAACCCCATGGCCCCTCCGCAGGTAAACGACGCGGGTGGATTCCTCCGGCGAGCGGTGGCGGCTCCCTCCGGTGGCCGGCCGGCCCGGCCAGGGACTGGACTGCAAATAGAATTTTTGTGGAGGGGGTTGACGCTGAGGGATGGATGGGAGCTCCTCCGGGCTCCGGTGGTGGATGCCGCTGCAAGTTTTTTTTTCCCTTTTCCTCTTTTTCTTTTTTATTTGAGACTTTTTTTTTGTCTGATTTCTGCGGATAAAGTTGTGAGCGTCAGGGAGGCGTGGGGTTTTATAGGAAGCGAGCGGGGCACTGGTAGGTAGGTGGGTATTTGACGAAAATGCCCCTGTATTAGGATGCGACGCTGCCTCCTAATTGGGGGGTTATGGACTTTTTTAGTGGAGAAAAAATAATTTTGGGATCTAGGCAGCCTCTGATGGCGGATCGCGGACACGTAATCTAGGTTTAAGGTTGGGGCAAGTGTTGTTAATTACTTTGTTGACTTTTCTTGCTTGAAAAGCATTTTTCTTTTTTCAAATGGGAACTCGACATGTGGACACACCTGTTCATCTGTTGCGTGCTGGCAACCGGCAAGTCTCTGCCCAAGTTTTTCAATTCGAGTAGATTTGGATCATGAAGAAAAGGAATAGATTCTCTCCTTTCAGTCCCATGTGATGCAGGGCCTAGGTTGTAAGTTGTGGTGTGGTCAATTTCTCCTAAATCTTTCCCGGCAAACATTTACTACTCCATCCCTGAATGATGGTCGTCCGGGAAGCGTGTTTGTGAGTGAAACACGGTTTTCTAGAGACAATCATTTAGGGACGGAGGGAGTAGCTTTTAGACATGTTTGAGAAGGCTATAGATTTTGACAGAAAGACTTTCTGATATTTGAAACATTTGATTGATTGTCATAAAGAGTAAAATCTTAGGAATTGGACTACAAGTTTTTTTTTTACATACTTAGTTACCTTACATGCCTACTCAAGTGGCTTGAACAAATTTGCATGTCATGGTTTATGCCAACAAAAAAGGAAAGCAACACGATAAGAGTATCAATAAAATTTATGTGTCGAAAAATTACGGCGTTGCTTCCTAGTTACAAAATAATTACACAAATGGACCGAAAATTACGAGACGAATTCATTAAGCCTAATTAATCCATCATTACAGATTGTTTATTGACTGTAGCATGACGTTGTCTAATCATGACATAATTAGGCTCGTTAGATCGTCTCGAAAATTAAGGTAGGGGTTGTGGAATGTGTTTTGTCATTAATCCACATTTAATACTCCTAATTAATGTCCGGAGATTGATGTGACGGGTAGTTGGTGAAACTTTCGGCAACTCAACATGGCCTTAACTAAAGTATAATTAAAGAAGATTCATTCAATGCATGTCTTACATATGTATTGTACCTTTGAGTAGGCATGCAACCAGGGTTAAAAAACCGCTACCGGTCTGGTTTACCGCGCCCGAAAAACCAGGCCGGTTAACCGGTGAACCGGACCGGTTAGCTGGTTTTGCCTTTTTTAGTTTCGGTTGGGGGCGGTTAACCGGGGTTTTTTGCTACCGGACCGGTAAGACCGGTTACCGCGGTTTTCCGGCCGGTAGCAAACGGTTTTTTAACCCTGCATGCAACTAGAAAGACTGGCGCGACGTTGCGCCATGACCTGTAGCCTAGTGATCGGTAAGAAGGTTGGGGATGTTTTTGCAGGATTTGAGGTTGTGAATTAATTTTCTAAAATTGTGGTATTTTTTTAGTTAAACTGCAGGGATCTTGGATTGATTGTGACAAATGTAGGGCACTTTTCCACAAATTTTCGGAATGTGAGTAAATTTGCAGAAAGTTTAGGGTATTTTCCATAAAAATCTGTAACTGTGTGTTAGTTTCTGTTAAGCTCGGGTTTGTGGGAGATGCATGGATTGCGGGTTTATTATCATAAAATTACCTGAGGGTGGCTTGATCGAGGGAGACGTTGTCCATGACCTGTAGCCCAGTGATCGGTAGGAAGGCTGGAGATGTTTTCGCATGATTTGAGTATGTGGATTGATTTCCTAAAACTGTAGGTTTTTTAGGTAAACTACAGGGATCTTGGATTGATTATGTCAAATCTAGGGTACTTTTCCGCAAAATTTCGGACTGTGGGTACATTCGCTGAAAGTTTAGGGTCTTTTTCATAAAGTTGCGGACCGTGTGTTAATTTCTGTAAAGCTCAAGTTTGTTGGAGATGCATGGATCGTGGGTTGATTATCATTAAATTACCTAAGAGGTGCTTGATCGCGGGAGGCATCGTCAAATTGTCTGAGAGACGACTTAAAGAAATGGTAGTTATGTAAAGCTTGAGGGGATTGGTAAATTATTGGAGAGTGGTTGGAGTAAAGTTTAATTTTGATAATGTTTGAGAGAGATTTTGTAAAATTGACAGTCCTTTTGGCATTGCTTCAAAGCTCAAGGGGGTTTCCGTAAAAGTGCTTTAGAGGTGGCTTGAGCCAATGTTATTTCTGTAAAGTTCGAGGGGGTTTACATAAAATGACCTGAGTGTGGGCTGAACTGCAAAATTTCGATAAAATGTGAGGGTATTGGTTAATCACAATCGGTTTAGGTCTATTAAAGATATTTTTTCTTAGAGTTGTATTTGAAAAACTCACTAACTTAATACTACAGTTTACATGCACCAACCAATTAACCAATAAATCCCCTTTGGTCAAAAAAAAATCAATAAATCCCCTTGAGAATGAAAATGAAGTAGTTGGCATAGTCGCATAGTACATAGGAGAGATTGTAAAGCAAGGCTGATGTAGGGATCGGAGGGAGTGGGGTTGAATTAGGACCATCTAAAATAATGCGCTAAATTTATCCAATGTCATCCTACTATCCTAGCAACACACGACAACAACAAATCTAGAAAATAAACATAAATGTTGATGGTAGATGGATAAAGTAACATGAAGAGGGCGTGCACAAGACAGATTAGTGGACTGAATTCCACTCATGATCCATGTTGAAGCATATCCATAAAAGGATTAAGCTTCTGATTAACAACTTTAATTTCTCAAGACTCTTGAGCCCGAGGGTGTGTGGGTGGGTGGGTGGGGGGGGGGCTCCCCCTACACACCTCCCCCTACACACCAAAAAACAATGGAGACCCCATTTGGTTTTTAGCAAAAAAGGAGGAAGAAGAGCCCCTATCTAGGGCTCATGGCTGGCTCTGGCACTTCCCATCACATATAAGGTGGTTTTCAAGCTGGTTGAGCTGCCTGCACACAAACATGGTGGGTGTTTGGATACCTTTTAGTCCCATGACTAAAACTAGTCAGGCTAAAAGTTGCTAATCTCACCTATGCTTGGATCCAAATCCTAAAGAGACTAAAATGTAGTAAATGAGCATTAATTATCTCTCTCTCCCTTTTCTCCCTCTCCCGCCAAGAGATGGGGCATGCTACAGATTTTTATGATGTCAAATGAAGAGAGAGAGCTAAAACAAAGTTTAGTAGGGGTTCCTCTTACTAAAAAGTTTTAGTCTCGAGACTAGTTTTAACCCCTCTTTAGTTAGGGGTGCTTGGAACTTTAACCTCTCAAAAATAGACTAATTTTAGTCAGACTAAATTTAGTCCCATCCATGGTCCTTCACCGTTAGCACTTCGTGCCTTAGGATGCCTTTGCAAGTCTACTTGAACACGGACTTCTCTAAATTTCAGGTCCAGTGAAGCTCCTGGTATGCAGAACACTGATCACTAGATCATCTGGTGATTGTTTGCGCATTGCACATGAGGAACACTCCTACATACATGTACACCCTTCGTCGTACCATCTATCCGGCTTGAACAAAAATCACTAGGTCATAATTAAGCTCTTTGTGTGTACAAAAATCACCAGGCGCAACATGTAACAACATGGACAAAAGGTATGCATATGAAACTTGTCCAATTCGATCAATCTCTTCATTCCGGCTTTGGTAGTTTTTCACTTGCATCCATATGAGACTTTTTTTTGTGAATCATCCATATATATGAGGAGAAATTTTATAGTACTTGTTATTTTTATGAGCCGTCCATCTGATGAAATCCAATGGTGGAAGTATTAAGAAATATCACGAAGTTCGTGAGACTTAATAATCTTACATAAAAAATACTTAGTAAACATATTAGTCCCATAAACTGTGTTGTTATTGATCACAAAAATCACACATGCCCTGATTATGGTCCATGTTCCTACAACGGTGGCCAAAGATGATTTCATTAGGTGCACATAAATTAGAGTTAACTTGGAGAAAAATGGCTGTTAATTTACAGGCTAAATAATGCATCCTTTTATCCATTCCTTTTTTTTTTGCACATGACTTCTATAAGCTCAGGTAAATAAGTAGTATTATTTTTCTCGAGCTCAGATATTCACACAAGCTAAAATGAATCCTTTATTTTATATACATGTGGTTGTTCCGTATACCAGTAATCTATCAGTGATGCTCGTGCAGCGACAGATTAACAAATCGTAGCAGTTTGGACGCCCATAAACATCATATTGTCCTGTCATGTTGTCGCATTAACCCGTTTCTGTTGCATGTGTGTATACTTTCTGGCTTATGACGCGTGATCCCATGCACCTCACCTGCAGGGCCCAGCAAGGGAACAAATGACGTGTCCAGAAACATACACCCTTCATTTCTAATCCCTTTGAACATGTTTTTCCTCCACTGAATGCAAATCGATGGTTGCAGTGATAATGCAGTTCATGTCCCTTTGCCTTTATCAACATTATTTTTGTTAAATTATGAAATAAATTAGAAAATGCAAGTACCAAAACCGAGTTGAGAACTCGAATCTTGGTAGTAATTAAGTTCCACCGTAAGAAATCTTAACAACCGAGTTTGCTTTTTTTTTCCATATTTTTCACTGAATTATTACTCTGAACTTTTAGAGGATAAAGTTGAACCCATTCTTCCCATCTACTAATAATTCAGAACTCAGAAGCAATGTCCTTTTCCTACAATCTTGTGAACTGACTAGTACAGTTCGTTTGCACTTAAGCGAAGAAGAGCTGCGAACTGATTAGTACAAAATGATCTACAATTTGAATTGTCGCAAAGACAAATTCGGGCAAACATAAACCAGTCGCTGTCTCCGCAGCCGGCCGATTCAACGAACGAGCAGCGGCTCGTCGATCGATCTGGCGTCATCGGCACGCGCAGACAGCGACCTGATCTGATGAGCTTTATCTCTCGCAAGGACAAAAAGGTTGCAACCTGCAGCTTCTACGTCTCTCTCTCAGCTGATGACGTCAGGACTTGAAAAGCGGCTATGGTAGATGTTCTCATGTTCAACATATATACCGTCCTAGATGAATACTCTCGATCTGTTAGATTTACATTTTCCGCCCACAGAAATCTGACCCTGGTTTCACTGGTCAAACGGTTCCATAGCCGTCCGATCTTGAGCCGACGGCTGTCATGAAGCTTTAGGCTAGGATTAACTTGGAAAACTTTTCCTGTAAGGCTATTCGATGTTTTACCCGCAAAAAAAAAAAAAGGCTATTCGATGTTTTTTTTTCGTGTTACCAAGAATAGTACATAAGCAACAAAATACTTTATTGATGAAATAACCCATAAAACATATTGTTTTATTTCGACGTTTCACGGACAATAATACACGCAAGAGATATGTTGGAAGTGCATGGTTTTGGTTGCATTTACATGAAATTCCTTTCATCTCTTTTCTCGTTATAACTACGTATAACAATTGCAATATCATCATAAATAATGCTGCTGACATGGCACGCCTTCTGTAACGTGTATGAAACATTTTTGAAACATGCTTTAGGACTAGTCTAAAAAAGCGTCGCAAAAAATTAAGGAGCTTGTTTATGTGCTTGTAGTAAACATCATTTTAATTTAATTACGTAACACGTGGTGGAGTTGTCGTGTTTGGAACTATGCTGCGAATCTGGCTTTTGGAGATTCTGAAGGCCAAGCTGCATCAGAAGAAGCCTATTCGTTTTCATAGCTGAGAATTCAACTCATGGTTGAAACTTATTCGAGCGATTGCGATGTGGTTGTGTTCAAATGGGGAGTAAATGAACCAAAGGACACCAAGGGTGGTAAGCACTGATCGAATCCTTGAAGCATGCTTAGCTCCTTACCAGTTCTGTGTAGGACCAAGAGGCTGTATTGTCCATGTCATGATTCAGATACATACTAGCTCACTAGCACATGCTACGGGCTGCATCGAGAAAATGATTGAACATGGATAGATTCAGCTTCTGGCAAGTGGATCTTGCAAGTGTCAACCAGGGGAAGCGTGCAGAAAAGTTCTCCATCAAATTTGTTCTGCTCAAGTACACCTATGTGGTGTGACATTTCTTATGATCGGATATTCAGAAATCAGAACAAGTGGATGTTTGTCTTACTTTTCTGGCAATTCAAAGTTCATTGCATTTTCTTTATGAAAAAGCTAACGAAAGGTTGACAACTTTTTTTTTCTCCGGATTAAATTCTTTAATAGTACACGAGACGATGTCGGCCAACAAGGTGGAGAAGGCAGCTGAAACCGATGAGGAATCCCGCACCAAGAGGCGTTTGGGTTTCAGGAGAGTTCCCTTCAGATGTTGCAACTTGAAGCCATTATCAGAGAGTGTTCTTCATGAATTGACATTTGCTAGTGCAGTGGATTTATGGAAAGCTTGTGATTCTGTTATTCTGATCGAGTCGAGTCATCCAACACAAATGCCTGCTACTTGCTAGGTTTGTCATATTGAGCAAAGTAGGTACCAATTCTTAACAATCCCATATTCTCAATGATGTAAGTTTTCTTTAGTAGCAGTATCATTCCCCTCAACCATATATCAAATTGACAAAGAAGTTTTCAAGAGATATCTTCACAAAAAAATTCAACAAACAGACATACAAGATATTTCGCACAGCTGAAAGCTGATACACATAGCAGGATGAGCTGAATTAAATATGTGCACCGAGCAAAACTTTCAGCTGACATCTCCTCTAAGATGCCCTTCACTTGTCCGTGAGATCATGCTTTTGATGACATGAGGAACAGTACTACTACTGCTCCTCCTAATCAGGGATTAGGAATACTCCCACCACATATCTTATCCCGGATTCTTCAGATCAGGGACAAATTTTACCCAAGTGTCAAGTCCCTAACCTACCATCTGTTCCATCCGGATTGCTGTATCGGTGGCAGACTGACAGTGATGCAAATACAAGTCACATCTGATCCCATTTACTAAAAGCCAGCCTAGTCTTCTTATTTCTACCTTATCTTTCTGTCTGTCCCTTGTTTTTCCTTCCCCTCTTTTTTCGCCCTCGGTGAAGGCCAAAGAGGATTGGTCGGCTGCCTTTCCCTTCTTGGCATTCAACTTTGCAACTCCTCTGAATGCTCAACAGATGTGCCGTAGTTGGGAAAGCACTTGCCATATCTGGGACAGATCTGACTTTTTCTAGGTGCATGGAAAAGATAATATATTTGCATCTGCTGAGGTGACAATTAGCTTGTTTTTTAAAAGTTATCACTCCATCGATCTGCAGCATATATTTTTCTAGTGGTTGTTCAGTTGGTTGTCTGTTTCTGACCAAATGGCGCATTGCCACTGGGCAGTGGACACAACACAACAGCTTAATAAGGGAGAAATGCTCAGGATAAGCAAAATTAAACAGGCTTTGCATAAACAATCTGCTTCAGGTGGAGGGAGGGAGAAGAAGTGCAAAACATGCTGGTGTCTGTGTGTATAATTGAAGCTACATGGGCGCAACCAAGAGCAATGCATATTCAGTAGACTCATCATGTTTGTTCGCCATTGACAAATTCCAGGCCAGTTCGAGCTGCCAACAACCCCGCCCGTCCTGATAAGGAAAGCAACTTGCAGCTTGAAAATGGAAACGGAGCTGATTGGCCCATGCCGCAGAATGGAAGTGGCATGGGGGCATGTCAAGTAGGACAAAGTTTATGTGCTTTGTGCTCTGACTTGAAGGCTTTGTTTTTTTTTCTGAAAGAAATGAAAGCTGTTTTTTCAGCAGGAGCTTTTTGCCCATGGAAATCCGGTTGAGCCATGCTGACAGCCGTGTGCCCTTCTCGTCGCCATCTTCGTATGCATATGCATAGGCACCCCATTTAGGTTTCCTTTTTGGGAATGTTGAGGCTGGATATTTTTCCTTTGAGGAATTTTAGAGTGCTTGAAATTTTGAGATCAACAACCAATTTTATTTATTTATAACATTTCATTAAATCAGTAAGTGGAACAATCATAATACAAAGTACTTCCACGCAGTGGCGGATCCAGGACATTGATCTTGGAGGGCTCATCTTCTTCTTCCTCCTCCTCTTCCTTCTCTTTCCCTTCTTCTTTCTCCTTTTCTTCTTCCTGTCTTCACCTATGGATGAAATTTAGAGGGGGCTTGGGGGGCTTCAATGGAATCCATGGGGTAGGGAGGCTCAACCCCCCTGCCCCACGATGGATTCGCCCCTGCTTCCACGTACCTTCCGGTATTTTACATGTACCGGAGCAAAGCTCTTTTTCTTAATTAAAAAGGTGAAAAACGTCTCATATGCCTAATTGCCACACAAGTTTATTGTTTTTGAAGCCCAACACTATGCGTTAGGTCACCACACGAGGGTGACTTCATCTGAATTGTGACAATTTTTCCCTTAAAAAAGGATAGAGAAAAAAAAAGAATCAGTAAAGGAAGTTTGACGAGCTGCAATTTGCCAATTTGTCCCATTTCAAGCCAGAGAGATAGACAGAAGACGTAGTCCGGCGGTGGTGTACGAGTAGACTTGACCAACGACAGCATCAGAGTAAAAGGGTAGGGGCAGTGGCATTGGGAAGCTGCACACCTAATATTTGAGTCCATCAACTGCCAACTCCTAAAACATTATCTGACATAAAAAAATAACCCAGCAACTCATCATAAAACAAAGGAAGGAGGGAGAGAGATGTGTGTGGAGCACGATCGATGACTGACGCTGCTGCGGCGCGGTTTTTCCACCACGGCGGCGTCAGGTCACACGTACGTACGCCTGGGGTTCCCCGGCGCCCGGTGTCACCAAACAGGTCACTCGTCGCGTTGGTTGGCGTCAGGGCGGCATGGCGATCGACGCCGGCCCGCCGGACGGGACGGGTGCATGTGCGTCCTTGGCGCGGCGGCGCGCGCTCGGTGAGGAAATGGGGGGATTAGATGCTTCCGGCTGAGAGAATAAACAACGTGGGCCGGCGTTTCAGTATCGTTGATGGGCAAAAGGGCCCACCATTTTTTTGAAGTTACCAGAGGAGTCACATAATATTGTTTTTATTACAAAGTCATACACACGCTTATGAATTGCTACAGTCTGCAGCACATGCACTCCATGCTCTGCACATCTATGAGATTGGAGATGACGGGTATGTTTGAATTCATATAGCTAATAGTACTTGGCTACTAGTACTAAAAAACCATCTAGACAAGTCTAGCTAATAAGTTGGCTAAGAGGTTAACTAGGCACCAGCTAGCTGATGCTTATTCTCGTCAGCTACTCAACCCAGGTAAAATCAACTAATTTAGAGTTAAAAGTCACTTTGCAAAGAGACAGAGAATGAAAGTGCATTATAATAAACTGTATAGCCAATTGAACCGCTTATGGGCTGGTGAATATAATAAAGCTGAGTCCAACAACAATATGCAAATGCATATATGCCTCCCCTACGGCACTGTGCATCACCAAAGTGTGCTCCAACAGAAGAGGCATAGCAGCAGGCAATTTGCATTGCGAGGGGAGAGGTGAGCTAAAAATGAATCGCCTCTCTCCTGCAATGCATTTGCGAGCGACGCCTCCGAGCGGAGAGAGGAAGGAGGGAGGCGATGGGGGAGCAGGGGAGCGCTGGATAGGAGGAAGGACGACGCGGATCCGGCGAAGAGGACGGTAGGGCGGACTACGAGCGCCATCGAGACAGAGAGCTCCACCCGTGCGCGAGGAGAGGCGGAGCAGGAGGGAGAGGCGACTGAAACCGCTCCCGGATCCTGCTCGGCGGAGGCCGCCTCGAGCCCGCCCGGTGGAGTGGAGAGCTCAGCCATCTTCCCCGTGCCCATCCTCCTCCCCGACTAGCGGCGGCCGGACTCCTCACCCGCGGCGGCCCTCTGCTCGTCCTCCCCTGCTCCTCCTCGACAGTCTCTCCACTCCCCATTGGCGCCGTGGCCCCGAGCCCCCGGCGGATCTCTCCTCCGCCGCACCAAAGCTCGACGGCGACGCCCGCGACCCCTGCGGATGGGGAGCAAGAGGAGGAAGGGCGGTGGAGCGAGAGCTGGCCGCGGGGGGCCGCGGCCGGTGAGCTCCGCCGCCGTCGGGATCTCCGCCCGCCGCCGCGAAGAGCTTCAATCAGCGGCGGAATTGGGGAGGCCGCACGAATTAGCGGCGGCCCCGCCCCCTGCGCCACCGCGACGGCTCCTTCCCCAGCGCGGCCGCTTCCCTGCTCGCTCCGGCCGCTTCCCTGCTCGCTCAGCCTCCCTCCTCCTCCGCGTGGTGCTCGGTGCTGCGCCTGCTCTTCGCGCGGTTTATGCCTCGTGGGGTATGCGTTTGCTGTTGGAGAGATGATGTTTTTCCCTCTCCAAGCTCAATTGTACACACGAGGCAAATCCCCGTTTGCCTCTCCGATTTGCAATTCATTGTTGGAGTCAGCCTAACTACTCTTCGCGCGGTTTATGCCTCGTGGGGTATGCGTTTGCTGTTGGAGAGATGATGTTTTTCCCTCTCCAAGCTCAACTGTACACACGAGGCAAATCCCCGTTTGCCTCTCCGATTTGCAATTCATTATTGGAGTCAGCCTAACTACTGCGAGATAGATAGGACGGCATGATATTGCGAACTGCGATCAAGCGAAGATAAATCAGCATGGGCAGTTGCAAAGCGCACCAACGCACCACCGGATCACAGGTCAGGCGCACCAACGACGGTGCCCAACAAACTCACTCGGAGCAACTTTGGTGTGACAAAAAAATGGTCCCCCGAATATAGAAAAACAAGTAGGTTCTATATGCGAACGATAATTATACCAGTCATCAGGAGAATATTACTCCGTCATTGATCAACTCATCAAAGTTTCACACTAAGGTCTTTGCCTATCTTTGCCTACTACCACAAATCAAACAAAACTGTGCGCCCCCCTGCAATGCTGAAACATAGCCGCTCCTGGATCTTAGACCTGACCACCCTTCTGCTTCAGTGGCGGCACTACACATTCGTTGTACGCTCAGCACCCTAAGTCGGGGCATCAATCACCTGCCACCCTTCCCCTTCACTTTGCCCTTGCCTTTCCCGCCTTTGCTGGGCCCTTTCCCACCTTTACCAGGTCCTTTACTGAACCCGCCGCCTTTCCCAGCTCCCTTCCCGTTTCCCCTCCCCTTGCCGTTCCCGTCGGGCCTCCGGTTCTTCTGAAACTTGTTCTGGAATTTGCCATCCTTTGCGGATTTGTTCTTCAACCGCGTGATCTCCATCGCCTTCTTCTGCCTGCCCTTCTGCATCTGATCAGGATTCCTTATCTCAGAGGGTACGTCGGCGTTCGGTATGGACCTGCGTCCACGGCCACCTGAGAAGTGTTTATTGTTCCCTCCATGATAACCACCTGCACTAGGTCATAGTGTCTGTCAAGTACTGGTTACACCGGAGTTCAGTGCTTCTAAAGTAGTACCACTAAACAGCACAAGCTCAAATGAGCCAATACACTTGTAAAAAGTTAACGATAGTACTGCATTACCAAATGCAATGATTAATTAACTCAATTGACCAAGCACTTGCAACAATCTTAACGGATTTCTATTATGAGAAAACATATTAGTTTTCATGCCAATACAATGAGAAGTGACAAACCCTTTAAAAGTACAACACGAAACGAATTGAAAGCAAAACAGAAATTGGAAGGACAGGGTGCTCAACTCAAACTTGTAGTAACAGTAAATAAAACCAAAAAAAAGGTAATGGCATGCAGCATAGAAGGTAAACATAAAGCTTTTACCTGCACTGGATGTGCGCTCTTCTGCAAAGTGACCAGATTTCCCACCAATATTGATTGATTTGTGTGTCCTCTGCTGCCATCTCTTATAGATCCCTGTTGCTGATGCCTTTATCTTCGCACCACCTTCTGTTTTAATCTAAGAAAAGTCGGGGACAGAAAAGTCGAGGGCACAATTTGTACAAGTCAACAATCTGCAAACTTTGCGGCTGCTCTAAACATAATAGTGCATAGCATGCAAGAGATTTACCTTTCCAGTAGCTGTCACACGATCCCCACTGTTCAACTTGACAAACTTGTTCTGCAATAGCAAAATAGGCATGCGGATTCAGTATGCAGTATGTTTATAACATATCAACATTACTAGCAAAAATTTGTACCTTCATCCAGTGATATCTAGTTTTCTGTGCTTGCATACCAGAGGCTTCATCATCAACTAGATCAAGAACAGCAGCATCCAATCTGCATGACAGCAGTAAGTTTGACTTAAAGAAGAGGACAGGACTACATTCTCAATTTCATGAACTAGATAAATTTGGGATATGACAAACCAAAGAGCATAGCAGATCCTACGAAGTATGAGATTTGCTGCACATTTTGCTGAATCATATTATGCTCAATAAACTGTATATGAAAAGATCAAATGATATTTAAACTATATTTGATATTGATGTGGATTGTGACAGTCTCATGGTGGAACTGCTTTCAGATATTTGGTGTTTGTCATATGCCATTACATCCATGTTTGTAATAGGAGACATCATTGCTTTTCAAATGACAGAATTCTGACAGTTACTAAACAAATTATCCATGTGAGATAAATAGACAAACCAAAACTTGGATTCTGAGTTGTTAAAACTGTAATCAGATGTGCCTGAAGGAGTGCTTTCACAATAGTTTAAACAATAAGCATAGCAAAGCCAAAAGCAACACATGTCAACCAACATTAAACCAAAAAAAAAAAAAGCCAATCCATTCAAAAATCAAGATCACATTTTCAATTCGTTGACTAAACATGCCCTAGAAGAAATACTCATCAATGGCTATTGCAGATTTGCAATAATAAAGATAAAGTACTCCCTCCGTCCCAAATTACTATTTCTTTTGGCTCTTTTACATACATAACGTTTGCCATGTATCTAGACAAGCTATGTACCTAGAAAGTTAAAACGAATAATAATTTGGGACAGAGGGAGCAAATGCCTTGCTTCCATTTCAAAATGACAATCATATAAAATAAAGCATATACCTGTTTTCGACAAATCCTTCATTGTTCCTCACAGACAACCCGGCTTCCAAATGCTAAAGGGGAAACAAACACCAAAAAAAAATGATGTTAGGCTCAAACTACTACAGTAACCAACTACAAGAACTAGATCAATGTTTCTAGTGCAGTACAACTATCCATAATTCTTTGAGCAGGGTTTAAAAAGCATACATGGTTCTGAGGTACTGAACTTATAAAGTAGTCTTCGTCTCTAAAGCTCTGTGATTTCCGTTTTGTACCGCAAACTTCTGGAATGAGCAAAATGACAAAAGGATGAAGTGAGAATGATGCAGAAGCACAAGAAATACCAACATAGGTAAAGATATAGTACGGAAAACTAAAAGGAAGTAAAAGAAATTAAGACCTTTCTTCTCCCAATTTGAAATGTCATCATCTTCTTCCTGCATGGAAATAAGATAGACATAACTCACTGTATAAAGCATGAGAGAAAAAATGCCACCTTTAATGTAGCACTGGGTAGACAGCAAAAAAAGGTAATTATGAATGCTGTCTATTAACATTTCAATGGTCCAACTACAAACTGTCAAAATATAGATAAATACCATAACGACTATCCAAGTAGCATACAAAATAAACAAAGCCAGGCATTGCTAATGCACATTCTGATTGTATACATAAAAAAAATACTGGCGTGTTTGACATCTGCACTAATGCAAAACACTGGAGCATGCGCTGGAATATTACAGGGTAATACCACTAAGACTGAGCGGATAGCAGGAGCGGATGTTGATTGCTTGGGAAAAGGATATTAGAAATAAGCACAGCCAGATCCTACCGATCTTCTTATCTTAAACAAGAAAGGAAACAGCAAAATGCTTCCATTACTATATTCATTGTAGAAATATTTGCTGGAACAACTGCCATTTTTCGAGCTTGCAAGGGCTATGTCTGCAATGGTGTCCAGTTCTTAAGGTTTCTTAGTACTGGTTGTATGTAAATTGCTAACTTTCAGAGTGACAATTACCTCTGGCCTTGCATCAACAGAACTCTTCTGATGAACTAAATTTATAATCCCCTCATGAACTTCTCGTTTCCTCTTCATCACATCTAACCATTGATTACCCTACAGCATAAATCAATATAAAGGCTTTGGTGTGTTGACTGCTTGTTGCAGATGAACCTAGAATGTGATGTAGAAAAAGGAATTGAGAAACTTGTGTTACCTTAGAATTTCTTGCTTTAGCAGCTTCACCTTCAGCCTCTAAAATAGTCTGCTTTGGCCTGAGCAAGTGAAGAAGATCCATTAGATGACAACTTAAACAAAAACAACAAAACGTGTTTTTTGAGCTAGAATACCCACCGAAATGATTTCAGACGTTCTGAAAATGCAAGAGCAGAAAGCTCATCTGACCGAAGAACATCCCTGAAAATTGGATGAAGACCCTCACGAGGCAAATCTTTTGCCCTTTTGATAGATTCTTTCGAAGGCACAGCACGAGTTTTCAGATACAATCTGAAAGCATTAGCGCAAGGCTTTTCCAATGCATTCAACTCCGCACATCCACTAATGACTTCTTTTATTCCATCAGAGGCAAGATCAAGGACTGTTTGAGGAAAACGCCCATACACTGATTCCCCATTTGCAATGGCTTGATCGATTTTCATATTTATACCATCCATGTCTTTTAGAAGCACCTCTTCTGTGGGAGCAGGTTTGAGAGGCCTTGAAAGGAAAAGATGTAGGTCCAGTAAATATGGCATGTCCTCTGAAGTCACAAATGTATATGCTGTTCCAGTTCTACCCTGTCTAGCTACTCGGCCAACTCTATGAACAAATAACTTAGGCTTTGCAGGGAAGTCCCAGTTCACTACATTATCCAGCAGTGGAATATCCAAGCCCCTTGCAGCAACATCTGTCACAATAAGTAGCATAGTCTTCCTTGCCCTGAACTTTGAAATATGAATCATACGAGCTTCTTGATCCATAGCACCGTAAGACAATGAAGGTTCTAAACCCTCTTCTCTGAACAAAATGTTCAAGAACTCTACATGATGCTTTGTTGAAACAAAAATCATTGTCTGCTCCTCGGAGCTGATGCGCTCCCTGATCAAATACATTAAGGCAGCAAGCTTTTCTTCCTGACGCAGTGTGAAGAAGACAAGGTTGAGATCAGGACTGATCTTTTTGTCCAAATCGAGCCTCACAACATGCGGATCACGAAGACCAGCTTTCGCAAAATCTGCAAGGGCGCTCGGTAAAGTGGCACTAAAGAGCAACGTCTGTCGTGTATCACTTAGCTTCTTCAGAATATCATGCAAATGTTCCGCGAACCCCATGCTAAACAAGGAGTCTGCTTCATCAAACACAACATATTCCACTGAACGAAGAGTCATGTCCTTAACATCATTCAAATGGTGCATGAGCCTGCCTGGCGTGGCAATTATGATATCAGGACACTCTGACAGCTCCTCAAACTGACTCTCCATGCTATCACCACCAACAATTACGCTGGTTCTTAGGTCTGCAAGATGGAGGAAAATCAAGTCACTACTCTTACAATTAAATTGTGGCAATTTTTTTCAGTGAAAAGGCACATTGCAGGAAAAATAAATAAAAAGTGGTGTCCACATTGCACAAGGATACAAACACAGTATACTCAAACAGGATCGACTATGTTATTGCAAGTAAGCAAAGCACCCATTATGAGATTGCCACAGAAATCTCAATTGGTACACAACAATCAACAACATAACTCACAGCTTAATTGCTAGTTTGCTACAGAAAGCAAAACTGAGGACACGCACCTGTGAACTTGCCGAGCTGCTTGGTGAACTTGAGCGTCTGCATCGCGAGGTCGCGGGTAGGGGACAGGATGAGCGCGCGGACCCCGGCGCCCGGGTCGCGGCGGCGGAGCCGGTTCAGCATGGGCAGCAGGAAGGCGGCGGTCTTCCCGGAGCCCGTGCGAGCCATGGCGGCGACGTCGACGCCGGCGAGGATGAGCGGCATGGTCTTGCGCTGGATCGGCGTGGGCACGCGGTACCCCTTGTGGCGCACCCCGCGGTAGACCTCCTCGCAGAGCCCCATCGACTCGAACCCGCCCGACTTGGCCTTCTTGCTTCCGCCGGACTTGGCCTTCTTGCTGCCGCCGCCGCCGCCCGCCGACCTGTCCCGCTTCGGCCGCTGCTGCGACTCCGGGTTCGGCTCCGCCGCGGCTTCCATGCTGGAGGACGACGAGCGCTTGGGCTTCCCGGTGGATTTGGACTTGGCCGGGGTTAGGCGAGCCATGGACGGCAGGAGGGAGGTGGGAGGGAAAGGGGTGGGACGGTGGGTTTAGGGCTTTATCAATGTCGGCCGCCGCGGCGAGGTTGGGGGGCGGAAGGGGGGAAGGGAGAGGAGGCGAGAGGCGAAGGCAACTTGCGGTGAGGCAGGTTGGGAGTGATGGGCTGGGCCGACGAGAAACACTTTGGGCCGAGAGAGAGAGATAATTGGGCTCATTTCTGGGCCACACTTTATTTCCGGAAATCCTATAGGAAAAAGTCCATTTCACAACCCTCAAATATCGACAGTGTCTGAGTTTTAACCCTCAATCGCAAAACCAGACATCGGTGAACCGCGAACTATTGAAACCGTCCATTTTACCCCCTTCGATGGTTTTGTGGCTGGTTTTTGCATACGTGGCACCCAGTCAGCTGAACCAAGTCAGCAAGTTGCCATCGGCGTGATGGCGTGGCGCACGGACGAGCTCAAGCTGCGGCGGCGCACGCGCGTGCGAGGTGAAGCTCGACGACGGCATGCTAAGCGGGGCTCGCCCGCAGCGGTTGTGCGCCCAGTGGAGCTTACCTGCGGTGGCGCACGCGCGCGAGACGGAGCCCGGCCCAGACGGCGCACACGGCGAGGCAGAGCCTGCCGAGGTGGGGCGCGCGAAGCGGAGCCCGTCCGCGGCAGGGCGTGGCGCACGGACGAGCTCACCCCTCGGCGGCGCACGCGCGTGCGAGGTGAAGCTCGACGACGGCATGCGAGGCGGGCCCGCAGTGTGCGCCCGGTGGAGCTTACCCGCGGCGGCGCACACGCGCGAGATGGAGCACGGCCCCGACGGCGCACACGGCGAGGCAGAGCCTGCCGAGGTGGGGCACGCGAAGCGGAGCCCGCCCACGGCGTCGCGCGCGAGGCAGAGCCCGCCCGTGGCTAGGCTGCTGCTTGCCGACGTACTCCCCATAGACGGCGGCGGCATCTGAGATTGAGGAGGACGAACGCGACGCAGCTGCCGGCGTTGGGGAGGAAAGGAAGCGCCCCGCACCTCGTCCTCGGGGACCTCCTCGTGCCGCCGAGGAGGGAGAGCAGGGGTAGGAGGAAGATAAAAAAGGAGAGGGAGGGGATGGCTCACCGGAGATCTGCTCCATCGATGGGAGAGGAACTTGTGCCACCGCCGCCGCTCCCAGTGGGATGTAGAGAGTTTGCGGCGGCGCGCCCCGCGGTGGAGCTCACCCTCCCACACGATGCCGCCCAACCGCTCCCCCGACACGAGGTAGGAACGCGACACCCGACGACGGCGAGGACAGCGGCGCCCCTCCTCTGCTTCCTCCCTTGGTGCACAGCACGCCACCAAGCACGACGGCGCTATGAAGGGATGCAGCACCCTGCGATGGTGAGGAGAGGTGCGCCAGCCTGGCCGCCGGCATGCGGGCCCAGCCTTGCCGGGGCGATGCAGAGGAGCTCGTTGGCGCGAGTATATGTGCGCCAGCCTGGCCGCCAGCGTGTGAGCCCAGCCTCGCCGGCGCGGGCGCAGGCGGAGGGGCGCCGGCCTGGCCGTCGGCACGAGCAGAATGGCATCGGCATGACCACTAGCGCGCCCAAAGGAGGTCGTCGGCGCAAGAGGGAGGAGGAGAGGCGCCGGTGGAGGAGGAGCAAGGGAGAAGGGGTGACCTGGGCGTGCTGACATGGCGCCACATATACGAAACCACCCTGACGTGGTGCCATGTATGCCAAAACCACTCCAAAATCCGCCGAGGGGGGTAAATCGGACGGTTTTGATAGTTCGTGGGTGTCTAATACCTGGTTTTGTGGTTGGAGGTTGAAATCCACACAGTGCTTATAGATGAGGGTTGTGGAACGGATAACTTCCGGAAGATTTTTTCTTAGCCACCTATAACCCACCAGAAGCCCACTAACGGTCCAACTACAGGAACCCTAGCCCACCTCCCCTACTCTCTCCCACCTCCAGCAGCTCCCACCTCCAGTGCGCCGCCTCCCCGCGCCCCCCGCGCGCGCCGGCTGTGGCCCCGCGCCCCCGCGCGCACCGGCCAGAGGCGGGTCCGGAGCCCCCCGCGCGCCGCCGGCTGGGGCCGGGCGAGCTCCGCCGCGGCCGGCCATGGCGGCCGCCGGCTAAGGCCGGGCGAGCTCCGTCGCGGCCAGCCATGGGGGCCGCCGCCGCCAGGGGCCGGGCGAGCTCCGCCGCGGCCAGCCATGGGGCCGCCGCCGCGGGTCGCGCCGCCGCGACCGCCCTCCCCTGCCCCGAGCGCTCGCCGTCGAGCGGCCGGCCGCCCCGCGTGCTGCAGGCTGGACTGCATTTTTTTTTCAAATTTTTTTTCCAACATTTCAAAAAATGTTGCAACATTTTGCAAATTGTTGGCATAAAATAGTTGAAATCATCCGGATGAAATGCACGGAGAGTTTGCAGCTACGTCAACAATACTCGTGGTGCCTGGATGAAATGTGAGCTCCGGAGTATTGTTGACGTAGCTCAGTCTCTAGACCCTCCAAAAAAGGAAAAAAAATTCCGTGCAGGAGTGCTGCAACGTTCCGCCCGTGCAGCCCTGCATCCGATTAGAGCCACCTGTCCACTCAGCGGATCACAACGGCACTGGTGGAGGCGTGGAGGGGTCCCTCCTATGTCGGCTTCGCAGTCTGGAATCGTGGGCTCGTGGCGCGGCTGAGCGCACGACTGCGGCTCGGTGTTTTCCCCGCCCACCCACCCGCCGGCGGCGCTGCGATAGGAGAACGAAGACAGATTGTGCAGTGCCGATTTCTCCTACTCCTTTATCCATCTAATTAAAAAAAACCCTAAACAAAACGAAAACATCTGCTGCCGCGCAGCAGGATTCAGGCGAGATGAGACATATGGATGAGATTGACGATTGACGAACTGCCAAAGTTCCTTTCAGGTGTCTGAACATTTCAACTAGGCACGCAACACCTCTCTTTAATTAAGTTGGATTGATGAGCATGCATCATACTGGGTTGATTTTTGAGCTCTCTGGATACAAATCATTAGACTTCTCGTGAACAAACGGGGTGGTTAACAATGTGGGATACAAATCATTAGACTTCTCGAGAACAAACAGGGTGGTTAACAATGTGGGAGACGGAGGTGTTTCCCTGGGAGTTGCATAATCTCTTGTGGCCGTAGATCACTCTATAGAACACCGGAAGCACTCGACGAAGTCGTACCCGTCTTCAGGCATCCTCGAAGATGAGCACGGCGGCCTCGGAGGCTAGCTTATCCGCCGTCGTCGACGAGTGTGCCGATGGCGAGAAGACCCGTGGGTTGGGTACGTCTTGAAGCGTGATTGCACGAGATCGGGATCGGGTCTTCCGCGGTTGCCGCCTGCCAGCTTGCCGCGTCGGGCAGCGGAATGGCCGGCCGGCCAGACTGCGTGGTGTTTGACAACATTGTGAGTTAATTGTGGCTACCGCCATCATCAACATTCATTCATTGCCGTACACAAGACAACGTTAAAACGAACAAAAGGAGGGTGCAGAAAACCCAAGAAATGCATCACAAATGCAATTGATCTATCAAAAAAATATAATTACGCAAAGTAAATCATCAGTGCTCAGCCTCTCGTATACATTTCTACATCAGATGAGGAAACTAATAGAAACCATCAATTCAGTCTCACTAAAAATGGTTTTTCGCTTGTAGTACAGTATGAACTTACAAGTGAGATAACAGTTGATGAGTGACATAAATCAGAAAAGATAATACAAGGTGGCGGACTTAGCTTCATGCCTTTGTTCTTCCTGATAGTCCTGATTCGACTTTCTTTATCTCAAATATAAGCATCCTCCACATCTTGAGGACAAACATCTCTGCCTCAACATCCAAAATTGACTGTAGGAGCTCCAGCATCTTTTCTGCCTGGACGTGGTCTTTTGTACAAGATACAATGTAATCCACCAAAGTTGATTCCTCCTCACCAAGAAATTCGATGATCTTTTTTGAAATCCAAGGCCTCATTCTCTCATGCAACTCATGCTGCACCAAGAAAATAACAAATCATAATGTTGAATACAATGACAACAGATGAACAGAAATGCATGAAAAAAATGGATGACAGACTTGGGGTTGGGGTGGCCAAAAAAATTAGTCAAACTTCAAAAGTGACAAGCTGATAATGCATCGGCTGAAATTTGGGCAGCATGAAGATAAATAACAGGCTTGATAAAGTATATGTTTATGGGCGGCTTACAAATCTAATACTAGCTACAAAATCATGGGAACAGCACCAGCTGTTAATGGATTGGTCTACAAACACAGGTGTGAAATAAACAGAAATGACATGCATGTGCAAAGAAGTGAAAATAAGTTAACAGATGAAAGAACATGTCACTAATAAGCTTCCGAGTTAATAAAAATGCAAGTTCATTGATTCAATTTCACCTTGTCATATATCACCCAGTTTATATCATAGGCAAAAAGCTCTTCCTTTGTCCTTGGGATCATGTCAATTAATTGTTTTGCATCAAAAATCTTCTTGTTCTCTGACTTGGGCTTTTCTTTCTCTCGATCATGCATTTTTTCCCTCTGCTCATCATTAACACGAGCTTCACTGGATCTCCTATTCCTATCTTTATCGGTTTCACTCTTCTCTTCCTTCAAATTTGAAACTGAGATACGCTTGGCAAACTCAGCAGCTGCTGCAACATTTGGCCCAGCAGAAGAATTGGCCTGCACAGCTTGTAGTTCCTCATTGGAGTAATCAATAGGTACTAGAGGTCTTGTGGTTTTATCAACATTATTCTCGTCATCCTCTTCAGCAAAAACTGATGGAACAGATGTCCTTTTACCAAAACCAATCAGACCAAAACCCAGTTTCTTTGCTGGGGCGTTGCTGTTTTGCTTGGTATCTGGGATTTGACCTGGTGCTATGCTTGTTTCTTCACTATTACTTTCTTTGCGAAGTCCATCACCTGGGGAATTCAAGGAAGAGAAAGGAATGAAACAGGAACATGATATTCTAAAAAATTGAAACAGCAACAAGGCAAATGAGATAAACTGGTAAAAAGATGTTCACACTCACCAACACCATTAGCAAAGCAAATGAAACAGGAACATTATATTTTAAAAAAAATTGAAACAGCAACAAGGCAAATGAGATAAACTGGTAAAAAGATGTTCACACTCACCAATGCGAGCACCATTAGCAAAGCTTGCAGTGTTATCAACTTGCACAACAGCTGGCTTGTTTTGTGCAATTGTTTCCTTTTCATCATCACCATCAACCTCCATAAGTGTAGCAGACTCTTCAGCGGCTGCGGCCGCTGCTGCGGCTGCTTCATCTGCCTGCCGCTGCAACTCTACAGCTTGCCTCCTTGCTTCCTCAATTTCCTCTTCTTCTCTTATTTTATCAGCCAAATCTTCCTCCTTTTCACGTTGCCTCCTCCTTTTCCTCTCTTCAAGTGTGCTACTACTCCTTCGCTTCCTTTTCCTGTTATCCTCTTCATCACTCTCATCTTCCTGCCTCAGGATATCCCTTCTGCGGTCACGTTCTCTATCTTTCTCCTTTTCCTTTTCATTCTGTCGCTGATATTCTTTCTCTCTCTCCCTAGATTCCCACTCCTTGAGGCGATCCCTGAAATGCTTTTCTGCTTCTCTATACTTATAATCCTTCTCTCTATCCCTTTCTCTGTCCCTCCTAACTCTTTCACGTTCGCGTTCACGTTCATACCTTTCAAGATCTTTGTCCCGTTTGTCCTTATCACGTTCTTTATCCTTCCTCCTATCAGGAGAGCCAGTTTCTGATCTTTCAGTTTCATTAGCTGCCCTTTTATCAGTGTCAGCATCATTCTTATCACCAGAATCTGCACCGGCAACAAATCAATGTTTAAGGCAATGCAATTATCCTGCATTGGCAACAAATCAATGTTTAAGGGGAAAAAAGGAAACACGATTAGCAGAACTCTTACCAGTTTTCATGATATCTACACCAGAACTATCAGCTGATGGTTGAACTGGTGGTGGTGGTGGCGGTGGGGGCGGGGGTCTAGTCTTTAACCACTCTTCAATCATACTGTTTATTTTTTCTGCAATGTCCTTATCAGCCTTAGAGTCTTCATCAGTAACGATTCCAAATTTCTTAGTGTTATCTTCACTGTCCTTATCTACAGAATCTCCTGTCGCCTTATCTGATTCATCAGGAACAGGCTTTGATGATTCAGTTTCAGCAACAGCTGTAGTGCCATCCCCGCCTCCATCTTCTGTTTCTTTCGCCTTCTCTTGTGCCCTCTTCTTTTCCTCAACATGTTTCTTCAGGTACGCCTTGGTGGCATCATTAATATTAATCTGGTACAAAAAGAAAGATGAATGAAACATATCAAATAGAATTAATACTAGTTAAGAACTTACTAAAATATACATTGGATTAACAGGATGATGAACAGATATAAAACTGTGACCAAAACTTTATTTGATACATTAAAATATGTTACGTTATGCATAGATTATAGAGCCTTTAAGTTTTAAGTATAGTAGTGAAACAAAGAACGTTCAATTTGTATTCATGTCTGTATAACATTTGATGTGTATCCACATCCAAGATTGTATAGTGTTCGGTTTTAATTATGGAAACAAATGCGGTAAAAGCACCATCCAAATCATATTCAATCCATTTCCAGCCATAACTATGGCTCCTCAACTTTGCACTCTGATCTAAAAGAAACCAGAACATGATCATGACAACATGAAAAATACTAATTTGAACAACTGCTGCCATCTTAATATAGAAGATGTAACTAAACAACATGCAAACAGTTTTCAATTATCATGTAGTGTCATATAGTTTATGTATGCCATAGCTCTTCCAAAGGAACTTAACTGCTAGACAGCACTCTTTGAAAAAGAAATAGGCAACAATGCATACCACCAACTCCTGACCATCAATGCTCAGTTTGTTGAGAAGCCGTGTTGCACGAAGGATGCCCTCAGCAGATTCAAATTCACAAAACCCAAAACCTTTAGGTTTTCCATTACTTGGATCTTGGGCACGTTTCCAACTCTTGACAGATCCACAAAGCTGAACATGGTCAAACATTAGACAGAAAGTTAACAACTTGTCTTATAAAGCAAGAAATCATACTGATATGACCAAATTAGCCTTTCTATACATACATCTTAAAATCACTTAAAAGAAGAAGACCTACCCGAAGAAGTGAAAGAAGGAAATCATTGTCTACAGTTGGAGCAATCTTGCCAACGTAAACTGCAGTCGGTGGTTTATCAGCTGGCGTAACAGTTGGAGCAGGCGGCCTGGTGGCAGGGGCTACCAAAGGAGGAACACCACGGATCCCAGGAATTATTGGTGGGCGCTGAATTGGCACAACACCAGGTGGAGGCATTGGACGTGGAACAAAGCCTGGACGAACCATAGGATACGGTGGTGCGGCGTAACGCATTCCTGCAGAGAGAAACAAAAGAAACATCTATGCAACCACATTAGTAACATCCCAAGAAGTAAAACAATAAGTAGACAAATTAATCCTATGAACAGATAGTGCACAAATTGAACCTCGGAACACATAGGGCACAAACTTGGAAGGCATAGAATCAAATAATATAGCCATCTGGAAACACTGAAGATGCCCGATGGGTAATGGCATCAGCAAATAAGAGCCGACTGAATAGGTAAGCAAGTACCTTGCCAGTTCAGAATACAATAATGAACATCGATGAAAGCAATATCTTGCTGAAACGAAAGGAGCTAGTAAAGCTGGCCTTACCTGTCAGCGCCTCATGGACAGGATAACATACTTGTATTGGTTATTTTGAAACTCGGTATAGCAGTAGCTCACGCCATTGCAATGCACTACTCAGATATAAGAGCTTAGGAAAATGTGTCACTATCTCTACACTCCGTATCAATCAACAAGAGAAATAAATGAAACCAACACAAATAAGGTATAACCAGCATAAGAAATTTAGACAGCAAGAAAATCATGATACCTTAGCAAGTTTTTGGAACAACCCACAGCTGAAGCATCTAAGTACATAAAGAAACTGAGCCTAATTAAGCAGTGAGACGAGCTTGCATGTAAATCAATTTGATAATTAATGTAAACATAACCAGTTCAAATTCAAATTCAAACATTTGGCATACCACACTCAGTGAGGGAGCAAACGATCTAGAGCTTCAGTTAGAGCTGCAGAATGAAACGCGAGCCGGCACTTCTCGCTGTGGGGAGTAAAGGCTGGCACGACCACCGCTGTAGCAGAGAAATATCCGGTCATCGTTATCAAGCGAGCGGATCCCAGTTTCTCTAACACTAAACTGGCAGCAGCAGCACACCTCCAAACACTAACCAAAACCTTACCCACGTCCAACGCACAAATCCTAAATCCTCTCAATTCTCCCCCAAACCCCACTAGAGATCCTCAACACTGCATCTCATGGAACGCCTCGAGAGTTCAGTGGTTACACCAGATACAATTAGCAGGCGAGGCATAGATTAATCATCCTTAATTAATTAAAACGGACAGTCGAGCGTCTCTGAGGTTAACGGAGAAGGAGATCGGGGACCCACCGGGATGGGGGACAGCATGTCCAGGCTGCGGCATGTAGGCGCCCGGCTGGGGCGGCGCGTACATGTGCGGCGGGCGCACGGCGCCCGGCGGCATAACGGCGGGGACGCCCGGTGGCTGCATCGGCTGCGCCATAGGGTACGCCGGGTTCGGCGGCACCGCGCCGTACTGATGCACCTGATGCGGGGGCGGCGGGGGCGCGCCGAGCGGGCGGAAGCTGGCGGCGAAGGAGACCGGCGCTGGGGGCGTCGGCGGCGGGACCGCCGCCGGAGGAGTGGACACGGGGGCGGGGGGTATGTTAGGGTTTAGGCTTGGCGCCGCCGGACCTGGAGTCGCGGGGTTCGGCGGGGTGGAGGTGGCGGCGGGGGGCGGGGTGAGCGCGGCCGGGGGGGCCGCCGGAGCGGAGGTGGGAGGAGTGGACGGCGGCGGGTCCAGGTTGTCCGGCGGAGGCGCGACGGCCGCCATGGTGGGAGGGAGGGGGAGGCCGGGAGGGAGCCGCCGAGGAGGTGGTGGTTGGTTTGGGTTCGATTTCGAGCACGAGGAGCCTTGGGGTGGGTGATCAAGATTGACTGGGTCGGGATGCTGGGCTGGCCTGGATAAGCTTTTCGGCCCTTGGCTTGTTCGTGGATTGGGCTTCTCGTTTTTTGAAGACTGCTTCTAGCCTAAATGGCTCAATGCTGGTGGGCTAATATTTCTGAAGCCATAGGATATGGAATTTTTTTATATATTATTTTTTCTCTATTTTGTAAAAATAAATGGTCCGCCAGAAATTTTGCAAAACTATACATCTGCCGCCGCGGCCCACGGCGGTAGGGGTCCTACCGCCGTGCGGCACGGCGGCAGGGGCCGTGGCCCACTGGCAAGGGCACATACCGCCGTGGGCCACGACGTTAGGGGCATACCGCCGTGCGGCATGGCGGTAGGAGCCTAGCGTCAGGCGGCAGCGTGGCCTCCAGGTAGCGCCGTAGGCCACGGCGGTATGTATGGACCTACCGCCGTGCCCTAGGGTGGTAGGATTTTTTTTCGTAAATTTTAATTTTTGAAGCATTAATACTTAACGACGAACCATTAATACTTAACGACGAATTACAGAAACAAGCAATGGCACGTACGACACAAGTACCCTAACTTTGTGCCGCTGCTAGTCCTAACGTGCCTTAGGGAATTTAGATAAACGATTACAACATTTGTAGTCTAGTTGTACGAATAGTACCCGGAGAACCCGGACATCATAGACCCGCCGGAGTGCTGGGAGGGCATGTAGTACCCCGACGGGGGTGGAGTTGGATCAGACGGTGGCGGGGTGGAGTTGCTGGTGGAGTGTTGTCCTTCTTCTCGTGGCACGGACAACAGCAGAACTCGTCCTCACACCTGGTGTTCGTCTTCACCACCATTGGTTCGGTCACCGGTCCGTCGTCGTCGTTGGTAGATGTCGGATCTGGAGAAGCCAATGCCGACGCGAGTTCTTGCCTCAGGTTGAAGATGACAACATCCTCGAGGTAGTTGATGTACTGTTGATACGGGTCAATAGCTGGGGGATCCACCCATTGCACGAAACCGCAGTTATCTGGTTGTTCGGAGTACTGCAGAAACCGTGATTACATTAGTAAATCATAAAATGATGAAGGACAGAGGTCAAGGAGTTTTGCTTACCCATGCTCGTGAGCAAAGCCAGAAGTGTCGACCAGAGTTGTCCCATCCCTGGTAAACCTGCATCACACAGAACTCACAGTGTGAACACCTTGGCCAGTTCACCGTTTGATTTGGTGCGTACTTTCTAACATCACGCATGGATTTGAAATCTCTCTTATCTAAGACTGGAAAATTGCTGTTGAACTCTGGATCTTGCTGGCTCCACAGTGCTGGACCGAGGGAGTCATCATCATCCCCAGTCCAGGAACTCATTGGTGCTTGTTGTGTTGTGAAGTGACACTGGAGAAGGGTGCTCACATATATGTAGGTAATAAAGCAGACTGGACGGTGGGCCATTCGATCCGGGGCAAGAAAAACAGGCAGTGACTCGGAGGAAACACACCCTAGTACTAGGTACACTGTTTGATGCAGTGACTCACAGAAAACACACCCTATGTGTTCACTGTTTGGTGCAGTGACTCACAGAAAACACACCCTAGTACGAGTTTTACTGTTTGCATCTGAAATGCATCTGAAATCAAGTTCTTAAAGATACAACCCGACTCTAGAGAATGATGAAATGAAATCATAATTTTTTATGGATACAGTAGCACTCGGCGTCTAGTACTCTACGTCTACTGGGTACAACGGGGTTATTTCCCCTTCCTCATAGCATCCGGCCCAGCTTCCTTAGCCCGGCGAGCTCTCTCCCTCTTCCTCTCTCTATCTGCTTCACGGGCCGCGGCCGCTTCATGTTCTTTGATCTCCCGGCGAATGCGAATTTCCTCCTGCTGCTCCTTACGTTTTTCTTCTTGTTTTTCTGTCTCAACCATCCTTTGCCACCTCTCACGTGCTGAACGACCCGTCGCCTCGACGTAACGCTTGTCTTGTTCGGACTGCTCACAATCTAGCCACTGCATAAAATCACAGAGATGAGGTGGAGTCTTTTTTCAAAGACAAGTTAGCACATAATAAAATAGTAATGATATATTATTTATTTAGTAATGCAGTTTGTTCTTACTTTTGGTCTAACATTGCGACATGGTGGGAGGGGGTCATGCTCGTAGTTCACGCACATGAAGAACCTCATCCCGTAGCAGTACCCGAGAACGTTGCACTTGACAAGCTTACAGTTGTCACCGCAGTAGCACATAGGAGTGTGGATCCCCTTTGGCACCGCAACCTTGTCCTTCCTACTGGTGAGCAACTCCAAATCCAACTCAGGACCCGAGGAAGCCATTGAAAACCTACAAAAAAGATGAGAAATATGATAATTCATTACATGTTTCATTTGAAATTAGAGAACAATACATAACAGGATATGATAATAAATTTGACGGCAAGAAGAATACAACAAACAAATGAAAAGGTAGTTCAATTATTACAACACGATAACATGCATAAGTTCAAATATTACAAGACCTTGCCAAATAAAATGGTTCAAATATTACAAGATGATAACATGCATAAGTATTTCAAATATTACAACACGGTAGCACAAACAAGTACGGTCACTACATTCCTTCGTTGTAGCGACGGGAACGACATCCACGTGCACTAGCTGAAGGTGCTGGAGAAGTGGCAGTGGAAAAGTAAGATGCTTCGGTGCATTTCTTGTAGGAGTGTCCTGGATTGTTGTACTTAGAGCATATCTGCACCGGAGGTTCAGCTTCAGCCTCATCCATGTTGTTCCTAATCCTCTTCTTCTTGCGTCTACTGACACCTTGGCACATGGTTGGATCTAGATTTGGTATGTACAACGCATTGTCTTTGGGGTCTTGAGTGAAAGTTTCAAGATGCAGGTAACCCTCAATAGTGTGGTTCCAAGTATCTAGAATGGTTTGCTTCAGAAAGTATTTAGGCACGTAGCAACCCCAATGGTTATTCTTTGTTGCAAGGCATGCAGCGATCACATGTGAGCAGGGGTAGTGTAGCAGCAGTGGCTTCTGACAAGAGCATGAGCATGTCTGATTCCCAATAACTGTTTTTTGTGTTATTATTTCACCATTTGCTTTTTATGATTTGGACTGGCAATTTATCTGATATTTCCACTGCACTTCGTCGCCAGGATCACGACGTAGAGGTTGTGGGTAAGCTCTGTGAGCAAGAGCAGCCTTCTGTTTTGTGGTCAAGTACTCAGTCATCCATGTTGAATACACCTTCTGACAGTCCTGCATAGCTGCATGTGCTGCAGTAGCACGCTCAAGAAAGTACTTCATTGTGCGGTACAAGAAGAACTCAATGATACCAACAAGAGGGAGAGCTCTGGCACCACGCAAAACAGCGTTGTAGACCTAAGCAAAAATTGTTGTCATTATCCCATGCCTCACACCTCCCTTATCAAACAGGAGACACCATTTCTCCTTAGGCTCATTCTGAATCCACTGGCTGAAGGTCTTCACAGCACGTCCCCTTCTCCTTCTGACATTTGGAGCATCTAGCCCCACGCCCTCCAGAGAAACTGGCTCTTCCCCGGGTTCAGTACTTATTGGCTTCTTAGCTATCTCTTCTGATGCTTTCTTCGTCAGATCATCTAATTTTTGCCATAGCTCGTAGAACTTTTTCTGCTGATTGGTCGAACATAAGCGCTTGAATAATTGTGTAAGTTCTTTGTTCATGAACTGGCTATGAAAGTTTGCTCCCATTTGCCTCATGCACCACCTGTTATGCACATCTGGCCATTGTGCTGCTCTGTTACGTTCTTCACTACCTTCTTTGATGTCATTAATGGCCTGCAAAATACCTTTGTGTCTATCGTGTATCACACACACGTCTGACACATCTCCCACCACCATCTGCTTCAATCTCTCCAGAAACCAATACCAACTGTCTCCATTCTCTCCCTCTGCAAAAGCAATTGTCAATGGCAACAACTGATTGTTGCCATCTGCAGCCACAGCTATAAGGATTGTGCCCTTGTATTTTCCTGTTAGGAATGTGCCATCTATGCAAATGACTGGTCGACACTGTTTGAATGCAGCAATAGTGGGACCCAATGCTAAGAATGCCTGCTGCAAGACTTGCTTCCCTGGCCTTGAGACAAGATTATAAGTCTTGATATCATAATAACTACCAGGATTTAGCGTGGCAATTGTGTTCAGCAATCGAGGCAGATTGTCGTAGGATGCTTCGTAAGTACCCCACCTCGTCTCCAATACCTTCTTCTTCACCATGTATGCCTTACCATAACTTATCAGGTACCTAAATTTCTCCTCAATTGCCAAGATAATGGACTTGGGCTCATAAGCAGGATTTTCCACAATCTTAGCAAACATCTGGCTGGCCACAAAACCGGCCGACAAATTATGATGGCTTGCATCTAGCTGCTCAAGTAAACAAGTGTGATCCACAACAGATCTGATCTCCCAGTAATTTTTCACTTGCCCTTGGAAGCATACACTCGAAAAGGACAGTTGGGCTTCACACATTGTACATCATATATGTGCGGAGAACTCTTCACTACCCTGAACTCTCTCTGTAGAGTAAGGGTGGCCCACCTCTTCACTGCATCCTTCACCTCTACTGCACTCTTATACATGGCGCCAACAGAAACCTTATTGTCTCTATACTCCCAGGACACATTCTCACCAGGATTGACAGATGGCTGTGAGAAATTGTAACTGTCCCAGTCCCTTGGAACTAGCGAGTCATCCTCATCATCTGAGGAGTCCTCTTCCAACCCACGTTCATCCTCATCAGCCTTCATTTCGTACTGCCTGAGTATTTCTTCATTAACTTCCCCCTCGTCAATTTCACCACGGGCCTCAAAGGGTGTGTCACCATCTCCTTCTTCTGCCTCAGTGGAAGCACCATCTCCTTCTTGTGGCTCAGTTGCAGGACCATCTCCTGCTTGTAGTTCAGCCTCACCCTGATGAGCAGCACTACCCTCCTCATGCACTTGACTACTAGACCCAGCCTTATGAACAACTTGGATAAACAACATCACAGGCAAACCAATTTCACATGCTATTTTGATATAACTCCTCCAATGTTCAGTGCCTTGAAGTGGCATAAGCTCCCAATATACTGACTCACTCCTGTTGATTAGAGCCATAATGGACAAGTCATGTTGCTCTGCATCTACATGGAATGCCCTATAAAAAAAGTTGGTAATGGACCCCAAGTTCTTTCGGCTGCTCTTCTAATCACATGGTCAACCGAATTAAATTCTGACAAGTCAACTCCATGTTCAACATATCTAATCTGCCCATTACCGAAATACAACTTGACACTGACTGCATCCGACATGTCTGACAGCATGAAAAAAAACGCTATTAACAAGTGGATCTGCAACTACAAAATATATCTACTCAGAGCTACACTAAAACTATAATTTTACTAATCCATCTACACTAAAACTATAATTTTACTATGCAGGTCTACACTAAAACTATATTTTTACTAAGCAGATCTACACTAAAACTATATTTTTACTAAGCAAATCTACACTAAAACTATATTTTTACTATTATCACAGTTCAAACTATTAAGTACCAGAGTATTACCTCTAACGAGACGAAAAACTGGCAGAGCTTCGCACCTTCACCACCTCCTCCTCACTCCCTTCTCCTCTTCCCCCTCTCTTTCTTTTTTTCGAATTATTATGACATTTTCGGCTGAATTTCGGCGTTATATAGGCAGCAGTTCCTAGCGCCGTGGGGCACGGCGGTAGTAGGCCTGCTGCCGCCGTGGCCCACGGCGCTAGGACCTGCTGCCGTAGCCCACGGCGGTATGTCCCTACCGTGGGCTACGGCGGTATGTCCGTCGCACGCTACGGGCCCACGTCTGGCCGTGGGCCACGGCCCCTACCGCCGTTCCGCACGGCGGTATGTCCCTGCCGCCATGGGCCACGGTGGCAGATGTATAGTTTTGCAAAATTTCTGGCGGACCATTTATTTTTGCAAAATAGAGAAAAAAATAATATAAAAAAATTCTAGGATATGAAATTCATGTTATCTATCTACTCCCTCCGGTTTGGTAAAAGAAGTCGTTTTGGACAAGATTTGAGTCAAACGTTGAAAATATAAATGATGAATAATTTTTAAGTCGTTGAGTTTAGAAATGTGAAAATCATATCAATAGATTTGTTTTGAAAATCCTTTTCATAAAAGTATACATATATTACTTTTCAATAAATATTTTTATAGAAAAGAGAAGTCATAGTTGTGCTTTGGAGACCGTGTCGTTGTCCTAAACGACTTCTTTTACCAAACCGGAGGGAGTATACTATAAGGAGCGAAGACAATTGAAAACTTTTCTCACCCAAATCTGACTCGCCTTACCCCTCACGCTGGACCCACCCGTCATATGTTTTTGGAAGTGGATAGGGTGGAAGGACTACTATAAAGTACCAAAAAATCGCAATTTGGAGAGTGTTTCTGCCAAAAACGAATTATTTTTCTCACCTACCCAACACATACCCACCCTATATACCCGCTGGGCCCACCTGGCCACCCGCCCGAACCCCACACCGCGGAAGAAAATTGAGTTCGCGACGTGCGCATGCGCCGCCCCATGCGCACCCGCGCATCGTCGTTGCTTGCCGTTCGGACCGTTGGATCGCGAGATGCAGACGCTCGGGCTCCGGGACGCTCGGCTCACGACCTCACGGGCCCGCTGGCCGTTTCTGGCGTGCTCGGCTCTCCCTCGAGTGGATCGAGTGGGTCCGCCTCCGCCGGCCCGGCTGGATTTCGCAGTTCGCCGGGCGGCCCGTCGGCGGGACTCAGGAGACGGCTCAGGCGGCAGCGCTTCGTTTGTTGAAGACAACGGCCGCGGCGTCTCAAGCTTCGGCGAGTCGAAGAAGGCCTACATGCAGAGGTCGTCGATGGCCGGGTCGGCCAGGTGAGGTTGCGATGCGGCGGCAGCGTCCATCAGCTGGTCTGATCAGCCGTCAACACGCCATCCACAGGTGTTGAGCACTCGGCAGTTCAGTTTTACTGGATAGAGATGAAGTCAGGGATCAGCTGGTCACTTCATAAAGCTTCAGATTTCGACACCAATAGTGGCCAGAAATTAAGCTCCTGCAGGCAATTTAAGGCATCCACCAGCTCAATCCTCACGATGGCACTGTAGTGCCTCTAGGTCAACTACGTATACTGTTGCAGTAGAATCCACATACGAGCTAATTGTCCGAGTCAAAATCCAGTCCCTGTGCCGTTACGTTGAAAGCCACAGATGAAAGTGGGAAGGTTATGACAACCATATCAGAGAAAATTAGCGTGCTCGGGAGGGGCTGGAGTGGAGACGTCAGGAGGGCGGGACAGGGGAGGACAAAACAATTTGACTGCGAGTGGAAGATGAGTGTCATTTGAGTTGTCTCGTTCGTGAGCTGCGCAACCACGAGTGCTAGGACTTCGCATTCTCCTCACGATGGATTGTTGCCTATGGTAATAAAATTAGTATGGTATGAGATTAGATTTCTTTGTTATTCATCTTGTTTGATTGTCTGGTGTTGATTTGTTATGAAAGAGAAATATTGTTGGCTGGTTGGTTGCTGGTGATTGGTGTTGATTTGTTATGAGAGAAAAATATTATTGACTGATGGATGACAAGCCATACGAATAAGGTAGATATACTCCTGCACCTTCTTTACAAATATTATTTAAAAGTATATCTTATTTGTCTATGGTGTGTTTTTAAAACACTTTACTATAAAAATAAATTTTAATCTATACTATAAGCAGTGAAGATAATTGAAAACTTTTCTCATCCAAATCGGACCCGCCTTACCCCTTACGCCGGACCCACCCGTCGTCTAACTGTTGGACCGAAAAGGTGGAACGGCCATAGAAATCACATTTTAGAGAGTGTTTCTGCCAAAAAATCTAATGTTTTTGTTACCTAATGTCGTCTTACCCACCCACCTGTACCCACATCGGGCCCACCGGTGCACCCGCGGCCCTTGGCTGTCCCGTTCTATCCGCGCACGCGTGTAAGTCACCGATTCGATCCTCCTCCGAGAGTCCGGACACCAGCCGATCCTTCAACGAGCCATCTATTTTTTCCGTCCACAACTCATAACGGCGTGGCAAAACTAAACCATCAATCCGTAAACATGTCGCCTTTATATATTCTATTAATTACTCCCAGCACCACACCATCGCGCCGTGACCTTAATTACTAGAAGTTGTCTGAGCATGATTATTAGCGTCAGAAAGGTAAAGCTCGATGCACAAAAAGTTCAATTTGGATTGTGCTGAGCTCACATACGGTGTCAAAGAAGGTCACAACGCCATTTTAATTTGGGTGGAATCTTGATTTGGATTGTCGCGAGTCTGCGACCCCGATTCTTACCGTGTGATTTTGATTTGGGTGGCTCATTGTGCGGGATCTCAGTTTTGGAGAGAATGAGTTTGATTCCTTCTATGACATAGGATGTTCGGACACTAATTAGAAGTACTAAATGTGAATTAATGACAAAATTTATTTCATGATCCGGGTAAAATCACGAGATGAATCTATTAAGATTGATTAGGTCACGATTTCACAATGTCGTGCTACATTAAACAATCTCTAATAAAATCTTAATTAGACTTAAAAATCTCACGAAAACCAATTTTGCAGAAGTAATAATTTTTTTATTAGTATCCTAATATCCCTTTCCGCGTCCCATTTCGATTCACAAAGTTTTTCACCGCTGCAACCTAAATAAAGCCTTAGGCAGAAATCGACAAGTTGGTACGTGTCATTTTGGTCAGCTATGTCGAGCAGGGTTCACAAAACCATTGCTACCGGACCGGAATACCGCGAAAACAGGTCTTACCGGTCCGTCCGGTAGCAAAATCGACCGGTTTTCTGACCCCTGACCGAACCTAAAGAATATCCACTTCGGTTAACCGGCCAGCCAATGACTTATCAAGCTGCGAGGTGTGAATTTGGGCTGTCTTGGCTATAGCAGGGAAGAGAATCAGTGACTTACATATGTGCAGAGACACTGATCAGGATATGCAAGGGAGACATGCAAGCTATAGCCCCACGTGTCGTCGCGCCACGACCCTCGCCTTCGCTGCGCGACTGCCCCCATGCACCGCGACCCCTGCCGCTCGCCTAGAGCTGCATCGCGGGAGAGCAATAACGGAGGTGGAGGTTGTGATGTGTTGTGGTTCGTCCAAAGAGGACACGAAGAACGACACGATGGTGTGATGTTGGGAGAAGAAGCACCTGTTGTGTGCCGCCGTGTGACGAGGGCCCAGATTAGGGCCCCCTTTGACGGCGAGATAATCTCTCTTGAGGTGAAGTCTTCTGACACCATTGACAATGTGAAGGCCAAGATTGACAACGTGAAGGTCAAGATTCAATACGAGGAGGACTAAGGACCCCAGTCAAGACCATCACTGGCAAGACGTCTTGTTCCCGACTAGTTGGAAGCTTCTCCGACTAGTTCCCCACTAGAGGAACCCCCTCCGACGAGTCTCCGCCTCGCACGAGCAGTCTCCACCTCGCACAGCAAGTCTCCGCCTCACACGATGAGTCTCCGCCTCGCACGAGCAGTCTCCGCCTCGCACGACAAGCTGCCCGTTCGCACGAGCAGTCTCCGCCTCCGACCAAGGCGCAAGCCGCACCACGTGGCGCGGTCCCGGAGTGCGAGCACTTCCACCACGACGCGTGGGGGGCCGGACCCCCATGCCATGCAAACGCACCAGCTGGCAGCCTGCACGGGCAGCTGGTCCCGACAGCAGTCTTAATGTAGCTCTGCCCAGTCGTGCAGCCATCAAATCGCCATCACCTCCGACCCTGCATCACGCAAACTCCACCCGAGGCACTCAAGTACCCCCTACGACGAGCTCAGGTCTACAGTTAGGCCTTAACGTGGCGGGCTCATCCAGTGCTCGGACGGGCTAAGTCACCGCCAAACTACTCGGAGAAGGCGCCAGGCGTCCCGAAGTGAATAGCCACGCCCAGCCACGCGGCGGCCTCTACGACTACATAGCGCGGCTCCTCTTCAATGCGCCCTGACGGACAGCGACGCGCGAGAGGACATCTCAGTGACCGACACTATGACACTTCTTTTGTTTCCATTTTTTGCCCCTCCCCCTTGCGTCTATAAAAGGGAGAGGAGGGCAACCGTCACAAGGGTTAGCTGACGAACCGAACACTCGTTCTAAGGGACTTGGGCTCGATACCCTCTCTCGACCAGTTTGTAACCCCTACTACAAACCACCCTAGCGTGGGAACACGGCAGCCCGACACTGGACGTAGGGTATCACTCCTCGGAGGCCTGAACCAGTCTAAATCCTGTTGTCTCCTGCGCTAACCATCCGAGCCCGCACGCGATCGACACAAATTTACTGTCCGGCGGTAGAGAACCCGGACAGTTGGCGCGCCTGGTAGGGGCACATCGTGTGTCTCGACGAACTTCACTAGCAACTCGGATGGAGGGCCGCAGGGTTTCGCTAACCCCTGGGGCCACGATCCGCTTCGGCTCCCTCGGCTTCGTCTACACCGGGCCGACGGAGTCTGTCGCCGGGCGCACCTTCGCCCGGCCGGCCCGTCCCAACGTCCTGACGGGGGCAGCGGGACGCGCGGCGTTTGTCCGAGGCTTCTCGGACGAGACGATCATGGCCATGTTGGGGCCAAACCCAACACAGGAGCGTTTTAGGCTCGCCGCCTACAACCTCACCGATCTCGCCTTCCAGGCCAGCGGAGACGAGCCGCTCGCCTGGGGGGAGTTCATGGAGCAGTACACCGCCATGTACCCACGTGGGCAGTCAGGCCTCCCGAACGACCCGGTGACGGCCTACATGAACGACCTACGCGCGACCTACATCGCCCCCGGCACCCCGACGACCCGGAGGGCACCGACGACGCAGCCGCGCGACCCCACACGCGAGTGCTTCGTATGCGTGGCGTCGGCTTCGAGCAGCTCCGACCCAGAGCCGGCACCACATCATCGCGCCACCGACGCCCAATGCAGGGCACGCCTCGACGAGCTCGCCGAGGCCAGGTGCCAGCTTGATGACGAGCTGGCCAACCTCCACCGGGAGCTTGGGGAGGACCACGAACCCCGCAACCGGCAACCCACCCCATTGTCGGTCGTGCAGTTGGTCCCGGTGCAGGAGCAACACCGTGAAGGAGACGGCGAGCGGCAGGAGCGCCGTCCTGCCGCCGAGCAACCTCGAGCTCGCGCCCCGACGCCGCCGGCTCGAGGACGCACGCGCGACAACGACCGACGCGACAACGAAGGCGCGAACGTCAACACCAACCCCGACGGTGACGTCCCGCCGCTCTTTAGGCGGGCGTCGCAGAACCTGGCCGCCGCAGCCAAGCTGCTGCACGGCTGCCCGGAGGCAGCAACCTCCGAAGAAAGACGAGTGTGCCAACAACTCAAGGTGCTACTCGAAGCGGCGGCCGCACAGCAGGCGGAGAGTTCTGCCTCACGCCAGCGGTCGGAGCGCGACCGAGGTGCGGCGCCTTCCGCACAACGTCCGAACCCGCCCCCCTCCCGGAATCAGGACCGCGGAGGCAGAGCCGGGGCGGCGGCATCGGCGGTTAAGAGCCGGCTCGGGCCCGACCGCGATGCCCGGAACACCATCGAGGCTCGTCGGCGGGCTGCGAGCGTCGATAACTGCCGCGACCGCGACGATCGTGACCGCCGCGATGAGCACCGTTCGCGCCACCACGACGACCGAGGACGTGGACGACGCTACGACAGCGACGATGACCGTGACCGCAGTTGGTCGCCAAGCCAGAGGGGACCGCGAGCTTTTGGCCAGGGCGTACTAGATGTGAGGTTCCCCTCGCGTTTTCGAGCTCCGACCAACATTCCCCGGTACGACGGGGACACCAACCCCAGCGTATGGCTCGAGGACTACCGGCTAGCGTTCCACGCGGGAGGAGCGACGGACGACCTCTTCATCATCAAGAACCTGCTGCTCTACCTCGGCGACTCCGCGCGGACATGGCTCGAGCATCTGCCCCGCAACAAGATCAACGACTGGACCGACCTACGTCGGGTCTTCGTTGGCAGCTTCCAAGGCACGTACACTCGCCCCGGCAAGCAGTGGGAGCTGCGCAACTGCAAGCAGGAGTCGGGGGAGAGCCTGCGTGAGTACATCCGACGCTTCTCCAAGCGCTACACCGAGCTTCCCGGCGCAATGGACAACGACGCCATCTCGGCGTTCCAGAATGGCACGACCTGCACCTCCCTCATCCACCGACTCGGATGCCGCACGCCCCGAACCACGCGGGAGCTCCTCGACATCGCGAGCAACCATGCGGACGGCGAGGAGGTGGTCGCGGCGACACTTAACACCCCTCAGGGCAAGGGGAAGCAGGTCATGGACCACGGCGAGGGGACGTCCTCGCGTTTCAAGAAGAAGAAGAAGAACGACAAGCGCCGTCGTGACGACAACTTGGTCGTGGCGGTCAAGCGCAAGGCATCTCGCCCCAAGGCCAACCCGTCCAAGGCTGGTCTTCCAAAGGACCACTTCGAGAAGCTCCTGGACGCGCCATGCCCACACCATGAGGTTCCCGTCAAGCACGCGCTCAAGGACTGCCGGTTGATCAAGAACTACGTCAACGGCACCCTCAAGCCAAGAGCGGCGGATCCACCCAAGAAGGCGACGCCCCCTCTTGACAACGATGATGATGACGCAGGGGCTCGGTACCCGGGGGAAGATGGTGCGGTCCACATGATCTTCGGCGGGTCGCCGGCGCGACCCTCAAGGCGCCGCGAGAAGCTGGTCCGACGAGAAGTCTTCAGTGCCGACGCCGTGAAGCCGTCCTACCTAAAGTGGTCAGAGGTTCCGATAACCTTCGACCGCAATGACCATCCCGACCACGTGTCGCAGTCGAGATCCTACCCACTAGTGGTAGCCCCTCTGTTCAAATCCAAACGGATCCACAAGGTCCTGATGGATGGAGGAAGCGGGATCAACGTGCTCTATGCGTCAATGCTTGATGACATGGGCATCCCGCGGTCCAAGCTGCGGCCGTCGACAGCACCGTTCCACGGGGTCGTCCCTGGAATGGAAGCTCTCCCCATCGGGCAGATCGATCTGCCCGTCACGTTCGGGGATCTGCGAAACTTTCGCACGGAAACCCTCACCTTCGAAGTTGTGGGGTTCTCGAGGACGTACCACGCCATCCTCGGGAGGCCAGCATATGCAAAGTTTATGGCCGTGCCCAACTATACGTACCTGAAGCTGAAGATTCCCGGCCCGAAGGGGATCATCACAGTAGGGACCACGTATCAGCGCGCATTCGAGTGCGACGCTGAGTGCTTCCAGTTTGCGGAGGCACTAATCCGGTCTGAGAGGCTCCACGCCGAGCCCCCATCCGAGGACCAGGATATCCCCGAGTCGTCCAAGCGAGCAGCCTGCTCTTTCGAGCCCGCCAAGGACGT
This sequence comes from Cenchrus fungigraminus, assembly GCA_036936925.1. Classification (NCBI taxonomy): domain Eukaryota; kingdom Viridiplantae; phylum Streptophyta; class Magnoliopsida; order Poales; family Poaceae; genus Cenchrus; species Cenchrus fungigraminus. Next base: position 69,533,426 of record CM072768.1, on the reverse strand, counting down.
CAAGGATGCGGCTGTCTCCGACGACGGCCATACGCTCCGTATCGGGACGGCGCTCGATCCTAAATAGGAAAGCGCGCTCGTCGACTTCCTCAAAGCGAACCTCGATGTGTTTGCATGGAAACCCTCCGACATGAAGGGGATCCCGAGAGAGGTTGCCGAGCACAAGTTGAACATCAAGCCGGAATCGAAACCGGTAAAACAACGCCTTCGCCGCTTCAACGACGAGAAGTGCAAGGCGATTGGCGAGGAGATCAAGAAGCTCCTTAGTTCAGGGTTCATCCGAGAAGTATTCCACCCCAAGTGGCTTGCTAACCCTGTACTTGTAAAGAAGAAGAATAAGAAATGGAGGATGTGTGTTGACTATACGGGCCTTAACAAGGCATGTCCCAAGGATCTGTTTCCTTTGCCTCGCATAGATCTGGTAGTCGATTCGACAGCTGGGTGCGAAAGCCTCTGTTTTCTCGATGTGTACTCCGGGTACCACCAGATAGCGATGTGCATAGCGGACCAACTCGCAACCTCGTTCATTACTCCGTTCGGCGCTTACTGCTACAAGACGATGCCTTTCGGGCTCAAAAACGCGGGCGCTACGTTTCAAATATGCATGCGACGAGTCTTCGGGGGAGCTTATAGGGCGCATCATTGAGGCGTACGTCGACAACATTGTGGTCAAGTCGAAGAAGACCGGCGATCTGGTCCCGGACCTCACGGAGGTCTTCGCCAAGCTGAGACAGCATGGGGTAAAGCTTAACCCCGAGAAGTGCGTTTTCGAGGTCCCAAGGGGCATGCTCCTCGGCTTTGTCGTGTCAGAATGCGGCATTGAAGCAAACCCCGAGAAGATCTCGGCCATCACCGGCATGGGGCCGATCAAGAACTTGAAGGGCGTACAGTGTGTCACGGGCTGCCTCGCAGCTCTGAGCCGTTTCATAGCATGACTCGGAGAGCGCAACCTACCGTTATACTGCCTGATGAAGAAGTCCGACCACTTTGCATGGACCCCCGAGGCACAAGAGGCGCTCGACTCCCTCAAGAACATGCTGAAGAGCCCGCCGATCCTCACGGCTCCGACACCTGAAGAGCCGATGCTCCTGTACATCGCCGCGACAACCCAGGTGGTCAGTGCCGTGCTGGTGGTCGAGCGAGAAGAGCCCGAAAGGTCGCAAAAGGTGCAGCGCCCAGTGTACTTCGTAAGTGAGGTACTCTCCGATTCCAAGACCCGCTACTCGTAGATGCAAAAACTTGTGTATGCTGTCTTGATGACCAAGCGCAAGCTCAGCCACTACTTCGACGCACACCCCATCACCGTGGTGTCCAAGTACCCGCTCGGGGAGGTCATCCAGAACCCTGAGGCCGAAGGAAGGATAGCCAAGTGGGCACTCGAGCTAATAGGGCAGAACATCTCGTATGCACCTCGCAGTGCCATCAAGTCCCAAGTGCTGGCGGATTTCGTGGCCGAGTGGACGGAGATCCAAACTCCTCCAGCACCGATCGAGCACGAGACGTGGATCATGTACTTTGACGGCTCGGTCATGAAGGAAGGGGCGGGTGTAGGCCTTGTCTTCATCTCGCCTCTGGGCGTGCGCATGGAGTACATGGTCCGACTACATTTCCCAGCCTCCAACAATGTTGCTGAGTACGAAGCGCTCATCAACGGCCTCCGAATAGCGATCGAGCTCGGAATCTGTCGCCTCGAGATAAGAGGAGACTCAGAGCTCGTCGTGGACCAAGTCATGAAGGACAAGAACTGCGTCGACCCGAAGATGGCGGCGTACTGCCAGGCCGTACGTGACCTGGAAGGCAAGTTCCACGGGCTCGAGCTTCATCACGTGCTGCGCGACTACAACAAAGCCGCCGACGTACTCGCCAAGACTGCATCAAGCCGCAAGCCAGTACCACACGGGGTCTTCGCCAGTGATCAACACGCGCCCTCTGTACGAGCGGAAGGGGAGAAGACACCAGAGGTTGAAGAGCCAGAGGTCATGGCGATTGACCAGCCACCCGAGCCAAACCTCGAAGATCCTGATTGGCGTTTCCCTATCCTAGAGTGGCTTGTCGAGGGGAAGCTACCCCCCGACTAGACGGAGGCGTGCCGCATCACCCGGTGAGCCAAAGCGTTCGTTCTCATCGAGGGCGAGCTCTACAAATGGGGAGCCGCAGGCATACTCATGCGGTGCATCCACGGAGATCAAGGCAGGGAGTTGCTACGAGAGATCCATGCCGGCACGTGCGGGAATCACGCTGGCCCCAGAACACTTGTCGGGAAGGCTTTCCGACAAGGGCTCTACTGGCCCACAGCGGTGGCGGACTCGAAGGACATCGTGTGCCGCTGCGAGGGGTGCCAGTTCTACGCTCGACAAACTCACCTCCCGGCGCAAGCGCTTCAAACCATCCCCATCACATGGCCTTTCGCTGTGTGGCACCTCAAAATGGTGGGGCCGCTCCGACAAGTGCCCGGGGGCTTCACGCATCTTCTCGTGGCAGTCGACAAGTTCTCTAAATGGATCGAGGCGCAGCCCATCGTGAACGTTCACTCTGAGGAAGCCGTGACTTTCTTCACCGACATCATCTACCGCTTAGGCATACCCAACACGATCATCACCGACAACGACACCCAGTTCACGGGGAAGAAATTCCTCAACTTCTGCGACGACAACAACATTCGCGTGGACTGGTCTGCCGTGGCGCACCCAAAGATGAACGGGCAAGTCGAGAGGGTGAACGGCATGATCTTACAAGGATTGAAGCCTCGCATCTTCAAGCGTCTCGAGAAGTTCCGAGCGAGGTGGGTGGCTGAGCTGCCGTCTGTGCTATGGAGCCTGCGCACCACACCGTGTCGGGCGACTGGTTTCACACCTTTCTTCATGGTGCACGGGTCGGAGGCGATCTTACCCATGGACATCGACTATGGCAGCCCACGAGTACAGGCCTACACCGAGGAAGGCAACCAAATCGCGCTTGAGGACGCGATCGACCAGCTCGATGAAGCGCGAGACGTGGCGCTCCTGCGCTACGCCAAGTACCAGCAAGCTCTACGACGCTACCACGAGCGTAACGTACGTTCTTGCGAGTTCCACGTCGGAGACCTGGTCCTCCGACGAGTTCAAGGCAGCAAGGATCGACACAAGCTCTCGCCCCCTTGGGAGGGGCCGTTCATCGTCGACCAGGTGCTTCGACCCGGAACATACAAGATCCGATACGAGGACGGACGAGTCGTCTCCAACGCATGGAACATCGAACACCTGCGGCCATTTTACCCTTGAGTAACTGTTTAAATCTTATACGTTAATGAATAAATGCTGCATGCTTTGTTCTTATGTCTATAAGTTCGAAAACTTCTCGGTTGCCATGATTCTGAATGTGCGACTTCTCTGAAGGCTGAGCAGCGAGCGTCCCTGCATCTGTGCAGAAACGCTCCCTGCTCGGGGGCTACCCAGGGCACGATGCCCTCCTTCCGTTTTTTACGACTTTTAAAAAAAATCCCGACATCTATGTCGTAACCGATCGCACGAGCGAGAGGTTTTTTGGTGGAAGGCTCGACCTTGCGAGAAGTAAAGATGATGGCCTGCGTGGGGCGTGACGTTGCTGCTCGTTCGAAGTTCCTAGCACCTACGCCTCCGTGGCTACGGCGCAAAGACTTGTGAGCACAACTCAAGTCCTCAGGACTTCATCCGACCTCTTTTCAAAGGTGCTCGAGCAACCGCCCAGACTCTGGTCTAAAACGATCTTCATGACAAAACCGCGCAAGTTACTTCTCGAAATCCCCAAGTTCTCGGGGGCTGCGAATGAGTGGCAGCTCTTAGCGGCTTGAGAAGGCCGAGCTTCTCGACTCCTACGCCCCCGCAGCTCCAGAGTAGAGCTTGGTTGTCTCGATTTCCTAAGATCAACTACACGTTACGGCGGTTGACCCCGAGCGCTTGGGAACATTCGAGTTGTAACGCTTTTCGAATAAGTTCTCGACAGCGTGACACCGCTTCGCGATGTTGCACATATGAACTGTTCTTAAGATTACATGTAATTAAAACGATACATCTAAGCTGAAGGCCTGGAGCCTCCCGGGTCTTCTGGTGCTTCTTCTGGTAGCAGGTTCAGGTCCTTCAAGGCGGCGTCAACCATGTCGCGGGCGAAGGAGGTGCAGTCTTCTTCGAGCTCGTCACACTGGGTGTCGGAGATGCCAGGGGCCCTGCCGCCGCTCAACACCATGCGGTCCAGCCCCTGGTAGTGCGACTCGAACATGGCGAACACCCGGTGCACCGCCCTCCGAGCCGTCGACAGTTCACGCTCTTTGATCACCTCTGGGAGCCGCCCGACCTCTTCGACAAGCCTGTCATGCAACATCGGCCCGAAGGGGACGCCGAGCCCGGTCATGACTGCGCCGACAGCTCTCGCAAGCTTGGCGAGGTCTTGGATGTTCACCTTGCGGGACTCCTCCGACTCGCGCCGGGCATTCCTGGCCTGTCCCAGCTCGACCGCGGCCGGCTCTCGAGCCATCTGAGACTGCTCGAGCTCGACTTTGGTTTCTGAGAAAGCGAACAGATCGATGTGTCACGATCAACTCAAAGGAAAAGCGAGAATGAAGTCAAGGTGCGGGGCTTACTCTCGAGCTGCTCCGACAGCCGCTCGATCGAGTTGTCCTTCTCGATGACCTTGAGCAAGGCGGTGTTCAGCTCCAGTGTCTTCTCCGTGAGCTTCACGGTCATCTCGGCGCGGTACGCGCGCATCCTTGGAGCGCGAAGAGACAAGTCAATACGAACAAAGAACAAGTGAGAATTGAGGAAGTTGCGAGAAGCAGCGTCGAGCCACACCATCGAGGTCCTGCGACAACTTGGCATTGTCCTCCTGTAGTCGAGTCGCCTCCTCGGAGACCACCTGGAGCCTGTTGGTCACCTCGGAGAACTGGCGGTTGGCCGTCGTGAGGTCTACTTCGGCGGTGGCCAAGTCCCCCTCCAGCTCCGCCATCTTCGCCTCGAGTGCCATCTTCTCCTGGGCTGCAGTCTGGGCGGCGTCCCGAGCAGCGGCCTCGGCAGAGGCGGTGGCGGCGGTGGCCTTCTCGGCAGCGTCATTGGCGGTCGCTGCGGCGGCCCGCAGCCTCTCGATCTCCGCCTCCACCTAAGCCAACCTCGTCGCCAGATCGTCCCGCTCCGTCGTGGCAGTAGCGGCAGCAGCTTGTGCGGCCGTGGCGCGGTCCTCCGTGGACTGCTTGGCGGCCTTGAGCGTAGTCCCCGTCGTCGCCTCGCTCGCCACCGCCGTGGCAGCGGCCACGCGGGCGACCACCAGCTGCATCTCCAGCTGGGCCCTCTCTGCGCGGAGCTCGCTGACGGCGCGCGCCCTCCTCTGGCCGGATGCTGCGAGCATCTGCTCCGGACGAGGAGTACATCAACTATGGATATCGGAAGAACAGAATAAAACAAAAATAGGCAGCCACATCAAGAGAACTTACCGTGGTTGCGGGAAGAATGAGCTCGTCGAATGCACGACGCGCCCACGACAGCCCGTGCTCGAGGGTGTGGCAAGCCTCAGACTCCTCATCCCCGCCAGCATCCGAGTCCACCTCGAAGGCGGTCGCCCACGAGAAGCGGGCCAGGTCGGTGATCCACGCGTCACCTTCCTTAGGCTTCGGCAGCTGGGCCGCGCCAAAGTCATCCCCGATCTCTCGGATTTCTGGGGAGGCGGCCCTTGCCACACTCCCGAGAGCGTCGTGCTCTTGTGGAGCCACGAGGGATGGGCTCGTCGCAGGCATTGTCTCGTCAGCAGGGGCGGCGGGCCGGAGAGACGACGACTCCGGAACCTCGACTGCGGGCGGGTCCGCCCCAGCAGCAGGATCCGAAGGGACGACCAAGGTCGGCTCCGCGCTAGCCGCAGACTCCCCGAAGACCTCCTCTGTCGCCTCCGATGCGGCCAAGGGCACGGGACCCCCAACATCTCCACCTTGGCCCGGCGTCAACTGCCCCGCCGCGGTGGCGCCGGACGTGGGCTCTCCGTCGTCAGGTACCGCTGCTTCAGCTGAGGACGCGGCTGCCGACGCCGTGGGCTTGGGGACCTCGACCTCCAACTCCACCGGGTCGGCCAGCATGCGCTCCAGCACGGCCTCGTAGATGTCCCGGTCGTTGCTCGGTAGCTCGGTGGCGTCAAGATCGATGATCTCAAAATTGATGGCGGACATGGCGCCCGATGTCGGCGCTTCCATCGCGCTTCCACCCGTCAACGCCGTTGCGGGCACTGGAGTTTCTGTCGCCACCGGCACCACGTCTTCATGGACCCTGGTCGACGGAGGTGGGGGCACGGACCGCTCGGTGGATGCCACCACGACATCACCGCCTCCCAAGACGGCCTCGACCTGCGGCTCCGTCACCACCTGGGAAGTAGCCGCCTCCGTAACCGCCTGTCCCTCGCCCAAGTTGTCGGTGCCAGACGACGGCGGTGGCGCCACCGGCTCAACAACCTCAGCGGCTACAACCAGCCCGCTCCGGGCCTGCTCCGCCAATGGCTCGGCGTAAGGAGGCTGTGAGCGGGGCTCGGAGAGCGGGCCACGCGAACTCAGCACCACGCGCTTCAGAGGTGCGAGACTGAGCACACCGGTGTCAGCGCGGCTGCAGGAAACACGAGACGAAAATCAACAGACGAACAAGACGAAGGATCGAAGACGACACGGTGGGCAGGGACTTACATGCTGGAACGGACACGGGCCCGCTTCACCGGCCGGTCCGACAAGCCCTGCTCGGGGGCTCACTGCTTGGCTGCAACCAACTCGGAAGCCGACCCCCAGCGCTCCGCCGACTCGGGGGTTGGTCCACTTCTCCCCTCCGGCTCAGGGACGGCGCTTCGCTCCCCTGGCTACACGGGGGCTGTCCTCCCAACCTCCACCGCAACAGAGGCCGGCCCCTGACTCCCGCCGGCGGAGAGGGGAACATGCACGTCCGGGGCCCCGCCGCCCCGAATGACCAAAGATTGGAGGCGCCGCGGGGGAGCACTCGAATCCGCCCCCTGCGACGCACTCGTTGTGGGCGCCGGCGTCGTCGACCTCGCCCTTGACGAACGCCTCTTCAAGGAGTCCGCGTCCGGACGGTCAGAGCCGTCGAAGAGATGGCGGGGCGAGGGCTCGCGCTCCGCCGGCCGCCGGGGCGGGTCGTCACGGCGGGGAGGTTCCCTCCACCTCTCGGCGGCACCCGGGCCACCAGGTGCCGTGTGCGAGTGAGTCACCCGCTGATCTTCTCGGACGGGGCAAGACCCCGACCGTGACCTCGAGCCCGCGCCTCTCTCGCGAGCGGCTGGCTCTGGCCATCGCGATGAGGTCGCCTCCACCGCTCGGGGTGGCGAATGCGTGGACAACCCTGACATATCGCTCCAGTCGACCGCGGTGCTGGGCTCATCTCCGCTCCATGCCGGCTCCAGCGACGGGTCTTCATCGGAGGAAACACTACGCTCCCCCGACTTACGCTGCTTGATGCGGCCGTCGTTCCGATCGCGCTTGGTGATCTCTTGCCCCTTGTGCTACACCTTGCGCACGGCGCGCCGCCTCTCCGCGGCCGCCTGTTTACGCTTGAAGATCGCCTCCTCCGGGAGAGGCGCCTTCGCTGGCACGAGGTGGGAGCACCTCAACTGAAAAAGCAAGGGGCGGGCGGGTCAATGATCGTCGAGAAATTCTGAGGAGATCAACATCAATCCAAGAAACCAAGTTTGTCAGAAGAAGAAACCACTTACAAGTTTTTCAGTCTCCCCGTTGGGGAGCATTGGAAGAAGCCGCGCTGGCGGCCACGTGAAGGTCGACTTCCCGATCGCCAGTGCCACACGGCGCTGGATCTCGTCCAGCGACGAAATCACGGGCGCGGTCACGGTCCCGGCCCAAGACGCCTTGTCGGCGGTCATCTCGCAGAGGCACAGCGGCCGCCTCCGAAGCGGGACGACCCCCCGGGCGTGGTACTGGCCGATAACGGTCGCCAGGTTGACCCCGGCCTCTCGGAGGCGGGTCAACACCGCCCAGTGGTCCTTGAGCAACTTCTCCTGCTCCGCCTTCGGGGGGCCATCGGTCCAGTTCCTCTGCCCCTGTGCGATGGAGTTCCCGGTGAACGCCGGCAGCGCGAACTCGGGGTCGTTCCTCAGATAGAACCACCCCTTGTGCCAGCCGCTGTTCGAGCTGGTGAACGAGGATGGGATGTAGCTGTCACCCCGGCCTTGCTTCATCCAGAGGTTGGCGCAGCCGATCATCGCCGCCCTGGAACCGTCCTTCAGGCACGCGAACATGAAGAAGTACTTGAAGAGGTGCCAATGGGCACTGATCCCCAAGTACCCCTTGCACATCGCCTCGAACGCCGCCATCTGCTGGATACTGTTCGGGTTGAGGTGCTCCAACTGGAGCCCATACTCGAAGAGGACCGCCCGGATGAACCGTCCGGCGGGGACGGAGAAGCCGCGCTCGTGGAAGGCCACGAATGAGACGACGTACCCCTTGGGTGGGCGCGGCACGGACTCCTCCCCGGGTACCTTCCACTCCACGGCGTCGGTGAGTGGAGAGAGCTGCCCGGCTTCGATGAGGCGGCGCAACATCGAGCGGGACACATTGGACCGCGTCCAGTTCGACATGGCGGTGGCGAGCTTTCGAGCGGAACTACGGCGCGAGCGGTGGCGGTGCTGTGGGCGCAAGAGAGCGAGGGAAGCGGGATGCAAAGGCAGAGGAAGAAGACGAGGGAGTAAAGTCCCAAATCTACAGCCGACGCGCGGTTAAAAAGGAAGGAGTGCGGCTGCCAGCCTTGAATGCCGGGGCCCGCATGCGTGTGCCCCGGCGTGACTGGCGCTCGCCCGCGTGATGCCTCGATTCCTGCTGAACCCGGGAGCCTGAATCGTCCTCGCACGGTCACTTCAAACTGTCTCGTCTGCCACAACGGCCAAGACGCCCACGCCGCCCGCGTCATCCGCTTCGCCCACGTCGCCCACGTCGTCCGTGTCATCCACGCCGCCCGCGGCGCCCACGACTACCCCAACGAAACGATTTGGGGCCACAACGCCAATAATGAAGATTAAAAGCCCACGAGCGAGTCTACAACTCACTTGCGGGCTCGGGGGCTACATCCGGCGGATGCGCTCGTGCGCACCTACCGGGAAGACCAAGAATAAAAATCAACGCCAAGCCTTCTCGACTGAGCCTGTGTGCGAGTCCCTGACTCCCTCTCAGGCTCAGGGGCTACTGACGAGGGCCCAGATTAGGGCCCCCTTTGACGGCGAGATAATCTCTCTTGAGGTGAAGTCTTCTGACACCATTGACAATGTGAAGGTCAAGATTGACAACGTGAAGGCCAAGATTCTAGACGAGGAGGACTAAGGACCCCAGTCAAGACCATCACTGGCAAGACGTCTTGTTCCCGACTAGTTGGGAGCTTCTCCGACTAGTTCCCCACTAGAGGAACCCCCTCCGACGAGTCTCCGCCTCGCACGAGCAGTCTCCGCCTCGCATGAGCAGTCTCCGCCTCGCACGACAAGCTGCCCGTTTGCACGAGCAGTCTCCGCCTCCGACCAAGGCGCAAGCCGCACCACGTGGCGCGGTCCCGGAGTGTGAGCACTTCCACCACGACGCGTGGGGGGCCGGACCCTCATGCCATGCAAACGCACCAGCTGGCAGCCCGCACGGGCAGCTGGTCCCGACAGCAGTCTTAATGTAGCTCTGCCCAGCCGTGCAGCCATCAAATCGCCATCACCTCCGACCCTGCATCACGCAAACTCCACCCGAGGCACTCAAGTACCCCCTACGACGAGCTCAGGTCTACAGTTAGGCCTTAACGTGGCGGGCTCATCCAGTGCTCGGACGGGCTAAGTCGCCGCCAAACTACTCGGAGAAGGCGCTAGGCGTCCCGAAGTGAACAGCCATACCCAGCCACGCGGCGGCCTCTACGACTACATAGCGCGGCTCCTCTTCAATGCGCCCTGACGGACAGTGACGCGCGAGAGGACATCTCAGTGACCGACACTGTGACACTTCTTTTGTTTCCCTTTTTTGCCCCTCCCCCTTGCGTCTATAAAAGGGAGAGGAGGGCAACCGTCACAAGGGTTAGTTGACGAACCGAACACTCGTTCTAAGAGACTTGGGCTCGATACCCTCTCCCGACCAGTTTGTAACCCCTACTACAAACCACCCTAGCGTGGGAACACGGCAACCCGATACTGGACGTAGGGTATTACTCCTCGGAGGCCCGAACCAGTCTAAATCCCGTTGTCTCCTGCGCTAACCATCCGAGCCCGACACGCGATCGACACAAATTTACTGTCCGGCGGTAGAGAACCCCGACACCGTGCAAGTGCGTCATGCGATGGCGAGGGCAAACATGGGGTATGCTACTGCACTCCGCAACGTCGGGGCCGCACTCTCCGACTATGCAGAAACTTGCAAACGAGTCTCATAAATATTTGAATAAAAAATAATTTCATTATATTAAATTTTTAATTATTATCATATATAAACATGTGACACGCACGAGCATTGTTGGTTTAATAAATAATCTTATTTTTAGCTATATAAATCTTTGTTTAATAGGTTGTTTTCCATGAATATGAAGTTCTTTTAGTATGCATTTTTAAAACACCTAGGCTACTTCAAAAGCAAGCATAGTGGTTTTATTCATCTATAAGTGCACTTTGGCCATCGAGTTTTAACTTTGATTCGATAGCTCCTGCCTGCAAGGTTGCATTCACTCATTCCGTCATACATCACGTTTCAAGAAATCTTATTCATCTTCCGAAAAATAGAAACATAAATATCTATAACCCACCAGAAGTCCAATAGCTGCCCATAATGCCCAAGCCCAACGCTCTTGAGCGCACCGTCGAGCTTGACGGAGGCGCAACCGTGTTGTTGAAGGTGCTGTCGTGGGGCCTTTAGGGTTCGGGGTTGAGGAGTTGGGGTTTTCTGGTGTCTCGGGCCTTAGAAAGGAGGTCGAGTGCGTGGTCGGTTGGCCCGACGGTGCTGGTAGGCGAGATGGTGGTGGGAGACAACCAGATGGGCATGGTTGGTGGTAGGGGGCGACTCGGTGTCTCTATGTTGAAGGTGACGTATGTTCAGGCGATGCGGCGGCGGGGACGCCGCCGGTCGTGGACGGTGGAGGATGGTAGAGGGTGCGTCACATCGCGGCTTGGTCACTGTGGCAGGGCAGCGGTGGCAGCCGCAGAAGACGGTGCAGTTGGCTGGCAGGGCGGGGGAGAGGCGTCGGAGAAGAGCTGGCGGGGACAGCGGCGGCAAGCGGGCGTGTCAGGAGGAAGAAGATGACTGTTGGGCAGTGTTAGGCCGTGTATAGGAGCCCCCTACACAGATTTGAAAACCTGTCCTAAAGTGTGAACTAAAAATTTCTTCCGTTATTATCAAGTGCATGAAGGTGACATGTGATTATCATACTTTATCTAGCAGCTACAGCACCATGCACGCACAAAATCAAGTCCTTTCTTTACTTTTTATTTATTATATAGTATATATATGCACCTTTTAATATATGATGAGGTTGTGCTCTGCTAAATGACTGAACCTGCCAACTCATATTTTTTAATATAATTATTAATTGATTTGTTATATATTTTTATTTTTTCAAAAAACACATGCATATGTACGTTTTTTTTAACAAATTTCTTTATTTAATATATTTTTAAAACACGTGCGTATCGCCCGTACATTTTACTAGTTACTTAAAAAAGCATAATCAATTTACATTTCAATATATTGCTGCTAATTGCTTTTCTTTCATTTAATTCTCTTAAACGTTAGTGGTTAATTTTCTTACTTATAAAAAGCATGGCGAGATTAACTTTAGTAGCGTTGAACATGAAAAGTGTGGTGAACTTTATTAGTTGTGGTGAAACACACGTGTGCTTTGAAGTTTTGCAACGTAATGAACACGTGAGGCGAGGTGAGGCGAGCTCTCTTCGATTTTCAGAAGGTGATTCATGATTCTTTATGTTAAAATTTACTCCATCTGTGATCTGTTCCAATTTACGATTTGTTTTGGTTGGTTTTTTTAACACCTAGCTTTGGGTATAATGTATGTAGGGCTTGTTTGGAGAAATATCCCAGAGTTATTTTGAGGGTTAGAATTTAGCTTATGAAATAGCTTCTCAATAAAATAGCTTTTGGTTTGTTTGGATCTCAGAGCTATTTTTAACTAGCTACATGGGACCCACACGCCCTCCCCCACTCCGCCTCCCTTCACGGCTTGGCTCCTCTGCTCCTCCGCCAGGCACCCGAGCGGCGAGCGCGCACCGCCCCCTGCTCTCCCTCCCTCCCAGCGGACGGAGCTCCAGGAGCTCTCGCGCGTCGGCCCGAGACAAAACGAGCAACACCACGACCAGCACCACCATGACGAAGAGTACCGCGAGCGTGATCCTCGCCACCATCGTCGACGCCGCTGCGGCGGCCGCCGGGGACGCCTTCCTCCCCACCGTCGCCGGAGCGTCCTCCGCCGGCGCTGACGCTGAAGCTTCCTCCAAAATGCGGGAGAATCCACCCCCGCCACCGCCCAAGAAGTAGTAGTACCCACTAGCGCCGCCACCACCGGTCCCAGTCTCCCGCCTCGTCCTCGAACTCGCGCCACTCCTTGACGGAGTGCACCCGGAAGCGGGGCCCACGGTTCGGGGGAAAGCACGCGGAGCGAAGGAAGCGGTTGGGGAATGAGGAGGAGCGGGCGGAGGAGAGGGGCAAGTGGGGAGAAGCTGTCGGCGACGCCATTGGTGCGGTCGCGGAGGTAAGGAAGGAGGTGGGGTTGGGCGCTCGACATGGCGTTGTCCAATGTCCAGGTGGAGGAGGCGAGGGGAGGGAGGAGGAGCCGCGCTTTGTGGAGGAGAAGGCCACCGGTGGGTTGGGGCCGGCGACGCTGATGGCCGTTGCCGGGGAGGAGGAGGCCACCGGTTGGTGGGAGGTGGAGGCGGCAGGCCGGATCTGGTGGGAGGTGGAGGCGATGTGTGGACGGCACCGCCACGGAGGGAGGCGGTGGTGCGGGTGGGGGCGAAGGACGCGTCGCGAGTCTGGGGAGGAGTGCGAGAAGGCGAGCGACGCTGGGGGGATTATCGGTGGGTCCCACTTCAAATAATCTCAATTAGCATCTCTTGAGAGGATAATTTTTTTAGGTGGGCTAGTTGGAAATAGCTCTGAAATAGCCCACATATTTGGCTCTTTTTGAGCTAAAAAGATGAGAGCTAAAAAAATAGCCCTGAGATTCAAACACGCCCATAATATATACCTAAATTCATAAAACATGAACCTAAAAAAGCTAAAACAAACGATGATTTGGGACGAAGGCAGTGTTTTGAAAGCATATAATGTGGGCTTTGGGAGTTGTCGTCTAGTCCAATGGGGATGGCTAATGTGGTGGTTCAGTGGGTGGCGGCTCGGTGACGGCTGATTGAGTGATAGTAAGCTGTGGATTGAGTGATTGCCTGTTGGGTAAGCTGTGTCTTGAAAGCTGAGAGGTTAGCGAGGGAAGGGGGCGGTTGGGAATAGACTTGACGGCAGCTATAGCTGCCGCGCGCATCCGCGAAAACCGAATTACTCAGGCAAATGACGTGATCACATACCTTTTCACTGTCAGTCATGGAGATTTTTCTTTCCTGGTATATCTCAGCCTCTCGCCGATTCGTGATGAAGGGCGCCGGCCGCGTCAGCAAAATGCCACGAACCACACGGCGCCACGCCGCAGCCGTGTCCGCATCCTCCCGTTTTGACCTGCCGCGGCGGGCGGCGGCATCCTTCTGGCTCGATCGACGGAGCCGCCGGTGTGGAGAGGCAATGCCAGTGGCCGCCGCGCCGTCGCTTTCAGCGTGCGGAGATGGAAGGGAAGAATCCGCGGCCCCTTGGCTTTGCATTGGCCGGCTCGGCCGCTCGGGAGCAAAATGACCCTGACCCTCTGGAACCGATCCATTTGGCGGTTTGGCGTCTGGCCCGCATGCCTGACCCGTCTACCACGGTTCGCGATCCCGACCTGAATCGGGTAGCGTCAGCGTCCGAATTTCCCGCCGCTGGAGCGAGCCCCTTATTGGACGCTGGAGGCCGGAGGACAGGCCCGAAAACGAGCACGAGCGCCAGCCAGCAGGATCCCAGATTTCCCGCGATCATTCGAACTGCCATATGAACAGAGCCAGATCCGCGGCGGAAAACGAAAATCGACGGAGGACGACAGCGCTCTCTCTCGGCGAAATGAATGGATCGAACGCACCCGACGCCTGACCACAACCGCCCGAGCCCACCCAACGGCTTTCAACGGCTCGCCCGATCGCTCGACGATATTCATTCATCTCGGCGAAGACGGATCTCTCCGTCTTCCCCGCTTTGCTTTGCTTTGCTTTGCTAATAAATCCCTTTGGTATTCGCTCTATTCAATTTTTCTCACGTCGTTCTCATTCTGACCTGCACCTGCCGCCGTTGCTCTTCTCACACTCTGTTTTTTCCCTTCCCTGTGGATGGAGCTCTCACTCTGCTTTTTCCATGGAGGAGGAGCAAAGCACGCTCTCTGACTTGCGCCCCCTGTCCTCTCGTGTCCTTGAAAAACTCCGGTAGTCCGGTGCCGCCATAAATACAGCCACCACCGGTACAGACTGGCCTGCCCGCCTGCCTGCTTGCACCCGTCTTCTCCCTCCGACCTCTGTACGGGCCTCTCTCGCCTTCGCCTTCCGTTCTTCCCTGCCTCTCTCCACCTCTCCTCCACGTCCCGCGCAGGTACGTCCGTCCGTCCGTCCATGGCTCATCCGTGACCCAGCTTCCCGCTGCCGTCGTCTGCTCATCGATTGGGGGGGGGGGGGGGGTAGAGCTATATACGTACCTCATGAAGCTGTATATCTGTGCGGTGTGTTCGATCTGCAGGGCCCGGAAAGAGCGGCGAGGCCGACGACGACGATGGTGATGATGGGGCAGCTGGGGCGGCTGGTGGACGGCATCAAGTCGAGGCTGCGGACCGGCGCCGGGAAGAGGGGCGGCGGCGGCGGCTCGGGGAGGAAGGCGTCGGCGTCGGTGTCGTCGCCGGCGGCGGCGGGCTACGGCAAGGTGGAGAAGACGGAGAGCATGCGGGTGGAGATCCGGAGCCGCCAGGCGCGCAAGCTCATCGCCAAGAACCTCGACGCCGCCGACTCCATCGGCGCCGGCCGGGCCAACAACAAGCGCTTCTTCCTCGCCTTCTGATGGACTTTCCTTTTTCTTTCTCAGGATCCAGATGTCCAGCTTCCAACTCTGTGTTCTAGCTGGAGTACGTGATTGTACAAGGCTATACCAAGCCAACAATTGCATACTATATATATACGCCAGCTGATTCTGTAGTACGTATAGCTCCTGAGCTGAAGAAGCAGCAGTAGTAGAGCACGATATGCTAGTATACGGTAATATCCGTCGTTGCCAGTGATCACTGATCACCCATCCATGTAGTAGGAAAACATATGTACGTATATATACACACGCGCATCTTGTCGTGACAATATATATACCGACAGTATTTCCATCTCTTACTTATATT
Organism: Cenchrus fungigraminus; assembly: GCA_036936925.1. Taxonomy (NCBI): domain Eukaryota; kingdom Viridiplantae; phylum Streptophyta; class Magnoliopsida; order Poales; family Poaceae; genus Cenchrus; species Cenchrus fungigraminus. Next base: position 69,517,962 of record CM072768.1, on the reverse strand, counting down.
TATTTAAAACGAAACCTGGCGTCTTTATCTTATATTATATAAATTATAAATTATGAACTACTATGCTCTATTATTTACAAAAAAAGGTTATCCATTATTATGTTATTTTATTTATTCCGTGTATGCGCTATCAGATCAGCTGCGCCAACGAGAAACAATCATGAAGTACGAATATCCATACATGCACAAGAAGGAATACGATTCCCGTTCCGGTCTGATTCGGTAAGCCGTCGCTTGGGAAGCGGATTAATAAGCAGATCACCACCGCAATCACATGGGGGAGACTAATGGTGTCGAGAGGACAAGCTCCTAACGACACATCTGCTCACATGTTCCTGTCTGTCTTTGATTTTCCAAGAGCCCGATCCATCAATTTTTTTTTAAGACGTGCATAACACACTTTTCATTAAAAAATAGTTGTGATGAAGTAACTTTAAAAAAAAACTCCAAAACGTCAAATTACAAAGATCATCAAAGTGATCTACTAGCCAAAACAACGCGAAAAAAGAAGAGCGGAACCCAACACCATTACACCACCACCACGTTAAACATGAGCTAAAAAAAGTGTGAAACCTTCTGAAAAGGAGGACATTGGTGCATGCGCGCTCATGTTTAGCTAGCTTCGCGTCAACTCTTATTACTTTTGCATTGTGTTGTTAGACGTTAGTTGTGTGGTGAACGAAGATTGACTGATAACAGCTCACTGCAGCCACAAGAAATGGGATGCTAGATCGAAGAGGGCATCTTGTTTTGTTTTGAAAGCGGCATCATTGACTTGCACACTCGTGTTTTAGAACAACTTCAACAGCTTATGTATAATTCTAGCTAAATTTAAATTTTTAGAGGAACTCTAAAAAATAGAAAACTTCATGAATGGTAGGGTAAACCAAAAGACTCTTTAAATTGCCTCTTCCTATCCAAATGGTGGGTCCACATTCTTTTTTTCTCCCACGACTCGTTCTTTTTCGGCTCCCATCCGTCCGACGGCGGACGCCGGGCTGCGTCTCGCGACTCCACCTATGCCAGCGAAGAGAGCCGGTGGCAGGCCCTTGGCCTCCTCTGCTTAACTGAATGAGACTAATAGTCTCTACGCCAGCGACGAAGCCTGGGTGGGAGGGGAACGGGAGCACCAGCCGCGGTCGTCCGCGCCGCCGTCGCGGTGCGCGGCCAGGGGCGGCGCCAGGAGCGACCACGGTGAGGCGGATGTTGCCGCGGAACGCGAGGAAGCCAGGGAGGGTGAGGAGTGGGATCCATTTGCGCCCTGTGCCTCACGTCCCGCCCTGCTGTGCGCTTTGCGCATCCACCTGCGCCGGTGGCCGCACCTCCCGCCGCGGACGGCTCGGCGGCGGCTTGGCAGCGACGGCCCCTGCTCCCTTCCTCTCTCTCTCTTCCCTCCTTCTGACAGGAAGCTGGCAGCCGGCCCGACGTGGCCAACGGCACGGCGTCCGCCTCAGCCCTAGCTCCACGCGGTGGCTTGCCGGCCAGCGCGCGCGGTGGCAGACTGGCAGCCCGCGGCGCACGCGGCTCCTCCTCACTGGTCCAACAGAGCGGCCAGGGCGCGGTGGAAGCGCCTGTGACTGGGATATTTAACTATTTGCCACTTTTACAAATGGCACTCCTTGAGATAGGACTTTTAGATTGGCTCCTACGTTTTTGCCACCGTCAAACGAACGAAGCAACACATTCGCCACTTTCATTGACGTGGCACACCAACTCCTCCCTCCAGCGTGAATGAAGCATGCCAAATGACCATACTACCCCTGACTCCCTCAGGTTAGCCATCCTTCCTCCTTTTTCGTGTCACTGGCGTGTGGGACCCCAACTTCAGTTTATCTTCAACCTTCGGTTGCTTCTCCTTCACCTGTTCTCTCGTGGGCGGAGTTCGCCGTGGGCCGGCCGCCGCTGGCCCCGAAGCTGGTGCTCGTCGGGCTGCCTCCGCTGGGCGGAGTTTGCTGGGGGCCGTACCCCGCGCGCAGCGCGCCGCTTGCACTGGCCAGCCCCCGTGCGCCGTCGCGTCTCCTCGGGCGGGGCGGGTGGGCGGGGCGCGCAGGGGAGGAGAGAGGGGAGAGCCAAGGAGAAGGCCGACGGGGCGCGTTCGGTGGTGGCGCTTGCGCTGCGCGGCAACGGTTGGCTGGCGCCCCCGCACCCGCCTTTTCACGTGGTGGAGTGGGGGTGCCCTTTTGCCTTGGCCTGCCGCCCCGCCTGCACAGTGGAACCGCGAATCCGCACGCTTGCGCGCTTCCGTTCCGTTCCTGCTGCTTCGCAGTTGACAGTAACTTTTGTCTTGTCTTGGGTGATGCTTCGGAAGATTTGACCAGCCTAAACCGCCGACGCGGCAGTTCTTTATTGTGGTGATCCGCGGTTAGGCGGCTAGCAAACTCATCTCTTGTGGACTTGACCTGTGGTTTAGCCACTGCTAGTGCTGTGCTGGTGGCGGCGTTTTCTGGTTGGAGCTCCATCACCAGGCCGCCGGGTGGAGCTCTGGAGACTAGAGCGGGCGAAGGACGGGCCGGTGAGGGTGAGCTCAAGGCCGGGCGGGGAGGACGGAGGAGGGCGGAGGAGAAAGTGAAACAAGAGATTCGCAATAGGCAGGGTCAGAGTTCGATCCTTCCGCTCGGCCAACTCGCTCACGGAGGCAGACGATGGGGGAGAGGTTGAAGATGATCTGACAAGCGGGTCCCACACGTCAGGGGCATGAGAGGGGAAGGAGTGAACAAAAACAGGGGCATAAAGGTCATTTCCCAAGGTCAATCCACGCTGGCACGGTGTTATGGCTCGCCACGTCAGCGAAAGTGGTGATTGTGTTGCTTCATTCGTTAACAGTGGCAAAAACGTAGAAGCCAATCTAAAAGTCCTATCTCAAGGAGTGCCATTTGTAAAAGTGACAAATAGTTAAATATCCTCCTGTGACTTCGAGCAGCACGGGTAGCCGCAGTGAAAGGGCTGCTTGACACCTCCTGCATCCACCTACGCGGACAGAGAGGGTGTGGGTGTGGGACCGCGCGGGACCTCGTGAGAGGGTATGGCGAGCCGATGCGCCTCGTCAAAGAAAGCTAGCGGGGTTTGCTGGATAGCTAGCGCGATACCAGGGGAAAGAAAATAGAGAGACTGTTGGATCCACGTTTTAGTCCGTTTTTGTTATTTTTAGCTATCCAACTCGTTTTACAAAAGCTGTTGGAGTTGCTCTTACAAAATGGAAATTATTGCCGCGCTATTTTTTATCAGATGCGAACGCCCCGTCGAGAGGCTGCCAAATGCCAACGGGAGGATCGTGCGGTCACGAGCTTATTAGGGGATAGTACGTATATTGTTATTGAGCCGGTGGTGGAAGATGTTTATATATATGACCAAATTTCGCGAGGTTTGACTGCTATTTCGTTGCTATGCATGCCACGGGATCGTACGGCGAGGCATGCAGCCGGAGATCCTTGTCTGGAAAATGCCTTCTCTGACCGGCCTCATCACGCGACGGAATTTGGAATTGGGAGGAATTTGGCTGTTGGGAGCAGCCATGCGGCGTGGTATAATTATATATATACAGTTATATGTAGTGTATTTTAAATTATTGTTACCTGCGTTTCGTCATCTAACCAGAAGATGACAGGGAACGCACCTGCAGGGGTAGTGTGTAGTAGCAAGGTCGTCCCAGGGTTGGATCTAGCCTATATTACCGGGGTCAGCCGACCCCGATAGAATTCTAATATTCTTTAACAAAATTACTGTTCATTACTAATTTAAGTAGGTTTGACCTCATTGTTTAAGTAAACCTGACCCTGATGGCGCTTTAGTCTGGATTCGCTCCTGGGTCGTCCGGCCGGTGATGTCGAGCGGGAGATGACGATGATGCGAATTATATTCGTCTTTGGCAACGAACAAGTTGATTCGTCGGCGCAAAAAGTGCAAAAAGACCTGAATTCCCGCAGGAGTTTATTTGTAGGATTTGGCTCGCTCGCGCCGTCGCGCGCGTCAAATTAACTGCTGCTGCGGCGGAACAAGGCCGCTACCGAAGCACACCGTACTGTACATATGTTGCTACTAAACGAAATCCTTCTAGAAGACACAAGCAACATTTTGTTTCTTTTCTGTCAATATCTGTTTTTTTTTACACGAGAATACAATATACTTCCATCTTCAAAATAGAGAAAATAGTCTAAATCCAATCGTTCTATAATACTGCAACTTGGAAAGATGTATTTGGATCGGAAGGCTCTGACTAACTTAGGCAATGACCTGACAAGCCTGGGATCGATTTGGTTATTGCATGTTCATTATTACTCTGAGAGATTTAGAGTGATTGAAAAAAAGAAATCGACAGTGGAAAAAAAGTAAGAAGAGAAGTACAATTTGGTAGGATCACTAAAAAATAGTGAGAAATCACTATATCATATCAAGCTGTACGGGTTAGTTAGTTGGGACGCAACGCATCGCATGCCCGTGTCGGGGTCCGACCACCGTTTCGGCAGCGCCGCCGCGCGCCGATGAAAAAGGTCGGTACGGTTTGAGCGAACCGTTGAGGAAGGAAAGCCTATCGTTTTCTTTTTTTTTTGAAACCAAAGCCTATCGTTTTCATTTTTTTTTTTGAAACCAAAGCCTATCGTTTTCAAGTGACGCGTCGTACGTACCCGGCCCCTCTACACTTTGCAACCACTCTCTGCACTTTAGTTGTCATCGTCATCACCGTGCAATCCACACACGCACTTCACTTCACTCGCTCCACTCATCTTTTGGATGTTTGCGTGCTTACCCAATGGGTGCATAGAGGAGAACTCAGAGAAAACACCGTGCCACACCCGGCACCTCTCGGAAATATCGTTGGCAGGTAAGCGAAAAGCTACACGTGTACGGTTTTGGAAATCCTAGCTTCCACAAATTTTTTTATTACATGGCTTCTAGTGTTAGATCCATGCTACACTAAATAGATGGTTCAGATACTCTTTCACAAATTTATAAATTTTGAACCCGCACTCCCCCAAATATATCTATATACTCCTAAAAAGTTCAAAGAGAAGACTAGTAACATGCCCGCGCGGCACGCGCGGGGCTCTCGATAATCCAATTTACCCTCAACATATTAGTTTTATTAAGATAATTATCTAAATAAAAAAAAGATAAGCATAGTTCTATACTTAATTTTTTAATCACACAGCTCTCTCCCTCGGCTACGCAAGGAGTGACCCTTCCCTCTCCGACGGCCTCTCTCTCTTCGCTTTCTCTAGCCGTTTTCCCTCTCTTTCTCTTCACCTCGAGCGCCGCAGAGCCAAACACAGAGCCTTGGAGCTACGGTTACCATGGCGAGGAGCTGCAGCGGCGCAAAATCCGGCGTCGGCGAGCCCTCAGCCCAGCCCCTCCTACTCTCCTTGCCGGTGATGCGCCCCTACCTTCTGAGCACTGGCCTCGAGCTCTCTGATCAGTCTGTGTCGTGACGACGGGAGAGCACGGGTTGCGAGCCGGTGCGGCGGCGGCGGCGAACAGCAACAGTGGGTACCACAAGTGCCCGCCTGCTCCGATGGTCGCGGCCACGTCGTGTCGACACACACAGCTCTTGGGGACCGGCAGGGACGCTGCTGCTACTGCTGCCCGTCTGCATGCTCGTGCAACCTGACTAAAACGCATCACGCGGGGCGAAGGCGAGGGTCGTGACACGGCGGCGCGTGGAGCGCGGCGCGGGGTGCGGGTGGATCCGACGGACACGGATTTAGTAACTTACCTTGGGTAAGTCACCGGAGCCTTAGCTGCTTACATCCACCGTCTAGGCGCCATCCCACGATCAACTGCGATGATCTTATCCTTTTTCACCTGGCCCCATAAGGAGTCCTCTATCGCGAGAAGGAAAATGAAAGTGCCGGCCCCGACTCGCCGCCCAGGTTCTCCTCTGGTTGAGGTGACGACATGGTATCTGTAATGACCTTCATAAGAAGTGGAGCAAAGCAGCTTAGGAACAAGCGCAACAGTAACTAATCAATGCTCTAGGTTGATAAGTTGATCGTACTGTTGGTTAGACGAAAGAAATGAATTCACAGCTCTAATTGGAAAGTCATTCAGAATAGGCTACACGCAGTAAAAATGCATAGGCCTAAACAAAGTAAAACGATGCAAATTCAGCAAATTAATCATGTGGTAATATTTCAACAGATTCAGTAACTACTGAATGGCAACAGTAATAATTACTCAAAATGATCCAGGTTGATCGAGCTGTTGGTTAGAGGACAGAAACGAATTAGCAATTCTAATTGGAATGGCATTCAGAACAGAGTTGGCATGACAACATGGACGGGCTAGATGCGGCAAAAAAAAAAAATGCAAAGACCTGACACTGACATTGCAGCAAATGCAAGCACGATGCGCGGCTGGGCACCCCGCGGTGGCGATTTTGGCCCGGGAGAACTGGGCGGACTCCTTCCCCGGGGCGGCGCTCTTCTCTGCGCGAAATCGAAGACACATACGGTCGTTAGAGACACGTCCCAGAACTCGTCAAGATTCAAGAAAGTGATCTCCAAGCAGAGGTGGAGAAGAGGACTTGCTGTCGCGGGTTGATGCGTTGCGGCGGCACGAGGAAAAATAACAGGGCGAAGCCGTCCAGAGGGCGAAGAGGAGAAGCTGCAGCGCCTCCGCTTCCTGCCTCGCGCCTCGGCTTGTCCTTCGGCCTCCCTCACCTGTGGCATCACCTTCCTCTTCTCCGGACTCCACACGTGGAGGACCTTCGCGGACAAACGCGGGAGCACGTCACCGGCAGCGGGCGAGAAGAGCCAGCGGCAGCGCGCGGGCGGCGAGTCGATCGACCGTCGCTTCCCTTCCGCGTTCGGATCAGATGCGGGGTGCACTGTGCAGCGCGCGGGGGTGCGGTGGGCCCGACATGGGTACGGGGTGGGTGGGTAAAGCGACATAGAGTAACAAAAACATTACAATTTTGGCAGAAACGTTCTCCAAAATACGATTCTATGGGTCTACCACCCTATCCACCCTCCTAATTAATTGACAGGTGGGTCTGGCGTGAGGGGTATGGTGGACCTAATTTGGGTGAGAAAGATTTTTCAAATTATTCAATCTTTATAGTTCAAAGAGAAGATAAAAACATCGGTTCACCTTTTTACCTCCACCCCCGCGCCTTCACGCCTCCGCTCCGCCCCCGCGTGCCCTCCGCCCCCATTACGGGGATCCGGATTTTTCGGACTCCTTCCGCAACGCGCCCGTTCATTGCTCCCTACGCCAGCGCGCCTGCTAGGGCTGGGCAGATTTTCCTCGAACCGAATTAACCGAACCGAACCGAACCGATTTAACCGAACTAGTCGGTTAAATCGGTTATCGGTTATCGGTTCGGTTAAAAATCCTGTTCTATTCGGTTATCGGTGATCGGTTCGGTTGTGGAGAGCAGTTAACCGAAGAACCGAATTAACCGACATTACCTGTGTATCAGCTGGGCTGGGAGCGGCTCACCTATGTATTCTGGCCCATAAACTGAAGGCCCACGAAAACCAAATAAACCCCCCACAACTGCATCCCCCAAACCCTAGCTCGTCATCCACTCATCCCCTCCCTCCGACCCTCCCTCATCCGGCCGCCGCCCGCCGGCCTCTGCCGCTCTGCGAGCAGGGCCACCCGCCGCGCTGCCTCCCAGCTCCCACCATCCATTTCCCGCTGGCCGGTGGCCGCTGCTCCTACTCGTCTGGCTGCTGGTCCGGCTACTGCTCCTGCTCGTCCGGCTGCTCGTCCAGCTGCTAGTCCGGGCGTCCGGCTGCTGGTCCGGCTGCTGCTCCTGCTCGTCCGAGGTCCGACGTCCGGCTACTGCTCCGGCTGCTGCTCTTACTCGTCCTCTGCTTGACGCTACTGCACGGGGCACGGGCCGGGGCAAACAATAGCGATTTGAACTGGTACAACGGAGGCCCCAACCGAGCACTCCTCCAATGTAAGTTCTGGTTCCCTTTACCCCACGATTTGCATTCCATTTCATGATTTGAGCATGGTCATTCTTTGTTTTGTTAAATCCAATTTGCTTTGCTTCCTGATCTGTAGATGGGGGACACAACTGATGTTGTAGACCTTGAAGTTGAAGCTGTGAGATCTGATGCTGAAGGCAAAGAGAAGGTTCCGGAGCAGAACGAGGATGCAGCGGTGAATGAGCCGGAGAAGAAGGAAGTGAAGAAGAGGAAGGCTATGGCACCCAGATCTGATGTGTGGGACAGTTACCACAAGATCATGGTTGGAGGCATACTGAAGAAGGCGAAGTGCAAGTATTGAGGCCGTGAGCTCAGCTGTCATTCCAAAAAAAATGGTACAACCTCTCTGAAATATCACCTAGGAATATGCAAGAGAAATCCTAACAAAAATCCTGATGACCAAGGCACTTTGCAAATGCAACTATCACCTGGGTGTAGTAGCGTAGGTACTGTTTCTACTTGGAGGTTTGATCCTGATGAGCTAAGAATTAGCTTTGCTGAAATGATAATTGAGGATGAACTGCCTTTTGTTTTTGCTGAACGACCTGGCTTTAGGAGGTTTATGGCAAAAGCATGCCCTCGTTTTGATGTCCCATCTAGAAGAACAGCCACTAGATCTTGTGTTAGAGTCTATGATGCTGAGAAAGCCAAGCTGAAAGAATTTTTTAAGAAATCATGTGATAGAGTTTCCCTCACAACTGACACATGGACTGCAAACACTCAACAAAATTACATGTGTGTCACTGCCCATTTTATTGATAATGATTGGAATCTACACAAGAAAATTATTGGGTTTTTCTTGGTAAAGGGCCATAGAGGGGAAGACATTGGGAAATCCTTGGAGGGTTGTTTGGCTGAATGGGGCATAGATAAAGTTTTCACTATAACAGTTGATAATGCTAGTTCAAATAATGGTGCTATCAAGTACATGAGGAGGGTCTTGAATGAGTCAAACTGCAGCATTGCAGAAGGAGAGTACCTACATTTGAGATGTGTTGCACACATTATCAATTTGATAGTAACTGAAGGTCTGAAGGAAGTTGATGTTTCTATTTCACGTGTTCGTGCTGCTGTTAAATTTGTGAAGAGTTCTCCCTCTAGGTTGGTTAAATTTAGGAAATGTGCTGAATTAGCAAAGGTGGACAGCAAAGCTTTTTTATCCTTGGATGTTTGCACTAGATGGAACTCCACTTATCTCATGTTAGCTAATGCAATACCTTATGAAAAGGCATTTGAAAGGTACAAGGATGAGGATCCCTACTACAAAATTGATTTAGAATCTGAAAAAATGCCAGGTATTCCAGTAAAATCAGATTGGGAAAAGGCAAAAAAGATGGCAGAATTTCTTGAACACTTTTATGAGCTCACTCTCCGTGTCTCAGCCACTAAACATGTTACTTCTCACACCTATTTCCATGAGATTGCTGATGTTTTGATTTTGCTACGTGAGTGGTGTAATAGTTCTGATAACATACGCAAGGAAATGGGGAAAAGAATGCTAGCAAAGTACCACAAGTATTGGATTGACAAGTGGGTTGTGAAGTGGGGAGAGAAAGAAAAAGAGAAAGAGAAGGATGAAATGCTGAACTTGATCATTTTTTTCTGTGTTGCCATTGATCCAAGGTACAAACTATCTGATTATACAAAAATGGCTACCTTGGAAATGTTTGGTTATGAAATGGGTGAAGAATTGTGGGAAACAGTGAACAAATCTTTCCAAGCTTTATTTGAAGAGTACAGAACCTTGTATGCTCCAAGTGACAAGTCACAGCAGCCATCTGATTCTGAAAAGGCCCCAGAAACTAGCAAGAGGTTGATGAGATCTATAATTGCTCAGAAAATGAGGCTTGATGGTGGTGGAAATGGAACCACGAAGTCTGAACTTGAGAAATACTTTGCTGAAGAGAATGAGGAGGATAAGACAGATTTTGACATTCTTGAATGGTGGAAGGATAACTCTAACAGATTCCCAATATTGTCTCACATGGCTCGTGATTTGTTGGCAATTCCTATATCAACCGTGGCATCTGAATCGGCCTTCAGCACAGGTGGTCGTGTTCTTGATGATTTTAGGAGCTCTCTCACACCAGTCATGGTTGAACGCTTAATCTGTACACAAGATTGGCGTCGCGGATACACTACTCTTAGTGTGGAAGAGGACCCTGAAGAGTTGGCTAAAATAGAAGAAGGTAAATCTGTTAAATACTCTAGCTGTTTATTTCATGTTCATTATTACTTATGAGTTAACATTGTTGTGTTGGCTGGTTACAGGACTTGTTGCTGACCTTGGTGCCCTGACAATTGCACCCAAGCCAACTACTACTAAGGCTAAATCCACTAGAGCCAAGGCCAATCCAGTGAAGAAAGATGGCGATCCCTCTCCTGCAGAGTGACTTGGTGAGTTTTTCTAGTATATTTATATATGTATTAATGCTGATTTTTACCTTTAGCTGTACATAATTCAGACTGCATGCTATTGTATTGATCAGGAAACAAATGTGATGTGGGAAGGACTGCAGGAGTTGCTGCTAGCTGCTACTCCTGTGTAATGTTTAAGTTCAGACTACAAGTTCAGACTAGCTAGCTGCAGGAGTTGTCTTTATCCCATGCTGTCATTCTACAAGTCCCTGTTATTGTAATGTTTAACTTTAGACTATGTCTTGTCCGCTATGTCCTTGTCGTTGAAGACTTGAAGTACTCTTTAATTGTTGTTTGAGACTATGTCATATGGGATGTACTGGTACTGTGAAGTCTGTGATGCTTTGATAATAGGTGTGTGATGATCCTGTTATTCCTATATGTTTGGTTAACCGACTTAACCGATTAACCGAACCGTTTTAACCGAAACCGAAATACGTCGGTTAACTGTTTTTTCAGACCTTATTCGGTGACCATTTCTCAATAACCGAATTTATTTTTCACCGAATTAACCGAACCGAAATAACCGTATTAACCGAATGCCCAGCCCTAGCGCCTGCTCTCGCCCTCCCTTCGGTTCACCCTACTACCACCAGTCCTACCCTACGAGCCGTCCGCTCTCTCTCACGGAACCAACAAACTAGCCCCAGCCACCCTCGTGTCACCGCCAATCCCATCCTTCCTCTCTGCACCCCCTCCTTCCCTCTCGAGGCCTTCCTTCTCCGCTGTCGGTCCACTCTCGTGCCGTCCTCCTCGGCGCAACCATGACGGGGAGGCCGCGACGCGCGGTGAACGACATCATGGCGGTTTCTGTGGCAGGGGCGTTGAGAGATGGGTGTTGGTGGTTCGGGGGATGCTGCTGCCGCGCCAGACCGGCGTCCGCGCTCGCCTCTGCCGGCTCGTTCTCTTCGCCCAACAGAAATTAACATGAGCAGCTCCTGTGCGACAGCGGGGCACCCATGGCCCTTCCAACCGCCGCCTCCGCCTCGACGTCGTCGGGGCCGCGCCGCATAATCTCTACTCCTAAAAAGTTCAAAGAGTAGATAAAAACAACAGTTCACCTTTTTTACCTCCGCCCCCACACCTTCACGCCTTCATGCCTCCGCTCCGCCCCCGTGCGCCTCCGCTCCCCATCGCGGGATCCGGATTTTCCGGACTCCTTCTACAACGCAGGGCCGTTCATTGCTCCCTGCGCCTGCGCGCCTGCTCTCGCCCTCCCTCCGGTTCACCCTGCCACCGGCCCTACCCTATGAGCCCCCCGCTCTCTCTCACAGAACCAAGAAACTAGCCGCCGCCAATCCTATCCTTCCTCTATGGTCCCTCCTTCCCTCTCAAGACCTTTCTTCTCCACTGTCGGTCCACTCTCGTGTTGTCCTCCTCGGCGTAGATACGACGTCGACGGGGACCCCCGCCCCATCACCCGACGCCATAAGGATCTCCTCTCCCCAATCCACGATCACAACAGCTGCCCTGCCTCCTCCGGTGGCGGTGGCGATGGGCCAGCTATCTCACATGCGTCAATGAGGTGCAGCTGCCAGCCTTCGCGCGCTGATATGGATTCTGGAGGTGCAGCTCCACCAAGGACGACGTGATTCCGTGGCAAAAGGCCTGTTGTACACAAGCTGGAGGTATTGTACAAACTGTACAAGAAGGTGAGTCTTTCTGTCAACAAAGGCGTGGCCTCGGATGGGAATAGCTCGCCTTGCTCACTTGCTCAGAACCAACAATAAATGCTAGATATTCTTTAGAAATACTAGAGGTTTTTTAGAAATAGTATATTTTCTTTACAAATACTAGATATTAATTTAGAAATACTAGATTTTGCTTAGAAACGGTATATATTCTTTAGAAATTGACGAGGGCCCAGATTATGGCTCCCTTTGACGGCGAGATAATCTCTCTTGAGGTGAAGTCTTCAGGCACCATTGACAATGTGAAGGCCAAGATTGACAACGTGAAGGCCAAGATTCAAGACGAGGAGGACTAAGGACCCCTGTCAAGACCATCACTGGCAAGACGTCTTGTTTCCGACCAGTTGGGAGCTTCTCTGACCAGTTTCCCACCAGGGGAATCCCCTCCGACAAGTCTCCGCCTCGCACGACAAGCTGCCCGTTCGCACGAGCAGTCTCCGCCTCGCACGACAAGCTGCCCGTTCGCACGAGCAGTCTCCGCCTCCGACCAAGGCGCAAGCCGCACCACGTGGCGCGATCCCGGCGCGCGAACACCTCCACCACGACGCGTAGGAGCCGAACCCCCATGCCATGCAAACACACCAGCTGGCCGCCCGCGTGGGCAGCTGGCCTCGACAGCGGCCTTAATGTGGCTCTGCCCAGCCGCGCAGCCATCAAATCGCCATCACCTCCGACCCTGCAGCACGCAAACTCCACCCGAGGCACTCAAGTACCCCTACGACGAGTTCAGGTCTACGGTTAGGCCTTAACGTGGCAGGCTCATCCTGTGCTCGGACGGGCTGAGTCGCCGCCAAACTACTTGGAGAAAGCGCCAGGTGTCCCGGAGTGAACAGCCCTACCCGGCCACGTGGCGGTCTCTACGACTACATAGCGCGGCTCCTCTTCAATGCGCCCTGACGGACAGCGACGCGCGAGAGGACATCTCAGTGGCCGACACTGTAACACTTCTGTTGTTTCCCCTTTTGCCCCTCCCCCTTGCGTCAATAAAAGGGAGAGGAGGGCAACTGTCACAAGGGTTAGCCGATGAACCGAATACTCGTTCTAAGGGACTTGGGCTTGACACCCTCTCCCGACCAGTTTGTAACCCCTACTACAAACAACCCTAGCACGGGAACACGGCAGCTCGACACTGGACGTAGGGTATTACTCCTCGGAGGCCCGAACCAGTATAAATCCCGTTGTCTCCTGCTCTAACCATCCGATCCCAACACACGATCGATATAAATTTACTGTCCGGCGGTAGAGAACCCCGACAGTTGGCGCGCCAGGTAGGGGCACATCGTGTGTCTCGACGAACTTCACCAGCGGATCGGATGGAGGGCCGCAGGGTTCCGCTAACCCCTGGGGCCACCTTGCGCTTCGGCTCCCTCAGCTTCGTCTACACCGGGCCGACGGAGTCCGTCGCCGGGCGTACCTTCGCCCGGCCACCCCGTCCCAACGTCCTGACGGGGGCAGCGGGACGTGCGGCGTTCGTCCGAGGTTTCTCGGACGAGACGATCATGGCCATGTTGGGGCCAAACCCAACACAGGAGCGTTTTAGGCTCGCCGCCTATTACCTCACCGACCTCGCCTTCCAGGCTAGCGGAGCCGAGCCGCTCGCCTGGGGGGAGTTCATGGAGCGGTACACCGCCATGTACCCCCGTGGACAGTCAGGCCTCCCAGACGACCCGGTGACGGCCTACATGAACGACCTGCGAGCGACCGCGCACCACCTCCGGCTCTGCGACGACCCGGAGGGCACCGACGACGCGGCCGCGCGACCCCTCACGCGAGTGCTATGTTTGCGTGGCGTCGGCTTCGAGCAGCTCCGACCCGGAGCCAGCGCCACGCCACCGCGCCATCGACGCCCAACGAAGGGCGCGTCTCGACGAGCTCGCAGAAGCCAGGCGCCAGCTCGACGAAGAGTTGGCCAACCTCCACCGGGAGCTGGGGGAGGACCCTGAGCCCCGCAACCGGCAGCCCGCGCCGCTGCCGGCCCCACAGGTGGACCCGGTGCAGGAGCAACCCCGCGCGGGGAACGGCGAGCGGCAGGAACGTCGTCCTGCTGCCGGACAGCCTCGAGCCCGCGGCTTTCCGGACAGCCTCGAGCCCGCGCCCCGAAGCCGCCGGCTCGAGGGCGCACACGCAACAACGACAGACGCGCCAACGAAGGCGCGAACGTCGACGCCAACGCTGACGGTGACGCCTCGCCGCTCTTCAGGTGGGCGTCGCAGAACCTGGCCGCCGCAGCCATGTTGCTGCGCGGCTGCCCGGAGGCAGCGACCGCCGAAGAGAGACGAGTGCGCCAGCAGCTTAAGACGCTGCTTGAAGCAGCGGCGGCACAGCAAGCGGAGAGCTCCGCATCACGCCAGCGGTCGGAGCGTGGTCGAACCCGCCCCCCTCCCGGCATCAAGAGTCAGCTCGGGCCCGATCGCGACGCCCGGAACACCATCGAGGCTCGCCGACGGGCTGCGAGCGTCGACGACCACCGCGACGACAACCGTGATCACCGTGACGACAACCGTGCACGCCACCGCGACGACCGAGGGCGCGGACGATGCTACGACAGCGATGACGACCATGACCGCAGCTGGTCGCAAAACCAGAGGGGCCCGCGGGCTTTTGGCCAGGGCGTGCGGGATGCGAGGTTCCCCTCGCGTTTCCGAGCTCCGACCAATGTTCCCAGGTACGACGGGTACACCAACCCCAGCGTGTGGCTCGAGGACTACCGGCTCGCGTGCCACGCGGGAGGAGCGACAAACGACCTCTTCATCATCAAGAACCTGCCGCTCTACCTCGGAGATTCCGCGCGGACGTGGCTCGAGCACCTGCCCCGCGACAAGATCAACAGCTGGACCGACTTGCGCCGAGTCTTCGTCGGGAACTTCCCAGGCATGTACACCCGCCCCGGCAAGCAGTGGGAGCTGCGCAACTGCAAGCAGCAGCCAGGGGAGAGCCTGCGTGAGTACATCCGACGCTTCTCCAAGTGATGCGCCGAGCTTCCCGGCGCAACCGACAACGACGCCATCTCGGCGTTCCAGAACGGCACGACCTGCACCTCCCTCATCCACCGACTCGGACGCCGCACGCCCCGGACCACGCGGGAGCTCCTCGACATCGCGAGCAACCATGCGGACGGCGAAGAGGCGGTCGCTGCGATGCTCAATACCCTTCAAGGCAAGGGGAAGCAGGTCGTGGACCATGGCGAGGGGACGTCCACGCACTTCAAGAAGAAGAAGAAGAGCGACAAGCGCCGTCACGATGACAACTTGGTCGCGGCGGTCGAACGCAAGGTATCGCGCCCCAAGGGCAACCCGACCAAGCCCGGTCTTCCAAAGGACCACTTCGAGAAGCTCCTGGACGCGCCATGCCCGCACCATGAAGTCCCCGTCAAGTACGCGCTCAAGGACTGCCGGTTGATCAAGAACTATGTCAACGGCACCCTCAAGCCAAGGGTGGCGGATCCACCCAAGAAGGCAGCACCGCCTCCCGACAACGACGACGACGACGCGGGGGCTCAGTACCCGGGTGAAGATGGCGCGGTCCACATGATCTTTGGTGGATCACCGGTGCGACCCTCAAGATGGCGGGAGAAGCTGATCCGGTGAGAAGTCTTCAACGCTGACTCCGCGAAGCCGTCCTACCTAAAGTGGTCGGAGGTTCTGATAACCTTCGACCGCAAGGACCATCCCGACCATGTGCCCCAACCGGGATCCTACCCACTAGTGGTAGCTCCTCTATTCAAATCCAAACGGATCCACAAGGTCCTGATGGATGGAGGAAGCAGGATCAATGTGCTCTATGCGTCAACGCTTGACGACATGGGCATCCCGCGATCCAAGTTGCGGCCATCGACCGCACCGTTCCACGGAGTCGTCCTTGGAATGGAGGCACTCCCCATCGGGCAGATCGATCTGCCCGTCACGTTCGGGGACTTGCGAAACTTTCGCACGGAAACCCTCACCTTCAAAGTGGTGAGGTTCTCGGGGACGTACCACGCCATCCTCGGGAGGCCGGCATACGCGAAGTTTATGGCTGTGCCCAACTATACGTACCTGAAGCTGAAGATTCCCGGGCCGAAGGGGATCATCACAGTTGGGACTACGTACCAGCGCGCATTCGAGTGCGACGCTGAGTGTTTCCAGTTTGCGGAGGCACTAATCCGGTCTGAGAGGCTCCACGCCGAGCCCCTATCCGAGGACCAGGATATCC
Source organism: Cenchrus fungigraminus (assembly GCA_036936925.1). Taxonomy (NCBI): domain Eukaryota; kingdom Viridiplantae; phylum Streptophyta; class Magnoliopsida; order Poales; family Poaceae; genus Cenchrus; species Cenchrus fungigraminus. The sequence continues at coordinate 69,501,728 of CM072768.1, read as the reverse complement.
CCGAGTCGTCCAAGCAAGTGGCCTGCTCTTTCGAGCCCGCCAAGGACGTCAAGGATGCGTCTATCTCCGACGACGGCCGTACACTCCGTATCGGGACGGCGCTCGATCCTAAATAGGAAAGCGCGCTCGTCGACTTCCTCAAAGCGAACCTCGATGTGTTTGCATGGAAACCCTCCGACATGAAGGGGATCCCGAGAGAGGTTGCCGAGCACAAGTTAAACATCAAGACGGGATCGAAACCGGTAAAGCAACACCTTCACCGCTTCAATGACGAGAAGTGCAAGGCGATCGGCGAGGAGATCAAGAAGCTCCTTAGTTCAGGGTTCATCAGAGAAGTATTCCACCCCGAGTGGCTTGCTAACCCTGTACTTGTAACGAAGGAGAATAAGAAATGGAGGATGTGTGTTGACTATACGGGCCTTAACAAGGCGTGTCCCAAGGATCCGTTTCCTTTGCCTCGCATAGATCAGGTAGTCGATTCAACAGCTAGGTGCGAAACCCTCTGTTTTCTCGATGCATACTCCGGGTACCACCAGATAGCGATGTGCATAGTGGACCAACTCGCAACCTCATTCATCACTCCGTTCGGCACTTACTGCTACAAGACGATGCCTTTTGGGCTCAAAAATGCGGGCGCCACGTTTCAAAGATGTATGCGACGTGTCTTCGGAGACCTTATAGGGCGCATCATCGAGGCGTACGTCGACGACATCGTGGTCAAGTCGAGAAAGACCGGCGATCTGGTCCCAGACCTCACAGAGGTCTTCGCAAAGCTGAGGCAGCATAGGGTGAAGCTGAACCCCGAGAAGTGTGTTTTCGGGGTCCCAAGGGGCATGCTCCTTGGCTTTGTCGTGTCGGAACGCGGCATTGAAGCGATCCCCGAGAAGATCTCGGCCATCACAGACATGGGGCCAATCAAGAACCTGAAAGGCGTACAGCGTGTCACAGGCTGCCTCGCAACTCTGAGCCGTTTCATAGCACGACTCGGAGAGCGTAGCTTACCGTTGTACCGATTGATGAAGAAGTCCGACCACTTTTCGTGGACCCCTGAGGCACAAGAGGCGCTCGACTCCCTCAAGAACATGCTGAAGAGCCCGCCGATCCTCACGGCTCCGACACCTGAAGAGCTGATGCTCCTGTACATCGTCGTGATGACACAAGTGGTCAGTGCCGCGCTGGTGGTCGAACGAGAAGAGCCCGGAAGGTCGCAAAAGATGCAGCGCCCAGTATACTTCGTGAGTGAGGTACTCTCCGACTCCAAGACCCGCTACTCGCAGATGCAGAAGCTCGTGTATGCTGTCTTGATGACCAAGCGCAAGCTCCGACACTATTTCGATGCACACCCCATCGCCGTGGTGTCCAAGTACCCACTCGGGGAAGTCATCCAGAACCCCGAGGCTGAAGGAAGGATAGCCAAGTGGGCGCTCGAGTTGATGGAGCAGAACATATCGTATGCACCTCGCAGTGCCATCAAGTCCCAAGTGTTGGCCGATTTCGTTGCTGAGTGGATGGAGATCCAAACTCCACCGGCACCGATCGTGCACGAGACGTGGATCATGTACTTCGACGGCTCGGTCATGAAGGAAGGAGCGGGTGTAGGCCTTGTCTTCATCTCGCCTCAGGGCGTACGTATGGAGTACATGGTCCGACTACATTTCCCGGCCTTCAATAACGTTGCCGAGTACGAAGCGCTCATCAACGGCCTCCGAATAGCTGTTGAGCTCGGGATCCATTGCCTCGAGATCTGAGGAGATTCAGAGCTTGTCGTGGATCAAGTCATGAAGGAGAAGAACTATGTGGATCCGAAGATGGCGGCGTACTGCCAGACTGTTCGTGACCTGGAAGGCAAGTTCCACGGACTCGAGCTTCATCACGTACTGCGCGACTACAACAAAGCTGCCGACGTACTCGCCAAGACTGCGTCAAGCCGCAAGCCGGTACCACACGGGGTCTTTGCAAGCGATCAGCATGCGCCCTCCGTGCGAACAGAGGGGGAGAAGCCACCCGAGGTTGAAGAGCCGGAGGTCATGGCGATCGACCAACCGCCCGAGCTGAACCTTGAAGATCCCGACTGGCGTTTCCCCATTCTTGAGTGGCTTGTCGAGGGAAAGCTTCCCTCCGACCAGACGGAGGCCCGATGCATCGCACGGCGAGCAAAAGCGTTCGTCCTAATCGAGGGCGAGCTCTACAAGCGGGGTGCCGCAAGCATACTCATGCGGTGCATCCTCGGAGATCAAGGCCGGGAGTTGCTACGCGAGATCCATGCCGATACGTGCGGCCATCACGCAGGCCCTAGAACGCTTGTCGGGAAAGCTTTCCGACAAGGATTCTACTGGCCCACGGCGGTGGCGGACTCCAAGGACATCGTGCATCGTTGCGAGGGGTGCCAGTTCTACGCTCGACAAACTCACCTCCCGGCGCAAGCACTTCAAACCATCCCCATCACATGGCCTTTCGTTGTGTGGCACCTCGACATGGTGGGGCCGCTCAGACAAGCGCCCGGGGGCTTCACGCATCTACCCGTGGCGGTCGACAAGTTCTCTGAATGGATCGAGGCGCGGCCTATCGTGAACGTCCGCTCCGAGGAAGCTGTGACTTTCTTCACTGACATCATCTACCGCTTCGGTATACCCAACACGATCATCACCGACAACGGCACCCAGTTCACGGGGAAGAAATTCCTCAACTTCTGCGACGACAACAACATTCGCGTGGGCTGGTTTGCCGTGGCGCACCCGAAGACGAACGGGCAAGTCGAGAGGGCAAACGGCATGATCTTACAAGGGTTGAAGCCTCGCATCTTCAAGCATCTCGAGAAGTTCCAAGCGAGGTGGGTGGCCGAGCTACCGTCCGTGCTATGGAGCCTGCGCACCACACCGTGTCGGGCGACGGGTTTCACGCCTTTCTTCATGGTGCACGGCTCGGAGGCGGTCCTACCCACGGATATCGACTATGGCAGCCCACGAGTACAAGCCTACACCGAGGAAGGCAACCAGGTCGCGCTTGAAGATGCGATCGACCAACTCGATGAAGCGCGAGACGTGGCGCTCCTGTGCTGCGCCAAGTACCAGCAAGCTCTACGACGCTACCACGAGCGCAACGTGCGCTCTCGCGAGTTCCACGTCAGAGACCTGGTCCTCTGATGAGTTCAAGGCAGAAAGGATCGACACAAGCTCTCACCCCCTTGGGAGGGACCGTTCATCGTCGACCAGGTGCTTCGACCCGGAACATACAAGATCCGATACGAGGACGGACGAGTCGTCTCCAACGCATGGAACATCGAACACCTGCGGCCATTTTACCCCTGAGTAACTGTTTAAATCTTATTCATCAATGAATAAATGCCGCATGCTTTGTTCATATGTCTATAAGTTCGAAAAACTTCTCGGTTGCCATGTTTCTGAATATGCGACTTCCCTGAGGGCTGAGCAGCGAGCGTCCCTGCACCTGTGCAGAAACACTCCCTGCTCGGGGCTACCCAGGCCACGATGCCCTCCTTCCGCTTTTACGATTTTTTCAAAAAAAATCCCGACATCTGTGTCGTGACCGATCGCCCGAGCGAAAGGTTTTTTGACGGAAAGCTTGACCTTACGAGAAGTAAAGACGACGGCCTGCGTGGGGCAAGACGTTGCTGCTCGTTCAAAGCTCCTAGCACCTACGCCTCCGCGGCTACGGTGCGAAGACTTGCGGGCACAGCTCGAGTCCTCAGGCCTTCGTCCGACCTCTTTTCAAAGGTGTTCAAGTGACCGCCCAGACTCCGGTCTAAAACAACTTTCGCGATAAAACGCGCAAGTTACCTCTCGAACCCCCCAAGTTCTCGGGGGCTATGAACGAGTGGCAGCCCTTAGCGGCTCGAGAAGACCGAGCTTCTCGACTCCTACGCCCCCGCGGCTCCAGAGTAGAGCTTGGTCGTCTCGAGTTCCTAAGGTCAACTACACGTTATGACGGTCGACCCCGGGCGCTTGGGAACGTTCGAGCTGTAACGCTTTTCGAATAAGTTCTCGACAATGCAACACCGTTTCGTGATGTTGCACCAATGAACTGTTCTTAATATTACATGCAACTAAAATGATACATCTAAGCTGAAGGCCTGGAGCTTCCCGGGTCTTCTGGTGCATCTTCTGGCAGCACCTCCAGGTCCTTCAAGGCGGTGTCGGCCATGTCACGGGCGAAGGAGGCGCAGTCTTCCTCGAGCTCGTCGCACTGCGCGTCAGAGATGTCGGGGGCCCAACCACCGCTCAGCGCCATGCGGTCCAGCCCCTGGTAATGCGACTCGAACATGGCGAGCACTCGGTGCACAGCCCTCCGAGCCGTCGACAGTTCACGCTCCTTGATCACTCCCGGGAGGCGCCCGACCTCTTCGACGAGCCTGTCAGGCAGCATCGGCCCGAAGGATACGCCGAGCCCGGTCATAACTGCACCAATAGCTCTTGCGAGCTTGGCGAGATCTTCGATGTTCGCCTTGCGGGTCTCCTCCGACTCGCGCCGGGCGTTCCTAGCCTGTCCCAGCTCGACCGCGACCTGCTCTCGAGCCATCTGAGACTGCTCGAGCTCGGCTCTGGTCTCTGAAGAGGACAAGCAGATTGATGTGTCACGACAAACTCAAAGAAAAAGCGAGAATGAAGTCAAGGTGCGGGGCTTACTCTCGAGCTGCTCCGACAGCTGCTCGATTGAGCTGTCCTTCTCGATGACCTTGAGCAGGGCGGTGTTCAGCTCCTGCGTCTTCTCCGCAAGCTTCGTGGTCATCCCGGCGTGGTACACGCGCATCCCTGGAACACGAGAAGACAAGTCAGCACAAACAAAGGACAAGCGAGAAGCAAAGAAGCTGCGGGAAGAGGTGTCGATCTGGCTCACCATCAAGGTCTTGCGACAACTTGGAGTTGTCCTCCCGCAACCGCGTCGCCTCCTCGGAGACCACCTGGAGCCTGTTGGTCACCTCGGAGAACTGGCGATTGGCCGTCGAGAGGTCCACTCCGGCGGTGGCTAGGTCCCGCTCCAGCTCCGCCACCTTCGCCTCGAGCGCCGCCTTCTCTTGAGCTGCGGTCTGGGCGGCGTCCCGGGCAGTAGCCTCGCCAGCGGCGGCGGCGGTGGTGGCCTTCTCGACGGCTTCGTTGGCGGCCGTCGCGGTGGCCCGCAGCCTCTCGATCTCCGCCTCGGCCTGAGCCAACCTCGTCGCCAAGGCGTCCCGCTCCGTCGTGGCGGTAGCGGCCGCAGACTGTGCGGCCGTGGCGTAGTCCTCCGCAGACTGCTTGGCGGCTTCGAGCGTGGTCCTCGTCGTCGCTTCGCTCGCCACCACCGCGGCAGCGGCCACATGGGTGACTACCAGCTGCATCTCTAGCTGGGCCCTCTCCGCGTGGAGCTCGCTGATCGCGCGTGCCCTCCTCCGGCCAGACGTCGCGAGCGTCTGCTCCAGGCGAGAAGTGCATCAACTATGAATGCCGAAAGAATGAAAGGAAACGAGAACGGGCCACCGCGTCAAGAGAACTTACCATTGTCGCGGGAAGAATAAGCTCATCAAACGCACGGTGCGCCCACGTCAACCCGCGCTCGAGGGTGTGGCACGCCGCGGACTCCTCGTCCTCTTCAGCGTCATCACCCGCCTTGAAGGCGGCCGCCCACGAGAAGTGAGCGAGGTCGAGGATCCGGGCGTCGCCTTCCTCAGGTTCCGCCGGCTGAGCCGCGCCAGAGCCCTCCCCGGTCTCTTGGATCTCCGGGGAGGCGGCCCTCGCCGCGCTCCCGAGAGCATCGTGCTCTTGCGGAGCCGCAAGGGATGGGCTCATCGCGGGCGCCGTCTCGTCGACAGGGGCGGTGACCGGAGAGATGACGAATCCGGCGCTTCAGCTGCGGCCAAGTCCGCCCTCGCGGCCGGAGACGAGGGCGCAGCAGAGGTCGACTCTGTGCCGGCCGCGGGCTCCCCGAGAACCTCCTCTACCGCCTCCGACGCGGTTGGGGGCGCGAGACCTCCGACATCTCTACCCTGGCCCGGCGTCAACTGCCCCGCTGTGGTGGCGCTTGACATGGGTTCCGCGCCGGCGGGCACCGCCACTTCAGCAGAGGTCGCGGCCGCAAACGCCGCGGACTCAGGGACCTCGGCCTCCGACTCCACCGGGTCGGCCAGCATGTGCTCCGGCACAGTCTCGTAGATGTCCCGGTCGTTGCTTGGCAGCTCGGTGTCGTCAAGATCAATGATCTCGAAGTTGATGGTGGCCAAGGCGCCAGACGTCGACGCTTCCGTCACACACCCACCTTCCAACGCTGTCGCGGGCACCGGAGTCTCAGTCGCCGCCGGCGCGACGGCTTCATTGTCTCTGGTCGGCGGAGGCGGGGGCACGGTCCACCCGGCGGACACCATCACGACATCATCGCCCCCCGAGGCGGCCTCGACCTGCGGCTCCGGCACCGCCTGGGAAACAGCCACCTCCGCGACCGCCTGCTCCTCTCCCGAGTTGTCGGCAATGGACGACGGCGGAGGCACCACCGGTTCAATCACCTCGGTGGCCACGACCAGCCTACTCTGGGCCTGCTCGGCCAACGGCTCACCGTATGGAGGCAGGGAGCGAGGCTCGGGAGGCGGGTCACGCACGCTCTGCGCCATGCGCTTCAGAGGTGCGAGGCTAAGCACGCCGGTATCGGCGTGGCTGCAGGAAATGCAGGACGAAAATTAGAAGACGAACAAAACGAAGGATCGAAGACGACAAAAACATGGTGGGCAGGGGCTTACATTCTGGAACGGACACGGGCCCGTTTCACCGGCCGGTCCGATAGGCCCTGCTCGGGGGCTGACCGCTTGGCCCCAGCCGACTCGGAAGCCGACCCTCGGCGCTCCGCCGACTCGGGGGCTGGCCCGCTCCTCCCCGCTGGCTCGAGGGCGGCGCTGCGCTCCCTTGACGGCTCGGGGACTGTCCTCCCGACCTCCGCCGCATCGGAGGCTGGCCCCTGACTCCCGCCGGCGGAGAGAGGAACATGCACGTCCGGGGCCCCGCCGCTCCGGATGACCAAAGATTGGAGGCGCCGCGGGGCAGCGCTCATATCTGCCCCCTACGGCGCACTCAGTGTCGACACCGGCGTCGTCGACCTTGCCCTTGACGAACGCCTCTGCAGGGAGTCTGCGACCGGGCGGTCGGAGCCGTCGAAGAGATGGCGGGGCGAGGGCTCGTGCTCCACCGGCCGCCTGGGTGGATCGTCCCGGTGAGGCGGGTCCCTCCGCCCCTTGGAGGTGCCTGGGTCACCAGGTGCCGTGTGTGAGCGGGTCACCCGCTGATCTTCTCGGACGGGGTGGGCCCCCGACCGCGAGCTCGAGCCCGCGCCTTTCTCGCGAGCGGCGGGCTCCAGCCGCCGCGATGAGGTCACTTCCATCACTCGGGGTGGTGAGGGCGTGGACGACCCCAACATGTCGCTCCAGTCAACCGCGGCGCTGGGCTCGTCGCCACTCCACGCCGGCGCCGGTGACGGATCTTCATCGGAGGAGACGTCGCGCTCCCCCGCCTTACGCCGCTTAATGCGGTCGTCATTCCGATCGTGCTTGGCGATCTCCTGCTCCTTGTGCTGCGCCTTGCGCGCGGCTCGCCGTTTCTCTGCGGCCGCCTGGTTGCGCTTGAAGATCGCCTCCTCCGGGAGAGGCACCTTCACCGGCACGAGGTGGGCGCACTTCAACTGAAAACCAAAGGACGAGCAAGTCAGCGATCAGCAGAAATCTCTGAGAAGATCGACACAGACCCAAGAAGCCAAGTTTACGAGGAACTTGTCGAAAGAAGAAATAACTTACAAGTTTTTCAGTCTCCCCGTTGGGGAGCATTGGAAGAAGTCGCGCTGGCGGCCACGTGAAGGTCGACTTCCCGATCGCCAACGCCACGCGGCGCTGGATCTCGTTCAGCGACGGGAATTCACGCGCGGTCATGGTCCCCGACCAGGGGGCTCTGTCAGCCGTCATCTCGCAGAGGCGCAGCGGCCGTCTCCGAAGCGGCACGACCCCCCGGGCGTGGTACTGGCCAATGACGGTCGCCAGGGTGACCCCAGCCCCTCGGAGGTGGGTCAGCACCGCCCAGTGATCCTTTAGCAGCTTCTCCTGCTCCGCCTTCGGGGGACCGTCGGTCTTGTTCCTCCGCGCCTGCCCGATGGAGTTCCCGGTGAACGCCGGCATCGCAAACTCGGGGTCGTTCCTCAAATAGAACCACCACTTGTGCCAGCCGCTGTTCGAGCTGGTCAATGAGGACGGGATGTAGTTGTCGCCCCGCCCTTGCTTCATCCGGAGGTTGGCGCAGCCGATCGTCGCCGCCCTGGAACTGTCCTTCAACCACGCGAACATGAAGAAGTACCTGAAGAGGTGCCAATGGGCACTGATCCCCAAGTACCCCTCACACATCGCCTCAAATGCCATCATTTGCTGGATGCTGTTCGGATTGAGGTGCTGCAGTTGGAGCCCGTACTCGAAGAGAACCGCCTGGATGAACCGCCCGGCGGGGACGGAGAAGCCGCGCTCGTGGAAGGCCACGAACGAGACGACGTACCTCGCGGGCGGGCGAGGCACGGACTCCTCCCCGGGCACCTTCCACTCCACGGCGTCGGTGAGAGGAGGGAGCTGTCCGGCCTCGACAAGGCGGCGCAACATCGCGCAGGACACATTGGACCGCGTCCAGTTCGACATGGTGGCGGCAAGCTCTCAAGCGGATCTCCGGCGCAAGCTGCGACGGTGCTACGGGCGCAAGGGAGCGAGAGGAGCAAGATGCAAAGGCAAAGGAAGAAGACGAGGGAGTAAAGTCCCAAATCTTCGGTCGGCGCGCGGTTAAAAAGGGGAGGAGCGCGGCTGCTCACCTTGAATGCCGGGCCCACCGCGTCAGCGAAACGCCCGCCCGCGTGCGTGAGTCCCGGCATGACTGGCGCCCGCCCGTGCGACGCCTCGATTCCCGCAGAGCCCGGGAGCCTGCGTCATCCCTGCTCGGTCACTTCAAACTGTCTCGTCCGTCGCAACGGCCGAGACGCTCACGCCGCCCGCATCAACCACGTCGTCCACGTCGCCCACGACGCCCATGACTACCCCAACGGAATAATTTGGGGCCACAACGACAATAATGAAGCTTAAAAGCCAGCAAGCGAGTCTACAACTCACTCGAGGGCTCGGAGGCTACATCCGGCGGATGCGCTCGCGCGCACCCACCGTAAAGACCAAGGACATGAATCAACACCAAGCCTTATCGACTGAGCCTGTGCGCGAGTTCTTGACTCCCTCTCAGGCTCGAGGGCTACTGACGAGGGCCCAGATTAGAGCCCCATTTGATGGCGAGATAATCTCTCTTGAGGTGAAGTCTTTAGACACCATTGATAATGTGAAGGCCAAGATTGACAACGTGAAAGCCAAGATTCAAGACGAGGAGGACTAAGGACCCCCGTGAAGACCATCACTGGCAAGACGTCTTGTTCCCGACCAGTTGGGAGCTTCTCCGACCAGTTTCCCACCAGGGGAACCCCCTCCGACAAGTCTCTGCCTCGCACGATAAGTCTCCGCCTCGCACGACAAGTCTCCACCTCGCACGACAAGCTGCCCGTTCGCACGAGCAGTCTCCGCCTCTGACCAAGGCGCAAGCCGCACCACGTGGCGCGATCCCGGCACGCAAACACCTCCACCACGACGCGTGGGGGGCCGAACCCCCATGCCATGCAAACACACCAGTTGGCCGCCCGCATGGGCAGCTGGCCCCGACAGCGGCCTTAATGTGGCTCTGCCCAGCCGCGTAGCCATCAAATCGCCATCACCTCCGACCCTGCAGCACGCAAACTCCACCCGAGGCACTCAAGTACCCCTACGACGAGTTCAGGTCTACGGTTATGCCTTAACGTGGCAGGCTCATCTTGTGCTCGGACGGGCTGAGTCACCGCCAAACTACTCGGAGAAAGCGCCAGGCGTCCCGGAGTGAACAGCCCTGCCCGGCCACGCGGCGGTCTCTACGACTACATAGCGCGGCTCCTCTTCAATGCGCCCTGACGGACAGCGACGCGCGAGAGGACATCTCAGTGGCCGACACTGTAACACTTCTGTTGTTTCCCCTTTTGCCCCTCCCCCTTGCGTCTATAAAAGGGAGAGGAGGGCAACCGTCACAAGGGTTAGCCGACGAACCGAACACTCGTTCTAAGGGACTTGGCTCGACACCCTCTCCCGACCAGTTTGTAACCCCTACTACAAACAACCGTAGCACGGGAACACGGCAGCTCGACACTGGACGTAGGGTATTACTTCTCGGAGGCCCGAACCAGTTTAAATCCCGTTGTCTCCTGCGCTAACCATCCGAGCCCGACACACGATCGATACAAATTTACTGTCCGGCGGTAGAGAACCCCGAAATACTAGAGTTTTTTAAAATAGTATATATTTTTTTAGAAATACTAGATTTTCCTGAGAAATAGTATATTTCCTTTAGAAATACTATATATTAATTTAGAAATACTAGTTTTAGAAATGTTAGATATTCTTTAGAAAAATTAGAGTTTCTTTAGAAATAGTATATTCAGAAATGCTACATACTCCCTCCGTCCCATAAAAAGTGCAATCCTAACTTTTGAAAAAAAAATCCCAAAAAAATGCAATCCTAGAGAATAGATCTAATTACCTTCCTAATTAAGTGGTCAGATCTGATTTGCATGGCCAAACTTGCTGCATTTGGCAAATAAGTGAGGGTATTAGAGTCTTTTTATTTCTGCACTAATCTGTCTTAAAAAAACTAAAATTGCACTCTTTTATGGAACAGAGGGAGTATTTCTTTAAAAATAGTATATTTGGAAATGCTAGATATTATTTTTTAGAAATAGTATATTTTCTTTAGAAATGCTAGATATTAATTTAGAAATACTAGATTTTGATTAGAAATGCTAGATATTCTTTAGATATAGTATATATTCTTTAGAAATAGTAGATATTATTACCGTACTTTTCGAAATTGGTTTTTGCGGCTATGGCACAGGCTCTGCCTCGTACTACTATATTCTACGTGCTCCTTGAGCTGTTCGACGAGGCAGTCGACAGGTAGCACCGGTCGTACCACTCAATTGTTCACGGTATAGACCTTGGTAGCTTACGTGCATGTGGCTTGGCGCACCTGATGTCGTTACACCGGCTGTAAATCCCGAAGTAAGTTACACGATACACTGGTACTCGAGCTGTCACTGCTACACAAAACGTTTTTAGCACCGAGCGGAACTGCATTTCCAGGTGCGGGCACCAAACCCGCTCCTAGCTGTCGCTTTTAGGAATAACGATTGCTAGGAGCGGTTAATCGTCCCGCACCTGGAAACACATTTCCAGGTGCGGGTGAGGGGGTGGTCCGCACCTAGAAATCGATTTCTAGGTCCGGGTGACGGGGTGGTCCGCACCTAGAAATCGATTAAAAAGAAAGTTTGAAAACTGCGTTAAAACGATCGAAATAAATAGCAAAAAAAATTTTAGAGGAGGACCCACTGGTCAGCCACCCGCCGCCCCAAGCCATGAAGTCGCAAGTCGCGGTATTTTTCGCGCAAAGTCGCGACGCTACGCGCTCCGTGGGGTTCGAACCAGCGACCTCCGCCTTCACGCAAACCTCCCTTGCCACACGTACTACACGGTCACATGCATCCATACTCAGTTTCTTTTCTCCTCATATTATACCTAACCGAGTGTAAATTGCTTTGTTAAGCTCTAAACGACATCAAATGAAAAAGTTGTAAGCTACAAAGTTTCATAACTTTTCATTTGAGGTCGTTTACAAAATTTGAACTTCAAATTTGAAAGATTCAAACTTTGTTTTTCGTAGTCAATATGATTTCAAATAAAAAAATTGTAAACTACAAAGTTTCATAAATTTTCAAGATCTACAACTTTTATTTTGAATGTTTCTCCATTTGAGGTCATTTGAAAAATTCAAATTTTCAAATTTCAAAAATTCAGACGTACTTTTCGTTGACAAAAGTAATTCAAATTTAAAAACTTTCAACTACAAAGTTTCATAACTTCTCAAGATGTACAACTTTTATTTTGATCATTTGCTCATTCAATATAGTTGTAGTAACATTCTTCACAAATCTTATCTACCTCTCATGTAGTTCCATGAAACTATATAAGAGATATATGTTTTGTGAACAATATCATAGAACTTAAATGAACATTTTGAAATTTTAAACAATCTCAAATGGAAAAGTTGTCACTTATAAAGTTTTAGGTCTCGTCGAGCTATACAATTTTCATATAAAATTTGTCTTCATCCGAGATCATATGCAATCATATGCAAAAGTTATGAATTTTTTTTACGAGACCATTTGTAGGAGCGGGTGATGGCGTCACCCGCTCCTAGAAATCATTTTTAGGTGCGGGTGACGCCATCACTCGCTCCTAGAAATGAGTATATTTCCAGGAGCGGGTGATGGGGTCATCCGCACCTAAAAATGGCATCACCCGCTCCCTAAAATGATTTCTAGGTGCGGATTTAGTTGCTACAGTGTCACGTGGATTTTTTTTAGATCGGACGACAAATTCGTCCGCTCTTAGAAAAAAGAGGTCCGACTCCTACAAATGTTTTGTGTAGTAGTGTGTTAATATAGTAATATTTGTTAATAATGTTAATTGCACTAACACCAATTTTTATGTGCTAGGTTGCGCGCGGTAGGGCTTCTTCCTCTTGCGCAGTTAGTTGAGGGGGACTTCATGCGGTTTGTGGTTCGTGAGTAGGATCACGTGACGTAGTTCGGGTTCGACTACCTGCTGTTGTGCGCGATTCTGGACCGGTGGCAGCCCGAGATGCATACACCCTGGGTACCCATGCAAGGAAGGATGAAGACGGACTCCTACTAGAATTCCTCTGTAATCCTACTAGGACTCGTTTCGTGTAATCCTACTAGGACTCCTACCTTGTAACCGACTAGGAACCCGCCCCCTGAACTATATAAAGTAGGCCCGAGTACCTGGGAGGAGAACTCATCTCAACCAACCCAACACCAAGCATAGGGCGCCATACTTGATACCCTACACAGGACGTAAGGCTCGCTACTCTGGTGGCCCGAACCTGTATAAATCTTGTGTCCCGTGTCCCTACGCATACCTTCGAGTTCCAGGTCTCCTGATCACGATCCTCCACCGCACAATCAACCACCTCGGGTACCCCTTGGTGGGTTTGCCGGTCTAAAACACCGACACTAACACCGATTTCGTTTTATGTGCCAGGTTGCGCGCTGTAGGGCTTCTTCCTCTTGCGCAGTTAATTGAGGGGGACTTCATGCGGTTTGCGGTTCATCAGTAGGATTACGTGAGGTGGTTCGGGTTCGACTACCTGCTGTTGTGCGCGATTCTGGACCGGTGGTAGCCCGAGACGCACACATTCCACTTCCCCATGGGAGAGATGACGATCACTCTCGAGGATGTGGCCTCTTGCTTGTGTTACCCTGTGCGGGCCAGGCAATGGGGGCGGTTGAGGTCTCCGCCATGTGGCGCGACGAGATCCTTGCTCGCTTCGCGCAATGGTTCAAACGAGCACGCCGCCGGCCCTGCCAAGATCTTCACGAACTCAGTCGGCCCCACCTCTAGGTGGTTGCAGTAGTTCAGCGTACGTACCTTGATATCTTAGTTTATTATGTTTTCATAAATGTGCAACCAAATTAACAATTTCTTCTACTTTTGTGCAGGCCGACTACATGAGAGATGACGCTAACAACGCCACAATCAACAGGTACTTAGAGGCGTACCTGTTTTGGTTGTTCGGCTACGTCATGTTCTGCGGCTTGCAAGGAGACGCAGTAGTCCCCCAAATCAGATGGGGCGCCGCTGTTTGGAGGCGACCTATATGGGGATGTGCATGGGCATGTCAAAGGGATCGAAGATCAAGGGGATCTTGCTCGATGTCCTTTGCTGCTGCAGCTGTGGTCGTACAAGCGACTTCAAGTGGGCAGGCCCTCTGTCGACTGGCGTGAGTACAACCGCTTGTAAGTTGCCCACGACGACGTCGACCACCCTGCCATGGGTTCCCTCTGATGCCTGCGGAAGGTAATGGCTGCCGGCCTACCACCTTATATTTTCTTGCCTTATCTGCACTCCAGTTATTCATTCGTAACACTAACCTTTTGGTTTTTTATGCAGCTCTCCTGACTGGGGACCAGACCAAGAAGTACTACAAAGACTTAGTGGGGCAGATCGATGCCATGACAGACATCGACGTCATTTGGACGTCGTACTCAAACGAGGCTATCACGCATTGCGCACCTGACGACCTCTCGTCCTTGTGCCTTCGAGATCAATAGTACTGGAGGACGACGATGCCTGTGGTGTATGACATTCATGTCGAGGAGTACAATGTCCGCCAGGCAATGAGGCAGTTCGGACTATACCGGGAGTCGCCTCTGCCGGTCGCTCACAGCATGCCTGTTTCCGTGCACAAGTACGTTACTATAAATTCTTTACGTTTTCGTGCCCTTACGTAATATCAAATATCGACTAATTCACTGCATTTGTGATAGGTGGTGGTGGAAGGGCTCTACCACTACAGCCTAGTGGGTGGCTAAGGTGGAGCCTTACGTCCATGCTTTGGGATCACACGGTCAATGAGCCCAACGTCGTCGCCGAGCAGCGACCCCACGACGATGCGACCTTCGGAGCATACCTGTAGTGGTACTTGCTGAGGACTCGGACGCAAGTGACGCACATTCCGGCCGAGCCACCGTAGTTGCCGGCATCTCCATCGGGCACATACCCCGTGCGACACGACTAGGACTTTGACTACACAGTAATTTTGTGCGTTAAATTCATGTTTGATTCTATTCAGTTACTTATCATTGTAGCGTGTCATACTAATTATATGGACAATACGACGCGATCATGGAGATCGAGGCGATGGCTATGCATGCATGTGGGAGGGCACTCCTCATGGGAGCCCTCGAGCACGAGCAGCTGTATGAGAGGATGCTCGAGGTCACCTCGAAGTTTCGTCAGACAGTTAACTTCTGCGGTGACATCGTTGTTCCTCTGCTTCCACGCCACCCCACGTCGTCCTCCAGCTCCGCCCTCACTAGTTGTTTGTACCAGGCACCACTGTCCTCTACACGACCGCTAAACTCTGTGTCGGCTCTGACATAGGTGTCGCGGTCGTCTGGTTTCTACACCACATGTATATCTTGGTCTGTTCATTCTAGATTGTACGACGATGTATTGTGTTCGTGAGTGATGTCTAATCTTGCAGGGAGACCACCGTTACCGACAGGACCGGGACCTTCGTCTTGGGCTGGCCCTTCACCAGCACACCCTGTTTTCCAGCAGCCTCTAGGTAGGACGACTCTCATTCTATCTCTGAACGCATACGCACTTGATACAATACGTGCTTAACAAATTTTATTTCTTTACATTTTACACCGCCGACGGCACACCTGACTCCACAACAGACGACGAGGCTGCTGCGGGGCACAGTCTCCGCATATGATGTTCAACTTTGACGACATCATGGGAGCGCCGGAGGAGATTGCAGGTTCCCAGCAGTCAGGGCACCTGTCGGGACTTAGGCGGTGCCGGAAGAGGAGGCGGCTCAGTAGGACGCACAGATGACGCAAGCGTCGGGATCTGCGCTGCCATCGGGAGTTGTGTCGCCGTCCCGACCAGTCCTAGCGACATCACCCCCGATGACGCTACACGATGCCGTGCGCCACCGGACCCGCTCACCTACCCGTAGTACCATACGAGAGCAGGCGCGACGTCACTCGGGTAGTTTTGTTTAGCACGAAAACTCCTTTCATGTCGGTGTATGTGTTTGATGATATTGTATTTTATGGTATACCTACTATATTTTTCATTGTAAGGAATTCATATTTTTAAATTACATTCGAAACTAAAAGTTTATATATAAAAAACAAAAACAAATAAAAACAAGACAACCGCCGTTTCATTTGACGGTTAAGTCAACCGCCCTTTTATTTGGTGACCTAACCGCCAATTACCACCAATTAACCGCCAACTAACCCGTCGCACCATGCCACTAATCGTGCGGTTTCTAGCTGCCGCCATTTCAAACATGAAACGGCGACGTTTGATATAGTTTTGAAAATTTTTTGAACGACTACTTATTTTTGTAAAATCGAAAAAAATAAAAAACGTGCCCCTGCCCCCGCGCCCCTGACTTCCCCAGCCCCACCCTCGCCGCGGCAGCGGAGCTGCGGGGCGCGGCCGCCTTCAACGGAGCAGCCTCCGCCCGCCCGCTCCATCGTCTCCCGAGGCCTCCCCTCCACATGTACGCTCATCTCAATCCGTCCTCCCGATGCCTTAGCAAATTAGCTGTTAGTTTCCGCATTCACGCACTGATTACTCCGTGTTGGCTTTGGGGAATTTTGCAGAGCTGGGGCGGAGGATGGTCCGCCGGGGAGAAGAGGCGCGCTCCTGACGCGGCTCCGGTGCTCCGGGAGCCTCTCTGTCGGCGCCGGCGGCTACGGCAGCGGTAAGGACGGACAAACCGTAGCTCATTTAATTCCGCACACACAATATCCAAATTCATCCTGCTACCTCCCTTACCTAGGAAGCTAAAAAAAACCTGGGGATGCGTTGCAAGTGTATTTGTGTATATGTTATATTCATTCAATATGGTCCTAAAGGGAGGGATTGATGCTGTGAATTGGGATGCAGAAGGTTTCTGTTTGTGTATAACAGGCAGTTGGCTGTTGCCTAATGTGGTTATTTCAGCCTAAACAAAAAGCTTAGGAATTATCTGAAGTCAATCAATATAAGCAACTGAGCATGCTGCGTTTTTGTTGCGTGTAAAAACCTGAACAAAAGTCTGCGATAATCATCTCATTTGGCCTCCTCTATCATTTTGAAGATAAGAGAAATATGGAAACACAATTTGCCCTATGAAATCCATAAATTTTACCTGGTTGGCATAAATCACCCATAACATAGTTCAGTTTGCCGAATTTAGTGCTTTTCTAGTGAACCTGGGAAATGGATAGTTGGTTACTGCCGATGCAAACTGTTTCCCAGTGGACCCGTTCGGATAAAGATCCAACCAGATGGAATCTAGGTACAAAACTTACTCATCACATCGTGAGATTGAGATTTACCTGCCTTTGTTTATTTTTTTTGAGCGGTCACAAGAGCTTCATTAAATCACAACAGGATTACAATCATTCCCAATTGCTTGCAATAAACGCAACGGGAAGTTATCTAGCCACACAAGCTCAGGTTCTAGCGGCGAAGACAAACGTGCACAGACATGTGCTACTCCGTTGCCTTCCCTATGAACAAAAGAAAAAGATAAAGATCTAAAAGACCTGACTAGCTCTTGGATCTCTTTGTGGAGCACAAATGCTGAACTCCGATCACCATCAGTTGCTTGCATCATCCTCACCAAAAAAAGGTTGTTGTTCTCCAAAACAATTTTGTCACAACCTTGCTGAGCCGCCAGGATAAGGCCATCACGCGCAGCTAGAAATTCTCTAGTGCATTCGCCAAGTTGGGATGATATTTAGCTCCAGCCGCGAGGATTCTCCCATCCTCATCACGTATGACAGCACCAGAAGCACCTGTCGCCGAGGTGGCCTGGAATGAAGCATCAGTGTTAACCTTGCACCATCCAGGAGCTAGCTTTGTCCAAGAGTTCACCCGAGGCTGCTTAATTGATCTCCCAGAGTTCTCAACTTGCAAGCACATCAGGTCCTCTACCATGGAGGCTACATGTCGAGCTGCTGCCCCCATATTCGACCGATGCTGCCATGTTTTCTTGCATTCCGGCCCGACCACAAAGACCAAGGACCACATATAATTAGTGCAGCCTCACTTGCTGTACAAAGCTCCTGTGTCCAGGAAGCTGGGTGCAAGGAGGGGAGTTTAAAGCCAGTGATCATCTGCATCGACCTCCAAAATTGGCATGCATAGGTGCACGAAGTAGCCACATGATATAAGGATTCTTCCCCAAGCTCTCCACATACCTCGCAGTGGTCCTCACGCTCAATGTGCCTTCGCTTAAGCTCTCCTTTAGTCGGCAAGAAGTTATTCAGCGCACGCCACCAAAAGATTCGCACTTTGGGGGGAACATTCAGTTGCCAAATAGCCTTCCACCAACGCTGATTATCTGAAGTCATCGCTGCATTCTCCAGCATCACTGTTTTTTGGTCTTGCTCCTCTTTCAGTCTGCGGTAACAGGAACGAACTGAGTACACTCCACATCGTTCATTGGCCCAAGCGAACATGTCATCTTGCATCTGAGCTCCCAGTCTGATTCAGGACCTCTTCCGCATCACCAGGGATAAAGGAGGCCCTGACAAGCTGCTCATTCCAAATTCTAGTACCTGGCACAAAAGGTTCATGTACCCATTCCACATCCACTTCGTCCAATCTCACCAGCGGCTTCATAGATTTCAGACCCCCAATCCAGTGATTAGTCCAAATATTAACTGAATCGCCCGGCCCGATCCTTTTAATCAGACCTTTCTTGAGACCTTCTCGGCCCCATAAGATAGTTCTCCAAGTTTCCAAGCTCTTTTCCTTCCTCGTAGCCGAGAGAAAGTCACCTTGGGGAATGGGGATAGTATTTCCCTTTCAAAACTTTGGCACCAGTACCTATAACTTTAATTGGCATTGTTTGGGTCTGCAATTGTTTTCAACTAGCTCCTCTTTCCTTTTTTTTTTTTTGCGAAATCCTCTTTCCTGTTGTTGACCCAATTGGAAAATAATTCAGAAGTTTTATTTACTTAGTTGTAACTCGGGACAAACATTTTGAATTATATCTGGCTTTTCTTGCACTTTTATTTGCGAAGTGCGACAGTTTGTTAATGTAGAGTTAGTTGACCCTGTTTCAGCTAAAGCTTCTCTTTCCTGTTGTTGAACCAACTGGAAAAGAATTCGGAAGTTTTATTGACTTAGTCAGGACTTTGGGACAAACATTTTGCTAAAGGCACATCCATTTCTCGTACTTTTGATTTGTGAAGTGAAAATCTTGCAATTGAAGCCTCTTGTTTGCCAGCACATCTAATGGAGATATGGAATTAGCAACGCTTAGTCGCTTAGCCTAACTTGTAATGAATAAACCTTGAATGCATGCCCTTTAAACTTTCTGTAGATTCTCCGGTTTTTGGTTTTTGTGCTGGTGGTCTTCAGCTTTTAGTTTTTGTGCTTGTGGTCGTTTTAGCACCAGAATTAGCTATTGTTTCTGCAGTTGACCTATTTGTATCATTGTGCGTATCTGCAGAGCGAGTTCCAGTGTTTCCTAGACAACAATCATGGGATCCCTACAAGCTTCTCGGTGTTGATCATGATGCATCTGAAGAAGAGGTCCGGAGTGCAAGGAATTTTCTTCTAAAACAATACTCTGGGTATGAAGAATGTGAAGAGGCTATTGAAGGTGCTTGTAATGAGATAATAATGAATAGCCACTCACCCTGAAGCATTCCAAAATCAATCTTAAAAGCAAGTTGAAGAATCCCCATCATGGGTTAAGGCACTGCTTGGATACTTTGAGGTGCCATCACTAGAGATTATTTCAAGGAGATTTGCCTTTTTTTGGTTTCATTGCTGGGTGGAGCATTGCAACTTCGGCTGAAACTGGCCCTGCATTTCAGGTATGTTCAAGGACCAAGACTGTCTGTTTGTGTGAGAGTTCATAACTTTTGTTCTCATTAAGGCCTCAAGGGTGCAAGGGGTTTAGATGATTTTTCAATGCCTACCTTAAAACTTCTTTTCTCTAGTGTCTACCTCCAAATATCAGTTAGTCACAGTGTCTGGAAGAGATCTTCCCTTTTGGGTTGAGAATGAGCATTATAAACATACTTTATAAGAAGAAGCGTATTATTCCAGCTAAAAAAAGATGCAGCTTACTGCAGTTATCGTTTTACCTATAACAAATTGTACACAAGCCATTGGCAGTTCTCTCTTTTGCAGCTTGCACTGTCACTCGTGTCATGCATATACTTCCTCAATGATAAGACGAAGAACCTTGTCAGGGCATCTGTGTCATTTCTTTTCTTGGTGTGTGTGTGTGGGGGGGGGGGGGGGGCTGCGAAGAAACGAAAACAGACTACCTAGAATTTTGGATCATTGTTGGATCTGACAAGAAAAGAAAACAGACTACCTAGAATTTTGGATCATTGTTGGATCTGAAATACAACGGTGTAGACGGGTGACTGACGGAAGTACAATTTCTCAGTCACCTTACGAGGAGAAAGTCCCATAAAACTAATAACGACTACAAGGTTACTCTGAATATATTGGGTAGAAGAAATGATACTTCAGTTGTGCAAACAGATAACATGTACATGAGAGTTGCAAGATCGAAAAAGTGGTGCAAAGATGTTCGTATTAAAGGCACATTTACAACTATAATGTCACCAGGTAACTGGCAATTTTAGCACAAGGTAGTCTTTCTACTTTATCCCAACAAAACAATTAATTAGAATCGTGTATCAATGCTGTCAATTTAGGATCATCAGGCATTAACCTTCTACTGTATCTTGGTAGAACTGAACCTAGCAATCCTGTCAATTAGGATTACAAATGCTGCGATCTGGTAAGAGTGCTTCTGCAATTGCCTGCATGGTGGGCCAGAAAACATTAACCCCTATCCATTCTAGGCGATCTGGTGAATCAATTTGGTTGTCAGGACGTCCCACGATGACTGTTGGCGCCGGCACCAGCACGTCCATGATTCCGCACTGGCTCGAATTCGCCTGCACGGGAATACGGGATCGCTGCACCTGCACGCCGCCGCCACCCATCGGACGTCCACAATTCCGTCCAGCCTCCCCACGATATCGACCGACGACCGTCCTATATAAAACTCTCTGCTGTGTGCCGGCGCCGTCTTATCCTGACCTAGTAGATGATCTAGGCGAAGGGAAGACGTACCAGGATCCAGGAAAGAGTTCCCCTCTTCCTCTTGGCTCCACGCCGGCGGATCCGCCACCCCACCCACCAGCAGCAGCAGCAACCATGGGGCTGCCACCGATGGTGTTGGTCGACCGCGCCGTGAGATTCGTCGATGAACTCGAAGCCTTCATCCAAGAATCAGGAGAGCTTTCGTACGATCAGACCATTGGCCTTGGCAAGGGCAAGAGCAGGGAGGTCGCAGAGCACATCCGGGAGGAGGTCGAGGCCCGGGCGTTCGAGGCGCTGCGCGAGCGCAAAGCAGCCTCCAGCCCCAGCGCCGCCGCCGCCGCCGTGCGCAAGGAGCCGCTGGCCTTCTCGTCTCCGTTCGAAGACGACGAAGAAGAAGATGCCTACTACCGCGACGTGTTGGAAGGCACCGAGCCCTGCCTTTCCGAGGTCGCCGACGCCCCCGCCGTGACTCGCTTGTCAATCAAGACCGCCTGGCCACCCAGCCGTTCCAGGTGCTCTTACCCCGGCGCCGCCTTCGTCGCCGGGAGCCACAAGAGCTTGCTCCTCCTCTGCCTCGGCACCTGCTGCCCCGGCAACTTTGAGCCTGGCTTCTACATGATTTACGATACCCAGGCCAACTCCGTCGCCATCGTCCCGCCCATCTTGCCGCGCGACGGCGTCTACCGCTCCTCCTGGACGTCGCTCCCCTGCCACATAGCACGGGGGTTGGGAGGCGGCACCGTGGCCATCCAATCGAGGTCCAATGGTGGGTACCTCCTCGCCGAGCTCCTCCTCTGCAGAGGCGGCTGGAGCCACCTCCGCACAAGCAAGCCCACACTCTTCACGTGGATCTCCGGCGGGGTGGGCCAGTGGATCGCCGAGGAGGTGGAGCTCCCCATCTCCTCTGACTCCTTCCGTGCAGACATGGCATTTGCAGTTGGAGCCACCTCGCTCTGCTGGGTTGACCTCCTGTCAGGGGTTTTGGTCTACAACCAGACTGACGACACTGCTAGTGGTTTCCACTACATCCCATTGCCCCGCAAGATTGAGACAGGTGCAGTGAAGGAGCTGGAGCAGGGGGTGGCCGGAGGAGTACCGCTCCATGTGCTGCATCGACGACGACACCTTGCAGTTCGTCTCAATTGAGGGCTTCTGCCAAGACATCCCCATGGCTGACATGATGCTCACAACATGGATCCTCAAGAGCCCCCGGAGCCCGACCAAATGGCAGTGGCACTTGCTGCACTCGGTCCGCATTGGAGATTTCTGGCTTGACCCAAACTACAATGATCTGCCACTGCTGCCCAGTTTTCCGGTCATCAGCACACTGCAGCCTCATGTCATCTACCTCAAAGTCTATAACTACGAGTACAATCCCAAGCACGACTTGATGCAAGCCACAGAACTGTATCTGCTCAGCCTTGACATGTGCCTTCACGGTGTCGTGTCGGCGTTCAAGGTCCCTTCTGAGAAAAATGGATGCGCTCCATACCTTAAGATTTTTACTTCTGACTTCACCCGCTACCTAAACCAGGTATTTCCTAACATGGCCACTGCCCTTCTTTCTTATTGAAAAGTGTGATCAGTTTGAACTAGTTGGACAAATTTGTTGAAATCCTTGCGAATGAGGGCATTCAACCTAGCACTAGAAAATGTTGCTTTCATAATGTCAGTGATGGGAATGCATGGTGAAAGCAATCCACAGCTAACACTTTAACTGGCTGCTTGGCCCAATCCCTTTTTAATGTTTCATTACTGCTTTATTCTGCTCTTCAGTTGTAGTTATTGCCTTCAAAATCATTGGAAAAATAAGGTCCGTGATAACAATAGTTTCTAGTTTCAGAAATCTATCATTAAATTGAACGGGTGCACTTCAATACGACCAGAAGATGTCACTGTTAGTCTGTTACAAATCTACCAATCCTATCACATTTGTTGTCCTGATTATCCTTCCGTCTTCACCACTATCAACAGCTTTCTTCCTCCTACACTTGCTTTTCCCGTATGAAAAACTTGTTAAGGTGGTAGATTTTTTTTAATGGCGACATCTTTCAGTGATATAAAGTTTATCAGATTGGTTTGAAGGTAGAATTTTAGAACTGGGGGTGTACCATACCGAATTCTTCCAAAAATCTAACAAGCTGAGCTTGAAAGTGAAAAGGGTACATAAGTGTACATAAAGTTAATTTTTAACTGATGTATGTTTTTTTTGTTTAGACAAGCGATGATTTGTGCAAGGTGTGCCCAAGGGGGAAAGAGGTTTCTGATGGGGGAGAAAATGCGTGGACTTCAGTGTGGATTTCCGCACCAATCTCTGCTTCCAGTGGTGAGTGTATCAGCAAAATTGGACCATCCGAACATCTTATTGATTTTCTTTGTTTCACTGTGCTGTTTTATTTTTCTATTGATACCTATTATTAGAAAGCCTTTTTTTCTTATCGACAACATGTTCTAATATTCCCATGTTCTGATGTCATTCTGATTGTTTATATATGCAGCTATTCAAATGTCATCTTTCCAGGATGCTGACATGTCCAGTGACTCTGATATGAGTAAGTTGTTTGAAGACACGTCATTTGTTGCATCTGTCCTTAACTCGGTACGTTTTATTTTTAAACTTATGACATACATATACAGTTCAACTTCAACATTTCAGTCACTAATTGGTTCTTTTCTGTGTGAAATAATAGCTTCCTGGTGTTGATCCCGATGATTTTGCTGTTAAAGATTTGTTTAAAGATTTGCTGTCATTATTGCATGGCCAGGGAGAGGTATGTTCGATGTTGGTTTACCTTTCACTAAGGGTGTGATTGGTAGGGTGCACTAGTGTTAGTCTGGTTAGAGTTAGTCCAAGGCTATTCCCACCATTCTGGTCCGTGTTTGGTAGGTTGTATAAGGTGTTGTGGCCCGCATAAGATTGTGATTGGTAGCCTGCATATCTAGTTGGGCTGCACAATTGAAGTCAATTCTTGTGTGTTTGGTGGGCTGCATAGCTCGGGTAGGCTCACCACTTGCACTCCTAGGTAACCTTACCCCCTTCCCCTCCCACGCTATAATATTTACCTGAGTCGCCATTCTCACCACCCCCTTGACTCATCTTCTTCCACTCTTCTCTCCTGGTGACGGTGATTCGGGAGGCGCGATGGCCGGCGGAGAGCACGACGGGGAAGCTCGGAGGGATGCGCCGTCAGAGAGCACCGAGGCTAGAGATGGAGCCCCTCGCAGTCTATGGAGGTGAGCTCCCCACCGTCAGCCAAACCTGCTTGTGTGCGAGGACGGCCGTCAGTGTGACGCCTGCCTCGTGTACTACAAAGAGATGGAGATCAAGCGGGTGGTGAAGAAGCCCCCCACTGGCAGCAGCTCAAGCAGATCTGAGGTTTGTTCTTGTCCATCGATATCTTTAGGAATTAGCAAGAGGATTAGGGTTCACTGTTAGGGTATGATTGGATTTCTACTTGATCGATTAGGTTTCACTGTTAGGGTAAGTAATGAATGTGCTCATTAGGATTAAGTACTGAATGTGCTCATTGACTTCACTGTTAGGGTACCCTGGATTGGAACTATGATTTCTACTTGATCGGTTATGAGTCAAAGTTCGTTGTTTTCACTGTTTGCAATTTAGAGTGATGCTGACTCATGCTGACACTGATGTTTGCAATTTAGAGTGATGCTGACAGTGAAATCAAGGAAGGAATGGAGACAGATGAGTGGGTAGTTGTGGACACTAAACTAGATTTGAGATGCCACCATGGGAAGCATCCAAGGTGCCTGCTTTGCTGGGATGGCAACAACACCGGCCGACGTTACCTTGCTTGTCCCCTCAGGGTTAGATTTCCAGCAGCCCTTGTCTTTGCCTGTTCCATTTACTGTTATGAATGGCAATTTCAGCAATGTATGTATATGTGATGTAGGGAAAGGAGAACATGTGTGACTTTGTTGAATGGATTGATGCCAAGTGGCCTCCAAAGTTCCAGAAAGTGGCTTCATCCATTTGGGAAGTTGTTGGCAAGTTCAAGAAGCAAGCAGATGAGGCTCAAATCGATCTTTTGACAGCAATTCAATTGAGAAATGATGCCCAGATCGAGAAAGAAGCACTGCTAGTGGAGAAGGTAGCATGGACAAGGGAGAAGGAGCATCTCATCAATGAGAAGGAAAGGTTGGAGAGGGAACTGGCCATGAGGACTAGGCTTGCTAGGACAACAAGTTCTACTGTAGAGAATAGGATCAGGAGTGATGGAGCCAACAAGAAGATGTTGTATGGGCTGCTCTTGGCTCTGTTTGGTGTGCTGGTTGCTGTTCTGTTGGCAGTCGTCCTGAAGAACAAGTGAAGAAGGTGGCCAGGGGGCAATGGTGATATCTCTTTTGGTAACTAGGCAAGTAGTAGTGACTGATGTATGGTGTCAAATTTTTGAGCACTGTGTTCTCTCATGACTTCT
Source organism: Cenchrus fungigraminus (assembly GCA_036936925.1). Taxonomy (NCBI): domain Eukaryota; kingdom Viridiplantae; phylum Streptophyta; class Magnoliopsida; order Poales; family Poaceae; genus Cenchrus; species Cenchrus fungigraminus. Next base: position 69,476,498 of record CM072768.1, on the reverse strand, counting down.
AGTCAATGATCTTAGTCTTGTGTAATAGTCAGTGATCTTAGTCTTTTGTAATATGGACCTAGTGCGTTGAAATTTTCGTCATCGTGTTAATCTGATCATGTTTGTCATCTTGTTGTTATGTTATGAAATGTTCGTCATCATGTTAATCTGAGATGTTACCATGCACACTCCACATTAAGGATCCAATACATTTTTGTTGCAAATCCTGCTCATTGGTAGCAGTTGATCATGACAGTACACTCTACATGGAATACAACTTAACACGAATGGAGAAAAGTAGAATCAGGTAACAACACACAAATACCTTATGGGGGTGTTTGGCAGGGTGCATAGCCCCTGTCCAGGCTTCTACAATGCACCCTGTCAGTGTTTGGTAGCCTGCACAGGGTGTTAGCCAGGCTTGTGCAGTGCAAAAAGAGGCTCCTAGCCTGGCTTACCAGAAACGCAAATGAGTTCCGTTTCCCGCTATGCAGGCTAGTTTAAGCCTTTCTGGGTGAGTCGTCTCACCTCCCGTGAGCATCCACCACCGCCGTCCGCGTTGCTCCTTCATCTTCCCGCCCCTCCCGGCGGCGGAGGAAGGGACCGTCAGGAGGAGGAGCTCCGGGATCCGCGCAGAGTGAGGAGAGGGAGATCGTCGGGGGAAGGAGAGGGAGAGGAGCGGCGCGGGGAAGGATGCCGCCCGGCGCCCGACCTCGAGGCCGGCAATGGCGTCGCCGGGCAACTGCACAACGAGAGAGAAGAGAGTGGAAGGGAGGGAGGGAGGAGCTGGGCGCACTGGTGTGGGTCCCTGCTCGCCGCCGCGGATCTAGCTAGTTGCCGGCGTTGAAGGCCACCACGCGGACCGCCGAGCACGGGGTAGTAGCTCCACCCACCGGCCGCCCTAGCTCGCCCCGCCGGTCGCCTGGCTCTAGCCACGCCGCCTCCGCCTACTTCAGAGCTTGCTCGCATGGTAGGCCGCGGTGAAGCCCGCACAAATAGCCGGCGGCATCCCCCGCGGCGGAGCTTGCACGCACGGCCTGGCGGCGGAGCCCGCAGCGGAGCCCGGTTGCACAGCCGGCGGCGGCCTCCGCGGCTGAGCCCGCCCACACGGCCAGCGGCGGAGCTCCCCTGGCGGACCTCGCCCAGATGGAGATGGGGTAAGAGGAGGAAGAAGAGGGAGTAGTGGTGAGGAGAATGGTAAGGTCACCTAGGTTGTGCAGCCCAACTAGATATGCAGGCTACCAATCACAATTTGACCGGGCAAAAAGTTCCAATGCAGCCTGCCAAACGCGGGTGAAATTGGTAGAGATAGCCTGGGTTGGGCTGGCCTGGGCTACCTCTTAGCCAGGCCAGGCCTTATACAGGCTGCCAAACAGCCCCTATGAAACTCTACCACCAACCTGATATGCCCTTTTTTGTTTGTGTTAATGGGCTTAGTGAAAGTGAAATGTGCTCTAAGCACTAGACCTAACTTTCAGATGAACTGCTATCATGTAATGTTAGGAGTTATGACTGAATTTTCTTGGAAATATATGTGCAAAGCTGAAGATTACCCTTTTTTGGGACTCCAGAAGAAGAAAGACAACGCAGACAAGTTAAACAAACAAGAAGATGAGAAGATGTAGCCATGCTCTGGCTTCCATGTAAGAGTTTATGATTTCAATTGTTGAAAACTGAAATGCATAATCAGCATAATAGCCTGTTCAGCTCTTATCACCTATTTTTCATATTAATGATAAGATGGTTTTAAAAAAGAGCTGGTGGGAGGTTTTAAGTTGGATGTAAAAATGACATAGACAATTCAATATTCATTCTTGGTCTCTGTTTAATGCCACATCTTATAGCCTACAATCTCTTTCTGACTTAGGCGCGCAAAACAATTGAAGATTTGTCTGCATCAATCGTGTTACCCAGTTGGCCATGGAATTTCCTTATCCTCATGAACTGCTTTGACCCGAGGAATATGTATTGTGACTGCTACAAACTTCGCAATTACACCCTATTCGGATGGCTGGTGGCTGGTTGCTGGTGCTGATTTATTGTGAGAAAAAAATACGGTTGTCTAGCTGGTGGTTGGTGCTGATTTGTAGTGAGTGATATCGTATTTCAAGGTCTGGTAACTATGTTTCTTTCTATGCGTTAAGATTTGCAATTAATTGGGCATAGCATAAGCTGTTTTATGTGTTGTTTCATTGTTTGTGCGGTGGTCGTAGTTGGTTTCACGTACACAGTTATCCCCGTGGTATTTGCACTATGATGCCAGAGCCTACACCTTAGAGAAGGTAGGCCAATCCGACAAGTGATGATCGTGTGTTTTAGTTTGCTCCTGTTGTGACGGCTACTGATCTTCTGCGCGGCGCAATAGATAGAACACAGGGACGGAGCCAGGATCCGACGACGAGAGGGGGGGGGGGGCTGGCTCCCCTCTTCTCCTTCACCATCCTCAATTTTTATGAGAGATTTAGGAGAGGCTTAGTGGAGCGCACGCTGGTGGGTGCGGGGGGGGGGGGGGGCTTGAGCCTCCCTCCGCCCCATCGCTTGCCTTGGTGCCTAGATAGAAATTGGATACACCATTGAAATGGACGGTTATTGTCATCAGTAATGATACAATACAAAACACTATTGAATCGGCTGGTTTTCCTGTGCCAACTCAATTACTGCCACATTGTCTCGCGCATGCTGACGGTGCGTGTCGCCCTATGAAGCGAAGCTAGGATTTTCTAATCCTTTAGCGCATGACTTGCCAAATAATTTGCACCATGTGGAACAATTTCATTCTGAATAAGTTGGTACAATCCACCCAACCAGGCACAATAACTATTATCAATCCTGGACTATTTCATACATCAACCAAATGATACATTCAACCAAACACTTCTTAGAACAAAAAGAGCATAATGTAAATTACGTAAATAACACCTCTAGAGGCCATGCAGCCATGGTTTTGTACGTTTGTTCGCTGTCGGTCTGCTTGCTAGCGCACATCCAAATAATCAAGGATCCCAATTTTGAACGTAAATTACATCTTCTATCTTCTTCTATACTATAAAGAACGAGTTCTTTTGAAAACAATTTTCACCAAAAAATCTACCCTCTTACCCCTCACAGGAGGTCACATATTTCAGTTTTAGGCCCAGCAAATCAGGCTTTTTGGAGAACGAAAGTGGGGGAGGGGGGGGAGACACATTTTTTGATGTTTAGAAAAATACTTTTCGTTACAACGGTGTTTTTTTTTTCACCGGATGCTTTTTGACCCGCCTGGCGTACCCACCTATACTAATTTAGCAATATAGTGTTGCCGACATCCCTTTCCAAAACAAACCAATCGCTAATCATTGCTGATTTGCCATAAAACATCGACAACTATTCCTTCCATTTACACTTGATTGATTTGGCTTACGAATTACCAAAAGTCACGTCGATACCCCTTCCCAAAACAAACCAATCACTAATCATTGATGATTTGCCTTTAAAAAAAGCATAGCTATTCTTTTGAAAACAATTTTCACCAAAAAATCTACCCCTTACCCCTCACAGGAGGTCCCACATTTCAGTTTCAGGCCCAGCAAATCAGGCTTTTTGGAGAACGAAAGTGGGGGGAGACACATTTTTTGACGTTTAGAAAATACTTTTCACTAAAACGGTGTTTTTTTTCACCGGATGCTTTTTGACCCGCCTGGCGTACCCACCTATACTAATTTAGCAATATAGTGTTGCCGACATCCCTTTCCAAAACAAACCAATCGCTAATCATTGCTGATTTGCCATAAAAAATCGACAACTATTCCTTCCATTTACACTTGATTGATTTGGCTTACGAATTACCAAAAGTCACGTCGATACCCCTTCCCAAAACAAACCAATCGCTAATCATTGATGATTTGCCTTTAAAAAAAGCATAGCTATTCTTTCCATTTACACTTGATTGATTTGGCTTACGAATTACCAAGTCACGTCAATTTGCACATTCACGTTGCCTGTTGCCCATGTCCCATTCCCCTGATCTAGCTTGCTATTTCTTCCATTTATAATATTCCTAGGTGATGTGCTCTAACGTGAAATTTCTTAACGTGATCTCCTCCTTTCCTTCCATCCAAGGATCCTGCGTAATAGGCCTTCCCCTAATAAGCCTGCTAATATTTCCATCTATTGCTACATGATCTGCTCCAACGTGATCACGGGTGGTAAATGGCAATCGGCCTAGCAAGAAAATTGGTTCCTGCAGCATCCATAAAATTCTATAAATGCACCCCTGCACGGCTGCACTTGATCTGGGATTGCCGTGCATGCAATTGAGTCTCGCCGGGGAAGCCTCTCGTCTCCACGTACGATCGGTGAGGTTGTCGACTGCGCGGCGTCGTACCATCGCCCGGCGAAGCCACGGTTCACGTACAACGCGCAAGGGCAGCGGCAAGGCTGTCGACTGCTCGTCAACAAGGGTATCGCGAGCGTCGTCTCGTGCACGGCGGCGAAGCCCCCAGCGCTAGCAGCAGCCACCGCCGCGTCGTGAGCCGTGGAGTGCCGTCAACACCAGATCACGCCACGCAAGACACAAGACACAAGACGCAAGTACGTTCCCTGTTCCCTCTTATCCTAATCTCAGTACCCTAATCTCAAGTATATTATCATCAGGCATATAGTTTCTTCAAGAGTTTAGGTCATGTGTACTGTGATTGCTAGCTATTATCAGGCGTACTTGTATGTCTATCGATCAGAACGTGGACCGATCGAATGTCCTGCAGGTTATCTTGCTTTAGGCCATGTGATTTTTTTTTCACGCAAGCATGTGTATTATATTCATGTCGTGTAACAGAAAGTTATTTGCGTTAGGCAAAAGATGATCCTGGTGGGTTTCTATTCGGTTATTATCAGTAATATAAGTATGAGTTCCTCTCTATTTCTCTCTCTAATCACGTGCCAAAAATTGTTGCTCTCTCTGGTTGGAATGATCACGGCTTGGTTAGTGTGGATTATTTAAAAGGTAAATTAATGTGTCGGTGTAATCTATTAGCTTTTATTTTTTTCCAGGCCACTAATTCACTGAAAGTATAAGCATATGCTATGATCAACATTCTTTTTGTTTCTCTTTGCTTCGTCTCAGTGTCAACAACTGATCTGTCCTTTACATATACGTACAGTTGTGTTTACCGTGATATATTTTCCCTCACAAACCTCACTTCAAATACCTAACACGGCCTAATGCAGACGACGTTTTGACTGGTGTTCTTCGTTTCCTTCATTCCTTGCTGCTTATGGCTGACAATTCACGGCCACGACATGGTTCCAAGAAGCGAAGGGACCTTGCAGAACCAGATCAAAGTAAGGGTTAGTGAATGCATTTTTTTTAATCGTTCATGCATGAAGATAGTAGGGATCAATATGTGATTCTGACCACATATATATGCAGGTCCATCTAATGGTGACATCCCTGCCCTACGAGTCCCCCTAGGTGATTTGAAGAATACTCGTGCCGATGGAGCTCTGGACGCGAGTGTTCTTGATATTGATGAAAGAAGGCAGAAGTGGAGGGATCGGTAGCAACAAATAAGGATCAAATAAATGCTAGAAGAAGGGAGGATTACCAGCGCAAAAAAGCCGAGTGACAGGCTGCCACCATAGGTGTCGACGTTTTACCACCAGAATCTTGCATGGCTATAATTCTTGTGAGGTGTCTATATTACATTTAACATTCATGTACCACTGTGTGTTCATCATTGAACTGCAGGTGATGCTCAGGTTACTGGTGGTGCAATCCTTACGAATGCGGCAACAGGTTCGTTACATTCCACATATCCTTATGCTCTAAATTAGTTATCCTAACAATTTATGGTTGAATTCCATTATTCATTTTTTAAGAAGCAGATCTGGACAACGAAGGTGTTACATGCCTGTGTCGAAACGATCCACATACAATAACTCCTGAATGCCACGGTAATTTAATTTAGTTGTGATGTGTGTGCAGCCGAAAGGAAGTTGGCCAAGGGCAGGGAGAAGTCAAAGAGGAAGTACAACAAAATGACAGATGATGATAAGATTTTAAGGAACACAAAACTATGTCAACAAAGGGCGAACCGGGCAATTATGTCGGACGAAGTTGAGCTGCAGAATGCCTCCACTCCCCACCGAGGTAATTCCTCTATTGTTATGCCCCTTGGTGGCTGTTGTCATCAACCATAAAATGTAGGATGAGCCGGGTCTGTTATTTTTTTAATCTAAAGTTCAGTTATACTCGCATTTATGCAATCGTTGATGTAAAAATCTTCACATAAACTCGTAGATATTGGTGCGTTTGGAACAATGCAGTCCACGGTAACTAATCAGTTTGATTCATTTTCCGTTGCTGCAACTGGCGCTACACCCAATCAAGGTTTGAGATGCTTTCTCAACTATTGCATATATGTTTTATGTTTCTTGCATAGTTAGATGTGTTTTGCTTCTGACATCCGCAGCTTGTCCTCCTGGAATGCACGAGTCCGTTCGACCAGGCGTTGTTACACGTTCTGCAGCAAGATGTTCCACTCAAGGTTTGCTTGTATGTAATTTCCGAATATGAATTTGGATTTGTATAAATACATTTCTATTGATTTGTTTGCTCAGGCACTAGCAATGACCGAACCAAAGTAGTACCACCACTTGGTGCGGGTATTTGGGAGCCAGACGATCCTGATATTTCATTAGAAGGTTAGCTCTGGTTATTGTTTCTGAGTTTTTTGACTAATATACTCGTGTCCTATAGAATGTACATTCTCATTTACATTGCAGAGGAGGATTTAGACTGTCACAATCCAGATGAAGGTATGCCTGATGACTACCAAGATGATGATCCGAGAGTGTCCTATGAGAGAGGTAATTAATAACATTGCTTATAGTATAACATTCTTATAATTTTGTGAATCCAAATGCCTATTTAACTTACTTGTTGCTTTTGAATAGTGGTACGTTACAAGACACGTCGGGATTCTGACGTGGTTATTATAAGTCAAGATCCATACCAATGGGTGTATAAAGACTTACCAAAAAACCACCACCTACTGCGTAAAGTGCCAAATTGTGAGTATTGTGGGGCTTTGAAATTCAGTAGTGAAACAGACGGTTTCTGTTGCAGAAAAGGCAAGGTTAATATTTATGTGCACGAGCTGCCAATTGAAATGCGTCGTTTGTTTGAGAGTCAGACAGATCGTGATGCTAAGTATTTTAGAAATAACATACGTTATTTCAACTCGCATTTTTCATTCACATCGTTTGGTGCTACCGTTGACCAACGCCTAGCCACAGCCAAAGGTATGTACATAATTCTATGTATTATTTTATTTGTGTGACGTCAATAACTTTATGTTGACTCTCTTTTTTAAAATTTAAACATAGGTACTGGGATTTACGCATTCAAGGTACATGGTCAAATCTATCACAAGATTGACCAATTACTACCCGGTGGGAAGGGACCACGCCACATGCAGCTGTATTTTTATGACACAGATGAGAGTATGGTGCATCGAAGAAATAGGTCTCCTCATCTTGACCAGAACTTGATCATGGAGACCCTGCGGATCATGAGCACAGTAGCTATGAACCCTTACCTGCATAATTTCAGAATTCTAGGGCAATCAGGAAATATCGAAGAGTACAAGATTGAGTTAAATACAAGCATCTCTGTTGATCAAAGGAGGTTTAATGCACCTGCAATGGACCAGGTAGCTGCGATATGGCAAGATGGTTCGGATGAGCAACAAAAATTCAAGCGGAGTATAATGATTTATGCAAATTCTGGACACGCCACCTTCATACGTGCTTATCATGGTTGCTATGACCCATTAGCTTACCCGCTCTTCTACCCCGGTGGTGAGACAGGATGGGAAGATAAAAAGGTGTTGTTGGAAGAAAATCCCGTTCCGCGATTCCCGAGAGTAAAGCGTAAATACACAAAAAGAAAGAATAAAGGTATGTTCTCTAATTTTTTAATATTTTAATATTTTAATATTTATATATAATATTGAATGTTGGTGTTGTTCTTGATCGTATAGATATAGTATAGATAAATAAATAAATATATCTATATATATAATTATAATGGTTTGCAGATGATCCTGCCGGCACATCTAATGTACCGCCAGATGGAAATGGTAAAACTGGGAGGAAGAGAAAGACCATGTCAGTTCAGCCCTTATCAGTTCAAGATTTTGGTAATAATATAATGTTGTTGGCTGGTTAACTAATATTTTTTCGAAATCCATTTAACTTATTTGTCATGTAACAGCCATTGATGCAGATGTGGATGATGAGGGAGACGAGGGTGAAAATGACCAAGATGGTGGTATGTTTTTTCACGGCCTTTCATGCACTTGTATATACACATACAATTATCTTTGTATTTTCCTTAATACATATATATTGATAGTTACATGTGACCGAAAATATGTATACTAGGTTCGAGGCTCCATGTTAGTGCTCGGGAGTATTATTGTTATCTAATGCAAATACGAGATGGTGTGTTTAATGCATTCTTTCGTGGAGGACGTCTCTTCCAGCAGTGGATTGTTGATATGTATATAAAAATTGAATCAATGCATCTTGATTGGTACTCCCACCCTGATCACCAGAAAGTTATTCGAGCAGATCTGTATCAGGTTAGTGCGAATTATATATTACACGTACCTTATGCAGTGAGTATATACCAAAAAATTGTGTGGTTTTATCCTAATTTATGGGTGCACATTATTTCACAGGGTATTGTAGATTGCTTGGCCCTTGGTGATTCTAATGCAAGAAAGGTTGGTAAACGTATTGTGCTGTCAAAGGATTTTCCAGGTTCCGACAGGGATGTTCATTCACGTTTTATGGATGCTATGGCTTTGGTAGCACGGTATGGGCGTCCTGATTTTTTCGTTACCATGACATGCAATCCATATTGGCCAGAAATTATAGAACAATTGCTACCCGATCAGACCCCGCAGGACCGACCCGACGTTGTGTCTAGAGTCTACCATGCTAAGCTACGTGATCTTCATGACTTCATGATCGTAAAGGGTCATTTTGGTAAAGTTGCAGCTTGGGCACATGTTACAGAGTTTCAGAAAAGGGGACTACCGCATGAGCACTTTTTATTGATAATGGAGAAAAATTCTAAGCTAAACGGACTTGATGATTTTGACAAGTACATATCAGCTGAGATGCCTAATCAAAGTAAATATCATGAGCTTCATAGGTTGGTATGCACTCACATGATGCACGGTCTGTGTGGAACGCTAAATCCAAAGTGTCCGTGTATGATTGATGGTGGATGTCGTTTCAACCATCCACGACAGTTTTCCGACCAAACGCAGCAAAGGAAAGATGCATACCCAGTATATAGAAGACGAGATGATGGTCAACAGGTATTCATGAGAAACCATTGGTTAGACAACAGATGGGTGGTTCCATACAATCCTAAACTCTTGATGTGTTACAATTGTCATATCAATGTCGAGGCTTGTTGCAGCATCAAGTCTATCAAATATATATACAAATACATTTACAAAGGACATGACAGCGCTTCATTTTCTATTGAAGTGGGTACGACCGATGGACCTATTGAGATAAATGAAGTTAAGCAGTACAGAAAAGCAAGATGTATTATTGCAATAGAGGCATTCTACCGACTATATCGATTTCCATTGTACAGCATGTATCCACCTGTTCTTCAGATGCAAGTACACCTCCCTGGAATGCATATGGTACCTTTCAATGATACAGATAGCCTTGAAGAGGTTGCTGCACGTGCACAGTCTCAGCGATCTATGCTAACTGAGTATTTCAAGATGAACTTTGAAGATCCCAAAGCACGCCAATATTTGTACAGAGAATTTCCAGAACATTACATATGGGTCAAGTCTGGTAAATATTAAAAACCGAGAAAACAACGTTTCCAGATTGGAAGGTTAGTCTATGCTAATCCAGCTGAAGGGTGCAGGTACTACCTTCACATTCTTCTAAATCATGTCAGAGGTGCAACGTCGTATGAGTCACTTAGAACTGTTAGAGGTGTCGTATGCCCTACCTTTAGATATGCTTGTGAGAAGCTCGGTCTTATTACCAGCGATGGATCTCTCGACGAGGCAATGACTGAAGCATCACATTTTCAAATGCCTTGTGCATTAAGGCGCATGTTTGCTATCATTGCTGTTTTTTGTGAGTATGTTGATATACGTAAACTCCGGGACAATCACTTTGAGTCGATGGCTGAGGACTACTACCGCAATTTCGGAGATGATTCATATGTAATACAACTGGTGCTGAGGGATGTAGCAGACATTGTGCGGTCCATGGGGAAGGATATAAAGGATTGTGGGCTGCCCCATCTTGACGAATCAGGTACCCTTTTCACCGTGCATGTTATATTAATAAAAGATGTTTAAGTTTTTTTTTGTAGTATAGGTATTGATATATGGTACAGAAACATTAATATGGTAAAGTGACCCACTAATACCAGCAACGGCATACGATGGCGATAAGATGTTTGTTGAATTAAATTATTTATGTTGAGTTAAAATATTTTTTAATTATGTTGTTTCAGATTCTATTTTACGGGCACTATGCTGAAATTTTGCTCTATGTTACAATCATAATTAATTCAACATTACTTATATTGTGCATGATGAATAAATAGGATTTTTTATGTCGCATACTATATATACTATATAAAGTAATTTGAATCAAGTATACCTGTATGATTTTCTTGGTACTGTTTTATGCAAGTTGGTGAAAGTTTATTTAAGATTACATACATAACTCATTCAAATTACTTTATATTATGGCAATATTAGGGATTATCTATGATGAATTTTTTCACCCAACATACAGATGCATCGAGAGATTACTATAGAGAGCTAACAAAAGAGAGAAATGTTGTTTTCAACAAGGATGATTTGAATATAATAGGATCATTGAATGCTGAACAACGGTATGGTTTCGATGCAATTATAGAGCATGTGAATAATAAGAGAGGTCGGGTTTTTTCGTTGACGGACCTGGAGGTACTGGCAAAACTTTTTTGTACAGGGCATTACTTGCAAAGGTTCGTTCTATGGGACTGATTGCTGTCGCAACCGCAACATCTGGTATTGCTGCTTCTATAATGCCTGGCGGGTGTACTGCACACTCAAGATTCAAAATCCCTATAAAACTTGGTGATAATACTGTCTGCAACTTTTCTAAACAGAGTGGTACATCAGCTCTTTTGCGGACAGCATCCTTACTTATTTGGGACGAAGTGGCCATGACGAAAAGACAAGCTGTTGAAACCCTTGATAGATCTTTGCAAGATATAATGGATTGCAGTGATCCTTTTGGTGGGAAGGTTGTTGTATTTCGAGGGGATTTTAGACAAGTTCTTCCTGTTGTGCCACGTGGCACTCGAGCACAAATTACAGATGCAATCCTACAGAGGTCGCATATATGGGATAAAATACATAAGATTAGGTTGATGCAGAACATGAGAGCACACAGTGACCCATGGTACTCTGATTTCCTTTTGAGGATCGGTAATGGTTTGGAAGAAAGTGATGCTAATGACTATGTGCGGCTCCCTGAAGACATTTTGCTTGAGTATGAATCTGAAGAGTCTATCGATATTCTGATAAAGCATGTGTTTCCTGATCTGAAAGGTAATTGCACGTTATCAGAGTATATGCGAGAGTGTGCAATCTTATCAACTAGAAATGAGCATGTCGATGCTATGAATGATAGGATGATCAAACCGTTTCCAGGAGAGGAACAGGTGTATTTCAGCCATGACACAGTCGATGACGACACTAGCAACACCTATCCACTTGATTTTTTGAATTCTATCACTCCTAATGGCTTGCCACCTCATATCCTCAGAATTAAGAAAAACTGCCCTGTGATCCTACTTCTCAATCTTGATCCGCACAATGGTCTTTGCAATGGTACCCGTTTGGTTGTTAGGGGTTTTGGTAACAATTCAATTGATGCTGAGATTGTTAACGGCCAACATGCTGGTAAGCGGGTTTTCCTTCCAAGGATACCTCTTTCCCCTTCTGAAGATGTGACGCTACCATTCAAGTTGAAGAGGAAGCAGTTCCCGATCAGACTAAGTTTCGCGATGACTATCAACAAGGCACAAGGTCAAACCATTCCAATGGTTGGAGTATACCTTCCCGAACCGGTCTTCTCCCACGGTCAGTTATATGTAGCATTGTCTAGAGGAGTTTCGCGTAAAACGACATGGGTTTTGGCAAAACCTAACGTCCTAGCTGATCCTTCCTATAAAAAAACTAAGAACATTGTATATAGGGAAGTTTTGGAATCATAAGATTATTGGGCATAGTATGAAAGTTGGGTATGGAATTTGTAATGTGTTGAAGTGTACCATATATACTTTCTATCTCCAATTGTAATTAATTGTCTTATGTAGTAATTTAAGAAGAAGACTGAATCATAAATAATTTAAAACACGTGCGTGTCGTACGTGCATTTTACTAAGTAATCAAGGATCCCAATAATCAAATTGTTCAAACTTACCATCCAAAATTGTTCAAACTTACCCCGTCTAAGGTCGGCTTCGATGGCCCAAAACACAGGTCCATCCTCCTCATGGATCAGGCCCTTTACTTGGCCCATTTAAAATGTGACGCTCACCACGCACGCCGCCGCCGGCCGCCGGCTGCTTTCCTCCGTCGGCCTGCACGAATCCTTATCCTATCGCCGCACACCGTCTCCTCTGTCTCGCCGACCACGCATCCGAAACCGCCTTCCGCCCGCCGCTCCCCTTCTCCCCACCCCGACTCCCCCCAGCCCCATACCCAATCACGCGCCCTCGCCGCGGCGGCGGAGATGCAGGCCGCGGCGGCCTTCAACCGGGCAGCCTCCACCGCCCGCCCGCTCCACCGCCCCCCGAGGCCTCCCCTCCACATGTACGTTCGTCTCGATTCCATCCTTTCGATGCCTTAGCAAGTTGGGCAGTTAGTTTCCGCCTCCACGCGCTGATTATTTCGTGTTGGCTTTTGGGGAATTTTGCAGAATTGGGGCGGAGGATGGTTCGGCGGGGAGAAGAGGCGCGCTCCTGACGCGGATACAGTGCTCCGGAAGCCTCTCCGTCGGCGCCGGCGGCTACGGTAGCGGTAAGGACAGAGAAATCGTGCCTTAGTTAATGCAGTACTCAATGTACAAATTCATCCTGCTACCTTGCTAAACTGTGGAGGCATTGCAAGTATCCAAGTATACCTGTATATGCTATAAATTATCTGGTTCAAAATAAAATAAAAAACATTTCAAACTTAGCAGGCTGCTGCCAAACGAGGTTCAACCTTAACAAAAATCTTAGCAATTACCCAAAGGCAGGCAACTGATAGAGCAACTGACTGAGCATGTTGCCTTTCTGTTGCATGTTAAACCTGAACTAAAGTCTGAAAGCATTTGGTCACCTTTATCATTCTTTGTGATAAGAAAAATACTGAAACACGATTAGCCCCGTGAAATCCATAAAAATTTCCTGCGTGAGTTGGCATCAATCACTGAGCGCATTTCGCCTAAATTAGTGCTTTTCCAGTGAGTTTAAGAAGTGGTTACTGACCAATAAGCAAATGGAATGTAGGTAGAAAACTTACTCGCCATAATTTGTGACTGAGATAGTCCATTTCTAGTGAATCTGGGGAACGGTTACTGGCGGATAAGAGCTGTTTCTCTGTGGACTCATTGTTTGATAAAGATCAACCAGATGCAATCTCGGTACAAAACTTACTCGCCATATTGTGAGACTTAGATTTACCTGTCTCCGTTTATAAGGCTCCGCAGAAATACCTATAACTTTTCTTTGGATCTGCAATTTTTTTCTTGGGTCACAGTTTGTTAATGTAGAGTTAATCAATCCTATTTCAGCTCAAGCTCCTTGTTCCTGTTGTTGAACCTACTGGAAATGCTTTCGAAAGTTTATTCACTTAGTCAGGACAAATATTTTGAATTATGTCTGGTTGTTTTTGCACTTTGATTTATGAAGTGGAAATCTTGCAATTGAAGCCTCTTGTTTGCCAGCACATATAGTGGAGATATGGGATCAGCAATGCTTAGCCTAACTTGTAACCTTTAGCATTTGTTATTTTGTTTTGGCGGCTAACAGTTAAACTTTCTGTAGATTTTTCTTCATAATTGCTGTCATTTCAGTTATTTATTTATTTTGAATCTGTTAGATTCTGTCTTCAGTTTTGTGTTTGTGTGCTGGTGGTTGTTTTTAGTACCAGCATTAGTTATTGTTTCTGTAGTTGACCTATTTGTGTGTATCTGCAGAACGAGTTCCAGTGTTTCCTAGGCAACAATCATGGGATCCCTACAAGCTTCTTGGTGTTGATCATGATGCATCTGAAGAAGAGGTCCGGAGCGCACGGAATTTTCTTTTAAAGCAATACTCTGGTTATGAAGAAAGCGAGGAGGCTATTGAGGGTGCTTATGATAAGATAATAATGAATAGCTACTCACATCGTAAGCATTCCAAAATCAATCTTAAAAGCAAGCTAAAAAAGCAAGTCGAAGAATCCCCGTCATGGGTTAAGGCACTGCTTGGATATTTTGAGGTGCCATCCCTGGAGATTATTTCAAGGAGATTTGCTTTTTTTGGTTTCATTGCTGGGTGGAGCATTGCAACTTCTGCTGAGACTGGTCCTGCATTTCAGGTATGTCTGGATTCATTTTGAACCTTTCATTATGCAATTTTATGTCTTGGAGTTTTCAAATTTAGGGACTGCCCTCCCTGAATCATACAGGTTTGTTTAAGGGCCAAGACTGTATTTGTATGGGGGGTCATAGGTTTTGTTCTCATTAAGGCCTCAAGGGTGCAAGGGGTAGATGAATTTCTAGTGTGTACCTTCAAAGTTCTTTTCTCAAGTGTCTACCTCCAAATATCAGATAATCACAGTGTCTGGAAGTTCTTTTCCTTTTGATTTGAGAATTGAAATCATAAACAGACTTTATATCCAAAGATTAAGCTTAGTACAGTAATCTTTAAAGCTGTATACAGTAATCTTTTCGGTTATAAGCCTGTAACAAACTTTAGACAGAGCTATTGACAGTTTTCTCTTTTGCAGCTTGCGATGTCACTCGTATCATGCATATACTTCCTCAATGACAAGATGAAGAACCTTGTCAGGGCATCCGCCACAGGGTTAGTGAGCATTCCCACTACATGCTATTTTTGTTGGTACTGGTCACACCCCCAAGTTTTGATTTGTTTGTTTTTCCAGGCTTGGAGTCTTTGTGGGAGGCTGGATCTTAGGTTCTTTACTTGTCTCAGTCCTACCAGCTTTCATCATCCCACCTACATGGTCCGTCGAGCTCCTTACTTCGCTGATGGCTTATGTTTTCATGTTCTTGGGTTGCACTTTCCTCAAGTGAAACTTTGCAACAGTTATCCAGTTGTTCTCGCTGACATCTCCACTGCAGTCCAAACTTGCGACGAGTGAGCCAACTTCACATTTTTGGTCGGAAAGTATATGATCAGTGCGCAACAATGCAACTGTACCTTGCGCCCTCGCCCCAGGATGGTGTTTCAGACTAAAGATACATCAGAGACCCAGGATGGTTCAGACTTGAGACTTCAGATAGATCAGATACATACACATTTTAGGTGTGTACGTTTTTGTTGTCCCCTTAAGTGTATTGATTAGTGTTGTACTACCCCTAGATAGTTGATCAACTCATGATAGTAGGCAATTGTGTTTTTTTTCCTACCTTTATTACCTGTACGTTCCATAGTTGAAATCAAACCTTGCTGCATCAATATAATGCCTTGTTGACTTGATTGAGCTGCTCCTTTTCCTGCCTGCAACTGCATGTTCAAAGTGAGGGAACCAGAGTCCAATTCATCTCAAATTTGAGGGTCTTTCCAAACCTCTGGGAAGGAATTTGGATGCCAGACTTTTTACCAAGTACTCCGTACAATAGAGATACCTACATAGGGCCCGTTCGTTTAGTTGGGAATGACAACAGGAACCATTCCTGATAATAAAAGCTTGTATAAATTGACTTGCAATTCCGGTTGAAATTTTTCCTGGCAGCCGCTCCCAGTGAAACGAACGGGGCCATAGTGTATGTATGATACGAACACCAGAGCTAGGAGCTTTCTGGCAGGTGTACTGTACATTATCATCTTGGAACAGAAACCATGCTCCATCTTTCTCCAGTTTGCTTTCATCAGTGGACCTCCGGATTTGCGTGCTGGAGGTGTTCTTCGTATCTCACGGGCTTGTACAGCACCGGTTGGTCGCCGTCCACGAGCTCGTCCATCGCCTTCACTGCGGCGTTGTCCCTGGACCGGCAGCCGAAAAGCACCGAGAAGCGCTCACGGCGGCTCGGCGTCCTGACGCGGTGGAGGCACGCCGGCACCCACCCGTTCGTGACGACCTGCGCGGCACTTTAAGCACGTCGGCGTCGCTTCCGGGGTGAGATTTTTACTAAAGGATCGGAGGAGTGTGGTTGACAGATGGGGTCGTACCCTGAACTGCTCGCCGGCGACGAAGGTGACGGTGTCCGGCTCGGGAGCGACGGCGTGCCAGTTCCCGTCCCCGGCCTGAACCTCCAGGCCTTCCACCTCGTGCTGCACGATCCCGGCGACCATGGCGTCGTCGCGGTGCTCCTTCATGGACACGCTGATCTCCGTGTCCGGCGGCGCGCCGTAGCGCGACAGCCGGACGCCGTGGGTGAGCGACGCGAGGTGGTTGGTGATGCTCTCTTCCCCGACGCCGAGGCCCTCCAGGGTGAGCCTCTCCACCGTCCGCTCCAGCCTAAGCATGCTCTGGGCAAATGACACGATCGTGTCACTGGTCGGTCGACGCCACGAGGAATTCCCATGAGTAAATTCACGTGCAGGAACCTTTGGAATCAAGATGGCACGAAACGCCCAAAGATTCAGTGCTCTGCGTACCAGAATTCCTGGTTGCCCTGCGGCCAGAGGAGGCCGGCGAGGTCACGGACGCGGGCGGCGTCGGTGGCCTCGGCGACGCGGACGCTCTCCATGGCCTGCTGCGCGATGTAGCCCTTGAACGGGCCCCAGCGAGAGTCGCTCCGCCGCTTGGCCTCGATCGGGAGCGCGAAGAGCTCCGGCACAGCGCGGCAGAACAGTGCGCGCCGGAGCTCCGGGCCGGCGAGCGCGTCGCGCGCGACGGTGACGACTACGCAGCCGTGCGCCACCATGGACGCGGTCACCGCGGCGCGGGCGGCCTCCCACCCCGGCCCGCCGTGTTCCACTCCGGCGAGGTCGATCTTGCCGAGTTCCACTTCCACGGACTGCTCCTCCGCGGCTACGCTGTCGATCCGCTTTGGCTTGTCGTGTGAATCTGGCCTCGCGGTGTTAATACAGAAGTCAACGTACGGGTACGAGTAAATGGTGTGGTCATGTGACGTTTACTCCTTCCGTCCCATAAAGAGTGTCCCTTTAAGTTGTCCTAAGTCAAACCATCTTATGTTTGACTAAGTTTATATAAAAATATATAAACATTTTCGATGCCTAACAAGTTCCATTAGATTCATTATGAAATATATTTTCATTACATATCTATTTAGTGTTATAAATATCGATACTCTTCATTATAAATTTAGTCAAATTTTAAACAGTTTGACTGAGAAAAGTCAAAGTGGACATTCTTTGCGGGACGGAGGGAGTAGTCCTTATCTCTCGTCTCGTGTATAAAATTATAACGCGTGCCCCGCTAATTGGATTTTTTTTTACACAAAGCACTTACTACATCCGTTCCAAAAATATAAGCATTTGTTGACTTTTGCTGGTCACGTTTGACCATTCGTCTTATTCAAAAAATTTATGAAAATATAAGTATATTATATTAAAGCAGCAAAGTTACAACTAGGCCCTTAACAAAAGGCCAAATTACAACAAGGTCCCTCAGGAAGGGAGATCCAGAGACATCTCCGGTGGGTTGGTCGCCGGCGGACGGCAGCAGGGGCGTCGTCTCGGACGCATGGTGCCGTTGCGGAGGGGCCTCGCATAGCGTAGGCTTGTTGAGGTCGAGGGCGGCGTCTTGTAGAAACATCACCAACCGACAGTGGATATAGTTGAAGAAGCCGCCGGTGAGAAGAGGGTCGCCGTCCACAGAGCCGGTGGGTGGCTCGCTGCCCAACCAGTGACGGAGGATCTGATGGGATCTTGGAGTAGCTGCTGCTGCTTGAAGGCGGATGAAGGCGGGGCGAAGCTGACTCAGTACGTTCGACGGCAACGAGAACGCGCCGGAACAATCGCTGAAATCAGAGAGACCGATGCCGATCCTCATCGATACGTTCAACAACTGCAATCTCACCGCAAAGGCGGGAGAGTTGGAACAACCATCGGTGAGGCCTGAGCGTCTCAATGCGTTCGACGACGGAGACGTCCCAAAAGAAGCGAAATCGTCGGAACAATCATCAGGATACGGTCCAGGGCAGGTGCAGGGGGAAAGATGGAGTCGGAGTCGGCGAAGGCAAGTCACTGACGTATTCAACAAAAAAGAAAATCCCACAACGAATGGGATCGAATCCTTCGGAACAACAATCAGTGAAACATAGAAGCCAATCTCGTGGAGCAGATCCACCCAGAGGGTAATCGAATCCACAAGAGTCGCCGACAGATCGACAAGGGCACCCGCCAATACAGGGGAGGCAGCGATGGACCTCCAGCAACAGGGGGTGGATGGAGGCGGAAGGGGAGTTGCTGGAGGAGGCGACGAGTTTATTGAAGACATACTAACCTTGGTAGCGACGACGAGGAAGCCATAGACGGCGATAGCGGTGGCGGCGCACCACAGGTAGAACACACCACTAAAGGAACTAGCCATAGCGGCAGGCAAAGAAGTAAAAATTTATATTAGTAGGTAGAGGAACACCGGATCTACAAGTTGATGGGGCTCCCTACCCCTCCCGCCGCCGAGAGCAGGAAGCCCCCCCCCCCCCTAATTGGATTATGTCAGTCAGGACACCAAAGGGGTCGTTGCAAATACTTTAAGTATTACTCCACCACGCAGGCAAAATGAAAAAAAAATCATGTGCTTGGATACCTTATCGGCAGTGTATCCTATTTAAACTAGTTACCTTGTCCAAACTAGGAAAACTTCAATCAAAATTTCTAGATGGGCATCCGATGGATGGATGTGAAGGTGAAATAATTTTACAAATAACCGCCCACAATTAGTCTTGCTGATCTCTTTTTTTGCAAATCACCTCGTAGCAACGCCGTTTGGCATCATCCGTGTCGCTCCGTATCTACTTCATCGCCCGTGGTTCAAGACGCTGCCGCCGCTGCCACCCAGTGAATCGCCAGATGTCATGAATGTTGATCCAAATTATGTTGTACATGGTAGAGACCAACATCTGACGGAGCGAAGCGGGGGGCAGACAACCCCCCTCCCCCCCGGTACATGTCATATATCCTCGTCAGGGTTTTACGTTGTAGATTGATTCTCTGTCTGCTTGTAAGCCGTTGTTGTTGGCGTTGTAACCGGACTCCGATCATAGTGAAGTTCGTGCTGGCTGACGCTTGTGGTTTTTCCTCTCGCGTTGGGAGGGTTTTCCACGTTAAATATCGTGTCTCCTTTGCGGTTTGATTTCTCTGCTTTCGTCGATTATTCACCATCGTTTATAACAATAGAGTCCGGCAACACCATGGATTCCGACGCGCGCGTCGACGCCCGGTGATCGCCAGACGCCGCCTCGATGAAGAGAAGCGACGCGGGTGGCCGATGCTGGTGCTCGCCGCTCGCGGTCGCGGCCGCCCGTGTTTTGACGTCGGGCGTGTTGCAGGATGGGTGTTGGACGGCTGCGACTTGCCTGTGTCCTTTATTGTGTCTCCATCAGTGTCCCGAGCCACGTGGAAATCATCTGTTCGGTGACTTTAGGAGGTGGACCCTCTGTTAATTTCTTCACTGGCTGCGTCGAACCGAAGTCAGCATCAGAGCTGAGAGAGTGAGAGGCATCATGGAACTATTCTCACATCAGAGTGTGGCTGCAAAAATCTCCCCGCAACAAATTTTATCTGGTTAGCTGTCCCTTTTTTTTTTGTTCCGGATGAATACACCCTTTACAAGTGTAGTTTGATACTTCGATTTTACAGAAAATTGTAGACCTTTAATCTTTAGAGTTTTGCTCTGGTGATCCCTTTTCTAAAAGTTGCACGAATATTAAAGCGATCATAATTAATTAATTAATTCTTAATTACTCTTGGGTCGCATATGGACCCGGCCCTGCTGATGCCCAGTCTAGTTCAGTTCACCCGATTACCTCTTGCCCGTATCCTCCCTGTTCTGAGGATTTCAGAGTTCTTTCTCCATCACGACGTCTGGCGGCGGCTGCGGTGCCATTTCGCGTGTCGTTGGGACAAACGAGGATGGCGTAAATGTGCAGCGACGGCACGCAGCTCAGCCCCAACGTGGCCATCTCTTCGTTCCAAACAATGAGGGCACATGACTATGTCACTCTCGCGTCTCCGGATGACGGTGAAAGAGGAGCTATGCCTATACGATTACGAAGGCGGTGGTGCTCGACTATATATGTTGTTGGTGCTAGGCTGCCAGCCTCAAGATGGAGGCTGTCAGACTGATGATTCCCACCTACTGTTTTGATTAATTAGTGTTGTTTGGGCTTGCAAGGGATCTGCTCTTCAACTTGTATTTCACGTTCATTCTAGAATGTCGAGACCTAAGAGGTTCCTTGACACTGCATTTGAATGTGCTGCTTGCCCGATTGCGCTTCTTCTATTCATGGCAGAACACTTTTCTCCCACCCCACAACGCGAGCTGATATGAGTGCCATCGTAGTTGGAGAGGTAGCCACCGTCGGCGGTGGCGGTGGCGGCGGCGGCGGCTCTCTCTCTCCCTCAGTCCAGCACGAGGGCAACGAGCATAGGGGTGAGCGTGTAACTCACATAGAGCACCGCCGCAGTTCGCCAGGAAAGGAGCCATATGAGCATCACCACCGCTGCTGTCGCGCCGTTGGCGATCAAAATTGTGCCCTCACCACCCAGCGCGAGAAGCGGATCGAGCGCATAGTCATGGGCTGGACGTCACAGGGACGGGTCCATACTTAGATTAAATCATGATTAATGACGTGGCTAATGACGTGGATGCTTTAATTTTCGTGCAAATCACATGGGAGGGTCTACCGGAGCAAAACTCTAATCTTTATAGAAAATAGTAGACATTTAATCTAAGATCATAGCCTGGTTCAAATCAAACTTACTGGATAATTAAACAAAACACAGCGAACCTAGTTCCTTGCTAAAATAAATTGTTGCATACATAGGAATTTGATGGTTAGGAGTCCCGATGAAACATATTGTAGTTATAGGGATTTGCATCAAATGACCGAGTAGAATTCTCCAGTTGTGTATCTTGGCCATGTCCAGGAGTTCCGAAGAAAGGTCCGAAGGGCAGAGTCATGAAAGCATTGCCTACTGGATAGTAGCCAGGATAGTGGCTTGGTACCTGCACATGTTGGTGTGTACTATTCCCTAAATTGCCCTGCTCCAAATTAAATAAGAAAACTAATGTCATTGCTAAATATAATTCTTGACAATGGTAAGTATTGTTGAAATATCATACCATTACATTGTTTGCTTCCATTGCAGAACCAGTAGTCTTTGGGTCTTTCTTGGTCTTTTTTCTCTTTTGTGTTGCCTTTTCAAAACCAGATGTAGAACCTGTTGGCACTGTAGAACCAGATGCTTTTGGATCATTCCTGATATTATTTTCTTTCGTGTTGCCTTTTCAAAACCACCAATTGGTCTCTCAGATCCACGAATTTCCTTCTCTTTAACCTTAATGCCTTTTGGTTTTATGGACTGATCCTGCTGTTGTGTTTCTGGAAAAAATCGATTAGCAAAAAACATAGAAGTTAGATCGTGATGCGTATGTGGTCTTAACACAAGTATTAGTTAGGTCATATCACAGTGCAAACCTGGTGGATGAGATGAACTACCCAAATCTTGATCAGGTCTCTTTCCCAAGCTTTTCTCGACATCTTCTGCTAATTTCTCTGCATTGCTCGCAGCCATGAGGTATGTTTCATCAGATTCTGCAGCTCGGGTAGCTAATTTAAGATATATTCTGCACAACTCTTTTCTGCGTCGTGAGAGCTTTATTTTGGGATCATCATGTGTTTCAAATTTGCTCTTTATCTGAAGTACTTTCGCATCAACCGTCCATCTATTTAGTATGTACTGCTCAGGAATCTTTTTGATATTGTTAATATCAAGTATCTTCAACGCATGACAACATAAGATTCCAACAAAATTGAACTTTTTGCAGCTACAATTCACTTGACTTCCTGATGTAGAAAACTTCACCACATGCTCAGTTTTCCGACCATAAACCTTTATTTTGTACACCTTTTCATCATTTACATCAGGACAACAGAATATATCACAGTTTAGTGTTTGGATCACCTGTTCTTCGAATACCTTATACATTGCTGGAGTGTAAATTTTTGCTGCATGCCTTAGTATTCTCAGATCTGATTTCAACTTTGGTGTACTTTGTGTTGACTTGAAATCAAATTTCACCTCCTCATATCTTTTATCTGCCACTAACCTATCAAAATGCTCAAAGAAGGTAAGTATGTCATATTTGACACTAATATATCCCTTCAACTCATTATGCATGCTTTCACTTCTTTGAGTGCTAACCATATCAGCAGAAAATGTATTCCGTCCGTATACCAATGCCCATTTCTCCCTTTTTTTAAACAACCTTTCAAGCCAGTCATTGTCTCGTAGCTTATACTTGTCTAGCAAACTGTTCCATGCATTTATAAAGTCTCCCTCCTCTTGATCATAAATACAGCTCTGAAAGTCTGTATGAAACTTCTTATATTCCTCCACAACTCCAGAGAGGTGCTTGCATGCATTCTGGTTCATATGCCAAACACATATCCTATGATGAGTCTCTGGTAGTGCAATCTTGATTGCTTTTGCCATTGCTGCATCTTCGTCAGTCAAAATGGTCTGTGGCTTCTTCCATGACATAGCAGCTAAAAAGGTTTTGAAGAGCCAAACAAAACTTTCAGCAGTTTCATCGTACAAAAGTGCAGCACCAAAAATAATAGTTTTCTTATGGTTGTTCACGCCACAGAGCAAACCAAATGGACGGTCATCATTTAGTTTTCTATATGTTGTGTCAAAGCATACAACATCACCAAAAAGTTCATAGTCTGCAACCATTTTAGAATCGGTCCAAAAAATATTCGTTATCAAGTCATCCTCATCAACCTGAGTGGAATAGACAAATTTCTCTTCGTCTAATGATTTCTTCTTTTCTAGATATTCTAACACTCCTCTAGTGTCTCCTTCATGTACCTTCAGTGACCTCTTTGAATACAATTTATTTTTCATATCTTCACGTGTAAATCCAAGATTCTCAATTTCACCTGCTTCTTTTGCCATGAGATCGTAAGTAGCTTTATTTGAAATGCCAACTGATTTAGCAACTTCGACGCTTGCAAGTTCTGCTTCTGTTATTGTCCTTTGAGATCTTAAAAGTTGGACTTGGTCACTAGTAGCAAGAACATAGTTATGCTCACACTCAAATTCATAGATGTGGTAGAACCCATCTTTCAGACTGATCTTCATGCGGGCTAGGCACATACATCGGGTCTCTGGCCTGCTATAATTCGAAGTATCTTCTCTCTTATCACTCCCTCGAATTCCTATGATATAAATAAATAAATAAATAAATAGTTTCATAAAAAAGGTATTGTATCCCTAACCATAAAGAAAGTAATATAAGATACTTTAATTCATACCTGCACGAGAACAACAAAAAGTTCTATTCTTTATTGTTGTACTATTTTTCACTTTATGCGAACTACTCCTTCGAATGCTGAAACCCTTGCCTCCAGCATAGGCATTGTAAAAGTCATACGCCTCTTGTTCAGTGTGAAATTTCATGCCAACCTTTGGTACGTTGCCTTCAAGATAATTTTCTACTAGGACAGATTCAGCTTTACTAGAATCCTGATTACATTTATAGAGGGCGCCATGAGCAATAAGTAAGAAATAAAGCAAAACTTGCAGGATAGTATGAAATTAAAATGCATTTGTATGGATAAAACAGATGCACACTATGAATGATACTATTTACTTACATTTTCTAATTCTGTTGCTTCGGTGTCACCAGCTTGAATGTTGACCCTGGAGAAATTTGGCGAGGATGTGGCAGCAACGGAATTTGGCAAGGAGGTGGTGGCTACGGTGGCGGGAGCAGACAACGTAGTGATTGTTGGTACTTGTGCAGCTATTGGTGCTTCGATCTCCATGTAATCTATCTGGTTTGATGTGGGAAGATTCAGCGGAGACGCCATTTTTGTCTTGTGGTTGAGGAAGGTGCTAATCTGATGGTTATTTTGATGATAAAAAACCCTTCAGTTGTAAATGGCGCCACATTTTTAGTATTTGGGGTATTTTTTCCCTCCAGACTTCCGTGAATGTTTTTGTGGCGGTAAAAAATAATATCGCGCGGGATTAGATAGGCGCCGTGAATGTTTTTCCCTCCAGACGAACTGACGGCGCCGTTTTCTCTGGTGTGGGCCGCGGCACAAGAAAAATAGATGGGCCAGCTTTTGGCAGAGAGCGAATTAGACGCCTCCACGTGTAGGGGACACCGATGGAGACACAGTAAAGGGGACACCATTTTTTTAGATCAAGGCTGCCTTCCATTAATTTTATCCTGATTATTCCCGGACACCAAAAATGATCGTGGCGCATTAACCAAACAACGGCGGCGCGTGATCCACTAGTCCCGTCCGTTCAATGGAACACGAGTGAGTGGACACCCAGTTACAGTTAGGAGCTCTCTCTCCCGAGTCCCGTCCCGTTCCGTTGCGCTGTGCTACCCGTTCCGCTGGTGGCGGGGCCGTATTCAGTTTTGGAATTCGAAATTTGAAAATGGCGGCCGCCCGATCGACGGACCTCCACTCCAGCAACTCCGGAGGCAGAGACGTTTTGGATCACTCGATTCGTAGCCGTTGCTGCCACTCCCCGCGTTCCTTGCTCCTCCCCCAGCTGATAAAGAGCTTCCTCCTCGCCGCCAGTCGCCAGAGGCACACAGCTTGCTTGATCTTCCTCAATCCCCACCTCCAACCTCCATTCGATTCTGTTCGATTCCTCGGCAGGCGGAGCTAGGATGGCGTCTCCCCCGCCCTTCGACCTCTGGGACGATATCGACGACGAGCTGGCCACCACCGTCCCTGCCGATTGTCATCACCCTGCCGCCGCCCCCATGCTCAACGGCCTCAACGACCGCCTCCTCCGCCTCGCCTGCAGCCGCCAAGACCCCAATTCCGACCCCGATCCGATCCCAACTGCAGGTACGGAACTGTGCTGCTTGCTTGACCCTCTGTTTCCCATTTCAATCAATCCACTAATTCCATCTGTTCCCGCAGAAGCTGCTGCCGCCGGAGAAGCCACGAAGGTGAAGCTCGCCAGCCGCCGCCGCCGCCTATGCAAGCTCGGCGCCACCGACATCATGGAGGACCCCACCACCCGCCTCCCTCGGCGCCGGTCGCCAGAGGCCCGGAGCCAGCTTGACTGTTCCCATTCCTCCTCTACATTCGATTCGGTTCGATTGCCCGGCAGGGGGAGGATGGCGTCTCCCCCGCCCTTCGACCTCTGGGGTGATGACGATCTCCAAGACGACATCAACGAGCTGGCCACCGCCGTCCCTGCCAGCACCCTGCCGCCGCCCCCACGCCCAACGGCCTCAAGAACCGCCTCCTCCACCTCGCCCGCAGCCGCCGAGACACTGACCCCAATCCGATCCCGCTCCCGCCTGCAGGTACTGTGCTGCTTGCCTGCATCTCTGTTTCCCATTTCAATCAATCCACTAATTCTATCTGTTCCCGCAGAAGCTGCATGCTGCTGTCAGTGAAGCCACGAAGGTGAAGCTCGCCGGCCGCCGCCGCCTATGCAAGCTCGGCGCCACCGACATCATGGAGGACCCCACCACCCGCCTCCCTCGCCGCCGGTCGCTAGAGGCCCGGAGCCCGCTTGACCGTCCCCATTCCTCCTCTACATTCGATTCGGTTCGATTGCTCGGCAGGGGGAGGATGGCGTCTCCCCCGCCCTTCGACCTCTGGGACGATCTCGACGACGACATCGACGAACTGACCACCGTCGTCCCCGCCGATCGCCATCACGCTGCCGCCGCCCCCACGCCCGACGGCCTCAACGACCGCTTCGACCGCAGCCGCCGAGACACTAGCCCCGATCCGATCCCGCCTGCAGGTACTGTGCTGCCTCTCTGTTTCCCATAAATCAATCCACTAATTCCATCTGTTTCCGCAGAAGCCGCTGCCGTTGGAGAAGCCAGGAATGTCAAGATCGCCGGCCGCCGCCGCCTATGCAAGCTCGGCGCCACCGACTTCCAGGAACTGCTGCAGCAGCAGGAAAAGGACCACGACGACTGCGAAGGCATCCGCGGCATCATGGACGACCTCACCGCCGGCCTCGATTTGCTGTCCATCCACAAGCCCAACCCCACCACCAGCAGCACCAGGCCCCCAGAACAGCAGCTCAAGGCATCAATGAAGAGACCCCCCAAGGCGGCATCAACATTCAGGAACAATTTTTTTTTCGAACAACTTCGGGGGGGGGGGGTGTTCCCCACCTACTTATATTCAAATTGAATGAAAAGTACAGATAGCTTGGCATCCCAAGCAAGAGAACGTGAGCTAGCTAAGAGCTAGAAGCAGAGACAAAGGACGCAGAGAGGAGGAAGAGCAGAAGGAAGAGGACGGGGAGATTTTACAGCTTAGATTGAACAAACGCGATCCAGTGGTCCCAATGCAGCCTCGTCTTCTTGAACCGGCTTCTCCAAAATTCCATATCGGCGAGGGCCCGTCGTAGAATCTCCACAGACGTGGAGTGTTTGTGATCGAAGATCAGCGCGTTTCGTGCTTTCCAAATATGCCAGAGGATCAGAACGATAGCATCAGTGTGGGTTTCGGCGGGTAGGGAGAGCTCCCTGCCTAACATCCAGGGGAACCTGAATTCCTCCTGAGTCGGTGACGTTCCCAGGATTTCCCAAACTTCACGTGCGGTGGGGCAACCCGAGAAGATGCGAGAATCTGTTTCCAAGACCCCGGTGCATTGTTCGCAACAAGCTTCATCCAGGGGCTTGATGTGTCGATGGAACATGTAAGCGCGCGTGTTCAAACGGCCATGGCGCAAAAGCCAGCCAAAAAATTTGACTTTGGCAGGCAGCTTGGTCTGCCAAATTTTTGCCGCCTCAGAGTCCACGGGGAGGTCGGGTGCAAGAGCTTCGAGAGCCAGGCGGGAGGTGAAAGTTTTGGTTGGGGCATGCTCCAGGGCACGGAGGTCCGCCGCATCCGTCAACAAGACCTGACAAAGGCAGTCGCGCAGCATACTTTTCTCTTCCTCGGCACAACGGGTCAGCCGAGGTCTGAACTGGGAAGCCAGATTGTCCGCTAGATCAGTATGAACAGAGACGGCCGGCGCCACACTGTGCGTGTAGAGGGCTGGGAACACGTCTGCCAAGGGGATCCCCAGGAGCCAGCGATCGTCCCAAAAGGAGGTGGTGCGCCTGTCCCTGACATAGGCCGTCGTGATCGAGCGGTATCGTGGGAGTTCCTCGGCGACCAGGCGGGCCAAGTAGGAGTCTCCCGCCATTCCACTCAACGCCCAAGGGTTTTGGTTGAGGAACCACGTTTTCCAGGGAAGGTCCCCCGGCTCATGAAGCTTATGGATGAACTTGAGGAGAAGGCTGTGGTTTTGAGCCTCAATCGGCCGGATGCCCAGGCCACCTTTCTCCCTATCTTGACAGACACGCTCCCAGGTAATGAGACATTTGGCACCATGGCATTTTTCTTCCCCTGTCCATAGGAAGGCTCTCCTACGGGCATCCAGCAACTCCACCACCATTTTTGGCAAGAGAGTCGAAGACATGTGGTAGATTGCCAGGGAGCTCAGCACCGTGTTAACCAAAGTGAGCCGGCCTCCAGTGCTTAGGAGCCTGGCTTTCCACCCAGCAAGATAGCAGTCGAATTTGAGGACAAGAGGTTGGAAGTCCACCCGAAGTTTGTGAGGCGAGAGCGGGAGACCGAGATAGGTCTGGGGAAAGGTAGAAATCGCGCACCCAAGAGTGTTGGCCATAACCGCGGCGTTGCCGGCCGGAACATGGATGGGAACGAAAGTTGATTTGTGGAAATTGATGGCTAGCCCGGTGGCCGACGCAAAATCATCCAAAATTTTCTTGAGGGCTTCAATGGCAGCAACCTCCCCCCGGATCAAGATTAGGGTATCATCCGCATATTGTAGGACCGGGCAGGGAAGGAGGGGGTCAATGGGGTGCTGGAGCGCGCCATTTCTAGAGGCCCGCTGGATGAGGCACTGGAGCACGTCAGCGACGATGATGAAGAGGTAGGGGGAGATTGGATCGCCCTGCCTCAAGCCCCGTTTGCAGTTGATCCACCGCCCAGGTACACCGTTGAGCATAACTGCCGTCTTGCCACTCCTGAGAATTTGAGACACCCACCCCCGCCACCTCTGATCAAAGCCACGGTGCGCAAGAATGGCATCCAAACTATCCCAGGAAACGGAGTCGAATGCTTTTCGGAAGTCTAATTTCAGGACCGCGGTGGGGGCTCCGCGTTTGTAGCAGCAGCTGAGGAGATCCGCCGCGTACACAAAGTTCTCAGCAATATAACGGCCATGGATGAAGCCCGTCTGGTCGGCGTCGACCATGAGGGGGATTACCGATTTTAGTCTGTTCGCCATCACCTTTGTAAAGAGTTTCATTGGGCAATTCTGTAGGGAAATTGGACGGAAACTGTCGGGGCGACGCACCCCCTCGTGTTTGGGGAGAAGAACAAGGTGTGCTCTGTTTAGCCCATCCAAATCGACCGTACAGGCGTGGAATTCGTCGAACAACCTCATCACATGAGGCTTCAGGTCAGACCAGAAGGCTTTGTAGAAGGATGGGCCAAAGCCGTCGGGACCCGGACTGGCATGCATGTCCATGGCGAAGAGCGCCGCCGCCACTTCATCAACAGTGAAGGGGGTCGAAAGAGGGTGCCCAGCAACCGACAGATCCGGGTAGAGGTCTGCAAGAGAGAAGCCCCAGGAGGTGGCAACAGCAGTACCAAGGAGATTGCTGTAGAAATCAAAGAGGACCGTACTTTTGGCATCATGGGAGGATAGCTCCACTCCATCTTTCTCGAGGCACTGGATGGTGTTTTTACGCCGGCGTTGAGTGGCTGCAGCGTGAAAGAACCGAGAGTTTTCATCCCAGTCCGCCGCAATACGAAGATTAAACCTTTGACGCCAAAAGGAGAGCTTTTCCTCATGAATAGATTGCAGCCCCCTAATGGCCAGCAGACGCAAGGTGTTTTCAGACTGGGAGAGGTCTCGCTCCTCCTCAAGCAGGTCGAGCAGATCCACCAGAACCTTGGTATCCCGTTCACGTTGATCAATCGGGCGAAGACGACGAGACCAAGCCCGACACGCGAACCTGCAATTCTTGAGGCGCTTGATAAAGCTTTTCGCCCCACATCCGGGCACCTGACCCTGCAACTCCCCAGCGATCTGCTGTTTGAACGCAATGTGCCGAAGCCACGCATTTTCAAACCGGAAACAGGGGCTTTTCGGGATGCGAGTGGAAGCAGTGAGCAGGAGGGGGACATGGTCCGAGGCAGACCGCGTCAGGGAAGATAGACATGAGTTGGGGAAAGCGCCATTCCAGGCAAGATTTATCAGACAGCGATCTAAGCGTTCAAGCGTGGGGTTAGCGCGGTTGTTGCTCCAGGTGAACGCTCTATCCAGCAGGGGAATCTCTACCAATTCCAACTCATTGATCAAAGAGTTAAACATATGGGCCTCGGAGGAGTTAAAATGGCCACTGTTTTTGTCTTGTGGGCCGCGGATTAAGTTGAAATCCCCCATAACAACCCACGGCCCATCGATCCCTTCAGCAATATCCTTAAGCTCAGCGAGGAAACTAGCCTTTTCAGAATGGTGTGTGGGGGCATAAACGTTGGTGAACATGAACTGATGCCCGTCAGTGCATGATCTGAAGCTTGTGGTCAAGGAGAAGCGGCGCTGCACAGAGCTCACGATGGAGCAAACTGTGGCATCCCAAGCAGTCAGAATCCCTCCCGCTGCCCCGATAGAAGGACGAAAGACACAGGAAGCAAGGCGGGAGGGAAGGAAGCTCTTACGTTTTGCCACGGTCACCTCTTGCAACTTAGTCTCCTGGATGGCCACGATCACGGGGCGCTGGGAGATGAGTTCAACTAGAACATCGTCACACCTGCTCGTTTGCCCCAAGCCGCGGACGTTCCAGGAGAGAAACGTGAGTTTGCGGCCTACCATAGGGAACAGTCAAGCACTGAGAGTGCGACCAGGGGGAGGCGCAAAAGCTCAGAAGAAAAAACCGCAGAAGACAAGGTGGGACGGCGAGCGCCGCACCAAAAGACCAAAGGGAAATACACACTACAAACTGAACAAAGATTACGAGACGAAACAAAAGGTGTACACATCACGCCGGCCACCTCTAAACCGGGACAACAACCACAAGGACGCACAAACCCCCTAAAACAGCATGGGGAGAAAGCATTTGCGCGGAACGCCCTACGCAATGCAACGGCTACGCAGAGCCGACAAACAAAGGAACTACAACTACACCTTCGAACCAACACAACGGGATGGAGCTCCATCAGAGACCACACCACTCTGAAGAGACCCCACACCACACAGCAGAGTGCGTTCAGGAGCATCAGACAGCGTCATCCTCCACCTCGGACAGGTGAGCCAGGCCACAGATGCGCCCCAGGCAGCGGAGCCTGGCCGAGGGCACCCTGGCCGGTGGAGGACGCTCGAGAACGCCGGACTCCTCGACCGCCTTCTTCATCCGCTCAGAAGCCCTAGAAAGGTCCAGCTGAGCGGCCTTGATGCGCGAGGCCTTGGAGGTGGCGTCAATGTAGACGGGGTCTTCTTTGGCAGCAAGACGTCTGCTGCGGCGCACCTTCGACGCACTCTCGGCGGCACGCCGGCGACGCAACCGGCGCTTCCGGATAGAGACCTCGTGCTCCTCCTCGGCGAGAATGTCACTGAGGGATGGCAGGGGGGAGTGCCTTCGCCCGACGGACAGCAGAGACTCGTCAGTGTCGCTTAGGATCAGCGACGGCGTGGGCGCCGGCGGTGGGGTCCCCGGGCGAACAGGAGTAGGCAGATCACGAATAACAACACGGGGAATCCCTGCGAGAGACAAAGCACGGGAGAGCGCAAACACAGCACCAGAAGCAAAAGACCAAAGCGGAACCGAAGGGTAGAGTGGAAACCCTAGCGCCCGGCAGCGACGCCCGCCCCCTGCAGAGGGCCCACCCCTTGGCCCGAAAGACGGGAAGGAGGGGCAGGCGCTACAGCCTGTCCTAGCCAGGGGGCCAGACCAGGCTGGGGAGCGCGGCGGGCCGAGCGGAGTGTCGTTGTAGTCGCTGTCGTCGTCCTCAGGGCCGCTGGAGAAGTCGTGGTCCTTCGGCACCGGAGCATCGGCAGGATGATCCCACCAGTCGACGAGGCGCAGGGTGGCCAAGCCGGCGATCTCCCCCTTGGGGTTGCGGACGAGAAGCAGGGAAGTGATCACCGCCGCCTCGTCCAACAGCACCAACACACGAACCGCCGAGAAGTCCGCGACCGTCGTCTCCCAGATGACACGGAACTCCGCCTCTTCATGGCGGATGATGGTCAGCCTGAAACCCTCGAAGTCGATGGGGCCACGGCGAATGGTGAGCTCGCGGAAGTAGGAGTGCCCGAACACCACCATCATGGCCCCATGGGATGAGGGGGCCAGTCGGCAGGGAGGATCGCCGCCACGCCGCTCCAGGGCCAGCCTGATGAAGCGCCCGGCGTCGGGGCAAGGTGGCTCCACGAAGGCGTAGGCGAGCCGGCGGGCGGGGCCCATGTCCACTGAGGGCAGATGGACCTCGGTGACGCCGTGCTGGAAACGGGGAGCACCTGCGGATGGTGGAGCAGAAAGAGAGGGGGGAAGGGGGTGGCGGAGCGCCAAGCAGTGGGACGGCGAGCTGCTGCAGCGGAGGAAAACACGGTGCCGGGGAGAAAGTGGACGACTGGGGAGCGCCTGCGCTCCAGGCGGTCTCGGGGAACTGGGGATCGAGAGCGGAGGCGAGATGGCGGTGGGGCAGGGTGGTGGCGCCTGTCGACGACGGGAGAGCGCCAGCCCGCGATGTCGTACGACGGCGAGCGCGGCGTTCGTTGAGGAGGAGACGAAGATCCCTCCTCGGACGCAGGGCGGCGCGCTGAGCGCGGCCAGAGCGCGCGCGAGAACGCGCCCGCCATCGCGCAGTGGATGCTCCGGTGGCCGTTGCGAAGACACGTCCGGCACCCGACGGGATCGCGGCAGTCGGCGACGAGGTGATCAGTGGCTAAACACCTAAAGCACTGGGTGTGAAGGGAAGGCGAGGAGCGAGTGCGTCGAAGCAGTTGCATGGCCGGCCTTTTTAAAGGGGGCGAGGCAGGGGAGAGGAGCGCGCGAAGGTATGGCCGCGCCGCAAACGGATGGGACTGTTCGGCATCGCAGGCCGCCGGCGTCAGCGGCACGGCGCACTGGCCCCGTTGCCCCGGCGCGGAGCGGTGAATGTGCTCCGGCCTGCTCAGAATCCCCACAATCCAGGTGCATCACACTTGAGCAGATATCGCGGGAGTAAGGAGCTCTGAGAAGTGAATGAACTTCTGTCTGCTCAGGGGATATGGAGATCCTGGAAACGGGGGGGCTCTCGGCGCTGCCAGAGCTGAGATGACACTCGTTCGGCGCGGGCGTTGTCAGGGGCACGCCGAGAGTTGAATACGCCGCAGAGCTGCAGCTGCCTTTTGTTCCATCTGCATCAATGGCGCCTGCACTGAGAGGGCGAGGTGGAAGCAGTTGGGGGGGGGGGGGGCGAAGAGCAGTAACTGCCGGCGCTGGAGGGGGGCTGGCCATCCGGGGAAAGAGGCCCAGGAGCGGAGGACGGCCCGGCCCATTGCGCGCGCCGGAGGGTTTGAATTTTGAAAGAAGCTGGGGTCACGTCACCCCTGACGTCAGCAGCACCTCCCCGAGCACCGGTCACCAATGGCGGAAGCAAGCGAGGGGAAGAGGAGGAGAGACGTCCGCCCCAGGGTACATCGATCACGCGCGACAATGAACCGAGCCACTTTCTCATTTGAAGCAGCAGATTCGAAAACGCCCAGGCACGGTTGCCGCAGGTCGAAGCAGTAGGGAGGAACGGAGAAGCAGGCAGACAGCGCCGCCTTCACCTCAGCAGCGGCCGGTCGAACGGATCGGTCGGCAGAGCGAATCCAGAAGAGAGCAGCCGGCGAGGCCAGCTCCACACTCCTGGCGGGGACCGTAAGAGCATGAAAGAGGCAAAGGGCGGTCTCGCAGAAGGACACACGTGGGGTCAGGTCGTGGTTGGACGCCCGCGGAGGCACAAGCCTACGCCCCGCGGGAGGGCTGCCTCCTCTGGAGAGACTGGTGCTGGGGCCCAGCACCGTTTCCTGCTTGCTGGGGAGGCGGCGTCTCCGCAGGCCACCCCAGCCCCGCCGCCCAGCGCGGCAGGGGAGCGGAACCGTGGCCCCGAGCGGGGTGAAGAAGGGCGGCGGTGCGTCGAAGGGGAGCTGGAGAAGGGGAGGGAGCTTGGAGAACAGTCTCGGGTACTCCAAGAGTACCCCGGCAGCAGGGCCGGAGACGGAGGACAGCGGAGAGGCGGTGGGAGCGGCGTCGCCGGCGCGAGGGGCGCCAGGTTCGCCAGGGGGTCAGGAGCGCGAGGGACGCTCATCCTGCACCCCACATTCAGGAACAATGACGACGACATCAGCGACGACGGCCTGGGGCTGGAGAAGGAAAACTGTGGAGTCGTGAAGAACGAGGCTGAGTACGTTGGATGGGAAAAGATAGAGTACTACAAGATGGTGCCAACCGGAACTGCTGCAACGACATCCAAGCCGTGCAAGATCCCAGCAAGGATATTGGAGCAGCTTTACCCTCATCAGCGTGATGAGGGCCTCCGGTGGCTCTGGGATCTGCATTGCAGGGGAACCGGGGGATCCTTGGAGATGACATGGGCCTTGGCAAGACCAGGCAGGTTCGTCAGTCGTGCTCACCCTCACCCTTCTTCTGCTTGTACTCTTTTCTTGATCTTATTATTGCTTCTTGCTCAGCGCCATTTGACGACATTAAAGGCATAGGGAGCTGAAAACTTTTTTCTGTGGACAGAAGCAAATAGCTCTCTTGTTACTCTATATGTACCCTGCTAGCCATTTCCCAGTTGGCTTCATTTAGTTCATTTAGTTGTGGAACCCACTAATGGAAGCATGCGACCTTGTTTTTGCGGCGCAGATAACTGCATTTCTGGCTGGATTGTTTCGTTTTCGCCAAATCAAGAGGGCGCTGATTGTTGCTCCAAGGTCACTTATGAAGACTTGGACCAAGGAGCTTTCGGTTGTAGGCCTTAACGAGATGATCAGAGAGTACAGTACACTGTATCTTTTATCTTCAAAGGATCTAAGTCATGTTAATTGGTGCTAATCATCTATCCCTTTCCATTTTTGGCAGCTACCATGATCCCAACAGAAATATTCGCAGTTATGAGCTCCAATACACTTTCAGGGTAAGTTCTTCTACCACAAAGGTATCTTCCATAGGGGTTATTCTCGATCTCGCCTATTGTAACTTTGCAATGTGTATTGTATAACAGTTGAAAAAAATGATTACGCAGTTCTTTTTGCATATCATGATTTAGAATAAATTCATAACCCCTCCCAAGATGTTGTAATCGATCCTGGCCAATGTTTCACTCCATCTCTTTCTTCAGGAGGGTGGTGTCCTCCTGACAACGTATGAGATTGTCCGGAGCAATTAGAAGCTGATAAGAGGCGATTTCTACAACAATGATGACGACGTCGTTGAAGGGAGATTGTGGGATTACGTCATCCTTGATGAGGGGCAGAGAATTAGAAACAAGAAGTCACAAACTTCCCAAAGCTTGTTCGAAATACCTTGTGCCCGTCGCATTGTGATCACTGCGACGCCTATCCTAAATAACTTGCAGGTGTATTACCTTATCCCTTTTCTCAATTCCTGAAACTTTTGTGTGATGTACTACTATATGTGTTGCAAATAAAAATTTGATTATTATTGCAGGAAATGTGGGCTCTTTTCAATTTCTGTTGCCCGGATGTCTTGGGTGATGAACAGCAGTAATTTCATATATTCAAACCTATCATTCCTGCATTCCCAAAGGTACTTTGTCGCACAATCTAGTGTCATTTCCCCCCTTTATTGTTACAGGTTCAAAATGAGTTATGAGTCGGGTATCCTTCGCGGAAATGACAAGAATGCTACTGCTCAAGAGAAGATTGTACGATCAAATGTAGCAAAGGTAACAATTTCTATCTTGACCTTCTTCTGTCTATAATCTACTAATATATGGATGGCTTGTAACTCCAGTTTCTTGCTATTGTGGTATATTCCAGTACTATACATGAAACTTTCGCAAAGGTAGCTAGCTGTACAAAGGTGGGAAAAAACTGAAAGAAATGAAAAACTAAAAACAAAGAGAATGAAGAGGACTGTACAGATCAAATTCTCAAAAAGAAGGATAAGCAAGAGAGTTTAGCCAAGCTAGGGGATATGTCTTGTCATTTACTCACTGAATCTGTAGGCTTGAAGCACAAATTCGTTGTTGACTTTGATGAAGTAATACAGTTAGACATCAACAAATTGTGTAATATGGGTGACTCATTTATATACAAAGTAGTAGATCCCTCTTTGATTGGACCCTTGAAAGCAATTCATATATGCTGCACTCAGAAGTCAGATTTTAGATTATAACTCAGATCAACTTTCAGTTGAAACACTAAGAGAGCAAACATGTTTAGTTTTCTCCTTTTTGTGCACTCACCACACCATTCCAGATTAATATTGTTAACTGTTAAGTATGTTGCTCATTACTTGATGTAATGTGTTTTTTGGTTGGTTTTGAACTACATTTCACAGGTACTAAGAGAGAAGATCAAGCCACACTTTTTGCGACGCGTGAAAAGTGATATTTTCCTTGACAGTGACGCTAAGAAGAATGAATTAATTGTCTGGCTGAAGCTAACGGCATTTCAGGTTTGACTTTGGTGTCATTGTTGTAAAAACTTGATTGAGATATTGTTAATGGATGTTCGACTTATGACCTTTTTCTGGGCACAGAGGAAGTTATATGAAGCTTTTCTAAAACGTGAGTTGGTTCATTTAGGTATAGAACCAAAGGGATCACCACTGGTCGCAATCACTGTAAGATCACCTTACAAAAAAAAAAATCTTTACACTGTTTACCTTCCTTTGCATACATGTTTTCTTCTCCCATTGAGGTTAACTCCGACTTTCCTGTGTGGTTTTCCTTTGTGTGGGGTGGGATGCACATTCTCTATTCTTCAAAAACTAGCTTCCTTATAGCCTTGTAGAAAAGTTTTTGCGTATGTTTATTGGTGTGATTATATTTGGTACACTACTTTATTCTCTCATGGCTATTGACTAAGAAAGGTGCTAAAGATGTCCTGGAAGAAATGTTGAAGAATCAAGACATTGGAATGGTTGAAATGTTGAAGGATCAAGACATTGAAATGGGAGAAAAATGGCTATGAACTTTGCAGATATGGCTCATGATGATAATGATGCCATCTCATGCAAATTAGCATTCATTATGCCTTTGTTGGTAAGTATTATTGGATGCATGCCCATTTTGCTTGTTACTATGCATTTGTCCCTGATATTAAACACAAATAAGTAATATCTCATATTGCAGCGGAACCTTGTTAAAGAGAAGCATCATGTCTTAATCTTTTCGCATAGCCGTAAAATGCTGAACCTTATTCAGGTATGTTGTTGCTATTTTAATTCTTTTGTAATTTACCCTGCCTTGGCACATTTGCACATGCCACTTTCTTGTTTTTCTAGTTTGATACATCAATAGTTCGATACATTGCTGCATAGATGCATTTTTTTGGGACTTTTAGTTACTTGAGTCTCAGTTCACAGGGATATGCTTCGTAACTGAACAATGACATATGGCTAGTTGCCTTTAGTAGTTCACTACGGGAAAACCAAGCTTTGCCGTGCGTCTCGGGCGCACGGCAAAGGCTGGAAAACGCACGGCAAAGGGTTTGCCGTGCGTTTTCCATCGACGCGCACGACAAAGGGCACACGATAGCTTTTTGCACGGTAAAGTCCCTTTGCCGTGCGCCTTCTTCAAAACCGCACGGCTAACAATCTTTGCCGTGCGCCACGGCCGGCGCACGGCAAAAAAAGCAAAAGACAGAGACGGCGTCCAACGTCCTTTGCCGTGCGCCGGAGTCGAGACACACGGCAAACAGGAAAAAAAAGAAAAAAAACAACACAGGGCGGGGCCCGCCGCCGGCTGGCCACCACCGCGTCGGAGCCGGCCACCGGCCACCACCACGCCGGGGACGCGTTGCCGAGGACGCCACCGGGCCGGACGCCAACGGGCCTCCACCGCGTGGAGCAGGCCTCCACCGCGCCAGGAGGATAGAGAGGAGGGGCGCCCGCCGAATCCGCGCCGCCGCCGTCCGCCGGATCCAGTGAGGAAGAGGAAAGGTCGCCGTCCGCCGGTGAGGGAGAGGAAAGGTCGCCGTCCGTCGTCGCTGTCCGCCGGTGAAGGAGGGGAAGGGAGGGCGGGCCGCGGCGGGATCTTGGGGGAGCGATCTTGGCCGCGGCGGGATCTTGGGGGCCGACTCCTCTCGCGACCGGGACCTTGGGCCGCCGCCTCCCGCGGCCGGGAGCTCCGCCACGCGCGGCCGGGGGCTCGGGCCGCCACCTCCCGCGGCCGGGAGCTCGGGCGGCGAGCTCGGTCGCCTCCCGCGGCCGGGGGTTCGGGCCGCCACCTCCCGCGGCTGGGAGCTCGGGCGGCGAGCTCGGGCCACCGCCTCCCGCAGCCGGGAGAGCTCCGCCTCCCGCGGCCGAGGGCTTGGGCCGCCACCTCCCGTGGCCGGGAGCTCAGGTGGCGAGCTCGGGCCGCCGCCTCCCGCAGCCGGGAGCTCCGCCTCCCGCGGGCGGGGGCTCGGGCCGCCGGTGGGGCGCGGCCTGGATCTGAGTGGAGGCCGGATCTGGGGAGGGAGAGGAGGGAGAGGCGCCGGCTGGAGAAGGAGGAGGGGGCGGCGGCGTGCTGGAGAAGGAGGAGGGGGCGGCGGCGTGCAGGAGTGTAGGAGGCGCTGCGGTGTGGAGGAGTTAGGGTTAGACGGTTTTCTTATATACGCGCCTTCGTCTAATGTCGACCGTCAGATCTTGAGATCGACGGCTCACAGCGGGCGGGTGGTGCTGAGCCGGTGTGTACTGGCCTTTGCCGTGCGCCACACAATAAAACGCACGGCAAACATTTATTTTGCCGTGCGCCACACAAAAAAACGCACGACAAACATTTTTCGATCATTAAAATTTTTTAATTGTGTTTGATATTTTAAAATTATCAAATGATTTCCAAAAAACTCCAAAATCTTACATAGATCATTTTTCACTCATTTTATTCTATTATTTAAATTACTTGTGGATCACTCGTTTAAATTGAATTTGGGGCTTAGGAGGACATATATATGGAAAAAACTTTGCCGTGCGCAATAAAAAAACGCACGGCAAAGATAAAACGCACGGCAAAGACCTTTTTCATTTACCATCATTTTCAATCTCATAATTAGGGTTAATGTACTAAAATTATCAAATTGATCCGAAAAATTACCATAAATTAAAATGAGATAATATAAGTTGTACATTACCTAAATAAAAAATTTCGAATTCAAATTCAAATTTGAATTTTACTACGGCTACAAAATGAATCAAGTGGCTCTCAAAACTCTGAAACTTCTAGTGAGATACTTCGGTTTCTAAACAACATCTATGACAACTTGCTCAAAACACTCTATATGATTTATCACAAGCTTCACATAGGATACCATGAGCCCTCGACGAATCTCATGATTTTCAAACTTTATTTGCATTTTATACAATTAAAAAACATTGCAACCGCATGTGGGTTTTCATGATTCACGAACAAAATGTTCAAAATTTCATCCAATTTCATGGATATGATCTTAAAAATAATTCAATTACGTGAATATGATTTTTCCACAAACTTTACTACATTACTTTATGCACTTGCAGTGCAAATTTGATGTATACGGCAAAAATTCTTTAAGTGACACATAATTGTTAAAAATAGTAAATTAATCGAGACATGTATAAATTTGAAATATAAAGTACAAAATAATGTTTTTGTAGTGGAGAAATTAAAAGAAGTACAAAAATCAAAATTTTAAAAAATATTTTGCCGTGCGCTGTGGGAAAACGCACGGCAAACATATATGTTTGCCGTGCGCCAGATGGAAACGCACGGCAAACATATAGGCAAACATATATGTTTGCCGTGTGTTTTCCTAAGGCGCACGGCAAAGGGAACGTCTTTGCCGTGCGCTTTGTCCTAGCGCACGGCAAATGCAACAAACTAGCTAACGGGGTTAACTTCCGGTGGAAAAAAAATCTTTGCCGTGCGCCACACAAAAAAACGCACGGCAAACTATTTGTTTGCCGTGCGCCGACTTAAAAACGCACGACAAACTCTTTTTTTACCGAGCGTTTTTTTTTGCCGTGCGCCATGAAAAATGCGCACGGCAAAGCTCCTCTTTGCCGTGCGCCCGCAAAAATGCGCACAGCAAAGATCGAAACGCACGGCAAACATCGATTCTCCCGTAGTGGTTGTTGGTGAAACTAAAATACATGGACTCAGTCCTATCACATTTGTGCAAGCCGAAGTGTAACATTACATCTGTTTTGGTTGTCTTTGTAGCTTCAATACTGTTATTGGTAATAAATACTGCATCAATATAGAGCTTTCTTTCCCTTGGTAGTCGTTGATATACACTTCTTTGGAAGAACTTGACAGCAATTGGTCTGATAACATGATAATTAGCTGCCAGTAGCCTTTTTTACCAGTGATCTACTGGCATAAAGCATCTTTAATATTTGACTTTTTGGCATTAGAATGTTCTTGTAATCTTCAGTGGGAGTTTCTTTGTCAACAAGTCTATCCATTGTAATAATTTTTTTCTTTGTAAAATGATTACCTACATTTTTGGGTCTGTTAGCTCAACAGTTCAGTTGTTGGTTTGTTGTAACAGGAAGCAATATTATTAGAGGGCTACAAGTTCTTGTGCATTGATGGCAAAATCAAGGGTTCTGAGAGGAACAGGATTGTGGAGGTTCTCTCCGTGAGATTTATGTCATAGAGTTGACCATACCTGCTTGGTTGCTTACATATATACTTGCATCCTCCAGGACTTCCAAGACCAAGAGGGTCCTGACGGAGCTCAAATATTTTTGCTAACCGCACAAGTTGGCGGACTTGGGTTGACACTCACCAAGGCAACACGCGTCATACTAGTTGATCCTGCTTGGAACCCAAGGTATATATCTGAACAATGACACCTAAGCGCATCACTTTTCTTGAATGAATGTTTAACACTACAAGTTTTTTTTTTATCCTTACACACTTGTATTTCCATTTACAGTACAGACAATCAATGCGTAGATCGCGCTTAC
Organism: Cenchrus fungigraminus; assembly: GCA_036936925.1. Taxonomy (NCBI): domain Eukaryota; kingdom Viridiplantae; phylum Streptophyta; class Magnoliopsida; order Poales; family Poaceae; genus Cenchrus; species Cenchrus fungigraminus. Next base: position 69,435,903 of record CM072768.1, on the reverse strand, counting down.
CGAATTGGCCAGAAAAAAAATGTCATTGTATACCGGCTGATGACATCAGCAACCATTGAAGAAAAGATATACAAATTACAGGTTCAATATCAGTCTCACCTTCTGGTTTGTTGAACCAATTATTAGGAGTATATGATCTAGAGTTACATGGTTTTACATGGTGAATTTTTTGTTACATCCTTGTATTTATCTTTGCAACAGCATGGACCCTACTACTAAAATTTGATTTCTAGGTGTATAATAAATTGCTTTTTTTGCTGATGTGAATGGGAATGTATTCATGTACTTGGATGTCCTTTTTACGTAGCTATGTGATCACAGCTCTTTATATTTCATGTATTTCTCCAGCCTTGTTCTGTGAGCTTTCATCTCAGCAAGTAATTACTATTTTTTATTTAAAAAATTTGTAAAAGAATATATGAAAGGAAAGGTAGGCTGAGTAGTGATAGATGATCTTCTTCCCAGATTTTGAAGGGGGCTCTGTTCAGGACAGCTACAGAGCAAAAAGAGCAAACAAGCTACTTCAGCGAGAGTGTACTTTTTCCTGATCTCATTTTATGTCATTTTTGCTGAATCTCCTACCAGATATTTACGGCTATCTTGTTTGTGCCCGCAGGAGATTCATGATCTTCTTAGTTTGCCACAACAAGGTTTTGATGTTTCCCTCACGCAGAAGCAGCTGCAAGAAGAGCATGGTCAACAAGTTGATATGTAAGAGATCTGTTTTATTTGAACTTCATTTAATGGAGCATAATTAATTTGATCTTGATGATACAGTCACATGTGCCACTATCATATAAATTATAAATGTTACAGTGGTGTCGATAGGCACGAACTTGCGCAGTGCAAAAGTGTTGAACCCCCTCCGGTAATTTTGTAGGAATTTCGTTACGCATTGAGTACTGAAAACTGTAGCTGCTTGTTTTTAGACGTTTTTTTCCTTTTGCTCAAGCTGTGTGCGGTAGTTACTCATATTTCCAGGTTTACTGAAAACTGCTGAGAAGTTTATTTCTTATGCATCTTACAGGGATGAGTCCTTTAGGCAGCATATAAAGTTTCTGGAGGGACAGGGAATAGCCGGCGTGAGCCATCACAGCCTGCTCTTTTCTAAAACAGCAACCCTGCCCACATTGAGTACTGCGGATGATGCACTGGACAGGTTAGCCTTACTGCTTTCAACACATAGCGCGTGCGCACACACACACATACACATATATGTGTGTGTGTAAACTGATATTCCTCATTTGTGCTGTTGTACATGCGTGCAGCAAACCTGGAGAGATGCCCATTATGCCGCCCCAGCACTATCACAAGGGATCCTCATCTGACAATGTTGCCAGCGGGTAAGGATTGGACCTTGTGTTTCTGTTCTGTGTGTGCTGAGAAGTCTGTTAAAACGTTGTGCTTATGTTTTGTATATGTAGTAGTAGGGTGGTTCTTGCATTGAAGGCAAAAGATGGAAAATCCACTGCTCCAAGGTGCAGTCGTCGTCCGAGCAACAGAAAGTGCAGAGAGTCCTGAAGAGATTAAGGCGGTAAGTCTCTTCCTTTCCCTATCAAGTGAACCTTTGCATTCGGCCAATTACTACTACATATGTCATGATATGAAGGTAAATAAAATTTTTGAATGCAGGCCAAACTGATATGGATGTTTTTTTTTAAGGAAAGGCAACATAGATGTTGTGTTGCTAGATAAGACAGACAAACCATTATTAGTTAGTCACTGTGTTGTGACTGTCAAGGCCACCATCAGTATGTGCTTTTGTTATCCCACAAAACCATTACTATCGAGTTGTGAATCTTTTTTTTTTTTGAGAATTAGTTGTGAGTCTCTTGTTTGTTTGTGTGATGTGTTAAAAAAAGACCAAATCTTTTACAATGTGGGAAACTCAACACACCATACCATGCTGTTTTTTTGGTGGTTGTTCCTTAGCTCCGTGGATCGTCGGACCAACAAAGCCTCCCGCTCTGTTGCCGTCTTCTGCATCTTGTGCTGTTGCTGGAGCTTTTGTTGGGTGGAGGCCGTGCCCGCCATGTGGACAATGGCAAAGGGTTTGGTATGATTATTGATTGCCAATAAAGTGTGACATGATTATATGATTCTAAGAGGAGGATTATTGCAATTGCTGTTTTTTTTTTGCTTTGCAAGAGTTAGCCATATTAGCAAGTGTTACCTAAAATTGTATGCACAAAACAAAAGCTTCTTTAGGGGACCTTTGTGCATTGTCAGTGCTATCTACTACTTATATATCAAACAGACCTTCAAAAGGCCAAATAATTTTTCACTCGCCACTTGTAAATGTATTCAATTTTCAGTTTGTGAACTGGTATTCAAGATCAAAGTTCCAACAGATCAACCGTCACTCCAGTAAACAACACGGCATTCATAATGATAGCGACTGGAACGGATGGACAGACATGTGAGCTGCGATCAAACCATGGTGGTGGTGTCTCCGTCCTTCTCCACACCGCAGTACACCTTGAGTGGATCCTCGAATTTGAGCCCTTCCTCCGAGTAACGCCACTTGGAGTACTCTTCGTGCTTCAGGGGGTTGTACGCCAGGGGGTGCTCCGCGTCGACGAGTTCGTCCAGAGCGCGCACCGCGACGCCGTCCTTCTGCCGCCGGCCGAACAGCACCGAGAACCGCTCGCGGTTGCTCGGCGTCCTCACGCGGTGGAGGCACGCCGGCAAGCGCCCGTTCGTGACGACCTGCAACGGAGTGAGAATCAACATAAATCGAGCTAGGAGAGGACTAGTAATCGTGACGGCGGCTCCGATCAAGAAGCAGAGCGATCCGAGGATCGTATCGTACGTACCCTGAGCTGCTCGCCGGCGACGATGGCGACGGTGCCGGGCTCGGGAGGGACGGTGACCCAGCGCCCGCCCCCGACGTGCACCTCCAGCCCTTCCACCTCGTGCTGCACGATCATGGTCACCATGCTGTCGTCGCAGTGCGCCGACATGGACATGCTCGTCTCCGTGTCCAGCGGCGCGCCGTAGTGCGACATCCGGATGCCATGGCCGAGCATGTCTAGGTGGGCGGCGACGCTCTCTCCCCGGGCGCCGAGGCCCTCCAGGACCAGCGTCTGCACCATCTCCTCCAGCTTCCGCATGTTCTTGGCGAACGTCACGATCGTCTCACTAGGCATAGCCGGACATCACGAAGTACGAAAGGGATTAGCTTTGTTTCCCCCAATTCAGAACAGAGCATCAATTTTCAAAAAAAAAAAAAACAGAACAGAGCATCTCAATTTGAGATATCAAGAAGTCAAGATGGCAGGAAAAAAGGACAGAAGACCAAAGGATCAAGCGTGTGCGTGTGTTCTCACCAGAACTCCGGGTTGCCGCCCTCCGGCCAGAGGAGGTCGGCGAATTCGCGGACGCTGTCAGCGTTCGTGGGCTCCCCGACGCGGAGGCTCTCCCAGTTCATGCCGGGGACCTGGCCGATGTAGCCTCTGTACTTCCCCTCGGACGACACCGTCTGCTTCTTGACCTCGAGCGGGAGCGCGAAGAGCTCCGGCAGGGCGCGGGCGAACAGCGCCCGGCGGAGGTCCGGGCCGAGCGCGTCGTCGTGCGCGACGACGACGACGCAGCCGTGCGCCACCATGGACGCCGTCGCCGCCGCGCGGGCGGCCTCCCACCCCGGCCCGCCGGGCACCACGCCGCGGAGGTCAACCCTGGCGATCTCCATCGCTGGCAGGAAGCTCTGCTCCTTCGCCGGATCACGGGCGTACGTCGCTTTGGCTTGTGCTGGATTTGGTTCGCGTGATGTGAAGCAGCGGCAGAAAGTCAACAGGGGTTGTAGTGGCCTAGTTCATCATCATGTTCATGTGGCGCCGCTGAGCGAATCGTGCTTGTCGTGGCCTCGTATTCTGGCCTCGTGGGCAGCTCAGCAAACTTTTATTTTGATTTGTGGAACACGCAAAGTGCTCAGCACAGAGAAACAAAATTCGGTGCAAGGCAAGAAAGGAGACCAACAACTACAAAAACTCCAATGCCAAGAGAGTTTTCAAGTACTCCCTTCATTAGCAAACCTAGACATACTTTATATATTTAAATACATAACAAAAATATGAACCTTAAATTATCAAAACGGTCTACAATTTGAAAGGAGGAAATAGATTCTACTAGGCTGGCACCTTAAACTACTCCCTCCGTCCTAATGATCGCCGTTGATTTTCGTACCACAAGTTTAACAGAATTTGTAGAAATATGTGCAATATTTTCATCTTCGAATAAATTTATTAAATAACTAGATTCAAATATATATCTAATGATATTAATTTTGTATCATAAATATTAATAAATATTTATATATATTTAGTCAAAATTGTTTCTCGAGAAACGAAACAACAGTCATTCCTGAACGGAGGAGTAGACTAGTAGGGTTTTTTTTTTGCCGTTGGTAACCAACTGGTTACCGCGGTAACTGGTGTAACCGGTTCGGGCCGGTTATGGTTACCGACCCGGCCAAACCGGTCAACTGGACTGGTTACACCGGTTTGGTCGCGGTAAATAGAAAAAACCTGGAGTAGACTAGTGGCTCAATTCAGGTCGAAAATTTGTGCTCGTGAAAGTCCCATTTGCATTGTCGGGCCGAGTTTTTAGATTAGGTTCGAGCTTCCCATTCTATTTAAGTTGAAAAGTAAATGAAATTAATCGTGGCGGGTTTGGGCTGGCTCGATTATTTTTTTTGTTTGGTTTGCATGGATCATAATTTTTTTTAATGATTTTGCAGAAATAAATGTGACAGGAAAAATCTGCAAAACTAAAATCTTACCGCCAAAGGAAAGGGCGACAAGCCTACGACCATTTGAAACGGAGTTACCGTCATTTCAATCGGGGTTGCCGCCGTATCAGCCGGCGGCAAGCCGCAGTAGTGTTTGAAATACCATGCAAGCGTCCTTTAGACTAACTCTAGCAGCTTCTTCATCCCGCTCTGCATCTGCAAAATGAGCAAAAAATTGACACTGTAGACACTCCAGCAGTAGCTGCATCTGCATCTCCATAATGCAGTTCCACCCCTCCCATGCCGCAGTCTCGAGATTCCTCTCTCCCTTCTTCATCCTCCGTCGGCCAACCGTCACAGCAAGGAGTAGGGAGGCGCCGGTCCCACATCGCTGCGTCCGCCCGGCGGCCGGCCTCCCCTAGCCGTGCGCGCCGTCCTCCGCCGCCGGGGAAGGCGCTGTGGCCGCCCTGCTCTCTCCACGGCGAGGCCGAGGCGTCTCTGTGCGAGTCGTCCTCCCAGATCCGCGCGCCGGGAGCCTCGACAAGACCGCGTGGCGACGACGGAGGCCCCTTTCCCTTCTTCCATCGGTGACGCTCTAGGCCGGTGCGGCCCCTTCCCCTTCTTCTCTCGGCGACGGCAGCCTCGGAGCTCCGGCGGCGGCGGCCCTCGGGAGGCTCGTGCGGCGGAGCTTTCGCTGCGAAGATCCGCGCGGTGGCGGCCACGCTGTGGAGGCCCGCACGCGCGATGCCCTCCTGACGCGGTGCCCGCTCCAGGCCTGCGGCGGCGGCCTCCAGCGCGCGTGCCTCGGGGATTCCGGCGGCAGGTTCCCCTGCTCCGCCTCCAGCAGACCGGGGCAGCGCCGTGGTTCAGCGCAGCGAGGGGAGCGCGAGCGCCCCCTTCCTCCTCCTCGTCACCAGCCCCACCGGCCTCCTCCTCCTCCTCCTTCCCCGAGGCGCCGGCAGCCTCCTCCGCCTTCCTCCAGCCTTCAGGGCGCACGCGGGACGGCGGGAGCCACCCGCCCTGCGGTATGCAGCAGGGGATGCGTGAAATGGCTGGAACGCAGCTCCTTTTGCAGCGGAGGTCCCGTCTCTCTCCTTTCTGTAGACATCGTTTTTGCAGATGCGGAACGGCAAGATTGCTGGAGATAGTCTTACAAGCTATAGTGATTAATCATTATCCAATCATTGTATCCTTTGATTATTTCGACATGCAATTTAGAATGCATATTTTTCTTATACCGACTAAAGTACTCCCGTCACATCGAATATCTATATGTTAATTAAGAGTATTAAATACAACCGCCGTCTCAAAAAGAATGATGTTATGTGATTTTTTAGACAGATTAAAGTAAAAAACGCATGTACCCTTTGTTAGTTCAGTATTCATATATTAAAAGAAGAATATATGTTTCCATCTAATCATGTATGCATAAGATCAATGCACCAAATTATGCATGCATAAGATTTAAATAGTAGAACATCATTCTTCTTGGAACAAATTTTGAATGACAAAGCATCATTCTTTTTTAGACAAAGGGAGTATAGACTAATAATTAGTTAATTACAAAACCAGGCTAATTGGCAGTATTAATGAGACACACAAGACTTTATACCTAACGTTGGCTCCCAAATGTAGAAGCTACTCCATCGCCAAATATGTGTACATTAAGGCATCGACGTGGCCTTTAATATTGCACTTTGTGCAATAATATCTTAAAAATATATAGTACTTCAGATATAAATAAGTTGCATTGCATAAAACTATGCCTCATAATTAATCTAGTAATCTCAACAAATATTGCTCTTTCTTTTCAAATATTTGAGATGAACTCAAATCTCACAAAGGAAAAAAGAAAGAAAGCACAGCCCATGCCAGTTTCAAAAAGCAAATGGGCAGAAATCGAGGCACATTATCCTCGGCCCAAATGCCAGTTTCAATTTTGCCCGAGGGCCAAACCCTCGGCCCATTTGCTGCCCCTAGTTTATTTTTTGAAACATTTCCCCTAGTTTCAAATTGGCGTGCAATATGCATGCCGTGCCTGCTTGTTTCTCCGAATCCTCGAAAGACAAAGGCTTCGACTGGAAATATGTCAAGGTGTTACTTTCTGAGACCATATAGGTACCTCGTGTATGCTTTGTAAGAAGCTTATAGATCATGGATACATTATACATTAGCTCTTTTCAATAGTTAATAGTAAATTACTCCATCCCTCTCAAATTACTATTCATTTTGTTTTTTAAAATTCATTTATTTTATTATATACCTAGATATATACTATATCTAGTAAAGATATGTAGTAAAAAAGTCAAAAAAAAAAAGTAATTTGAGATGGAGACAGTAATAGAGCTCATGCGTGTTTGCTATTATATTAGAACAACTTCAAGAGACTAGCTATTTTGGCTTAACTAGCTAAAAAATAGAAAATTTGTTCAAAAGCTGACTAGCTAAACTTGCTCTCGCTATCCTCCGCTAGATAAACCGGAGGCTTCGCTAGCCATCTTTGGCTAGCCAGTCCCGCTAGCTATCCCCTCGTACATGAGTATGGCAGGCGGGACCCACTAGCGGTGGAGCATATGGAAAGTTGATTTTAGCTAGTCTGTTGGATTTCATCAAATTTTTTGCTAACTATTTCATTTTACATACTAGCCAAATCAGGGTTTTAACTAGTGATTTTTAGAGAGATTCTTGGAATTGCTTTTATTGTTATTTGACGAAACAGTAGGGCGTGCCTACTTTTTTTATATATAAGGGGATATATGTACAGGCGAGACGATACAAAGGCTACAGGCCAAAAGAAAAAAATTGTACAAACATCACGGACTGACTAGCCACATATTAATCATATCCTTCAATGCTGGTTTAACTCGTAGAGTTAGTAGCTTCGTGCCCTTCAAGAGAGATTTCCAAGAAGCAAAAGACAAGGAATCGCATCAAAGATGATGTTGTTTCACTACCGGCAAAATAGGCATTTGTACTGTGTGAGAATCCTCATTTCTACCGGTACAAATTATCCGGTACAAATGTGGGATCACATTTGTACTGGTTATCCCACCTGGTACACAATCCTCCCCACCGCCAGCCGTCATCCTCCGTCTGTCCGCTGTTCATTTCTCTCCCTTTTTCTCATTTGTCTTTTCTTTTTTCACTGCTTCTCAATCAATATCACAAGAATGCATCTCATCTCATCTCATCAATCCAGATTCAAAACCACAAAATTTACATCAAGTCTCGAATCCAAAGATTCACAATGAATCTGCCGTCACAATCTCCATGCATCCTACAATACATCACATATATTATAATCTCATACATCTCACAAATCACATAATCTTACAGAAGAATGAACACAAATATCACACACAAGAATGCATCTCAATAATATCATCCCATCGTAAGTTGCCGGGTCAAGCCCGGTGAAATCACTTACATAGCAACAAATGATCGATAATATGCATTAAAACTCACACAAAGGCGAGTCCAGAGTACATCACATAATTTAAATCCAAATTTGCCCCAAAAGGTATTCATGACATGATAATAAAAGGTTCAAAGTTCGAAAACAGCGGAAATTAACTAAGCGATATGATAAGCATCATAGGAGGCCATTCATGATGCAATCACTTGTCACCATCCACCCATTCCAGCTCCCTGCCAGGTGGAATTTCTCCAGGTCACACATCATTAAATGCATTACCTGAAATCAACAAAACAAAATTATAGCCAGGCTGAGTATACTAATACTCAGCAAGTATACCCGTCGGGTGATAACTACATCACCAAACTCTAGACATGAGAGGCTTTTTGGCCGGTGGGTTCTTTTGCTGAAAAGCAACAAAGAGTAGGTCCTTACTTTCAACATTTCAGCTCAAGTTCTAGTTAATTACCCATTTCTAAATGATCAATCTATTACAAGCATAAGTTGGGCAATACAATTAATCAAACATCATAAGCCATATCATGGTCAGTTGGTTAAGTAGTCTCAGATAACGGTGAGAGGCTGACGATCGATCGATTAATAACCTTGCAAGGTAGACTTAAACACACGGAAGGTGCCCTCACTAAGAGTTCACCAACCAAGAGGTTCCCATAATTCTTCGGTTTGGGAATAATAGCTCACAGTCTCAAGTATAAGGTTTATCTACGTCACTAGGTCACCCATCCTCACGCATGTACCACAGGTTGCAAGCCTGGGGCCGCAACCCAAGATTAGTGATAGTAAAATCCCTTACCGCCTCCATCAGGTACTAGGCTTACTGGTCCTATTTCCGACAAGTGCTTAGTACGTTCAAGCACTTAACCCATGAAAGCCACTGGACCGGAGCCCAAATCCCATGCTCTTACCACGTGAGCAATCCATTTAACAATTCTTGTGATTCCAATATAAGAACCTATTCTCGCGAGTGACGAACATCACTCGACTTGTACCGGGTCCTTAGAGCATAGCAACTACCGACCTAGCATATTAGTAAGAGAGCATAGTTACCTAGGGATCATGCATCTGGGGTTTCATTTCAACTCTTGAAATGTAAATGCACAAACGTAGCAAAGATAGTTGCATAAATTTAAATAAAACATGGTTAATGATCCGGGGCTTGCCTTCGTCGGCAAAGCTAGCCTTGGGCTCTTCTGGACTTTGGTTCAGGTCTTGATCTATGGTCGTGTAGTGTATGTCCCCGTCAGCTCCCTCGTCTCCTCCTTCCGGCACGACCGTGTAGCTACTGTCGGGAAGATCTATACAATGGATGCATATGCAAGCTTTAAGTTGTGGAATTAATTAAATAAAAATCTATGCAACACATAACAAACATGGAGTGTATGATTGGCCACATTCACCTTGACAAACATAAATTCAACATATTCTTTCTATTAAAGCAACTCATTTTAACGGTGATTGTGTACACATGTAAAAAAAGGACATACCCAGTGTCGTAGGCTCCCACACTGTGCGGGGTCTGGGGGAGGTTATTAGCGGGAGGTCTTTCCCACATATCGTGCAATGTGTAGAGGCCACCGCTCGAACCTGTGACCTCTCGGTTCACAGGCGGCAAGCACTACCACTTGCACTAGGTCGCCCTTTTATTGTGTACACATGTATACAATTAAATTAAATTAATTTCTCAAAAATAGAAAGGGGTGACCCTAAGCTCCTTAGCATGCTCGACAACACACCCATAGGGTTAACTAAGTGTGGTAGTGGTGGGTTTCCATTTAAACCTATTATTATTGAGATTAATTAACCTCAAATATTCTTATCCATATATTTATTCATAAAGAAACATTGGGTGGTGTTTCTTAAGCTCTCTAGCCCTATTCAAAGCCACTGAGTAAAAGTTCACACTTATTTGAGCTATACATTAATTATACCAAAAATGACAATTCCTAGCTTTCAAAACATGATAAATCCATATAAAAATATATAAACATCCTCTGGACCCAAACTTTCTCAAACCTATTCTCTAACCCAAAACTAGGCTACACACCCAATAAATAGCTCATGAGCTTGTCTAGATTTTAAACTATGCAATTACACTTAGAACTAAGCATAAATCAAGATAAATATTTCCAACAGTTCCAAAATCATGATAAATTCACTAAAGGTGAATATAAGCATAATAAGACTATATACAGAAGTTGGACACAACAAATCTCTTTATATTAAGCTACAAAAATTATTTACTCAGATCTAGTATAAATACATAATAAATCATAATAAAAGATTCACTTAGTAACTTTGTGCAAAAACTTATATCAAGCCTACACAGGGCATCTCTAACAACATATCCAAAGCTCAACTCAAGATCTCATCTAGTTTTTGAAGTATGACAAAAGTGGGTCATATTGAGTTTGAATTTTCATTCAAAAACTAGTCATCAAAAGTATGGTCATAGTTTGCAAAAGTTGTAGATCTGGTCATAAGGAAGCCAACAAAGTTGGTTTTGCATTTTTCTAATATTTTAGAATTTTCTAGGATTTTTCTAAGGTGCTGGACCTAAGTTAAACAAACTAAGAATCTACTTCTAGTGGAGCCCCTGGAAAGATTTGTTTCTTTACACATATGCCCTCGGATTTAGACAACGGACCCTACAAGAAAATGGCCTTCACAACCGTGCCCTCGACGGCAGAAGCGACCTCGCCGGCGGTGAAGGACGGCCGGAGACAGGGAGTTGACTACCTAGGGTTGCGATTGGGCTCACCCGGAGTCGATCGGTGGTGGTAGCTCGGCCGGAGGTGGCACCGGTGAGCAGCACCGGTGAAGCCACGCGCGGAGCAGCCGCCTCGGCTCAAAATCTAGCGAGAGGAGGGGCGAAGCTAGACCATGTGTGACGGTGGGAGCTCGATGGGGTCCTAGGGGAGAGGCTCGAGGTCTTGGACGGTGGCGGAAACAAGCAGAGGAGCAAGCTCGCGGGCAGCGGCGGCAATGGAGTGCGACGGAGGGCTCGGGCGCGCGAGGGGAGACCCAGGGGCCTTTTATAGCCGAGGGAGGGGGAGCGGAGGTGGTCTTGGCGTGGAGGAGGAAGCAATGAAGGTGAGGGAGGGAGCCCGGCCACGGCGGAACCGCGCGGGCGACCAGCCGCCGGGCAGCGTGGCAGGGGCTCGGCCGTGGGAGTGCTGACCCGTGGCACGTGGCGCGGCGCAGCGCGATCTCCCCCGGTGCGACTGCAGGAGGGAAGGGAACGTGATGATGATGTCCTCGTCCTCGAGGTGCTGTGGGTCGGGGGGGACACCGAGGCATGTCAGACGTCGCGTGGCGGTGTGGGCGCGACGTTTCCGGCGCGAGAGCGCAACGTCGACGCGCTGGTTGGCCGAAACATTTCGGTCAACGCCATTTCAAACGTGTTTTTCTCAAAAATTTGAATTGACAACTCAAAACCGCTAAATACAAAAGTTGGAGATCAAAGATCCATCTATAACTTTTATAAAGGTTTGCATATGAAATTTCGCTTGGATTTGTCAGAAATTGAGCCCAAACTTCCTGTTTTTCTCGGCTCGGCAGATGTGTAGTTGCTGACTTTGACCGGGTTTTTGCATGTCTTCTACTCAAAATTTGAATGTGCACCCAAAAGCAAAGTTGTGTCCCATGAAAAACTACACAACTTTTATATTGACCGATTTTGAGTGTTTAAATGAAATTAGGAGAACATGGCAATAGTTCTAGGAAAGGAGTATGGACACTAGGGGTTTGACCACTTGGAGTTAGGGTTTGACCAAGAGTTTGACTAGGGTTTTGACCACTATTGATAGTTGACTTGGTCAACAGTGCAATTACAGGTTAATTAACACCTGGGGTGTTAACCAGGGTGGGACCGCGGGTGCCTCCAGGCCGAGGCTGCGCCAGCTAGGGCCCCCCTGCGCCACCGCGAGCCTCCAGGTCGTGGCCGCCAGTGCCTCCAGGCCGCGGCCGCGCGCGCCCGCTGCGCCTCCAGGCCGGGGCCGCGCGTGCTTGTCGCGCCTCCTGGCCGGAGCCGCACCGACTAGGGCTGTCGCGCTGACGGCCTCTAGCGCATCCCGGCCCGCCACCCCTCCAGGTAGCCCGCGCCGGGGAGTCGCCCGCACTGGGGAGCGCCCGGCCGCCAGTGCTCCTGCAGATGAGAGAGTAGAAGAGAGATGAGTGAGAGAGATAAAGGATAAGAATGAGATTGAGAGGAGATGAGAGGCATGGAAGAGAACTTGCAGGGGTGCGGGGGATAAGAATGAGAATAAGAATGAGAGGATGAGAGAGAGCGAGGCCAGGGGGCACGGGGGCGAGATTTGTACCGGGTGGTTTTGTTGCCCGGTATAAATGTGAGCCACATTTGTACTGTGGCGTGAACACCCCAGTACAAATGTGTTGGCCTCACATTTGTACCGGAGCGTGAAACAACATGATATAAATGTGGTTTATTTGTACCGGCTGGGGATACGTCCCGGTACAAATATGACTCACATGGGGGCGCACCAGGGCTCTTCCTCCCCACCCGGTACAAATACCCTCATTTATAAGGGGGTAAAAATAATCGGTACAAATGAAAAATCGGTCTAGGGACATATGCCTGATTCTTTAGTAGTGTTTCCGTGACACCAAATGGCCCTGCTAGCAATGATAACAACCTCTCGGAAAAAAGAACTTGCCAAACAATTCCGTAGCACCATAAGTCCAAAGGCAATGCTTGTTACCTCGAGTATGCTTGCTATTATTTTATTGCGAAGCAGGAACAAAAAATGCTATCAAATGCAAAACCACTTCTATGTAGCTTGCAGAAAGCAAGTTAAGCCGCACGAGTTTTAAAACCTGTTAGTTGTTCTAGCTAGCACAACATTTGCAGCTCATCAATCTTTCTTCACGAATACTATTCAACATTTTCCTACTCTTGATTTAACAATCCGTAAATCCTATGTCAACATTTCAACTAGACCAACTCAACATTACATGCATGGAGATAGATATTTATTTTTGAATTGCTCTCTCCACCTCACCTAAACTTTCCCACGTGTGATACACGCGTCAACAGTTTTTTTACAACTGATTCTACAATCCACAAACAGTGATACAACATTTCGAATATGCTAATTGCATTGCCTAATTTAATATGTCACGAGGCCAGATATTTACTGTCCTGAAATATATGTCGTTTAGAACAAGTTAGTTAGTTTAAAAATGAATTATTTACATATATTTAAGAACGGATGGAGTACTTATTTATAGTTGAATTGCTCCCACACGTTTAGCCATCTATAATATATAGTATATATATTAATATATACTCCCTCCATTTCAAATTATTTTGTTATATACCTAAACATTAATATATATTTAGATACATAACAAAATAAATGTATTTAGAAAAGTCAAAATAATAAGTAATTTGAGACGGAGGGAGGATAGTATATATCTCGATAATTCGTCGGTTTAGTATTTCAGTGATACTTATAAAGTAGAGTTGTGCGTATGTTCACAAGGAGGAGTATGTATGCTTGTATGTGAGTATACATCGGTACGTTATGATTTGAAAAAAGAGCACATATCTCAAATAATAGAAGCTATGTAAAAAATTGTGTGGAAGTTATATAAGTTCTAGGCAAAACCAGCATACTAATAATAGCATATATCATATATAACTATACAAAAGGCACCTTACTAAGGATTTCTCTCAACTCTCATGACCCTATATCATCAACTTCAACTAAGATTCATTAATACCCCACTAAGATGCATTAATTGCTATTTCTCCCTTAAGTGGTGCACATCATTTTGAATTTTGGATTAGATTTTTTCCTTATCTATTCAAAAGTAACATAAAAGCTTATGATTTTCATCAACATATCGCTCATATGACTCTTGGGGTAATCTCTACAAGTGCATTGAATTCTCAATCATGTTTTTTTCTTATCTATTCAAAAGTAATAACATAAAAGTTTATAATTTTCATCAAGAGATAGCTCATATGACTCTTGCGGTAATCTCTGCGAGTGCACTATTTTTATGAGCAACTAAATAATCACGATGATTCATAGTTTTTTTAAAAACACTTTCAAATCCCGCAGCAATGTGAGGAGAATCAGTATACAACAACATAGATGGAACCCACTACAAGTCATGGATATATTTCTATCAATATGCAAGCATTTGTCACACCTGATTTCCGGGAGAAACCAAATGCATCTCATATGTGCGCCAGGATCAAGTTACACACATACGATAGACAAATAGGTGTAATATCATAAACAGTATTTCAAAGCGTATCATAGAGTTTAACCACTTATTACACTCAGGCATGAGACACGAAGGTCTCTAACAACGGAAAACGATAACTACTCGAAGAGTCTTCGTCTTCCGCTCCCACAGGCACTTGACTGGGGGACCGCGAGCCTCAAAACTCCTCATAGTCGTCGAAGTACTCGTCACCATTGTTCTCTTCTGAACAACGGTAAGCAAGGATGAGTACACTTATGGTTGGTACTCAACAAGTGGGGGGGGGGGAAGATGCAAGGCTATCAAGGGTAGGCTAAGGTTTTGCAGCGGTTAGCATTTTAATGTTGATCAGGTTTTAATTAAAGAACGCCTAATTACTAGGTGTAAGTTTATACCAACCCACTTAAGAAACTTGTAAACAACTCAGCTCAAAACTCATCGAACCACGATTTGATCTCATCTTTAAGTTTATTAATCATGTGAGGGTCCAAGCCGCTCATAATCGTGAGCACGGCTGATCGATCAGTTTTACACTCTGCAGAGGTTTGCACACTTTACCCACAGCTCGCGTAAAAGCTCCGAAGAACTTTAAACCCAACCATGCGATGCTGGCCAAGCACCATACCACACTTCTGAGGTGTGATTGCATAGGGACGCTACGAAGCCTTTACAAAGGCATGCAAAAGACTAACGACCCGCATAGTTACGGATCAGGGCGGACCATAACCGTCCCTAGTGGTCAGCACCTTAGCAAAGGCTGCTACCCCAAGAGGACCAGGCTATACCCCTGCAACTCGGATCCCCCTCTGCTCCTTTCGGAAAAGGGCCACTAGTTCGATCGCACACCTAATTAATTGGCTAAGGTCAGAGCCATATGACACTGTGGTTGCACATGTTTTCTTGGGTGGTTCTCCATGTTCCGATTAAATCAGGTATTCTTGCATTAACCCAAACCGTTGATCATTAAACATTAAGCCTTTCCATGAAAACCATTTTATCCAACCCAAGTTGAGCTACTAGCATTATCTACCCAAAAACATTTATTTAAACCGGGTTGTGCCAAGGGTCAAGGGTAAAAAGCTAGGTATGTCCTTAAAAAGGTGTTCCCATCAATTTAATGCAATAACATAATAAAAGTAAACTTAATAAGCATGCAGTTATATAGGATAAAAAGAATTATGCAGGGGGAGAAGACCACTTGCCTTCCTCAACTACAAGAAAATCCTCTTCTTCCTCAAACAGCTACTCCTGATCGACTCCAAGGGGTTGCTCAGTCGAAACAGGCACGATATCTACGATCACACACATAAAGCATACAATAAATAAAACAATTCACCAATCAAGTCTAAAGGCTATAAACATGCTACTAAAGCGACAGGCTCGCTGAGATGATCGCAAAGACATCTAAGACGCTAAAAACGGAGCTATAACGACCAAGATATGCTAAAAACAAGGTTCAGGGACTAAACTGCGAAGAAACTAAACTTACAGGGACCTATCAGGAAGAAACCGAGGGCCTAAAACTAATTACATAAAAAAACAGAAGGTTTAAAACTTAAAAGGGTCTAAACAGAACCTCGGGTGCTAAATTTAATAAAGACAGGGGCTAAAACATGAAAAGAAGGATCTGATTCTAATGATCTTTGATGGTAGAACGACCGGCTTGTAAATAAGAGAAAGCTGAGGGGCTCTTAATCAAAGACGCCCGCGCTGACCGGTACGCGGTCAGTTTGACCCGCGGCCGAGTGGATCTGGGCTGCCCACGCCCGATCCGACGGCGGGCCACGTGCGCATGCGGCCTGGCGGCGGCGGGCACGCCGGGGCTGGCGGCGCACGGCGGCGCGCAGCGGCGGACTCGCCGGAGTTGGCCGGAATAGGGGCTCCCGGCCACGATTTCGCTCACGGATTGCATCTACACGAAGCTAGCAAGATGGGGAACTTAAATAGGAGCATACGGGGGTGGTTCGGGTGGCGGTCGGGGCACCCCGTCCATGGGGGCGGACGGCGAGCGGCCGGCAAGCGGCGGGGTGAGCTGCGGCTCGGGATAAACGAAAAGGAGGCGGGGGATGGATTTCTCACCACACGACGACGAGTTGATGGAAGTTTGGGTGACGGGGAGGCGGAGACGGTGGAGATCAACGCCGGCGGCCGAAACTAGAAGACGACGGCGGCGGCGCACGGTTGAGGGAGTAAGAGGCCCTAAGATTCAAATTGAAGCTCGATTGAGCATCGGGCGCGAAGAAGGAACAAAATGAGAGAGTCCAGGGCACTTCACCGACGGCGAGGAGCTCGGGCGGCGGCAATAGCGCGGCGGTCGGGATTTCTCAACGGTGGCAGCGCGTGTGCGAGTGCTAGAAGGCGTGGGAGCTCGAGTGCTTGCAAAGGGGAGGTGGCGGGTGCTCTGGCCGAGCTTAAATAGGGTCGAGAGGGGAGGGGAAGCGGCTCCCGGTGGCAATGGCCATCAATGGCCATCGGCCTTGATTAACAATCAAGAGAGGGGGGATTAATGGGGGAAACTGCCGGATTGATGGGGGAGAATGAAGGCCGGGCTTCACGCCGCCTTGATGAAGGGTTTGAAGGAGGAGGAGGGCGGTTGACGCGGGTAACGGCCGGTCGGCCATTCATGGAGGCGCGGGTGACCCGCGGCGGGAGGTAGGGGGAGGGCCTGACAGCCGGGTCCCACTTGCCAGTGACCGGAAGAAAAAGAAAGGGGGAGAGAGGGTTGCTGGGCCGGCAGCTCGGCTCGGTGGGCCGCGCGGGCGCACGCTGGGCCGCAGGCGCGCAGACGGGGAGAGAGAAGGCCGTCGGCTTGCTTGGCTTTGCGGGCTGAGAAGAAAGGAAAACGGGCCGAGGGAGGAGGGGCCGGCTGGGCTGGAATGAGAGAAGGGGAGGGAGAGAGGTTTTAGAGTTTTTTTTCAAACTTTTGCAAACTTCACTCAAACAATAAAACCATGCATTCGAATCATGATGCACAAGCACTTATTGTTTCTAACATTATTGAAATGATATTTAAATATTTAAAGGCCAAATTTATTTGATAATTTAATTAAGTCCTTAGAAAATTAAATCTAATTGCCCTGTTGCTTATATTAATTTAGTGATGGAATTGTTAGGGTGTTACAAATCCTACCCCCTTAAAGAGAATCTCGTCCCGAGATTCAGGAAGATTAGAGAACAACTGAGGGAATTCTTCTTTAAGCTCATCCTCTCTTTCCCAAGTAGCCTCATCCTCTGAATGGTGACTCCACTGCACTTTGCACATCCTAATAACTTTGCTGCGAGTAGCCCTCTCTGAGGTATCCAAGATTTTGACTGGATATTCTTTATAAGTCAGATCGTCTTTCACATCAAGATCTTCCAATGGTAGATGTTTTACTCT
This sequence comes from Cenchrus fungigraminus, assembly GCA_036936925.1. NCBI lineage: Eukaryota > Viridiplantae > Streptophyta > Magnoliopsida > Poales > Poaceae > Cenchrus > Cenchrus fungigraminus. The sequence continues at coordinate 69,418,125 of CM072768.1, read as the reverse complement.
GATCTCACTCGAACACTTTTTCAGCTGTGATACATGAAACACATCGTGAACACCTGCCAAGCGTTCAGGTAATTCCAATCGATATGCCACTTCTCCTCGTCTTTCCAAGACTTCAAAAGGTCCGATAAAGCGGGGAGATAACTTTCCTCTAATACTGAACCTTCGAAGACCTCGGATAGGTGATACCCTAAGATATGCATAATCTCCAACTTCGAATACCACCTCTCTTCTCTGAGGATCAGCATAACTCTTTTGCCTAGATTGAGCAGTTTTGAGATTCTCTCGAATTATCTCAACCTGTCTTTCAGCTTCTTTTATAATCTCTGGACCAAAGAGTTGACTTCCCCCCGTCTGATTCCAAAATAACGGTGTCCTACACTTCCTTCCGTATAATGCCTCAAAAGGAGCCATTTTAAGACTACTCTGATAGCTATTGTTGTAAGCGAATTCTGCATATGGCAAACTCTTATCCCAGCTTCCACCATGTTTTAAAGCACATGCCCTTAACATATCTTCTAAAATCTGATTTGTCCTCTCAGTCTGACCATCTGTCTGAGGGTGATATGCTGAACTAAAATTCAACTTTGTATCCATAGACTCATGCAGCTTCTGCCAGAAACGTGATGTGAACTGAGTGCCTCGATCTGAAACTATCTTCTTTGGAACCCCATGCAGACATACTATCCTTGATATGTATAGCTCTGCTAACTTTGCTCCTGTGTATGTGGTCTTGACTGGTATAAAGTGAGCAACTTTGGTTAACCTGTCCACAATAACCCATATGGAATCATAACCATCACGAGTGCGAGGTAATCCCACAATGAAATCCATGCCAATTTCTTCCCACTTCCACTCAGGTACTTGTAATGGTTGAAGCAATCCTGCTGGTCTTTGGTGCTCTGCTTTTACCCTTTGACATACATCACGCAGTGCAACGTGTGCTGCAACATCCTTCTTCATACCATACCACCAGTATTTCTGCTTCAAATCTTGATACATTTTGGTACTACCTGGATGTATAGAGAATGCTGAATCATGTGCTTCTTTCAGTATAGTCTCACGAAAATGTTTGATTTCAGGCACACAAATCCTATTCTTAAACCAGATAGTTCCTTGTTCATCTTCTCTGAATTTCGGAACCTTGCCTAGTTCAATCAACTTCTTGTATTCCTTAATCTTTTCATCATTCAATTGCCCCTTCCTAATCTCTTGTTCGAGAGTTGACTCAATTTCCAAAGTCATAGTTTCACTTGGTGCAGCTATCCCCAAGTTAAGTTGTGCCATTTCCCAACACAGTTCCTGAGGCATCAAACGAGCTACTAACATATTTGCCTGACTTTTACGACTCAGAGCATCTGCTACAACATTTGCTTTTCCAGGGTGATACTGAATATCCAAGTCATAATCCTTGATTAACTCTAACCATCTGCGCTGTCTAAGATTGAGATCTCTTTGTGTGAAGATATATTTCAAACTTTTGTGATCAGTGAATATCTGACACTTATTACCAATCATATAATGTCTCCAAATCTTCAGCGCGTGCACATTGGCTGCTAACTCTAGATCATGAGTAGGATAGTTCTGTTCATGTTTCCTTAACTGCCTGGAAGCATAAGCTACTACTTTTCCTTCTTGCATCAAGACACAACCAAGACCTTGTCGTGATGCGTCACAGTACACATCAAACCCTTTGTGAATATCCGGCATTATCAACACTGGAGCTGTAGTCAGTTTCTTTTTCAATTCCTCAAAACAAGCTTGACATTTGTCATCCCATTTGAACTCTTTCCCTTTTTCCAACAAAGATGTGAGAGGTTTCACAATCTTCGAGAAGGCTTCAATAAATCGAGGGTAGTAACCTGCCAATCCAAGAAAACTTCTGATCTCAGGCACATTCTTCGGTGGATTCCAGTTTAACACATCCTGAACCTTACTCGGATCCACTGCAATTCCTCCGTCAGTGATAATATGCCCAAGGAAAGAGACTTCTTTCAACCAAAAGTCACACTTACTGAACTTGGCATATAACTGATGTTCCCGAAGCTTCTGCAATACCAACCTTAAGTGTTCCTCATGCTCTTCCTCATTCTGAGAGAACACCAAGATGTCATCGATGAACACCACCACAAACTTGTCAAGGTACTACATGAAAACCTTGTTCATTAAGTACATGAAGTAGGCTGGAGCATTGGTCAATCCAAAGGACATCACTGTGAACTCATACAAACCATATCTAGATGTGAAAGCTGTCTTGGGAATGTCCTCTAGTCGAATCTTCAACTGATGATAACCAGATCGTAGATCTATCTTAGAGAAAACTTTCGCTCCTCTCATCTGATCGAACAGATCCTCGATCCGGGGTAAAGGATATTTATTTTTGATTGTGACCTCATTGAGAGATCGATAATCTACACACATCCTCCTAGATCCATCCTTTTTATCTACGAAGAGAGTGGGGGCTCCCCAGGGTGATGAACTAGGATGGATAAACCCTTTACTTAACAATTCCTCTATTTGTTTCTTTAATTCGACCAGATCCTTAACATCCATTCTATACGGTCTTTTAGATATAGGGGCGGTGCCAGGTAAGAGTTCGATACTGAATTCAATGTCACGGTCAGGTGGCATACCTGGTAAATCATTGGGAAACACATCTGGGTACTCATTCACCACTTTGATATCTTCCAGAACTTTTCCTTTCATTGAATTCACCATCTCCTTTCCGGTAGGTGACGGGGTGGCAACAAATTCAATTCTGTCTCCTTGCGGACTAGTTAAGTGAACTGACTTCTCTCGGCACTGTATAACCCCATCATATTTCCTTAACCAATCCATTCCTAGGATCACATCTATGCCCCATGATTTTAAGATCACTAGATTGGATGGAAAATCTACCCCCATGATTTTAAGATTTACTTGTGGGCATAAATGACTGGCTTTCATATCACCGCCCGGGGAACTAACAAGCAATGGTTTCTTCATTGGACTCACAGGCATGCTATGCTTTGCTACGAACTGATCAGTTATAAATGAATGCGAAGCTCCAGAATCAAATAGAACTGTGGCAGGTACAGAGTTGATAGGGAACGTACCCAGCACAACTCCAGAAGCGTCCTGAGCTTGCTCCACTGTCATATTGTTCACTTTGCCGCGCACATAGTTCTGTTGAGCTTTGTTGCCTGGAGTGTTTGAGTTTCCAGGGCGAGCTTGAGATGATGGCTGTCCAGATTTCTGACCATTGCCCCTCTGGGGAGTCTGCATCCCACGCTTAGGACAATTGTTAGCATAGTGCCCCAATTCTCCGCACTTGAAACAACCGTTAGGCTGGACTGGAGTAGTGTTCCTCACAGGCGCGCCTGAGGTATGAGTTGAGCGGTTTTGTTGGAGGTTTGGGGTGCGGGGTGTTTGTGGATTAAAGCGCTGGGGCTGCTGGAACGAGCGCTGCAGCTGTAGGTTTTGAGGATATCTTCCACTCTGTCCACCAGAGCGGAACTGAGAGTTTTGTGGGGAGCTGTAGCGGGGTCGGGTATTGCTGCTGGATTGTCCATGAGACTAGAACTTACGCTTTTGCTCACCAAGCTCTCTGCGCTTGTTCTCTAGGCCAATAGCCTTGTTTAGCAGTGTAGCAAAGTCTGGGAAGGTATGACTCTGAAGCTGATAATTAAGTGGCCCTATCAGACCATCCAGGAAGCGTTCCTGCCTCTTCAGATCAGTGTTAACTTCATCAGGGGCATAGCGAGACAGCTGAGTGAATTTATCCAGGTATTCATTCACGGACATATTGCCCTGTTTCAGAGCAAGAAATTCCCTCTGCTTCAGCTTTAATACCCCAGCAGGAATATGATGTGCACGGAAGCTATCCCTGAACTCCTGCCAGGTGATAGTGTTGGGTGCAGCGTGAGCAGCAGTTTACGCATCCCACCAGTCGAATGCTAAACCTTCCAGATGGCCTGAAGCATACAAGACCATTTCACAGTCATTGCATTGAGCCCTTTCCAGCTTTTTAGTAATAGTCTTCAACCAATCATCAGCATCTAATGGATCGGTTGAATGGGAGTAGGTAGGAGGGTGATGGCTCATAAACTCCTTATGTTTGTCCCTCGGTGCTGGTGGTGCTGCTGGCGGTGGCTGATTCTGCTGAGCGTGCAAATTCTGCACTGCGGCAGTGAGGTTCTGAATCAGCTGCATTTGGGCGGCAAATAATTGCTGGGTTGCGGGATCCATTGCAGGGTTGAGTGGGGGAGGTGGCACCGGGTTTTGCTGGTTGGCAATATGTGCATGGACAACAGGTGGAACGTCTTGTCCTCCTCCTGACCTAGTGTTTACCATCTGATTGTTAGAGAAAGGCATTTCAGACAAGAATATTGAACTGATGCATATAGAGGTAAACTTGAAAAGAGAAATCAGCATGACTGAATTTCTGTGACAGATTCAGTTGATCTTGGTAAAACAGTTGTAACTCTTAGTGCCTTTTCCCAAAAATTGTGAAATTTTACCAGGATGTGAAGGACAAAATTATAAAACCAACCCCACTGGAATCATCTCAATCGGAGGTCTACAACTTGAGATATAATTCGAACAATGCAGCTGTGTCAGCAAGATTTTACAGATTCTGTTAGCCCCAATGTTTTGTTCATAACTTTCTGTATACTGACTCTATGGTGCTGCATTTTTTACATAAATTGATCCACAAAATTTGTGAACCAACCCAACTAGATTTAAGTCAATCGGAGTTCTGTAGCTTGAGATATGATTAAAACATTACTGCCCTGTCAGAGAGCTGCGCGAACAGATTTTGTGCAAACGATTTGGTATGGTAGATAAGGTGAAAGATAACTTAGATTTAAAACCCCAACTAAACCATTAACTTAACAAAATTTTTCTTGTTGCATTTGTGGCCATCACTTCACAATACAACTCACTCAAACAAAACTCCAAATCAGGCATGGTTCAAGCAACAACTTATTACATCGTTCGTCCTCGCAGGAACGTCTAACGGAAACATGAAAAGAGTAGGTAACTTAAACTCCTAGCCTAACGAAGACGAGTGGTCGCCTCTGGAGCACCATAACGGAGCCTCTTGCATGGGGGTGACCTTGAAGGACAAGATGCTTCTGCTTCCTCAGGTGGCTGTTGACCTGCAAGCTGAGCTTCCAACTGTGCTATTCTTGCCTGTGCATTCTGAAGCTCTTCATGGGTCCTGTCCAACTCCGCTGTTGCACCCTCCAGGTCCGTGTGGAGTGCTGCAGTCACTCTGGCAAGAATGTCCACACGACTGTCCCGGAAGTCTCCCATGGGTACCACCGTATCCTCAGTACCACTGACACGGCTGGGAACAAAACGGAAGTCTGTGCCATGTATCCGGTCACGGAAGGAGTTGCTGATAGACCATAACGCCCTTCTAGCAGCGTCATTGATAGCAGCAGCCTCTGAAGAAAAGTGTGAAGTGCTAGGATGTATCGTGCGAGTCCTCCATCTTCCGGCCTGCCCTGTGGTTACTCGAACATGAGCCTCAGTAGTATAATAGTCTCTCATACCAGGCTCCACATAATGCCTGGTGACATAAAGAGGCCTCACAGTGTGATCTAGCTCCTGTAGCAGCTCCTCCAATAACTCACAGAACTGACCATCCGGACCGATATAAGTATGCTCATGGTATTCTGCTCTGCGATACCGGTGTTCATTGGCCTGATCATCCTCATTCTCATTGTCATTGTCATTGCCGTCATCATGGTTGTCATTGTTGTTGTTGTTTCCGTTGTTGGCCACCACACTATTATCATCCTCCATCCCTTCAATATCCACATCTTCATCCTCCTCATCATCACCATTCCCATCCTCATCTCCACTGGAGCCATCCTCATCACTACTGGAATCATCCCCGGAGTCATCTGGCTCATTCTCTGCAGCATCTGGCACATGTACATCATCATCGGCAGCATCTGGTTCTGGTTCATCCTCATCAGCGGCATCAGCTAGCGGGGTAGGGGGTGCATCATCAGCTGCTGGTGGAATCATTATGTCCCCATCTGCATCTACCTCCAAAAGAGCTCCATCGTACAACTACGGCTGCTCCTCTGGTTCCTCATTATCCTCAAATATCACCTCCTCTGGATCTTCTTCCATGTCCTCCTCTGGCTGCACCTCCTGGTGCTCCTCCACCATCATCTCTGGCTGTACCTGTACTGGGTACTCCTCAACCTCCTGCTGCACCTCCTCTGGCTGCTCCACAACCTCTGCTGGCTGGTGTCGGGGAGCCAACTGCCCATAGGGATAACGTCCTCCGGTGCTCTTGCGGGCAGTCTGGTAAGTCCTGGCCATCTGATGAGACAAAACTGAACTCAGTATAGAATAAATCAAAATGATGTAGTTTTCAACAAAGAATAAAGAATAAATTAGATTTTTATGCGTAAATAAAACAATTTTGAAAGATGACGTGGCATTCTAGAACATGAATCCTTAATTTTCGACCATTTCTAACTAAGGCTGCGTTCCTACAGTCAACACTGCTCTGATACCACTTTGTCACACCTGATTTTCGGGAGAAACCAAATGCATCTCATATGTGCGCCAGGATCAAGTTACACACATACGATAGACAAATAGGTGTAATATCATAAACAGTATTTCAAAGCGTATCATAGAGTTTAACCACTTATTACACTCAGGCATGAGACACGAAGGTCTCTAACAACGGAAAATGATAACTACTCGAAGAGTCTTCGTCTTCCGCTCCCACAGGCACTTGACTGGGGGACCGCGAGCCTCAAAACTCCTCATAGTCGTCGAAGTACTCGTCACCATTGTTCTCTTCTGAACAGCGGTAAGCAAGGATGAGTACACTTATGGTTGGTACTCAACAAGTGGGGGGGGAAGATGCAAGGCTATCAAGGGTAGGCTAAGGTTTTGCAGCGGTTAGCATTTTAATGTTGATCAGGTTTTAATTAAAGAACACCTAATTACTAGGTGTAAGTTTATACCAACCCACTTAAGAAACTTGTAAACAACTCAGCTCAAAACTCATCGAACCATGATTTGATCTCATCTTTAAGTTTATTAATCATGTGAGGGTCCAAGCCGCTCATAACCGTGAGCACGGTTGATCGATCAGTTTTACACTCTGCAGAGGTTTGCACACTTTACCCACAGCTCGCGTAAAAGCTCCGAAGAACTTTAAACCCAACCATGCGATGCTGGCCAAGCACCATACCACACTTCCGAGGTGTGATTGCATAGGGACGCTACGAAGCCTTTACAAAGGCATGCAAAAGACTAACGACCCGCATAGTTACGGATCAGGGCGGACCATAACCGTCCCTAGTGGTCAGCACCTTAGCAAAGGCTGCTACCCCAAGAGGACCAGGCTATACCCCTGCAACTCGGATCCCCCTCTGCTCCTTTCGGAAAAGGGCCACTAGTTCGATCGCACACCTAATTAATTGGCTAAGGTCAGAGCCATGTGACACTGTGGTTGCGTATGTTTTCTTGGGTGGTTCTCCATGTTCCGATTAAATCAGGTATTCTTGCATTAACCCAAACCATTGATCATTAAACATTAAGCCTTTCCATGAAAACCATTTTATCCAACCCAAGTTGAGCTACTAGCGTTATCTACCCAAAAACACTTATTTAAACCGGGTTGTGCCAAGGGTCAAGGGTAAAAAGCTAGGTATGTCCTTAAAAAGGTGTTCCCATCAATTTAATGCAATAACATAATAAAAGTAAACTTAATAAGCATGCAGTTATATAGGATAAAAAGAATTATGCAGGGGGAGAAGACCACTTGCCTTCCTCAACTACAAGAAAATCCTCTTCTTCCTCAAACAGCTGCTCCTGATCGACTCCAAGGGGTTGCTCAGTCGAAACAGGCACGATATCTACGATCACACACATAAAGCATACAATAAATAAAACAATTCACCAATCAAGTCTAAAGGCTATAAACATGCTACTAAAGCGACGGGCTCGCTGAGACGATCGCAAAGACATCTAAAACACTAAAAACGGAGCTATAACGACCAAGATATGCTAAAAACAAGGTTCAGGGACTAAACTGCGAAGAAACTAAACTTACAGGGACCTATCAGCAAGAAACCGAGGGCCTAAAACTAATTACATATAAAAACAGAAGGTTGAAAACTTAAAAAGGCTTAACTGGACCTCGGGCGCTAAATTTAATAAAGACAGGGGCTAAAACATGAAAAGAAGGATCTGATTGTAATGATCTTTGATGGTGGAAGGACCGGCTTGTAAATAAGAGAAAGCTGAGGGGCTCTTAATCAAAGACGCCCGTGCTGACCGGCACGCGGTCAGTTTGACCCGCGGCTAGGTGGATCTGGGCCGCCCACGCCCGATCCGACGGCGGGCCACGTGCGCATGCGGCCAGGCGGCGGCGGGCACGCCGGGGCTGGCGGCGCACGGCGGCGCGCGGCGGCGGACTCGCCGGAGTTGGCCGGAATAGGGGCTCCCGGCCACGATTTCTCTCACGGATTGCATCTACACGAAGCTAGCAAGATGGCGAACTTAAATAGGAGCATACGGGGGTGGTTCGGGTGGCGGTCGGGGCACCCCGTCCATGGGGGCGGACGGCGAGCGGCCGGCAAGCGGCGGGGTGAGCTGCGGCTCGGGATAAACGAAAAGGAGGCGGGGGATGGCTTTCTCACCACACGACGACGAGTTGATGGAAGTTTGGGCGACGGGGAGGCGGAGACGGTGGAGATCAACGCCGGCGGCCAGAACTGGAAGACGACGGCGGCGGCGCACGGTTGAGGGAGTAAGAGGCCCTGCGATTCAAATTGAAGCTCGATTGAGCATCGGGCGCGAAGAAGGAACAAAATGAGAGAGTCCAGGGCACTTCACCGACGGCGAGGAGCTCGGGCGGCGGCAATGGTGCGGCGGCCGGGATTTCTCAACGGTGGCAGCGCGTGTGCGAGTGCTAGAAGGCGTGGGAGCTCGAGTGCTTGCAAAGGGGAGGTGGCGGGTGCTCTGGCCGAGCTTAAATAGGGCCGAGAGGGGAGGGGAAGCGGCTCCCGGCGGCAATGGCCTTCAATGGCCATCGGCCTTGATTAACAATCAAGAGAGGGGGGGGATTAAGGGGGGAAACTGCCGGATTGATGGGGGAGAATGAAGGTCGGGCTTCACGCCGCCTTGATGAAGGGTTTGAAGGAGGGGGAGGGCGGTTGACGCGGGTAACGGCCGGTCGGCCATTCATGGAGGTGCGGGTGACCCGCGGCGGGAGGTAGGGGGAGGGCCTGACGGCCGGGTCCCACTTGCCAGTGACCGGAAGAAAAAGAAAGGGGGAGAGAGGGTTGCTGGGCCGGCAGCTCGGCTCGGTGGGCCGCGCGGGCGCACGCTAGGCCGCAGGCGCGCAGGCGGGGAGATAGAAGGCCGGCGGCCTGCTTGGCTTTGCGGGCTGAGAAGAAAGGAAAACGGGCCGAGGGAGGAGGGGCCGGCTGGGCTGGAATGAGAGAAGGGGAGGGAGAGAGGTTTTAGAGTTTTTTTTCAAACTTTTGCAAACTTCACTCAAACAATAAAACCATGCATTCGAATCATGATGCACATGCACTTATTATTTCTAACATTATTGAAATGATATTTAAATATTTTAAATGCCAAATTTATTTGATAATTTAATTAGGTCCTTAGAAAATTAAATCTAATTGCCCTGTTGCTTATATTAATTTAGTGATGAAATTGTTAGGGTGTTACAGCATTTCACGTCACCATCTACTATACACCACGTCACCATCTACTATACACCATGTCACCATCCATTAGATCATATATTTACGTCTTCAACCAATTTTTGTGGTTAATACAACAATATAGATGGAACCCACTACAAGTCATGAATAGATTTCTCTCAACATGCAAGCATTTCATATCATCATCCATTATACGCTACGTCACCATCTACTAGAGATCATATATTTATGTCTTCAACCGATTTTATGTGGTTAATATCATGTATTTGTGAGTACCATGCCACAAAATTCACGTAGTAGAGAAAAATGTAGGATCAATAATATAGAATGATTCTCTCTCAACAAAATTATCATGCTTTCATGTATAATATTGTTTACAAAAGAATATTGTCATGCAATCACTTTAGTGTTCCTACTTTCACATTGCACCTTAGATTTTGTTTAAAAAATTACTACAGCAACACGCAGGGTATCACCTATCTATCTATAATAACTATATAGGTGAGACCCACTAAACATCATGGATAGTCTTCTCTCAACATGCAAGACGTCCACATCACCATCCACTAGATCTTCTCTCAACATGCAACATGTCCACATCACCATCCACTAGAATCATGAATTTATGTCTTATACCGATTTTCTGCGGCTAATAGTAATTATGCATGCATTGTGTTAGTCTTTGAGTACCATGCTACAAATTTTTTAGTTCTCTCTCAATAAAATGAATGTGTTTTCATCTGCATTTTAGTGTTTCTACTTTCAAATTGTATCTTCAAACTCTATAGAAATTCCCGCAGCAACACGCGGGGTATCACCTAGTTACAACTATATAGGAGGAACCCACTACAAGTCATAGCGGGAATTCTCTCAACTCTCAGCGTGCCACATCATCTGCTTACATCATCCACTCACACGTAATTTACTCACGATGGCTCAAGCAGCACGGCAGCTCAAGCATTTGAAGTGTCTCAGCAAGGCAGCTCAAGCAGTACGCTAGTCTCAGTGCACAGTTTCATTGCACAGGTACCTAGACTGGGAACTAGGTAACTGTGCCAAAAGAGTTTCATGGTGATGAAACTCCTCCCACATATGATGAAACTCCCTCTTCTCTCTCCTCATAAATACCTTGCCACATAAGTAAAATTGGTGATGTGGCATGATAATTAATGCTAATGAAATCCTTCATGAAACTTCCATTGAGACTGGCCTAATGGCGACCGATGAACAGCCTCCACTCTTATTTATTTGCTGAACTCAATTCCCTCGCTGTCCAAAACGAGACCTCCACCACCGTCATCCAGCGCTCACCTCCCTCGCCATCCCCTGCAAGCGGGGCAGCGGCTGCAGCGCTGCGGCGCGACGGCTCTACTATGCGGCCATGAGTAGCGAGCGAGGCAGCGGCGAGCGGCGTGACGAGCTGACGACGAGGCCGTGAGCAGTGGGTGGGGCTGCGGGAGGCAGCGCTGCCACGTGCAACGAGCAGGATGCGACATAGCAGCACTCGGTGAGCAGGCATAAAAGACAGTCCGCAGGCTGCAGCAGGGGCAGGCTGAGAATCACTGCTGCATGCTGCCTACTTGATGGTACTACTTCTTGCCAAAGTTGCTATTGCGATTGTAAGTTCATCTTCTTGCTATCTGCTATGTATTTTTGATTGAAATACACAGGGAGCCGACCTCACGGTATATCTGCTATGTATTTTTGATTGAAATACGCAGGGAGCCGACCTCACGGTGGTGGCTATGGAGGGGCACCAGCACATGGTTCCCCCACCATCACAAATGATGGTGGTGGCGACAGACCGAGCTCCATGCAGCGGTGAGTGGATGCGGGAGCTCGCGACGAGAAAAAATAATGAAAGGTAGTTCTTTCATTGCAAATGTATGTTACTGCATCGATAAACCGCATATGTATCATCCTAAGTTTATTAAATAAATTTATAGCATAATTTACATTCATGTCAAAAAGCCAAAAAAATTCACAAGTGTATCAAATAATAGTATAATTTATGCAAAATATTCCGCGGCAACGCACGAGGAATTCACCTAGTATTGAGAAAATAGCATAGGCAAACCTTCTTTCGGTGTGTAAAGTGCGCCACACAGCTTTTTTTTAGATAGAAGAATAGTTTTTTTGGAGTCAATATTGCAAATCGCGGGCTATAGACGCTACCAGAATCCGCACCCGTGAGCCAGGTATTTTGCCATGCGCCAAAAGTCAGGCTCACGGCAAAAATACCCATTTCCCGACGACCAACAGAAAACTGACAGCAAATAGAGCGGTTCACGGCAAAAAATGGCTTTGCCGTGAGCCTTTTGTGGCTGACGGTAAAATTCTATTTTGCCGTGACCTGCTGACGGAAAAAAATGGCTATGCCGTGAGCCCTTTTTCTGGCCGACGGGAAAATGATCTTTGCCCTAAATTAAAATCAAATTTTGAACAGTAAATTAATAAAAATAAAAAAATTCAATTACAAAGTTTCATTACTTCCCAAGATGTACAACTTTTATTAGGGTAATTTTTTCATTTGACAAAATTGTAATAATTTTGTTCACAAGATGTATAGGATTTGTAAAGATTGTTAATACCACAATTCCGGATGATCATATGACCAAAATGAAATGTCGTTCTTGAGAATTTATGAAACTTTGTAATTGAACGATTTCTAATTTGAATTACTTTTGTCAACGAAAAGTACATCAAAACTAAGTTGATTGTCTCAAATTTGAAATTTAAATTTTGTAAACTATCTTGAGTGGAGAAAGTTGTCTATCTCAAAAATTTACGAAGCTTTGTATTTGACAACTTTTTAATTTGAAGTGGTTTACTATATTTAAATAATGAAATATATTTGATGAAATAAAAAAACATAGTTATCGTGGGCCAAAAATGGGCTCACGACAAAGCCTTATTGGGCCACTCGGCCCACGACCTGACTGAACCCTACCTACATAACCCCCAACCCCCTCCCCCTGCCTCCTCCCTCGCACCCCCGCAACCGCCTCCTTCCTCTCATCCTCCCTGTAGCTCCCCTCCAGGCGGCGGCGCACCTTAGCCATCCCTTCCCGCGGCGCGCCCGAGCTCCCCTCCCTGCGGATCCGCCTCCTCTCCGGCCACCGCGGGCCTCTTATCCTGATCCGGCATGGAGCTCCCCTCCCAGCGGATCTGCCTCCTCTCCCTCCTCTTCGGCCGCCGCCGTGCCCTCCTGCTTCCCCTTCCCTCCCCCCTCCGTTCGCCCCTCACCTGCAGTGAGGAGCAGCGGCGGGGCGAGGTGCGGCGGCGGCGCATAAGGAGGTGCGACTCGGTCTCCTCTTCCCCTCCGGCGACGCATCGACCTCGACATCTACGGCGGACGGCGCCCTCAGATTCGACGCCTCTGCATCTAGGTTTTTCTCCCCCGCACCTCTCTCTCTCCCTCTCATCTCCCTCCTCCCTGTTCTTTTCAGGTGGTGGCGGCAGTGACAACGTGGTGGTGGTGGCGCGGACGGTGCGGGAAGGGGCCGCCGGTGGTGGTGGTGGTGGCAACAGCTGGAGGTGGTGGCGGGCCTGTAGTGTCGGGTGGTGGTGGTGGCGTGCGGCGGCCGGGTGGTGGTGGTGTGCGGCGGCGGGGTGGAGGTGGAGGTCTGGTCATGGCGGTGGTGACGAGCACGGAGGTCCAGCGGCGGAGGGCCACGGTGGCCGGTCGGTGGGCCCGCGTGTTGGATTTGATTTTTTAATTCTTTTTCACAACTCTTTGCCGAGGGCCATATAGTACTCACGACACACCTTTGCTGTGAGTACTGTTTTAAACTCACGGCAAAGAGCTCTTTGCCGGCAAAACTTTGCCATGAGCGGTATGCCGGAGTGAACCGGGCTTTGCTGTGAGGAACCGTCTCACGGCAAAGAGCCCGTTTCCGGTAGTGAGAATTTAGTGTAGTCCTTTCGAAAAAGCTATAAGAGCTATAGCACAGCTATAGCCTTTAGCGGTAGGCAAAAAACTTGCAAAATTTAAACCTAAACATTATTAATTTTATAAATTTCATCTCATATTTCATATGTACATGCGATCATTAGTGAATATATATAAGCAAATGAGTTGCAATTTACAAGATAAGTTATAAATCAAAATGCGTAGTTCATAAATCACAAGTATATAAGTTTGTGACTTAACCATAGCGGTGTTAGAAGTGCCGGGCTATTGAATTCAGCGGGGCTATTTCATGTTATAACGGAGTTAGAGGCATTAGAGGTAATATTTGCAATATTGTTGCACACTGCGCCAAAATCGATTTGTGCTGGCATATAGAAATTAGCGTGATGGCGGGTGCAATTGGCGTCCGCCAGCACAGTGGTGCACAGGGGCGTCGGCTCTGCACCCGCCAGCAGTGAAGGCATAGTGCTGATGGGCAACATAAGTCACCCGCCAGCACAAATGGTCCCATTTGTGTTGGCAGGTGACTTATGTCACCCGCCAGCAGTGAAGGCATAGTGCTGGCGGGCAACATAAGCCACCCGCCAGCACAAATGGTCCCATTTGTGCTGGCGGGTGTCTTATGTCACTTGAAAATTTGAATTTTTCAAACGACCTCAAATGGAGAATCTCTCAACATGAAAGTTGTAGATCCTGAGAAGTTATGAAACTTTGTAGTTTACAACTTTTCTATTTGAAATCATATTATCAATGAAATTCAAATTTGAATCTCTCAAATTTGAAATTCAAATTTCGTAAACGACCTCAAATGGAAAAACTCCCAACATAAAAGTTGTAGATCTCAGAAAATTAGGAAACTTTGTAGTTGACAAATTTTTAATTTGAATCGGTTTAGAGCCTAAATAAACAATTTACACTCCGTGTGGTATAATATGAGTAGAATGAAAATCGGATATGGATGCATATGAGTAGAGAGGACGCTCCCAGAAAGTGTCCTATAGCCGCCACTACCTTTGTTTGAATTCTTTGAAGTGGCTGCATCAACATTTATTTTAACAAGGCCCGTTGGTGGAGGAATCCACTGAGGTGGAACACCTTGGCTGCATCTTGTTGGAAATATGCCCTGGAGCCAACTAGATTTAATCCACTAGTGGGTTCAGATGGATTTGATCCATTATGGTGTAAAAGTCCTAATGGACCACAAATGTTGTAAAGCCCATTAGCGTTGGAAGGGGTACACCATCTATTAGTCCTGTATTGCTAATGGGCGATGGTGTGGGGGGATTTCCTCCCAATAAATATGGACTAGACCCCTCCTGAAAAGGTACGACTCTCAAGCAACAGCCGCGCCGCCCACGCTCTCTCCTCGTCACACTCGCGGATATAGCAGTTTGGCGCGTGATGCTTCCTTCTCCGTACGTGTGGATACCTTGAAGGTGCTGCATCTGAAGCACTTGTATCGGACGAGCCACACGTGAAGGACAAGAAGGACGTGAGCAACTACACTGCCTGCTACCCTCGACGCGTTCGTCTACATCGAGACGGTTCCGTTGCATCTGCGCGTCTAGTGGTAATCCCGTGATCTATAACAGCAGTAGTTCCTGGTTTATGGGGTACAAAAAGTTTGTTTTGTGCTAGCGTAGCCACCCCATATCCCTTCAGTGGTATCAGAGCCGTAGCTGCTAAGTTTTAGATTCAGGATGTGTGCATATGGAGATATGCAGATGTAGATTGAAGTTTTGATCGGTTTCGTGTTCTTACCGTGATGGTTGTGTAACAAATTACTCCTACGGGTCGGAATTCTGGCAGCGAAGTTAAGTGATACACGTAAACCCAGTTACAACGAGAAGGAGATCAATTGGATTGGTCGAATCGAAGCTAGGTCAAGTGCCAGGCGCATGGGATGCGTGGCGGTGGCAGATTGGATCTGCTACCATTCCAAGAAAAACTAGAAAACATGTTGTTCGGTAAAACAGCCATAACATTTCGTGGTTAACTCGGATGGAGACGTTTTCTATACGAAAATTGATCTACAGAAAAATTTACCCATGCGATCAACCAGCGTTGCTAGTCTCGGCAAAATTAGATTCGCCAAATCCGTCTTGCAAGATGGTTTTTGTGCGTTTTATGTTTGGATGTCGGAATTGCGATAATCTGTTTTGCAGATTTTGTGATCGGTATGGCCTATATGTGTATGTGATGCATGTGTGTAATTTATTCGTGACCTGCGTGTCATGCGTACAGCAATACGGCTGGAGCCACATGTATTGTCAACATTAATGTAATGGTCTGCGTACCAATTTGTGATGATCTAATGCGCGATTGTGTAACTTTCATTACTAGCATGCGTTAGATAGTTCTTGGAGGACTCATCACATGGAGGATGGCACACACAGATCTTGGAGATGGAGATCAACATGATGTACAGGTCAATGGAGATGGAGATCACCATTTGACAATGGGCCATACCGTGTTACAACTGTGTGAATGTCGTTCTTACCGTTCTACTTTTACATGCGCCAATGGTTATTTTCTTGCGTGTGATGTTACGAGTAGAATGATCCCTTTGAAATTTTAAGTTAACATGCCCTCCCAACACTTGTCACTGTCCCACGTCTCATACAATTAGTGGTGGGTCTATGAAATTAGGGTGCCACTAGTTTTCCTTGACTAGACGGGTTTGTATCGGATACTTACACGCATAAGTGCTGGTTATGCTTATCAAAGTCATCTTAACGGTTAAGAAGTTTGGGTCATAAAGGTTGGGAGCCTAGACATAGAGATGTCACCCAACAACAGCAGTCATATGTGATATGATTAGCAAAGAGTTGCTTACCGATCTACCTTGATTACTAGCAGTGACGCAAAAGCTCACTAGTAGACTTGTTAGTTGTGGATTCTGAATCACTAAGTATTAGCGTGGGGATATTGATTTTTGTGGGAGTAAATTCTTTTATTTTAATCAGTCATGGATATTTTGTATTAGTATTTTGCATTTATTATTTTGTTGTACATGGCAACTAGTAAGGAATTTTCTTTGCATACGGTCCTTGAGAAGGACAAGTTGAATGGAACAAACTATACGGATTGGATCCGTAACCTGAGAATTATTCTTAAAGCTGAGAAAAAGGAAGAGGTTCTAGATACCCCTTTACCAGAGGAGCCTGATGAAAATGCAACACTCGCTAAAAAGAGAAAAGAACGCTTACAAGAAGGCATATGATGTCGATCTTGAAGTGGGCTGCCTTATGCTTGCGTGTTTGGAACCTGACTTGCAAATGCTGTTTGAGTCAGTCCATGTGCACGATATGGTTGTAGCACTCAAAGATATGTTCGCCACACAGGCTAGGACTGAAAGGTTCAATGTCTCTAAAGCCTTTGTGGAGTGCAAGTTGGCAGAAGGCGCGCTAGTAGGACCATATGTGATCAAAATGGTTGGTTACGTTCAGAGGTTGGAGAAGCTAGGCTTCCCACTGGGCAAGGAGTTGTCCACTGACATGCATCGCGAAGCTCAGCGTATATACACGCTTATAAACATATATAGTAGTAGGACAATCAAGGACAGAGTAATTAAAGTAAGCAGTGCAAGGTTCATCAACATGCATATAAAGTAAAGCGCTAGCATACTACATTGCAATGTCTAATAGGTATTCAGAATCAGTCGGGCGTGAACCTGGGGTCGGGTAGTCCTCAGCAGCGTAGTCGTCGGCGTAGTCGTACTCCGGGTTCAACTCCCCGGCTCCAGCTGCTCCTATTAACGCGTAAAAGAAATTAAAGAGCGGTCCTAATGCAATTAACTCCAAACGAACAGCAATTAAGAGCCAAAAGAGGGCAAACACTAGCCTAACACGGAGTTTAAGATTTTAGAGAATTTCCGGAAAAGGTTTTATATTTTTCGGAGTCAAAACAGATTTATTATGATTTTTCAAAGATAAAATAGTTTTCTGGAAATAAAATACGCATACACAATAGCATTAACTTTAAGCTAACTACAGGCTGACTCTAAAGGGCTTTAAGCTAGCTGCATGGTGACTGCAAGACGGCTCTAGCGGCACACGTGGCATCCACGTGGGCGGCTTTAAGCCAGCGGCTGCCCACATGGCAGCAGGTGTGGCAGGGTGCACGGGATCCCGGCGGGATCGGGTGCGGTCAGGTGGCGTGCGGGCGTGGGTGTGGTTCCGCTCCTACTGGCCGGACGCACGGGATCCCAAGGATCCTTTGCGGCCAGCGGCCGGTGCAGGCCTCGGTGTGGTGCCGCTCGGGTTGGTCGACCGCATGAGATCCGGCGGATCTGCTGCGGCCACGACGGCATGTGTGCCGGTGTGCGGGGCCAAAAATCCCCATGGGTTTGGATGGCTCACAGGGCGTTTGACGATTTGCCCCAAAGGGCGGCGGCTCGGTAGCAACTCGCCGGCGGCGATGGTCGACGGCGGCGATGGTCGACGGTGGCGGGTCCACATGCCCCACGGTGAGGTCCGGGTGACTCTAGTGATTCGCTAGGGCAAGGAAAGGTGCGGCCTTTGGCCGGCGTCGGCCCACGACGTCGAGATCACGGCGGCGGAAACAGAGTGCAGATGGCGGCGTGGATGGGGTAGCCAGTGCTGGCGAGGTGTCACACGTGCGTGCGCAGGAACGCGCGTGCGAGAACAAGATCGAGCTGGCGCTCGCGCTCTCGGGCAGAAAGACCTCCCCCTGGCGGCGAGAGCTTGGTCCGCGGCGGAGCGGTGTGCCGGTGAGGTCCGGCGCAAGAAAAGGAGCCAAAGGCTCGGCCTTGACCTCTCCAGGCGGATGCGCGCGCGCGTGCGTGAGTGCACGATCGCGTGTGGGCGTGCGCGATTACACAAGCGTGTGCGTGTGTGCACGCTGGCGTCAAGGCCACGGCGGCGGGCCAGAACGGAGACCGGGTGAACAAAGGGTGACTGCGAAAGGCGAGAGCGCGCGCGACGTCGTAGGCAACGGCACCTGCATGAAACGACCGGCGCGGCTCGATGGCCGGCTCTTAGACGACGACGAGTCGCGTGGTGGTGCGGTGCGACGGCGAGCGCTCAAGGTTCGGCGAGCACACAAGGTTCGAGATGCGACCGCGACTCGAAGGTCGGGCGCCACAGGAGGATGGGGAACGCGGTGCTCACCTAGGGTCTAAGGGACCCGGCGGTGAGGCGTCGGTGAAGAAGGGCTCGACACTGTGAAGGGGCTCGGTGCAGGGGAAGCAGGGCGCGGACGGCTTGGCTCCCTCAGGCTGCTCCTCCTCCACGGACGGCCACCGGTCTTCACGGTGGACGGCGGCAGCACCCGCGGACGGCTCCCCGCCTCCCTCTCCTCCACTTCACCCTCCTGACGTCACCGGCGGCGGATTTGGGGGAGGATTTCCCCCGGTATGGCTAGGGTTCGGGCAAAGGGGTCGCAACGGTGTTTATATAGCGGTGGTAGGTGGCGCGGACGGCGAGATGCGCCTCGGGACGCATGGAAGCCATCTACGGTGGCGGGCATGGCCGCACGGCCTACTCTTTCCACGGGGGCGCGGCGGCGAGAGAGAGCAGAGGAGAGAAAGGGGATAAAGGTGTGGGGGAGACGATGCTGACAGGCGGGACCCCCTGGTCAGCGGCTCGGGCGGCGCTAAAGTGGTAGCAGGCCGCATGGGCCGCTGGGTGATGGGCCGGTGGCGACGCGAGGTGGCGTGGTGCGGTGAGGTGGAAAGGTGAGGGTGGTCTTGTGGACTTTGGCTGTGAAGACAAGGCCCAACAGCAGGTGAGTGAGGTTTCCTATTTATCCTTCCCCTATATAGACTTGGATTCAAATTTGCAATACAATTCAAATTAGAATTCCCACTCAATGAAATCCAAATAAACACCAATAAAATCCAACTTCTCACACTAACATTTTTATAAGTCCTAAAATTATTAATTGACTTAAAATAAATCTAGGAATAAGGGAAGGGAAAAAGGAAGACATCCTTAAATTATTTCAAATGCACTCATGATCAAAGCAAAAATTTTGAAATCCACATTTTTGAAATCACACAATTTCTAGAATGTTACAAGCATGGCATCGACATCAGCAATATTCACAACAAGCCCATTGGCAACATACCGAGCCGGTGGACGGTGATGCGTGGGACGACAGGGGTGTCGAAGACGGTCGAGAGCGAGATCGACGACACCAAGGGCCGGTTGTCCTCGATGCAGAGGTCAGTACCGTCTGCGCACAACGACAGAGGACTCGTTTGACTGTGACGGTGACCCACAACGGCGGAGGCACGACGCGGAGGAGGACGCCGTCGACAGGAAGCCCGCACTATCGCTGTAGGCCTCCTTCGGCTCCATCTTTCAACTCGTCCAAGGATCCCTCTGCGGGTACGTCGGGATCACGCATGGGAAGGTGGTGGCTGGATATGTATTGGGGCGGCGGCGCGGCACGGAGGAGGTGGTGTCGACGCCGGTGCGGAGGAGGTGGCCGGAAGATGCTCGGTGTGGTGGCGGACAGAGGAAAAAAAGGGAGGAGAGGAGGAGGCAGAGGTGGACGGCGCGAGATTGGGGGAGGCGGAGGTGGACGCACTGAGGAGCTGGAGAGCGGCGTCGGCCTCCTCCGGCCCCCTCCGCGCGCTCTCCCCCTTCCTTGTCGCCATCGGCCACGGGCAGATGCGGAGTAGGGACGAAGGCGGCCGACGAAGGCGGGGTGCGGGTGAGCCGCGGGTGGGTGCGTGGCGCGGGTGGGTCCAACTTGAGTACGCGGGACAGCAGAGAGAAATGGGCCCAACGGGTACAGGGGGCGGGTGCACTGGGTGGGTAAGAAAAATATTACATTTTTGGTAGAAACGCTCCTCAAATTGCGATTTTTATGATCGTTCCATCTTTTTGGTCATCATGCAACCTGACGGGTGGGTCCGGCGTGAGGGGTAGGGCAGGCCCGAATTGGGTGAGAAAAGTTTTCAAATGTTTTCGCTCCTTATAGTATATAATATATAGATAGATAATGAAAATTTAAAGAAAAAAGTTTCTATGTATACATTGTTTAAGATTGTACCATATCTTGCGTTAGATCATGGATGTAAAAAATACATGTATATATGCGCCGTATTCTCTTTCTTTTTCTTAGTTTCCAGTCAGTACTGTTCGCATGTTATACTTCATGGTGCCGGTGGGTAAAATCTGCCTTGTTTTTTATTCGCATTTTCATCTTTTTAGCAAACTATTTTTGCACTTTGCACCATCATATGTTTCTAAATTTGGGTGTCCAAAACTTGGAGACTTACTAATAACTCCGTTCTTAGATATAGGACGACTATTATATCAAATTTTGACCAACAATTTTTATTTAATCAACTAGTTAGTCAAAGTAAGATGATCAAAAGTAATTTATGGTTAAGTTATATATTTATCTATTTCATAAATATTTGTAAACATATGAATAATCAAGCTAATGAAAGAAGTTAAATATATGACATTTAGGATAAGCTAGTTCAGAAAACAGAGAGAGTAATTAAGAATGGAGGTAGTGCAGGACTAAGATGGCTCAAGATAAAATCCATCTCCATCCAAATGTGCATGTGTATTGCATTAATATAATCCCATTTAGGATTTACTCCCTCCGTCCCAGAATATAGCTTCGTTTAGACTTTTTTCAAAGTCAAACCTTTTCAACTTTGACCAACAATAACTCTGTTGGCGGTCAAATATGACACCCTTAGGACACTTGTTACGCTTTGGTTTCGACTTTGATTTAGAACTAACCCGCCACTAGGCATACTAATGATGTAACAAGTTCGTGTTTGCGTGTGTTTTTGGAAGAATATTGTTTATGCAAGAAATCGAGAATCATATGAGCATATTTCGACTACGTTCGGGGCATGCAATGCAAGAGGATCATGAAGCCCCGATTGCGTACAAGTACAAGACGAACATGCTTCCAAAGGTGGCAAGGACCGAGATGCAACCGCAAGATATCCCCGACGACCGAGATAAAAGATCGGAGTTTATGCGAGAAGACCCCTTATCTTGATCGCGGGGATAATGACGTCCAAAGTCCACATGCAGAGGAGCAGAAGGTTCTAGGGCCGAGAGAAGCGCACACGAGGAAGATGGGCCCTGATCGGGCCAAAATGGGCCTGGGTCGGCTGGCCCAAGCCGATCAGCCTACCCCCCTTTTTGGGTCGATTCGACCTCCCCTTTCTTGTGTGTGAAGTTTGGACGAAACCCTATCTCTGTCCCGGTCGCCATTCGCTAGAGACGCCAATAAAAGCCCCCGACATTGACCACATCAGGGGATTTGATTTTCGGAGATCAAACAAGGAGAGAGAGAGCCACATAGAGTAGAGGAGAGCTACGCCTGGAAGCCTTAGCAAGGTCCCTTCAGTGCCACCACAAGATCAAGAACAAGAAGAAGATTGGACCCACAAGGGAGGAAGCAAGGCGAAGCTAGAGAGGAGGAGGAACACCCCTAGCCATTCCGGCGTAGGGATTCCTCTCCCCCGGATCATCTTCCTCATCGGTCTAGATCTACTTCAGAGGACTCTACACCATGTTCAGCGCTACAATGTGTAACATTATGGGGTAACATCCTTGTTTGTCCTTGGGGTCGAAGGGAGAGCTTGAGTTGTAATCATTGAACCTATGTTTTGGATATATTTGCTAACATATTCATGTTGATGGTGCTTCAACCTTAATGGCCGGCTGGCTTGCTTTGGGGATGCATCGCTCGTAGCTTCACGTATCGTGTTCCTTTTGTAGTTTACAACTTTTTTATTTGAAATCATGAAAATCAAATTTGAATCTCTCAAATTTGAAATTTAAATTTCGTAAACGACCTCAAATGGAAAAACTCCCAACATGAAAGTTGTAGATCTCAAAAAGTTAGGAAACTTTGTAGTTGACAAGTTTTTAATTTGAATCCGTTTAGAGCCTAAAAAATGATTTACACTCCGTGTGGTATAATATGAGTAGAATGAAAACCGGATATGGGTGCATATGAGTGTGTGGTGTAGTGGTAGAGGAGGCTACGTGCGAGGGTGCAGGTCGCGGGTTCGAACCCCGCCGACCGCGTAGCGGCGCGACTTTACGCGAAAAAATGTGCGTCTTGCGACGAGGACGGGTGGGTGGCTGGTCGGTGGGGTCCCTCCCCTAAAAAGGATTTTTTTGCTATTTATTTTAGTTTTTTTAGCGCTGGCACGAAAACCTCAGTGCCGACGGGCGACTTAAGCGCCCGCCAGCACTAGGTCTCAGTGCTGGCAGGTGGACAACCGCCAACACTAGGTCACAGTGTTGGCAGGCGGACAACCGCCAACACTGAGATGATTTGTGTTGGCACAAGGTCGCTGGCGGGCGCTCCACCCGCCAGCAAAGACCCCTTTTACCCGCAAGTACAAATCGTTTGTTGCCTAGTGGCGGCATCTGTCTCAAAAAGCTATAGCACCATGTTCAACGCTAGGACTCTACACCATGTTCAACGCTACAATGTGTAACATTATGGGGTAACGTCCTTGTTTGTCCTTGGGGTCGAAGGGAGAGCTTGAGTTGTAACCATTGAACCTATGTTTTGGAGCTATTTGCTATCATATTCATGTTGATGGTGCTTCGACCTTAATGGTCAGCTGGCATGCTTTGGGGATGCATCGCTCGTAGCTTCACGTATTGTGTTCCTTTTGTTCGTTATTTGATTACCGTCGTGTAGTGACAGTACACGGGAGGAAAAGCATATCGAACTTGGTTCACACTCTTAGTCTTGCATACCTAGAACACATCAATGTCTTGTGCTCTTGATGTTCAATCACGGATTACCCTCGTGTAGTGAGTAGTACGCGAGAGGGAAAGGGTTGGACTCGGTGCACCTTCACCTTTGATAGATTAGATAAGGTTGTTCTTGCTAGGTGGTTACATCTCTAAGTGATCCTAGATCCCTTGGACAAGCATTCTACATATCTTGTGATCTCCATACCATTGCTATCTATGTTAATCTCTTTAATCTAGATTAGATTAGATTAGATTAGATTAGTTATTTACTTATACTTACTATCACTTGATAAAGAGCTTTAAATCAACGATATTAATGCTTAGTTGAGCGTAGAAATCCACTTGTTCCACAGATTGATTAACCTTGGGGGATACTCTAAGGGAAAGGCTACAACCGATCCGTGCGCTTGCGGTTCGTAAATTGGCGTGTATTCTACCGCCAACAAGCTTTTATGGCGCTGTTGTCGGGAACAAGCTAGTTTCCTATGTTTAACTTTTTATTAATTCTATTGATCACTAGCACCTAACCTTTTGTCTAGAGAATCTTGTTTTTGTTTTTGTTATCTAGATGGCTCTTGTCGATCACCACCTAGAGGAAGGAGAAAAATCACTAAGGGATTATGCTAACCCGCGGTCGGAGGATGTTAAAGTGCAAAAATCAGATTTGATACTTGAGACTACCGAGAACAAAATCAAACCTCGAATGATAAAGATGGCAGTAGCAAACCCATTTAGAGGGGTGAAGATAGACAATCCATATAGGCACATCGAGCATTTCACGATGCTATGCAACACAATACAACAAGGAGGAGTTCCAGACGATATGTACAAATAGAATCTTTTTCCATACTCACTTGCGGATGAAGCAAAAAGATGGCACTCACTTACATCCTTCGAGGTGGAAGGAAATTGGAACCGATTGGTGAAGAAATTTTGTCAAAGATTCTTTCCAATAAGCAAGATTCAAAATGTGAGAAGGCAAGTGATAACTTTCACGCAAGGAAAAGAGGAAGGAATAGATCAAGCTTTTTGTTGGCAGAACTAAGAGCTTTCATTGATTCATATGAGGATTACAATCTTGGGCAGCTGCTTCCATCAACCACAGCGGAAGGCAGCCACTCCAAATACGCAATGGGGCGTCGACGGAGGGAAACTTCGAGCAACAATCAGCTACATGATTCACCTCACGTCTTACCCAATGAACACTAAACATAGAAAAAGCATTTCCAAGCTCTCTAATGTCATGCCAAAGACCAGCTATCTGGGATCTATCCGCTGTATACGCCGCCAAAGCAGTCGCAAGTGTAGAGTTGTCCACCTCCAGAATAACACGCTCACAGCCCAGACCACGCACAAGCTCCAGGCCCTCCCGTGCTGCCATTGTTTCTGCGATCAAGGCGTCACCCAACTGACCCAACCAACGCGCCCGTGCTACCAAAACCCGTCCAGAATGATCTCGCGCCACAGCTGCACCTGCTGCATTACCCGTGCATACATCAAAGGCACCATCTGTATTGAGTTTAAACCATCCTTCCGCCGGAGCTTGCCTTTTCTCCTGCGAACTCTGATTATGCTGCACTCCCTTTTCTCTGAGACACAGCAAATCCTCAACCATCCTTGCGACATGCCTCACTGCTGCACTTGGGCTCCACCTAGTTCTTCCATGGTTCAGGCCATTCCAGTTGTTCCAAAGAGACCAGCCACCACACACGAACAATGTTGCATCTTCCCGGGAACATACCTTAGGGGCCAAGATGTCTTTTGCCTAAGTGCCTGGGTGTAACTCTGGCAACTTCCTTCCAGTGACCACTCGCACCTCTTCCCAGAAGCGCAAAGCCCATGGGCACTCCACTGCAACGCGGTACAAACTCTCCAGTGGCTTCCCGCACATCTCACAGTGGCTCTCCTATATGGCATGCCTTTGCTTCAGTTCAGCTTTCGAGGGAAGAAAATCATTAATCACCTTCCACCAGAAAATCCTCACTTTTGGAGGAACTTGAAGCTTTCGAAGCACCTTCCACCAATGCCCATTATCAGACATTCCCCCTGCACCTTGTTTATCTTGTGCCTTGCGAGACTCCTCCTTCTTCAGCAGACGGTACGCAGATCGAACCGGGTAGTTGCCCGACCTCTCAAAAGCCCAGGCAAGCACATCAGTATCCATAGAGCGGCTTGGTTGAATTTTCAGAATCTCATCAGCATCCAACCATCAACAGCTCATTCCATCTTCTAGCACCAGGTACAAATAGCTCCTCAACTGAATTAAGAAAATTCCCTGGTAATCGCACTAGTGGCTTCATCGACGTTGTTCCAGGAATCCAATTATCCTCCCAAATATTGACTAAAGAACCAGGGCCAATTTGTTTTATAATTCCCCTCTTCAGTACATCTCTGCCATGCAAAATTGCTCTCTAAGTCTCTGAGCTCTTCTTCCTCCTAGTTGCTGCAAGGAAATTCGAATTAGGGAAATACTTCCCTGTTAGTACCCTTGAGCATAGCGCATCTGGACGAATCAAGAGCCTCCACCCTTGCTTCGCTAGCATGGCCTTGTTAAACAAAGACATGTCTCTGAAACCCATACCACCATCCTCCTTAGGATCAGTAAGCTTGTTCCATTTTAGCCAATGAATTTTGTGGTTATCCAAAGAGCTCTCCCACCAATAATTCGAGATATAACTTGACATCTTCTGACAAATTGGAGCTGGCAATCAGAAGCAACTCATAGAGTATGTTGGTACTGCATGGGCATTGGCCTTAATCAGCACCTCACGCCCCGCACAGCTTAAAAGATTTTCGCTCCAGCCACAAATAAAATTTCTGATTCGATCAGGTACATAGTTGAACACTCCATCTGATACTTTGCCCACTGCTGTAGGGAGACCGAGGTACCTCTCCCCCAATGCTTCCAATGTGATCTGCAAGCTATCATGAACAGTCTTCTTGTCTTCTTCCTCACAATTCGCACTAAAAAAGATTGTCGACTTCTGCTTATTCACCATCTGACTAGAGCCACGCCAATAATCATCCAAAATCTGGGCAACTCGGTTACGATAGCTTAAGTAAAAATGATGCAATCATAAGTGAACAACAAATGGGATATCCAGGGCGCGTGTATGCTCACCCGCACTCCCTTAGCAATATGTCTCGGCCCACACTCTTTAAGCATACATGACAAACCTTCCACACATAGCAGGAAGAGACATGGTGAAATAGGATCTCCCTACCTAATCCCCCGGGAGGGTTTGAAAAGCTCTGAGAACTGCTCGTTCACCCGTACGGAGAAGGACACAATACTAACACATATCATGATCAAATGTCTCCAACACTCAGAAAAACCCAGGGCCTCCATAATAGCACTTAGCTAGATAGCCCCATTCAATACGATCATAAGCTTTGGCCATGTCTAACTTGATACCACAAGCTCCAGACTTCCCCTTCTTATTCCTGAGATAATGGATACACTCTTATGCAATCAAGACATTATTTGTAATCAATCTCACAGGGACGAAGGCACTCTTTGAAATAATTTCATCAAGAATCCCACGAAGTCTGTTGGCCATCACCTTAGAGCAAATCTTGTATAAAACATTGCACAAAGAATCAGCCGATATTGGGAGAGGTCCTGCGGGTTGGCAACCTTAGGTATGAGAACTAAGAGAGTTTGATTCACCTTCTCTGGCATATCTCCCCCATTTAAGAATCCTAGTATTGCTGCTGTTACATCCTCTTTCAACACTGCCAATGCTTTTGGAAGAAGCCAGCATTAAACCAATCCACTCCAGGGGTCTTAGATGGCCCCATATAAAACAAGGTTGTTTCTACTTCTTTTGGTGTGAAGACCCGATCCAGCCACTCATTCATTTGGTCTGTCACCTTCACAGGCACAAAAGAGCACACCCGTTCAGGTTCTAGCACTTCCTGCGCATGAAACAAATTTTTATAAAAGGTGTTAGCCAAAGATTCAAGCTCCTCTTGGTCCGTAGCCATAGAACCATCATCCCTCCTCAAGTCACGAATCTTATTAACTCTCCCCCTCGCTCTAGCTTTGGCTTGAAAGAAGCCCGTGTTCCGGTCACCATCATGAAGCCAATTCACCCGAGACCATTGTTTCTCCATTGCTTCTTCCCTCGCCATAATTCAGAGAGTTTTTCCACTATTCCCCTCTCTCGGACCGCAGGTCCTTGATAGAGGGATCGACTCCGTTCCCGCTCGATCTCCACACGCGTCTCCTTGATCTGTTTTTGTACCACGCCAAACACCTCCTTGCTCCACTTCCTGAGTGAGCCTTGCATGGATTTTAATGATGAGCAGATAGCAGATCCCGAGATCCAGAACCAGGGTCCCAATTCTGTTGCACCACCTCCTTGTATCCATCATGCCTAAACCACATATCCTCACATCGAAAAGGCCGAGCAGCTTTCCTCCTCCCACTTGATCCATGATCTGCAGGCGCTCGCACCTCTACCAGTAAAGCACAATGGTCCAATTCGGCAAGCTGGATGTGTTTGACCAACGAGTCACCTAGGACATTCATAAAACGACCATCTCTAGAAGCTCGGTCAAGGCGAGCCTTCACATTCTGGTCGCCATCCTACTTGTTGTCCCATGTGTACAGTAGACCCGAAAAAACCCAAGTCCGTGAAACTGCAATCTGCTACTACCTCCTGGAATGCTGTCATTTGCCATTTTCCCATTCACTAACACCAAAATGTTTCTCCCCAAATAAAACTTCATTAAAATCCCCCGCACATAGCCAAGGAACGGTAAATTGAGCACATAAAAATCACAGGAGGTACCAACTCTCCTTCCGAAGCTCTCGCCGGGGTTCACCATAGAAACCAGTAAACCACCATTGTTGAACTCCCAATGTCGAACATGAAAGGAGGACATCAATATGTGACTTTGACTTACTTTGGATAGCCACTATTACATCAGCCCTCCAGAACAAGGCCAAACCTCCACTTTGCCCCCTAGTGCCAACCGCTAAGCCATTAGGAAGACCAAGATGATGGCGCAACCGGGTAGCACGCTCCTCATCCATTCGAGTTTCCATCAAGAACACCACTGTAGGCTTAAACTCCTCCACTATTTCGTGGAGCTCTTGAACTGCTTCGAGCTGCCCGCCCCGACAGTTCACACTTAAGAGATTCATTGTGCCCAGCGGGGGCTGCCATTCGCAGCCGCCGCTGATTGCGCAATAGTGTTAGAAGTCCTCTTCTGCTTCTTTATCATCTCCTCCGCGCCCTCATCTCCCTCCGTCCCGACATGAGAACCGACAAACTGAAATACACGGGAACTCACCAGGCCCACATGCACTGTCACTGTCCCATCATCCATCAGAATAGTTAAGTCCCGCAACTGGGAGGCAGATTGTTCTGGGCGTTTGGACTTTCGCGTATTCACATACAGCCTCACCTCCCTGTTCTCAGCTGGGAACAACTGCCTCCCCAAGCCACTTCTACCAGTCTCGTGCTGTTGAGTTTCAGGTGCACATCTCTTTAGGGGAGACAAAGCCTCATCGCTCTCCTCCCTAGCAACCTGGGCGGCACTCGGATGGCACCTCTCCTCCACTTGTGCTACTTCATCACGCCCCTCTGATCTACCTGACCCAGCACATGAAGGTCGAGCATTTGACGAGCTACCACTGCATAAGATTCGACCGCAGCATCCACAAAGCTAGGATCTTCTTCCTGCGATCATCCGGTGCCCTGAGTGGAGTATCACGGTCATATGGGAGCCTTCCCTTCTCATTCATCATTGCCGGTTTCTCACATCCAATCCCTCCATGGCCTATAATGCCACAAGAAAAACAATAGAAGGGGAGCTTCTCATATTGGGCATCAAACCATTCAGGGTCTCCTTCTTTCGTCGTCTTCAACAACACCCCCCTCTTCAAGGGTTTATCTAATGCAATAGACACGCGAGCCCGCTGAGAGGCTCCACTCGCCTTACCACCACCATCTACATCCATATTCCTCACCTCCCCTAATAGCTGCATAGCTCGAATGCCTCTAGGTAGATTCATCCACCCAAGCAGCAAGTTAAGGAGTCTCACCCAGATATCCGTCCTATTAAAGCAAATTTCAGAGGGCTTCAACTTCTAGTCGTACACCTGCACAATCACCGCATGCTTGCCAGCAATCCATGTTGTACCAGAGAGCACGCGCTCCATATCCCCCTTGCTTCTTATTTTTGTGACAAAAAGGTTGTCGCCCTTTTCTCCAATGGACTGAATCTTCAACCCGCTAGGGTTTCCCCACGCCGGGGTCATGGCTGCCCGAACAGTGTTCGCATGTAGGGTCGAGGGAGATATGACCTTCCCCAGCAATGCCCACTCCACGACCGCGACCTCACTGACGTCCTCATCGTCGCTGAACTCTGCCACACTTCCTTCCTCAACCGACAGATTGAGTTGCTGGAGCAGTTCCGCAACCTTCTGACTCGGACTGGTCCGCTCCCCAGGCGTGCGATCACCGCCGCCTACATCAGAACCTCCTCCAGAACATGCCATGGCAATCCACCGGAGAGGCAAAGCAGTCTAGACCTCGCCGGAATAGTGATGCCTAGGGTGGGATCTTGATCGCCTTCCACATCGCCTCTAGAACAGGAATATATCAAGCTTCGGAAAGATTCAATGGATTGATCGAGCAAGGACCAAAGCTCGGATTCTCCGATGATGTACTCTTGCATACTTTTTATTTTTCTCCAACCCCGAATGCAGGTATGTCCAAATGTGTGCAGACGGAGTTATCATGGAGAAAACACCTACGGAAGCCGCCTAACTACTACGAAGAATAAGCAAAGGGGTGGTCGTACAAAGAGATTGGGAAGAACATATTTCGGGAAGAGTTGAGCAAGAAATTCATGTGGAAGCACTTGCTGGAATTTCTAGAAAAGAATTCCCGGAAGTGAAGAAAGAAGAAGCAAAGCAAGAAAAGATTGAAGGGGCAACCCACGATGGAGGAGAGGACCAATCCAAGGCAACAAAATTTTCAAGCTGGATCTATTTGCTATCATATTCATATTGATGGTGCTTCAATCTTAATGGTCGGTTGGCTTGCTTTGGGGATGCATCACTCATAGCTTCATGTATCGTGTTCCTTTTGTTCATTATTTGATTACCGTCGTGTAGTGACAGTACACGGGAGGGAAAGCATATTGAACTTGGTTCACACTCTAAGTCTTGTGCTCTTGATGTTCAATCACGGATTACTCTCGTGTAGTGACTAGTACGGGAGAGGGAAAGGGTTGGTCTCGGTGCACCTTCACCTTTGATAGATTAGATCGGGTTGTTCTTGCTAGGTGGTTACATCTCTAAGTGATCCTAGATCCTTTAGACAAGCATTCTACATATCTTGTGATCTCCATACCATTGCTCTCTATGTTAATCTCTTTAATCTAGACTAGATTAGATTAGATTAGATTAAATTAGATTAGATTAGTTCTTTACTTATACATACTATTACTTGATAAAGAGCTTTAAATCAATGATATTAATGCTTAGTTGAGCGTAACAATCTACTTGTTTCACAGATTGATTAACCTTAGGGGATAAAGGCTACAACTGATCCGTGCACTTGCGGTTCGTAAATTGACGTGTATTCTACCACCAACAAACTCTTAAATAATTTATTTCAAATAGAAAAGATTACATATTTTGATAGTTCGTTTCGTGATAAATCTACTGATGTCATTTTTATGTTATTAGCATTTATGATTATTTCCTTAGTCATGGTCAAAGTTGAAAAAGTTTGACTTTGAAAAGTCTAGACGAAGCTATATTCTGGGATGGAGGGAGTATGTTGTATTTTGTTGTAATTTTTTCAGCTCCATATATGCAAAGCATACATTTTTTTCGGACGGGGCTCCTCTGAAGTAGTGGCATCGGCAGTTGTGTCGCTGACATGTCGGTCCGATCCCATCTGTTAGTGACTCAACTGTAGAGCAGAGGAGGATATGCTTTCATTTTTTTCATAGACATTTTGTTACATAGGTAGGGAGAGGGGCTTTAGTCCCGATTGGTAAAAGGGAATAGGTCTCTCATGTCCAACCGGGACTAATGATGAGAGACAAAAGGCCCCCCCTTTAGTCCCTGGTGAATGAACCTGGACTAAAGGGGTCCTTTAGTCCCGGTTCATATTACGAACCGAGACTAAAGGGGGGCATGCCAGCGCCTGCGCCCACCCCCTTTAGTCTCGGTTGGTAATACCAACCGTGACTAAAGGGTCTCCTCTCTTTTTTTTTGTTGTTTTCAATTTGAGCGTATATTCTAATTGTTGTCTAACCCGTATATGTACGTATACGTATTTGCACTTGTATATATGTATACCTGTCTATATATACCATATACGCAGTTAGACTTATATATAAATTAAACCCTATATATCTACATATATAAACTTATAAATGTATATACACATCAAAATAAATAGTATTTTTTAATGCTTTAGTCTCGTGTGGTGTTACGACTCGTAGTCTCGGGTCGTAACACCACACGGGACTAAAGACCGGGGGCAATAATTGCCGGATATAGCCATTGGGAGCCCCCTTTTGTCACGGTTGGTAATACCAACCGGGACTAAAGGGGGGCCGGCTACAGCACCCATTTCGAGCCACGTCGACGAATGCTTTAGTCCCGGCTCCAAAGTTGAACCGGGACTAAAGGCCCATATCAAAACCTCGCTCTCTACCAGTGTTATACGTTATGGACATGTATGGCACACGCCCATATGGTCACACGTTGAGATACTTAGGACGTCGGGTTCGAGAAATATTTCAACGCACCGGGGTAAGAGAGGTGCTAGATGAAATGGATCGTCTCTGTGCAATGGGGATGCGACAATGGCCGATTTTCAAGAAGGAACGGCCAACATCTACCGCTTGATCCAATCTGTTAAACGTTCACTCGAGATTTACAAGAATCATCATCTACAAGTAGGGTTGTTTTATTTGACACCGTCTCTAGATACTTGCGATTTTGACCTTCAGAGCCATCTCTCGCGCATGCCCTTGAAGAAGGAAGCTATGCAAAGACGGCGACAAGATATTAAGAAGAGGAGAGAGATTCTGGCTTCATACAACAACAAGGCTCACAAAACAAATGCATATAACACTAGTAGTGCTGCAGATTTTAGTGTTAACTCAACAAGAAGATTACAAAAAGATGGCATGGCGAGCTTGATGTGGTACACGGTAGCTTCAATATTTATAGGTTGCATTATTGTATTACTTCCAAATGTAGGGGGCTAATTAGCATGTGAAACAATAGGTTTTTGGTGGATTAATTATTTCTGTCTAAGATGTAGTAGGGATGAGCCATGATATCCGGCCCACAAAAGCATATATACACAATATGTTAGTATTTTGATTATGGCAGCCGCTTTCATTCATTTTCATTACATTTTGTATTGATGCATTATATTAGTTTTGATTCCTTGAGCATGAGTGCATGATTGAAACCGGAGATGAGCACGTCGGCTTCCCGGCCACCGTTGGCCACGCCGCAGCGCCGCAAGTTAGGCGCTGGATTTTTGCTCCACAATTTTTTTGGACAAGACACAACTGAGAAATGTTGCCACCATCGTGCCGCCAAGCCCGCTAATGGGGATTAACCCGCCCCAAACCCGTACGGGCGGCGCCGAGCAGTTATCGTCAATCTGCAGGCAGGGGCTCCTCCGCATAGTGCATCCGCCGACGTAGGACTTGAGGCCACCGCTGCAGACATCGTATTGCTAAATCTAAGAACACACGGGATCTAGAAAGAAGGGGAAGGAGATGAGGACAAGGAGAAGGAGATGCCGTCGAGCACGAGATAGGGGAGGAGAGCTAAGCTAGAGGACTCTTACCCGGATTCACCATCGCAGATGGGGAGAACGTGCAGGAGTAGCGGCGGCTACGGTATCCAACGGCAATGGCGGCGGAGGCATTCGCCCTTGCTGGCGGGAGGTTGCGAGGAGAGCGATGTGAGTCGCGAGACTCACGACGGGTGAACTCATCCCCACCCCGCACCAACCCACACATGCAGGAGACCCAACCCGCCCTGACCCGCAAATCTCAAAAACCCGTTAGCACCCAGCCCATGCAATCCCCATCACAACACCCAACCCGCCCCAACCCGCCATTAGCACCCAACCCATGCATTCTTGTGTTACCCGTCTCGGCAAAGCATATCGCTCTTCTAATAAGACTGACTCCAACAGCAGTAGGCAAAAGCAAAAATGCCTCAGCAATGGCTACTGTGCACACGGTTTTCTTCTCCAACAGAGAAGGCAAAGCAGGAGGCATTTTTCCCTCTGAGGAGAGAGGCGACCTAAAAATGGATGCCCTCTCTCCTCGAATGCATTTGGCGGGCGAGCAGCGACACGCAGGGCAAGCGGCTTCGGTGTCGCACGGGGCAAGCAATGAGCCGCCGCGCCCTCGAGCTCCTCCACGCCCTCCCGCTCCTGCACGGCCGCACCAAGCCGCCCTCGAGCGCGCCCCCGCTCCTGCGCCAAATCGCGACGGAGCTCGACGCGGAAGCGGATTTAGCCGCGGCGGAGTTCGATGCAGCGACCGGCGAGCTTCACGCGGCAGCGGGGAACTCGATTCGGTCGCACCGAAGCTTGATGCTGCACTGATTCAGCCGTTTGTGGAGCCCGATGTCGTCCGACTCGCCCCCCTCCCGCGCCGCCCGCCGCCGCCGCGTCCTCCACCTGCGGTCACGGCTGCGGCCCCTCTCTCCTGCCTTGGCCGCCGGCGAGGACGAGCAATGGTGGATCGCCTTCCTACCCTTCTTCTTCTCCGACGCGGTGGCTCCCCTGCTCCACCGGCTCCGCGGCGGCTCCTCCTACGGCCAGCGCAGGGGCAGCGGAGTGGAGGGCGGCCCCTCGAGCACGTCGTCTAGGGGAGGCTGGAGGAGGTGGGCATGGAGTTCCTCGGCGGGTCCTGGAGCGGCGACGGGGGAGAGAGGGATTGGGAGGGGAGGGGATTCGTTTGCCTGTGTGTCTGTTGGAGACGGTATATTTTGGCTTGCCGAGGGAGGTACTGTGCACAAGGCAAAATCCCCAATGCCTCTCTTATTTTGCCTTCTCTTGTTGGACTTAGCCTAAAGTGGTAACTGAATTCACCTAGGCGGTTGCCTCCATGTTCTGCAGACGATTGGCTCTCATCCCGGCGACAGAATGCAGCTATTTCAATAAAGCGCAGCAGGTTAGTACTTATCCTCCCAAATAAAGCTTTATTTACTGGCACACGTAGAAGGCGAACACCAGAAAATATCATCGCCGCGGGGTAAAGCTGTAATTAAACAGAGCGTGAGCCGCCCCGGCCATCCTCGCCTACAAAACCAAAGCAACACCGGGAGCCTCTGGCAAACCACTCCTCTCCTCTCCTCCTTCAAAGTTGGGTATTCCCATCTCTAACAAAAGAAAAGGTCTAGATGCAATAAAAATATTCACAATATGTCAATGCTGATAATCGAAGAAATAAAAGCACAACATGTTCAAATCTATTATAATGATGAAACAAAGGGAAAATATAGTTGTTCCAGCTATTTAAATTCATCAAACATACTAGCACTGAAACGCCGATGCTTACCACCAATTTTCCTTTAATGTTGTGTGGTTGAAGGCATTGTATCCTCTTATCACATACCTCCTCCGTCCAAAATAATAAGTTGTTTGGATTTTTCTAGAGGCATAAATATTATTATGCATCTAGACATAGGGTGTATCTAAATGCATAACAGAGTTTATGAATCTACTAAAGCCAAAACAATCTATAATTTAAAACAGATTGAGTAAATCCTTTCATTGACAATTATTTAAGCCCCAAAGTTGTAAGTAAATGTGTATATTTTGAAGTATACTTGATGTTTTGTAAAAAAGTTGGGTATTCCTGGGAATAGCATTAATGTGCCTCCGCCCATGTCTCCTCCTCCGTTTTCCCCTTCGGCGACTCCACCTCCCACACCAACCACCGTCGACCCCCACTCCAGGTCTCCAGCAGACGAGGAGCGAGATGGGGAAGGGAAAGGCTATCGCGGTCTCGAGGTCCTCAGTCGCGCCCCGCGCTCCGACGGCGCGTGACCGCCCTTCAGCTGGCGGGGGCGTGGCGCGCTCCATCCGGGCCATCCCTCCGCCCGTGAAGCAGCGGGTCGTGCTCTGTGCTTCCGGGGGTAGCGTCGCCATCCGCGACCCCCAGCTGCTCCGCGGGGGTGTCCGCGTCCTGTCAGTGGCGAAGAACCGCTTCTCCGTCTTCGCGCACCCAGCAGCCGAGGAGGAGGAGGAGCTCGTCGCCGACGACCACCTCAACCCCCCTGTCATCCCCAACGCAGCAGCGGCTGCTCTGCTGGCGGCGCAAAAGTAGCCGGGCGCGCATCATCGGCGCGCTAAGGCGCCACGAGCGAGGCTGGCCAGGGAGCAGCGACAACTACTTCAGCAAGACTCAAGTCCTTAAATTTTAGTAGTACTGCTCTTTCCTTTTTGCTGCCTTTTAAGTCTACCCGAGATATAGGAAGAACTGATCTGCCTATGGAGATCTATGATCTATCATCCGTCCAGAACATGCTGTGATTGATATGCGCACAAACTTGTTTTTGCCCTTTTGGTTCTTTTGTTTCAGATTCACTTCAGCATTCGCATGTATCAGCATGTGTGGCAAACAAGCACGAGGTCGCATGTTGGTATCTTTGATTTATGCGCTAGAAAAGAACACGGTGAGCTCTCGTTCCTGTCGTGGCAAAACTCCGATCGATATGATCCATTCACATGTCTCTATTGTTGATTGTTGGATCGATCGTTTTGTCATCGCGTATGTACCATGTAGGGTGTGTTGGATCCCATGACTCACTACGGGAAACCGAGGGTTTTCTGTGAGCCCCGTACTCACGGCGAAGGGGCAAAAACCCTCGGCAAAGGGTGCCGTGAGTAGCTCTCGGTAAAGTCGTCACCTCGGGCTCACGGCACACGTTTGCTCATGGCAAAGATTTGTACCGGAGTGTCCCACTAACGGCACAGGGAAACTGTGATAGCAAGGATTGTCCTGAGCCTGTTAACGTCTGACTCACAACAAAGTTTAGCTGTGCTCACGGCAAAATTTCAAACTTTGTCGTGGCTCATCACTATGAATCATTGTAGCTTTCTAAATCATTTTAGCTTTATCCATCATTACAAGTTCTATATCACTATGAGAAATGAAAGACCAACGTTGGAAAGTAACTCACCGGAGTATTTGCACCTGGTGGAGGAGGAGGGAAGAGGATCAGCGGTGGTAGAGGGAGTTGCGCCTGCGGCGCCGTTTGAGTAACCACCAAACCAAGACTCTTCAAGTACTGAAGCACCGCTGCAAACTGCTGCTGGCTGGCCTCTTGAATTTGGTGGATCTGCAGTTGGCTGGCCTGTTGAATCTCTTGTACCTCCCTCTGCCGTTCGACCCTCCCTGCTTCAAGCTTGGCCTACAAAATTTGATCCCAACGTTAGAAAATACAAACCAAACATATGTAAGTGTCAATGAACAATGAATAAAACAGAAATAACTTGTAATTGCTCCATTAAGGTTTTGCAATGTTTGGTCGTTGTTGTATGGTCGGGCTTGTGCCCTGTCTCCTAGATCGAACCTACGGGAGAGACGGAACATCGGCCGGGTTGAGGAGACTATCGCCAACGTAGTACCAGTCATGCCTCTTGTTATGTCACATACTCATTACGAGTTCTCCATCAAGGGGCGCCCTCCTTGGATCGAACTATGGCCCATGGACCTCTCTTGCCATGATGTTGTACCCAATGATGCGGGGATGGATGGTCAGATTGTTGTACGCCTCGGGCGAGTCGTTCTTATTGAATGTGATGTCAGACATCGCCTTGCCGTTGTGTGACAAAGCCCATGCCTCGAGCTCGCCAACAAGCTGACTACCATGTGACTGAGACCGTGGGAAAACAACAAGATGATTACAAATTATGCATAATTGAGTGTTAGAATAAAGAAATAAATTCACATACATATCTACAATCATACTGGTGGAGGTTAAGGTTGCCTTGATGGTGCGCCAGACCTGGCATTCTCAAACGTCGTTGCTGGCGCTCGTAAATCATGTGTCCACAATCATTTCCCAAGTTTGATCGACCATTGCAGCACCACGGAGGCACCTGCACGTCATCAAGTGCACACCATACAAGAACATCAAATTGAGCATACTTAATAGAAGAGAAATGAATATTAATAGTGTTCTATATTTACCTCCAAGTATTGTTCTTTAGTGAGCCGCAGGTTTCGACACTCATCTTTGATGATTTTCACCTTTTCAAATTTAGCCTTGTAGAAAATGTATTGCGAGATGTGTGCCTCGTAAATCATATCCTCCACAAGCTTACGACAGACAGTCATCGCCACATTAGTCGCCCTCTGCAGGTATCCCTCCTCACATCTGAAGAAATCCTTCATGTAGAAGCATAGTCGTGTGTTCAGGAATATCTAGTTAATGTGATGTATTGAGCAATGCAATGTATTGCGAGGAAGACTTACCCATAACTCGCCAACCACCCGCTGGGCGTTGTTTTGGAAGCGCCTGCCATCCCGATCAGGTTGATCAACCATGAGGACGTAGTGGTAAAAAACATCGTTGCCACCGTCTCTCGACCGAAAACCTCCACACGCTCGGGCCAATGAAGCTTGCATAAAAGGCCGAGAATGCCATTGGGAAGACAAGTGTGAGCACCTAGATTGACAATCTCCCAGGACTTGCCAAATTGATTCACACAAATTATAGTTTCAATTGTGAATTTGAACATAACCAATGAAAAAGTTGTGATAAATTACCTTGGGACCTCGGGTCTAATAATCGGTCGCTGCTCAAAAGGGGTGGGTTGCTCTGGAAGTCGGGAGGGGCCTCGCAACCCAAAAGGGATGAGTTTTGCATAGCCACAAGGTCGTAAATGTTAGACATAATCTTGTTGTTACTATTTGTGTGAGTTGTCAATCGTGTCAAGTGTGTGCGTGAATTAGTTAGACTAGTGCAGGTTGTGATCTGCATGCAGGTGCTTGCATGCAGAAGTGCATTTTGGCTTGGAGAGTGCCGAGTCAAGAGGAGGAGCCTTGGCGTGAGGAGTGGTGATCTGCATGCTTGGATTAGTTAGCGACATGCAGGTGGAAGTGGCTTGCGTGTAATCCAGAGAGATGGGTGCTGGCTGAGTCGTGCGGCCGGTTCGTGTGCTTATCTTGCATGTAGAAGTATTAGTGGTGATTAGCTTGTGGGTGCCCGGGTCTCACGGCATGACGTGCCGGCCGTTTGAGCCGTGGCCAGTAGCTGGCTTGTGCGCGTGTGTGTTTAAATAGATGACCATGTAATCAGTTCAGGGGTTGTGCCGTGCGAAGTGAATACAAGTGCTAGTGAAGGTGCTGGTGTGCAGCACCGAACAATTTCTGTGTGTTCTTCTTCCTTGCGTGTTCCCTGTGTTTCTATGTGATCGTCTTCTCCAAAGTGTTAAAGTGTCGTGAGCTGTGAGAGCCAATTCCAACACTTTAACACAGGGAACACGCAAGGAAGAAGAACACACACAGAAGTTGTTCGGTGCTGCACACCAGCACCTTCACTAGCACTTGTATTCACTACGCACGGCACAACCCCTGAACTGATTACATGGTCATCTATTTAAACACACACGCGCACAAGCCAGCTACTGGCCACGGCTCAAACGGCCGGCACGTCATGCCGTGAGACCCGGGCACCCACAAGCTAATCACCACTAATACTTCTACATGCAAGATAAGCACACGAACCGGCCGCACGACTCAGCCAGCACCCATCTCTCTGGATTACACGCAAGCCACTTCCACCTGCATGTCGCTAACTAATCCAAGCATGCAGATCACCACTCCTCACGCCAAGGCTCCTCCTCTTGACTCGGCACTCTCCAAGCCAAAATGCACTTCTGCATGCAAGCACCTGCATGCAGATCACAACCTGCACTAGTCTAACTAATTCACACACACACTTGACACGACTGACAACTCACACAAATAGTAACAACAAGATTATGTCTAACAATCACCCCCTAATCTTATTGTCATTTATTCATCACTTCCACTTTGGGCTTCAAAGTAACGTCGGTTCGTCGGCGGCATCCGCAACGGCAAGTTGTGCCACTGCTTTTGCCATCGTCTTCACTGCATCACACTCGTTAGCAAAATGCCTGAGCTCACCACACTTGCGGCAATCGATCTTGGACTTGTCGAACTTGCCGCGGTACTTCTTCTCGCCGCCGCCGCCGCCGGAGCCACCTGCGCTCCTCTTCTCTTCAGCAACCTTGGCCTCCCATTCAGCACGCGTCAGCCGTGGCGCGCCACACACGGCCAACAGCCGCTGCTCCACCTCCTTATCACGTCGTCCCTTCGACGACTCCTCGAACGCCCTCAAGCGCCCGATCGTCTCCGTCACCGACATCTCCTCCACTTTCCCCCATTGCTCGATGGCGCTGATGAGGGGTCGAAACTTGTCGGGGACAGAATGCAGGAGCTTCTCGACGACTGTGATCTCCTCCACTTTCGTGCCGAGAGTGCAAATCTCGTTCACGATTGTGGTAATCTTCAAAGCAAAATCATTAATTTTTCAGAATCACCCATGTACATACCAGCAAGCTCCCTCTTAAGGGTTTGTACTCGGGCCTTCTTCACACGCTCTTCACCGACGTGCATCTCCTCGAGGGCCTTCCAAGCCTTCTTCGCCGTCTCCTCCTCAGAGATAGCCATCACCACGGCCTCCGGCACAGCTTGCACAATGGCGGCGAGAGCCATTTGGTCCATCTTCTCATCAACCGGACCTTTGCTCTCCACGGCCGCCCACACACCTTGCGCGTGCATGAAGATCTTCATCTTGACAGCCCACACGCCGTAGTTGTTCTCCGCAAGCATGGGGTAACGGAGTGTCACCCCCGCCTCCTTCACCACCAGCTTGTTGTCCTCGTCGTCGTCGCCAGCAACACCTTTGCCAGGACGTCGGCCCGGCGGCGTGTACGCTCCATCGCCGGTCATCACCTAGGCTCTGAATACCACTTGTTGGAATTGGCTCTCACAGCTCATGACACTTTAACACTTTGGAGAAGACGATCACATAGAAACATAGGGAACACACAAGGAAGAAGAACACACACAGAAGTTGTTCGGTGCTGCACACCAGCACCTTCACTAGCACTTGTTTTCACTTCGCACGGCACAACCCCTGAATTGATTACATGGTCATCTATTTAAACACACACGCGCACAAGCCAGCTACTGGCCACGGCTCAAACGGCCGGCACGTCATGCCGTGAGACCCGGGCACCCACAAGCTAATCACCACTAATAGTAAAGCCTCCATGAGTCGAGCAGTCTGTAGGAGAAAAGCTAGAAGTTGGGGTAGTTGCACTTCGCTTTGTTGGCCGACCGCTTGTCACTGCAGGTCAGCATGCCGCTGCAGCCGTAAAAACCTTGAGGATTGGTGTAGTAATAGTAAAACTGAATCCCACTTCTTGAGGAGCTAATATTTAATTCATCAACCCCTATCCATGGGTGAATAGATTTTGGTGGTCATGGTCGCGAGAGAGCCTTTACCGGAACTCCGACCAGGTCCTCCGGCCGATAATAATTACTCTGAATTCAATCCTTTTAGTAAAAATCTCTCTGCATTATAATTTCACATTGATTTGCCCATGTGAATGCTTAGTGCAATTGACTTTAAGGCATTGTTAAAGCTTGCATGTGTGGACTTTGATAGAGGAGAAACAACCAGCATGCATACAAACGATTCCATAGACCCGCAGTTAATTATTCCCATTTTGCAAGATAAAACAATAAAAGCATTGGCATAAAGGGGCGACTATCCAGGCCTAGATGTTGCCTCAAAACGAGTTTGATTGTGGGAGTATTATTCAATAGATCTTGGGAGTATTTTCTACTGAGAATAGGATTATATTTTTTCCCTCCAAATATTATCAGTATTTTTTAATTAATAGGAGTGCTACGACCAGAGCCACATAATTGTCTATGCAGCATCGCCCTTTCTCCATAGATCTCCGGTGATCTCACACCACCGTAAAAACCAAACGTGACCGGAGGTCAAGAGACGACTTCAACTGTAAAAAGTGAGGTGGACCAAACCTGAATCCCAGGGTATTGAGAGGTTGATTTTAATAGTCAGCTCATCAATCCTACAACTGTAATCAACAAGTGAATTGATTTTGCTGGTCATAGCCGTGATGTATTTTGATTTTCTCGTATTGATTGCATATATGCTGCTGGTCCACCGTGGCCGACGATTTTTACTTGATCCACTCTAGGCTGGTGCTCCACTCCTTGGGCGCCACCGCCTGCTCCTTGCTTAGCCATCTCATACTTGAAGTTAGCATGGAGGATTTACGGCTCCACGCTCAAGCTGTTGATATGTTGTTGATCCATAATCAATGAGGAATTAAGGATCAATAAACAAAACATGCAAAACGGACGAAAGAACAACATTGGGAACAATTTCTACTATTCCAAACAAAACTGAAGTAAATCCATCTTACCACCTTGTTTTTTACGACTTCACATCTCTGTCCATGGTAGGAGATGGTCGAAGGTTCGAGGGATAAACTATGAAAGAACGATGCAGAGCCCTCCAACCAGTTTTTACCGTCGCATTCTATAACGAAAGATTTTACTGCTCAGCGATGAAAACAAAGTAATTATGTGATTACCATGCCTCGCCGGAGCTCCGGCCAGGTTGCCGCCTGCATGTCCTGCATGTTTAATCCCGAAGCAATAAAAAAATGGATGCAAAAACTAACTGAGATCCGTTTTTACTACTTTCAAGTGAAAAGGAACAATCATATGATTACCATGGTGCATTTACTCTCCGTTAGCCTGGACGACGCGTGCTCAATAATATCCACCACGCAGTGTGTGTCTAGAAAATTGGTTGTTTCTAGAAAAATAGGTTAGCTACTTGCATTGTTGCTTCTTTCGTTTATTTTTAATAAGAATTGCTTTATGTTGTTTGAATCGGGATTAAAGGGGGTCTTTTTTCTATAATGATTAGTTCAAGTTGGTTGAGACCTTTACCAATCAGGACTGATGTTTGGTTTTCCACCAGTACTACTAGAAATGATTTTTAGAGGTGTCCCATCACTACAAAAAATATGTGGTCTATGACGGTCACTTTTTGTCATGGATCATCGAAAATTCGTCATAAA
The DNA here is from genome assembly GCA_036936925.1 of Cenchrus fungigraminus. Taxonomy (NCBI): domain Eukaryota; kingdom Viridiplantae; phylum Streptophyta; class Magnoliopsida; order Poales; family Poaceae; genus Cenchrus; species Cenchrus fungigraminus. Next base: position 69,375,602 of record CM072768.1, on the reverse strand, counting down.
GCAGTGTTTATGATGAAATTCGATAACTTTATGTATTGAGGGTCACAACCTAACCTCCGTGACGTTCTAACATTTTCATCATAGATTAATGTGGAGAGAGAGGGAGCGAGCAGCAGAGGCAGGGAGGGAGTAAGCATGGTTGGTGCTGGAGGTGAGGGATGTGTGGGGGAAGCTAGGGTTTGGTTTGGGGTAGCAGGTTATATACTATGGAAACACGATCAGAGCCGTCGAAACTGTGATGGGCGGCTGAAAATAGCTAGACATTTGGGCCAAAACGGGCTTTGCCTCATTCATTCTCAGTTTAATGTTTTTCTTTTTGTTTTTCATTTTAGTGCGCCATTATGAAATAAAGCACAAATATAATTATCTAATATGCATAAATATATTTTATATAAAATATACTGTACTCCCTCCATTTCATAATGCATGTTGTTTTGACTTTTCTAGCTACATTTCTTTTATTATGTATACAGACATATATACATTAGGTGCACAGCAAAATGATTGCATCTAGAATAGTTAAAACCACAAGTATTATGAAACGGAGGGAGTATATATATATAAGTTATTTTGTAGAAATTTCAATAATTAATTTTTGAAGTTGTTTACTATTTTCAAACATTTAAATGAAGTCTTGTAGATTTATTGAAAGTAATTACAATTATGACGAAATTGGTACAACGTCATAGTGTTTGGGCTTCATATCGGACTTCATGTCCAACATTGTGACTTTATGACTAAAATTTACTGTTTGTAATAGATGCAGTGTGATATGTGATGAAATATGAGAACATCGTGGCAAATTCGTCAGGGATCACAGAATTTTTTTAGTGCATTTTTTTCTAAGGGCAGACGGGAAGTTCACGTGCTCCTGAAAAAAATGCGGGCAATTGTAGCATCCGACAGTCCTTAAAGATTTTTTTAGATTAAGGATTAAAATCCAGCCTCTGTATCCACAAGTGGATATATACGGCCAATGATTACACAGAAGCGGAGTACTTAGACTCCAAACCTCGCACCGAGAGAAACAAAGAAATAATAAAAAGAACTCAAAGATACATGAAAAAAGAAGGCTAAGCTTCATTCCTCTTCTCCGTCCATGCTTCAAATCTTCAAACGCCCCCCAAGTCGTCCCCCACAGGTGAAGCTGATCAAAATGACTTCCAAGGCGACGCCTTCAAGAAGGATACGACGTTGAAGCCGCCGTCGCTGCCCCTCCGAAGAGTCAGAGTAAGGTTTGCACCTGGAAATTCAAAGACCTAGCAGAGAGCCTCTCAACAAATGCCTCCAAGGAGGTACTCGACATCCGAAGACGCCGTCGTCGCTGACCCGACACCGCGGTATGGTTAGGCTTTCGCCCGAAGCTCTGCCCCATGCCGATCCGACGACGAAGAGCAAAATGAACTGCAACACTGACCGCAGCCGCTGGTAGCGAGAGGGGCGAGCACTTAGGCTCCCCTCGACCTAACCGTTGACCACGACACAAGAGTCGCGACACACTGCTCCGCTTGCCGGCGGACCGACACCGACTGGTGAGGCTTAGGTCTTCGCACTGGGACATCGAAGGAGGACACGCAACCTGCAGCAGCCACCAGCCGCCACCATCACCACGCTGCCGGAGAACCCCGCTGCACTTAGGCCACAAGACAGATCCTCACACGGAAGCGCGGATTCGGTCGAGACCGCCGTCCGCCACAAGCCACCGCCAAACTCACCTTGGGAGAAGACCCCCAGAGACCAAAACCTCCCTGGAACTTAGTCCAGGCAAGGTGGGCTCCGAAGACCACCACCCCTCAGCGAGCCACCGCCGCCCACGCCGTCGCACCCTGACGAAGGCCACGACGCCCAAGAACCGAGCCTCCAACCACTGCCTGCACCTTCGAAGAAACAACACGACGAGGCCGACGACGCTGGAATAGGGCAACCGGCGCCAGGAATGCCACCAAACCCGTTGAAGAGGGGAAAAACCGGGGGTAATCATCTTAACCCCTAAACCCCAAATCAGGAAGACTAATGGTGGGCCGCATCAGCAGAGGCCCAACACCGACTGCCGGCAAGGCCAAGCCCAGCTCTTTTCCTTTAAAGAATAGCAGCTCGGCCCCCCATCGCAGGGCCACCTCCGACTCAAGCAACCAACCCGGTTACCTCGGCGGGAGGCTCCGCCTCGCACGACCTAAGGCTCCTTCTGCCGTAATCCGATGCCCGCCCCCCCGGGGCGGGCGCAACGTGGTGGAAGCTGCCCCGCACCGCACGGGACGTGCAGCTGCAGCGGAGCACGCAGATCTGCACTGTCAGAGGCTCAGGTAATGATGAGATTTTCCCCGGCGTGGCAGGCGGACTGCCCCGGCGTCCCATCACCTGATATTGAACAGCGGCCAAGGACACGCGAATCCTTCGCCTGCAAGACATCGAACAGCGTGACCCGACCCATCAAGCATCAGAAGGAAGGTCGAGGCTTGCACGAGAAGCCCCAACTTAGCAAGACCAGCAAGCCCCTGGGTCGGAAAGAAGCCACCTCGGGACAGAGGCCGAAGCTACGCCACCCTACGAGGGCTACCGATGCTAGGACAGTGTACAGCGCCAACAGGAGATGAAGGCCCATGGCGTTGCACTGTTCCGGCACTTGTTGACGGTCCTTACAACAAAAATTCGACCGTCAAAACCTCGGGTTCGAGAGGAGTATATGGCAAGTTTCATGCACATTTTTAGTAATAATAAAGTTCCACAAGTTGTGTTGTGATTTTCATAGGCAGGTACACATTTTGGGAGAAATTGGGACCAACACACCACACGTGCTAGGCACGGCCGAACCACCAGGCACGGCCGGCCCTGCAGGTGCGGCCGGCCCTGCCTGGTGCGGCCGGCCCTGCCCCGTGGCGTGTCCCTGGTCCTAAGCACCGCCTCTCCCTCGAGCACAACTTGGATGAACGAGATTCACTGAGGAAATGTCGGTTTGATCAAATGGTGGAGGTTAGGATCACTTGGATCAATGGATCCACTTGTCCGGCCACTCAACAGCCACAACCGTCATCCAGAGGCAATCCTAGGCGTCCCCGAGCATAGTCAGTGCATCACACGGCACGGGGGTGGGCCGGCCGCACCTAGAGGGCTGGCCGCACCTATCAACTCGCGTGCCGGGTGAAACCGACCCAAGGAGCCGACCTACAACCGCCTCAGGAGCAGTGATCAGGGGCGTCCAAGGCGAGAGGCGGCACATCCCAGGGCCGGCCGCACCTGGTGAGCCGGCCGTACCTATCAACTCGCGTGCCGGGCAAAACCGACCCAAGGAGCCGACCTACAACCGCCTCAGGAGCAGTGATCAGGGGCGTCCAAGGCGAGAGGCGGCACATCCCAGGGCCGGCCGCACCTGGTGAGCCGGCCGCACCTGGCATGTGGCCCCCCTACGCTCCACCGACCTTCCTTGCCTATAAAAGCCATCTCCCACTCGCTGGATCAGACACACAACGCAGGAGCATCTCCATTTTCCTCTTTTGTTCACTTAGAGTAGGATAGTGTAGTTTGGGAGTTAGAGTCGAGTCGAGCTAGTCTCGGGGTTCCGGAGGAGTCTTTTTCAGAGTTCCGGTACTACTCTTGTATCCTTTCTTTGTTTAGACTCAAGTACAGTTCAAGTTATCTTTCTATCTTACCTTTCTAGTCAATTACATTCAGCTTTTACTTTGCTCTAGAAGCTTTATTCTTGGTTTAGACTAAAGTTAGTTTAATCTTGGTTAGCATAGCTCTCTTGAACCCTATAGTGTTATGGTCGTTCTTCGCTTGATCTCCGGTGTTTCACGGGAGAGAGAGACCTTCCTTCGTGATATCCGGGGAAAGGTTCTTTGGTTCGTTGTGAGCGCGGTGCTCAGAGCTTACCTTAGTCTTAGATTGGTGTCCCGTTCAACAGAATAGTTGTGGTACCCTAAGGAGGTGATAGCTCCGGACGGGCTTTGTAGTCCACCACGTTAGTTCGGGCCGGTAGGATTCAGTGTGTCGTCGTTCTTCCTTCTCATCCCAGTCTGAGAGCGCGGCTTTGCATGCCCCTGCAGCACTAGAAGAGCTTGTTGAGTTTAGCTTGCCTTGGTTATTCTTTGCCTTAGTTCTTTGCCTAGAGTTGACAAGAATAGATAGATTGTGTTAGGATCCTTTCTCGTCTCGTTGTCCTCCCAGCTCGCTCGGTCCTCTCTAACCCTTTATCAAGATCTCCTTGTGCGTGTCAAGTTATCCCCGAATATCTTTATTCGTTACCCCCGCTATAGCTCTTTACCAAGTCTTTATTTCTCCACCATTTATTCGATCATCTTTGTCGTAGTGCCTCCCTTGGGAAAATATCAATACGATAACCCGAATACCACCGGGTGAAGTGCTACAACGGTAATCCGTGCGCTTGCGGACTTTTCTGTGATCGTGTGTTTTACCAAAGACGTTCCCTAGCCCCGTTACTAGGGGTGTAAACCCGGTAGCGACGCTTGCGAGTGCCTCAAGCATTCCTGGCACCGTCACCGTAAGTGTAAACTTAGTAGTGAGGCTAAGGAGCATCAACAGCACTGTTGCAGCACTGTAGCAGAACGGGTTTTTACCATCTTAACCTTTGTACACCGGCCCTCCTTGAATTATAAAAGGAGAGGTTGGCATCACGAATAGAAGGGGCGAATTCGATGCGAGCACAGACATATGAACTCGGCAAGACAAAAAGCAACACTCCACACTCACCGAGCACCAGCTGCTCTCACCCACATACAGACACTTGGGACTTCTTCCCTCTCTCGACCTAAGCTTGTATCCCCTACAACAAGCCCCCTTGTGGGCACATAGAACACTTTCCCGAACTGGACGTAGGGCATCCCCTCGGTGCCTGAACCAGTATAATCTCGGTGTCTCTAAGCCCAACCATCTGGATCAGACGCACGATTCTAACCAAAAATTACTTGCCGACAGTATCAAACCCCGACAGTTGGCGCGCCAGGTAGGGGCACTTCGTGAGTCATGACGCCAAACAAGGGTCCGGATGGCCCATTCCGACGAGCAGCCGGTGCGCACCACCGTGCTGCGCTTCGACTCCCTGGACTTCGTCTTCGATGGTCCGGTCGAGTCGCCCGCTGGAGCCGTGTTCTCGCGGTCCCAGCCCGACGCGCCCGTGCTGCCTCAGGACCAGCCGTCTGAGGAGCCGCAGGCGGCGAAATCTACTGCCAACCGGGTTTGGGACCTGGTCGGCCACAACATGGCGGTCGCTTTAGGCCCGAATCTGTCCCAGGAGCTCTTCCGCTTCACGGCGTTCGCCACCTCCATGCTCGTGTTCGGACTGCAGGAGGAGGAGACGCTGGCCTGAGACAAGTTCAGGCTCTGCTACGACTCCGTGTACCCTGAGGGGCAGGTGTGGCTCCCCTGCGGTGGGGTGAAAGCTCTCGCCGCCACGGGAGACGCACGGCCAGTTACCTCGGGGGCTTCTCAGGCGAGCTGCGACAAGGCCGAGAGCGCACCTCCCGGCAAGAAGGCGCTGACGCCCCACGACCCGAGGCGCGAGTGTTTCGTCCTCCAGCAGCAGCCCGACGCGGTCCACTCTGACAACTCCGACGACAGCTCCGCGGAAGGTGAGCCCACATCGCCTGACGTTTCCTCTAGCGGCGAACCTCTGCAGGATGAGTACAACCGCGAGCGACAGCAAGCCCGCCTCGACGAGCTGGACGAGGCTCAGAAGGCTCTCGAGGACGAGCAAGCAAGGCTCCACCACGCGCTCGGCACGGAGGCCGCGGCAACACCCGCGCGTGAGCGCGCACAAGAGGTATGCCGCTGCATCATCGACGATGTTCACGGGACTCTCGTCGCCAAACGGGCCTCCCAGAACCTCGCCGCGGCGGCCGTACTCCTCCGGTCCGGCCCCGAGCCTACGACCCCGGAGGAAAAGAACTCCGTCAGCACCTCCAGACACTCCTCAACGTGGTCGCCGAGCAGCAGGCGGAAAGTTCGGCGTCCCGGCGCCGCGAGGCGCGGGCCCCGGACAAAGAGCGCTCGGTTCACCGCGGGTCGTCGTGTCCAACAGGGCAGCAGAACCGCGCGGAGAGCGTATGCTCGCCCGCCGGCCACAAGGCCGACTCCAACCACGAGGCCTGAGGCGCATCCTCGGCGCATGGGAGGACGATGACCCGAGGCGGGACGGACGGTGAACGCCGGCCGCGAAGGGAGTACAGCCGGAGGCGCGGGGGCCGCTACGATAGCAGTGAGGATTGAAGCCGGAGTCCGACGCCCGACCCCCGAGGTTCGCGGGCTTTAGGCACCAACATCCTCGCTGCAGCCCCCCAGCTCGGTATCGTGCTCCGACCACCATCGCGAAGTATGATGGGGAGACCAACCTGAGCGTATGGCTTGAGGACTATCGCCTTGCCTGCCACAATGGCGGTGTGACCAGCGATCTGTTCATCATCATGAGCATCCCACTGTACCTTGCCGACTCGGCACGTACCTGGCTCGAGCACCTCCCTCGAGGGAGGATCAACAGCTGGCCCCAGCTCCGGACGCCTTCATAGGGCACTTCCAAGGCACCTACGCGTGGCCTGGCAATGCGTGCGAACTTCGCCATTGCCGGCAAAAGAAGGGCGAGAGTCTCCACGACTACATTCGCCGCTTCTCCAAGTGTTGTGCTGAGCTCCCCGACATGGCCGACAACCAGGTCATCACCGCTTTCCAAGATGGCACCACGTGCGAGATCCTTGTCCATCAGATAGGGCGAGTCAAGCCGAAAACCATCTGCAAGCTCCTTGACCTGGCCACTGACCACGCCGACGGAGAGGAAGCCGTCGCTTTCAGCAAGAGGAAGCCCGAGGAAGAGTAGGGTGAGGCTCCGACCACTCGCCCGGAGAAGAAGAAGAAGAAAGAGCGCAAGCTCCCCAACAGCAACCTGGTGGTGGCGGCCGACAAGCGACCGTCCAAACCAAAGGCTGGTCCCCCGAGGGATCACTTCGAGAAGATGCTTGAGGCACCTTGTCCTTACCACGAGACGCCGGTCAAGCACACCATGAAGGACTGCAACCTCATGAGGAGATACCTCGGAGGGAAGAATAAGCCGCAAGATGCGGCCGACACCGGCGTCGCCAAGAACACCGAGCGCGACGATTTCCCCAAGGAAGATGGCGCTGTCATGATGATTTTCGGCGGGACGCCCACTCGCCCTCCGAGGCATAAGCATAAGCGCATCCTGCAGGAGATCTACCACACCGAGCCAGTCGTGCCTTCGTACCTCCGGTGGTCCGAGACGGCCGTCACGTACGACCGGGAGGATCACCCCGACCACATTCCACAGCCGGGGGCTTACCCCCTCGTGGTGGCACCGCTCTGCGGCACCAAGCGGGTGCACAAGGTGCTCATGGACGGAGGAAGTGGCCTCAACATCATCTACGTGTCCACCCTCGACAGCATGGGGATCCAGCGGTCTCAGCTCCGCCCGTCTTCAACCCCGTTCCACGGAGTCGTTCCCGGGATAGAGGCGGTCCCACTTGGGCAGATCGACCTACCGGTCACCTTCGGCGACGAGGGGAATTTCCGCAAGGAAACGCTCACCTTCGAGGTCGTCGGCTTCCCAGGAACGTATCACTCGATCCTCGGGAGGCCGGCATACGCGAAGTTCATGGTGGTCCCCAACTACACCTACCTCAAGCTGAAGATGCCCGGACCCAAGGGAGTCATCACCATCAGCACCAAGCTTCAGCACGTGTAAGAATGCGATGTTGAGTGCTTCCACTTCGCAGATTCTCTCATCTGCTCCAACGAACACGCCGAGTGTTGGCGCGCCAGGGGAGGATTGCTAAGTAGGCCTTGGAGCTGATGGGGCAGAGCATCGCTTACGCTCCGCGCACCGCCATCAAGTCCCAGGTTCTGGCCGACTTCGTCGCTGGATGGACGGAGATCCAGATGCCCGCGGCCCCGATCGAGCATGAGACATGGGCCATGTACTTCGACGGCTCCCTCACGAAGGAGGGAGGAGGAGCCGGGATCGTCTTCATCTTGCCTCTGGGTGTGCGCATGGAGTACATGATCCGGCTCCACTTCCCGGTATCAAACAACGTCGCGGAGTATGAGACCCTCCTCAACAGGCTCAAGATCGCCCTCGAGATCGGGGTTCGGCGCCTCGAGATACGAGGAGATTCCGAACTCGTGGTCAACCAGGTGATGAAGGAGGCCAATTGCATCAACCTGAAGATGGTGGCTTACTGCAAGGCCATCCGGGAGCTTGAAGATAAGTTCCACAGGCTCGAGCTCAAGCATGTACTACAGAAGTACAACGAAGCGGCTGACACTCTCGCAAAGGCAGCTTCCAACCGGACGCCAGTTCCGAATGGCGTCTTCGCAAGCGACCTACGAGAGCTGTCCGTCCATTGCGAAGAGGACGACCATCCCTCACCACCAGATCTTCAGGAGGTCCTGGCATTGGGAGAGGCTTCGGAGCCCAATCTTGAAGATCCCGACTGGAGGATCCCAATCCTGAATGGATGGTGGAGGGGAAACCCCCGAGTGGCAGCACCGAGGCCCGACGCATCGCGCGCCGAGCCAAGTCCTTCAGGCTCATCGACGGGGATCTTTACCGGCAAGGTGCGGCTGGAATACTCATGCGCTGCATCCTCGCGGACCAGGGGCGCCAACTGCTGCAGGACATCTATGTGGGGGCTTGCGGCCATCACGCCGCCCCCAGGGCGATTGTCGGAAGTGCTTTCCGATAGGGTTTCTACTTGCCTACAGCGGTCGCGGACGCCAAAAACATCGTGCGAAGCTGCGAAGGCTGCCAGTTCCATGCCCGGCAGACACACCTCCCGGCGCAGGCGCTCTAGACCATTCCCCTCACCTGGCCTTTTGCTGTGTGGGGTCTCGACATGGTCGGACCATTAAGAAAGGCACCCGGGGGCTTCACGCATCTGCTCGTGGTGATCGACAAGTTCTCCAAGTGGATCGAAGTGCGGCCCATCTGCAGCGTTAGGTCGGAGGAGGCCGTCTAGTTCTTCACCGACATCATCTACCGCTTCAGGATCCCGGACGCCATCACAACTGACAACGGATCGAACTTCACCGGAAAGAAGTTCCTCAGTTTCTACGATGACAACAATATCCGGATAGACTGGGCCGCCGTCAGTCACCCGAGAACCAACGGACAGGTCGAGAGGGCGAACGGAATGATCCTGCAAGGGCTAAAGCCGCGCATCTTCAAGAGGCTCGAGAAGTTCAAGGCGAGATGGGTGGCCGAGCTACCCTCGGTACTATGGAGCCTGCGGACTACCCCAACGCGTGGCACCGGCTACACCCCATTATTCATGGTTCATGGGTCGGAGGCGGTCCTCCCGACTGACATCGACTATGGAAGACCAAGGGTGCGAGCTTATACCGACGAAGGAAACCAAGTCTCCCCTCGAAGACGCTATCGACCAGCTCGACGAGGCTCGGGACGTGGCACTACTGCACTCGGCCCGGTACCAACAAGTGATGCGGCGTTACCATAGCCGCACCGTCCGAGAAAGGGCTTTCCAAGTCGGGGACCTGGTGCTGTGCCGGGTCCAGAGCAACAAAGACCGCCACAAGCTATCACCGCCAAGGGAAGGCCCCTTCATCGTCGATCAAGTTCTGCGTCCCGGCACCTACAAGCTTAAAGACGAAGACGGCCGACCCATCACCAACGCCTGGAACATCGAACAGCTACGTCGTTTCTACCCTTAAAAAGTTCCTTTTTCCGGTAGGAAGGGTAGCCTAGTTCCTCCTCCTCAGCTACAAGGCATTTCCCGGCCATCCGGCAAACCCCTTGTAGCTCGGGGGCCCCCCGCTCGGGAAAACGGTGTTTTTTCGATTTTCTTCCTCTTCCCTAAAGCCCAGGCAGTCAAGAAGAAAAAGAGAAAAAGGAAAGGAAAACACTTCATTAAGGGAAAGGGAAGTCCGACATAGCAGGTGCAGACGCAGTGTACATCGGCGGACTCGACCTACGACGACTACACACCGCCGGCCCCGCCAGCGCCGCCGCCACGGAGGATTTCGTCGACGTCGATCCCGTCAGCGATGGAGTTGGCGGCCGTGGTGAACTCGAGCGAGTCGAGGCGACGGCACTATGCGTCATAACCTTCGGGCCACCCTGGCGGGACGAAGGAAAGCCACGGTTCGTCCGACTATGCGTCGGCCGTGCCCAAAGCCTCCGACGCCCCTCGGCGTATCTCGGCGCGCACCGCCCCCCTGACGAGGTTGGGCATGCTCGAAACTGGTCCACCAACAGGGCCGGGGGAGAGGCCACAACGTCGACGGCCTCCTGCGCCGCGACCGTGAGAATGTGGAGACGCGTCTCCGCGTCAAACTCCCAACGCCGCATGACCCCCATCTCTCGCCGGAGCTCCAGGACCCTGTCCTCCGTATCTGCAGAATAGCGGAGGTTAAGGAAACCGCAACTCTCTGGAAGCCAGCCGAGGAACATCCCAAGGCACATACCGACACGGCGAGCCTCGGCCCCGTCGGCAGCAACGCGGGCCGCCTCGACCTCCGCCTCAGCGGCATTAAGTGTCGCACGGGCAGCATTCAACACCTGCACAAGACGGCGTCGATCGCGCAAGGCCTCCTCCAGGCGGCTCCCCGTCTCCGCCACCTGCGTTGTCAGACAGAGGACTTCCTCCCGAGACGCTCCGGCGGCAGAGGCCGCACCAACAGGTCGGGGCTCCACCCCAGAAGCCGATGTGCCCCCCGGGCCCCTGCGCACAAAGAAAGAAGGCAAAGGCAGTAAGAGGCGTGAAGGGGGCAGGGCACAGCAACCACCGCCGTTCGAAAAAGCAGCGCGCACCTCCGGCGGCGTGGCGATGGCGGCTGCGGCAAATCGTCTGACGCGGCGCGCTTCCCCCTCTCCATCACAGGCAAGGGAGTTGAGGTAACGCTCCTTCCGAATCACTCGCCTAGATTTTTCACACTATCGCCACAGACGTTCTATAGGGGCTAGCGAGAAGGATGAGGCGAAAACCTCCGAGAAGGAGGGTGATTTATAGGGCCGTCGGCAGGGAGAGCATGACCGATGCACTCCCCCACGTTCGCCACCATTCGCCTCGATTCAAGGCACGACCGTCCGAGTTGATTAAAATCCCTCCATCGTTGGAGAAATAATCACTAGGACGCGGCCCGCCGCAAGCCCCCAGGGGCCTAGGGCCGACACGCGGTTCGAAGGCTGGCCCAGCGAAGGGTTTCGAACAAGTCGCCGCCGTCACCAGAGCAAGGGACGAGAAGGGATGGGCCCACAAGCGGCCAAAACCCAGGCGCACGAGCGCCATGGGCATCCTGAATCGTGTTCGAGCCCCAAACGAAAGGTCTCATGGAATCCCCACCGAAGGGGAGGCAACAAGCCGCCGAGGTCAATCGAACAACCTTGGAGATAAATGAAATATTCGAAGTGGTTGATAAGATCTATCACCAGCTGATCCTGTCGGGTCCCCACGAACGGGACCCGGGTCTTACTCGAACTACCCGCTAGTAGCTCAACGAGCGCCACGGCTCAACCATCAAGGTAAGTTGTGGTACTGCTCAACCCTCCTTCCCTAACGGAGGGGCAGCATGAGGTGAAACGAACGGGCGTTAAGCTCACGAGGCAAACCAAGCACCCCTAACGAACAACTCAAGTCACCCGCTCTGGCGGGCGGCAACGAAACTCAAATGAAAACATATATACGTACGTACAAAACACAACAAAACGCCTTATTCAAAGGACTCAACGGTGACCTTCCTCCAAATACATAAGAAAAAGCTATCACAACCAAAAGGGTAGGAGGTAAAAGGAAACAAGGCAAGGGGATGCCGCGACAAACGGCGCCCCAGTTCTTGAACAACGCCACCATCACGGGTTCGGGGGAGCGATCGCCCAAGAGTAGGGTAGGCGCAGTACGACGGGACGGGACTCTCAGAGATCCAATGCTCGCCGTACTCCCGCCATCGGCCGCCAAGCGCCAGACACTCGACGGCCCCCGGGGCTGAGAAGTCGTCGGCGCGCTCACGACCTTGATGATGAAGCATCCTCCTCAGAGCATGAGGAGGGGGCTTCAAGAAGGGACGCGGGCGGCCAGAACAAACTCAGGGGGGATCTACGCCCCCAAGGCATAAGGGTAGGAAGTTCTGATCCCGAGCGGATGGACCCGGACTATGACATGGTGAATCGCTCCGGGAATCCGAACGCCTAACCCTAGCATGCCTCCCCGTTCGCTGAACTCCCACCAACATTAGGAGGCTTGAAGGACAGCACTACACTCAGGGGGGCGAACCCCCCACGACCGGAGAAGTAGCTGCTGTCTTTCCCTCTCCAAATGGCAACCATGGAGTCTCACCGGGGCGAAGTGGAGCTCCTTTTATAGGGCAGCAACAGCCCAACCACGTGAGGGGCGTGGTGGACGCGGCTAAGCTTACGAAACAAGCTAAAACGACCACCCACCCCGCCTGGTGATGCATTGAAGCCTCACAGAGCCTCGCTGTCACATCAACAGAGGCCAGCCACATTTCCCCGTGAGGTCGGGTCAAATCCACCGTCCGGCCACGTCGACCTCAAAAGGCGAGCCAGTACTCGCGATGGCTAAAAAATGACCCCGTGGCAGAGTCCTCGACTCTACCACGGGCTCGGGGGCTACACTCGGGGAGTGCGCTTGCGCGCCCTCACCAGACTGAGGAAGAAAAACTAAACTTAAACTCTCTGATCCTAAGGGAGAAATCTGTTGTTTCCCCCTTAGGCTCGGGGGCTACTGAGGAGGGGGAAAACCGGGGGTAATCATCTTAACCCCAAAACCCCAAATCAGGAAGACTAATGGTAGGCCGCATCAGCAGAGGCCCAACACCGACTGCCGGCAAGGCCAAGCCCAGCTCTTTTCCTTTAAAGAATAGCAGCTCGGCCCCCCATCGCAGGGCCGCCTCCGACTCAAGCAACCAACCCAGTTACCTCAGCGGGAGGCTCCACCTCGCACGACCTAAGGCTCCTTCTGCCGTAATCCGACGCCCGCCCCCCCCCCTCCCCGGGTCGGGCGCAACGTGGCGGAAGCTAGCCCGCGCCGCACGGGACGTGCAGCTGCAGCGGAGCATGCGGATCTGGTCCGTCAGAGGCTCAGGTAATGATGAGATTTTCCCCGGCGTGGCAGGCGGACTGCCCCGGCATCCCATCACCTGATACTGAACAGCGGCCAAGGACACACGAATCCTTCGCCTGCAAGACATCGAACAGCGTGACCCGACCCATCAAGCATCAGAAGGAAGGTCGAGGCTTGCACGAGAAGCCCCGACCTAGCAAGACCAGCAAGCCCCTGGGTCAGAAAGAAGCCGCCTCGGGACGGAGGCCGAAGCTATGCCGCCCTATGAGGGCTACCGATGCTAGGACAGTGTACGGCGCCAACGGGAGACGAAGGCCCACGACGTTGCACTATTCTGGCACTGTTGCAGCAATGTAGCAGAACAGATTTTTACCATCTTAACCTTTGTACACCGGCCCTCCTTGAACTATAAAAGGAGAGGTTGGCATCACGAATAGAAGGGGCGAATTCGATGCGAGCACAGACATACGAACTCGGCAAGACAAAAAGCAACACTCCACACTCACCGAGCACCAGCTGCTCTCACCCACATACAGAGAATTGGGACTTCTTCCCTCTCTCGACCTAAACTTGAATCCCCTACTACAAGCCCCCCTGTGGGCATATAGAACACTTTCCCGAACTGGACGTAGGGCATCCCCTCGGTGCTTGAACCAGTATAATCCTGGTGTCTCTAAGTCCAACCATCCGGATCAGACGCACAATTCTAACCAAAAATTACTTGCCGGCGGTATCAAACCCCGACACCCGTCGCCCGCCGCCAGACCTCGCTGCCCGCCGTCGGCCACCATCTCCCCAGCTGAAGCCATGACCACGCCACCACAGCCGCTCCGCCCCCCCCCCCCACAGAGTCCACCATGGCGCCAAGGTCCACACGCCGCCGCCTCCTCAAGGCCGCCGGCGCGCCGCCCACTACAAGAAAATCGTTGACTAGTGACGCAACCACATTTTAGTGTCATTGATTTATTACATTCCTGGCTGATCACGTCATAATATTTCACTTCCGAGCAAATTTAGTAACAAAAAAAATCGTCATTACGGTTGACACTGTAGCTGGACGTTCCCTGTTCCATGATGTTTTGTGACGCCATAAGCTCTGAAAAAACATCATAAACCAACATCGGTCCCACATGTAAGCATTATTTTAAAAACAGATTGTTCTAAGTCGTCATAAAATTCAGCAGGGTCCCACATGTAAGCATTTTTTCGAAAATAGAGTGTTCCAAGTCATCATAAAATTTTCCAGGATCCCACATGTAAGCATTTTCGCCATGTCAGCGGCGTCATAAACCAACTTTGGTCCCACATGTAAGCATTATTTTAAAATAGAGTGTTCCCAGTCGTCATAAATAGTTCCAGGGTCCCACGTGTAAGCATAGGTCACGAAATGTTGCAAAAATAATTTGCCATGGCATGGGTTCGAACCAGGGACCTGAAGAAACAAGGCTGTACTGCTTACCGCTGCACTACTTCTTGGTTGTGTTATGCTAACAAGAAACACTTTCCTTATGGTTGTCTCAGGTGAATCTTTAATATAAATCAGTAATTCGCAGGCGAAACGCTTCACTGCCTTCGCAAAGACTCTCAACTTTTGCTACGCGCAGATCTGCAACGGCTCATGGTACGAATGGCGGATTCTAGCGGCGATGAGAGGGCGGTTTATACGCCACCTCTCGGCTATGAGTACATGAAATAGGACGACAAGGTCAGTCCTCTGGTTTGAGCCACTATATTTTCCCCTATCAACCTAGGGATGGGGATTTCTAGATTTGGGGATCTAGAGGATTGATGACCATATACAATAGATTCAGATTTTATCATACACTCATATTTGTATTGCAATTGGTGTTAGAAGTTGATCGGCTAAAGATTATCGGTGTTAGATTCAATTAGTTTTCGATTTGCATCATTTTATGAATTGATAGGTTCTTGTATTTTACTAGCATCTGGTGGTGGCTCGGTCCACTGATTTCATTACATCGGCGCCTCCTGATGCTGATCTTATCGTAGTGGATCCTTATAACAAGTGCCAGCATGGGTATGCTCTCCTTGTCAGGGAAAGCTTCACCACCCTTGGGCGCCGGTATGGAACCTGTGGTTAGGTAAACAATAACTTGTTTAAATTTCAATAGACTTATAGTACTTGTACTCTTAATATTAGTGTTGAAAATGGACAATTTTATGAACATATATGTATTTGGTGTCTGCAGCCTCAAGGAAAACAATGTGGGACGTTTGTTTGGATTGATCCTGAATGGGATGGTAGGACTAAAGCTGTTCTGAATAAGCTAACACGCAGGATAGCAAAAGCTGAAGAGGAAGCAAGGTCATGAAAAGAAGAATGCAGAAAGGCTAACATGAAGCTTGGAGATACTGAAAAATTGATGCTTGAAGATACTACCACTGAGCTTCAGAAGAGGAAGAAGGGTAAGCCAACACAGACAGAACTTGGACAAGTGTTCATGGAAATGGAATCGAACAACAGGTAGTTACGATTATTGGAACAATTTTTAATGATGAATAACCATGACATGCCATGTTATGAAAGTTGTTGCTGATGTTTTCTTCAGATCATGTGAACGACCCTCAGAATTTATCGATTTAAGTGATGCTTGAAGCCGAGCTGCAGAAGGTGAATGGACAGCTACAGGAAGCCAGACATAATATTACCTTGAATCTATATGCGGGGAGAATTATCGATCTACTGATGTCTTAAGAAACATGTTTCTACCCCATCATGTTATAATGTTTGCTACTTGGTGGTGTAAACTTTGCGGTGATGAGTTGCTTTGAGATGCCATCTTATTATGCTGATTTCCTTTGAGCACTCTCACCATTCTGAGCTAATATTGTTGATGTTTTGCTGGTCTGGTCTGTTGATGTTTTGTTGGAAGGACCTTCCTGAGTAACGATCGCGAAACTGCTTATTTCCTACTGTCGTTCCAAGTCATCATAAAATGGAGGTCCCACATGGAAGCATTTTCGCTAGGTCACGAAATGTTGCAAAAAAGAACTTACCATTGCAAGGGTTCGAACTAAAGACCTATATGAACAAGACTGTGTTGCTTACCACTGCACCACTTCTTGGTTCTGTCATTTTAACAGGAAACACTTTCCTTATGGTTGTGTAAGGTGAATCTTTAATATAAATCAGTAATTCGCAGGCGAAAGGCTTCACTACCTTCGCAAAGACTCTCGACTTTTGCTACGCACAGATCTACAATGGCTCGTGGCAGGAATGGCGGATCCTAGAGGCGACGGGAAGATGGTTCCGCCGCCACCTTCCAGCTACAAGAAGCTGAAACAGCTCGACAAGGTCAGTTCTCTAGTTTGAGCCACTATATTTTCCCCTATCGTCCTAGGGATTTCTAGATTTGGGGATCAAACGGATTGATGAGCATATACACTAGAATCAGATTTCATCGCACCCTCATATTTGTACTTTGTTTGGTGTTACAAGTTGATAGGCTATAGACAATTCATAGGTGTTAGATTCAGTTAGTTTTCAGTTTGCATCATTTGATGGATTGATAGTTATTGTATTTTACTAGCTTGTAGAGGTGCTTGAAGCCACTAAAGCTGGGCTGCAGGAGGTGAAGAGAGACCTGCAAGAACAAGAAGGCAGAGAACTCATGGCGCAGCAAGAGGCTGTAAAATACAAGGAGTTGTGTTAGGAAATTCTAAATACAACTATGCAAGAGATGAGGAAATTCAACGAGATGGCTGACCAATTGTTAAATGAACAATTGCAATAGACCAACAACTACAAGGAGTTGTGTGCCCATATGTTACGCCTGGACAATGCCTTATTGAAAGAAATAGGTGAGATTCTTGACCAAGAGTCGAAAGACCTGGTACTGGACAGGAAGGCAAAACCTGAAGAGGAGGCAAGATCATGGAAGGAAGAATGCACAAAGGCTAACATCAAGCTTAAAGCAACTATCACGGAGTTGGAAAACGTGAAGGGAAAGCTGAAACATGCCATCGATGCGATGGAAGTGTATAAGCAATCGGTTGAACAACTAGTTATCGAGATCGAGAAGGAGAACCAATCGATACAACAGAGTGTTATCCAGATGGAGAAGGAGAAGCAATGGATACTGCACGAGAAAGATAAAAATAGGTAGTGCTTGATTATTATGAAACTTGTTCTTTGTTGATGTTTATTTACTGGTTGTTCCTCCTGATCATAATACATAGTGTTATGAAACTTGTTGGTGCTTATGTTTTCTTTAGGTCAGCCAAGCGAAAAAGGGATCAACAATGGGAAGGATCCTCAGAAGCTATTGCCGCTGAGCTGCAGAAGGTGAAGGGACAGCTGCAGGATGGAGCTATGGAAGGAGAATCAACGCCTACAGATGTAAATTGATGATCAGTTCTTATCGTTATGATTACAAATGGGTGGTTATGATTATTTTGAAAATTGTAATGATGATCATCCTATGATGTTTGCTACTTGGTGTTGTGAACTTTGTGGTCATGAGTTAAGAAACTTGTTGCTACTTAGTGTGATGATCATCCTATGATGTTTGCTACTTGGTGTTGTAACTTGTTGCTACTTGGTGTTGTGAACTTTGTGGTCATGAGTTGAGAAACTTGTTGCTACCTGATCATAATATGATGTTTGCTGCTCGGTGGACGGCAAAATTCCGGTATGTTGATGTTTTGCTGGAAGGACCTTCCTGAGGAACGATCGCGAAACTGCTTTTTTCCTACTGTGGTTCCAACTCGTCATAAAAATTAATAAGGTCCCACAAGTCAGTCTGATAAAAAAACATAGGAAAATTAAAAGGATACTATGTCAACAGCAGGGGTCGAACCCGCGGCCAACGGCTATATCAACCGCGTACCCTGCAAGGGGCTTGCCAGCACGCTCCTCTGGGTTGTTGTGGCAAATATCTAGCCTAGAGGCCTTAGTGCGCAGATCTACAACCCGCGGTGAGAATGGCGGATCCTCGCATCGAAGGGAGGAGAGTGAGCTACGGTCAGGTCAGTACCCTGTTTTGTGCCTGCCTCTGCTTTCCCCTTTCGTCAGAGGGAAGTGATATTTAGAATTGAGGATTTCGGTTGAAGCATGATTGTTGTTACAAGTTGATTGATAGGATTTAGTTTAGAAAGTGCAAAACTAAGCATTGATTTCAAGTTGCAATGAATTTTTTTGAAGCATCTGTGTACTCCAGCATCTTCTTCCATTGGTAGTTACTGCTCGGAGACATCTTCCTGCAATAGTAGCCATTGGCATCCTAAAGACAAGTGCAAACACGGGTTGAGAGCTGTGGTGAAGTATGCTTGGACTTTTCTCAACCCTGGCCGCCAGTTTGCTGGCTGCCCAAAGGTAATGGCTAGTTGGCTACCTGCTTATGTGGTGCCTATGGTCAATGGCTATTGCTAATGGGTCGTTTAATTTGCAGGAACAAAAAGAGCAATGCGATTACTTCTGCTAGATTGATCCAGAATGGGATGAAAGGTCGTATGTTGTTATGCTGAAGCTCATGAAGAAGAAAGCAAAAGCTGAAGAGGATGCAAAGCAGTGTGAGGGGGAATTGGGAAAAGCTAACTGTGAGCTTAGAGAGATTAGGAATGAGCTCAAAATAGCGCGACAAAAACTTCAGAAGGTTACTGCCGAGCTGAAGTCAATTAGGAATTATAGGCACAATGTCAAACTCGCGCATGTGCTGCTTGCTTTATTTGTTTTTTTCGTGGGAATGGCGGGATTGATGCTCGGTGGTAAGGCTAATTAGATGTCTCGATCATGTATTCTGCAAGTGACACTTTTGTATTGTGAACAATGTGTCGATCATGTATTCTGAACATTGTGCCCTATGCTTATGAGCATTGTACTGATGATGTATTGCCAAAATCTAACGAGAAATGCACGGTAGTTAGTATCCACCACATTGTACTGACTATTTAGTCCGACCTGTTCAAATTTCCAAGAACGTAATTTCCGTTAGGTTCCCCAACAGTCATAATGAATTATTATTGTTATCCCGAAATCAACAGAGCAGCAGCGAAGGTTGTTTTGGGTGGTGAAGGAGCGGTGAATTTACTGTAAATGCGGAGAAAGGAATGGTGGATTTGTTGTAAATGGGGCATTGATCGACTTCTTCCGCTTGGGGTAAAGAAAACATTTTTACAATTGCATCTCCTCCTCTCGGAAGGAAGATCCGTGAGAGTACAGTGCTCTCTTCCAAGTCTCTGTATCAATTTGAATGTGCATTTGACCTGGCACTCTGATGTTTGATAAAACTATTTTCAGGACGCCCGTAGGTCAGTAATCATGTCGTCGAGGCGGTTGACGTTATAGCTGGTGGTGCTCCCTACAGAGATGAACATTGACATCACCGGCCACCTCTCTGCGACCTCAGAGCGGCCCATGGACGACCTCCGTAGCCTACGGGCGACCTGCCGGGAGATGCGTCGTGTGTGCAACAATGCGGCCGTTGGTCAGCGCGTGGCGCTAGAGCGATTTGCCGTCGAGCTGCAGTGGAACGACCGCAAGGGCTACCACGCCCTCCTCGATTGCCTGACCCGCATAAGAAACCCGGAGGCATGTTTCATCTCCGGGATGGACATCCTGTTTCGGGAAAACTACAGCTCCCGGTCATCCATCGCCAAGCTCGAGGAGGCCGCCCAGGTCGAGCACAATGTGGCGGCCTACGTAGCCGCCATGGTCCTCTACAGGGACAATGGTGGCGCCGGTGATGATGACACTGCGAGGCGGTACATCAGACAGGTCGAGGGCGAGGAAGAATCGGCGGCCGCGACATCGATGATAATGCGGACGAACAAGGGTTGCCTGCGGTGCCGTGAGGCAGCCTCAGAGGTGATCCGGCGAGTGACATGGCATCGACGTGCAACGCTGGCGCCGCCAGTGGCGCGCGGCAATCATCAGTGCGCAGGCCGCCTGTGCTTCAATATGAGCTGGGAAGAATGGTCACATTTTTGTAACGAGGAATGTAGAATTCACGCTGAATATGATCTGTTCTTTAGCAAAATAATTGGATATCTGCATCCAAACAAATTACCCTGACATGTGATAGTGATTTTGGATATATTTGTTTCTAGATCAATCCACTGATATCTGTTTCTAACTCTCTTCCTTGATTCCCGTGTAGCAATACTCGCACACGCATTGACGTGATGGAAACCAACTTCAGGGCTTCCCCCATTTATTTACCACGGCTGGTACTTGGAATAGTTCATCGCAATTTAGAGAGGTGGAAATCAATATTGAACAATTAAAAAACAAATAATGTGATCTCACTTTCTCAGAAACTACGAAATCTGTAATCAGGTTTGCCCAATTCAAAACAAGCAACTTTTGCCAGGAAAGGAATGAAAATTTTTGTCCGGTCTATTAATGTTTCGTAAACCCAAACATCTGGTCCTGCCCGGGTTATATTGCCTATCTCATTGCATTCTTTCATTTTGTTGTTACCAAGAATGACTCGTCAAACTTGGAAGAATGAAGCTGTGGTTCAAACTCTAAGTCAGCTTGCTTGTCTTCACGATTCTTTCCTACTAACCAAGTCTTTGAAAAACAAATATTTCCTAGATGGGGTAGTGTACACTAGATAGAGTAGACACCATCTTACTGAAAGCCAATTTGTTACCCATCGCTTCAAATTGCTCTACCTAAGCCACGGCTCCACGTTCGAATTGTGCACGTTTTTGGCTCTCCCAAACAAGGATGATATCATATCTCACCTTATCCATATTTAAAACAAGCATCTTTTTGCCATCAAATGATTAAAAATATTTCTCCAGTCTACTCATGGGAACTTTCGATCTCATCATGTTCAAGTGAATTAAGTTTGCTCCAAGTTCAACGAGATTGCAAGTTGCGCGCCTAGGCCATTTGCCTGACACGATCCCCCATGAGACCCTGCGCCTTTCCCTTGGCAAATGAGATCTATTAATATATACTGGAAAACACTTTTGCATCTCCTCCTCAATGAAAGAAAACCCCATCGGCATCTCCTCCTCTCGGCACTAGAAGACCCCATCGGCATCGCCTCCTATCGGCGCAAGTACCATCATCCTCTCTCCCAATTCAATCGATTTCTTTGTTCTTTTGACCTTTTCTGCCTCTTTTAGCAAACTAATTTCTATGTGCATTTCAGAGCATCTCCCTCAATGGCCGGCGACAATCATCGCGTGCCTCCTGTGGAGCTTGCTCTCCTACCATCCACGCCGGCTAAAGCACCGGCGGGGCCGAGATGCGGCGATTGCGGCAGGACAGAAACGCCGCAATGGATGGCTGGGCCGATGGGACCCGGCATGCTTTGTGCCGACTGCGGCCTTCGTCACTGGCATGCCGGGCAGCGGTGGGAGAGGTGTTCTCTCCGCATCTATCAAACCACGATTCCCGTCTCACCGTCACCACCAGAAGTTGGCGTGCAGTGGGTCGAGTGCCCGAGAGGCCGGGTTGGTCGCACGTGGCAGCCGTGGCCCTCCACTCCTCCATTGATGTCAAGTGCGCCCGCCGCTTGGACTGTCCCAGAGAGCTCAGGCGCACGGTCGTTCCCATCCCTGCTCCACAGGCCGGCGGCGTTACCAGCCGCTCGGTCATTGATGTCAAGTGCGCCCGCCGCTTCGACTGTCCCGGAGAGCTCAGGCGCACGGCCGTACCCGTCGTCACCAGAAGCTGACGTGCAGTGGGTGGAGTGCTCGAGAGGCCAAGCTGGTCGCACGTGGCAGCCGTGGCCCTCCACTCCGCCATTGATGTCAAGTGCATCCGCCGTCCCGGAGAGCTCAGGCGCACGGCCGTTCCCGTCCCTGCTCGACAGGCCGGCGGCATTGCCAGCCGCTCGGCCATTGATGTCAAGTGCGCCCGCCGCGCCGACTGTCTCGGAGAGCTCAGGGGAACGGACGTTCCTGTCCCTGCTCGAAAGGCTGGCGGCGTTGCTAGCCGCTCGGCCATTGATGTCAAGTGCGCCCGCCGCGCCGACTATCCCGGAGAGCTCAGGCGCACGGCCATTCCCGTCCCTGCTCGACAGGCCGGCGGCGTTGCCAGCCGCTCAGCCATTGATGTCAAGTGCGCCCGCCGTGCCGACTGTCCTGGAGAGCTCAGGGGCACGGACATTCCTGTCCCTGCTCGAAAGGCCGGCGGCGTTGCCAGCCACTCAGCCCCCGATGTTGGACCCGTTCCTGCTCGACGGCGAGGCAGCGCCTTTCATCCTCGACGACCCAGACTAGATGAAAAGATAATTACCAGCAATAACAAATGCCACTTTGTTGTAATTCTTATTAGTGTATGATCAGAGAACTCTGTTTCCTCCTATGGAGTACTTTGGATGGATGTTCGTTCAACAAATAATTTAGTCCGGTCTTGTCACTTTTTCTTAATAGTAACATCCGCCCGTTGCCATCCTCGTGCCACAACTTCCCATGGAAGGTGGCTGCCATCATCAAGAGATCACAGACGTGTTGGTCAAACGACGTGGGGACCCGCACATCAGCCCCTCAACGGTGGAAGATGAATGGAAGCCACTGAAGAGTCAAGACTCAAGAGGCGCCCGTTGCTTACCTTCTCACCGAAGTGGCACAACTTCCCAGGCAAGGTGAGTAACTCCACATAAATCGCCATTCCTACCCCCCCACCATCGGCGTCCTCGCCAGTTCCGAACCACGCTACCACTTCCCAAACACTCGCGTCTCACTCCTACCCGGCCGACGCAATGAAGCGATCAGGCTCCCCGTTGCGTCGGCTATTCCCCACCGGTTCCCCGTCGCGCCGGCTATCCCCCACCGGCTCCACGTCGCGCCGGCTCTCACCCTCGCCCTTCAACCGATCCTCCGGCGCCACATCCTCTTCGCGCGCCCGTGACTGGGTGCCGCCGTGCGACAACCAGCACTTCGCCCGCATGTTCACGGAGGCGCTGTGGGGCCACATCCACGGCACGCCGCCGCCGCGCTCCGACGCCGCCAATGTCGACCCGCCGCCGCCGA
The DNA here is from genome assembly GCA_036936925.1 of Cenchrus fungigraminus. Lineage (NCBI taxonomy): Eukaryota > Viridiplantae > Streptophyta > Magnoliopsida > Poales > Poaceae > Cenchrus > Cenchrus fungigraminus. The sequence continues at coordinate 69,352,590 of CM072768.1, read as the reverse complement.
GCTCCGACGCCACCAACGTCGACCCGCCGTCGCTCGTCGGCGGTTTCCTAATTGCCGGTGGTGGCTCGCCGGTGGATTCCCAGCCTCCTCCACCGTCGCTGCCGCTGCCCTCCGACAACGCCAACGTCGACCCACCGTCGATCGCCGGCGCTTTGCCAGGAGCAGCTGGTGTCTTGCCGGTGGATATCCAGCATCCTCCACCATCACCGCCTCGAAAGCTGAAGTTTACGGTTACCCTTCCTGCTGGTGAGTTTGACTCCGACTCCAACTCCGACTCCCAAGCAGACACAGACTCGTCTGAGGACCGTTGCCACGGCTACATCCCTCCGGTCCCCCGGGGCGATGCTTTGCGCGTCTTCCGGCGCCTCGACGGCACGTACGGGTGCCCTGTCTAACCCAACCTTATGCACCGGTGGTGCAAGCTGAATGGGGTCAAGGACCATGTCCTTGGGATGGCTAGGTCTGCGCCCCTGAGAGAGAAGTACAAGAAGAAGTGGAGCCGCCACCGCGTCGTGGCCAGGAATGAGGGATGGATGGAGTAGATGGAGTGAGGGAGCCGCGCTGGTGGAAGATCTATGCTGTTATGTTATCTGTGATGTTAATTAGTATCTTTAGATTTCATTTGAACATTGTCTTATGTATGTGAACTTTGTGATGTTAATTAGTATCGTTAGATTTCGTTGGAACATTGTCTTATGTATGTGGAAATTGTGATGTTTAATTAGTCACTTTAGAATGGACTCTGTTTCCTACTTTGGAGGGATGTTCATTCGAATAATGCGATCGTATTTTCCTAATAACAATTCAACGAACCATTTAGTCTGGTCCACTCACTTTTGCAGATCAGTAAGATCCGGCCGTAGTCATTCTATTTTGCCCACAAAATCAACACTGAATTTAGTCCGGTCTGGTCACCTTTTCTTATCAGTAACTTCCGACTGTAGCCTTCCTCGACAGGCCAAGGCGCCCGTTGCCTAATTTCCCATGGAAGCTTGCCACAACGCCCCATGGAAGCTTGTAGATGAATCGCAGCCACTCGATCTAGAGGCCCGTTGCTTAGCTTGTCACATAAGCTAGCACAACTTCTCATGGAATCTGGCCACTGTATTCCTACTACCATCAGCGTCCTTGCCAGTTCCGAACCACTCTACCCATAGTTCTCTTCCCAAACACTCGCGTTTCAGTCCTACTGCCCGTCTGACGCAATGAAGCAATCAGTCTCCCCCAGACACACAGAGCTCAGAAGCATGGCCGTACCCGCCCCTGCTCATCGGTTCGGCGGCGTTGCCAGCCTCTCGCCCACCGCCTCCTCACGAGCCGAATCCGGGTCCTGGCTGTCACCGTGCGGCCTCCACTTCATCCGCTCCTACTTAGAGTGGCAAGGGCGTCAATTCCACAGCACGGAGCCGCCCCACTGCGACGCCGCCAACGTCGACCCGCCAACGCCCAGAGCCGCTGGTACGTCGCTGGCAGATTCCCAGCCTCCTCCACCACTTGCAGAGTTGGACTCCGACTCCAATTCCGACTCCAACTCCGACACCTTTGCTCTGCGCGTCTTTCGACGCACTACCAACACCTACGGGTGCCCTGTCTGCCCCAACCGTATGCACCGGTGGAGGAACCTGAATGAGATCAAGGACCACGTCCTTGGGATGGCCAGGTCTGAGGCCCTGAGGGAGGACAACATGAAGAAGTGGAGCCGCCACCGCGTCCTGGCCAGAAACGAGGGATGGATGTAGATGGAGTGAGCGAGCCGCGCTAGTGGAAGACCAATGCTGATATGTTATCTGTGATGTTAGTTAGTATCTTTAGATTTCGTGAGAACATTGTCTTATGTATGTGAACATCGTGATGTTAATTAGTAACTTTACATTTCCATGAAACATGGTCTCATGTGTTGTCCGGCCTGTTCGTGTTTCTAGACAAGAACATCCGCTCTTAATGTACTTATACATGATCGTGTTTCCTAGCTTGACACATTCTTTTTCGAATCGAGGGCATCACCCATTTCCATTGCAACAACGGAAATACTGAACAAGTCACAGAACAGGGATAAAAGAGGAGTTCACTGGCCCTTGATTCGCCCTAACCTACATTGACTCAAGCTAGATTAGGACAACGATCGCCCCAAGGACTCCCATGGAGAGTAAGCATCACCAGACGAGTCTGAACATCATCACAAGTTTCCAACCCAAAACATAGCACCACTAGACAGACCTACACCAACATCTGCCAATCGCTTGACAACGTCAGTTTCCTAGCTTGACACATGATCTGGAGAAGTTGAAGATCAATATTGGACGATTAATAAGAAATAGCAATGCGATCATTGCTCACCTTGACCAAATTCAAAACAAGCATGCGGTTATTGCCAAACATCCAAAACGCTAATGCATCCCTAACACAAACCATGATTGTGATTTTGGTTATCGTTTGTTTGTTAATCAATCCCCTTGTTTGAAGTTGTTTATGCTTTGTTTCCCTGACGATCTCTATTCCTTGTCTCCCTATAAATGTTATCCTATTTTATCGCTCTCATAAACTATGAAATCATAGATCACCTTTGCCCAAAATCAAAACAAGCATCTTTTATAGGTCCTGAAATATTTGTCCTTTCTGTATCTGTTTCTAGACCGAAACATCCAGTCTGTTAATGCATCCCATACCCGAACATCCGGTTTAATGGCAGTAAACAGTTCATCTCTGCATGTTGAAGTGCTTGTAAATATAGTTTGCTCCAAATTCACTAAGATTACAAATTTAAATAGTTCTTTTCTTTGCAAAAGACCGTTACATTATTAGAGATCGATGCGCCTCCTTGCATTAGCGTGATACAACTCCCGAAGAGACACCCCGACTCTCCCTGAAACTGAGATATATTAATATACCAGACTCTCCTAACTCCCTCCATTGCCTTGTCTCAAACTCTCTTCCTCCAGAAAACCACAACCACCATGCCTTCTTCTCCGATTCGACTTCCCGCCTCCCCGTTCCCTTCCAACCCCTCCTCCATCGGGACACCACCCGACTCCCCCCAACCAAGTGCATGCGAGCCATCCGACCCCTCCTTGAGTGAATCTGATGTAGAAGACATGGAAAGGCAGGAGAGCGAGGACAACGAGGATGAGTACGACTACGTGGAAGAGGATGAAGAGGAAGAGGATGAGGAAGAGACGTGGGCGGCCATTGAGAATAAGCGATTGGCGGCCAAGAAGAGGAAACGGGTGGAGGCAAAGAAGAGGAATCAACAGACGGAGGCGTTTGTGAGGCAGCTTTTGAAGGATGACAAGGCCGGTAAGCTTGATTCGTTCAAGGACATTCCGTCGGCGAAGGAGGAGAAGGGTGCGGAGGAGGAGGAGGAGGAGGAGGAGGTGGACTCGAAGAGGACCAAGAAGAAGATGGACCTCGGCGCTGGTCCTTCAAATGCCGGCCCCGCCAATCCCGGTCCCGTGGCTCCCGTAGCCATTGAAGCTCCCTCGACACCAGAGTCATCGGGGAACTCCTCGGAGGGGGTCGTCTTAGATTACACGGATTTGGGTTTTCTTTTTCACTTTCAAATAGGTGGTCTTGTGGATGGTAAGATCAATTGTATGTTTTCTTTTGGATGGAAAAGATCGATCCCCTGTTTTCCTGCTCTGTGAATCTTGTAGTGGTAGGAAAATCCCCTGTATCCCCTGTTATCCATGAAGAACATGGGTGTTCTTCTTTTCCATGATCGCCTTCCTTGCTTCAGTGGAGTTCCCTGGTCATGATGCGTTGCCATAGTCTGAGATGTAATGTCTTGTTATGTAATATTTTATTCTTATCCCACCGCACCGCATTGCAGATACACATGTAAATGATGACCGATTTTACAAATTTACCGTTTGACTAAATTCACCGTTTTGCCAAGAATATACAGAACGTAAATGATGGTCACCTTGCCCAAATTATTCAACTTAAATGTGCACATACATGATACATCCCCATAGACCTACACCCGTACAGTGGCACTGGCACAGGCGCGCACAAACACACACCCAGCAACGAAATCTTCGGACTTGGCAACGAGGAAGACAACAGACACGGTCATGGAGATGGATACGGCACACGCCTATCCCGCCATATCTAATGCACGACGGAATGTAGCATAACGAGGATCCGTGCGGAGATATTCCTCCAATGCACGGTGCCTACCCCTCGACTTCATGGTACGTCCAGAGCGACCAATGCCAGAAGCATGCTGTAGGATGCACGAAAACCCCACTGCCGGTTAGCAAGATTGCAGTAAGGGCACACACAGCGACCATGACGAAGCACACGAGTGTAACCCTGCTCCTGCAGCCAAGCCAAAGCATCTTTCTTCATCTCCTCCGTTTCTTCCTCGTCCGCTTCGTCCATGTCGTACAGATCATATGGATCCATGTATCCTGGCCGCTGCGGAGGTGGCACAGCATGGGAGTTGGCAGTTCCTCCATTCGCATCAGAAGTCATCCTCCTACACACTCGCCAACAACGTAAACATGATAAGCACTGACCAGAAACAATGATTGTATCTTGTAAAAACACGACGCGGAAGCTAAGAGCTCACCTCTTTTCACAGAGCGCAGAACCAAATAGAGAGGTCTGCTAGCACAATGCGTGGAGGATGAAGAGGCGATGAGCAAAGGCCTTGGGGGCACACCTATTTATCGAACCATGACCGATACTAAGGCAGCGTGCACCTCGTGGCAGAGCATACCCTCACGGGATTACAGTAGCCATGAAAATACGTGGGATGCTCGAAATACGAAGGCCTACACTGCTGAGGAATCCTGTCACAAGTATATGACGGAATATGCAGACTTTTTCCCCGGTAGGCATGCGAAATATTTGGTGGGTACACGAGTCTGCTTTGGTCCGGATAAGAACGCAGAAGGAAGATCCTTATATCCGTATGACTTAAAAAAATAGACGTGTAGGCATCGTAGTGGGAGAAGCAGCCGTTAGGTTTTGTGATCTTCGACTGGAAACGCACCCAGCTTCACTGAAGCGTGGGCCTCTTCCAGATATCCGTCTCCCGCCTATATTGTACGCCACCGGAATCCCACCCAAACTCGCTGACAATATGGGGCCGCCATTGCACGGCCTCACTTGTCAGTGGCCCCGAAGCAAGTGCAGCTTACCAAAATTTCATTTCGCGGTCAGGAAGTCAAAAGCGAGATTTTCAAATTCTGTATTCCCTCTCCGCCCCGAAATAATAAATACTCTACTCCATTGCTACCGCGTTGCGCCACTAAACTCCCGCCTTCCATTTCCAAAAAGCATCACTCTGCTCAGCTAGATCTGCGGTGGCGGTCCAACCTCGCCGTCGTCGGTGGAGGGGGAGGGGTATCTCAGCAGATGGTGAGCGGCAGATATCGGTGTTCTGCTTGTGTCTGCTGTGCTGGCCAAGCTGAGCAGTTGAGCGAGGATACGGCGCAAGCACCGGCTCCCGATGCCCCCTCAATCCATGGGCCCCTTAATCTTGGAGCTTCACAAGTGAGAATCTCATTTCCTTTTCTTTCTAGTCCCCTAGTAGTATTTTCGTTGGCTTAGAAAGTAAATTGCTTCGTGTATTGTGTTAGTTCTGAGATTTTTCTCTTAACTTTGCCGCTCTAGATGCAGTCACTGATTTGGAACACAAGTTAATCGATGAGCCATGCGTTGAAAGTAAATTGCTTTGTGTATTGTGTTAGATTGGAGATTTTTCTCTTACCTTGGCCGCTCTAGATGCAGTTACTGATTTGTAACACAACTTAATAGATGAGCCATGCTTAGAAAGTAATTTACTTTATTTATTGTCTTAGATTTCAGATCATTCTCTTACCTTGACCGCTCTAGATCCAGTTCCTGATTTGTAACTCTTTATGCAGGGCCTAGCATCCCACTCCTGCATTGCTGAGATTCAATCACATGTCGTGGTATGTAACAGAACGCATGATAATCCTGCTACTTTATTCTTAGGATTATTCTTAAGTTTATTTGCTTGCTTCGTTTAAGGTTGAAGTTTTACTTCTCCTTTCATTTTTAGGCTCAAATGTTGAGGAGAATCCTTACGGTTCAAATATCAAATTCCTGTCCCTCCAATGTGAAGTCAAAGCCATTCATTGATTACATGCCTCGAGATTATCCAGCTTTCGCTCAAGACCTGAAGTTTCGTTGGGAGGGCTCGATGCAGCTGCTGACCTTGGTGAAATCTTTGTTGAACAGGACCAAGTTTTGACAGACTTGAAGATCAAGGCAGAAGCATCAGATGTAGCAATGAAAGTGCAGACTGATGAGATTGAGAGGTTGAAGAAACAAGTAGAAACTACAGAGACCCTCCTTCGTCAACTGCTAAGCTCGCGCCTTGGGTAAGGCCACTGTGTTTCTTAGTCTTCTGCTTGTGTCCTCCCAGCTAGTTGTGCTGGTTTGTGATTATGGAGTTTTGTTATCTTAGTGGGTTCTATTTCAATACCAGCTTTATTTATGAGCATGAAGATATCATGTGTATTGGTTTGTGAGCTCCTACTTACAATCTGCTTGTGGTTGTTCTGTGTTCATTGATAATAATGTGTCATGTGTGATCCGAAACATTTATTTGTATCAGTGGTATGAAAATATTATCTGTGATGTCTATTACTTAATTGATTAGCATGTAATATGAGATTGAATTATATTTAATTAAGCACAACCTGGAGTGCAGCCCAAAATAACAGGAAAAAAATATGTGGGCTTGCCCCATCGGCCCATTATTTTTTTACGAATTCAAAAACGATTTATTAATAAAATGGACCGTATAAAAAATGACGTCAGCAAATGGTGGGCTGGGTCCAATATCAGTTGGGCCTTAATCATTTTATGACGTCATCGAATATTGAACTCTATCCAACCAGTACTGGACCCAAAATAAATTAATGACTAATACAATTATTGGGCTCGGTCATACTAAAACCGGTCCTAAAACATTTTATGACGACCTCCATTATTGGGTCGGTCCAACCAGAATTAGGCCTAAAAGTATCTATGACGACAACAATTATTGGGCTCCATCCAACCATAAATAGGCCTTACACATTCTATGACGCAAATAATATTGGGCTCCATCCAACCTTAATAAGGCCTAAAACAAATTTATGACGAAAGAAACATTGGGCTCAGCTTAATATAAAGTGGGCCAAATTCAATCTATGACGACAAGGTATTTGGACCTTGGCCCGTCAAAATATGGGTTGAATTCACTTAATGACGAAACGGTTTGTCACAAAACGCCGTGACACATCAGATTTTGGTCCGACGTGGCAGGTACCTTATGACGCCTTTTTGTTACGAATTTATACGTGTCATTAAACTCATGACGTCGGGAAATAAGGTCTCGTCATTAATCGCGGTTTGTGACGCTCAATTAATGACGGCACGTTTTCGTAACAATCAGCGTCATTAATCACGATTTATGACGAGAAACAGCCTTTTTTTACGTCACTAGTCGGCGTTTTTCTTGTAGTGGCCGCCGCCCCCGCCCATGGGATGACCCGCACTTTGAAAACGTGTGGCTGAATGTTCAAGCAATGGAATCAAACTCGAAGTGCAAGCACAAGATGTTCTTCCTGTTTTCACGTTATTATGACTCGTGCACAAAAGATTCCTATGCCCCACACCCCAAGCCACCCAGATGAGTTGCAATCGAACTCGATCGGCTGCCTGTCATGTTTGGCTATGCCCAAATACCAAACGATATCCACTATGAGTTTTTGAGGCTCTCTCGAATCGGATCAGGCGCTAGAGCCAAAGCACGAGTTGTTGTAATCTAAAAAAATGTAGCACGAGTTGGAATACAACTCGACTGTTTACGACATATATTGACCGACTCCTACAAAATGCACGGCCACGTATGTAAAGTATTAACTCATTTTCAATCTATTATTGTTACTCGCTCTCTCGAAATCAATATCCTGAAAGATAGGAAACGCCGACAAATTACTTCGAAGCTGATCCATGCATTGATGAGAGACGGAGAAGTGACTTCGCCAAATACATGTATATATGCGTCTAATTCTCTTTCTTTTTCTTAGTTTCCGGTCAGTACTGTTCGCATGCTATACTTCATGGTGGGTAAAATTTGCCTTGTTTTTTATTCACAATTTCATCTTTTTAGCAAAATATTTTTGCAACTTGCACTATCATCTGCTTCTAAATTTGGGTGTCCAAAACTTGGAGAGTTACTAATAACTCCGTTCTTAGATACAGGACGACTATTTTATCAAATTTTGACCAACAATTTTTATTTAATCAGCTAGTTAGTCAAACTAAGATAAACAAAAGTAATTTTGGGTTAATTTAACCAGTTTTATAAATATTTGTGAAAAATATGAATAGTCAAGCTAATGAAAAAAGTTAAATATACTACCTCCATTCTTAAATATATGATGTTTAGGACAAGCAAATTAGTTCAAAAATGAACTAACTAGTTTGTCTTAAACGTCATATATTTATGGATGGAGGGAGTATAACGTTTAGGACAATCTAATTTATTCTATGAATGGAGGGAGTACAAAGAACGGAGGTACTCCATGCATGAATAAGCTGACTAAAGAAAAAAAATCCATCTCCATCCAAATGTGCCAGTGTATTTTTTTTTGAGATTACACAGTACAACGCAGACGCTCACAACACGCACGCACACTCACCCCTATGAACACACGTACGCAAACTCTACCCCTATGAGCACCTCCGAAGGACTGAGCACCGGCAGATCTGGAGATTCTCGAAGTCACCACTGGTGCCTTGTCGTCGACGGGAATGTCGCTTACCACTTAATGCATAACGCCGGAAATTCCCGGAATAAATCCAGGAAAAGGTGGGATTTGAACCCTGGTGGGTAGCGTTCCACTGGACCGTCCTACCATTGGACTACAAGCTCATTCGCCAAATGTGCCAGTGTATTGCATTAATATAATTCCATCCAGGATGTATGCTGTTTTTTCAGCTCCATGCAAAGCATACAATTTTTTTTTCAACTACTACATGAAAGAAACAATGTCAGCATTAAGCGTTTTGATATTTTGCAGGCAGGACTCCGGAAGACCGTGCTAAAGCTCAGAGGAACAAAGTCGGGGCTATACGTTAAGGACATGCATGGCACACGCCCATATGGTCAAGCTGAACGTCGTCGCTGGCTCGAGAAATATTTCAACGCACCGGTGCAAGAGACGTGCTAGATGAAATGGATCGTCTCTGTGCAATGGGGATGCGACAATGGCCGATTTTCAAGCAGGAACGGGCCGACATCTACCGCTTGATGCAATCTATTAAACGTTCAGTTGAGATTTACAAGAATCATCCACTATGTAAAAACCAAAGAAATAAGACACCATCATTGGAGACGCGCTGCGTCTCCGGGAACACTACCAAAAACGTCGGTGGCTAACGCGCGTCTCCTATGTGCACAGAAAGGAGACGTGTTTTTCCTACACGCGTCTCCTTTCGCTTTGACCTCTATAGGAGACGCGGTTTGAGATATACGCGTCTCCTTTGTTGTAAGACAAAGGAGACGCGTTTCTAAATAAAAGCGTCTCCAATTTAGTAGAGAGCATCGGAGACCTGTGATTCGCAAAACGCGTCTCCGATAAACTAGAGAGCATCGGAGACGTGTCTCTGAATCACGCGTCTCCTTTATAGGTCAGAATAGGAGACGCGTCCTTATAAAACGCGTCTTGTATGAAGTAGACATCATCGGAAACACTTTTCTTTGACACGCGTCTCCTTTATCTGACCACAAAGGAGACGCTTTTCTGTTAGACGCGTCTCCTTTTATGGAAAATACAACACTTAGCCAACAGCTTGTCATGTCGACCACAGTCACACACACACGCTACAGTGCTCGCTACAGTTAGCTCCGATCGCCGCCGCGCACCATCATCGTCGTCCTCGCCGCGTGCAGGGCTGCGCACGGCGGCGGCGCGCGCAGGCGGCGTGGAGGACCTCCCAGCAGGCGAGCGCCCGGACCTGCATGGCGCGTGGAGGAGCTAGAGGCGGCGGAGCTCGTTGCCGGCGCGCGTCGAGGAGCTCCCGCACGAAGTACTGCACCGAGGCAGCGAGCGCGCGTGTAGGCGCGGCACGGCGCCGCGGCAGCAGTGAAACCCGCCGGCTTCATCATCGGGCCGGGGCATCCAGCAGGCGCGGCGGCGGCGCGCGCAGGCGCAGGCGCCGGCGCAGACACGGGCGGCTCGGCGGCGGGTGGAGGAGCTCCCAGAGGATCGGAGGCGCGCGGCCGGACCGGCGCGGCGCGTCGAGCAGCAGGCGGTTGCTGGCGGTGCCTGCTTCCCCTTGCATAAAAGCAGCTCGAGCAGCAGAGGAGGTCCGCTGCTTCCCTTGTGGAAAAGGAGAATTCTTCAAGTTTGGCTGATGCGACCCTATAGTTTGGTTGATGCTTCGCTTCTACCGAGATTTACGAGAGGCTTGTGTCTACAGCACCCGCGCTCTGCCTCCTGTGTCGGCCAGAGGTGGAAGAAGAGAGGAAGAAGCTAAGGATGAAGAAGAAAGGAGGAGCTAGAGGTGGAAGAAGAGGAAGAAGCTAATTAAGCCCCCTCCCGTCGGCCATATTCCTTGGTAATTTTCTATCTTGATGAGATCATGTGTGTGGCATTTAGGATTATAAGCTTGGATTTTTACCATTTTCTCGCATGTAGATTGTTAATTTGTTGAAGGTCACTCTTGCATTGCACACGACAATTCCATCCAAGGTGCTAATTGTTGAAGGTCCCTCTTGCATTGCACGCGGCAATTCGATCCAAGGTGCGGTGAAGGTGAGGCCGACAATGCAAATTTGATCCATTTTCTTTCATGTCATCATGTGATAAGTGTTTGCTTAGATATTTATCATTTTCTTACATGATTGTGTAGATGGAGGATCGAGGTTGAATGTACCTCAAGAACCGGAATTGCAAGAAATATTTGGATAATCTGAAGTTATTCATCAAGGCAGCCGAAGCGGACAAGTTGGACAAGAGCAAGTCTGCTATTTGTTGTCCATGTGTGGATTGCAAGAACACTAGATGGGCTAACTCAATGGATGTTTATGCTCATCTTATCATCCGGGGGTTCATGAGTGACTACAGATGCTGGAACATGCATGAAGAGGGTGGACTTAATGACCGAGACCTGCAGACCGGGCATTTGGATCAACATAGCTCCGAAGACCTCATCTTTGAGCATGAACAAAACACTGGAGAGGATGGTGATAGTGGGGATGGTGATGAAGGACGTACTGACTCTCAGGGACGTGAAGCAAACTTGGACAGTCAGACTGCAGGCCCTGATGATCTCTCTGAAGAGGAGCTGGCTGATCTTGGTGACAATTATGATAGCATTACTGACAAGATGGAACAGATGGTGTGTGATGCACTAGGTTATGCTGGGTATGATAGTGAAAAATTGGAGAAACTAAGGAAACTAGTGGCAGATATGAGGACCCCGCTCTATCTAGGCTGCAAGGGAAAATGGACAAAGTTATTCGCATCACTCAAGCTCCTCCAGCTGAAGAGGAGCTGGCTGATCTTGGTGACAATTATGACAGCATTACTAACAAGATGGAATAGATGGTGTGTGATGCACTAGGTTATGCTGGGTATGATAGTGAAAAATTGGAGAAACTAAAGAAGCTAGTGGCAGATATGAGGACCCCGCTCTATCCAGGCTGCAAGGGAAAATGGACAAAGTTATTCGCATCACTCAAGCTCCTCCAGCTAAAGGCCACTCATCATATGACTGATCGCGGCTTCAAAGCAATGCTGGATCTTATAAAAGACATGCTTCCGGAGGGGAACGAGATACCCATGACCACCTACGAGGCGAAGCAGAATGTCCGCCCTTTGGGACTAGAGGTAGAAAGAATCCATGCATGTAAGAATCCAATCTGGAGTCATTAGAGACGTGAGGCCGAAGACACGTTTTTTACACGTCTCTAATGAGTCTTAAAACACGTCTCCGATCTGGGTGTCTTACATAGTGATCGTCTACAAGTAGGGTTGTTTTATTTGACACCGTGTCTAGATACTTGCGAGTTTGACCTTCAGAGCCATCTCTTGCGCATGCCCTTGAAGGAAGCTATGCAAAGACGGCGACAAGATATTAAGAAGAGGAGAGAGATACTGGCTTCATACAACAAGGCTCACAAAACAAATGCATATAACACTAGTAGTCCTGCAGATTTTAGTGTTAACAAGAAGATTACAAAAAGATGGCATGGCGAGCTTGATGTGGTACACGGTAGCCTCAATATTTATAGGTTGCATTATTGTATTACTTCCAAATGTAGGGGGCTAATTAGCATGCGAAACAATAGGTTTTTGGTGGATTAATTATTTCTGTCTAAGATGTAGTAGGGATGAGCCATGATGAGCTCTTATATCCGGCCCACAAAACATATATACACGATATGTTAGTTCATTCAGTTTCATTACATTTTGCATTGATGCATTATATTAGTTTTGACGTTCCTTAGGCATGAGTGCATGATTGAAAACGAAGATGAGCATAGGTCTGTTTGGATGCAAGGGGTAAATGTTTACCCCAAGACAAATGTTTTGCCCCTTCCATTTGCCTCTAATAATATTTACTCCTTAAGGTGTTTAGATTGAGAGGTAAATGTGGATGTGGATGGGAGAGAGAGGGCTGTGATCCACCATAATTTTGCTTCCATTTGCTACTTATGGGTAAATGGAATTAGGGGGCAAAACATTTGCCCCACCACATTTGCTCCACATATTTGGCACCTTAGGGGTAAATTTACCCCATTTACCCCTCCATCCAAACACCCCCATGTCGGCATCCCGACCACTGTTGGCCACATCACAGCACCACAAGTTAGGCACTGAATATTTGCGCCACAATTATTTTTTGACGAGATACAACTGAGAAATGTCGTCACCATCGTGCCACCCTTATCCGAAACCAAGTACCGTCCGTAATTTTGTGGCGCCATCGTAAGATAGGCTCGGCTTACGATGGCAGTAAACCACACACCCTCTTGTATGTGCCGTTGTACTTGCCTCGTATCATGTTTAGATAGGTGAAAAAAGGTGAAATGAATAATGAAAATGTGTTTAGTTGGAAAAAAGTGATGGGATGGATAGTGAAAATTTGGATATCAGAGGTGTTTGAATGAGTGAAAAGTGGTGAGGATGTGATGAGAGAATATTATTTTTTGAGAGAAGATGTGATGAGTTAAATAATGAAGGATGAGAGAATATGTGTGAATATGATGAGTGAAATGATAGTGAATAGTGGAAATTGGAGGTGTAAATTGGTGAAAAGTATGTGAAATGAACCGTGAATTTGAGTGGAAGAGAAGCCCTATATCCATCTGTTTGGATTTGGCATGATGAGCATGATGAGAACAATGCTGCTACAGTTTGTTCGTACGGCACGCACCAGCACCACGCTCCCACGCCGACTAGTGACGAGGGAGAGGAGCGGCGGCGCACGTGATGGGGTAAGGATGGAAACAGATCGGATTCGCACGGAATCGGATAACACCTTTTACCACATTTTTACTTGAATACAAATACGGATTCGAATGTTCTCGAATACAAATACAAAACGGATGTCTCGAATTCGGAAACGCATTCGGTCGATTTGGAAGACAACATTTACCAAATTTCTTTATTGATAATTTACAATTACAAAATCATGTAAAGACTAAAGTATTAGTACATAACAAAGATCGCTCATTAAGTAAATCAAATTCATCCATATTTATTTTAATAATTAATCATATAATAAATAAAATAGAACTATTAATAAATACATATTTTCAATATATATAAACATTTATCAAACAAATAATAAAAATACATTAAAAACATTTTCATCAATACATAAATAAACTAGAGTAATTAAAATTAAATTTTATATCAATGTATTTTTATTATTAAATTAATTATATAGGTCAATAAATTTAAATATAACTTTTAAATTGTTTTATGGATGAAATATCGTTAACATTAAATTAATGTCATAATCATTAGTTATGGATACAATTTTTTTCAATTATACACTATCATTATTAGTATTCTATTGAACATAATTTATCATTATTAATTATAGAGATAACTTACAGTTTTATATAGTCGAATACGGATAATGTCGGATATTGTCAAATACAGATGGAGTCAGATGAAAAAATCGACAAAAATGAATTCAGATGTATCCACTTTACTATCACATTTGAATTCGAATATAGATACAAATATCCATATTTATATTTTATCAGATCGGATATTAGATAATTCGGATTCAATTGCATATTTGCATCCTACGATGGGGAGTCCCACGAGATGCATCCGGCTAGCAGCCTTTGGGTCGTTCTTGCTGCACACGCGTCGGCCATCCACGGGCTCTGCCAGCCCATGCCGCAAGCGACCTGCTCCGTCCGCGGCGTGCTCCCTCTTCCCCGTGGGCCACTCCTGTCACTGAGAGCAAGTCGACTCGGCGCCCGTCCAGCGAAATCGTGGGAGGCCGACGCGCTCTCCCGTGAGCCGGGTGTTGGTAAACCCAGCTGCCCCCGAGCGAAGTGGAAGCCCAGGAAGCTCCTGCCGCCACGGCCGGTGCACCAACGCCCTGTCCACCTCTCCACCCGGCCGGGCCAGAGCGAAGCGCAGCAGGCGCAGAAACCCCCCACCGCCGCTGCGCGGCGCAGGCGGCGTGCGTTCCAAAATCGCTCTGCTCCAGTTCTCCTTCCTCCGGAAGCTTCCTCCTCTTCCTCTTCACGGGAATCGAGACTCGAGAGTCGAGAGGTGGCCTCGCCGGGGACGAGGCGAGCAATGGAGACGCCCTTCATCTACTGCCCCCGCACCGGCAACGGCTCCAGTACGCCCCGCCCCCAACCCCCCCTCCTGGCTCCTGCTCTGCTTCTGCGCGCGCGCGCGGAGAATTCTTACATTTTGCATTTTTTTTTCTAACGGCGATTTCCCTGGATTTGGTGTGTATGTGTGCGCAGCTGAGGACGAGCTCATCAAGGCTGGCTTGGAGGGCAACCTCGGCCGGATCCCTTTTCCTCCCTCATGTTTAGCTCTTGCGTGGTTGCGTGCTCGCGTGCTTAGATTAATTAGCCCCCTAATTTGATTTGGTTCTAGAAGCGTGGTGACGCTTTATGCTGTTTTTGGGCGGTCCTTGTAATCCTGATACTATCACCTCTTAGGGGAAAATGTTACCTTTTTTTTGTCATAAAATTTGTGGGAGTTCTGCAATGCAGCATGTATCTTTGTCCTCATGTCTTTGGAAATTATCAGTTTTTGAGGTGATGCTGTGTGTGTCTGATCTGATCGATCCCATCACGCGTTCCTAGCCTGCTCATCGGCCTCACGAGCACTTAGGATTAGCCGGTCTAGGTGTCCAAATTACTCTGTTACCTAGTGACTGCTGTATGTGACAACATCGCGCAAAGTATAAGTCCTGTCTTTGTTGCATCTTGTTTCTGCTGCTCCCACACTAAGGTTCTTTTTTGCTATTTTGTTGCACAAGTTGGCTATTTGCTTCCTTAGTGTCTGATGTTTGCTTTGGGATACAGGCATTGTAGCGAGTCTTGGCAAAGGAAATGGCGACCGGGCTGCTGTTTTTTCTTTTCAAAAGGCTGGCGTGGGGGTGCTGCACTGCGCAGCGTGCGCGGGCCATTTGGAGGTCTGCAAGTATTTGGTGGATCAACTTGGTGGGGATGCAAATATGGCTGCGGCTGATGGTTTGTGAACTGATTGACAGTTGTCATCCATGACTATCTTTAGCACTTGCTGTATGAGATTTGTGAACTGTTTCTTTTAATGGCAGGTGTGACACCATTAATGAGCGCTGCTCAGTCTGGTGATGTTTCTACTGTGAAGTATCTTCTTGATCGCGGTGGTGATCTAATGAAAGCAGATGATAAAGGGCGCTGTGTTCTACACCATGCTGCGTGCACAGGTTAGTGGTTACTATTCTTTCACAAATGCAACTTATCTTTTGTATTACAAAATATTTTGTCATGTGAATTTGTTGAGAATATAAGTACTTGTTTGCGATTGTAATACCACTTGCTAAAAGTAATAAATTTTCTCCTTACGGTGCATACTTGTAGTGCTGCAACTTGGTAATTTTTGGATTTTCTGTTATTATGTACTCTGTTTATTCTATTGTTTTGTTCATAACTTATGGATTTGCGAACTAACTTGCTCGCAGGAAGTACTAAGGTAACAGAGTTCCTGCTTTCAAAAGGAATACCTGTTGACATAGACTCTGGCTATGGGACAGCACTCCTTCAGGCTGCTATCAATGAGCAGGATAAGACTGTGAAGATTTTATTGGATCACCATGCAAATGTATATAGCCCTAATGCATATCATTTCATTTTTCTTTTATTTTCAAGAGCTAATATGGATAGGTAGATGTTTCTTTTGCTTGGTCAACTACTCAGGTGACATGGTCATGTACCCATGAACCCTTCTTCCCTTTTTCTGTTTGCACCTTCCGATACATGATCTTACTGTGTATGTTGCCATCGTGGTACTAAACAGAATTGTTCAGGCAATGTTATTCCAATACCATGTAGGACCGCGAGATAGCCTCACCTGGTCCGAGCAACCATATAGGATACCCTAATAGTAAAGAACTAAAGATCATATTATACTCCCTCTCCCAAATTGTAGGTCGTTTTGACTTTTCTAGGTTCATAGATTTGTGTGCACCTAAATAAAGTGTATGTCTAGATGCATACAAATATCTATGAACCTAGAAAAGCCAAAATGACTTACAATTTGAAACGGAGGGAGTATGATTCAATCAGCCTTCATCGAATGTTATTTGATTACTTAAATCCGATTGAATTTTCCTCTTAAAGAATTTGGGTGCCAAATTTGAACTGTAACCAAAGCATTCTAAATTAAAATGCTCCTTTTCTTATATTCAGTATATAAATATATTTACAATATTTTAAACATGCTTTTTTTCATCATAGTCCACAGAGTATTAGTTTCTCAAAATAAGAACTGTCTGATGTCAATTGAACACTTTATCATTATATATTTATATACCTACTATCTGATATTTAGAAGGTAGAAAAGTAGGATTATATTGTCTCATTAGTTCCCTGTACGCTGTTTTGCTCTGACTGAAAATTTGGTTTCCTTGATTTTAAGTTACTTATGGGGACCGCTCATTTTCTTCTTTCAGCCAAACTTTATCTGTTATGGTGTCACCACTCCACTGATGGGTGCCCTTCTTTACCATTCATTGAAATGCATGAAGCTACTAATTAAGGTCAGTATTTTTCTGAGTTCTTGACTTGTCTGTTAAACTTCTGCTATGATATGATGCTACTTTACTTACTCATTTGTGCCACTTATTAAAGAAGGAATTGTATGAATCCTTTTCACAGGCTGGTGCTGATGTTAACAGCAAGGGTTCTATAGCATCACCTCTAGTAATTGCTACGATGCGGGGAGGTTATACGAATGAAATTCGGTTACTGTTAAAGGCTGGAGCAGACCCTAATATTCCAGATGATGTATATTTTTATGTATCATCTCTAGATGTTCTTCTGATACTGTCCAGTTTTCCACTCTGCCTCTTTAGGTTCTTATATGATAGTGTCTATTATTCGACTTCTCTGATTATGTTGTGGAGCTGTTCTAGGATGAGTTTTACTGCTTTGGCAGGACACTACATTTGCGCCTAGGCAATGAGGATATCATTTTTGACCTTCCATTCTAGTAATTTTTTATTTTTATATCACATATGCATATTGTTGTTTTCTGTTTTTGTCAGATTGAGCTTTAAGGGAAAGATATACTCATTTATTTACATTTGTTACTCTCAAGAACTGTGATCTGTGGATGATCATGTAGTCTTTAAATGTCCTAACTTTATAATGTGCTATCTGTCTATGAATGAAGATCAGGAATCCATGTCTTAATTGCACTTTGCCGGTTTCTATTATATTTTGTACATCACATGCATTTCAACATTCTAGTTTTGTAATTTCAAGTTTTCAACTAACATTATGTATGTTTACCGACAAAAATAATGTTGTGGTTATTAATTATCCACCATAGATTAAAATATTGTTCAAATTCTGTGGTGCTGTATATAGAAATCAGTGGAGGGAATGTGTAGCTATCATGGACTAATTCATTAAAGTATGCTTTCTATTTTGCGCAATTTTTTATCAGTTGATGTATCTAGCTCTTTTACAACTAATGGATAATTGTGGTGACACTGACACATGAAATGTCACGTCTGTGAGATGCAAAAGAAATTCTTGTGTCCTAAATTATTGCTGAATACATCTCTTTGGGTTCTAGTTGGCAGATGACTTTTCCCCAAGTTGGTATATATGAGTTAGTTAACTTACTGCTCCAATACTACCTAGCGGTCATTTCAAACGATATCACAGACTTTATGTTTACCTTGTTGAATTATCTCATTAATGTTTACAGAAATGGCAATTTCTTTACTGTTACAGTTGGGTAGATTTCCAGTGGAGCTTGCTGCATTAAATGATTGCATGGAAGAAGTTGAAATGCTATTTCCCTTGACATCACCAATTCCAGGTGTTCCAAACTGGAGTGTTGATGGAGTAATCTCTCATGCAAAATTGGAATCTGCAAAGCCATTGGTATGCTATGTATACCTTGAACTCCTTGTCGTGCAAATTATTCTATGTTTATACTGTGCTTTACTGTCATACTCCTTTGTAGTAGAGACTAGGCCATTTTCTCCCTCAACTTGGAGTAAAGTGAGATTTGACTGGCCTTAACTTTGAATCAAAAGTTCAGAGTTGCAGAGGAAAATATTCATGAATTCACAATGGTTATCCATAGAGCGAAAGCTAGTTGTTTTCCAGGAATCACAGATTGGATAAACTATGTACAGTACAGTAGAATCAGTTCCATCTTTTCTCTTACTATTTCTTTGTTTTGTTGCCGTAACTCATTTTTCCATTTTTAGTGTATATAATCTGTCTGTAGGCACTTTTGCCTCCTTTTGCATTAAATGAGGCCAGATTTTCAACACTAAATTCACACCTGTATTGTGAATTCACAGCGGGCTAGAAGGTGATTGGTCATTTCTTAGCAGGCACAGCTAGTGGTCTTGGTAACCCACGTCCCATCATCTATTTATGGATGTCAAGACCTTGAGTCCTTAACTTTCAGGATTTTTTATGACTAGAATCCATATCAATTGTAACTAACCGTTGTATCTCACACGCTGCTCATATGAGTTCATTGTCTACAAGCTAAAAAGTCATTGAGAAAAAGATGTTAGGTTTCTTTTCTTATCAGATCATTCTTGAGAAATATGTTTTATTTGGTAATCCAAATATGAATCTAACTTGCATTGAATTTTTTTATTATTTAATTGTTTAGGATGAACGTCACATTCCAAGAAGAAAAGCTATGTTTAAGTCACAGGCAAGTAAGGCTTTCAAGATGAAGGATTATGTATTGGCATCCAAATGTTATGGTTTGGTAAGTCTTGGAACCTTTTATATGTTTAGTAGATAGCATGTCCCATTAGTAGGGAGGCAACTGGAAATTTATCGGTTATCCAAAAGTAAATGGGAAACGATTGTCTGGCTTGCCAACTAATCTTTTGTCTTCTTTATCTAATTTGCACGAGTTAAAAGTGTTCTTTATTTTTTTGCAAGGAGAGTTATAAAGTGTTCTGATAACTCAATAGTTGAGACAATCTTATTATTTCATCTATTCCACCATGACTCTGCATTGATGCAGTGGGCTAGATGGATATGGACAAACTAAAACTGATACCATCTTGAGAGCACATCTAATAAAGAATGATTTGAAATGCACAGTTTTAACTGTTCATAGAAGACTAGAACATGTTTCAGCAATGGTAGAACATAAAGTTTTCCCTTGCTGCACGATGAATCTTAGTCCAAGAAGTTTGCAGACTGGTCTTGATCAGTTTGGGTGTGCAGAAATCTGTAGTTTGCAGACCACAAATAATTGCTACAATCTAGTTTCCAGTTGTTATCATTTTAGATGGGGAAATCTAATTGTATGATTTGTCTTGTTTGACCATATAGGCTATAGATCATGCACCAGATGCAACGCTATATTCAAACAGGAGCCTCTGTCGACTGCAAATGGGTGATGGCGAAGGTGCCCTGTCAGATGCTTACAAGTGCAGGATGATGCGACCTGACTGGGCCAAAGGTTGCTATCGCATGGCTGCAGCTCACATGCTACTAGGGGTGAGATACACGCCTACCCTGCCAAAGTGCCAATCTCTGCTTATACACATCATATTTATCTGATGTGTGGTTGTCTTATATGCCTGGACTTGCTGCGTCTTAGGAGCACAAGCAAGCCTATGACGCTCTTCTGGATGCGCAGAAGTTGGATCCTGGAAACGAAGAAATTGAGAGAGAACTACGGTAACCTGCTACCTTTTGTTTGTCCCATCTGTACTACTGGAGTACGTGTACAAGAATAACAAGCAGTTATCATATGTCAAATGGCAACATGCCAAGGCCATGTGTTTGGACAACTTTCCTTTCAACGTTTCTTTATGCCATAATTTCCATCATGATTACAGCTGACATTTATTTCGCACCTTTGGTTTTTTCAGGAAGGCTATTGAACTAATGAAGATCTCTACCGATGAAGATGAGCAGTGAAGCGTAGCCGTCTGACTATGAGAATAGTGATCAAATCCTAGTGATTATGCTTAGTTAGGGACACAAGAATGTCAGGAGTCTAACGAATTGTAACGGGAAGCACGAGAGAATGTGTTGTGCTCGCTGCAACTGAAAAATGTTGTCTGGGAATGTTGGGAGGGCGTTCTGTGCCAAAACATGGAATTTCTGGCGAACTTAACGGTGTGACGTGGAGGTCTCTGCGTACTTGCAGCCGCAAAAATGCTTGGTGTGAAATTGCCTGTTCAACCGGCACATGGTGTTTCTGTTGTGTTTCGATCGATCCGCAGTACGAAAATATTCTGCGTACATGGTGTTTCTGTTGTGTTTCGATCGATCCGCAGCTGAGACCGGCACGATGCGGAAGAGAGGGCCCTAACCAACCTGATGGGGCCACATGGATGGAGGAGCTCGGGATCTCTTCGGCGATGGAGGCGGAGATCGTGGAGGCGCAGCGGAGAGCCTGTGCTCCCTCTTCCCCGCCCTTCCTCCTCTTTCTGATGAAGCACGCGACATGCAGCAGCACACTGCGCGACACAAGTACTGTTTGACCAGTAGAATGAATAATATTGTGTAAGAGGAAATAAAGCGAAACCGAGTCGAAATAAGTAAGATAAGCCGAAACAAGTACTCGACCCACAGCGGCCCAAGGAGATCATCTCGAGCCGCGCTGCTCTAGAGTCTCTACTCTCATGTGGCCGGCTGCACCTGCTCCGCGCACGGCCTCTTTCCAAGTCTTGTCCACTCGACGCTCCTATTCAAAGTGTAATTAAACTCTGTCAGCCAAACATTTCCTAATGTACAGGTAAGGTAAGCTATGAATACAAAATCATCTGAGGATGTCTTTACCCGCACGTTTTACCCTTGTCTATTTTGCAATAGTTTTTATCCTAAAGCGTACTACACAAAAACAATATTTTTCATTTAGTTATCTGCAATGGTGGAGTCCGCGGTGGGGCAGGAGGGCTTCCATTGACCAATGGTCCTTGGTGTTGGTGTCAACCCACTTTAAGGCTAAGTCCAACAATGCAAGGCAAAATGAAGAGGCAAACCTCCATTTGCCTCACATCTACAGTAGCAAGACCCAATCTTTTTTTTTTTTGCTCTCTCCAACAACCAAAAGGCGAATGCAAAATCCCTCCCTATGCGCGGCGCCATCACGGGAGAGGCCGCCGCCGAGGAGCTCGCGCCGCCTGCCAGGCCGCCGCCGCTGAGGCCGCGGCCCTCCAGTTCGCCACAGCGAGGAGGGAGCCGGAAGCGAGAAGGGGTCGCGCCCGCCGGAGGCGAGGAGGAAGTCACCGCGGAACCGCCACCGCCGTCCACCACACACAGATCGAGGCGTGGCCCGCCGAGGGGGAGGAGCCCGGCGGCACGGACCACGTCGGTCATCGATTCGCTGCCTCCTCCGCTGCTCTTCCTCGGCGGCGAGCCGTGGGGACGCCGATGGAGGCGGAGGTGGGCGGCACACAGGTGAGGGAGGAGGAAGAGCTCGCGTCGGATCTTGCAGGCGGTGGAGGAGTTCAAGCGGCGGCGGTTCTAGCAGGCGATGGAGGAGCTCGTGCAGCGGCGGCGTTGCGCGTGGCGCGGGCCCGCTTCCTCCGCCTCGGCGCTCTTCCCTGACCGCCGAAGCTCCGCCGGAGCTCCCCTCCCACCGCCGGTGGCGCATCGAGTGGCTCAGGGGGCCATGGTCGTTGTCGTTGCCCACAGGTCGCCGGTTCCCTCCATCTCCGGCAGCTCCCCGCGACGAGCGTCCTTCCCGGCGGGCAAGCGATCTCCCGCCCCTCTCCTGCGCGCAGATGCCTTCGAGGAGAGAGGAGATGCAATTTTGCATCTCCTCTCTCCTGCGTAGGAAAAATGCATCGTCGGTTGCCTTCTCTGTTGGAGAGCAATCCGAGCGAGCACAGTGCCGTCTGAGAGGCAAAATTGCAAATGCCTTGCATTGTTGGACTTAGCCTAAACATAGAAGGCATCAATAACTAGGTGATTCTCTGTGTGTTGCTGCAAGATTTGAGATAACTTTTCAATCATAGTATGACATGTGGATAACTTATGGTTAATAATGATACCCCGCGTCTTGTTGCGAGAATTATTGCAAACAACATTATAAATGAAAACATATTCATTTTATTGGTAGAGAATTACTCTTTAATTATTGATCCTTCATGTATTCTATTGTGCAAATTTTGTAATGTGATATTCGTAAAGACTTATAAATTGTATGCATGGATGTTCACAGAAAATCAATATGAGAAATAAATAGATATTCCTATTGGACGGTGACGTAGATAGCTTGCATGTTGAGAGAAATGAAGTTACGATCTTTAGTGGGGTGCTCCTATATAACTATATATATATGTATGATATTGATATGTGGCGGACCTACAGGGTGGTCCATATGGGCCACAGCATACCTAAAATTCCAACCCAAGTCTATTAACCATAGTTGAGTAATTAGTAAAGGATGAAAGTCCACAAGCCCACACGTAGCATGACTCGTGAGGCTGCGCGCTGCGCACAGGGTGAGGGGCCGCCGTCTGGCGGCCTCTGGACTTCGACGTTCAACCCCTTCGGACTCCCTGCGCGGCGCCCTTTGCCCTTCCGACCTACGCGGCCACACGACGATGCATCTCTCGCAGATCACATCTGATTTCAAGGTATGAAAATTGAAAAGCTCCAAACTTCAAATGTCCAATTTGTAAAATCCTAACTCGCTAGTTGTGCTACATACTGTGATTTTTTTCTTGTGAACTAGGATAGGAATTACGGCAATATGGATCAACTGCTTGATTAATTGTTGATGCATTTTTGGATGATTGTCTAGTCACATCCATTGAGCCTGATATTTTCTTCAAAGTGGATGAAGATGTCATAATAAAGACTTTCATGGCTCTTGGAAAGCGTAGGTCAGATAAGTAGTTACATGCCTTCTAATATCCTTTTATGCATATTTTGGATGGTTGAACTATTGGTATTGTAAGTTATTTGCACTTAATCGTTGAATGATTCTTGTTGATTAGTCTTAAAATTTGAAATTTCTTACCGAATTATATGTGGATCATACCATTTTTATATATGGATTATATCGACTTGTATGTGGGAGAAATTGTTGTGGCATACCCTCTTAAATATCCTAGGTACGTAATAGACAACAAGTTAAGTGCGAGTCTCCACATATCGTCTTGTATGACGTTGGGATGGTAAACTACCAATTACTACCAAAGGATCATAATTGAAATGCGTACGTGCACACATGATATCTTAGGCTGTGTTTGGAAGTAGACATTGGAGCCTAGGAATCGGCATTGGCATTGATGATCTCCAATACCAGCTGTTTGGACGTTCCCGGAATTCGGAATTGGAATCGTGCGACAATGCCGCGCGGCATTCACTTCACTTACCCGCCTCCTCCAGCAAAACCGAGCTCCGCACCTCCGAATTGTGATGCATTCGCGTCATCCCCGTCTCTTTCCTGTGCCGCTCGCCCTCTCATCTCTGGAGCCCATCTCCCTTCGCGCCGGCCCTCCTGCACCCTCATCGGTCCCTCGAGCTCCCTCTTCCATCTCCCTCACGGCCGGCATGGCGGCGGCGGCGGCGCATAGTCAACGCGCTAGAGCGAAAGGAGGCGAGAAGCTGCAGGCGAGGAATCGACAAGCTAGAGGGTGCGGATCTTCTTCCCCACGGCCGGCGGCCGGCATCTCCCTTCTTCCGGTGAGGTACGGGCGGCGTGGAGGCTGAACCGCTCGCGCACTGCTGTGGCCTGTGGGATTCGGCGGCTGGCGCGTGACTGTGCTGAGTAGCAGGCAAAGTAGTGGCTCGGAGGCCGACCCCGCCCGCGCGCAGGTCGAGGCCTCAACCTCCATGTCGCCTAGGCCGGCGAAGGTGAGCCGCGCTTCCTCGTGTTCGTTGCTCTCGTTCTAGCTCAGCGTGGCTCAGTCAAGACTCAAGAAACATGGATCTGATTCTGGGTGGGTGTGCTTCGGCGCGAGCAGGTGACAAGGGCAGTGCACGGTGGTGTTCCCGCACGGCTTCCTGGAGATATCGTACTCGTGGCGCCACCAGATGCTGGCCGCCCCCCGCCGGGTACCTCACCGTCGCGCCGGACTCGCGTGGCCACGGGCTCTCCGACCGGCCACAGGAGGAGGAGGTGTTGTACGACGACCTGCTGGATGACCTCCTCGGCATCCTCGACTTGCAGTGGGGTCAATTCTCAATTTAGAGGCATACACATCCAAACATGAAGTGGTATTGGTCACTTCATTTAATTCCAACAAGCAATTTCATCTGCATCCAAACATTAGATTTGGCATTTGTCGGTGTTGAGATTAGTCCCGACACTAACTAGTGAAATGCGCTGTGATCAGTCTCTCGATGGCCGGTGCTAAGCAATGCGGGGACACAGATTTATCCTGGTTCCGACCGTGGGGCCGTACGTCCAGCAAGTTGCGCTCATGCGCTGTATTGCAATGCACCGTGGTGCCTGTAGAGGGGGGCTACAAGCTAGGCGGGAGAGGAGGAAAGGCCTCCAAATCCCTGCTAGATGATTGAGGCGAAGTGCCAATATCAAGGGAGCGAGTGAGCGGGTGACTGCGGATGAGAAGTGGTGTCGTCCCCTGTGGCCGGGCGACCGCCTCCTCCTTTTATAGACCAAGGGGAGGCGGCTTACAAACGTGCCGCTTGGGTTTTTGTACAGCGTTGTAGTACCGGCGCGCAGTGCTTGCGATTTGATGGTGTCCTGACGGGTCCCGGCTCTTGCGGGTGTCGTGGCGGCTTTATATTCGCCGGGGAGCAGCTTCGAGGGTAGTCCGCCTGGCGTTCACGTCTAGCTGCCGTCTGTACACCGATTCGAGGGCCTTGCTGACGGGGGAGCTTGTGCTGTACAGGGCCCGACGTGGCGGCACCCCATCGGAACAGGGCTCCACAGCATCGGGGATGGTTCCACAGCGCCCGGCATGGTGGCACAGGACCGGGGATGGCCGCACAAGGCTGGAGGTGACGGATGGGACGTGCTTCGCTCACCCTGCGTCATGGCGCCATCCCGGACGAACGTTGGGTTGGCGGCCGTACGCTTCTCGAGGGTGTTGCCATCTCCTTTCGAGGGGTACGCCATGTAGGAAGGACGGGGGTGGGTAGATACAGTGTTGAAGAATTACACCAGCCACCCCGCACAGCACCTGCACAGCGCCGGGGATGGCCGCACAGTGGTGGGTTGCTCGAACAGCGCCGGGGTCGGATTCCCAGGCGGTGTCAGGAGATCGGCGTGGCGGGGATTCGCCTTTTGACCTGGGCGCCCGCGGCGTGTCAGGGCATTTAATGCTCCGGTCGGGGGGAGCAAGTGAGGCGCCATGAGTCGAGGGGAGGCCTCGAGCGAGACGGAGACCCGCTCGAGGGGCTGGATCCCTCGAGCGAGGCGGATATTCGCTCGAGGGGCCAGAGCCCTCGAATGAGGCGGAGATCCACTCAAGGGGCGCCATGCCCCTCGAGCGAGGCGGGGTTTTGCCGCGCGGCGTCCGACCCTCGAGCGAGGCGGAGGTTCGCTCGAGGGCGGCTGGGGATGGCTGTTTGATGGGCCATGGAGGTTGTTGGGCCGTGGGCTTTATTCGCATTTGGACTGTGGCCGGTTTGGGGAGTGTTTTTGTGGTTTTGTGTCAATTTTTTAGAAAGGGTAATCTCCCCCATAGTTAGGGGACCCCTATGGCTGTCCCCGACAATATTGTAGCTTATTTCCAATACTAGCTTGCTTTGGTATTGAACTCAATTCAATGTCAAGCCTTCCAATATCTACTTCCAAACGCAGTCTTGGCATTTTGATTTTGACAGCACACATCCGATTGGCTTTGGCTCAGGATGAAACTCTGTAGTCACACGTCACCAATTGTTGCACTTGGTTCGGATTTCTTTATAAATCTTAAAAGTGAGTTAAATTGAGACAGAGGGAGATTGAAGCTAGCCCGTTATTGATAACGTGATAGACGCACGTTGGACGCGATGAGGAATTGAGGAATTGTGGGGACCGAGCCTAGCTCGGTTGGTCCGCTCCCAGGGGTGGGAGCGCGCCCGCCAGCGTTCGAACCCTAGGTTCGACGCTGGTGCCCGTGGGGTGCTGGGGTGCGTACGTGTGTGCTGGTGTGTGTGCGTGCGGTGGTGTGTGTCCCCAGTATGACGCGTCTTGGGACTTCCCGAGCAGTCTCGTCTGTATTGAGTCCGGTCAGTATGGGTGCCCAAAATCCTTACATGACGGGTCAGTGCTCCTGGCAACTTTCAAAAAAAAAAAGAGGAATTGAGGAATTTTTTTTATATTATTTTTTTCTCTATTTTGCAAAAATAAATGGTCCGTCAGAAATTTTGCAAAACTATACATCTGCCGCCGAGGTCCACGGCGGCAGGGACATACCGCCGTGCACCACGGCGGGGCCCGTAGCGTGCGACGGACATACCGCCGTAACCCACGGCGGTAGGGACATACCGCCGTGGGCTACGGCAGCAGGTCCTAGCGCCGTGGGTTACAGCGGCAGCAGGCCTGCTGCCGCCGTGCCCCACGGCGCTAGGACCTGCTGCCTATATAACACCGAAATTCAGCCAAAAATGTCATAATAATTCGAAAAAAAAAGAAAGAGAGGGAGAAGTGGAGAAGGGAGTGAGGAGGAGGTGGTGAAGGTACGAAGCTCTGCCGATTTTTCGTCTCGTTAGAGGTAATACTCTGGTACTTAATAGTTTGAACTGTGATGATAGTAAAAATGTAGTTTTAGTGTAGATCTGCTTAGTAAAAATATAGTTTTAGTGTAGATCTGCTTAGTAAAAATATAGTTTTAGTGTAGACCTGCTTAGTAAAATTATAGTTTTAGTGTAGCTCTGAGTAGATATATTTTGTAGTTGCAGATCCACTTGTTAATAGCGTTTTTTTTCATGCTGTCAGACATGTCGGATGCAGTCAATGTCAAGTTGTATTTCGGTAATGGGGCAGATTAGATATGGTGAACATGGAGTTGACTTGTCAGAATTTAATTCGGTTGACCATGTGATTAGAAGAGCAGCCGAAAGAACTTGGGGGTCCATTACCAACTTTTTTTATAGGGCATTCCATGTAGATGCAGAGCAACTTGACTTGTCCATTATGGCTCTAATCAACAGGAGTGAGTCAGTATATTGGGAGCTTATGCCACTCCAAGGCACTGAACATTGGAGGAGTTATATCAAAACAGCATGTGAAATTGGTTTGCTTGTGATGTTGTTTATCCAAGTTGTTCATAAGGCTGGGTCTAGTAGTCAAGTGCATGAGGAGGGTAGTGCTGCTCACCAAGGTGAGGCTGAACTACAAGCAGGAGATGGTCCTACAACTGAGCCACAAGAAGGAGATGGTGCTTCCACTGAGGCAGAAGAAGGAGATGGTGACACACCCTTTGAGTCCCGTGGTGAAATTGACGAGGGGGAAGTTAATGAAGAAGTACTCAGGCAGTACGAAATGGAGGCTGATGAGGATGAACGTTGTAAAACCCCGGATATTCAAAAGAAAATCCGAATCTCTGTACCTTCGCAATAGTCCCTGGATCAGTGGCTATCACGTACAGAACGTCTCACAGATAATATCACAAAGTCATACATCGCATCACACATAAGCAATAGTACATAATTTATTACATGTCCATTATGGAGTACATCATTACAAGCCTCTTGGCTGAATCAGAGTGAAATTCTACGCAGCGGTAGCTAGCATCTCAGAAGGGTCTCCATCTTTTATTCTTCTCGCCACAGGCATCCTTGAGCGAAGCGACGCATCCCTCAGTCGTACCATCCATCGGCGTTGTTGTCGTACTCGGACTCGTACCCTGCACACCCAAAGTCTATCCCCAAGGAGTGGGATAGGTCCACGTCACCAACTGTATGCAGCTTTAAGTGGCCTAACTTCTAAAGGGAAGGAAAAGAGACAAGGAAGCAGCTCGGGTTTCCTATGCAACAGCAGCAGAGTGAAACAAGATATCTCCAACAAGATCCCAACCCAAAGCTCTCAACACAGCTCGGAACCACCTGGTCACCCAGGGTCCCGTCCCCACAACCTACTCCCATCTAGGGTCGATGCGAGAACTTCCTCTCCTCGCACCTCAATGATTGCAATCGGATCGACGAGGTAGAGGGAGCCACTCTCCTCTAACCGACTGCAACCACGGCTCACCACACTCTCAACTATAGGGGGAAGGTAGAAATCCCAAAACATGAGAACAAAGCTATCAGGGGACATGTCCATAACCGAGGACGCGGCTATAGCTATAGATCGAACAACTCTGCAGAGCGTGTACACCTGTACCCAATAAAATATGCATACACAATAGCACAGACTCTAGGCTGACTACTGGCTGGCTCTAAGGGGCTTAAAGCTGGCGGTTAGGTGTCTGCAGGCCGGCTACTGGAGCCGACGTGGCGTCCACGTGGGTGGCTTTAAGCCAACTACAGCCCAGGTGGCTGCCACACGTGGCCGGGCGCACGGGATCCGGGCGGATCCGCTGCGGCTCGGCGCGGAGCGGGCAAGCGTGCGCCAAAGGGCCGGATTGGCCGGGCGCACGGGATCCTAGTGATCCCCTGCGGCCACACCGGTGTGTGGGCCGGCGTGCGAAAGAAAAGCCCTATTGGGTTCTGGGCGAAGCGGCTGGTGTTCGATGTTTTGCCCCAAAGGGACGGCGGTCAGTCAGGGCTCACCGGCGGAGAGGTGAGCACAAGGGTGGTCAACCAGTGGCACAACGCGACTCCGGTGATCCTAGGGAGTTGCAAGGGCAAAGAAAGGAGCGGGCTTGACCCCTAGATTCCCGACTCGGCGGTGAAAACACTGCTCGGCGCGCCGTGCGGGGCAGAGGAAGACACGGCGGCGCGGCGGTGAAGCCAGGGCCGGCGCGCAGCTTGCGCATGTGCGCGCGGCCACCGGTGCGAACGCTCGGTCGCACGGGTGCGCGGAAAAGCAAATGGGTGCGCGAAGGAGTGCGTGACGCGGCGGCAGAGGCGGCGCAGCCCGGCGGCGCGGCTGGGGTGGCCACGGCCGGCAAGGGCCTGCGCGTGTCGCGAACGCGTGCGCGTGCTCGGCGGTGACCTGGCGCTCGCGCCCCTGGGGTGAGAAACTCTCCCGGCGAGGTCGCCCCGAGACGCGGCGGCGGAACGGCTTCCCGGCGAGGTCCGGCGCATGGAAAAAGGAGCCAAAGGCTCGGCCTTGACCTCCCAGGTAGGTGCGCGTGCGTGCGGGGGTGCACGGCTGCGCGATGGCGCGCGTGATTTCACAGGCGCGCGGGCGTGCGCATGCCGGCGGCTCGGCCACGGCGGCGGACCGGAGCGGCGGCGCACGGCAAGGTGGCCCAAGGAACCAAGAAACGGAACAAAGCAACTACGCGCGCGCGGTGGAGTCGGCAGCGGCACCTGCAAGAGAATGCTTCCCAGCCTGGCTCGATGGCCGGCATCACAAGCTGCGACGGCGCGGCGGCGCAACGGCGGCGACAAGGTATGGGCGTTCCCGCCCCCGGCTCGATGGCCGGCCTCAACAGAGGGGAGGGGAAGCAAATCCTCACCTCAGGGGCCACGGGCCGAAGCGCAGGCGTCGGTGAAGAGAGACAGAACGGGCTCGATGGTGACGAAGGGGAAGACGGCGGCGCTGGTAGAGGAAGCAGGGGATGCAGAGGTCGCATGCGTGCTCGGCTACGGCGGGTCCGGCTCCTCCTCACGGATGGCTCCGGTCTCCGCGGCGGGCGGCGCTCCCTCGGACGGCCTCCGTTCTTCCTCTCCCTTCTCCCCCCTTCTCCTTCTTCTCCGGCGGGCAGACGGTGTGGACAGGGGACGGCTCCCCTGGGGCGGCTAGGGTTGGGAGCCCCTGGGGGTTGCGGCGGCGGCTACTTATAGCGGCGGGCGCGCGGGGGCACGTGGACGGCGCGGATGCGCAGGCGGGCGCGCGGCCGCATCGCGACGGCGGCCATGACCGGCGCGGCCGCGCTTTGGCGCCAGCGTCAGCCAAAGCGATAAAGAGAGAAGGTGACGATGGCGACGTCACGATGACGTCAGCGTGACGCATCGCGGGTCCCACCGGTCAGCGACTACGCGCGGGTGCGGTAGGTGGCGGCGTCCGGCGGGCGTGCGGTCGGCTGATGGGCTGCGCCTGGGCCGAAAGAAGGAAGTGGGCCGGTTGGTTGGTTGCCGGCCCACGCAAGGGTAAAAGGTTTTCCTATTTTCTTAACTCTATTTACTATTTGATTCAAATTTGAATTCTAATTCAAATTTGAATCCACTCAAACAAATCCAAATAAATCCTAAATGAAAATCCAACTTCTCACACTAGCATTTTATAAGTCCTAAAATTATTGGTTGAATTAAATAAAATCTAGGATTTAGGGAAGGGAAAAAGGAAGACACCCTTATATGATTTCGTGAGCACTCAAATACAAAGCAAGTTTTTGAAATTCCACATTTTTACTAACAAGCAAAATCAAGGATGTTACAAACGTGGGTTGGAAGAGGACTCCTCAGATGATGAGGATGACCCGCTAGTTCCAAGAGACTGGGACACTTACAATTTCTCACAGCTGTCTGTCAATCCTGGTGAGAATGTGTCCTGGGAGTATAGAGACAATAAGGTTTCTGTTGGCGCCATGTATAAGAGTGCAGTAGAGGTGAAGGATGCAGTGAAGAGGTGGGCCACCCTTACTCTGCAGAGAGAGTTCAGGGTAGTGAAGAGTTCTCCACACATATATGATGTACAATGTGTGAAGCCCAACTGTCCTTTTCGAGTGTATGCTTCCAAGGGCAAGTGGAAAAATTACTGGGAGATCAGATCTGTTGTGGATCACACTTGTGTACTTGAGCAGCTAGATGCAAGCCATCGTAATTTGTCAGCCGGTTTTGTGGCCAGCCAGATGTTTGCTAAGATTGTGGAAAATCCTGCTTATGAGCCCAAGTCCATTATCTTGGCAATTGAGGAGAAATTTAGGTACCAGATAAGTTATGGTAAGGCATACATGGCGAAGAAGAAGGTATTGGAGATGAGGTGGGGTACTTACGAAGCATCCTACGACAATCTGCCTCGATTGCTGAACACAATTGGCACGCTAAATCCTGGTAGTTATTATGATATCAAGACTTATAATCTTGTATCAAGGTCAGGGAAGCAAGTCTTGCAGCGGGCATTCTTAGCATTGGGTCCCACTATTGCTGCATTCAAACAGTGTCGACCAGTCATTTGCCTAGATGGCACATTCCTAACAGGAAAATACAAGGGCACAATCCTTACAGCTGTCACTGCAGATGGCAACAATCAGTTGTTGCCATTGGCAATTGCTTTTGCAGAGGGAGAGAATGGTGACAGTTGGTATTGGTTTCTGGAGAGATTGAAGCAGATAGTGGTGGGAGATGTGTCAGACGTGTGTGTGATACATGATAGACACAAAGGTATTTTGCAGGCCATTAATGACATCAAAGAAGGTTGTGAAGAACGTAACAGAGCAGCACAATGGCCAGATGTGCATAGCAGGTGGTGCATGAGCCATATGGGAGCAAACTTTCATAGTCAGTTCAAGAACAAAGAACTTACACAATTGTTCAAGCGCTTATGTTCGACCAATCAGGAGAAAAAGTTCTACAAGCTATGGCAAAAATTAGATGATCTGACGAAGAAAGCATCAGAAGAGATAGCTAAGAAGCCAATAAGTACTGAACCCGGGGAAGAGCCAGTTTCTCTGGAGGACGTGGGGCTAGATGCTCCAAATGTCAGAAGGAGAAGGGGACGTGCTGTGAAGACCTTCAGCCAGTGGATTCAGAATGAGCCGAAGGAGAAATGGTGTCTCCTGTTTGATAAAGGAGGTGTGAGGCATGGGATAATGACAACAAATTTTGCTGAGGTCTACAACACTGTTTTGCGTGGTGCCAGAGCTCTCCCTCTTGTTGGTATCATTGAGTTCTTCTTGTACCGCACAATGAAGTACTTTCTTGAGCGTGCTACTGCAGGACATGCAGCTATGCAGGACTGTCAGAAGGTGTATTCAACATGGATGACTGAGTACTTAACCACAAAACAGAAGGCTGCTCTTGCTCACAGAGCTTACCCACAACCTCTACGTCGTGATCCTGGCGAGGAAGTGCAGTGAAAATATCAGATAAATTGCCAGTCCAAATCACAAAAAGCGAATTGTGAAATAACAACACAAAAAACAGTTATTGGGACCCCTGCTCACATGTGATCGTTGCCAGAAGCCACTGCTGCTACACTACCCCTGCTCACATGTGATCGTTGCATGCTTTGCAACAAAGAATAAGCATTGGGGCCGCTACGTGCCTAAATACTTTCTGAAGCAAACCATTATAGACACTTGGAACCACACTATTGAGGGTTACCTGCATCTTGGAACTTTCACTCAAGACCCCAAAGACAGTGCGTTGTACATACCAAATCCAGATCCAACCATGTGCCAAGGTGTCGGTCGACGCAAGAAGAAGAGGATTAGGAACAACATGGATGAGGCTGAAGCTGGACCTCCGGTGCAGATATGCTCTAAGTGCAACAATCTAGGACACTCCTACAAGAAATGCACCGAAGCATCTTACTTTTCCACTGCCACTTCTCCAGCACCTTCAGCTAGTGCACGTGGACGTCGTTCCCGTCGCTACAACAAAGGAATGCAGTGACCGTACTTGTTTGTGCTACCGTGTTGTAATATTTGAAATACTTATGCATGCTATCGTCTTGTAATATTTGAACCATTTTATTTGGCAAGGTCTTGTAATATTTGAACTTATGCATGTTATCGTGTTGTAATAATTGAACTACCTTTTCATTTGCTTGTTGTTTTCTTCTTGCCGTCAAATTTATTATCATATCCTGTTATGTATTGTTCTCTAATTTCAAATGAAACATGTAATGAATTATCATATTTCTCATCTTTTTTGTAGGCTTTCAATGGCTTCCTCGGGTCCTGAGTTGGATTTGGAGTTGCTCACCAGTAGGAAGGACAAGGTTGCGGTGCCAAAGGGGATCCACACTCCTATGTGCTACTACGGTGACAACTGTAAGCTTGTCAAGTGCAACGTTCTCGGGTACTGCTACGGGATGAGGTTCTTCATGTGCGTGAACTACGAGCATGACCCCCTCCCACCATGTCGCAATGTTAGACCAAAAGTAAGAACAAACTGCATTACTAAATAAATAATATGTCATTGCTATTTTATTATGTGCTAATTTGTCTTTGAAAAAAGACTCCACCTCCTCTCTGTGATTTTATGCAGTGGCTAGATTGTGAGCAGTCCGAACAAGACAAGTGTTACGTCGAGGCGACGGGTCGTTCAGCACATGAGAGGTGGCAAAGGATGGTTGAGGCAGAAAAATAAGAAGAAAAACGTAAGGAGCAGCAGGAGGAAATTCGCATTCGTCGGGAGATCAAAGAACGTGAAGCGGCCGTGGCCCGTGAAGCAGATAGAGAGAGGAAGAGGGAGAGAGCTCGCCGGGCTAAGGAAGCTGGGCCGGATGCTATGAGGAAGGGGAAATACCCCCGTTGTACCCAGTAGACGTAGAGTACTAGACGCCGAGTGCTACTGTATCCATACAAAATTATGATTTCATTTCATCATTCTCTAGAGTCGGGTTGTATCTTTAAGAACTTGATTTCAGATGCATTTCAGATGCAAACAGTAAAACTTGTACTAGGGTGTGTTTTCTGTGAGTCACTGCACCAAACAGTGAACACATATGGTGTGTTTTCTGTGAGTCACTGCACCAAACAGTGTACCTAGTACTAGGGTGTGTTTCCTCCGAGTCATTGCCCGTTTTTCTTGCCCCGGATCGAATGGCCCACCGTCCAGTCTGCTTTATTGCCTACATATATGTGAGCACTCTTCTCCAGTGTCACTTCACAACACAACAAGCACCAATGAGTTCCTGGACTGGGGATGATGATGACTCCCTCGGTCCAGCACTGTGGAGCCAGCAAGATCCAGAGTTCAACAGCAATTTTCCAGTCTTAGATAAGAGAGATTTCAAATCCATGCGTGATGTTAGAAAGTACGCACCAAATCAAACGGTGAACTGGCCAAGGTGTGCACACGGTGAGTTCTGTGTGATGCATGTTTACCAGGATGGGACAACTCTGGTCGACGCTTCTGGCATTGCTCACGAGCATGGGTAAGCAAAACTCCATGACCTCTGTCCTTCATCATTTTATGATTTACTAATGTAATCACGGTTTCTGCAGTACTCCGAACAACCAGATAACTGCGGTTTCGTGCAATGGGTGGATCCCCCAGCTATTGACCCGTATCAAGAGTACATCAACTACCTCGAGGATGTTGTCATCTTCAACCTGAGGCAAGAACTCGCGTCGGCATTGACTTCTCCAGATCCGACATCTACCAACGACGACGACGGACCGGTGACCGGACCAATGGTGGTGAAGACGAACACCGGGTGTGAGGACGAGTTCTGCTGTTGTCCGTGCCACGAGAAGAAGGACAACACTCCACCAGCAACTCCACCCCCGCCACCGTCTGATCCAACTCCACCCCCGTCGGGTACTACATGCCCTCCCAGCACTCCGGCGGGTCTATGATGTCCGGGTTCTCCGGGTACTATTCGTACAACTAGACTACAAATGTTGTAATCGTTTATCTAAATTCCCTAAGGCACGTTAGGACTAGCATCGGCACAAAGTTAGGGTACTTGTGTCGTACGTGTCATTGCTTGTTTCTGTAATTCGTCGTTAAGTATTAATGGTTCGTCGTTAAGTATCAATGCTTCAAAAATTGAAATTTACAAAAAAAAATCCTACCGCCGTAGGGCACGGCGGTAGGTCCATACATACCGCCGTGCCCTACGGCGCTACCTGGAAGCCACGCTGCCGCCTGGTGGTAGGCTCCTACCGTCGTGGCCCACGGCGGTATGTGCCCTTGCCATCTTTGGTAGATTGGTGCTCGGTGGCTGTACAAAATTTTATAGAGTGAAAGTTTCACAATGTTTCGGTACAAAGTCGAATGATGATAGCACGAAAAATTTGTGGACCGATGAGTAGCGCAAAAGTTTTCCACAGAGAACCGTCCCATGCCATCGGCATCAATGAGTTCCAACAACCGATTCAGTTCTTCTTGGACCGATGCTACTCAGATCAGGCACACATAAACTTTGTAGAAGATCGAACACCTCCGGCATGAGACTAGTTGGAACTCAATACAGGCAAAACATTGTTTCGACAAAAGAAATAACTGGGGGGAGGATATTTGATTATTTGACATGAAAATTGTTTTTGAAATGATATCAATGGCAGAATAAAAATATCTGGGGTTAGCAAATAATGATGCTAGAAAAATCAAGCATGAAAACTGTGTTGTTAAAGGGAAAAGTCTGATTTTCAACCACCACCTATAGCAGAAGTACAATTTTGAACCCGCTACTACAAAACTGGATAGGGAGGGCCACGACCATCCAGCTATCAAAATCTGGTAAATTTGGCCCTTTTGGTGGTTTTGAAAGCGGTTTTGCATTTCTAGAAATTTACAAAGTTTTTTTGTTTGTTCAAATAACTAATTCATTTCAAATCCAAAACAAATATGAAGTTGGTACCAAAAGTTTTCTTTTAAAAAGTAAGCTATTTGTTGGCACTCTATTTAGTGTTGTTTACATCATATTTGCTACTATTCCTAATATTTTATTAATCATATTGAAACATAAGGAACATGAACAACTAAGATTCAAATGACGCCAAATAGAACACCAATAGATAGGTTACCTTTTTATAACTTTTTAGCACCAATTTGATACTCTTATGATTCAAAATGAATTAGTTATAAATGTTTTCATTAAACCTAAACCTAAACTTTTGAATTTTTTAGAAAATGCAGAACCACTCTTGAAACCACCCAAAGGTCCAAATTTGCCCTATTTTGATAGCTAGATGGCCCTTCGTGTCCAGTTTTGTAGTTATAGGTTGAAAATCAGACTTAGCTTACACTATAATTGAATGGTGGAAATTAGGCTTAACATGATACTAGCATGCTGAACAAGTTGGGTGCAAGATACCGTGTGGCGGTGTGGGTTTTGGCACATTCTGCCAGCCGGTTCGGGCACGCCTCCCGTTTTGTCGGGGTCCTCCGTCCTCGTCATCCTCCGCGCGCCCCCAACCACCTCACCAAACACTCCGCTCCGCTACACGCAGTCCACTCCCTCGCAGTCCATTCTACTCGACCACTCCACCTCCAGCCTCGCATTCCCCACAGGGGAATCCTCTGGCGCCTAGGGTTCGCGAATCCATGGGGGACATCGGGCCGCCGGCGCCTCCACGCCCGGCCGCGCGCCAGCCGCGGGCGCCGGCGCCGGCTCATCCGCCCCCGCGCGGGGCACCGAGGAGGGACGGGGAGCTACCGCCGCCCGCTGCGTACGGGTACATCGAGCTCGAGGTGGTCGCTGGCATCGCCCTCTGTTGCTTGCTCGGCACGCTGCTGCTGTGCAACATCACCGGCACCGCCGCCATGGCCGTGCGCCGGGCCTTCGGCAGGGACTCCCTCGCCGCCGCCGCCGCCAGGGAGGCCTTCATGGCCGCCGTGGGGACCATGCTCTACTTCGCCGTCATAGCCCTCATCGCCCAGATCATCAAGATAAACCACCAGCGCGAGATCCGAGATGCACTGGTACGCGCGCGCGATCACATTCACATCCCATCCCCTAAGCCCTGTCCCTGTGCGTGTGTGAGAATTTTGTGGGTAATCGGTGGTCTCTCGTGGCTCGTGGGCAGATGGCGCGTGCGCAGCGACTTCTTGCCGCCGGGAACGTCGTCAGGCGGGCACGCCGCCGTCAGGATCCGCTCATCGGCCCCGTCACCGGAAGCATCTACTTCGTCTCGTGCTCGTTCATGGTCGTGGCCTTCCTGATGCTGATGCTCGCGCCGGCCAACTCCTATCAGATGGCTGCTGGTTACCTGGTTGCTGAAATCGGATGGTTCGTTCACTCGGTCGCGTTCTGCTTCATCCTCTGCGCAGCAATTTCGGCCAAGTGGAGGTCTATCTCTGCCCAGTTAAAGAACGATTGAAAGGTGTGCTGCTTCCTGCTTCCACTCTTTTCTCTTGTTTGTTGATGTGGATGGTATTGGTCACACGTTCTTGTTAGCGGCTTCTGCGTTTTATTGCAATTGCTTGATGTATTTGTAACATCGGTGCCTTGTGTGATTTAACACCTGTTTAGGTTTTATTTTGTTCTTTTGGTGTGGAAATTAGTTTTTGACCCTGTAAGTTTTGATATTTTAGACGATACAGGGCTACGAGTTGACACAATAATGTTTTGATTTCTGTTATGTCCCAATTTCAATTTTTCCATTGAGTAATATTTGAGCTTCTTGATCGAGATTATGTAGTGGGGACTGGGAAATTTCATAAACTTCATGAAATTGCATGCATATATGGTGGGTTGATGGACCTGGCTTCATGTGTGTGCATAAAACCATATAAGTGAAAATAATCCAATTTGTTCATGCCTTGACGTTTCCGTCCACCAGATGTTTTTCTCTTCTCTTGCATATGTGTATCAATTCACAATGCATTCTATCTCCAACCCAAGATGAAAGCAATTTTTCCAGAATTGGTGCCTAATCTTGTCCTACATTATTTTATTTTCTTTCCGAATGCCTGTTCTTTTATGCTCCTTCATTGAACTTTGTTTGATTTCGGAAGTAAATAATTTGATTGTCAAATGGATCACAAATTGTTTGATTTTACACAGTAATTTTCTACCTTTATCCCTGCTTAAACGATTTTCCAAGTTGACTGTACAGATTTCAAGCAAAGTATATGAGGGATGATCAATTATTGAATTTTAGCAATATGTCAGTTGATGTTCTTGCTAAATTGATCTCAACAATTAAATTTATCGTGATTCTATCAAGCTCGTAGTCTGCTCTATTAATTAAGGTGGATGTGAGATTGTTATTTGGTTATTGGGCCTTTGGTGATTACCATAAGATATTGCTTCTTTTCCTTTAATTGTTAGCATTTTTTGTTACCCAATCTCCCTCCATCTTGGTAATTAAATGGTTATAAATTATACTCGCTGCTCTACCAATGAGGCATATCACTATATCAGCATATGTTAATTTGCAAATTAATTCATATTGGGATTCAGCTTCTGAGTTGCTTTCCTTTTTGTTGGATTGAAATAGTTGCATCACTCTTTTCTTTAATCGTGAAAAGGCGCATATATATGTTCATGCCTTATACTATACTAGCTGTTGGACTTGCCATTGTAGTAGTATGCAATTCGTATGTGGAAACCTAATATTTTGTTTGTTTGTGATTTCAGTTCTGGAACGCATGGCATTTCCATGAGTAGAAGTCTTTATAATCTTCCCTGTCAATGAAATTCTGATTACAGTAACAAGTAATTGGAGTGACATGTTACATGTGACAGACGCTATATCACTTCCGAAGCATTGTGGAAGTGCCGTGATGTTGTATATTGAATAATCGTTTGCATTAAATTTGCGTAGTAGCTTCTGATGAACTACTCTTTTGATGCTTTGGAGAAAGGTGCTGTATAGCCCTTCTACATTATATACCTGTTTGCCATGCATGTTTTCTGGAAATAAAGATATGTAGCCTGACATTCCATCTGCCCTTATACTCAAAAGGTCTCATATCTGTTGGTCGCTGATGTGCTGTCCTTTTAGATTTATTCAATGGTGATAGTTTGCATTGTGCAGTGCAGCGTGGTGATATTTCGGATGGGAATTAGCTTGACGAAGCTGTCGTTTACTTGTAGTACATGGTGCGGGCTTTTGGCATCCGGGTATAGCTAGGGAGAAGCTGTTTGAAGCTCCGACTCCGACTCCGACTCCGACTCCGACTCCGATATGAGCGTGGCCAGGTCTAGCTAGCTGTCCAAAGCCTGGACTCAAAGGTTCGCTGGCAACAGCCAAACAAACCCGACCGTGAGTCTTGTGGCTTTGGGTACGCGGCCAGAATCGAAGCTTGTACCCCTATATCACTCCATGCCTGTCCAACCATGCCGCGACCACTCTACACGTACACCAGCTAGTGTGGTCGCCCAAGCGCAGCACCAACTGCTGGTCTCGCACTACGTACGGCTTGCACAAACGCCTGTTCGACATCTCCCTCAGGAAGCACCGGAGACTGCGCGACTCATCAGTTCTTGTGAGGTTGATGATGATATGTTGGTCGTGCTCACAACAATCTATCAGTACCAACCGAATCGACCACGCGCTCACGCGTAGATATTCACTCATCAGCAGCACATCACACGAACAGAGAGGAAATAAATCAAACAGGATCTCACGAACACAATTAGCTGCGCCTTTCCAAGATATGAATGTATAGAACGTTTGAAACCAACAACTGACATTTTCAAAGCTGAACTTCACTCTGTGGCTCTGAATGCATGTTACTAAAAATGTACATGGGCGATGGCCACACATATATATCCTAGCTGCACTATATTATATTAGTTCCTCTCAATGGTTGAGGATTGAAGTACAGCAGCTATATTAAAGTGCAGCAGCAATTGAAGCTTTTACTCTTCCATCGATGGTTCAGCTAATGATCAAAGTCACTTGCGGACGGTAGCTAAAGCTCTTTTATTCCAACATGCATCAAAGTGCTGTATGTTGCGTTCCAGAACTGAAATTCAACATCAAATGTCAGTTTATGCATACAGAAACTGGTAGTCAAAATAAATAGATAGCCAGTTCTATAAGTTGGTATCATTATGTGAACGTAACTGGTATTATACGACTTGTATCTCTCACATGGTCATTACATCTAGGAGCAATTGAAATACAATGCAACACTACTATAGAGAAAAAATATATAGAGATGGATTGATAGTATACATAGTACTGGTCTATTCCATTCAAATCAGGCAACAATGTTGAAAGCTCCAGGTTAAGTTGTTAGATGATATTGAATCAAACAATAAAAAGTTGTACAGTGAGTAAACAGAAATAGAGGGTGTGCCAAACCAAAAGAAATTAATAAGATAAAAGTTCAATACAATCTCACTATAATAAGAAAAGATATACTAACTATTGCAAAATCAGAATCTTATCTTTTTTTTTCAAAGAAACATCACTGTGATGGGCCC
Source organism: Cenchrus fungigraminus (assembly GCA_036936925.1). NCBI lineage: Eukaryota > Viridiplantae > Streptophyta > Magnoliopsida > Poales > Poaceae > Cenchrus > Cenchrus fungigraminus. The sequence goes on along the minus strand of CM072768.1, from coordinate 69,311,842 downwards.
ATGTGATATACAAACTGACATGGGTATACAAACATTGGAAGTCCGATCTTGTGTTGTGAGAATTTTGACCCTAGTACTTACTAAAGCTAATTCCCACAGGTTAATGCATGCATGGGTTAGAACGAGCATCATGAACAAAAGGTGGAGTACATATCCACTAGAACTTAACATGTGCACGTAAATAATTAACTTCTCTAGAACATTTCTTCCAAAGAACACTTTACAAACTGTCGGAACAAAAAATCAAGGAAGAACAATGCATAACACATGTGCTGATCACTCTGTCCAATCAGAACATATAGACCAGTGCTAGTGTTTTCCAGAACAATTCAGCCCATATCTGACAACTAAAATTACTGACAAACTAACTTTCCGTTAATATCTGCAATGAAGAACAAACACCAATGTCCTAACAATAGCTAACAATAAATAAACATAAAGCTTTTTTAAGGTGAGACTAGCTAATGGCTTTGCATATTTGAAAGCTGAGAAGATGCCACCTATATACATACAGAGAAGCCTAATTATTAAGCAGCATACAAAAAGGAGTGGAATAACTAAAAGCTCAACCCACATTTTGGTTTATGCATGCTTAGCCCAGTCAGAATCCCATTAGACTTTTAAAGCCAGGAATAATCTAAGGACCACATGGCAATTTTGCAATCAAATAAGCACATTCAAGTAGCAACTATATAAGCATTAGCCGGCGTGCATGAAAATTGGTCCTGCATTATGGCATTACAGTACGGAAGAATAAATATCCTCTTGTGAATAAGCATTGAAGCCACCGTAATCAGATATAATTCATACACCATAATCTGATTACGTTGCCAGAGTGCAACCAAACAAAGAGTGTAATCACCCATTCTAGTGCCAAAAATACATTGTAACATGATTCCATTTGTGTTACGTTACCATAGCATGAACCCAACACTTTCTTCGTTTGCACACATTTCCATGAACCATCTCCGTTGTATGTTGAATCATGATGTCTTGATTTGATGTTCTTCTTTAGATGGTTCAGAGTTGATGTTAGTTATCATTAATTATCAACATAAAACGATTCGGTGTTGGATTTGTATTGTTGTATAGTTTGGGTTAAACTCCGTTGTCTGTATGTTGCGTGGTGGTGACTGCATGCAGGCAGCTTCAAGAGTTTACAGTGACAGTGACAGTGAAAGCAGCATTGGGCATGCATGACGCAGCATTCGGCGGCCGGCCGGCCGTGCTGCCATACCTGCGTGCAAAAGCGACATGGGAGACCCGTCACTCACACTCATAGTCACAGATCAGTCACACAGGAGGCGCACGTCTGCCGGTGGTGGCGCAAACGGTCAGCAGTGTGTGTCCATGCGAGGTGCAATTCGAAGCGGCTGACCTGGGAAAAAAACCAAACTGAGCGGGCCGGGGTGAAATATCTGTTTGCTCCAAGCACCCTGAAATTAAAGCTAGGGAGGTGCTAGCACGTACAAAATGCAACCTTCAGTGTATGATAAATCGCAAGAACAAAACACGTATTTTTATCTACCTGTATAATTTAAGCTCAAATGAAAATTGTAGAAAAAAAGAGGGGAAAAGGAATAAATCATGGGGAAATTGCAAGGTGCTTGTATTTAATGTGAGATATCCATCGGATGAAATATAATGGTGATAATACCAGGTAGTACCAGTAGGATATTAGCAGATAATACTAGTTTGGTGAGCCCAACATCCATCCGATGAGATCTAACAGTGTACCAATTTGGTTAATCCAACATCCATCGTCTGATGAGATCTAATGGTGATGGTACCAGGTAGTACCATGCATGTAGTACCAATAGGATAGTACAATGTACTAGCTAGTACTATCCGGTAAACAAAACTCTAAAAGTCAAAATCATGTTGTGAATTTTGTGCCACCCGTAGTTGTAACTTCAACTGTTTTTTTATATGTCTTATTTTTTCAAACAATTTAGCCATCATCGCTTTATATACCAAATGCAGAGGTCATTCCAAGGAAATTTTCCTTTATTATTTCTTATGTCCACACCCCTTAATTCCACTAATTTATGAGCTCCTCTTTTTGTGATACTAATGAATGGGCTCCTTTTTATCACCTATACTATGAGGCTATGACTCATCCATTCTTATACTAATTGATCGCTCATCAAGAGTTACAACAAAAGGAGCAAGCATGATTATTTCATATACCCCTCATCATTTTAGTAAGCCACAAAATTATTATTATTATTATTATTATTATTATTATTATTATTATTATTATTATTATTATTTGCATTGGATTCAGTGAAGTGTATTATCTAAGATTGGCACCTTGAGTGCAAACACATGATATTCAAAAGTACATTCAATCAAAATACTCATAATAGCATCACCAAGAGCCTCTACTTCATATCATTCGAATTGAAACACTTAAACAATATAATAGCATTTTGAGGATGAAAATATTCCTAGGAAGAAATGAAAAATATTGCATAATATGCGGTGTTTGACATCATTCCGTTCTCAGAATGCCAATTATTAAAGCACTATGAAATTAGAAAAGAAGAAAGCTACAGCTAAAGGAGTGAGATATAACTCGATGATAGCAGTCTAAGGTCCAAACTGCCCTCAAAACTTGCAGAATGTAAAAGAATCTGTCTTCTTTTTCGTTATTTAGATATATGATAATCATGGTGTTGTAACAATAAAGCAAAATTCATAGGAAAATGAACAAATAAATCCCATGCAATGAGATTGTATCCTATGGTTGTAAGCTATATGTACTCCCTTTCTCCCAGTTTATAGGTTGTTTTGACTTCAAAGGTGCATAGCTTTAACTATGGATCTAGATATATGCTTATGTCTAGATACATCGTGAATATTATGAATCTAGAAGGCAAAATAAGCATTTTATTGGTCACTGAAATTTGCACCATAGGTCAACTTCATCCCAACTTTTAGATTGGCCAATATAATCTCTTGCCTTTTTTTGGGGGGTTAAACTCACCCTTTTGCTGATATGTGGCTTCATATTGGCACGACATTTATACGAAAAGTCATTTTACCCCTGGCTCTTTTCTCTGTTCAAATTTCACCTTTAGAATTACAATAACATATGATCTCTAAAATAAATATGAGGATACATATATTTACCGAGGGAGTGTGAGCATGTATAGTACGTGTACTACGAGTATGTGAGCACATATTGATTTCTGACTATATAGCATGCATAGATACATTGAGTTGTCTATATAGCAAAACAATATATGAGTAAATACTTTTTGATTGCATACATTATACCATTCGAATCCGTATGAGCATGTGAATGAGTTTAAAGAGTATGAGTACATACACCGTTTAGAAACCATATTTTGTGTTAGTTTAAAAAGCATATTTTGACATGTTTTGATCTACATGAACCAAGGCAAAATCGACTTCTTTTCATTAGTTTTATGCTAACATAGAGCACCACATCTTCATAAGGATGAGTTTGATCAAGAAATGGAAGTTGAGAGACTAAGGCAATTTAAAGTTGATGGACGAATTTGATCTTCGGTGTAAAGTTGAAGGATCAAAGAACCTATTTTATACCAGTTTCAAAAAAACCAAAACGACATATAACTGAAATAGAGGAATCGAGGAAGTACAATATCCTAAAGATATATGTGGCTAACAATATCCTAAAGATATATCTGGACTGAGTTATTTTTTTTGACACGCTTTTGGTGCTAGGTGCACCGACGATTTTCTCCTCCCACGCTGCTACACGAGCGGGGATGAAACCAAAACATCCGAATTGTGTAATAGATTGATATTTTTAGATCACAATAAAATAAATTTGGTGCTAATTTTTTATGCATTATAACCAGCTAATTACCGGAAAAAATAAAAAAAATTAGCTACAATTTTTTTATGGATTATTTGCTTTCGATAGAGAAAAAGGTGAAAAAACATCCGTATCCGAATCCGAATAGATATCCGAATTTCTTTTCATCATTTGATCAAAATATAGCGCACATTTGAGGTTTATTTTTGTATGAATCTTAACAAGCACAATGCCAAGAACAGGAATATAAATTTTAGATACAAAATATTATACCTAATTTAGCTAAAATAAAAAAAGAATGGCTAAAAAATGATATCCGAATGGATATCCGGTTCCATCTCCACGAGCACACAGAGACTGAGGTCGTTGGAAAGCAGCAAGCCCCCGGCCTCCTCGGCTTCCTTGCATAAATTTTCTCCTCGAGTATACGCCTCGCACGCTCACGCCTCACCAACAACCCACTCCGCTGTCCGCTCCTCCACTCCGCTCCAGCACTCCATCGTCACGACCCGCACGAGGAATCCTCCAGATCCATGGCGCGCGTCGTCGGTGCGTCCACGGCTCCGCCGCCGACGAGGGTGAGGAGCGCGGCGCGCGGGCATCTCGCGCTGGCCGCCGACGCCGTGGTCTGCTTCTACCACGCCGCGCTTATGGTCGGCGCCGCCGCCGCCGCCGTCATCGCGACGCGCCGGGCCTGCGGCAAGGACTCCCGCGCCGCGGCTGTCGCGGAGGTCAACTTCGTGGCGTCCATCAGCGCGATGACCCTGCTCCACCTCGCCTCCCTACTGCTGTACCCCTGGTCGTCCCGTCGTGGGATCCTCGCGACGACCGATGCCGGAGAGCTCCTGGTGCGCCATCTCACCCACACCCTTCCCATCAATCAATTAACCCTACTAATTGATTGCTCCAGTGGTTTCTCCGTGACCATTCCTCGGCCTTGGGTGTGTGAATTTTGTGGTTCTGTTCTGTGTGATCATGGCAGATCGGTGGGGGTGGAGACGACGCCACGGGTCCCGCGACGCAGCGACGCCGCCCTGATGGGAGCACCGGCGGCGGCGCACGCGGTTGTCGGGATGCGCGGCATATTTCATTCTCTGGAATCTCTGGACGCATCTTGCTTGTTTCGTGTGTGTTTCTGATCCCGAGTCTGGTGATGCTCGTGCTTGTCCCGGCCAAGGGGTCCTGGATGGAGTGGGTTGGCTCCATGCTTTGTGACACTGGATTTCTCCTTCAGTGTGTTATGTACTGCTTCGTCAAATTTCCTGCAGTTCTGGCCGAACTGAGGGCTACCTGTGCGAATCTGAAGCGTGGAACGACCGGATTACGTTGACCCATGAATCAACCAAGGTGCGCGTTTGTTCGTCTCTCTGATATCGTTAGCAGCTTATCGATCTGAACATTACTCTTTAGTATCTTCTGCTTACTATATATCGCTTGATGCGTTGGCAGCCCTGTTGCTAAAATTGCTGTTAATTGGAGCCTTGTGTGATGGAATGTATTTAGACTTGTTCCATGGTTCTGGTGCTGAAATTCAGCTGTGTAGATCTGTTCTTGTGCTAATTTGGCAGTATCATGAGCTATAAACGATTTTCACTGTTACAGTATTTTAGTTTTGCTATTCAGTGTGTTTTCTATCCAATGAAATGTGGAGTGTGAAAGTCTCACCAGGAAACTTAGTTCACCTGACGACTTGTTGTAGGGCCCTCATACTGATGGGATTATGCATGATACATATATAGTATGGAACCATAGAGTGCAAACTGTCTAAGCTTTACTTTCTCTGCTTTATGACTTCATCCTGGTGGTTTTATTGTGCATATAGCTTAATTCTTTTAGTTTTCAATTTAAGCAAAAGTTATGAAAATTTTGAGCTTAGTCTTGCGAATCGTATATCTATTTGAACTGTTTAGCTCTTAGGAACAAAAGGTTGCTTTGTTAGGTGAGATTTGTTGTATTGAGACTCAAGTGTTAGTTATAAGTCTTCCCTGTACAAGTTTCTATATGCCTATTTCATGTGTGATATATCTAAAGCAGTTATACGATATTATGGTCTCAAGCAAATCACGTGATGACCAATAACTGAATCCTACATTTGATTTTAGCTCGTCGTCTGTTTGAGAATGCAAAAGCTGTTTATTACTATGTGGTGAACTGGTGATTTCCAAACTCTATACTCTGCTTAAAATGTTCTCTAGATTATATTTGTTTATTAGTTAATGACTATAGTGAGGGCTTCCAATGCAGTAATTTGATTACTCATGGGTAGTAATTATCTTCCTTGTCAGTGACTTTTGCCTCATTGCATTGTGCAGTCTCTCCACCTCTGTAAACAGCTTATATATCCTGGTTCTTTCAACCAGTGAGGAATTATGGTTCCAAAATTAACTGAAACGGTAGCGTTGAGTTAATGCAATTTCCGCAACTAAGGCAATCTTAGCTTGGACTATATTTGCTGTAGGGTGGAGTTGTGTTTTGTTGTATCGATATCACTTGGTGTTTATAGGTGACTGAAGAATTTTTGGATTTATTCTGTACCTGAGAACACTCAGTTTTTAACCCTTTTTGATCAATGAATTTCCCTAATGTTTTTTTAGCAGAAACAGTAGCGAGTCCCTACTGTGTCATTATATTATTTCCTAAAACTAAGTTGCATGGTACATCATCCAAGTCGGTGCTGTTTTCTTATATATATTTCCATGACATATTGACTTTAGCTTAAACTGGGGTGTTGTTTGCCATCATATGTGTTGCTGTTCTTGTGTTCCTTAACTTTGGCTTTGACCATTTCCCTTTATCAAATTTGATTGTCTGAGCTTCAACAGAAAAAATAAAATGGTCATAGACTTGATATCATTGTAGAAGCACTAGGTTCGTCCATGTATGGGGAACTCTGTGGCATCACGATGAAGTGACGGGCATATATATTTCATATTTCCCAGAAGCTCCATCTTCTCTGGCATTACTTCATTTTAATGTACAGTCAGTTGGTATTTTTTTTACAGTATGATTTTTTAATCATCATATAGGTTGCTTCCTAAATAACCAGGCCAGTTCCTGTTCCATTGCTACCGATTTGAGTAATTGAGTAAATAAGAGGTTTTTGTTTACTTGGTGCAAGATTTGGACTTCAGTTTTGTCAATGACTGTAGGACCTAAATCACAGCATTTTTATTTGACTCTAGAACTCTAGAGTAGTCTAGATTTGCTACAATCCATGCGTACCTGACATTTTCCTTGTTTGAATTTCAGGTCTGTTGTGAGTACCATTTTGCTGGTGTAGAAGAGCTCTGTTTGTCTTCCGTGTCAGTGAAATGTTGATTACTGCAACCGGCCACAAGTAACTGGAGCTGCAAGCTGTGGTAATTGCTACATGCTACCATAGTTTCTCCATCTGAAAATAAACCATTATGGATATGTATCATAATCTAAGATGTAATTAAGGAGGTCTGTTATGCAGCAGTTCGTTAGCACTCTGCTAGCAACCGGTCATATATAGTTCTCCAGCTGGAAATAAACCATTATATTGTGGATGTATCATAATCTATGATGTAAGAAGGTGAAATATCACCTTTGTTAGTTATATGTACTGCACTTCGTCAGCACTCTGCTATGCTGTACGTAGTAGCCGGTGCATATATACAAGTGTGTGGTTTATGCTAAGAATATTGTACATGGTCACTCAGTTTGAGATTATAGTCTCTTTATGGACTTGTATGTTGTACATATAATTTGGATCGAGATCTGTTGTGTTGCCCGTTGCATGGTTGTAATTCGGATGCATGCAGACAGCTTAAGTGGTTTACAATGAGATTGTGAGAGCGAAATAAGAGCTGGGCGTGATATGTTGTGGCCACACCCGGTCGATCACAGGGAGCCACTGGAGTTGGAGCTTGGAATGCTGCTCGTGTTGTGACGGACCAAGAATGACAGGGGAGACCATCATGGCGTTTGGCGTATATGTGCTTCCTAGCACAAAATACAACATGTGTTTATCAACCTGCATCTAATTTTGAGCTGAAAAGAATCTTTGCCCAAATTTGCACTCTGTGCTATCGATCTTTTAGCCATTATGTTCTCTTTTCTCTTAATATATATAGATGCGTAGCTCTCCTGCGTGTTCGAGAAAAAAATTATGTTCTCTTTTCCAATTGGCCTCATACCGTTATTACTGTCATTCCAAGGCAATTTCTTTATTTGCTTGGCATTGCTTAACCTCGCCAATTAGTGAGCTTCCCTTTTTTTTCTTTTTGAAAGTAGACTTCCTTTTGTTTTATCACTTCTGGCTCCATCCATAGGTGGACGCAGGATTTGGACCATAGGTATTTAAAATTCCAAATGGTAAAAAATTTAACAGCTTAAAGTATAGTTTCACACCACATAATTAAGTTGCAACATCATTGATTAATAAAATTGATCATAACTTGAAATTGTCCAACTACTAAATGGTCAACATATGAAAGTGGCAACATGTGGAATAAATAGAGGATAAAATAGCAAAAGGTAACAAAGCTTACAAGCTACGAGACAACTTTCCAATCCTTAATGCGTTGAAAATAAGTGATAATGTCTAGATCCTTAGCTTGCAGGAAGAATTCCTTTTACAATAAATGTGACCAAGCAACCATTCAAATATTTCTACCCCATCTTGCATCTTCTCTTTTCTTTATCAATAAATTCATTATAGAAACCTTCTCAACACCAGCAGTGGCAACAGAGAGAACAAGCACCAATTTGAGAAGTTTATAGACAATTTCGTACCAAGAAACCTTTTCTTGTTTAACTAGCATTACAAACAAGACAACTTTGCTAGACTTCTCAAATTTTGAAGTTTTCATCATTTCTGACATCACTGATATAGTGGTGCAGCTGAAAAGGAAGTTGGTTCGTTTCTTCAAATTCAAAGTCATGCGGCTGGTTCACTTCTTCAAATTCAAAGTCATGCGGATATAAAACCTAGCAAGCTTAACCAAGTTTGCATCAATAAAAGCATAAAAGGAATTGGTGGGAATGAATGATCACATGCATCTAAGTAGCTCTATATGTTTACCTCATCAAACCTATTATTAAGCTCTTGAACTTGGCTATCAATGATACCCAAAAACATATCAGCATGAAACTGGTGATAATTAATTGCACCTCTGTAGAAATGCTTTGATCTTTGCATAGGAATATACTTAATTCATGTCAACAACTTTAACATTACGCTTCTCACAAAAAGAAGCGACCTTGGTAAGGAATTCTTGCCATCAAGAATCTTCTCTCAAAACATCCGGTTCTACCTTTGTGAACTCTAAAAGATCCATTGCATTTACAATATCTTGCTCCCTCTTTTGCAAAGCATTGCACAAGTCATTCGTGTATCCAAGTATTTCATTTATCAAGTGTAGCAGGAAAACAAACTCAAAGGATTTTGTTTGTATCTGCATCACTTGACTCATCAACAAGAATTGCAAAACATTCATCACAAAGTTCTTGTCTATGATAAATTTGGTTGTTTCTTGAGCACAAGAATGAAGGAGCTCTTTTTGGATCATGTGGTCTAAGGGTGATTTCTCCAATGTGGGCTCCTGGACTCCCACCGGGCCGTCGGAATCTCCTCACCGTCTGGCCTCCCTGCCGCAGACCCGCAGTCGATCTGCTGTGGTGTCGTTAGGGTTAGAACTGCCATTGGAATTAATTGAGGAGATGAGGAAAAGGAGCATTGGAAGTCAGTAGTGCTCTGTGCTCTCAGGCTCTCGGAGAGGTGACCATGCATGGGCAATAGTGGGGTAAGGAAGGAGCCGCCAGGTAGGTGCCCAGGTGGACTTTTTTTGTTTGACTAGGATCGTGCCCGTGCATTGCTACGGGCTTACAACATAATTAGCACAACAATTTAGAATAAGCCAACTTAATAAGCTAGATCTACAAGATGGATCTATAAGAACAAAAATGATTAGCACAACAATTTAGATGCTCTAAGTTTTTTTCACTAAGATTCGTGAAACGTGATGGTTATACATTGATTGATAATTTCATATACAAATGTTAGGCATACAAAGAAGATCGTCCAGTAAAACTAAAGTGCCTTATGTATGATAAATTCATAGGGTCACCATTCTAAATGGCTGAATCATCTATCATCAGCCTGAAACAATCATGTAGAGAAAATAATTCCAGTAATGCTATGTTGCTACCCATGAGTCATAACAATTCTCTACATGCCATGATCCATATGTGCTACCAAGTGCCAACACCACATCCCTTCATGCTTTACTAATATTGATGTCACCTTGAGAAAATATAGTTGTTGTATCTGCACAGACGACATTACCAATGGAGATCATCCATGTGTTGTATGATCGCCTGGCTATGGATAGCCAGTGATTTTTGTTGGGCAAAATCCGCTTATTGAGTCCAGCTTCATGCGATGCACAATACATATTTTTTTATGACTGATCATTATGGCGTGCACATGAGGAAGGCAGACACAAATTATTTGCTTGGTTGCTCTGTGTGCCCTTCTGTTTTGCTGTCTGGCACTTGGTGTTCAATTGGACCAATCTGAACTTTCAGAGTCCAACTATAGGATAACATACAGAATTGGTGGTCCAGCAGTTTAGAGCCTCTCAGCTTCAGGAAACAGAGATCACTCCCTGCAGTCCTCATGATCATAGTATGTAACTTATTACTTGTTGCCCATCATGGTTTGCCCCCCTCATTAAGTCATTTCATATTAGATCATTAAGTCATTTCATATTAGATCAACAAATTAATTTCAGAAGACATTAGTAATCTTATCAGTAAGTACTCAAATATGGGCAACAAGTGTTTTAGTGGATGTTCTGTTAAATAAATTTAGTCTCCCTTTTCAAAAGATAATCTCATTTCTGAGTCACAGAGAAATCGTTGGCCCTTTGAGTTATTGTTACCCAACTCAATGAAATGAATTCAGAGGTATACCTAAAAACTTTCAAGTTCAATTTTTGGAACACATATTGTTGCTTTTATAAAGCTTAGAGCACAAAATTTTATACAAAGTATTTAGTTCTAAACCCAGTTGCAGTTTTACATGATATCCATTTCCATGTAACATGTAAAGATACATTACCACACAAATTGCCCTGCAAGGTAGCAACACAAGATATGAAGCGTCATCCTCTTAGGGAGCAATTCAAAAGAGTGAGTTTCTTATGAATAATGGATTAAAATGCTTCTCATAGTTAATCTACCTAAGCAACTTCCTAGTTAATCTTCACTAAAAAAATATAACAGAAGTGTACTGTCAATATACAATCTGAAAGATATGAGGACATCAGAATATTGGTTAGATTATTGTTATCTCACCTGACTCTCAAAATCATTTATCAATTCTCGGCTTCTTGCCCAAAGCCATCAAATTTGCCACACATCAGAATGCAAGAAGGAACATTTGGGTGTTGCAACTCCAAAGCTGCTGAATTTGCAAAAGAACAGGGAAAAGTAGTGATAAAGCTAGGCATTGGGCTGCATGCATTGATGTTGCAACCATGCAAGATAAAATTCAGTAACATGATCAACATATTTTTTGACAGCTGAAAAAACTTGATTTTTTGGACAGTAATAATATTTCTGAAATGATGTGTCAACATATGACTCCAACAATGGCTATGTCAACATATGACTCCAACAGACTACCGAAAAAACTACAAAGCTCTCACCCGGTGACCTGGTGCTGGTTGAAGTGCCCATGATCATTCATGTACACGTACCAAATCGTCGGAATCAACTCTACGCTGGGCTCGCCACACTGACAGAACAGGCTGATTATACATTATCCTCCTAGATTATGTTATAATGGTGGTAGAGTAATGTTCAGAAAACCAAAACAAATAGACAACATAGCTAACTGAATGAACAAATCTGAATACACACATCGATGAGAGAATTCAGACAATTAATAAACAGAGACATTACAGTAATATATTTCCCCCATTAAGAACATCTGGTAAGAAAAATCGAATGCTGAATAGATACCCACAGTATACTTTAGTCCTATTCACCAAATGGAGAGCATGCATTTCATCATTTCATAGGAGCAACCTTGAGTTGATAATACATGTAGTATGTGCAACCCGTGTCCTCTTCTGTGGAGTACAGGGGGCAAGAATGTTGAGGACTGTGCTCAGGCCGAACCGGCAATTCAAATTCAGTAAATCCAGACATAATATACATATGTTGAGGCAGAGACTATTATATATGCTTTCTAGGACAAGATGGTGCGAATCAAAATTTTGCTAGTCTTTTGTGTTTCACCAAACATGCTCAGGACATCCCAGAGTTCACAAATTAAGAAAAAATATGTATGTTTTTCCAAACAATTTTGGTTTAATCTGTTCCTGATCAAGCGAACTCGCGTGAGTAACTAACTGGCTTTATCACACCATACTTCAACATTCAAAATTTGCAGACCTTTTTGGCACGCTGAGTTGGATACTTCGCATACACAAGCAGAGTAATGTAGAGGTTAGAGATTAACGCACACGCATCGAGCATGGAGCAAATTAGCCAAACCTCGTCGAGCCTGGGACGGTGTTGAGCCCCCTAAGGACGTCGCGAAAGGTTTGGAAGAGACACTGCACGGCGGTCACGTCCGCCTACACGCCGCGCCTCCACGCGCCACCTCATCACCGCCAGCATCGGTTCCGTCGCCAACCGCCGCCTCTTGGCCGCGCGCTCCCCTTCCACTACATCCGTCGCGCCGGCACGCTCCGCCACCTCCACTGCCCCCGTGGCCAGCCAAACCACCGCACCAATGAAGAGGGAGGATGGAAGCGGCCAGATCTGCTCATTCCCAATGGCGACGGAGGCGGCGCGTGGAGGAGGATGCGATGGGGGAGGTGAAGGCGGCGTGTCGAGGGCGCGGATGCGACTGCGGAGGGTGAGGAGGAGGACGGGCCGGAGGGAGAGGTGGAAGCATCGAAGGGAGGGAGGCACAAGGCCCACCTGTCGGCGCGTGGGGGAGCGTCCCGTGGTTCTGCCGGCAGAACCCGCGGAGGCAGAACCGCGGGGCTGGTGACGTTGCCCTTACGGGCTTTTTAGGAGTAGAGAATTCAATTCGAGCATGTCTATTTTTGTTTTCTGATACATATACCTAGGATGCACTATATACAATTTTTGCAAAAAATAATTGGTATCAAATTGAATGCCCTTGAATCAATGCGGACATGCCTCTCGTTTTGTCTACATGGCATAAATTAATTAAGCCATGAAAAGATGACTTTTGCATAAGATAAAATGAAAACAGGCCTTGTTTAGTTGGCTAAAATTTCTAACTTTTTCTCCACTCTCTCTCCATCACATCACATTAAATACGCCAAACTACATATGTTCAGAGTATTAAATATAGGTAAAAAAATAATTAATTACACAGTTTGGATGTCCTTTGCGACACGAATCTTTTGAGCCTAGTTAGGTCATGGTAGGATAATATTTACCACAAACAAACGAAACGTGCTACAGTGTGCTACAAGAGTTCTAGCAGTTAAAAAGACAAATTTTTCAACCAACTAAACAAGGCCTTGACTGGTAGGGAAAAGATCGACCTTTGGCTTTGAGCTCTTCCTAGCCTGGTGGGGGAAAGGCTCCACAGCGGTTACATATATAACACATAATAACGTATGAGTGGCTTTATTTAAATACAGTCCCATTTAATTCGCTCTTCCATGAATTCTTCGCTTTTAAATCCAGCCAATGCAATGTGTCACCTGTATATAACCTTTAGTTTATATATATATAATATATATAAATAAATAAAGTAATAACTATTTATGTGGTATAGTAAAAACTTAGAGACGGTTGCTGTCTAACTGTTCTACACAATTTTCACGTTATTGTTAAGTCTAAAACAATTTTATGTATTGCGTTCCATCAAATTCACTAGCCAAAAATGATTTGTGCTGACACATGAAAAATAGATTGTTGGCACATGCAATTATCACCCGCCAGCATAGTGGTGGGGGCACAATGCTAGCGGGCGCTTATGTCACCCGCCAGCACAAATGCACAATACTGGCGGGCGACATAAGACACCCGCCAGCACAAATGCTTCCATTTGTGCTGGCGGGTGCCTTATGTCGCCCGCCAGCACTGTGCCTTTGCAAAATCAACAATCCCTTTTTAAAGCAGTAAAACGTTGTCAAATAAAAAAGTTGTAAACTACAAAGTTCCATACTTCCATAACTTGTCAATATGTACAATTTTTATTCGGGTTGTTGCTTCATTTGACAAAGTGTTAGTAATTTTGTTCACAAAATCTATATCTCTTATATAGTTTGAAGAAACTATGTGAGAGGTGTATAAGATTTGTGAAAAATGTTGCTACCACTATTCCGGATGAGCAAATGACAAAAATAAAAGTTGTTCATCTTCAAAAGTTATAGAACTTTGTAGTTGAACCATTTTTTATTTGAATTACTTTTGTTGAAGTAAAGTACGTCTGAATTTTTGAAATTTTGAAAATTTGAATTTTTCAAATGGCCTCAAATGGAGAACTCTCAACATGAAAGTTGTAGATCCTAAGAAGTTATGAAACTTCGTAGAATTTTTTATTTGAAATCATATTGTCAATGAAATCCAAATTTGAATCTCTCAAATTTGAAATTCAAATTTCGTAGTTGACCTCAAATGGAAAAACTCCCAACATGAAAGTTGTAGATCTCAGAAAGTTATGAAACTTTGTAGTTGACAAGTTTTTAATTTGAATCCGTTTAGTGCCTCAAAAAACCGATTTACACTCAGTGTAGTATAATATGATCCTAAAAAGAATGAAGTGGAGACGAAAACTTATTCGTACTTTTTCTGCTCTCCCGTGAATCTGCCTCTGCCCTCCGCACGCCTCCACTAGGCCTCCCGAGTCCCCTCCACGTCGTTCCTCCGGTCCCACCTACAGTCCCGCGACCCAATCCTCCCTCTCCTCCAGCGCGCCGTCGCCTTCCTAATTCCTATCCTCCTCTCCTCGCGACGCCGCCGCCCGCCCCTCCTCTCCTTTCCCCGGGCGCCGCCGCCTGCCCTCCTCTCTTCTCTCCTCTACCCGCGCCCCCGCCGAGCCGTTTTCCTCTGTCTATTTTTTTTTGCGGTCGGCGTGCCCCGTCGCACCTCCCTAAATCATTCGTCGGTGCTGCCGTCGTGGTGCTCGTGCTCTCCCGCCAGATCTCGTGGCGCCTCCAAGATTTCACCACGAAGAGTAGCCCCGCATCCTCAATCGCTACGTCTTCTCACGATCACAGCGCTGGAGGATGGGAACTGGCGGGTACTAGGGGAGACTCCCTCGATCTGTGCTGCCCCTTCCTCTTTTCTAACATTCGGCTTCGGCATTCCATCTTTGACTTGCAGGTGCGTGCATGGCTGCAATCGATCCTCTTCTGTCTCTTCTCTGTTGCCTTCAAGGTTCGTTTGTTGTCTTCAAGGTTCGTTTGTCCTTCACAGTTTTCCTTTCCCACTTGGATGCTCTTTCCCTTACCATGTGAATTATCTCACCTTATAACCCTACTAGAAATGGGTTGATATCATGTTGTTTGGGCATGTGGTACTGCCTAATGGATTGGGCGTAGTGTGCCTGATGCAATTTTTTATGCATATTTGTAGTAGCACTGTCCTGATGGAACCATCTAGAAGTTGCAACGACAGGAGAGTGTTTGTAGACCTCAGAAGCACTATTACTCAAGGTCAACTAACATCAAAATGTTTTCTGAATCATTTATGTATTGTCTATTTTCTTGCCGCAGAATCTCTAAGCTTTGCATTTCTGTGCAGAAACTATGTTAACTTGCTGTTGTCATGGAATACACGGGGGAACCCTTCCTCTGTTCTCTCCAAGTTGCTCAACACCAATGGTGGGATGGAATTATGGAGCTTTTGGAGAAGGTGGCGTGAGATTGCTTTTGCAGTTGTTGAGACAATCTCATATATTTAAACCACATCGAACAAAAAGAACAAGGATTCATTATCTTTATTATGGTAAGTTTACTTGCCTTTTTTACATTGTCTTTAGAACATTGTGAAGGACAAATGAACCTTGAAGGCAGCAGAGAAGAGAAAGGGGAGAGGATCAAAGTAGAAGATACTACGCCTATTTTTGACACCTATATATCATGTTCAGGTTTCTGAAGAAACAAGAATGGAGTTGGCTATATGTGCAGCTGAAAAGATCTGCCCTATGAAAGAAGCAAACAGTGAGAAGGAAACTCAAGCTACTATCCTTGCCTAAGGTAAGAATGCTCAGACATTAGTTTAATTTTGAAACGGATGATGCGTCTGGATGGTCGCACACTCGCACATTAAGAATGTTCATAGCAATCTACATAAAGGGTGATGAATTGTTTATGCTCTACACTTAAGCCAACCAAATGTTATTGTGACATATTATAACCTTATCAGATGTGAGACTCTTTAAATTTTCTCCATAAATATTATCTTGTTCTAGAAGGTTACATGGATGCATTTTCTGTATGTGATTTGTCAGTGTGATATTTGCTTGTGGCATATTATAACCTGATCCGACATGGCTGACAGAAGCCCAAAATTAGAGGTTGAGTTTTTCACTACTTATGCTTATTTCTCTTGCGGACTTAGAAACATGATGAAACATGCCAAGCAACTAATCTGTTGTGCAGTAGTAGTATGGTAGTGTGCCGTTTATGAACTGCTCCATCCAGTAAATAGAAAATTTGAGAGAGATTGCATTAAAATTTCTGCAACAAATGCCTCGACCCATGATGATCTATTCAATTTTCTCACAATGTTCATCTATGATCTGTATCTAAGAACGAAGATGCTATAATTGTGATACCCACACCTCTGAGGTAATATATGTGGTCGACAATGATGGTCTGTTCAATTTTGTCACCATGTTAATTGTAGTTACTTTTACTGTTATTTTGATTTTTTATGGGAAAATGGTGTTGCAGCCATGGAGAAGAATATGTGTACAATAAGAAGTAAATGACCTGTATAAAGTGGTTTATTGAGTTCAGATTGCCCGCCAAAAAAAAAAAAAGGTTTCAGATTTGAGGCGGCATTCTTGTGCTTGGTGAACTTATGGAGCTAGCTCATGCCATCATAGTAACAATTCCCCTGTAAGTTTCTTCCCCTGGGCTATGGGTGTAACAATTCAGATATTTGACTTGCCGCCATCTGACTATATTGTGTGGCAGCTTTAATATGTAACAATATATACGTATTAATCATGACACCTAACAATATTAGACAGCACCTCTGATGCCTGAGAGAGAAGACAATGACCTTTTGGATAGTATCGAGGGGCATGATCTTTCTATATACCAGTTAAACAGAAGCTTCCATGTGCCAAAGCAGAAATTGACATCGCACAATACTATGCTTTTGATATTACAATATTTGCACTCACATTGATCTACTACCTATTTGCTCTGCTCATGGACTCATTGTTCCTGTGGGTGCATGCAGCATACTTTGGCTACTGATATCTTGTCGACAATTACAATTTTTTTTTTGTGTACATAGTTAGGATTTTCTACAGCAGACGGTGTTGCGCATCATGCAATTATGAGTGATCTTCCTTTCTGCAGTGCTGCTCTTTTTTTGCGATTCAGGGTGATTCCATGAAGCTCCAGGCTATATGTACCTTTGGGATGTTAGTGTTCTGAAAGCTGCTGGCTTCAAGAAGTGATGACTTCCAGCCATCGTCGTTAGAACTTAGAAGTGATGCAGACTGTTAATAGCTTTGTAGATGGTCACGCAGATTAGTGTTTTTTCGCAACCCGACCTGGATTAGAATCTGTGTCAATCGTGAAAGGAAAAACTTGAATACACTTTTTTGTTTCATTACAATGACATCCTTTTATCGCTTGATCTTAGTTGCATCAGAAGAAAAGAATATTACATATTTGGTTTATCTTTGGAAGTCGTACAAAGATTTATTTTCACATTATTATTGGCATGTTGA
This sequence comes from Cenchrus fungigraminus, assembly GCA_036936925.1. NCBI lineage: Eukaryota > Viridiplantae > Streptophyta > Magnoliopsida > Poales > Poaceae > Cenchrus > Cenchrus fungigraminus. Next base: position 69,294,095 of record CM072768.1, on the reverse strand, counting down.
ATCAAACACGTATTGGAATATAAATATTTTATAGCCCGTAGCAACGCACGGGCACGATCCTAGTAGTATAATATGAGTAGAACCAAAACTGCATATGGACGCATATGAGTGTGTGGTGTAGTGGTAAAGGAGGCTTTGCGCGAGGGGGAGGTCACAGGTTCGAACCACGGCAGCCACGGAGCGTCGCGACTTTACGCGAAAAAATACGCGACTTGCGACTTTACGGGGGACGGGTGGGTGGCTGGCAGGTGGGGTTCCTCTCCTAAATAATTTTTTTTTTCTATTTATTTCGAACCGATTTCGAAAATCCACTGTGCTGGCGGGCGCTTATGTCACCCGCCAGCACTGTGGTTCAGGGGTGGCGGGCGGGCACCCGCCAGCAAAGGTAGCCATTTGTGCTGGCACAAGACTGCTGGCGGGTGTTGCGCCCACCAGCACAAATGCGTTTTAGCCGCCAGTACAAATCGTTTCTGGCCTAGTGATTAGTGTATACTACCTCTATCCTTTAACATATGACGTTGGTTAGCTCAAAAATGAACTAACTAACGTCATATAAAAAAGAATAGAGGTAGTAATTAAGAATAAAAGGATATTTGTACCCCAATTATAGCACCCTGAGCGCAAACACTTGAAATCCAAAAGTAGATCCAACCAAAATGCTCGTAATGTTACCAGGAAAAAAAACTCATAAGTGCATCATCAAGAGCAACTATTTCATCTATATGGTTGTCACACCTGATTTTCCGAAGAAAACCAAATGCATCTCATATGTGCGTCAGGATCAAGTTTACACACATATGATAGACGTCATGAGTGAAATATCAGTAAACAGCAATAAAAACGTACAAGAGTTAAACTATTACATTATCTCTTTATTACACTCAGACATTAGACTCGAAGGTCTTTACAACGAACAACGATAACTATGAAGACGCGACTCCATCTTCATCTTCCACAGGCACATGACTGGGGGCACGCAAGCCTCAGAACTCATCGTAGTCGCTGAAGTACTTTTCTCCAGTGTTCTCCTCTGAACAGCGGGTAAGCAAGGGTGAGCACACTTATGGTTGGAGCTCAGCAAGTGGGGGAAGATGCAAGGCTATCAAGGATAGGCTAAGGTTTTGCAGCGGTTAGCATTTTAATGTTTGTCAAATTTTATTAGCAAGCACCTATTTACTAGGTGTAAGTTTATACCAACCCACTTAAGCATTTAGGAAAGCATCTCATCTCATAACCACAAGAACCACGATTTAATTCCATCTTTATGTTTGATTATCATGTGAGGGTCCAGTTCGCTCTTAACCGTGAGCACGGCTGATCGATCAGTTTTACACTCTGCAGAGGTTGTACACTTTCACCACAGCTCGCGTAAGAGTTCCGAAGAACTTTGAACCCAACCACGCATGTGCTGATCAGGTACAATACCACACTTCCGAGGTGTGATTGCATAGGGACGCTACAAAGCCTTTACAAAGATATGCAAAAGACCAACAACCCACGACAGTTACAGCTCAGGACGGACCATAACCCTCCCTAGTGGACAGCACCTTAGCAAAGGCTGCGGCCAAGAGGACCGGGCTATACCCCTGCAACCCCGAGCCCCCTGTGTTCCTTACGAATAAGGTCACCAGTACAATCACACACCTAATTAATTGGCTAAGCCAGAGCCATATGGACTGTGGTTGCACTGTTTTCCTGGGTGGTTCTCCATGTTCCGATTAAACCATATGATCTTGTTATTAACCATACACACATATATATATCACCAAAGTTATCATGATCAGCATTTATCATATAGCAAAAGATTCATTTGAACCAACCCAAAGTATAGCAACTAAGCATTTCTACCCAAAACATTTATTTAAAAGGGTTGTCCAAGGTAATAGGGATAAAATTCTAGTCATGTCTTTAAAAAGGTGATTTCCCATCAAATTTATGCAATACAAAATTTAAATGTAAACTTAGTTATCATGCAAGTTGTGTGGGACAAAACAGAATATGCAGGGGGAGAAGTCCACTTGCCTTCCTTGCTTACACACTGGTGTTCTCTTCTTCAAACACTTGCTCTTGATCCACTTCAACTGGTTGCTCACTTGAAACTGGCACGATGTCTACGAGCACACAAGAAAGCATACAATAAACAAAACAATACACCAAGCATGAAAAGCTTAAAGAGAGAACAAGGTTTGGCTCTAGGAACGCGAACGCAAAAACACTCGGAACTATCGGGAGATTTGGATGATCACATACAAGAGTTAGCTATGTGCTAGGTATCTTTTAATTAAGTAAAATCATGTGCATAGGTTATTTCAGAGAAATACCCTATTTATAATTAAGCAAGTTATATTTGTATTTAAAAGACGATGTAAGCCTAATCCAATTTTATTTATAAATATTCAAATATGATTTATGCAAATTAAACATTTACTTTAAAAGAAGCATGTAAAAGCATCTAGGCGTTCATCTTTATATTTCGAGTTATACTAAACAAATTATAACTTAAAAACACATTTATATTCATATTAATCAAATTAACAATTTAATTAAGAAAACTCGGGATATAACCTATGTTGCTTTTATTTAGAAGGCAAATTGCATATTCATTAATCAATTTAAGTTTGATTATGAAAACCGAGGTATACATCTAATTAGCTTTTAATTGAAAGAAATATTTAATTAATATTAATCATATTAACTTTCTTATGAAAACACGTGTTGAACTCTAATTGGATTTTAATTAGAAAAGCATGTGTATAAGGATTTAATCATATTTAATATTTAAATAAATTATAAAACAAAGAACATGTTCAACATTAGTCCTAACGCGTAGTTTGAGTTGATATGAACCTAACGCAACTTGAAACGGCGGAAACGGAGCTAAAACGCAAAAGATACAGCCAAAACAAGGTTCTAAAACTGACGGGCTTGAAAAGACGGTCGCGTGGACACGAAGAACGCTTAAACGGATAAAAGACGGAAAAGATATGGCTAAAACAAGGTTCAGGGCTTTTCTGTGAAGAAACAGGACTTCCAGGGGCTTAACTGCAAGAAACCAGGGGCTAAAACAAAGGGAATGACCTAGATGTAAGGATATACACCGGTGGGAGGATATGGTTGTGATTCTAGAAAGGGCAGGGCTCTTTTTGCAAAACAGCCACGGCGGGCTCGGTTGACAGGGGGTTGGGGACGATCTGCGCCGCTGATCGTGTGATGGACGGCTGCCGGCGCTGTCGCGGGCGTGGACCGCGCCGTGGACCACGTCCACGGGTCCATGGTGGACCGGGGCCAAGGGGGTATACCCCGATTTGATCAGGGCCGTCCACCTGCGATCGGGCGGCTGGGGTGGCCCGCGAGCGGCCAGGCGGCGGCGCTTGGCCAGCGCGCGGCGGCGGTTCACCAGAACCTCGCCGGAAGTTCGCCGGCGACCTCGATCTCGAGCTACGGTGCACGGTTTGGGACGGCATTTGAACCGGGAGCAAAAGGAGGACGTCGCGGAGCTCACCAGGGGCTCGTTGACGGCGGTGGGGCTGCGGAGATGACATGCGGCGGTGAGGGGTGGCCGGGATCACGGGCGCTCGCCGGGAAGGTGGTTGCGGCCTCGGTCGCGTGCTCCTGGGCGTCGTCCTGGTGGTCCACACAGAGAAGTTTAGCCGATAGAAACGGTGACGGAGAGACGGCGTCGAGGAAGATCGAGGCGGCGGCAGCAGGATGTCCCGGCGGCGGCTCGGCTCGGCGACGAGGAAGGGCGGTCCTGGGACACGAGTTAGAGATCGGGTGAGATTTGTACGTGAAGGAGAAGAAGGGAGGGAGAGATAGAAGTACTCCACCGCCGGTGAGGAGCTCTGGTGGCCGGCAATGGCGGCGGCCGGAATCACAGGCGACGGCGCGTGCGCGAGGGTGGAGGGATGCGGGGCTCAAGCGGATGCGGAAAAGGAGGTGCAGGGGCTCGAGCTCGGGTTTCATAGAGAGGGGAAGGGAAGGGGAAGCGGCGGCCGAAGCGGTGGTTTCCATTGATGGCCACGGCGCCGGCGGATTCGATTCGAATTCAAGGGGGCGCTTGTTTAGGGGAAACCGAAGGGGATTTGAAGAGGAGGAAACGGTCGGGGTTTTACTGAGCCTTAAAAGCAAAGAGTGAAGGAGAGGAAAGGTGGTGGAGGCGGGGATTTGGCCGGCGGGCTCGCGGGATGCAGAGCAGGGGAGCGGCTGGAGATTAGGGGTGGAGCTGACGTGCGGGGCCGGGTTGGCAGCGAGAGAAGGAGGAAGGGAAGGGACTGACATGCGGGCCCGGGCTGGCAGCGACTGAGAGAGGGGAGGAAGGGGAGAGCTGGGCCGCGGAGAGGAAACGGGCCGAGCAAGAGAAGCGGGCCGACGGCCTGCTGCGGAAAAGGAAAAAAAAAGAAAACGGGCCGGGGGAAGCTGGGCTGAAACTGAAAGGGGAGGAGGGAAGGGTTTAGAGAGGTTTTGTTTTTTTTTTCTTTTTCAAACCTTTTATGTCAAACTTTTCAAACCTTAAACACTCAAAACTTTTTCAAGTTTTCAAAATATTTCAAATCATTTTAAAAACTTTTAAAACTTCACACAAACACACTTAAACACCATGCAAACAAAAAGATGATGCACAAGCACTTGTTGCTTCTAAAATTATTCAAAAGTGATATTTAAATATTTTAGAGCCAAATTTAATTGATAATTTATTTATTCCTTAGAAAATAAAATCTAAAACACCATGTTGCTTACATTATTTTAATGATGGAATTTTAGGGTGTTACAAATCTACCCCCTTAACAAGAATCTCGTCCCGAGATTCGGAGAGATTGGGAAAACTAAGGGTACTCTTCTATAAGCTCATCTTGCACGTTGAGTTCTTCCGGCAGTCATAGCTTCTTCACTTGTTTCTCTTCATCTTGAATCACTTTTCCTTTCTTTCTTAGACGGGGCAGTAGTGACAACTTCAATCCTATCTCCTTGTGGGCTGGTTAAGAGCACTGACTTCTTGGTACACAGAATTATTCCATCACATTTGCCTAACCAATCCATTCCAAGTATCACATCTATTCCACTAGATGTAAGGACTACTAGATCAGCTTGAAAATCTATTTCTCCGATTTTAAGATTGACCCGTGGGCATACATAAGTGGATTTCATTTCACCATTCGGGGAACTAATCAGCAAATGTGTCTTCATAGAACTCATAGGTATATCATGCTTTGCCACGAATTGCTCAGTAATAAATGAATGTGATGCTCCAGAATCAAATAAAACTGTTGCTGGTACAGAGTTGACAGAGAACGTACCCAGCACAACACCTGGAGCGTCTTGAGCTTGTTCAGCCGTCACATGATTCACTCTTCCACGTGCGTAGTTCTGTTGGCCTCTGTTACCCCGAGGAGTAGAATTCCCGATGCGAGCTTGTGATAACGGTTGTCCAAATCTCTGACCATTATCTTTCTGAGGAGTCTGCATGTTGCGCTTCGGACAGATGTTGGCATAATGTCCAAATTCTCCACAATTGAAACAACCATTAGGACGAACCGGGGAGTTGCTTCTCACTGGTGCTTCTGAACGATCTTGATGATGACTTGGAGCATGTGGTGTCTGTTGGCTAGAATGCTGAGGTTGTTGAGTTGAGTGCTGCAACTGTAAATTCTGAGTATAATTTCCACTTGATCCACCAGAGTGAAACTGAGAACTCTGGGATGAGTTGAAGCGGGGGCGTGTGTTGCTGGACTGTCCATGAGACTTGAACTTGCGCTTCTATTCACCAAGTTCCATACGTTTATTCTCCAAACCTATAGCTTTGTTCAGCAACATCTGAAAGTTGGGGAATGTATGACTCTGCAGCTGATAGTTGAGTGGCCCAATCAATCCATCCAAGAATCTTTCCTGCCTCTTGGGATCAGTGTTGACTTCATCAGGAGCATAACGGGACAAATGTGTAAACTTGTCGAGATACTCTGTAACAGACATGTTTCCCTGCTTCAGTGCAAGAAATTCCTTTTGCTTTAGCTTTATCACTCCTGAAGGAATGTGATAGGTACGGAAGTTATCTCTGAATTCCTACCAAGTAATAGTATTGGGAGCTGTATGTGCAATGGTATATGCATCCCACCAATCACTGGCTTGCCCTGTCAGTCTGCCCGCAGCATAAAGGACCATCTCTCGGTCGGTGCACTGAACGATCTCAAGCTTCTTGGTAACTGTCTTCAACCAGTCATCGGCATCCAAAGGATCAGAGGAGTGGGAGTAGGTGGGAGGGTGGTGGCTCATAAACTCCTTATGCTTGTCCCTCTGCTGTGGCGGAGGTGGAGGAGGGGGTGCTGGTTGGTTCTGTTGAGCTTGTAAGTTCTGGACGGTGGCAGTGAGGTTTTGCAGCAGCTGGGTTTGAGCGGCAAAGAACTGTTGCAATGCGGGATCCATTTGGTTTAGCGGTGGGGGTGGAGGTGGTGGTGCTTGATTCTGTCGATTAGCAATATGAGCACGGACTACAGGTGGAACGTCTTGACCTTCTCCTGACCTGGTTTGTACCATCTGATTGTTAGAGAGCAAGTTATTTCCGACAAGAAGATTGAACTGATGCATGAGGATATGAACTCGAAAAGATGAAGCGGCATGAATTTCAAAACTAAGACAGATTCTGTTGATCTCAATAAATCAGATGTAACTCTCTGTACCATTATCCAAAAATCATGAAATTTTACCAGGATGTGATGTGCAAAATTATGAAACTAATCCAACTGGAATCACCTCAATCGGAGATTTACAACTCGAGATAAAATTCAAACAGTGCAACTGTGTCAGCAGAAATTACAGATTCTGATAGGCTCAATTCTTTGTGCATAACTCTCAGAATACATACTATATGGTATTGAATTTTTGTCAGAAAATGATCCTCAAAATTTGTGAACTAACCAACTGGTTTTATATCAAACGGAGTTCTGTAGCTCGAGATATGATTAAAACAGTGAGGTTGTGTCAAAGAGTTGTGCAAAGAGATTTTACTTCAACCATCTTGTAAGATAGATAAAGAAAAAGATAACCCAGATTGAACCCAATCTATCTTTATTAACCTAACAATTTATTTCTTGTTGCATTTGTGGCCATCACTCCACAATTCAACTCACACAAGCAAAGATCCAAATCAATCATGTGTTCAAACAACAAGCATTAGCACAACGATCGTCCTCACAGAAACGTTTCTATCGAAGTTGGTAAGGGGTAGGCAATCTAAGAACTTATATTAGACAACACCGGTGGTGGGGATCCAGCTGATAGAACAAGAACTGAACTCAGTATAAATTAAAACAAAAGGATGTTTTTTTTTCTGACAAGAAACAAAGAATAAACTAGTTTTTATACGTAAATAAGTCAATTTTGAAGGATGACAGGCTTTCTAGAACATGAATCTTTACCTTTCGACCATTTCTAACTTAAGGCTGCGTCCTACAGTCATTACTGCTCTGATACCACTCTGTCACACCTGATTTTCCGAAGAAAACCAAATGCATCTCATATGTGCGCCAGGATCAAGTTTACACACATATGATAGACGTCATGAGTGAAATATCAGTAAACAACAATAAAAATGTACAAGAGTTAAACTATTACATTATCTCTTTATTACACTCAGACGTTAGACTCGAAGGTCTTTACAACGAACAACGATAACTATGAAGACGCGACTCCATCTTCATCTTCCACAGGCACATGACTGGGGGCACGCAAGCCTCAGAACTCATCGTAGTCGCTGAAGTACTCTTCTCCAGTGTTCTCCTCTGAACAGCGGGTAAGCAAGAGTGAGCACACTTATGGTTAGAGCTCAGCAAGTGGGGGAAGATGCAAGGCTATCAAGGATAGGCTAAGGTTTTGCAGCGGTTAGCATTTTAATGTTTGTCAAATTTTATTAGCAAGCACCTATTTACTAGGTGTAAGTTTATACCAACCCACTTAAGCATTTAGGAAAGCATCTCATCTCATAACCACAAGAACCACGATTTAATTCCATCTTTATGTTTGATTATCATGTGAGGGTCCAGGCCGCTCTTAACCGTGAGCACGGCTGATCGATCAGTTTTACACTCTGCAGAGGTTGTACACTTTCACCACAGCTCGCGTAAGAGTTCCGAAGAACTTTGAACCCAACCACGCATGTGCTGATCAGGCACAATACCACACTTCCGAGGTGTGATTGCATAGGGACGCTACAAAGCCTTTACAAAGATATGCAAAAGACCAACAACCCACGACAGTTACAGCTCAGGGCGGACCATAACCCTCCCTAGTGGACAGCACCTTAGCAAAGGCTGTGGCCAAGAGGACCGGGCTATACCCCTGCAACCCCGAGCCCCCTGTGTTCCTTACGGATAAGGTCACCAGTACAATCACACACCTAATTAATTGGCTAAGCCAGAGCCATATGGACCGTGGTTGCACTGTTTTCCTGGGTGGTTCTCCATGTTCCGATTAAACCATATGATCTTGTTATTAACCATACACACATATATATATCACCAAAGTTATCATGATCAGCATTTATCATATAGCAAAAGATTCATTTGAACCAACCCAAAGTGTAGTAACTAAGCATTTCTACCCAAAACATTTATTTAAAGGGAACGTATCAAATGGAAACCAACCCCTCCGTGCAAACTATGGAAACTTCAATCTGAGCCACACAATGTTGATCCAAAGGAGCGCTCATGGGAGGTGGGAGGGGTGATTTGCAAAAGTGCATTTGCGAATCATCCCTCCCACCTCTCATGAGTTTTGCACATCACCCCTCCCACCTTCCATAAGTCTTCCCTTGGATTAACATCATGTGGTTCAGATTGAAGTTTCCATAGTTTGCACGGAGGGGTTGGTTTCCACCTGATATGTTCCCTTATTTAAAAGGGTTGTCCAAGGTAATAGGGATAAAATTCTAGTCATGTCCTTAAAAAGGTGATTTCCCATCAAATTTATGCAATACAACATTTAAATGTAAACTTAGTTATCATGCAAGTTGTGTGGGACAAAACAGAATATGCAGGGGGAGAAGTCCACTTGCCTTCCTTGCTTACACACTGGTGTTCTCTTCTTCAAACACTTGCTCTTGATCCACTTCAACTGGTTGCTCACTTGAAACTGGCACGATGTCTACGAGCACACAAGAAAGCATACAATAAACAAAACAATACACCAAGCATGAAAAGCTTAAAGAGAGAACAAGGTTTGGCTCTAGGAACGCGAACGCAAAAACACTCGGAACTATCGGGAGATGGATGATCACATACAAGAGTTAGCTATGTGCTAGGTATCTTTTAATTAAGTAAAATCATGTGCATAGGTTATTTCAGAGAAATACCCTATTTATAATTAAGCAAGTTATATTTGTATTTAAAAGACGATGTAAGCCTAATCCAATTTTATTTATAAATATTCAAATATGATTTATGCAAATTAAACATTTACTTTAAAAGAAGCATGTAAAAGCATCTAGGCGTTCATCTTTATATTTCGAGTTATACTAAACAAATTATAACTTAAAAACACATTTATATTCATATTAATCAAATTAACAATTTAATTAAGAAAACTCGGGATATAACCTATGTTGCTTTTATTTAGAAGGCAAATTGCATATTCATTAATCAATTTAAGTTTGATTATGAAAACCAAGGTATACATCTAATTAGTTTTTAATTGAAAGAAATATTTAATTAATATTAATCATATTAACTTTCTTATGAAAACACGTGTTGAACTCTAATTGGATTTTAATTAGAAAAGCATGTGTATAAGGATTTAATCATATTTAATATTTAAATAAATTATAAAACAAAGAACATGTTCAACATTAGTCCTAACGCGTAGTTTGAGTTGATATGAACCTAACGCAACTTGAAACGGCGGAAACGGAGCTAAAACGCAAAAGATACAGCCAAAACAAGGTTCTAAAACTGACGAGTTTAAAAATACGGTCGCATGGACACCAAGAACGCTTAAAACGGATAAAAGACGGAAAAGATATGACTAAAATAAGATTCAGGGCTTTTCTGTGAAGAAACAGGGCTTCTAGGAGCTTAACTGCAAGAAACCAAGGGCTAAAACAAAGGGAAGGACCTAGATGTAAGGATATACACCGGTGGGAGGATATGGTTGTGATTCTAGAAAGGGCAGAGCTCTTTTTGCAAAACAGCCACGGCTGCTCGGTTGACAGGGGGTTGGGGACGATCTGCGCCGCTGATCGTGTGATGGACGGCTGCCGGCGCTGTCGCGGGCGTGGACCGCGCCATGGACCACGTCCACGGGTCCATGGTGGACCGGGGCCAAGGGGGTATACCCCGATCTGATCAGGGCCGTCCACCTGCGATCGGGCGGCAGGGGTGGCCCGCGAGCGGCCAGGCGGCGGCGCTTGGCCAGCGCGCGGCGGCGGTTCACCAGAGCCTCGCCGGAAGTTCGCCGGCGACCTCGATCTCGAGCTACGGTGCACGGTTTGGGACGGCATTTGAACCGGGAGCAAAAGGAGGACGTCGCGGAGCTCACCAGGGGCTCGTTGACGGCGGTGGGGCTGCGGAGATGACGTGCGGCGGTGAGGGGCGGCCGGGATCACGGGCGCTTGCCGGGAAGGTGGTTGCGGCCTCGGTCGCGTGCTCCTGGGCGTCGGGGCGTCGTCCTGGTGGTCCACGCAGAGAAGTTTAGCCGATAGAAACGGTGACGGAGAGACGGCGTCGAGGAAGATCGAGGCGGCGGCGGCGGGATGTCCCGGCGGCGGCTCGGCTCGGCGACGAGGAAGGGCGGTCCTGGGACACGAGTTAGAGATCGGGTGAGATTTGTACGTGAAGGAGAAGAAGGGAGGGAGAGATAGAAGTACTCCACCGCCGGTGAGGAGCTCTGGTGGCCGGCAATGGCGGCGGTCGGAATCACGGGCGACGGCGCGTGTGCGAGGGTGGAGGGATGCGGGGCTCAAGCGGATGCGGAAAAGGAGGTGCAGGGGCTCGAGCTCGGGTTTTATAGAGAGGGGAAGGGAAGGGGAAGCGGCGGCCGAAGCGGTGGTTTCCATTGATGGCCACGGCGCCGGCGGATTCGATTCGAATTCAAGGGGGCGCTTGTTTAGGGGAAACCGAAGGGGATTTGAAGAGGAGGAAACAGTCGGGGTTTTACTGAGCCTTAAAAGCAAAGAGTGAAGGAGAGGAAAGGTGGTGGAGGCGGGGATTTGGCCGGCGGGCTCGCGGGATGCAGAGCAGGGGAGCGGCTGGAGATTAGGGGTGGAGCTGACGTGCGGGGCCGGGTTGGCAGCGAGAGAAGGAGGAAGGGAAGGGACTGACATGCGGGCCCGGGCTGGCAGCGACTGAGAGAGGGGAGGAAGGGGAGAGCTGGGCCGCGGAGAGGAAACGGGCCGAGCAAGAGAAGCGGGCCGACGGCCTGCTGCGGAAAAGGAAAAAAAAAAGAAAACGGGCCGGGGGAAGCTGGGCTGAAACTGAAAGGGGAGGAGGGAAGGGTTTAGAGAGGTTTTGTTTTTTTTTCTTTTTCAAACCTTTTATGTCAAACTTTTCAAACCTTAAACACTCAAAACTTTTTCAAGTTTTCAAAATATTTCAAATCATTTTAAAAACTTTTAAAACTTCACACAAACACACTTAAACACCATGCAAACAAAAAGATGATGCACAAGCACTTGTTGCTTCTAAAATTATTCAAAAGTGATATTTAAATATTTTAGAGCCAAATTTAATTGATAATTTATTTATTCCTTAGAAAATAAAATCTAAAACACCATGTTGCTTACATTATTTTAATGATGGAATTTTAGGGTGTTACAATGGTTCTAATGATTGTGTTCTTTTTTATGTTTAGTGTTGTTCAGTTTAGTTCTGAGTTTGCGCGGGGTCATTTAACAAATTTCCTAGCATTTGTTAACCGGAATTACGAAATTTGAAGCGAAAATTTTGAAATCCAATTGAAAGGAGCAGAGTGTGTTCGGGCCTTTTTGGCACGCCCCCTTTTCTCCGGTCAGCGCCTTTTCCTCACCAACCCAACCCAGTCGGCCGCTCCTCCACTCCACGTCTCCACCCTCGCAAGGAATCTTCTGGAGCAACGGGTTCGCGCTTCGATGGCGGACATCGAGGCGGCGGCGAGGGCCCCAACCCGGGCGCCGCCCCCGCTGGCTACGGCACCGGCGCCGAGGAGGCCCGCGGCCGCGGAGCTGAAGGCGGCGGCGGTCGACGGCGTCATCTACGGCTTCCTCGGCGCGATGTTCGCGGGCAGCGCTGCCAGCATCGCCCTGGTCGTCGCGCGCTACGCCGTCGTCGGTGGCTACCCCTACGCGCCGGCGGTGGTGGCCTTCGCGAGGGACGTGTTCCTGCGGGCGCTTGGCGCTGAGCTGCTCCTCTGCCCGTTCACCATCCTGCTGCTGCTCTTGCGCCTCGACAGACGGCCACCTGAGCCTCCCGAGTGGTTGGTTCTGGTGCGTGATTCCAACCCCGTTCCCTTCCTCCTTAAATTACATCTAGTGGTTCCCCGTAAGCATTTCGAGTTGTTGGATACGCGAATTTTGTGGTAATTGTTCCTCCCTGCTCGCGCAGATTGAGGGCGTGTACGTCACCGTGCAGCTACATGGTGCAGAGCACCCTGGAGCACGCGGCCGGCGTCAGCGCCCTGGCTATGGCTTCATACCGCTGCTGATCTTCATCGTCCTCTCGATGGGCATGATGGTAGGCTTGCTGCTGCAAGAGCGGTACCCTGCAAAGAGGTGCTGTGTTGAGACCCTGATGGGGACTGCTGCCTTGATCAGTGACATTGGAATCTTTGCTTGCTCTGCCATTATCATCTGCGTCTTCATTCCGTATATGTTGGTCCAGCTGAGGAACATGCCAAGGTGAAGTCGGTGTGTCCCAGTTGCATCAATCGTGCAAGGTACCCATGCAATTTTTGTCGTCCTACTTGTGATTTGTTGATGTGGATGTGATCATAGTCCTCTGTTTGTTTGGTGATCAATATCTCACTTACCCTGCATCATAGAAATTTGTAGTTCAGGCACACATTGAGCCAAAGGACATAGTGCGTTGTCTTGTACATCATCTGTTTCTGTTCTAATGCTTAGCTCAGGTTGAAATTCGGTTATTTAGGCTGCTGTGAGTTCTAAGTTATCACGGATGGCAACAACACTGCTTTTAGTTATTACTGGAATCTCCAAGTGAACAGCATGAGAAAGTTTCTTATTTCTGGCATCATAAAATTGTCATGTACAACATGCCTCTAGGTGATGCAGATATACAAATAATGTATTTTGCAGAGTTATTGTCTTAGAGTTAAGTATTTTTTGTACTAGCCTCAGTTATCTTTCTGCTTGAGGAAATGATGCCGTTGCTGAGGTTAATTGTATTGAGAGTTGAGACACCCCAATGGTTAGTTTCAAATATGTATGTCAAGAATGCTACAATAGATAGCTTGTCAGCAGCCTCCCTTTAATAAGAGTTAAAACCGTTCAAAGTTCGTCTGGGGTTTATCCTTTTGGTATTTTTCTTCCTGCATATATGTCGTCTCTGTTTGCAAGGTTACAAATGACTTATGTCGTTCTGCAAAGGATAGTTTAATTTTGCTAACAGGCTCACATATGTTCCCATTTACTTATTCGGTTCAACATTTGATTCTTTAGATAGCTGCTAGTTGTTATGCTGTGATATTCCAAACTCAAATTCTGTTCTTTTGCGGATGTGTAAGATTGTATTGATCACTCAATACTTTCGCTGTGATCGCTTAAGATTGTACAGTATTGTTGATCATTTGTACTGAGTGCTTCTTGGCCATATTATTAGCTAGTGATCCTTCTTCGAGAGTTTATGTTACATTGGTAGAGTCCTATAAATCTTATTTTCTACTCACCAACCAGAGAGATATTTTTGTCCAAAAGTAACTCATATAGACTATCCTGACTTCTGTCATGTGGGATGGAATCGTTGTTAAGTTATATAATTTAGCATCTATTGGTGATCGGCTCTAAGGGGTTTGGTTGATGAGAGAATTTGAGATCCAATTCTATTTGATGTAAAGATTTGCTCTATTATGATACTATCAACCAATTTGAGAACATTTCTTGCATTCCCAACCAGTGCCATACTGTCATCCCAAAGATCCAACTGGTCGTTGACTTTGTTTTGTTAGAATTGGCATAATTTGTGGACTTCATCATCAGCTGCTGTACCAAACATTGTTTGATGTCAATGTTTTCGTTAATAATAATGTTTTTTCATCCAATCTGATCGTTATGTAGAATACAAACTTGAGATAAGAAATGGGAGGTTGGTGCATTTCATTCGTAGATAAAGTTGGCACCAACATGGTAATCTATGAAGTGATAGTAGCATTTCTTCTAGACTCCATTTGTTCGGATAGTGTGGCATGTTTATGTGCAAGAGCAACTGTCTATTTGTTGCAATATTCTGCTTTGATATAATGGGTAGCTGCCTCACTAGTCTACTCTGGTGCTTAATATGCTCATTGGATTAATCGGCGTATGCTCTATGTTGTCCTGAAACCTGATGCTGTTGGTAAATGATGTGCTGAGTTGCCATCTTGTGTTTGGTAGCTGGTTGGGATTCTAGATTTGCCAATGAAGTAATTTTGCTCGACTACTTAATTATACTGCATCTTATGTTCCATTTCATGCTAGTCTTTGTTGATATATACTGTTAATCTGTTATGATGGATGTCTTGCTGCCGTCGACCCTACTCTTGTGCTCTGTTTGTTATTTTAGGTGATTTCTTTTTAGGGAAACTGACACTTACTGCTTGTTCTAATTCCAGGTATGGAACGCATGGCATTTCGCTGGAGTAGAGGAACTTCTTCTTATCTTCTGTCTCAGTGCAGAGTGAATTTGTGCAACCTCAAGTGATTTGAACTACATAAGGTACGGTGTGATGATACATAAACCTTTCAGGACATGTGTGATGCTACTCCAGGTTGCGTAGCACTGTTTCCCGTTCAGAAATCGTTGTGGAAACGCCAGGGATATGCTAATAATTAACTTGTGACAGTTTTCAGTCGTGACGCTAAGGTTGGATATTCGTGCAATTATCTCTTCTGTTATGCAGCCAGCATTTTGGCACTCTCTGAATGATGCTATACAGCAGAATTCAAGCATGCATATGTACTTCTGCTTAAGATGATATTCAGTATTCGATACTTTCTGATCGCCTGTCGCTGTCGCTGGTACATGCATCGTGCGTGAGGTGTTGGTACCACACGTTACTTTTATATAGTTCAAGAACGGTTAGTGAAAGTTTAAGTAACAAGTTGCACGTACGTTTGAGCCAACTCGTATTTCGTCGTGCGGCATTCTGGTTTGGTTGTGCTGGGCTGCAGCTGGTCCAGACCGATCCCCATCAGCCGCAGGGTGTGGGCGTACATGATGTTGAGGCTGCTGCCGCCGTCCATCAGCACCTTGGAGAACCGCGAGTTGCCGATGACGGGATCGACGACTAGCGGGTATTGGCCCGGATTGGGGATGCGGTTCGGGTGGTCCTCGCGGCTGAAGGTGATAGCCTCCTCCGACCAGTCGATGAAGGAGGGAGGGCCCTTTTCCGCGGCGAGGACCTCATGCCGCTCGTGTTTGCGCTGGCTGGTGGACATGTCCACCGTCGGTCCCCCAAAGATGAGAAAGACGTTCTCCATGGCGGGGAAGCCGTCAGCATCCCCCTCACCCCGTCCTTCTTGGCCTCGTCCTCCTTCGCAGCGACGCGGCTGTACTACTTTTTGAGCATATCGCATTGCTCGAGGGTGTGGTTGACCGGGGTCTTGTGGTACGGTCAGGGCTTCTTCAGCATGTCATCGAACACGTTGGGGCCTCGAGGGGGGCCTCGAGGACCCTTGCACACAGGGTCGACTGCGAGGGCCTCGTCCTCGTCCTCGCCGCGCCCCTGCGCGCGCGCGTCACGCTGGGGCTTTTTGCCCTTCTTGCCCCGCTTCTGCTTCTTTGCGGGATCCTTGGACTTGCTGCCCTCCACGGGCGCTTCTCCACGCATTTGCCTTTCTTGACGTCGAAGATCGCCCCCACTGCCTCTTCTCCAGAGGCGAAGCTGGTGGCGATGTCAAAGAGCTCGTTGGAGTCGACCGGCGGGCTCCTCCCAAGCTCGCGCACAAGGTCCCGGCAGGTCGTGCCCTCGAGGAAGGCGTGCACGATCTCTGACTGGGCAACGCTTGGAAGCTCGGTGCAGTGCTTGGAGAAGCGCCGGATGAAGTCCCGGAGCGATTCGCCGGGTTTCTGTGTGCACCCTCGCAGGTCCCAGGAGTTCCCAGGGCGCACGTACATGCCCTGGAAGTTTCCCACGAAGGTGCGGACCAAGTCGTCCCAGCCGTGGATCTGGCTGGCGGGCAAGTGCTCGAGCCAAGTACGGGCGGAGTCCGCGAGATGCAGCGGTAGGTTGCGGATGATCACGACGTCGTTGGTGGCGCCGCCCAACTGGCAAGCCAGGCGGTAGTCGTTGACCTAGACTCGAGGGTCCGTCTCCCCTGTGTACTTGACGATGGCGGTGGGCTGGCGAAAGCGCTGGGGGATGTTCGCCGTGCAGATCTCCCGGTTGAACACTCGAGTTCCCGGAGGTTCCGGCGTTGGCGAGCGATCCTCCCAGCAGTCGTACCGGCCTCCCCGTCGAGGGTAGTAGCCCTGTGCCGCCCGCGCCGCCGCATCCTCCCGCCTCTTGGAGTTCAGGACGTTGCGAGCGTCCCCGTCCTGGGCGTGGCCGCGTGTGTCAAGGATCCGCTCCCTGACAGGCGTCCTGCCCTGGTTCGCCGGCTGGCCCGCCGCGCCCCCTTGCGGGGCGTGAACCGATGCCTCCTGGTCCTGCGCGCCGCCACCGCCCCGTGAGCTGGACTGGTTGCGCATACGGGACGCGGAGCTCTCGGCGTATTGTACAGCGGCCTGCTCAATAAGGGCCTGCGCCTCGCGGCACAAGTTGCGTGCTTCCGGCGTTGACGGCTCGGGCATGGCCCGGAGCAACGTCGCCGCCGCGATGAGCTTCTGGCTGGCTCAGGGTGGTGTGTGCAGGTCATCCACGTTGAAGTCGGTGTTGATACGCTCATGGGCCTGCCTCCCCGCTTCTCGGGCGCGTTCGCCGTGCGCCGAGGCCTATCCTGCGATGGTGGCGCGCAGGAGCCGCACTTGCCGGTACTCCTCCGCGAGCTTAGCCTCGAGCTCGCGGGCCTGAGCCAGCTGTGCGACGATGTCCGGTTTGCCCGCCGGTGGTGCCGGTGGTGGGTTCGGCTCGGGGTCGTGGGGCACATCTCCGTCGCCTGCTCCGTCTGCTCCGTCGGCGTGCTCGTTGATGGCGACAATAAAGCACTCGCGTGCGGGATCGTAGCTCCCCTCGCTAGAGTCGTCAGAGTAGCCGAACCAGCAGTCTGCGGTGTCGAGGAATCACCGGAACATGACAGGGTCCGGTACACCGGAGAAGTCCCACTCTGCGTACCCATGCGAGGTTACGGGTGGCAGCTCGCTGGCCGAGCCGTGGTACGATTCATCGTTGGTGGTGGCGATGAGGTTCCGGATTGACAGCAGATGGTGACCCGAGAGGTCCTCGTATGCGGCCACGTCCGTGCTGACCGATGAGGCGTACGTCGCGGCGGAGTTGCGCATCCCGTGAGGGAACTGCGGCCCCGCGATCGCGTTTTCCCCCGCATTAGGCATCCGTTGTGTCTGCTGGCGGAGGTGCGTCCCTCCGTGCTGCAGCGCGTGCTGCCCGGCGCTGCTCCATACGCGCCTGGCGCGAGCGCTGTCTAGAGCGTCTGCGGCGTCAGGACGTCGAGGCAGCCGCTGCTGCCGCTATTTCGGGCACCGGTGCGTCCGGCGCTGGTGCGGTGGGCACCGGGCCTGGCCCGGTTGAACGCTAAGGGTGGAGCTCATCCCGGTTGGTGAGGCGCATGAGGTAGCCGTTCCCCGTAGCCTGGAAGTTCAGGCTCCCGAACCGGATTTCGAATCCAGCTGGGAAGGGGTCGGAGCTGCCCCAGGCGTACCTTTGGGACTTCATCTCGGTGTGAATCACCATCGAGACTACTGGTGAGGAGTCGATCACAACGCGCTTAAACCCCTACCTGGCGCGCCAACTGTCGGTGTTAGGATTAGTCCCGACACTAACTAGTGAGATGCGCTGCGATCAGCCTCTCCATGGTCGGTGCAAAGCGACACAGGGACGCGAGTTTATCCTGGTTCCGGCCACGGGGCCGTACGTCCAGCAGGTTGCGCGTGCGCGCTGTATTGCGTTGCACCGGGGGTGCCTGTAGAGGGGGGCTACAAGCAAGGCGGGAGAGGAGGAAAGGCCTCCAAGTACCTGCTAGTTGATTGAGGCAAAGTGCCAATACCAGTGGATGGGTGTGTGTGAGAATGCGAGTCAAAGTGATGCCGTGCCCGCGGCCGGGCGACCGCCTCCTCCTTTTATAGGCCAAGGGGAGGCGGCTACAGATGTGCCGCATGGTTTTTTGTATAGTGCCGTAGTACCGGCGTACAATGCCTGCGATTTGATGGATGTCCTGGCGAATCCCGGCTCTTGCGGGCGTCGTGGCGACTCTTGTGCTTGTCTGGGGACGGCTTCGAGGGTGGTCTTGCCGGCGCCCGCGCCTGGTTGTTGTTCGTACGCCGGTTTGAGGGTCTTGCTGATGGGAGAGCTTGTGCTGCACAGAGGCCGTCGTGGCGGCGTCCCATCGGAACAGGGCCCCACAGCGCCGGGGATAGCTCCACAGCGACCGGGATGGTGGCATAGGGCCGGGGATGGCCACGCAGGGCCGGAGGTGACGGAGGGGACGTGCTCCACTCACCCTGCGTCATGGCGCCGTCCTGGGTGAGTGTCAGGTCGGCGGCCATACGCTCCTCGAGGGTGTCGCCACCTCCCTTCGAGGGGTGCGGCGTGGAGAAAGGACGGGAGCGGGTGGCACAGTGTCGTGGAATGACACCGGCCACGCCGCACAGCGCCCGCACAGCGCCGGGGATGGCCGCACAGTGGCGGGCTGTCCGCACAGCGCCGGGACCGGATTCCCAGGCGCTGTCAGGGATTCGGCGTGGTGGGGATCTTGCTTTTGACCGTGGCGCCCGTGGTGCGACGGGGCATTTAATGCCTTGGTCAGGAGGAGTAGGTGAAATGTCCCGGGCCGAGGGGGTGCCTCGAGCGAGGCGGAGATCCGCTCGAGGGGCGCTGGCCCCTCGATCGAGGCAGAAAGCCACTCGAGGGGTGCCGGGCCCTTGAGCGAGGCGGAAGCTCACCCGCGTGGCGCCCGACCCTCGAGCGAAGCGGAAGTTCGCTCGAGGGTGACTGGTGCGGTTGCTTGACGGGCCGCGGAGGCCGCTGGGCCGTAGCAGGCCGCGGGCTTCGTTCGTGCCTTAGCTGGGGTTGGTTTGGGGAGTGTGTTTAGCGGTTTTTGTTTTTTGAAGAGGGTGATTTTCCCCGTAGTTAGGGGACCCCTTATGGCTGTCCCCGACAATTTCTTTTTGAAATTTTCTACAAGACACTAATAAATTGTGCCCGGTTGTGTGGAAGTTATTTTTATCAGTTTTCTCTTGACAAAACCATATAGAAATTTAGATTTCCATATACCAATATTTTTTTGTTCTCGTCTAAATACATGCATGTCCTAATGTTTTCATGAAAACACAGTAGGACATGCATGTCATAATTAAGTCCTAGCGATTATGCTTATTAGTAAGTGAACCAAATAAGAGCATGAGAGAATTTGGTAGTTTTGTTCTCAGCAACTGAATTAGTACTTTGAAGTAGGGAAACATATGGAGAGGTTCTTCAGCTAAGGAGTCTTAGAGATACATGGTGCCCTAACGCATGGAATGAATTTCTGTGAACAAACTATCAAGACATGGAAATCTCCATGGTGTTTGCTTGCAGGTCTCCAATGGGTAATAAGAGATGTACTTGCCTTCCTTGTGCGTAGGCCTGCAAATGGTTCGGGTCGACCCGTTTGTGAAGTCGCTCCGTTGCTCGAATCAAGCTGCGTTTCGATGCGGACCGATCCCCAAAGGAAACAAAGCGAGAGCGTCAGGACCCGGTTGAGCCACGGTGCCCCCAGGGTCGAACCTCCTCACAGGTCCACGGTGGCGCTGTTCCCGGCCGCATGCCCGCATCGAGCTAGTTCGCCGCCACCTACGACGCTGTCCCGGTTATCTCGCTGTCCTTCCGGTCCCGCCTTCTCTTTGGCCACCAGATCGAGTTTGCCGCCCGCCGCCGACGGCGCTGTTCCTGCGCCTCGCTCTCCTTCCGGTCCTGCCTTCTCTTTGGCCACCAGATCGAGTTCGCCGCCGCCGCTGACGGCGCTGTTCCCGCGCCTCGCTCTCCTCCTGTCCCTGCCTCCTCTTCGGCCTCAGATCGTGGTCGTCTTCGGCCTCGGATCGAGGTCGTTGTCACCGCTGCCGCCGCCGATGGTGCCGGAAGCTTCCCGTTGCACTTCGAATTTCTTGATTTTTCCTGTTCATTGCCCATGAAAGTAAGATGCAACCTGCTGCTTCAATTCGTGCCGTACTTGCTTTTCTCCTTCCCCTGATGCTTGCCGTCGCCGCCTCCTTCCTTGCGGCTGTAATGGTGTAGGTACTCCTCGGCCTTCTCGAGGTACCCGCCGACAGGCTTGCCCTCGAGCTTGCCGTAATGGGGAAGCGGCGTGGAGCAGGTCCGTCTCCGCCCCGACGACCCGGCCCTTGTCCACCGTACCTTCTCGAGGCTGTGGCCTTGGAGGGCAAGCTTGGCCGCCTCCGCCACGAGCTTGGCCACACGAGGCGATGTCCCCGCTGCCCCCGCCGGATGGGCGGTGTTGCGAAGGAGGGCGGCGGCGGCCGGAGTCCTCGTCGCCGTCGTAGGAGGCCATTTGCGAGAGGTGGATCTAGAGAGAGGAATGAACAGAACAGGGGTTCATGCTTTGGGTGTGAGTGCACGATGCGATGCCCGTGTCGTCGCGGTGTCTAGCTTGAAGCAAAATAAACCATACATGTGCGGTTCGACCCTCGGTGCAACGCGGATCATCAAATTTGTTTTGACAAGAGGAGCAGGTTGATCCGTGAACCTCATTTTTCTTTGACGGGTATGAGGGGCAGCAACAGGGGCGCTCCGAATCGCAACCTTTGCTGGCCTACTTGTGCAAATTACTTGGTGGTGTGAAGTGACCTGGTCGATGAGTACACCACGTTCAGTTCGGTTCTGACCGATTTGCACGTACGACGCGTATCAGTTCCATGAGAGATGTGACGCGGTGGTAGCCTAGTCGTGTTCTCTGGTCACCTCGTGCCCACCATAACAGGTGTGTGGTGTCTATGCTCTTGGATTATGCTGGCTCTATATTGTTTTGATTTTATCAACTAAAGTTTTACACATATTATTAGCACAAGTGATGTTTTCACCATGAATCATATGGACTAATGAATTCCGCATACCAGCAGTGATGGTATGTGGATATTTTACCTTGACATAATAATGACCAAGAAAAATAACTGCAAAAACTCTTTTCTCATCAGTCCTCCATTGCAGCGATATGAGTCCTCGTTGTTGATGCAATTTATTGGTGCAGCCCACATTAATTCTTAGTAAATAAGATAATGAATTGTGAAACCTAAATTTTGAAATATACCTTTCAATAATAGAGAAGGATTGAAGGAAGTATATAAATTCATACTCCGGCGACAGTTGAGTAGGCCCAACAAGCTTTGTGCAATAATAGGCTCTGTTTTCTATTTTTCCTATTATACATGTGCTTCTTTTTCTATTTAATTATCAGCTTTAATGCTGAGAATGATGTAAAAACTTTGTTGCATGTTGTTGCAGAGGCACTGATGAGGTAGGAAATAATTTCCTTTTCTAAAAGAAACAAGCTTTGTGCAATGTACCGTGTGGGTCTAACAAATTCCCTCCATTGGGTTTGAGGATGTGCACCATTTCTCGGGCCCGACAACCGGCCATGCACTTGCTCGAATGCATAGCCATGTTTTCTACTAAACAGTGGTGGACCCAAGGCTCGACCACCCTGGCCATCTGCCCGGGCTCATTGAGCCGATGTCCACTAAATGAACAATTAAGCCAGCAAAAAACTACCTTGAGCATGATGCATCGGTAACTGGGCAAAGGCACACCGCAAGGCTAAGGGCCAAAGCATGTCTCCAGGCTGCAGAGTCTGACTACGCTGTAGAAAACCTCTAGGTCCGCCACTGCTACTAAATGATGGCATATATAATGACTCTCCTAATAACATTTATGAGGTGTTTGGTTGACTCAAATGTAACGTAATTAGATAAAGGAAGGTAAGAAATTCTATTACATATGTTTGGTTGTGGCAGTTTGTAATCAATTGGCATCGTAATTGAATCCCTTACGTAATCATTATATATAGAAGCTTGTTACCCCTCATCCCCCACCGTAATCAGATATAACTCATACACCATAATCTGATTACGTTACCAGAGTGCAACCAATCAAAGAGTGTAATCACCCATTCTAGTGCCAAAAATACACTGTAACATGATTCCATTTGCGTTACGTTACCGTAGCATGAACCCAACACATTCTTCGTTTGCGCACATTTCCATGAGCCATCCGTTGTATGTTGAATCATGATGTCTTGATTTGATGTTCTTCTTTAGATGGTTCAGAGTTGATGTTAGTTATCATTAATTATCAACATAAAATGATGCGGTGTTGGATTTGTATCGTTGTATAGTTTGGGTTAAACTCCGTTGTCTGTCTGTTGCGTGGTGGTTGCAGGCAGCTTCGAGAGTTTACAGTGACAGTGAAAGCAGTAGCTGCATTGGGCATGCATGACGCAGCATTCGGCGGCCGGCCGGCCGTGCTGCCAAACCTGCGTGCAGAAGCGACAGGGCCACTCACACTCACAGTCAGGCTGACCTGGGGAAAAAAACCAAACTGAGCCGGGCGGGGTGAAATATCTGTTTGCTCCAAGCACCCTGAAATTAAAGCTAGGGAGGTGTTAGCACGTACAAAAATGCAACCTTCAGTGTATGATAAATCGCAAGAACAAAACACGTATTTTTGTCTACCTGTATAATTTAAGCTCAAATGAAAATTGTAGAAAAGAGGGGAAAAGGAATAAATCATGGGTGCTTGTATTTAATGTGAGATATCCATCCGATGAAATCTAATGATGATAATACCAGGTAGTACCAGTAGGATATTAGCAGATAATACCAGTTTGGTGAGCCCAACATCCATCCGATGAGATCCAACAGTGTACCAATTTGGTTAACCCAACATCCATCATCTGATGTGATCTAACGGTAATAGTACCAGGTAGTACCATACATGTAGTATCAATAGGATAGTACAATGTACTACCTAGTACTATCCGGTAAACAAAGCTCTAAATCATGTTGTGAATTTTGTGCCACCCGTAGTTGTAACTTCAACTGTTTTTTTAGATGTCTTATTTTTTTTCAAAAAATTTAGCCATCATGGCTTTATATACCAAATGCAGAGGTCATTCCAAGGAAAATTTCCATTATTATTTCTTATGTCCACATCCCTTAATTCCACTAATTTACGAGCTCCTCTTTTTGTGATACTAATGAATGGGCTCCTTTTTATCACCTATGAGGCTATGACTCATCCATTCTTATACTAATTGATTGCTCATCAAGAGTTACGACAAAAGGAGCAAGCGTGATTATTTCATATACCCCTCATAATTTTAGTAAGCCACAAAATTATTATTATTATTATTATTATTTGCATTGGATTTAGTGAAGTGTATTATCTAAGATTGGCACCTTGAGTGCAAACACATGAGATCCAAAAGTACATTCAATCAAAATACTCATAATTGCATCACCAAGAGCCTCTACTTCATATCATTCCAATTGAAATACTTAAACAATATAATAGTATTTTGAGGATGAAAATATTCCTAGGAAGAAATGAAAAATATTGCATAATATGCTGTGTTTCAGTGTTTGACATCATTCCGTTCTCAGAATGCCAATTATTAAAACACTGAAATTAGAAAAGAAGAAAGCTACAGCTAAAGGAGTGAGGTATAACTCGATGATAGCAGTCTAAGGTTCAAACTGCCCTCAAAACTTGCAAAATGTAAAAGAATCTATCTTCTTTTTCGTTATTCAGATATATGATAATCATGGTGTTGTAACAATAAAGCAAAATTCATAGGAAAATGAACAAATAAATCCCATGCAATGAGATTGTATCCCTTGGTTGTAAGCTATATGTACTCCCTCTGTTTATAGGTCGTTTTGACTTTATAGGTGCATAGCTTTAACTATGGATCTAGATATATGCTTATGTCTAGATACATCGTGAATATTATGAATCTAGAAGGCAAAATAAGCATTTTATTGGTCACTGAAATTTGCACCATAGGTCAACTTCATCCCAACTTTTAGATTGGCCAATATAATCTCTTAACTTTGGGGGGGGGGGGGGAGGGGGTTAAACTCACCCTTTTGCTGATATGTGGCTTCATATTGGCATGACATTTATACGAAAAGTCATTTTACCCCTGTCTCTTTTCTCTGTTCAATTTTCACCTTTAGAATCTATACTATAAAGAACAAGTTCTTTTGATGGGTCTAACCCCCCTTTCGTCAACCGCATGAATAATTGGTAAGCCAAATCACGTTGTGTTTTCTTGGAAGGGATTTTGGGATTCTTTTGATGGGTCTAATTTCCCTTTCATCAACCATCTGAATAATTGGTAAGCCAAATCACATTGTGTTTTTTAAGAAGGGATTTTAGGGAATAATTGGTAACCAAATCACGTTGTCGTTGATGCATGCTGCCAACCCCATGATACTAACATGGGAATCCACATGCATAGTTCCGTAAAAAATAAAAATATGCATTATATTGATCACATATATCCTACTATTTCGAAATATTTATGCGAGACAAAATATACAATTCAAAAATATTCATCACTACGCATAAACAAATATATAATTAACCATATAATAAAACATTTGATAGACTAACAATTCACATGCTTGTGATTTTTTTTCACTTCAAAACAAATTTATTCACTTTGTATTGAATAAATTGAATGAATATTGGTAAGCCAAATCTGTTGTGTTTTTCAGGAAGGGATTTTGGGGAATAATATGGATCACTATGATCTACAAATCACACGGCAATATGGGTTTGCACTAATCATGCACCACTACGTTCCATTTCTTTCCATCATGCGTCAATGCATGTTGCCGCGAAAGAAAAATGCATGATGTCGTGAATCACGTTTATCCTATCTGTTAATCACGTTGCTCATGTACGTCAATCACAATCCATGCATGCACCACGTTTCCTATTGAGGACGGGGCTGTCTCACCTGTATTTTTACGAGCGCCCGACGTCGAGCCAAGGCGCTGCTGTTGATGGGGACGCCCATTGCACTTCCAACCAGGTCAGACAACGATTCTATGACACCATTTTTTCCCCAGCCGCGAGAGGCAGCTTCTGATTTCTCCTCACCCCCACATTGTCGTTGCAAACTTGGTTTTTTAGATACGTGTGACACTATAAAGATAGTTTTTTTTTGTTCTTGTGATTTTTTTAGATATATGTGTGCCACACAAACATTTTGCTAGTTACAGTAACATATGATCTCTAAAATAAAGATGAGGATACATATATTTACCGAGGGAGTGTGAATACATACATGGAGCATGTATAGTACGTGTACTACGAGTATATGAGCACATATTGATTTTTGACTATGTAGCATGCATACATACATTGAGTTGTATATATAGCAAAACAATATATGAGTAAATACTTTTTGATGACATACATTATACCATTCGAATCCGTATGAGCATGTGAATGAGTTTAAAGAGTATGAGTACATACACTATTTAGAAACCATATTTTGTGTTAGTTTAAAAAGCATATTTTGACATGTTTTGGTCTACATGAACCAAGGCAAAAGCGACTTCTTTTCATTAGTTTTATGCTAACATAGAGCACCACATCTTCATAAGGATGAGTTTGATCAAGAAATGGAAGTTGAGAGACTAAGGCAATTTAAAGTTGATGGACGAATTTGATCTTCGGTGTAAAGTTGAAGGATCAAAGAACCTATTTTATACCAGTTTCAAAAAAACCAAAACGACATATAACTGAAATAGAGGAATCGAGGAAGTACAATATCCTAAAGATATATGTGGCTAACAATATCCTAAAGATATATCTGGACTGAGTTATTTTTTTTGACACGCTTTTGGTGCTAGGTGCATCGACGATTTTCTCCTCCCACGCTGCTACACGAGCGGGGATGGAACCAAAACATCCGAATTGTGTAATAGATTGATATTTTTAGATCACAATAAAATAAATTTGGTGCTAATTTTTTATGCATTATAACCAGCTAATTACCGGAAAAAATAAAAAAAATTAGCTACAATTTTTTTATGGATTATTTGCTTTCGATAGAGAAAAAGGTGAAAAAACATCCGTATCCGAATCCGAATAGATATCCGAATTTCTTTTCATCATTTGATCAAAATATAGTGCACATTTGATGTTTATTTTGTATGAATCTTAACAAGCACAATGCCAAGAACAAGAATATAAATTTTAGATATAAAATATTATACTTAATTTAGCTAAAATAAAAAAAGAATGGCTAAAAAATGATATCCGAATGGATATCCAGTTCCATCCCCACGAGCACAGAGACAGAGGTCGTTGGAAAGCAGCAAGCCCCCGGCCTCCTCGGCTTCCTTGCATAAATTTTCTCCTCGAGTATACGCCTCGCACGCTCACGCCTCACCAACAACCCACTCCGCTGTCCGCTCCTCCACTCCGCTCCAGCACTCCACCGTCACGACCCGCACGAGGAATCCTCCAGATCCATGGCGCGCGTCGTCGGTGCGTCCACGGCTCCGCCGCCGACGAGGGTGAGGAGCGCGGCGCGCGGGCATCTCGCGCTGGCCGCCGACGCCGTGGTCTGCTTCTACCACGCCGCGCTTATGGTCGGCGCCGCCGCCGCCGCCGCCGTCATCGCGACGCGCCGGGCCTGCGGCAAGGACTCCCGCGCCGCGGCTGTCGCGGAGGTCAACTTCGTGGCGTCCATCAGCGCGATGACCCTGCTCCACCTCGCCTCCCTGCTGCTGTACCCCTGGTCGTCCCGTCGTGGGATCCTCGCGACGACCGATGCCGGAGAGCTCCTGGTGCGCCATCTCACCCACACCCTTCCCATCAATCAATTAACCCTACTAATTGATTGCTCCAGTGGTTTCTCCGTGACCATTCCTCGGCCTTGGGTGTGTGAATTTTGTGGTTCTGTTCTGTGTGATCATGGCAGATCGGTGGGGGTGGAGACGACGCCACGGGTCCCGCGACGCAGCGACGCCGCCCTGATGGGAGCACCGGCGGCGGCGCACGCGGTTGTCGGGATGCGCGGCATATTTCATTCTCTGGAATCTCTGGACGCATCTTGCTTGTTTCGTGTGTGTTTCTGATCCCGAGTCTGGTGATGCTCGTGCTTGTCCCGGCCAAGGGGTCCTGGATGGAGTGGGTTGGCTCCATGCTTTGTGACACTGGATTTCTCCTTCAGTGTGTTATGTACTGCTTCGTCAAATTTCCTGCAGTTCTGGCCGAACTGAGGGCTACCTGTGCGAATCTGAAGCGTGGAACGACCGGATTACGTTGACCCATGAATCAACCAAGGTGCGCGTTTGTTCGTCTCTCTGATATCGTTAGCAGCTTATCGATCTGAACATTACTCTTTAGTATCTTCTGCTTACTATATATCGCTTGATGCGTTGGCAGCCCTGTTGCTAAAATTGCTGTTAATTGGAGCCTTGTGTGATGGAATGTATTTAGACTTGTTCCATGGTTCTGGTGCTGAAATTCAGCTGTGTAGATCTGTTCTTGTGCTAATTTGGCAGTATCATGAGCTATAAACGATTTTCACTGTTACAGTATTTTAGTTTTGCTATTCAGTGTGTTTTCTATCCAATGAAATGTGGAGTGTGAAAGTCTCACCAGGAAACTTAGTTCACCTGACGACTTGTTGTAGGGCCCTCATACTGATGGGATTATGCATGATACATATATAGTATGGAACCATAGAGTGCAAACTGTCTAAGCTTTACTTTCTCTGCTTTATGACTTCATCCTGGTGGTTTTATTGTGCATATAGCTTAATTCTTTTAGTTTTCAATTTAAGCAAAAGTTATGAAAATTTTGAGCTTAGTCTTGCGAATCGTATATCTATTTGAACTGTTTAGCTCTTAGGAACAAAAGGTTGCTTTGTTAGGTGAGATTTGTTGTATTGAGACTCAAGTGTTAGTTATAAGTCTTCCCTGTACAAGTTTCTATATGCCTATTTCATGTGTGATATATCTAAAGCAGTTATACGATATTATGGTCTCAAGCAAATCACGTGATGACCAATAACTGAATCCTACATTTGATTTTAGCTCGTCGTCTGTTTGAGAATGCAAAAGCTGTTTATTACTATGTGGTGAACTGGTGATTTCCAAACTCTATACTCTGCTTAAAATGTTCTCTAGATTATATTTGTTTATTAGTTAATGACTATAGTGAGGGCTTCCAATGCAGTAATTTGATTACTCATGGGTAGTAATTATCTTCCTTGTCAGTGACTTTTGCCTCATTGCATTGTGCAGTCTCTCCACCTCTGTAAACAGCTTATATATCCTGGTTCTTTCAACCAGTGAGGAATTATGGTTCCAAAATTAACTGAAACGGTAGCGTTGAGTTAATGCAATTTCCGCAACTAAGGCAATCTTAGCTTGGACTATATTTGCTGTAGGGTGGAGTTGTGTTTTGTTGTATCGATATCACTTGGTGTTTATAGGTGACTGAAGAATTTTTGGATTTATTCTGTACCTGAGAACACTCAGTTTTTAACCCTTTTTGATCAATGAATTTCCCTAATGTTTTTTTAGCAGAAACAGTAGCGAGTCCCTACTGTGTCATTATATTATTTCCTAAAACTAAGTTGCATGGTACATCATCCAAGTCGGTGCTGTTTTCTTATATATATTTCCATGACATATTGACTTTAGCTTAAACTGGGGTGTTGTTTGCCATCATATGTGTTGCTGTTCTTGTGTTCCTTAACTTTGGCTTTGACCATTTCCCTTTATCAAATTTGATTGTCTGAGCTTCAACAGAAAAAATAAAATGGTCATAGACTTGATATCATTGTAGAAGCACTAGGTTCGTCCATGTATGGGGAACTCTGTGGCATCACGATGAAGTGACGGGCATATATATTTCATATTTCCCAGAAGCTCCATCTTCTCTGGCATTACTTCATTTTAATGTACAGTCAGTTGGTATTTTTTTTACAGTATGATTTTTTAATCATCATATAGGTTGCTTCCTAAATAACCAGGCCAGTTCCTGTTCCATTGCTACCGATTTGAGTAATTGAGTAAATAAGAGGTTTTTGTTTACTTGGTGCAAGATTTGGACTTCAGTTTTGTCAATGACTGTAGGACCTAAATCACAGCATTTTTATTTGACTCTAGAACTCTAGAGTAGTCTAGATTTGCTACAATCCATGCGTACCTGACATTTTCCTTGTTTGAATTTCAGGTCTGTTGTGAGTACCATTTTGCTGGTGTAGAAGAGCTCTGTTTGTCTTCCGTGTCAGTGAAATGTTGATTACTGCAACCGGCCACAAGTAACTGGAGCTGCAAGCTGTGGTAATTGCTACATGCTACCATAGTTTCTCCATCTGAAAATAAACCATTATGGATATGTATCATAATCTAAGATGTAATTAAGGAGGTCTGTTATGCAGCAGTTCGTTAGCACTCTGCTAGCAACCGGTCATATATAGTTCTCCAGCTGGAAATAAACCATTATATTGTGGATGTATCATAATCTATGATGTAAGAAGGTGAAATATCACCTTTGTTAGTTATATGTACTGCACTTCGTCAGCACTCTGCTATGCTGTACGTAGTAGCCGGTGCATATATACAAGTGTGTGGTTTATGCTAAGAATATTGTACATGGTCACTCAGTTTGAGATTATAGTCTCTTTATGGACTTGTATGTTGTACATATAATTTGGATCGAGATCTGTTGTGTTGCCCGTTGCATGGTTGTAATTCGGATGCATGCAGACAGCTTAAGTGGTTTACAATGAGATTGTGAGAGCGAAATAAGAGCTGGGCGTGATATGTTGTGGCCACACCCGGTCGATCACAGGGAGCCACTGGAGTTGGAGCTTGGAATGCTGCTCGTGTTGTGACGGACCAAGAATGACAGGGGAGACCATCATGGCGTTTGGCGTATATGTGCTTCCTAGCACAAAATACAACATGTGTTTATCAACCTGCATCTAATTTTGAGCTGAAAAGAATCTTTGCCCAAATTTGCACTCTGTGCTATCGATCTTTTAGCCATTATGTTCTCTTTTCTCTTAATATATATAGATGCGTAGCCCTCCTGCGTGTTCGAGAAAAAAATTATGTTCTCTTTTCCAATTGGCCTCATACCGTTATTACTGTCATTCCAAGGCAATTTCTTTATTTGCTTGGCATTGCTTAACCTCGCCAATTAGTGAGCTTCCCTTTTTTTTCTTTTTGAAAGTAGACTTCCTTTTGTTTTATCACTTCTGGCTCCATCCATAGGTGGACGCAGGATTTGGACCATAGGTATTTAAAATTCCAAATGGTAAAAAATTTAACAGCTTAAAGTATAGTTTCACACCACATAATTAAGTTGCAACATCATTGATTAATAAAATTGATCATAACTTGAAATTGTCCAACTACTAAATGGTCAACATATGAAAGTGGCAACATGTGGAATAAATAGAGGATAAAATAGCAAAAGGTAACAAAGCTTACAAGCTACGAGACAACTTTCCAATCCTTAATGCGTTGAAAATAAGTGATAATGTCTAGATCCTTAGCTTGCAGGAAGAATTCCTTTTACAATAAATGTGACCAAGCAACCATTCAAATATTTCTACCCCATCTTGCATCTTCTCTTTTCTTTATCAATAAATTCATTATAGAAACCTTCTCAACACCAGCAGTGGCAACAGAGAGAACAAGCACCAATTTGAGAAGTTTATAAACAATTTCGTACCAAGAAACCTTTTCTTGTTTAACTAGCATCACAAATAAGACAACTTTGCTAGACTTCTCAAATTTTGAAGTTTTCATCATTTCTGACATCATTGATATAGTGGTGCAGCTGAAAAGGAAGTTGGTTCATTTCTTCAAATTCAAAGTCATGCGGATAGAAAACCTAGCAAGCTTAACCAAGTTTGCATCAATAAAAGCATAAAAGGAATTGGTGGGAGTGAATGATCACATTCATCTAAGTAGCTCTATATGTTTACCTCATCAAACCTATTATTAAGCTCTTGAACTTGCCTATCAATGATACCTAAAAATATATCAGCATGAAACTGGTGATAATTAATTGCACCTCTGTAGAAATGCTTTGATCTTTGCATAGGAATATACTTAATTAATTCATGTCAACAACTTTAACATTACGCTTCTCACAAAAAGAAGCGACCTTGGTAAGGAATTCTTGCCATCAAGAATCTTCTCTCAAAACATCCGGTTCTACCTTTGTCAACTCTAAAAGATCCATTGCATTTACAATATATTGCTCCCTCTTTTGCAAAGCATTGCACAAGTCATTCGTGTATCCAAGTATTTCATTTATCAAGTGTAGCAGGAAAACAAACTCAAAGGACTTAAAAATATTGTGATCATAGTTTGAGCTCCATAGCCTCATCCCCTTTACTTTCATTCACAATCCTAATTAAAAAGAACTTTCCTGATTGAAAAATACAAGAACGTAACATGCATTATAGTTTTGTAGTGAGATACCAACCACGGATAGGGGCCTCCTCACCCCACTAGTAGGAGAAGGGGCTGGAGGGGGGGGGGATTTGGGTGCCCCCTTAGAATTGGTGCCCGAGTAGGAGGCCTGCTGGAGTGATTTTTTTTGCTCTCAGCCCCTACTTTTCGAGTAGGGGCTTGAGTAAGGGGTCAGCTGGAGTTGCTTTAAGCCTATCTCTTGATTCAAACCTTACCTGATTTCAATTTCACCCCATTTCAATGCTTCAATCATGTATTCAGCTCGAACAATGTGAAGCATGCAATTATTTTTTCAATACATCCCAAGAACATTCAACATATATGAAAGTTGCCCAAAGAACCAATCACAATTAATATTCTCCTTAGCAACTGCTACAAGCGTTAGTTGAAGTTGATGGTCGAAGTAATGAACATATATAATAAGGACAAGGATCATCATTGTCGGGGTTCTCTACCGCCGGACAGTAAATTTGTATCGATCGTGTGTCAGGCTCGGATGGTTAGCGCAGGAGACAATGGGATTTATACTGGTTCGGGCCTCCGAGGAGTAATACCCTACGTCCAGTGTCGAGCTGCCGTGTTCCCGTGCTAGGGTTGTTTGTAGTAGGGGTTACAAACTAGTCGGGAGAGGGTGTCGAGCCCAAGTCCCTTAGTACGAGTGTTCGGTTCGTCAGTTAACCCTTGTGACGGTTGCCCTCCTCTCCCTTTTATAGGCGCAAGGGGGAAGGGCAAAAAGGGAAATAGAAGAAGAGTTACAGTGTCGGCCACTGAGATGACCTCTCGCGCGTCGCTGTTTGTTAGGACGCATTGAAGAGGAGCCGCGCCATGTTGTCGTACAGGTCGCCGCGTGGCCGGGCGTGGCTGTTCACTTCGGGACGCCTGGCGCTTCCTCCGAGTAGTTTGGGGGCGACCCAGCCCGTCCGAGCACAGGATGAGCCTGCCACGTTAAGGCCTAAGCGTAGACCTGAGCTCGTCGTAGGGGGTACTTGAGTGCCTTGGGTGGAGTTTGCGTGCTGCAGTGCCGGACGTGACGGCGATTTGACGGTTGCGCGGCTTAGCAGAGCTGCATTAAGGCTTCTGTCGGGGCCAGTTGCCCGCGCGGGCCGCCAGCTGGTGCATTTGCATGGCATAGGGAACCGGCCCCCACGCGTCGTGGCGGAAGTGTTCACGCGCCGGAACCACACCACGTGGTGCGGCTTGTGCCTTGGTCGAAGGCGGAGACTGCTTGTGCGAACGAGCAGCTTGTCGTGCGAGGCGGAGACTTGTCGTGCGAGGCGGAGACTTGTCGTGGGGGGTTCCTCTAGTGGGGAACTAGTCAGAGGAGCTCCCAACTAGTCGGGAACAAGACGTCTTGCCAGTGATGGTCTTGACAGGGGTCCTTAGTCCTCCTCGTCTTGAATCTTGGCCTTCACGCTGTCAATCTTGGCCTTCACATTGTCAATGGTGTCAGAAGACTTCACCTTAAGAGAGATTATCTCGCCGTCAAAGGGGGCCCTAATCTGGGCCCTCGTCAGTAGCCCCCGAGCCTGAGAGGGAGTCAGGGACTCGCGCACAGGCTCAGTCGAGAAGGCTTGGTGTTGATTTTTGTTCTTGGTCTTCCCGGTGGGTGCGCGCGAGCGCATCCGCCGGATGTAGCCCCCGAGCCCGCGATTGAGTTGTAGACTCGCTCGTGGGGTTTTAAGCTTCATTATTGTCGTTGTGGCCCCAAACTGTTCCGTTGAGGTAGTCGTGGGCATCGTGGGCGACGTGGGTGACGCGGATGACGTGGGCGACGTGGGCGGTGCGGGCGATGTGGGCGGCGTGGGCGTCTCGGCAGTTGTGGCGGACGAGACAGTTTGAAGTGACCGGGCGGGGATGGCTCAGGCTCCCGGGTTCAGCGGGAATCGAGGCGTCACGCGGGCGGGTGCCAGTCACGCCGGGGCACGCGCATGCGGGCGAGCATTTCGCTGACGCGGTGGGCCCGGCATTTAAGGCTGGCAGCCGCGCTCCTTCCTTTTTAACCGCGCGCCGGCCGAAGATTTGGGACTTTACTCTCTTGCCTTCCTCCTCTGCCTTTGCCTCCCGCTTCTTTCGCTCCCTTGCGCCCGCAGCGCCGCCACTGCTCTCGCCGGAGTTGCGCTTGAAAGCTCGACGTCACCATGTCGAACTGGACGCGCTCCAATGTGACCCGCTCGATGCTGCGCTGCCTCGTCGAAGCCGGGCAGCTTCCCCCACTCACCGACGCCGTGGAGTGGAAAGTGCCCGGGGAGGAGTCCGTGCCGCGCCCGCCCAAGGGGTACGTCGTCTCGTTCGTGGCCTTCCACGAGCGCGGCTTCTCCGTCCCCGCCGGGCGGTTCATCCGGGCGGTCCTCTTCGAGTACGGGCTCCAGCTGCAGCACCTCAACCCGAACAGCATCCAGCAGATGGCAGCATTCGAGACGCTGTGCGAGGGGTACTTGGGGATCAGTGCCCATTGGCACCTTTTCAAGTACTTCTTCATGTTCGCGTGCTTGAAGGACGGCTCCAAGGTGGCGATGATCGGCTGCGCCAACCTCTAGATGAAGCAAGGCCAGGGCGACAACTACATCCCATCCTCGTTGACCAGCTCGAACAGCGGCTGGCACAAGGGGTGGTTCTACCTGAGGAACGACCCTGAGTTCGCGCTGCCGGCGTACACCGGGAACTCCATTGCGCAGGGGCTGAGGAGTTGGACCGACGGCCCCCCGAAGGCAGAGTAGGAGAAGCTGCTCAAGGACCACAGGGTGGTGCTGACCCGCCTCCGAGAGGTCGGGGTCAACTTGGTGACCGTCATAGGCCAGTACCACGCCCGGGGAGTCGTCCCGCTTCGGAGGCGGCCGCTGCGCCTCTGCGAGATGACGGCCGACAGGGCCCCCTGGACAGGGACTGTAACCGCGCCCGAATTCCCGTCATTGAACGAGATCCAGCGTCGTGTGGTGTTGGCGATCGGGAAGTCGACCTTCGCGTGGCTGCCAGCGTGGCTTCTTCCAATGCTCCCCAACGGGGAGACTGAAAAACTTGTAAGTGGCTTCTTCTTCCGACAAGTTCCTCGACAAACTTGGTTTCTTGGATTGATGTTGATCTTCTCGGAGATTCCTGTCGATCACTGACTGGCCCGCCCCTTGCTTTTTCAGTTGAAGTGCTCCCACCTTGTGCCAGCGAAGGCGCCTCTCTCGGAGGAGGCGATCTTCAAGTGCAACCAGGCGGCCGCGGAGAGGCGGCGGGCCGTGCGCAAAGCGCAGCACAAGGAGCAAGAGATCGCGAAGCGCGATCGGAACGACAACCGCATCAAGCGCCGTAAGGCAGGGGAGCACAACGTCTCCTCCGATGAAGATCCGTCACCGGCACCGGCATCGGCACCGGCATGGAGTGGAGACGAGCCAGTGCCGCGGTTGACTGGAGCGACATGTCGGGGTCGTCCTCACTTTCGCCACCCCGGGCGGTGGAGGTGACCTTATCGCGGCGGCTGGAGCCGGCCGCCCGCGAGAAGGGCGTGGGCTCAAGCTCGCGGTCGGCGGCCTGCCCCGTCCGAGAAGATCAGCGGGTGACCCGCTCTCACACGGCGCCTGGTGGCCCGGGCGCCTCCGAGGGGCGGAGGGATCCTCCTCGCCGGGACGATCGGGCCAGGCGGCCGGTGGAGCACGAGCCCTCGCCCTGCCATCTCTTCGACGGCTCCGACCGCCCGGATGCGGACTCCCTGAAGAGGCATTCGTCAAGGGTGAGGTCGACGACACCGGTGTCGACGTCGAGTGCGCCGCAGGGAGCGGATCTGAGCGCTCCCCCGCGACGCCTCCAGTCTTTGGTCATCCGGGGCGGCGGAGCCCCGGACGTGCATGTTCCCCTCTCCACCGGCGGGAATCAGGGGCCGGCCTCCGGCGCGGCGGAGGTCAGGAGGACAGTCCCCGAGCCGCCAAGGGAGCGAAGCGCCGCCCTCGAGCCGGAGGGGAGAAGTGGACCAGCCCCCGAGTCGGCGGAGCGCCGGGGGTTGGCTTCCGAGTCGGTCGGGGCCAAGCGGTCAGCCCCCGAGCAGGGCTCGTCGGACCGACCGGTGAAACGGGTTCGCGTCCGTTCCAACATGTAAGCTCCTGCCCACCGTGTTTTTGTCGTCTTGAACCCTTCGTCTTGTTCGTCTTTTGATTTTCGTCTCGTGTTTCCTGCAGCCGTGCCGACACCGGCGTGCTCAGCCTTGCACCTCTGAAGCGCGTGGTGCTGAGCACGTGTGGCCCGCCTCCCGAGCCCCGCTCGCTGCCTCCTTACGCCGAGTCGTTAGCGGAGAAGGCCCAGAGCGGGCTGGTCGTGGCCACCGAGGTGGCTGAGCTGGTGGCGCCACCGCCGTCGTCAGGCGCCGCAGCTCGGGCGGGGTGCAGGCAGTCGCAGAAGCAGCAGCTTCCCAGGCGGTGACAGAGCCGCAGGCCGAGGCCGTCTTGGGAGGTGGTGATGTCGTGATGGTGTCCACCGAGCATACCACGCCCCCACCTCTGCCGACCAAGGATCATGAAGCCGTGGCGCCGGTGGCGACAGAAAATCCAGTGCCCGCGGTGGCGCAGGCGGGTGGGGGCGTGACAGAAGTGTCGACAACCGACACCATGTCCGCCATCAACTTCGAGATCATCAATGTTGACACCCCCGATCTGCCGAGCAACGACCGGGACATCTACGAGGCCGTGCTGGAGCGCATGCTGGCCGACCCGGTGCAGTCGGAGGTCGAGGTCCCCAAGTCCGTGGCGTCCGCGGCAGCGACCTCGGTTGAAGCGGCGGTGCCCGCTGACAGAGGGCCCACGTCGGGCGCCACCGCGGCGAGGCAATTGACGCCGGGCCAAGCTGGAGATGTCGGTGGTCCCGTGCCCTCAGCCGCGTCGGAGGCGGCAGAGGAGGTCCTCGGAGAGCCCGCGGCCGGCACGGAGTTGACCTTGGTCGCGCCCTCGTCTCCGACCGCGGGGGTGCACTCGGCCGCCGTCGAAGCTCCGGAATCGTCGTCTCTCCGGCCCGCCGCCCCTGTCGACGAGACGACGCCCGCGATGAGCCCATCCCTCGCGGCTCCACAAGAGCGCGATGCTCCCGGGAGTGAGGCGAGGGCCGCCTCCCCGAAAATCCAAGAGACCGGGGAGGGCTCTGGCGCGGCCCAGCCGCCGGAGCCTGAGGAAGGAGACGCACGGATCTTCGACCTCGCCCACTTCTCGTGGGCGGCTGCCTTTGAGGCGGGCGCGGACGCTGATGAGGATGAGGAGTCCGCGGCTTGTCACACTCTCGAGCGCGGGCTGTTGTGGGCGCGCCGCGCATTCGACGAGCTCGTTCTTCCTGCAACCACGGTAAGTTTTCTTGATGCGGTAGCCCATTCTTGTTTTCTTCTATTCTTCCAGTGTTCATGGTTGATGTTCTCCTCGTCCGGAGCAGACGCTCGCAGCGTCCGACCGGAGGAGGGCGCGTGCGGTCGGCGAGCTCCGTGTGGAGAGGGCCCAGCTGGAGATGCAGCTGGTGGTCGCCCGTGTGGCCGCTGCCGCGGCGGTGGCGAGCGAGGCGACGACGAAGACTACGCTTGAGGCCGCCAAGCAGTCCACGGAAGACCGCACCACGGCCGCACAAGCTGCTGCCACTACTGCCACGACGGAGCGAGACGCCCTGGCGACGAGGTTGGCTCAGGCAGAGGCGGAGATCGAGAGGCTACGGGCCGCCGCGGCGGCCGCCAATGACGCCGCCGAGAAGGCCACCACCACCACCGCCACTGCCGAGGCTGCTGGTCGGGACGCCACCCAGACCGTAGCCCAAGAGAAGACGGTGCTCGAGGCGAAGGTGGCGGAGCTGGAGCGGGACTTGGCCACTGTGGGGCAGACCTCACGACGGCCAACCGTCAGTTCTCCGAGGTGACCAACAGGCTCCAGGTGGTCTCCGAGGAGGCGACTCGGCTGCGGGAGGACAACTCCAAGTTGTCGCAGGACCTCGACGGTGAGGCTTGACGCTTCTTCTCGCAACTCCCCTCCTCTTGTCCGTTCCTCATCTGTGCTGACCTGTCCCTCGCGTTCCAGGGATGTGTGCGTACCGTGCCGGGATGACCGTGAAACTCACGGAGAAGACGCAGGAGCTGAACGCCGCCCTACTCAAGATCATTGAGAAGGATAGCTCGATCGAGCGGCTGTCGGAGCAGCTCGAGAGTAAGCCCTTCACCTCGACTTCATTCTTACCTTTCTTTTGAGTTGTTCATGACACGTTGATCTGCTTGCTTCCTTAGAAACCAGAGCCGAACTCGAGCAGTCTCAGATGGCTCGGGAGCAGGCCGCGGTCGAGCTGGGGCAGGCCAGGAACGCCCGGCGCGAGTCAGAGGAGTCCCGCAAGGTGAACATCCAAGACCTCTCCAAGCTTGCAAGAGCTGTCGGAGCGGTCATGACCAGGCTCGGCATCCCCTTTGGGCCGATGCTACCCGACAGGCTTGTCGAAGAGGTCGGGCGCCTCCCAGGGGTGATCAAAGAGCATGAGTTGTCGACGGCTCAGAGGGCGGTGCACCGGGTGCTCGCCATGTTCGAGTCGCACTACCAGGGGCTGGACCGCATGGCGTTGAGCGGCGACTGGGCCCCTGGCATCTCCGACGCCCAGTGCGACGAGCTCGAAGAAGACTGTGCCGCCTTCGCCCGCGACATGGCCGACGCCGCCTTGAAGGACCTGGACCTTCTGCCAGAAGACGCACCAGAAGACCCGGGAAGCTCCAGGCCTTCAACTTAGATGTATCATCTTAGGAGCATGTAATTTTAAGAACAGTTCTTATGCGCAACAGCACGAAACAGCACCGCGTTGTCGATAACTTGTTCAAAAAATGTTACGGCTCGAACGCTCCCGAGTACCCAGGGTCGACCACTGTAACGCCTAGCAGGTCTTAGAAATTCGAGATGACCCAGCTCTACTCTAGAGCCGCGGGGGCGTAGGAGTCGAGAAGCTCAGCCCTCTTGAACCACTAAGAGGTGCCATGCGTTCGCAGCCCCCGAGCACTTGGGAGGTTCGCGAAGTAACTCGCGAGGTTTGTCGTAAAAACCGTTTTAGACCGGGCGGTTGCTCGAGCACTTTTGAAAAGAGGTCGGACGAAGGCTTGGGGACTCGAGCTGTGCCCGCAAGTCTTCGCACCGTAGCCACGGAGGCGTAGGTGCTAGGAACTTTGAACGAGCAGCAACGTCTTGCCCCACGCAGGCCATTGTCTTTACTTCTTGCAAGATCGAGCCTTCCGCCAAAAAACCTCTCGCTCGTGCGATCGGTTACGACATAGATGTCGGGATTTTTTTCAAAAGTCGTAAAAACGGAAGGAGGGCATCGTGCCCTGGGTAGCCCCCGAGCAGGGAGCGTTTCTGCACAGATGCAGGGATGCTCGCTGCTCAGCCCTCAGGGAAGTCGCATATTCAGAAACATGGCAACCGAGAAGTTTTTCGAACTTATAGACATATGAACAAAGCATGCAGCATTTATTCATTGATGTATAAGATTTAAACAGTTACTCAAGGGTAAAATGGCCGCAGGTGTTCGATGTTCCATGCGTTGGAGACGACTCGTCCGTCCTCGTACCGGATCTTGTACGTTCCGGGTCGGAGCACCTGG
The DNA here is from genome assembly GCA_036936925.1 of Cenchrus fungigraminus. Taxonomy (NCBI): domain Eukaryota; kingdom Viridiplantae; phylum Streptophyta; class Magnoliopsida; order Poales; family Poaceae; genus Cenchrus; species Cenchrus fungigraminus. The sequence goes on along the minus strand of CM072768.1, from coordinate 69,254,721 downwards.
TGGGCGATGAATGGCCCCTCCCAAGGGGGCGAGAGCTTGAGTCGATCCTTGCTGCTCTGAACTCGTCGGAGGACTAGGTCTCCGACGTGGAACTCGTGAGAGCGCACGTTGTGCTCGTGGTAGCGTCGCAGGGCTTGTTGGTACTTGGCGCAGCGTAGGAGCGCCACGTCTCGTGCTTCATCGAGCTGGTCGATCGCGTCCTCAAGCGCGACCTGGTTGCCTTCCTCAGTATAGGCTTGTACTCGTGGGCTGCCGTAGTCGATGTCCGTGGGTAGGACCGCCTCCGACCCGTGCACCGTGAAGAAAGGCGTGAAGCCAGTCACCCGACACAGTGTGGTGCGCAGGCTCCATAGCACGGACGGCAGCTCGACCACCCATCTTGCTCGGAACTTCTCGAGACGCTTGAAGATGCGAGGCTTTAACCCTTGCAGGATCATGCCGTTCGCCCTCTCGACTTGCCCGTTCGTCTTCGGGTGCGCCACGGCAGACCAGTCCACGTGAATGTTGTTGCCGTCGCAGAAGTTGAGGAATTTCTTCCCCGTGAACTGTGTGCCATTGTCGGTGATGATCGTGTTGGGTATGCCGAAGCGGTAGATGATGTCGGTGAAGAAAGACACGGCTTCCTTGGAGCGGACGTTCACGATGGGTCGCGCCTCGATCCATTTAGAGAACTTGTCGACCGCCACGAGGAGATGCGTGAAGCCCCCGGGCGCTAGTCGGAGCGGCCCCACCATGTCGAGGTGCCACACAGTGAAAGGCCATGTGATGGGGATAGTTTGAAGCGCTTGCGCCGGGAGGTGAGTTTGTCGAGCGTAGAACTGGCACCCCTCGCAACGGCGCACAATGTCCTTGGAGTCCGCCACCGCTGTGGGCCAATAGAACCCTTGTCGGAAAGCTTTCCCGACAAGTGTCCTTGGGCCAGCATGATGCCCGCATGTGCCGGTGTGGATCTCGCGTAGCAGCTCCCTGCCTTGATCTCCGAGGATGCACCGCATGAGTATGCCTGCTGCACCCCTCTTGTAGAGCTCGCCCTCGATGAGGACGAATGCTTTGGCTTGCTGTGCGATACGGCGCGCCTCCGTCTGGTCGGAGGGAAGCTTCCCCTCGACAAGCCACTCGAGGATAGGGAAACACCAATCAGGATCTTTGAGGTTAGGCTCGGGCGGTTGGTCGATCTCCATGACCTCTGGCGGCTTCTCCCCCTCGGCTCGCACAGAGGGCGCGTGTTGGTCGCTCGCGAAAACCCCGTGCGGCACTATACCTGAGCATTTTTAGCCCGGCCCGACCCGGCCCGCTGGCCCGGCCCGAGCCCGGCCCGCGCCAGGTGTCACACCTGATTTTCCGAAGAAAACCAAATGCATCTCATATGTGCGCCAGGATCAAGTTTACACACATATGATAGACGTCATGAGTGAAATATCATTAAACAGCAATAAAAACGTATAAGAGTTAAACCATTACATTATTTCTTTATTACACTCAGACGTTAGACTCGAAGGTCTTTAAAACGAACAAACGATAACTAGACGAAGCAACTCCGTCTTCAGCTTCCACAGGCACATGACTGGGGGGACGCAAGCCTCAGAACTCATCGTAGTCGTTGAAGTACTCTTCTCTAGTGCTCTCCTCTGAACAGCGGGTAAGCAAGGGTGAGCACACTTATGGTTGGAGCTCAGCAAGTGGGGGAAGATGCGAGGCTATCAAGGATAGGCTAAGGTTTTGCAGCGGTTAGCATTTTAAGTTGGTTAAATTTTATTAGCAAGCACCTATTTACTAGGTGTATGTTTATACCAACCCACTTAAACGACTTTAGAAAACATCCCATCTCAAAACCATATGAAAACCACGATTTAATTCCATCTTTATGTTTGATTATCATGTGAGGGTCCAGGCCGCTCTTGACTGTGAGCACGGCTGATCGATCAATTTTAACTCTGCAGAGGTTGTACACTTTCACCACAGCTCGCGTAGAAGTTCCGAAGAACTTTGAACCCAACCATGCGATGCTGGCCAAGCATCATACCACACTTCCGAGGTGTGATTGCATAGGGACGCTACGAAGCCTTTACAAAGACATGCAAAAGCACCAACAACCCACAACAGTTACAGCTCAGGGCGGACCATAACCCTCCCTAGTGGACAGCACCTTAGCAAAGGCTGCGCCCAAGAGGACCGGGCTATACTCCTGCAACCCCGAGCCCCCTGTGTTCCTTTCGGATAAGGTCACCAGTACAATCACACACCTAATTAATTGGCTAAGCCAGCGCCATATGGACTGTGGTTACACTGTTTTCCTGGGTGGTTCTCCATGTTCTAATTAAATCATATTATCTTGTAATTAAGCACACACACATATATATATCACCAAAGTTAGCATGATCAACATTCATCATATTGCAAAGATTCATTTGAACCATCCCAAGGTATAGCAACTAAGCATTTCTACCCAAAACATTTATTTAAAAGGGTTGTCCAAGGTGATGGGGATAAAATCTAGTCATGTCCTTAAAAAGGTAATTTGCCAACAAATTATGCATAACAACATTTAAAAGTAAATTTTAGTTATCATGCAATTATTTAGGACAAAGAGGAATATGCAGAGGGAGAAGTCCACTTGCCTTCCTTGCTTAAACACTGGGGTTCTTCTTCAAAAACTTGCTCTTGATCCACTTCAACTAGTTGCTCACTTTAAACTGACACGATGTCTACGAGCACACATAAAGACATTCAATAAACAAAACAACACACCAAGCATGAAAAACTTAAAAAGAGAACAAGGTTTAGCTCTAGGAACACGAACTCAAAAACACTCGGAACTATCGGGAGCTTTGGATGATCACATACAAGAGCTAGCTAGTGCTTGGTATATTTTAATTGAATAAAGATGTGCATAGGTTATTTCAGAGAAATACCCTATTTATAATTAAGCAAGTTATATTTGTATTAAAAAGACGATGTAAACCTAGTCCAATTTTATTTACAAATATTCAAGTATGATTTATGCAAATTAAACATTTACTTCTAACAGAAGCATGTAAAGCATCTAAGCGTATATCTTTATATTTCGAGTTATTCTAATCAAATTATAATTCAAAAATACATTTATGTTCATATTAATCAAATTAACAATTAATTAAGAAAACTCGAGATAGCCTATGTTTCTTTTATTTGGAAAGCAGATTGAATATAGATTAATCAATTTAAGTTTGATTATGAAAACCAAGGTATACATCTAATTAGCTTTTAATTATAAGAAATATTTAACTAGTATTAATCATATTAACTTTCTTATGAAAACACGTGTTAAACTTCTAATTAGATTTTAATTAGAAAAGCATGTGTATAAGGATTTAATCATATTTAATATTTAAATAAATTATAAAACAAAGAACATGTTCAACATTGGTCCTATCACATAGTTTGAGTTGATATGAACCTAATGCAACTTGAAACGGTGGAAACGGAGCTAAAACGCAATAGATACGGCCAAAACAAGGTTCTAAAACTGACGGCTTGAAGAGACGGTCGCGTGGACACCAAGAACGCTTAAAACGGATAAAAGATGCAAAAGATATGACTAAAACAAGGTTCAGGGGCTTTTCTGTGAAGAAACAGGGCTTCCAGGGGCTTAACTGCAAGAAACCAGGGGCTAAAACATGATTATGTGTAAGAACTCAAGGGTTTTGGTGTAAAACAACAAGGCTTGGACCTTGGTTGGAAAAACATAAGAGGACAGGGGCCAAAACGAAGAAAACAGGGACCTGTTCGAAAGTGTTTATATAGGTGGAAGGGTATATATGTGATTATAGAAACAACAGGGACGTTTTTGTAAAAAGGCAGGGGCGGCTCGGTGTTGACCGGTATCTTCCGGTTTGACTCGGGGCCGGGGCTGATCCAGGCCGTTGATCCCTTGATGGACGGCTGACAGGAAAAGCAGAAACTCAGGGGCCTAATCGAAAAGAAAAGGACCTAAAAGAAAGGATATACACCGGTGGGAGGATATGGTTGTGATTTTGGAAAGGACAGGGGCCTTTTTGCAAAGTGGCGGCGGCAACCCTGGGTTGACCGGTACCTGGTCCTTTTGACCGGGGCTGGGGCGCGATCTGCGCCGTTGATCACAGATCAGACGGCGCACGTCGCCCGCATGCGAAGGAGCGGCGGCGGTGACGCCGGAGGCGGGCGGCGCTCGGCGGAGCCGGCGGAGACCCCAAAAATGAGCTACAGACCTCGGTTTTCAACAAGATTTGCGTCTACGCGAAGCTAGAGAAGCGACGAACCTATCCAAAGGCTTAGGGTGGCGGATAGGGTGATGGCTGGAGCACCACGACCGGCACGGCGGACGGCGATGACAGAGCACGTGGCCGGCGGGCTTACGCGCGGCGGGAGACGCACGAAAACGCATGAGGGACATCCTCACCTTGAGGCGGAGCTACAGGTGAAGAAGATGGCGGCGAGGAGATAGCGGCGAGGGAGATCGATGACGGCATGCTCCTGAATCAGGCGGCGCTCCGGGGAAGAAGACAGGGAGCTCCTCTGCACAGCTCGGTCCGGCGGCGATCCTGAGACAGAGATAATTCGATGAGCTTCACACGTGAAGGAGAAGAAGGGAGAGAGGGACAGGGGCAATCCACCGACAGCGAGGTGCTTCAGCGGCCGGCAATGGCATGGTGGCGGACAAGCTTCAAGGGCGACGGCGCGTGCTCGAGATGGAGGGGGTGCGAGAGCTCGGTTGGTGCAAAGGGAGAAGCAGGGGCTCTGGCCGGGCTTATATAGGGGAAGGAAGGAAGAGAGAGCGGCGGCCGGCAATGGCCATCAATGGCCAGGGGAGGCGCCGGCGGTTTTGATGGCATTCAAGAGAGGAGAAGGAGTAACTAAAGGGGAAAGATGGGGAGGAGTGGCGCCGGGCTTCACTGCGCCTTTATGGCAGGCTTGAAGGCGGGGAGGGGCGAGATTGCCGGGGAAACGGCCGGCGGCAGCGCGGGAGATGCGGAGCAGGGGAGGGACGGAGGTGGGGGACGGAGCTGCCAGGCGGGCCCGGGATGTCAGCGGCTGGAGAGAGAGGTGGAGAGCTGGGCCGCACGGGTGAAGGTGGGCCGAGCGAGGGGAAGAGCTGCGGGCCGGGGAAAGAAGGGGGAGTTGGGCCTCGGGCTGGAAAAGGGAAAGGGAGGGAGAGAGAGAGGGGGTTTTCTTTTTTTTTTAAAACCTTTTCAAACTTAAACATTTCAAACCTTTTTCAAAATTTTCAAAACATTTTAAAAACTTTTAAAACTTCACACCAACACATAAAAACACTATGCAACCAAAAGATGATGCTCAAGCACTTGTTGCCTCTAAAATTACTCAAAATGATATTTAAATATTTTAAAGCCAAATTTATTTGATAATTTATTTATTCCTTAGAAAACAAAAACTAAAACACCATGTTGCTACATTATTTTAATGATGGAATTTTAGGGTGTTACACCAGGCCCGCCCACGGACCTTACTGGACGGGCGTGGGTAGAGATCTTGAAGCCCGCGAAATTTTTTTTGACCCGAGCCCGGTCCGAAATGCTGTTTTTAGTTACTTTACACTATAAAATGCGTGGGCGGCCCGCCCAAGCCCGGGCCCGGCCCGAGCCCGGCCCGAAAACTGAGGCCCGACACGTCCCATGGGACGATCATGGGCAGGATTTTCTCAGCCTGAAAAACCCAGGTTTTTTTCGGCCCGGCCCGTGGAATGCTCAGGTCTAGTGCGGCACCGACTTGCGACTCCATGCGGTCTTGGCAAGGACGTCGGCGACTTTGTTGTAGTCGCGCAGCACGTGATGAAGTTCAAGCCTGTGGAATTTGCCTTCGAGCTCACGAACAGCCTGGCAGTACGCCGCCATCTTTGGGTCCACACAGTTCTTCTCCTTCATGACCTGGTCCACGACGAGCTCTGAGTCTCCTCTGATCTCGAGGCGACGGATCCCGAGCTCGACAGCTATTCAGAGGCCGTTGATGAGCGCTTCGTACTCGGTGACGTTGTTGGAGGCCGGGAAATGTAGTCGGACCATGTACTCCATGCGCACGCCCAGAGGCGAGATGAAGACAAGGCCTACACCCGCTCCTTCCTTCATGACCGAGCCGTCGAAGTACATAATCCACGTCTCGTGCTCGATCGGTGCCGGAGGAGTTTGGATCTCCGTCCACTCAGCGACGAAATCCACCAGCACTTGGGACTTGATGGCACTGCGAGGTGCATACGAGATGTTCTGCCTCATCAGCTCGAGCGCCCACTTGGCTATCCTTCCTTCGGCCTCGGGGTTCTGGATGACTTCCCCGAGCGGGTACTTGGACACCACGGTGATGGGGTGTGCGTCGAAGTAGTGGCGGAGCTTGCGCTTGGTCATCAAGACGGCGTAGACGAGTTTCTACATCTGCGAGTATCGGGTCTTGGAGTCGGAGAGTACCTCACTCACGAAGTACACTGGGCGCTGCACCTTTTGCGACCTTCCGGGCTCTTCTCGTTCGACCACCAACGCGGCGCTGACCACCTGGGTTGTCACGGCGATGTACAGGAGCATCGGTTCTTTAGGTGTCGGAGCCGTGAGGATCGGCAGGCTCTTCAGCATGTTCTTGAGGGAGTCGAGCGCCTCCTGTGCCTCGGGGGTCCACGTAAAGTGGTCGGACTTCTTCATCAGGCGGTACAACGGCAAGCTACGCTCTCCGAGTCGTGCTATGAAACGGCTCAGAGCAGCGAGGCAGGCCGTGACACGCTGTACGCCTTTCAAGTTCTTGATCGGCCCCATGTCCGTGATGGCCGAGATCTTCTCGGGGTTTCCTTCAATGCCGCGCTCCGACATGACAAAGCCGAGGAGCATGCCCCTCGAGACCCCGAAAACGCACTTCTCGGGGTTCAGCTTCACCCCATGTGTCTCAGCTTTGCGAAGACCTCCGTGAGGTCCGGGACCAGATCGCCGGTCTTTCTCGACTTGACCACGATGTCGTCGACGTACGCCTCGATGATGCGTCCTATAAGCTCCCAGAAGACACGTCGCATGCATCTTTGGAACGTGGCGCCCGCATTTTTGAGCCCGAAAGGCATCGTCTTGTAGCAGTACACACCGAACGGAGTGATGAACGAGGTTGCGAGTTGGTCCGCTATGCACATCGCTATCTGGTGGTACCCGGAGTACGCATCGAGAAAACAGAGGGTTTTGCACCCAGCTGTCGAATCGACTACCTGATCTATGCGAGGCAAAGGAAATGGATCCTTGGGACATGCCTTTTTAAGGCCTGTGTAGTCAACACACATCCTCCATTTCTTATTCTTCTTCTTTACAAGTACAGGGTTAGCAAGCCACTCGGGGTGGAATACTTCTCGGATGAACCCTGAACTTAGGAGTTTTTTGATGTCCTCACCAATCGCCTTGCACTTCTCGTCGTTGAAGCGGCGAAGGCGTTGCTTTACCGGTTTCGATCCTGGCTTGATGTTCAACTTGTGCTCGGCAACCTCTCTCGGGACCCCCTTCATGTCGGAGGGTTTCCATGCAAACACATCGAGGTTCGCTTTGAGGAAGTCGACGAGCGCGCTTTCCTATTTAGGATCGAGCGCCATCCCGATACGGAGCGTACGGCCGTCGTCAGAGACAGCCGCATCCTTGACGTCCTTGGCGGGCTCGAAAGAGCAGGCCGGTCGCTTGGACGACTCGGGGATATCCTGGTCCTCGGATGGAGGCTCGGCGTGGAGCCTCTCGGACTGGATCAGTGCCTCCGCAAACTGGAAACACTCAGCATCGCACTCGAATGCACACTGGTACATGGTCCCTACTGTGATGAACCCCTTCGGGTCGGGAATCTTCAGTTTCAGGTACGTATAGTTGGGCACGGCCATAAACTTCGCGTATGCCGGCCTCCCGAGGATGGCATGGTACGTCTCCGAGAACTCTACCACTTCGAAGGTGAGGGTTTCTGTGCGAAAGTTTCGCAGGTCCCCGAATGTGACGGGCAGATCGATCTACCCGATGGGGAGTGCTTCCATTCCAGGGACGACCCCGTGGAACGGTGCGGTCGACGGCCGCAGCTTGGATCGCGGGATGCCCATGTCATCAAGCGTTGACGCATAGAGCACGTTGATCCCGCTTCCTCCATCCATCAGGACCTTGTGGATCCGTTTGGATTTGAATAGAGGAGCTACCACTAGTGGGTAGGATCCCGGCTGAGGCACGTGGTCGAGATGGTCCTTGCGGTCGAAGGTTATCAGAACCTCCGACCACTTTAGGTAGGACGGCTTCACGGAGTCGGCGTTGAGGACTTCTCGTCGGATCAGCTTCTCGCGGCGTCTTGAGGGTCGCGCCGGTGACCTGCCGAAGATCATGTGGACCACGCCATCTTCACCCAGGTACTGAGCCCCCGCGTCGTCGTCGTCGTTGTCGGGAGGCGGCGCCGCCTTCTTGGGTGGATCCGCCGCCCTTGGCTTGAGGGTGCCGTTGACGTAGTTCTTGATCAACCGGCAGTCCTTGAGTACGTGCTTGACAGGGACCTCATGGTGTGGGCATGGCGCGTCCAGGAGCTTCTCGAAGTGGTCCTTTGGAAGACCAGTCTTGGCCGGGTTGCCCTTTGGGCGCGACGCCTTGCGCTCGACCGCCGCAACCAAGTTGTCGTCACGACGACGCTTGTCGTTCTTCTTCTTCTTCTTGAAGCGCGAGGACGTCCCCTCGCCATGGTCCACGACCTGCTTCCCCTTGCCCTGAGGGGTGTTGAGCGTCGCTGCGACCGCCTCCTTGCCGTCTGCATGGTTACTCGCGATGTCGAGGAGCTCCCGCGTGGTTCGGGGCGTGCGGTGTCCGAGTCGGTGGATGAGGGAGGTGCAGGTCGTGCCGTTCTGGAACGCCGAGATGGCGTCGTTGTCCGTTGCGCCGGGAAGCTCGGTGCAGCGCTTGGAGAAGCGTCGGATGTACTCGCGCAGGCTTTCCCCCGGCTGCTTCTTGCAGTTGCGCAGCTCCCACTGCTTGCCGGGGCGGGTGTATGTGCCTTGGAAGTTCCCGACGAAGACCCGGCGCGGGTCGGTCCAGTTGTTGATCTTGTCGCGGGGCAGATGCTCGAGCCACGTCCGCGCAGAATCCCCGAGGTAGAGCGGCAGGTTCTTGATGATGAAGAGGTCGTCTGTCTCTCCTCCCGCGTGACACGCGAGACGGTAGTCCTCGAGCCATACGCTGGGGTTGGTATCCCCGTCGTACCTGGGTACATTGGTTGGAGCTCGGAAACACGAGGGGAACCTCGCATCTCGTACGCTCTGGCCGAAAGCTCGTGGGCCCCTCTGGTTCGGCGACCAGCTGCGGTCACGGTCGTCGTCGCTGTCGTAGCGCCGTCCGCGTCCTCGGTCGTGGTGGTGGCGTGCACGGTTGTCGTCACGGCGGTCGTGGTTGTCGTTGTCGCGGTGGTTGTCGACACTCGCAGCCCGTCGGCGAGCCTCGATGGTGTTCCGGGCATCGCGGTCAGGCCCGAGCCGGCTCTTGATTGCCGACGCCGCCACCCCGGCCCTTCTCCACGGTCCTGATGCCGGGAAGGGGGCGGGTTCGGGCGATGCGCGGATGGCTGTGCCGCTCGACTACGCTCCGACCGCTGGCGAGAGGCCGAGCTCTCTGCTTGTTGCGCCGCCGCTGCTTCGAGCAGCGTCTTGAGCTGTTGGCGCACTCGTCTCTCCTTGGAGGTCACGGCCTCCGGGCAGCCGCGCAGCAGCATGGCTGCAGCGGCCAGGTTCTGCGACACCCGCCTAAAGAGCGGCGAGGCGTCATCATTGGCATTGGCATTGACATTCGCGCCTTCGTTGGCGCGTCGGTCGTTGTCGCGCGTGCGTCCTCGAGCCGGCGGCGTCGGGGCGCGGGCTCAGGGCTGTTCGGCAGCAGGACGGCGCTCCTGCCGCTCTCCGTCTCCCTCACGGCGTTGCTCCTGCACCGGGACCAACTGCGGGGCCGGTAGCGGAGCGGGCTGCCGGTTGCGGGGCTCAGGGTCCTCCCTGAGCTCCCGGTGGAGGTTGGCCAACTCCTCGTCGAACTGGCGCCTAGCCTCGGCGAGCTCGTCGAGGCGCGCCCTACGTTGGGCGTCGGTGGCACGGTGACGTGGTGCTGGCTCTGGGTCAGAGCTGCTCGAAGCCGACGCCACGCAAACGAAGCACTCGCGCGTGGGGTCGCGCGACCGCGTCGACAGTGCCCTCCTGGTTGTCGCGGAGCCGGAGGTGGCGCGGGTCGCTCGTAGGTCGTTCATGTAGGCCGTCACCGGGTCGTCCGGGAGGCCTGGCTATCCACGGGGGTACATGGCGGTGTACCGCTCCATGAACTCCCCCCAGGCGAGCGGCTCGGCTCCGCTGGCCTGGAAGGCGAGGTCGGTGAGGTAGTAGGCAGCGAGTCTAAAACGCTCCTGTGTTGGGTTTGGCCCCAACATGGCCATGATCGTTTCGTCTGAGAAGCCTCAGACGAACGCCGCGCGCCCCGCTGCCCCCGACAGGACGTTGGGGCGGGCCGGCCGGACGAAGGTACGCCCGGCTACGGGCTCCGCCGGCCCGGTGTAGACGAAGCTGAGGGAGCCGAAGCGCATGGTGGCCCCAGGGGTTAGCGAAACCCTGCGGCCCTCCATCCGAACCATTGGTGAAGTTCGTCGAGACACACGATGTGCCCCTACCTGGCGCGCCAACTGTCGGGGTTCTCTACCGCCGGACAGTAAATTTGTATCGATCGTGTGTCAGGCTCGGATGGTTAGCGCAAGAGACAACGGGATTTACACTGGTTCGGGCCTCCGAGGAGTAATACCCTACGTCAAGTGTCGAGCTGCCGTGTTCCCGTGCTAGGGTTGTTTGTAGTAGGGGTTACAAACTGGTCGGGAGAGGGTGTCGAGCCCAAGTCCCTTAGTATAAGTGTTCGGTTCCTCAGCTAACCCTTGTGACGGTTGCCCTCCTCTCCCTTTTATAGGCGCAAGGGGGAAGGGCAAAAAGAGAAATAGAAGAAGAGTTACAGTGTCGGCCATTGAGATGTCCTCTCGCGCGTCGCTGTTCGTCAGGACGCATTGAAGAGGAGCTGCGCCATGTTGTCGTAGAGGTCGCCGCGTGGCCGGGCGTGGCTGTTCACTTCGGGACGCCTGGGGCTTCCTCCGAGTAGTTTGAGGGTGACCCAGCCTGTCCGAGCACAGGATGAGCCTGCCACGTTATGGCCTAAGCGTAGACCTGAGCTCGTCGTAGGGGGTACTTGAGTGCCTTGGGTGGAGTTTGCGTGCTGCAGTGCCGGATGTGACGGCGATTTGACGGCTGCGCGGCTTAGCAGAGCCGCATTAAGGCTTCTGTCGGGGCCAGCTGCCCTCGCGGGCCGCCAGCTGGTGCATTTGCATGGCATAGGGAACCGGCCCCCACGTGTCGTGGCGGAAGTGTTCACGCGCCGGAACCACGCCACGTGGTGCGGCTTGTGCCTTGGTCGGAGGCGGAGACTGCTCGTGCGAACGAGCAGCTTGTCGGGCGAGGCGGAGACTTGTCGTGGGGGGTTCCTCTAGTGGGGAACTAGTCGGAGGAGCTCCCAACTAGTCGGGAACAAGACGTCTTGCCAGTGATGGTCTTGACAGGGGTCCTTAGTCCTCCTCGTCTTGAATCTTGGCCTTCACGCTGTCAATCTTGGCCTTCACATTGTCAATGGTGTCAGAAGACTTCACCTTAAGAGAGATTATCTCGCTGTCAAAGGGGGCCCTAATCTGGGCCCTCGTCAATCATCCATAATTAGTTAATTCAAACCAACAACATGATCATTCCTATTGCTAGCTCCATCGTACCCTTGACAACGTACCTTGGACATGGACAATTGATATTTGATAAGGAAGGACTCAATTGCTTCTTTAAAAGTCAATCATGTAGCATTTTCAACTTGGACAAGACTTAGAAACCACTCAATTGGCTCTCATGTTTTATTGACAAAATGCAAATAAAGAACAAATTGATTCTGTTTGTATATGCATCACTTGACTCATCAGCAAGAATTGCAAAACATTCACCACCAAGTTCTTGTCTATGATAAATTTGGTTGTTTCTTGAGCACAAGAATGAATGAGCTCTTTTTGAATCCTGTGGTCTAAGGGCGATTCCTCCAATGTGGGCTCCTGGACTCCCACCGGGCCGTCGGAATTTCCTCACCGTCTGGCCTCCCTGCCGCAGACTCGCAGTCAACCTGCTGTGGTGTCGTTAGGGTTAGAACTACCATTGGAATTAATTGAGGAGATGAGGAAAAGGAGCATTGGAAGTTAGTAGTGCTCTGTGCTCTCAGGCTCTCGGAGAGGTGGCCATGCATGGGCAATAGTGGGGTAAGGAAGGAGCCGCCGCCGCCCAGGTACGTGCCCAGGTGGACTTTTTTCTTGTTTGAATTCAATTTGAGCATGTCTATTTTTGTTTTCTGATACATATACCTAGGATGCACTATATACAATTTTTGCAAAAATAATTGGTATCAAATTGAATGCCCTTGAATCAATGGGGACATGCCTCTTGTTTTGTGACTTTTGCATAAAATAAAAGGAAAACTTGACTGGTAGGGAAAAGATAGACCTTTGGCTTTGAGCTCTTCCTAGCCTGGTGGGGGAAAGGCTCCAAAGGTTCATTGCCTTGACATGGCGCATGGTGCCTAGGAATATGGAGCAGCAACTGCCACAGTGGTTACATATATAACACATAATAACCTATGAGTGGCTTTATTTAAATACAGTCCCATTTAATTTATCTTCCATGAATTCTTCGCTTTTAAATCCAGCCAATACAATGTGTCACCTGTATATAACCTTTAGTTAATATATATATTAAGTAATAACTCTTTATGTGGTATAGTAAAAACTTAGAGACGGTTGCTGTCTAACTGTTCTACACAATTTTCACGTTATTGTTAAGTCTAAAACAATTTTATGTATTGCGTTCATCGAAGTAGTGTATAATTAAGAATAACAGGATATTTGTACCCCAATTATAGCACCTTGAGCGCAAACACTTGAAATCCAAAAATACATCCAACCAAAATGCTCGTAATGTTACCTGGAAAAAAAACTCATAAGTGCATCGTCAAGAGCAACTTTTTTTTTTTTTGAAAAGAACAGGAGGGGCAAGCCCCTACTAGTTATAAATTAATAAAAAGGATTGGAGTACAAAAAGTCTAGAGAGAGATAAAAAACAAACAAACGAAAGTAAAAATAAAAGGAAAGACAACAAAATTAAGAAGAGGAAACAAAGAGGTAAAAGCTTAAGGCTGGAAATCCTCAATCCAAGCAGACATAGCCGGTAGCAAGGATGGCTTCGCACGGTGTAACATCAGCAGGAACTCATTCTTGAATTTTTGTCTGCAGCTAAAAACCGAGGGGTCTCTGTTGTGAAAGATCCATTCATTCCTGGTAAGCCAAATGCTCCAGGCCATTAAGGTGATGATCTCCATGAAGAAAGGAACTGCCAAATACTCTTTGATTTGCTTGAAAATTCGAGTGACCGACCTTGTGGAGACATAGGAGATACCAAGAGAGCTCCAGCATGCCTTGGCAAAATTGCAGCGGAGAAAGAGGTGGACTCCAGTCTCAGGTCTTTGCAAAATACACATGTCACAAGTGTATGAATCAAGATTCATTTCCCTATGAAGGACCGATTAGGCGAACCAGAGAGGGGGGGAGTGAATGGGAGCCGATAAAAATTCTTCTCGAAGGAGATGCGAACTCCAACAAGACGAACACGGCTTCTAACTCACGTCTCCGACCCAACTACCCAAGTTGGTCAAGACCACGCAGCCACTGGAGTGCTACTGGTCCTAGGAACCAACACTCAACCTTCCGAGCCAAAACTCACCAAACCACACAGCGGAAACTTGCACGGCTTGCTGCCTGTGCTACACCGGTCAGACCGATGGCCTGCGCCGGTCAGGCCGGTGACACCGGTCAGACCGGTGGACAGAGCCGGTCAGGCCGGTGGCTACAGCAGCCGCACAACAAACATTCCAGGAAGCCTCAGTGAATCCTCTAGGCTCTGGAACAAAAACCACCACGAAACACAACCTGTGAGGAAGAAGAACCCCTCACAAAGCCTAGCAAAACAACTCCAAACACGCCAAGAACTGAACAGCAGGACCACGGGACAGAACCACACGGACAAGGCTGTTCCCCGAGACAAAAACCCACCAAGGGCTAGCACCGGTCAGACCGGTTAAGAGCACCGGTCAGACCGGTCGTGCCTGGGCAGCTCGGGATGAACAGCGCCCGCGAGTCAACTCTTCCAAATCCAACTCCCGATCTCCCGATCTGCTCCACGGTTTTGCACAAGACTTTGGGGATAGTAGGAACACCTCATGGGTACTCCATAGCCAAGATTTGGTCCACCAAAACTTGTCAAATCAAGAGGAATCGAAGAAATCTCACCAAGAACACCTCTAACCCTAGAGCCACGAAAACCCCAAAATCGAGCCCCTTTGCTCACGGATTTGGAAGGGGAATCAAAGGGTAAAGAACCACGAAGGGTTCATGCATACATCCCCCACCAAATCCCAAAGAGAAAGGCCTCGAATTCGCTCCAAGAAAATCGCCAAGAAAGGGCTCCGAAAATCACCAAAAAGGAGAAACGGGAAAGACACATCCAAGCCTTGAGGAACCACGCCGAATCATCTATACATACCAAAGAGGTTAATACAAGGTCTAGCTTGCCGCCCGATCATCCTTCCCTCTCACAAGATCTCACCATGAAGCTCTCAAGCTAGTCCTACGAAAATCCTAAGAAAATAGGAAGGAAAATAGGAAAACCAAATGAGTTAGGATTCCAAGAGATGGCTGCCATCCTCTCACCACTTGGGTTATATGGAGGCAACCGAAAGACGAAAATACCCTTACTAGCTAACTAGGGATACATGCCCCTCGAGGGCGAAATTGGAAGTCTTTGTCTTCGCACCATCGGACGGATGCCCAGCGACCGCAAACTTGCTTAGCCTCGACGCAAGCCTTGTGATCCCGACGCGTGTCCTCCGCTTCGAAGATTCCGGACTGCGTCGTCGCACACCGGTCAGACCGGTGCTCCTCACCGGTCAGACCGGTACCCACCGGTCAGACCGGTCAGGCCCACCGGTCAGACCGGTCTGGAGCTGCTGCACCTCCGTCTTCGGTTCTTCGGTCTTGGCTTTGTGGATCAACCAAGGAACCCAGTGGTTTTCTGGTGAACCACCGGAAACCCCGCGAACTCGGTGTAGCCTCCGCCAATCACCACTCATGACTCGGCTCCCACGTAGTCCTGGCTCGACCTTGGTTTTGAGGCTCAACCAAGAAACCGTCCATGACTTCATCTTGCCGTTCTTGCCACCATGCGGCCCGCACTTGACCCCGATGGCCACCGGGTCCCTCGAACCAAGCCTACTTGTCTTCTCCACACCTGGAGGCCTCACTGGCAATGACCTTTCACGCTTGTTCTTCACCTGCACCTGCACCAGTCAAGCCGCAACCTGCACCTGCAATACTTAGCCAAGAATCAGTCCACACCACGTTGTCAATCACTCATCACACTAGGAAGCGACCATCCACCGGTCCTCGCACCACACCTGGCTCTCACCCTACGACGGAGTAGATCTCTTGTGCTCAGCCTGTCTTTAAGAAGCAGCCAGAAAAAAACTTTGTGCTTCATTTGACACTTCGATTTCCAAATCCATTGGTACACCAGGTGTGCACTTGGGCCTGCCTTAAGCACTTTGTATGCCTTAGATGTAGAGAAATGTGATGTTCCCCAACTATACTTCCATTGATCATTCCCACCAATGATTTCCCTGCCAGAGATAAAGTCCTGAAGCAACAACAATTGCTGGTGGGCTTCAACAGATAGGGGCAAGTTGAGGTTACTTGTGAAATCATCACTGTTAACTGCCAATCTGAAGGTGATATTATCATTTTTTGGCAAATGAGAATAGCTCAGGGTAGGCCAAAGCAGGAGTAATACCATTCTAATGATCTTTCTAGAACAAAACTGAGGTCCCATTTGCAACAGAGACTGACACCATCCCCTTGTATTTAGCAAGCAACTTAACTATGTCCCTCCACCAGAAGGACCCTTTCCTTTTCTGACCAGGAAGCTTTCCAGTGCTGTAGTATTTTGCCCAAACTAATTTAACCCAAGGGATATCTGCTCGTGCATAGAATTTGTGCAGGAATTTCAGAAGCATAGCTTCATTGTGTGTGTGCAAATCCAGAACCCCTAGCCCTCCTCTCTTGGGAGTGCACACCATAGGCCATGTTGCTTTAGAAGGCTTTTTGGAGGTGATATCAGACCCTCTCCAGAGACAATGTCTTCTATACTTGTCCAATTGTTCAATCACACCCTTGTGTAACTTGAGGGTTGCAGTGTAATAAATTGCTGAGGATGAAAACACAGAATTCACCATTTCTAGCTTACCAGCCTGACTGAGAAATGTGGATGTGCAGCACAGCCTCTTCTCAATCTTCTGCATTAGGGGTAGGAAATGCTCCAAGTTTGGCTTGGTGGTGCCCAGGGGAAGTCCCAAGTATGCGAAGGGCAGGGTTCCTTTTTGGCAATCGAAAACTGATGCTAAAATGTCCATCTTTTCCTCAGGGGTGTTGAGGGGAACCATCATCAATTTAGAATAATTGACCTTTAATCCAGTGGAAGCAGAGAAAGTTTGAAGAATATCCTTGAGGTGGGCTATTTGCAGAGGACATGCTTCCATGACAAGCAAAGTATCATTTGCGTATTGCACCACAGGAAAGTCTGAAGTGGCCAATGTAGTGACTGGAAGGTGAATAAGCCCCTGATCTTTGGCATTATTGATGACAGTCTGAAGAAGATCAGCTGCCAGCACAAACAGTAATGGGGATAAAGGATCCCCCTGCCTAACCCCCTCCTGCAGTGAAACACTTTTCCTGGAACTCCATTCAAAAGGACAGATGAGGTGGCTGTGCTTAGTATTTCCTTAACCCAACCAATCCATCTCTCCCCAAAGCCTTTATGCCTGAGAATCTGTATGATTGCTTGATGTTCAATTCTGTCAAAAGCTTTCTCAAAGTCCAACTTGATGATAACCAATTCTTTCTTAGAGGTCTTGCAAATATGAAGATACTCAAAAGCCCAAGCTAGACAATCATGAATTGATCTGGTTTTAATGAATCCATATTGGTTTTGGTGAATAAGTCTTATGATCACCTTTTGCAGCCTCTCAGCAAGAAGCTTGGTCAACAACTTGATGGAAGAGTTAAGCAAAGAGATGGGTCTGAAGTCACCAACCAGTGCAGGGGAATCAGTTTTGGGGACCAGGGTTATGTAGGATGAGTTGATACTTCTAAGGCATAAGTTCCCTTCAAAAAATCTTCACACAGTTTGTAAAATTCTTGGGAGATCAATGGCCAACATTTTTTCAAGAATTCTCCATTAAAACCATCAGGTCCAGGTGACTTGTTGTTTGGGAGGTCAGCGATTACTGCATCAATTTCCTCCTTAGAGAAAGGAATTTCCAAGCAGTCAAGATTTGGGTCTATGGCCACTAAGGATCCCAGGTCATAGTACATGTGTGAAAATTTAGATGTACCCATCCTTTCCTTATATGCATTCCAAAGAAGCTCAGCCTTGGCCTCAAAGAGCAACTATTTCATCTATATGATTCTAATGATTGTGTTCTTTTTTATGTTTAGTGTTGTTCAGTTTAGTTCTGAGTTTGCAGGGATCATTTAACAAATTTCCTAACATGGCTTGTTAACCGGAATTACGGAATTTGAACCGAAAATTTTGAAATCCAATTGAAAGGAGCAGAGAGTGTTCGAGCCTTTTTGGCACGCCCCCTTTTCTCGGGATATTTAACTTTTTACCATCATAACGGTTGGCGCCTCTCCAGATCTCATCTTCCCGGATGACGATACATTTTTACTATGCGACAATGAAAGATGCTACAAAAATACCACATTTGCTCACGTGGCACACCAACTCTGCACTCTAGATCGGATCGAGTCAGCAAACCGATGTAAAATGACCTCTCGTACCCCTCTCACATTCTCTTTCTTCTTCTCCGCCTCTCTCCTTGGCCTCCGGCGACCGACGTTGAGCTCCGGTGAGGACTGACTGCCGAGCTCGCGCCGAGCCTCCCTGCGTCGCGCGCACAGGCCCGGCGGCCACTGGAGGGCAGCGACGGTGAGTGAACGATGGCCGTGACGGGCCTCCCTTCACCGCGCGCGTCGTGTACGTTGCGGCGACGGTGGCGTACGCCTCAGGGTCCGCCTGAGCCCTGAAGGAACTACTCGACGCCGAGCTGCGGCAGGAGGAGGTCGAGGCTGAATCCGAAGCCGTCCTGCTCTGGTGCTGCAGGTCGGCCTCGTCGGCGCCCGTGACGCGCTGCACCATGGCGCGGAAGGTGGCAGCGTCGGTGCTGATGTACATGGTGGGCGCGCGCTTCGACGGCCGCGGTCGCCTCCGCTTCCCCGCGCCCCCGCCCGCCGGCCCCAGCCGACACCGTGTGTACGACGACGGCGACGGGCCGTCAGCATCGCGGTACCCATCAGCGGAAGATGGTCCCCGTCCCCGAAGCCCTGCATGAGCACCGCGGGCAGAGCCGCCGCCTCGGCGGATGGCGGGGGCGCGTCGGAGAGGGAGAAGTGGAGCGAGCTCACCACAGTCGGCAGAGGAGCTCGCGCCGGCGAGATCCACCTGGGCGCGGGTGGCCTTGACGGCTCATCCGCCGGCCTCTGTTCCCTACGCCGCCACTCCCAGGTCCGGCTGTGCGAAGCCTAGAGCATGAGGTCCATGGCCGGCGGGTGACCTCCAATCGGGGGGCCCATCCTCACTGGTCGGCGGCTCTCCTCCCTGCTCGACGGTGTAGTGCGGGCCGTAGCCTGTGTTTGTAATGGCTGGAGGTTGAAGAAACGGGCCCACATGCAAGTGACAGGAGAGAGGAGGGAGAGGAAGAGGGCAAAGGGTATGGGAGGTCATTTGCCACCCTTGCTGGCAAGCGATCCAACGTGGACAAATGCGTTGGCGTGCCACGGCGACAAATGTGGTATTTTCGTATCGTGTTTCTCCGTCGTGCGGTAAAAATGTATCGCTATCGGGGAAGATGAGATATGGAGAAGCGCCACTCGTTATGATGGTAAAAAGTTAAATATACCCTTTTCTCCGGTCAGCGCCTTTTCCTCACCAACCCACCCAGTCGCCGCTCCTCCACTCCACGTCTCCACCCTCGCAAGGAATCTTCAGGAGCAACGGGTTCGCGCTTCCATGGCGGACATCGAGGCGGCGGCGAGGGCCCCACCCCGGGCGCCGCCCCCGCCGGCTCCGGCACCGGCGCCGAGGAGGCCCGCGGCCGCGGAGCTGAAGGCGGCGGTGGCTGACGGCGTCATTTACGGCTTCCTCGGCGTGATGTTCACGGGCAGCGTTGCCAGCATCGCCCTGGTCGTCGCGCGCTACGCCGTCGTCGGTGGCTACCGCTACGCGCCGGCGGTGGTGGCCTTCGCGAGGGACGTGTTCCTGCGGGCGCTTGGCGCTGAGCTGCTCGTCTGCCCGTTCACCATCCTGCTGCTGCTCTTGCGCCTCGACAGACGGCCACCTGAGCCTCCTGAGTGGTTGGTTCTGGTGCGTGAAGCGTGATGCCAAGTTGCCAACCCCGTTCCCTTCCTCCTTAAATTACATCTAGTGATTCCCCGTAAGCATTTCGAGTTGTTGGATACGCGAATTTTGTGGTAATTGTTCCTCCCTGCTCGCGCAGATTGAGGGCGTGTACGTCACCGTGCAGCTACATGGTGCAGAGCACCCTGGAGCACGCGGCCGGCGTCAGCGCCCTGGCTATGGCTTCATACCGCTGCTGATCTTCATCGTCTTCTCGATGGGCATGATGGTAGGCTTGCTGCTGCAAGAGCGGTACCCTGCAAAGAGGTGCTGTGTTGAGACCCAGCTGGGGACTGCTGCCTTGATCAGTGACATTGGAATCTTTGCTTGCTCTGCCATTATCATCTGCGTCTTCATTCCGTATATGTTGGTCCAGCTGAGGAACATGCCAAGGTGAAGTCGGTGTGTCCCAGTTGCATCAATCGTGCAAGGTACCCATGCAATTTTTGTCGTCCTACTTGTAATTTGTTGATGCGGATGTGATCATAGTCCTCTGTTTGTTTGGTGATCAATATCTCACTTACCCTGCATCATAGAAAGTTGTACTTCAGGCACACATTGAGCCAAAGGACATAGTCGTTGTCTTGTACATCATCTCGCTCAAGTTGAAATTCGGTTATTTAGGTTGCTGTGAAATCTAAGTTATCACGGATGGCAACAACACTGCTTTTAGTTATTACTTGAATCTCCAAGTGAACAACATGAGAGAGTTTCTTATTTCTGACATCATAAAATTGTCATGTACAACATGCCTCTAGGTGATGTAGATTTACAAATAATGTATTTTGCAGAGAGTTATTGTCTTAGAGTTAAGTATTTTTTGTACTAGCCTCAGTTATCTTTCTGCTTGAGGAAATGATGCTGTTGCTGAGGTTAATTGTATTGAGAGTTGAGACACCCCAATTGTTAGTTTCAAATATGTATGTCAAGAATGCTACAATAGATAGCTTGTCAGCAGCCTCCCTTTAATAAGAGTTAAAACCGTTCAAAGTTCGTCTGGGATTTATCCTTTTGGTACTTTTCTTCCTGCATATATGTCGTTAGGGATGGCAACGGGGCTATCCCCGACGGGTTTTGGCAGAACGTTTTGCCCCCCGAGTGAACAAAATTCCCCCGCTCCCCGTCCCCGACATAGCACACGGGGAAGATTTTTCCCCGTCCCCGCCCCCCGAGTGGGGATGAGACCCCCGGGGATTCCAACCCCGACAAATCCCCGAAATTCATAGCCATTGATGTTGTTTTCAGTTCAATTCTAGTGCACAAAGAAAGCTTTGAAAGATCTAAAGAATTACACGAGAATGGAAAAAAGGAACGAAACACAAATCAATCGCGCATCCATGAACACGTCTATACAATCTGCTATTCCTTTCACTAGGCAAGAAAAAACAAATAGAAAATCCATTCAATCTTTGTTTCCTTCACGGCTCACTGCGCAAGACCATCATAGGCTCCCCTGGATTGTTGGTCTTCTACGGGACTGCACTATGCACAGCGCAAGCATGCAGCTGCGAGCCTGCGACCTCCTGGGAGTTCACTCCTGTCAGCACATGGCAGGCCGCAAGGGCGCAAGATGGCGCGTGGGATTAGAGGATGCAGACGGATTAGGAGATCTCGAGCGTGTCCAGATGTGCGAGGGGGATTGGGGAGGGCCGAGAGGAGCGAGATCGAAGAACGAGCGGCGCATCGGTGGGAGCCAGGAGGGGGGCGGCGGACTGGAGACAGGAGGAAACGAGGTGTGGAGAGAGCTAGGGTTACAGGTCGCCGGTCAAATTTATACGAGGGTTGGAGAGTTGGGCCAATATCTTTTGATGGGCTTCTTTTGGCCTTTTATTTATCCTAATGCACGCTCTGAAAATGATGAATTCGGGGACCCGTTGGGGATCGGGGACGGGGAGATGGGGAACGTTCTCTCCCCCGTTTCACCTGACAGGGGTGAGTTTTAGCCCGTTAAGTCCCCCGCGGGGAGTAAAGTCATCCCATTTGCATCCCCTAATGGAGGAATTCCCCACCGGGTATCGGGGATCAGGGCCCCATTGCCATCCCTATATGTCGTCTCTGTTTGCAAGGCTACAAATGATTTATGTCATTCTGCAAAGCATAGTTTAATTTTGCTAACAGGCTCACATATGTTCATTTACTTATTTGGTTCAACATTTGATTCTTTAGATAGCTGCCAGTTGTTATGCTGTGATATTCCAAACTCAAATTCTGTTCTTTTGCGGATGTGTAAGATTGTATTGATCACTCAATACTTTCGCTGTGATCGCGTATGATTGTACTTGTTGATCATTTGTACTGAGTGCTTCTTGGCCTTATTATTAGCTAGTGATCCTTCTTCGAGAGTTTATGTTACATTGGTAGAGTCCTATAAATCTTATTTACTGCTCACCAACCAGAGAGATATTTTTGTCCAAAAGAAACTCATATAGACTATCCTGACTTCTGGCATGTGGGATGGAATCGTAGTTAAGTTATATAATTTAGCATATATTGGTGATCGGCTCTAAGGGGTTTGGTTGAATTCTCTTGGATGTAAAGATTTGCTCTATTATGATACTATCAACCAATTTGAGAACATTTCTCACATTCCCAACCAGTGCCATACTGTCATCCCAATGATCCAACTGGCCGTTGACTTTGTTTTGTTAGAATTGGCATAATTTGTGGACTTCATCATCAGCTGCTGTACCAAACATTGTTTGATGAATAATGCTTTTCCATCCAATCTGATCGTTACGTAGAATACAAACTTGGGATAAGAATGGAAGGTTGGTGCATTTCGTTCGTAGATAAAGTTGGCACCAACATGGTAATCTTTGAAGTGATAGTAGCATTTCTTCTAGACTCCATTTGTTCGGATAGTGTGGCATGTTTATGTGCAAGAGCAACTGTCTATTTGTTGCATAATTCTGCTTTGATATAATGGGTAGCTGCCTCACTAGTCTACTCTGGTGCTTAATATGCTCATTGGATTAATCGGCGTATGCTCTAAGTTGTCCTGAAACCTGATGCGATTGGTAAATGGTGTGCTGTTGCCATCTTGTGTTTGGTAGCTGGTTGGATTTCAGATTTGCCAATGAAGTAATTTTGCTCAACTACTTAATTATACTGCATCTCATGTTCCATTTCATGCTAGTCTTTGTTGATATATAATGTTAATATGTTATGATGGATATCTTGCTGCCGCCTGCCCTACGCTTGTGCTCTGTTTGCTATTATAGGTAATTTCATTTTAAGGAAACTGACATTTACTGCTTGTTTTAATTCCAGGTAACGCATGGCATTTCGCTGGATTAGAGGAACTTCTTCTTGTCTTCTGTCTCAGTGCAGAGTGAATTTGTGCAACCTCAAGTGATTTGAACTACATAAGGTGTGGTGTGATGATACATAAACCTTTCAGGACATGTGTGATGCTACTCCAGGCTGCGTAGCACAGTTTCCCGTTCAGAAATCGTTGTGGAAACGCCAGGGATATGCTAATTTTAACTTGTGACTGTTTTCAGTCGTGACGCTAAGGTTGGATATTCGTGCAATTATCTCTTCTGTTATGCAGCTAGCGTTTCGGCACTCTCTGAGGGCCCCTTTGGAAGCTGGTGGCAAACCCACCCGGAGTTGAAAATCCCGTCCGGGGGTTCCACCGGCCACCAGCAGTCCAGGGTGGCGCTCCCCCCCCCCCCCCGCCCACCGGTCCGGATCCTCTGACTACCCTCACAAAAGTCACCAAAACGAACAGTAAAATGAGTCACAAAAGTCAAGAAAACACTGTAGCACTCGGTACTGGGACAAAATACTGTACCACTAACACTGTTCACATGTTACTGTAGCAATCACTCCTGCGCGTCCATCTGTGATCGGACGGTTCACAGGGGGTGAATGTCATGCTACAGTGATTCTCTGACTTCCCCTACGGGCACTCAGAGAATCCACGGCGCCCCCCCCCACGGCTTCCGCACCCTGACGCCGTTTGGGAGACGGAGGAGGTTCGCCAGGAGGCTGTGCAGCCCAGCGCTGCCAACATACAAATTTTTTTAATTAAAATACCAATTCCAAGTTAACAGGATCACTTTTCCAATTTTCTTTTATAAGAGTCGCAATGCATTTTGCAGATCATATGACAAAATATATCACAAATACTAATCTGACACCTCAAATAATCACGAACAATTAAATCCTAAATAAATCATATAGAATAAGCTATGAGTGCAACATCACAAGTCACAAAAGCAAGTACAATCTGTAGCAACATCACAAGTCATATAATAAGTCCAATCTGTAACTTAAAATAAGCCAATGACCTTCTATCCCCTGAGACAGAACATGTTTGGTAGAGGCTGTTTAATAAGTTACAAGTACTTTGCACTCCAAAGCTACAAATTAGCATGTCAGCTCCCAAATCCAGACCTTACTGACAAGTACTTTGCCTAGCTCGCAGTGGCCACACCTAAAAAAATAAGACAATCATCAGACAAACAGAATCAGATGACAAGATCATTAAGATATAGATGTCCAAAGAAAAAATTGTAGATATGTGAGTAATCTCAAAAGCAGACGAGATTTGAAGTGATGATTCTACAAATTATGGTACATATGCCATAAGCAGTTAACCTGTTAATAGCTTCACAAAAGTCAAATAGAGCGTTACAAGCAAAGTAAATCCTCAATTCAGAATAAACAAGGAGTGAACATTGCATTCTGTCAAAATGTAACTACACGAACATCTCAGAAAGATAAATGAATGCTAGGCCCCAATGAACAAACCAAACTAAGAGCAAGTCCAAGAGACTAGCTAAAATGACTTGGTTAGCTAAATTTTGGAAAAAATCTCAAAAACACTCTTCCAACAGACTAGCTATCTACTCAACTAGCTATCCTGACTAGCTAAATTCGTTGTCCCGCTAGCTATCTTTGGCTAGTGGCTAGTGACTAGCTATCCTGATTTTCATGAGTATGGCAGGCGGGACCCACAGACGGTGGAGTATATAAAGAGTTCAGTTTAGAGAGGCTGTTGGATGTCAACAACTTTTTGCTAGCTATTTCATTTTACATACTAGCTAAATCAGGATTTTAGCTAGTGATTTTTAAAGAGGCTCTTGGAGTTGCTCTAAACATGGCCAAATTTAGATATCAACACGTATAGCTTGAAAGTTACGGTATTCTGGCTTAAGCACGACCTCATAGAAAGCCAAACAAATGCAAGTTTATTCTGGCTCAAGCAACGGCAAAAAAAAAGTATGGTCCTGCAAATCTGACCTCCCTAACAGAATATGCATGATAACATGCCAATGGATTGAAGTAGATGGGGCCAAAGTGTAAGCCTCGAATATAGCAGTAAACAACAGCTCAACCTTGAACGTCTCAGAAACTATGATCAATTGCTAGAAGGAAGTTCTTTCACCAACTGGTCACAACTGTTCTTTCACAAGCAGATTGTGACATTGTAGTTTTAAGTTTCTGGTTTATTAATTTAAGCACATCCAATTAGCAAATTCCACTGTGTTAAACATAATGCCTGTGCAATCCAAGTAGTAGCAGCAGTAGTACTAGTAGGTGCTAATTACCTAGCCAAGGACGCATCCAAGTCACAAGACTTCAACTAGTCAAGACCTATTTTTTAAAGTTGAATGCTCTGCAGCTCAGGAAATCACATCCGAAACTAATGACAACAAGCACTGCAGCATGGAAATGAATTACTACAAGCAAGAGACATCACATGATGAGGAAAGAAAAGAAGAAAAGTGAAATGCTCGAGTTTTCCAGCACTGCAACATAGTCAAGAAAAGTGAAATGCATTATTGTGTGCTAAGTTCTTTCATAGTGGTACATCTTTGTCTTACATACTTGGCTTGCTAGAAATGATTAAGAAACCCACTGGCTGTAACAAGAGAATGACCAATGATTTCATTGAATTTCCTTTGAGTCAAGTGGCAAACTTATGATACCCTAGTTTAAGTGTGGAGCTTTAGCATACGCTGCCATGATTAGCCTTGTTTAAGTTAGTAAGGATAGGGCTGAAACTACAATAGGTTTGGTGTCAGAGTGTTCTACAATCAGAACGTAGCACCTATGTAAGAAAAACAACACAGAAGGTTTTGTTGCAGATCATTGACTGCAGGAGATGAGAGGAGAGGCTTAGTTTTTGAGCTGTGATGAGCTGCTCTTGCTGGTGGCTTTTGCCTCTATAGCTGAAGGATATACTACAAACCAGCCATTGTAGCTTACTTCCTAAGGAAAAGACTTGACTAGACTTGACTTAATTGCACAGTTAGATAGACTTGACTGAAGATTGCAGCTTAATGAAACTTACTATCTGAGAACTAGCTGCCTGTACTGATACTAGTAGATAAGCAAAACACAAGGATTACTGCCAATAACCTAAACCAGTTGAGGGTGGAGGTGAGTAGAAGCATCATATACTACTAGAAATACTGATGCGGCTTTGCCGCATCAACCGCTAAGCCGACCAGCCTATATCATACGGTCCAAATGGCAAGTCCGTAATTCTTGCGGTCACTGATCTCTAATCAAGGTTACATAATTTAACTTTTGCCTCATTATCTAAAAAAAATCCTATGCCTGATTT
This sequence comes from Cenchrus fungigraminus, assembly GCA_036936925.1. Taxonomy (NCBI): domain Eukaryota; kingdom Viridiplantae; phylum Streptophyta; class Magnoliopsida; order Poales; family Poaceae; genus Cenchrus; species Cenchrus fungigraminus. Next base: position 69,228,544 of record CM072768.1, on the reverse strand, counting down.
CATTTCTACCTATCCTGTCATTATTGCAAAATTATCCCCATTTCTTCATCAGCTATTACTGCAATAACGTTCTAGGAAAAACAATGAGCAGCAGGAATATAATGTCAAACTTTAGCAGAAAACTTTTGCTCAAAGGACTGGTGCTGTCAACATTTGCCAGACACCCAATCTCAGTTCAACGCTACAAATTAGGGCATAACATACTTTGTAACTCTTCATCGTTTACATTTCAAAAAAAAAACTCTTCATCGTTTAGAGTTGTTCAAAATTATCAATTCAATGTTATACATATCCATTAAAGAATAGCCACTTTATGAGCTTGCTTGGTTGGATTCGAAATATATTGCAAAGCCAAAAATCATGGCTTGTCAAAATCATGGCGTGCCAAACATAGGGTGTGAAAGTTTGGTATTTACTTGGTTTGGTGACAAAAATATGGCTACCAATGTCTTTTCATTTTGTTCCAAGAAGTTCATAGATGCTTGCCATGATTTTGGCTATAACATACCAATCTTTTAGTATTAAAACGGATTGGTAGCTAAATTTTTTTTGACTGCTCTGATATCAATCTTTATTTACCGGAAGCTTGTGAAGACGCATTGGATGAGCTCTTGTATCGTGTGGTAGCCTGGTAGGAGTGAGACACCAGAGACTGCAGGTTGTCAGCAACATCAGAGAAGTAATCCGGGCTTCCAGAGTCATACACACTACAAAAGCACAAATACGTGCTGCCAAATCAAAATTGGATGTCCTGCTATTGTTACAGAAAGGTGCAGTGTCACATTCAGACGAGCGGGTGGGGAGAGTGTGCTAGGCCGGGGCGGACGCACCTGTGATCGCATCTGTCGAGAGCTCGCCGAGGCATGCCTCAACCTCGCACATCGCTCCGGCTTGAATGCTCGCCTCTTGCAAGTTGCGAGTCGTCGAGCGCGGCGGCATCGATCAGCGTGGTCGTCCGGCGATGGTCCGGTGGAGATGGCCTTCACGGCGTGTCACGGGTTGGCAGATCAGCAACGATTCGGGCGACCGGTGAGATCTGGCCTCTGCGAGGGGGAGGGAGGCGGTGTGACGCGTCGCCTGGACGACGAGGAGCAGCGGCGACGTGGTGGAGCTGGACGGGGAGGGGGCGTGGAGGAGCGGCGGCGATGTGGTGGAGCTAGACGGGGAGGGGGCGCGGAGGAGCGGCAGCGACTCGCGAGTCGCGAGAAAGGGAAAACTCGGGGCGGCGGCGTCAGGAGTCGAGAGGTGGGGAGAGGTCGCCCCGGGGAAAAGAGGAGGGTAGGGTTGCTACGTCCGGCGGCGTGGGCTTCCAAACGATGCCGAGTTTTGGCCCGTGCCTCCGTTTCCACGCGGGCCGCATGGCCTGGGAAGAGGCCGGGATCCCGAGGGATTTCGGGCTCCCAAAGGGGCCCTGAATGATGCTATACAGCACAAATCAAGCATGCATGTACTTCTGCTTAAGATGATATTCAGTATTCGATTACTTTTTGAAGTTGTATTCACCTGTCGCTGGTACACGCATCGTGCGTGAGGTGTTGGTACCACACGTTACTTTTATATAGTTCAAGAACGATCATTGAAAGTTTAAGTAACTAAGTTGCTCGTACACGTTTGAGCCAACTCGTATTTCGTCGTGCGGCATTCTTGTTTGGTGTGGTACTGTGGTGTTCGTTGCGGCCGGCGTTTGTTGCAACACTCATTGGGAGTGTGATTGCGGAAATATACGGCCAATACGTAACAAAGAAGCATCTTGATAAATAAATAAAAACAAAATCGGATACTTGGGCTGGTACGTATGGGCATGTTGGGATGCGCTAGCACCTGCCAGTCAGTGGCGCGCCGGCAGCACGCCAGATCGTCAGTTCAAGCGGCTGCGAGCCTGCGATCGATTCACCGCCGAGCAGAGACGACGGCGGCATCGTGGCATTCCCTTGTAATCAGATAATCCAGGATTCAGTTAGGAAGTTAGTCGTTTTGTTAGCCTTGAGCCCGGCTTGGTGGTTGTGATCCTCCCGGGCGCGTCCGTGTAATTAGGAGGCCGCGGCGTTCGCCAGAACGTGCGCGGCGTGGATGGCGCGCTCAGAGCTTCGTGGCGAGCATGGCGGAGGGCGTGGGAATAGCCTCGTTCAATTCAAATGTCAATCTCAACTTCCAGTGGAGGTGAGTTGGTCAATTGAATGGCTATCATAATAATATTTTCCTTTTGGATCAATCACCTCGTCCATGAGGAATTCGACGAGAGCTTCTTGAATTGCCACGAGACGATCCTTCTCAATAAGTGTGTCCCTTTTTATGTCCTTATGTAATATGCAAATATATTAATATATTACACCCAACGGATCAACACCCTGTCACTCTGACCTAGTCCCAAACATGCACACTTTACAGGTTGTCGCCGCTTCACCTTATCATGGGCCTCCTCGTATTGCCATTGTTGTTCTACTGGTAACGAGTGCTGGTGGAGAGGAGAACCGGAGAAGATAAGGATGAGCGAGGGGGTGGCCAGCGCTCCCCGGCGCCCTGCTGGCGGCCAGCCAAGCCGTCCAAGCATCCTCCGCTCACACCGCCGTCACCTTGCGGCCACCGGCTCCCTCCCTGCCGCTGCTGAAGACCGCCGCCGCCGAAGCGGCTAGCCTCGTTGTCATATGGCCAGTGCGGCCGGTAGTCGCTGCCGCAAGCACGAGAGGATGAACTGGAGGTGCGACAAGGTTCTAGGACCTAGCGGGGCAGCGCTCTCGGCGCGGCTGAGGACGGTGGAGTACTGGAGTGGCCAGCCGCTGTCGGAGGTTGAGGGCCGCGCTACGGGCCAAGTGTGCAATCGATGATGAGCGGCGGGCCGGGCCGGATGCGGAGGGAGGCACAACAGGCAGGTGGAGCAGCAGCCGGAGAGGCAGGTCGGCAGGATTTGCGAGTGACTGCACGCGCCGCTGCATGGAGAGGTGGAGTGGGACGCGGTGCTGCCAGCCCGATCGAGCGGCGGCGGAGCGAAGGGCAGGCGCGCAGCAGGGCAGGCGGAGTCGGGACTCAGGAGAGGACGAGTGGCCCTTCGCGAAGCTTCGCAAGCACCCAGGCTCGTGGGTTCATGGGCGAGAAACCCGCGCCCACGCCAATCGGACGGTTGACATAGCAAACCAGACGGATCCAACGGCTCGCGAGCTAACAGGCGACATGGACCCGTTAGCCGCCCGCGATATTGGCCCAGAATCACTACGGGAAAGCTGCGGTTTGCCGTGCGCCGCGAAACGCACGACAAAGGCCGCACGACAGATTTTTGCACGGTAAACAAGCTTTGCCTTGCGCTTCTCAATCACACGCACGGTAATCAAACTTTGTCGTGCGTCAGGGCCGGCGCACGGCGAAAAAAAGCACCTGACGGCGCGCCCGTTCGAGACGGCGGCCGCCGACTCTGCCGTGCGCTTGGTCTGAAGACGCACGGCAAAGAGTGATGTCTTTGCCGTGCGCCTCGCTATGGCACGCACGGCAAACAGAACAGAAAAAAGAAAAAAATCACAGGCATGGCCTGCCGCCTGCGTGCCACCACTGCACCGGAGCCTCCACAGCGTCCATCGGATCTTGCGCCCGCTGCCGCCTCGCGTCCATCCCGGGCCACAGGATCTTGGAGAGGGAGAGGGAGGCCGTGCGCGTGCTAAGGAAGGCCGCCGCCACCTTGACTCCACCACGGGAGCAGAGGGAGCCGGCTCTGCGCCAAAGAGGAGGGAGGCGGTGCTGGAGACCTAGCTCGCACTAGCCTCGTCGCTCGCCGGCCGGTCGGAGTGGAGGTGGAGCCCGCCATCCGCGCACCTCGCACTAGCCGGATCTGGGCCGTACCATCGGGGGGAGGGGCCGCCGCGCCGTCGGGTGGAAGGGTCGCCGCACCGTCGGGGGAGGGGCTGTCGTGCCGTCGTGGGGAGAAACCGTCGGCCGGATCCGGCCACAACGCGGCGTCCGCAGGGGGAGGGGCGGCCGGATCCGGGACGGAGAGGGCCTCCACGTCCTCCTCCCCGGATGCGCCATGGAGGAGGAGGCCGCACACTCCCCGGACGCACCATATATAGAAGGGACGATGCGGCGATGGGGCACGCCGTGGAAAGGAGGCAGCGGCGCGTCGGAGGAGGCTGCCAGACGGAGAGGGCCTCCCCGTGCTCCTCCCCGAACGCGCCATGGAGGAGGAGGCTGTTGACGCGAAAATAGGACGTCACCTCCGCGCGCAGCACACGTGACTCCCCGGTCTGTAGCGAGGCGTGCCAGCCAATCTGACCTGTTGATTGACAATAGAAAATATTAGGGATCGGCTAGAGAACTGATGACCTTTTAGCAGCACGTGTACCAGCCAATCGGATGATACGAGTAAAGCGGGATCGGTTGGCTCGAGAGCGACCGAAGCGCGGGTGCGTGAGTAGATAGATTGGCTGGAATCGGCCGATCGTGACGTCAGCATTCGAATAGGTCGGAATCGGCTATAGCGGTTGGAAGCCGATAGGATCTAGATCGAGTGGGGTAATTGATGATAATAGCTAAAAACTACAAGAATTGGTACAAAAACTTGCAGATCTAGCTAATATCGGTAAGGGGTGAATAAAGAACTAGACGAAACCTCAGCGATGCGCCTGGAGGTTAAAGCCTAGGGTTATTTGGTAAAATGGTACTCACAAGCTTGCCGGAGATCGATTGATGCAGCCCGACGAACTTGAAGGACGGCGTTGTAGAAAAGGGAAAAAAACGCAATGACGAAGTCGCCGAAAAGTAGATGCTGTAAAAGTAGGCTGTAAAGTAGATGTTGTAAAGTAAAGGGTTTGCCCGGAGGCGGTTTATTTGATATTGGTGTGTACACTTTCCCCCGACCACGCAGGGTCGCTATTTATGTCCTGAGGACAAACCCGACTCCTAGCCAATTACGGCACTGTTTACTTGCATCTAAACAAAACTACTAAAAATAGAAAAGGACTCTCGTAGGAGTCAAAACTTCCTAAAAACTGACTCTTTGACTCGTTGTCAATCGTGGATTGACCCACCTCCTTCGTGCTTTCCTTCTGGCGTATCTCCTTAATTACTGTCTTCTTTCTCTCCATTGGCCGATTCTTTGGTTGACCATCGGCCGATTGGTTGACTCACCAGTCCGTTGGTAGAGTTGAACTCCTCAGACTATCGGCAAGTCCTGTTGACCATTTTCTCTCTCTCTTCAATCGGCCAGTTGTACTCTGTTTTTCATCGGCTGCTTCTTCTTATCCTTTTTGACATGTTTTTCCAAAAAACGGTGTCAACACATGCCCCCTAGTTTCGGAGTAAATAATCTTTTGCTCCGAAATTGCCTCGAATCCGTTATCTCCCTTGATTCGAAGTCGGCCGAGAATCCAAACAAATCTTTTAGGGCCATAAATACAACTGCCTCAACTCTTCTTTTCTCCCTAAATCTCGTTGCTCAAACAGCTTAAGCTTTCAGGTGACGAACCCTAAGCTTCAAAGCTCCTGTTGACTTATGGCGTCCTCAAGCTCTGCCAGAGATTCTCATTCTACCCCTGTGTCTTCGAAGGCATCTCTCTCTTCAGTTCCCCTGGTATTTCCCATGCTCTTCTGTTTTTCACTACGTGAAAAACTGACTTCGGTAATGGGCATAGATTGCCTTTCGTAACGGGCAAAGCGCCCGTTACCGATCAAGTGTTACAAATGAGCCAAGAAAGGTAACGGGTTACTGATAAGACATATTCGTAATAGGCATAAAACAACGACCGTTACCATAACTAGCCACTGGTCACGTGAAATGGCTGTTTCTCTGGGCCCACAGGGAACTTTGGTAACGGGCACCAAAACACAGCCCGTTACAGTAGCTCAATATCGGAGACGCCTTCTGTGTACCTGCTTCTCCTCTATCTTGACAAAATGAGACGCGTCTATTTCACACGCGTCTCAGCACATCTAGGATTCGTAACGGGTATCAAACAATGACTGTTACCACAACTAGTCACCGGTCGCGTGAAATAGCTGTTTCTCTGGGCCCACAGGGAACTTTGGTAACGGGCATGAAAACAGAGCTCGTTACTGTGAAATCAATATCAGAGACGCGTGCTGTGAACCTGCGTCTCCTCTGTCTTGACGAAATGAGACGCATCTGTTTCCACGCGTGTCTGCTTCCTCTCGATTAAAGGAGACGCGTGCTTTCAACCTACGTCTCCTATATCTCGATGAACGGGCCATGTCCTGGGGCCCACCGGTCAGGACTGGTAACGGGCTTTTACACTGCCCGTTACATTGTTGGCATGTTTGTAACGGGCATTCCGAATGAAGCCCGTTACTCACTCATCAGTGTTTGTAATGAGCTTTAATTAACGCCCGTTACAGATACGTAGGCCACCCCTACAGTAACCTGCTAGCTTGCCGGCTGCATCCTGGAACCAGCTAGGATTTGGCAGCCATCAGGGGCTGCATCCTGCCATCCTGGAAGCAGCCAGGATATGGCAGCCACCACAGCAAGGAGACATCACAAACACATTCTCACATCACAGATATAGGCAAGCAAGATCACATTTATAGACAAGCAAAAAGATCACATTTATAGACAAGCTAGGATCGATCACATCAAGTTTCAAGTTACTCTCATCAGGGCTTGTTTGGATAGAGTCATGAGAAAACTGCCTGAACCAGGTAGCATCTGACCCCAACCAAGCAAGCCAAGCAGGTTTCTCAGGCAACAACACCTGACTAAAGAAGACTGAATGAGTTTTAAGTTTCTGGCTATAATGAACTCACGGTGCACCATTGTAGAAGTTGCCCTTTCGGTCGATGGTCTCCTTAAGAATGTACTCGCACAGCATCTTCTGTGGAAACATCTACAGCAGATTTGAAATCCTACAAAATACAATCTTTTATGAGAATACAAGTAGAAATCAGTTTCTAAAATCAGATGGATAATATGAGCAGAGACATGATTGAGCATTATTATCTACTTACAGCAGCCTTCTTGATGTCAGGTATGTCATCGAGTAGTCTTAACATATGGAATGCTACATGGAATCCACACAAAGAGGACCCCCATGGCTGCTGAGCACACTGCATCGAGGTACCAAAATGACAAGTTAATGCAGTACCAAATAGGTAAGAAGGGACCAAAAAAAAACCTCGGTCTTACAGCGAGATTTGTTTTGTGCTTGAGTATGGCTTTTGGCTTTTTTTTTCTTTCCTTTCATCACTCCGTCCTGTGCATGTTCACCAAAGGCCCTGCATGATCAGCAATACCAATTAGAAACACTAAGAGATTGAATTTTTGTGAACAAAACCTACAAATACTGTACCAAAGGCCCTGCATGGTCAGCAATACCAATTAGAAACACTAAGAGATTGAATTTTTGTGAACAAAACCTACAAGATACTGACCAGTCCACAACAGGTTTGAGGTCTGAGAACTTTAGCGGGGGATGTTGTTTAGCAGAATCTAGATACCAAACCTCTTTGAACTTCATACAGATGATCACTGTTACCAGTGGCTAGTGCAGTAGGCACCCACCACGTAGTCGTTGTTCATTGCATTTGAGATTGCTTTGGTAACAAGGCGAGAATGCTGAGAAATATTTGTGGAAGTAAACAAATCTGGATCTAAAAACCCAACACTGATCTGCATCTCCGCTGCCTTGTCCATCATTTTCCTACAAAAAATCAAATTGTTAGCATGCATGAACTTTGTGGTCAAAATTAAAGAAATATCTTTTTAGGTTTTAAGAGACTTACAATGTCCACAACCTCAAGAAGGTAACATCCAGAGAAGCCAGGGTTATAAGGTTATACACGTGACTGAATGCAATGTTTAACATTAAAGCACCACCACCACCTTTAAAGTAGTCTTGATCCACCTTTGCTGGAAAGGCAAGTTTAACCTTACTATGTTCCATGACGTAAGCATGCAACCTGGCACAATTTGGTCCAGCGGCCTCTAAGTTTGCTTCTGACAACATAGGTGCACCAGACTTGTATTTTGGTCGTTCCTGTTCTGTCCCAATAATACAGTTAAGAATCTCATCTTTAGACAGAGGTTTCCTGGCCTGGTTCCCCTTCTGCAGTGGAGATTGCCTAGGCTCCTCCTCCTGTTGCAAAGGCTGCTGTGCATGTTGCATCTGCTGCTTAGGGGGAGATTGCCTGGGCTCCTCCTCCTGTTGCAGAGGCTGTTGTTTCGTCTGTTGCTTATCCTCATGTTGCGGCTGCTGCTTAGGCGTAGTTTGCCTGGGCTCCTCTGGCTGTTGTCAATGCTCCTGCTGCTGGAGAGGCTGCTATTTCGTCTGTTGCTTATCCTCATGTTGCAGCTGCTGCTTAGGCGGAGTTTGCTTGGGCTCCTCCGGCTGTTGTCGACGCTCCTGCTGCGTAGTTTTGCTGATCTGCTGCTGCTGCTGCTGTTGAGCCTTCTCTTGCTGACACTGAGCTGCAGTACCTCCATTTGATGTTGTACCCCTGCTACCTGTTGCGGCTTCAGGGTTGGGATGTCTCGTCATGGGTGGTATAAGGATCCTGTCCTTTGGCCATTGGATCCTTTGAACGAGAGCCTCAGCTAGGGTTGCTATGTCACCCCCATCAATTGGTATAGGCAGAGGGTAGTGACCCGCATTGGCCCACACATAAGTAGGTTGCACCACAACATACCCATCCTGCACCGGTACTGAATGGCAAGCCTTTTGAAATGGAAAGACTTTCGCTAGTGCGAGCTCCACATTAATCCCGGTGCCATCCAAAAGGCTGCACACGGTTGGCTCTGTCAGCTTATCTATTGTGTCCAGCATAGGTGATCGACTATCACTGTGCACTTGATTCGCTTCGTCACCATTGGCATTCCAATGATCTTGCTCTCTGCCACACGCATCTTCCTCGCTGTCATGCGCATGTTCTTCCTCGCGGTCATGCGCATCTTCTTCCTCGCTGCCATGCACATCTTCTTCCTCGTTGCTACTGACAGGTGCTGGTAATTGGGAAGGAAGAAGTACATTTTTCGGTATTTCGATGCCTGATAGTCTTAGAGCATGGACAATTGATTTAAATGTTATGTCCATCATATCATGAGCATCAGACCTCTTGTTCCTCTTCTTCCTGTACATTCCAGTGAACTCTTCACCAAACCCTTTACCCCAGCCAAGTGAACTAGACACGTCTCGGACCCGACCTCGATGCTCTGGAGTCTCAAGTGCTGCGGTGAGGATATCATCCTCCCTAACCCCAGAGAAAGAACCATCGCTACCCTGAGCTGCAAGTGTTTTCACCCTATCTGCTACCCCCACCACCGCAGGGTTACTGAATGTTATGCCCCCGCTTCCTTCACTAGTATTCTTCCTCTTCTTCCCTACCCTTGCCCGCAGATAAGGTCTCGAACGTTCAGAAAATTGGTCCCAAGGGTTCTGTTTTTCTTTTGCAGCTAGCTTTGCATCCTCCTCCTCCCACTCTTTCCTTTTACCACGATAACCTTTTCTGCCCGTCTTGTGTGGCTTATTATGCAATGCTCTCTTTTGTTTCATCTCCTGGCTCAATTGCTGAAATGAAGGAGAATTGGTTTCCTACACAAACATATCCCAGTCTTGTTGCTGCAAAAAGGCATGCTTCACAAAGGGAGTCTCCTCTTCGCTCACATATTTTTTTCTTAAATGGGCCTTGAACCGCCGTTGTAAGGTTCCAATCTCTGACATAGCTGCCTTAACTGCCTTCTTGCGAACAGATTCTTCCAGATTGGCTGGGTAATCTAGCTTTTCCTCTAAAACTGTGAATAGATGGTCCTTCTCAATTGGTGAGAGATCATCAACCGCCTTGTTGATTGACACCCTCTCCCGAGCAATGAGACCACAGACCAATACAAATCTATCCCTCGCAGCATCTGGGGTAGGCCAAAAATTGGCATCAAGTCCAGTTGCAGTCAACTTGTCTTCTGGCCATTTGGTTTATGTCCTTGACCCGCGGGATCGAGTACTACTCGCTGCAGTCTGTGCTGAGTGACCCTGTGAAGAAGGTTCACCGACGATGGGCTGTGATGATGCACTGGAGGTAGAGGAGTTTGTTGTTGTGGGAGACTGCATAGATGATATGTCAGGTTGTCAGTAGAGCAACATAAGCAAGACTGAAAATCTAAACAAAATTCTTATTAGATAAATTCGTTTTCTCTGACAGGCAAAATAGCTGATATTACACTAGAAATCATTACAAGTCGTAAATAAAATCAGCATAGACATACACAGTTCATATTTTACTTAATTAGCATACAGGGATAGGTGCTAACCATTTTGATAGGGACACAACAATATGCTTATATATCAAAGCAGAGAATAAATTCCTTCAACTGCTTCCTTGTCCAACTTCAGCAGTGATGGATTGTTTGTTCCATGTGTACATGCAACAAGAGGATAAAGCAATAGTCATGACATTATATATGACAGTAGTGAAACAACACTCACAATACATCATGACACCAACAATAACAATATATATGACAGTAGTGAAACAATTAACACTCACAACAAAGTATAAGACAGTCTAGTTATCACTACATTATAAACCACTGCGATGCAATTCCCACTGACATTATGTGGCCATCAGAATTAAAGTATGCTAACAGGTCCAAAGCATAACTGTCGATCTGGTACATTCAAAGCATAGCAGAATTAAAGTATGCTAACATCCTTTATGCTTTTCATGAATTTACAGTGCAAAAATTGTAGCACCAGGAACATGAAAATGAATTTCAACAGTTCATATAACTTCATCTGTTAGCAACAATTTATTCAAACAGACTTGGAGCAACAAAATCCGTCCATCAAATCCACAGTCAATCAATTCAAGATGAACTATTAAGGCATGTCTCCCTAATCCACCTTGACATGAATATATAGCAGATTGGGTGGGCTACATTATAAACCACTGCGATGCAATTCCCACTGACATTATGTGGCCATCAGAATTAAAATATGCTAACAGGTCCAAAGCATAACTGTCGATCTGGTACATTCAAAGCATAGCAGAATTAAAGTATGCTAACAGGTCTAAAGCATAACTGTCGATCTGGTACATTCAAAGCATAGCAGAATTAAAGTATGCTAACATCCTCAATGCTTTTCATGAATTTACAGTGCAAAAATTGTAGCACCAGGAACATGAAAATGAATTTTAACTGTTCATATAACTTCATCTGTTAGCAACAATTTATTCAAACAGACTTGGGCAACAAAATCCATCCATCAAATCCACAGTCAATCAATTAAAGATGAACTATCAAGGCATGTCTCCCTAATACACATTGACATGAATATATAGCAGATTTGGTGGCCGAGGAGAGAGAGGGTGTTGGGGGTTCAAGCAGGACTAACCTCTGTCGCGAATGAAATAGTTGTTCTCGTGATGGTCGGAGGGGCCGGATCCACGTCGGCTCGTGGCCTGAGGTGGCTGGCTCGTCGTCGTGGCCGGGGATGACGGATCCGCGTCAACCGTCTTTAGGTTGGCCGGGAAGCCGTACGCACGCCAGTAACCGCGTCCTCGTCACCGTCGTCACGCAGGGAGCGGTGGGGCTGGAGAAGAGCAGGGCTGCGTCGGGGAGAGAGCAGCGAAGGCGAGCGGGGAGAGTGGCGGTGGGGAGAGTGCGGGCGTTCTGGATCTGTCTAGCGAGGAGCCGAATATGAACGGCGTGCGTAACTGTGTTTAAGGAAATTACTGGCGTGCCCTTGACGGCTCTGTGCTGCAATTGGAATTCCATGGGCATTATAATCAATATAGGTAGGAAATTTTGAGCAGCCCGCGCACGGTTTCCCTGCTGACGCTGACGCGTGGGCCAGTGTCATAGGCGACGATGGTTAGTGAACCCGCATCGCCTTTGTTGGCAGTTGGGTCCGGCGGGCGGGCAGCGGTTATCTTTTTATTTTGGCTGCTGACGCTGACACGTGGGCCAGCTACTATTTTTTCGAATGAAACGTGCTTCCCTAAAATATTAGAGCCCATAAAACAGCACCTAAAAAATCATAAAAATATGAACTATTCGTATTTGGACATTTAGTATTTGAATAAAATATCAACAGTCACACTTGTGTGCCCAAGATTCTTAGAATTCGTTTTTACATCCCATGTTAATGATGTAATAATTCTAATAACATCTAGTGTGCTCTAAAAAATCTACAAATTGACTTTGCAACATAATTTTGGTACCTAGACTTGTCTTCAAAATTTCAAATGGTTTCGATGAAGGAATAATATACTTGTATACAAATATCTACATCTCTCACATAGTTTCCTAGAATGTTCCTTGAACATTGAAGTTTTCCACACTTTGCAACATGTTCGAACTCATATGCATTTGAACACTTAACAAAACCTTGTGGTTCACCTTAAGATTACGAAAATGCAAAGTTTCATTACAGGAGGTGTGGAAAACAAATATTATTTATATGTTGTACTTACATAGAACAAGATAAGGCATATAAACATTGTTCAAGAAACGGAATATACATTAAACAATGAAAATAATGAAAACACGGTGATTTTAGAAAATTGTAGAAAAAAATAATCAAATTTGGACTAATTACGACGGAGAAATACATGTTACAAAATTTGATTGCGGATTAAAAAGAGAAATGCCGTCGGCGACGCGGGACGGATAAACTGTTCTTCATTCTCCAATAGAACAAAGGAGGAAGCAGAGGGCACCGCCGCCCGCCGCCGCCCCCGTCGTGCCCGCTTCGGCGGTTTTGACACCCAAGAGGGCATCCCAGGCCTCGTCGGTGGCAAATGAGACCACCGCAACCTTCGATTTGACTCACAAACGTGACAAATCAAATATTATCTATCAAAAACCGATTAAAAACCGACATCCCGATAAAATCAAATCCGTGTTTAGTAATATCTAATAATTTACATTCAAGATAGATAATGTTTATTGATGCTTGCGCCTACATCCCGATGTTCATCCTGCTGACGGCGTACTCCACGGCGGGGCGGAAGCTACGCGTCTAGAGGTCGAACTCATGACGGATGCGACACTCGACGCTGCAGTAGTGGATGATCTCTTTGGTATCCGGCTCATAGCGCCTACATCCCGCTGCCCAAATGCAGATGTGGGGTTTCTGGACGGGCAGCAACGTAATGTCGTCGTCGCCGTCATCAAGCCAGTACCACCACGCAATGTTGTGGAGATCCTAGTTGACGAGGTAGCGCAGCCGCCGCAGGTTGTGGTTCTTCCACCGCCCGTCAGGGGGCGACGGGCCGCCGCTGATTTCTTGGAGCAGTGCCATGGCTTCGGGGTCCGCCGGGTTGCAACGGTACTTCAGCATCTCTAAGAAGTACTTGGCACCGGAGTCTTCAGTAGCGGCATCTCCGATGAGCTTCAGACCTTTATCAGGGTTCCGCCGCCTCATCAACCTCTCCATCCCCTTGAAGCATAATGCCTCCGGATGATTGGCCTCGCGGAAGCGCCGCTCAAAGCACGACCTGACGTAGCGATTCTTGCACACCTCACGAAGATCACATAGTGACACGTGCAGTAGTACCTCATCGGAGTCGCAGATGCGCCGGAAGGTGCCGTAGATTTTATTGCGAAGGTTCAGAAAATGGATGACGGGCTCATCCTTGATGGAGTGGATGATGATCTGGGTGACAAGATCATCTGGCAGCAGCTGCATCAAGCACACCGCGGCCATCAAGGAGAAGGGGAGGAAACAGAAAAGCGACAGGGTTTGGAAATTGAAAGGCGACGAGGGTTGAAGTTGAAGGCGACGAGGGTTGAAGTTGGCGACGAGGGATGAAGTTGGCGACGAGGATTGAAGTTGAAGAAGGCGACGAGGGTTGAAGTTGAAGAAGGTGCCTCAGCCATGTCAAACAATAAATGGAAATTGAAAAGGCATCGCAGTTTGGCTGCTGCCGCTGACGAGTGGGCCCGACATCATTGCCCCTGCCCCTTCTCCTTCCCGCGTAATTGAAAGGAGACGCGTGGTTTTGGATGGTTTTGCGCCCGAAACGGAGCCCGATGTGCAATTGAGTGGCACGTACTGGCAGTAATGGTGTAGTGGGTGGGGGCAGAGGCGCCTGACGGTTCCGCATCTTGTCAATATAACTCCCTCGCCTTCCCCTGCTTCTTCCATAAGCTTATCATCTCTTTCGCTTCTTCTTCCTCCTCGCGATCCACCACTACAAATCTTTGGTCACCGAGAGAAGGAGGAGATGGCGTCGAGGAGCCCGCCGCCGTCGAAGCGGGGACGAAGGGAGGACGACGACGATGAAAGACGCCGTCGGAGGAAGTTGGAGAAGGGGAAGGAGCCGGCGACCAAGGACGCCGCCGAGGAACCGTTCTTTGACGACACTAAGTTCGCCGTCGACCTACTCAGGAGCGCCTTCAGAAAGCTTGAAGATGTTGGCGAGGCCTTCGACATCAAGGCGCATCATGAAGTGGACAAGGACCTGAGCGTGAAGGGTCTTGCCTTCAGGATCCACGGGTTGGCTGAGAAGCTCGAGAACCTCCCCGTGGTCAAGCAGGCTGCCCGCCGCCACTTCGTCTTCGACGACGGCGGCTCTGACGGCGACGACGGCAGCCACGGCGGTGACGACGGCGGGACTCCGACGGCGGCGACCGACTAAATGATAGACTCCTGCTTGGTCGAACTGCTTAGGTTGTGTGTGTGTGTTTGTGTTCGTCAGGTTGTTGAACTGCTTAGTTTGTTTCTAGATCATGAACTGCTAAGTGAATTAGTTTGGTTGTTTGATTTTGTTTGCTTAGTTAATTAGTTTGGTTGTTTGATCCATCCACATCTCCTATGATATGTGTTCTGTTGTGATGAACTGGAGATCTGTTGAGATGAATTAGATCTTAGAGACAATGGATAGTCATTACCGACGCGGGTTAGCCTGCTGATGCTGACGCTGACGCGTGGGCCAGGGTCATTGGCGACGATGGTTAGTGAACCCGCATTGCCTTTGTTGGCAGTTGGGTCCGGGCAGGCAGGCAACGGTTATCTTTTTTATATTGGCTGCTGACGCTGACGCGTGGGCCTGTCACTATTTTTTTTGGAATGAAACTTGCTTCCTAAAATATTAGAGCCCATAAAACAGCACCTAAAAAATCATAAAAATACGAACAATTCGTATTTGGACATTTAGTATTTGAATAAAATATCAACAGTCACACTTGTGTGCCCAAAATTCATATATTTCGTTTTTACACCCCATGGTAATTATATAATAATTCTAATAACATCAAATTTGCTCTAAAAATCTACAAATTGACTTGGCAACATAATTTGGGTACCTAAACTTGTCTTCAAATTTTCAAATGGTATCGATGAAGGAATAATATACTTGTGTACAAATGTCTACATCTCTCACATAGTTTCCTATAATGTTGCTTGAACATTGAAGTTTTCCACACTTTGCAACATGTTCGAACTCATATGCATTTGAAAACTTAACAAAACCTTGTGTGCACCTTAAGCTTACGAAATGCAAAGTTTCGTCACTAATGGTTGTGTAAAACAAATATTATTTGTATGTTGTACTTACAAAGAACAAAATAAGGCATATAAACATTATTCAACAAACGGAATATACACTAAACAATAAAATTAATGAAAAGATGGTGATTTTAGAAAAATTTAGAAAAAAATATCAAATTTGGACTAATTACGACGAAGAAATACTTGTTACAACATTTGATTGCAGATTAAAAGGAGAAATGGGAACTGTTCTTCATTTGAATAGAACTGGGCCCCACCGTCATTAGCGACACGGGGCTGATAACCCGCGTCGGCTTTGCTGCTCTTCTAAAATTTTACACAGATAATTCGAGCAACATGCAAAAGCTAATCTACTACTGATTTCCTATTCCAATACTCCGTTCGAACTTCACCATTTCGCAGCGGAGCCTACAGTCTTCGCTGCAAAACAGAGAAATTCGAAGCCATCCTTTATCCACGCCGCAGCAGCCGCCGTTGCCTGCGCACGGCTGATCGCCACGCACCTGTGCCGGAGGCGGCAGCGGTTCACCCCAAATGCACCAAGTTGAGGAGTGGATCGCATGCGCGGCCTTCTCGCGCAAAGGCAGACACCCCTCGTTGCTCAGCCATCTTGACGTCGTACTACCGCCGCCCGCGACCCGCCTCATGTACCGCTTCGCGGTGTCGTCGGCGGCGGCACCGCCATTGTCTCTGTAGAGCAAGATGGCGTATAGATAGGCCGCCGCATCATGCCCACCCTCGGCGGCGCGCCGGAGATCATTGCATCCCCTGTTTTCCATGAAGACGGCTTTGATCCCGGAGAAGAAGCAAGCCTCCAGATTCCCGAGATCGGTCAGCATAGCAAGGAATGCTTTGTAAGCGGTGGGGTCCCACACCTAAGAAATCTCATCTCGTATCCCCTCTATCGACAAACGTCGGCCGACATCGCCGTGGCTGCACACGCGGCGCATGGTCGAGCAAGTACCGCGTAGGCTGTGGAGGTCAGCCAAGGGCCGCTCCGAGGTCGCACCGACGCGCGCCGCAATCTCAATGCGGAGGTCTTGAGGGAGGTCCAGCAGCGACGACGACGACGGCTGGTGCCACCTGCTTCTTCCCGGCATGCTATTCATCTCCGGCCTGGAATGGTGACGATGAGGAGTAGGTAGTTGCTATTTTTCGCGGGTAGATGAAGGGGCAGGGGATCTAAATTATTTTGGAAGGAGAAGATACAGCAGATTTGTTTCCAAACACGATTTAAGTAAGCAATGGAGATGACGTTTGGCTAATCCGCATATCCTTAATTCTCCATTGCAGACGACATTTGGTTAATCCGCGTATGCTTTAATTCTACTCCCTCCGTCCCAAAAAACATGCAGTTTTGGGAAATGTGCCAGTCAAACTATTACAACTTTGACCAAGTTTATAGCAAAAAAATATTAGCATTTATGTCTTGAAATAACTTTTTTATAAAAAATATACTCCTCCAGATGTGAGAATTGCATGTTTTATTTTGTAATTGTTAGTAGTTTTTTCATATAGTTTGACTCCTCGGGATGTGAGTACATTGGAGACGATGTTTGGTTAATCCGCGTATCATTTAATTCTACATTGGAATCACTACCTCTGCTCTCAGCCATTGACTGGGCAACAGTTTCCCCATTGACCGGATCTTGGGAACCTTCCCGTTTCCTGTGCTCTTGATCTTATCCCTTCCTCTCTTTTTTTTACAACCGATGTTATCCGTTCCTTGTTTTTGCTATAAAAAGGCACCGACGCCTATCGATCCTCCTCACTTCAAGTTGCTTCCTTCTTCTCTAGATCTAGACCTAGCTATGGTTCCTTCTTGTGATACAACAAAGTGAGTCACTTGCTTCCTTCTTCTCTAGATCTAGATCTAGCTATGGCACAAAGAATAGATCTTGTAGGGCGCAAGCTTTTGCTTTTCTCTCTTCTTCCTCCTCCTCGATCTCTCAGTTGCTAGAAGAATTCTTGTGATATGGGTGATTGGGTTGCTCATCCCTCTAGCACAGCTGCTAGAAAAATCCTTGTGATATATCAGCTGTGTCGGGGGAAGGTAGCCCAGAACCTCCTAGCATCAGGAAGAACAAGCCGACGGAAAGCCAGAAACATTATGCTGCAGCTTTTCCGTCATGCTTGGGCTTCCTTTTGCTTTCCCTCCTCCAGGAGGAGGATTTTTGAAGCGATATGTTTCCACCCTCTCTGTATATTTCTCTTGTGCTCACTTGTAAGCATGAAAAAGAAGCCAGAATCTGGAGCATATCTCGTCATGAAGAACAAGCCGAAGGCGAGCAAGATCGACCTGCGAGCAAGGTCGATCTGTGTGTGTGATTTTGCATATCTCGTCATGAAGAACAAGCCGACGGAAGTATATTTCTTTTGCTTAGTTTAGATCTATGTTCCTCATCCTGGTAGTGCCTAGTGATGATGAACATAGATGACCGCTTTGTAACCTTCTGATGTATCAATGATGACTGTAATCTGTGTGTGTGTGATTTTGCATCTCAAGAGACATGCTTGTGTGATTATCTGTGTGCAGTACAATTTTTTGTATGATTTACCTACTCACTTGCAAGCATGAAGAAGAACAAGCCGACGGGGGCTGGCTAATCTGTGTCTCTTTTGATGTAATCTGTGTGTGATTTCGCATATCTTGCCCATAACAAAGGCGACGCGGGTTCGTTAATCCTCGTCTCTTGCCCGTAACAAAGGCAACGCGGGTTCGTTAATCCTCGTCTCTTGCCCGTAACAAAGGCGATGTGGGTTGGCTAATCCTCGTCTCTTTGATATTAACGCCCATTACTGAACTGAAGCAGCCTGCAACATACTTACTGAACTGAAGCAGAATATATTACAAAAAGGATTCAAATTCCACCACATCCTATATATTACAAAAAGGATTCAAATTCCACTAATAGACACATCCTGCATTACAAAAAGGATTCAACAGAAATCAAGCTTGCTTTTTCTTCCTTGATTTCTGTATATAGATTTTTTCACTATGGTCGCTTCGCAAGTACGGTGTTTTGTTAGTTCCCAAGAGTCGGGGCTTGTATGAAGTGTTAAAGGATGGAATTTCGTCAAACTGGTTGTATTCCTCCTCCTCAACAACATTTTCAACCCCAACAATCCTTTTTTTTCAGGCATAACCACAGACCAGTTCTTCTTTGCAAGGTCAGGTACATAGAACACTTGCTCAACATCGTTGGCGAAGACAAACGGTTCATTTTTGTAACCAAAGACCCGGAGATCAACACTAACATAACCATATTTGTCCTTGCTCACAGCTCTCTTCCCATTGGTGACCCATCTACACCGAAACAAGGCTACCTTCAATCCTACATAATCAAACTCCCATATCTCCTCTATTTGACCATAATATGTGTCTGTCTCCGTGTCATCATCATCATGACTGTCGTCGACGACGGCCCGTACACGCACACCACTATTTTGATAGACGCTCTTTTTATCCTGAGCCATGGTGTAGAACGTGTATCCATTAATATCCATTACTTGGTATCTTGTAACAGTGAACAATGGCCCTGCTGCTAGATTCCTTATCTCGTCGGTTATTACAGCATTATTGCTGCATGTCTCGACATAATCTCGGAGCCACCTGTTGAAACCTTGCATGTGCATCTTTGCAAGCCAAGCCCTACCACGGTCAGGGTTATCTTCACGTAGTTGTCGCTTGTGCTCATTGGCAAACGGTGTAATTAGGTGCAGTTGTTGTATCACGGTGAAATGAGCCTTTTGGAAGGCATCTGGTTCCGGAGTGACTGACTTTTCCCCAGGGTCCCAACACCTGAAAGCCTACCTTCATGCCGTGAGTGAGGCACACCAATGGGGTTTTGGGGGTCCATATAACCCATGGCCCACTCCACTGCTTCGATGGTCTCGTAGCCACGAATATTGGCTCCCCTCGGAAATAACTGGTTATGTACCAATGATTTCAGGAATCCATAGAACCTCTCATATGGAAACATCTGATGAAGGTAAGATGGGCCAAGGAACCAGATTTCCCTCGCGAGGTGTGCTGTTAGATGCAGCATGAGATCAAAGAATGATGGTGGGAAGGTAGCTTCAAGCAGGCATAGGGTCTCGAAATGCCTCCTCTCTAAGTCCAATAGTTTTTCCTCATCAATCACCTTCTGTTCTGTTGCATTGAAGAATAAACACAAGCTCGTGACCGCGTCGCGAACCAGTTCTGTCTTGATACCTCTAAGTGCAACAGGAAGAAGAGCTGTCATCAACACATGGCAATCATGAGATTTCATCAAGTTGAAATTCATTTTCATCTCCTTCACCGACACTAGCCTCTTGAAGTTTGATGAGTAGCCTGAAGGTACTTTCAAATCATGCAAAAACTGACAGAATTCTTTTCTCTCTGCCTTTGACAAGGTGGTTGCAGCAACAGGAAGGTTCGTCCTCGTCTCTGTTTCCTCTGCATAGAGCTCCGGCCTAATGCCCAGTTCTTTAAGATTCTCCCTTGCATTTTTATGATCTTTTCCTTTGGACTTCTGTTGTAGCAATGTTCCACAAGTAGCTTCACACACATTCTTCTTGACGTGCGTGTTGTCAATCGAATGACGCACATCCAACATCGGCCAATACTCTAGCTCCCATAGAATTGATTTCTTGTTCCACATTCCTTCTTCTTCTTCTTCACCATCTCGTTTCTTTCTTTTGCTAAGGGTTTTTTCAGTCAGTTTGGGTAACTCCTCGATAGTTTTGACATCCTTGACTTTCAAGTGGACCAGATCTCCAGTCACATGCAACGACGCCTCTCGATTCTCCTTTTCCCCATTAAACTGACAATCCATGGCCCGGTATGGATGTTTCTTGCTGAGGAAACGACGGTGCCCCATAAATATGTATTTCTTTGAATGTCTTAGCCATACTGCGCAAGTATCTTCCAAGCAGTGTGGGCAAGCTACACCTTTCCTTTTACTCTGGCCAGAGAGGTTGCGATGAGCCGGGTTGTCGTTGATGGTGGTGAACAACATGGCATGCATTGTGAACTCCTCACTCTTGTACTCATCCCAAACCTCCGGCACGCCAGGCTTCCACAATATCTTCAAGTCATCAACTAGTGGCCTCAAGTAGACATCAATACGGTCGCCAGGTTGCTTTGGCCCGGAGACCAATATTGTCAGCATCATATATTTCTGTTTCTTGCATAGCCAGGGTGGAAGGTTGTACAACGACAGCACGACAGGCCAGGTGCTATGTGTTGAGCTCTGGTTACCGAATGGGTTCACACCATCTGTGCTCATAGCAAACCGTATGCTCCTTGTGTCTTTGTCAAACCACAGAAAGTGGTTATTAATGTTACCCCATTGTGCTGCATCTGCGGGGTGCCTAAACTTGCCATCTTTCTTAAGCTCCTTTCGGCCTTCGTCATGCCAACGCAAGAGTTGGGCCTCCTTTCGTGTTGCGAACCATCTTCTCAGCCGAGGAATGATGCAAAAATACCATGCCACCCTCACAGGAGCCCCTCTGTTAGCCTTCTTCTTCTTGCCTCTGATCTCGCCGGGCTCGTTCTCGTCATCAGCATTATTATCATCTCCACCATCCTTTTTCCTCTTGTACCGATCATAGCCACACTTGGGGCACTTGTCAAGGTCTGCATAATCTCCACGGAACAATACACAACTGTTCTTGCATGCATGGATTTTTTCAACCTCTATTCCCAGAGGACAGATTATCTTCTTCGCCTTATAGACAGACTCTGCTATTTGGTTTCCTTCAGGTAGCATGTCTCTAAGCACATCCAATAGATGTTTGAAACTTTTGTTGCTCCAACCATGATCTGCCTTAAGCTGCAGAAGTTTTAGATCACCAGAAAGGCGAGAGTACTTCTGGCAATCCGGATAGAGGGGTTTCTTTGAATCTTCAATGAACTGCTTCAGCCTCGCTAATTCAGAAGGTGTGTACACTCGTTGAAACTCAACATCCCGCAACATTTGATCAACATTGTGCACACGTTGCAACACCTCACCATCATCGAAGCCCCTAACTTCTTGATCAGTGATATCCTCAGGCCTCATCACATTTGGTGGGAATAATGGTTCATTTTCCTCAAAAACTCCACCGTCATCAAGGTCTTCATCATGGTCGATAGCATGGTGTCGCACTTCACCTTCATTTAGGCAGCCTGCTTCGAGTACATTAAGGCCTTCCTCACCATGTTTATTCCAACACGTGTAATTTTTTGTGAAACCACGTGTGACCAAATGATGAAAAATGATTTCCCGTTGTGCGAATTTCTTCTGGTTGAGACAATCTATACAGGGGCAAAGAATTGCCTGAACACCACGGTTTCTCATATCCGCCTCTGCTTGATTTAGAAAACCATTGACCCCGCTTAAGAAATTCTCCCAATCTTCTTGGGGTTGTCTGTACATCCAAGCTCGAGCAGCAGACGCCATCTGCATTCCATACACCAAATGAGCATAATTCATCACACAAAAAATTTCAATAAAAGGGGGCAATTAATTTCCACCTTGACGAGGACTTTCTACGAGGCGAGCGCGGCCGAGCAGGAGGATCAGAGGCGGTGTCACGGCCGCGGCGACAGCGCGGAGGACGGTGCAGTCGACGTCTGCTGGCCCCTTTCGCTGTCGCGTACGCGGCCGGTCGGCCTGCTGCAGCGCTGGCTTTCTGAGGAGAGAAATTAAGCGCGATCCTCAGAGCGCGCGCAGCTGGCGGCGGCAGCGAACGGGATAGGCCAGTGGGGACATCTGAGCACAGAGATCGAGCGAGTGACCTTCTGAGGAGAGAGAGCGAGTGTTGTTGTCGGAACAGGAGTGGCCTTCTGCGGAGAGAGAGCGAGTGGTGTCGGAAGGAGAAGACAGAGACGAGCAATAGAACGTGCATCTCCGATGTGAGAAAAAAGGCGACCCTGGGTGGCAATCAAAGGAGACGAGTCCTAAGACACGAGCGTATCCAATTGGGTCGCCAGCAAAGGAGACGCATCCTAACAAGCATGCGTCTCTAGTACGAAATTATTGGTAACGGACTTTATAGCCCGTTACTAATACGGCAGTGATCAGTAACGGACTGAAACATCCCGTTACTGATAGCGCATTGATCGGTAACGGACTTTACAAGCCCGTTACTGATAGGTTTAACATTTGTAACAGGCTCCATTTAACGTCTGTTACAACGAATTCATGTAACGGGCGTTTAAGAAGCCCGTTATCAGAAGTCCACATTGGTAACGGGCGTAGTGGAGGCCAACCCCGGGGTCGGCCTGCCGCGCTTAGGGGTAACGGGCGTCAAACAACAACCGTTACAGATGTGGGTGGATGTAACGGGCGTTAAGGGCCCGTTACAAATGCTGCATGACCTATTTGAGGTTTTCACGTAGTGTTTATTTGTCCCTGAATGCCGTTGTACTGCTTTACCTAGATTCACTTGATTTCTTTAGGAATTTAGATCCAATCTTACCATTCCCATTGATGATAAGCCTGGGCTCACTTTTCTTGGACCAATGGGTGATGTCGACCCTACTGAGATGATCAACCTTGAAACTAGTCGAATCCCTTTTAAACATGCTTCCTTGAATTTGGCCGATTGGGATGGTTGCTTTAGATCTTGGACAGGGTACGCTAAAGGATGGAGAAATTGGTACCGTAGGGTATCTGCTAAGAACAGAGGTTCCTAGAAGAAATATAAGATCAATCAAAGCATCACCCTATCTTTGTCTGATATGTCTCGAAATGAATCTCTCCTAATAGTTGCCTCTTATTTTTGGTCTGATGCTATTAATGCTTTCTTATTCGGTCATGGGCCGATGATCCCAACTTTGGCTGATGTCCTTCTGTTGACTGGTTTGGATATTTCTTCCTCAGATACCCTCTTCAGTTGTCGTGACCTTAAACTTTCCCACCGTTTAAAAACCAAAAATGTGGGTGGCTGGTCTGGATATGTCTCTGAGCATATGAAGGAAGGCACCGTAACTGACAGAGAACATGTAGCTTTTCTGAACATGTGGCTTGAAAAATTTGTCTTTTGTGGCAAATCCTTTGGCCCTACCTCCAATTATCAGATTGTAGCCGAACGGTTAGCCATTGGGTCTTCTATTCCTCTCGGCAAATACCTTTTGGGAGCGGTGTACAATCTCCTTCACCAAGCGGCAGTTAGCCTGTCAACCAACTCCCTAATAGGTACTCCAGGAGGTCCTTGGTGGTTTATCAATTTGTGGCTGAATCTTCACCTCCGAGATAGATTGGAACAAAATGTCTTTGATATGCGTTTCCCAGGAGATCAGCTCGATGGCACTCCGATCGTTAAACGTCGATGCATGAATTTTGGAGAAGCGGTTTCTGTATTCCCAGGACATAAGAAGACCCCATCTCGTATAGCAGAACACTTCAGGAGCTTTTACCTTGGTTTCAATCTAGGATCCATTATCTAGTTTGCATACACAGATGATGATAACAATTTTGAGGCCTTGTTCAGCTTCGACGATATTCACAGAGATGATGAAAATAGGATTGCCTTTACGGAGATGATCAAACCAGGGCTCCTTCCTTCTTGTGTCTTTGGAAAAGATCAATCGGCTACTTACGAATTTTATAATCCTTCAGTGAGTGCTCGCCAGCTAGGGTTTGGTCAATTGTCGATCGGTCTCTATTTTTCTGATTTGATTAAACCACGAGAGATTATTCCTAGTGGTATTCATTATCGGCGTCTCCTGGACCGTGTTCCTGATCCTGCCACCATCGATCTTGATTCCTGGAAGTTTTCTAGCTTTTCTTCTCCCCTTTTCAACATCTGGTGGGCGGAATGGTGTGATCATCTTTTCTGTGTTTCTCCAAGAATTTATTGTGAGAAGCTAGACTCTGTGTATCATGCATCGGCTGATGAGGTAATCTTCTTTTGACTAATTTATGTATTTGCTTAATTGCACCCAGATTGTTACATCCTTTTCCTTTTCAGCCTGAAACTACAAAGCCTCTTGCTGTCAGTAGAAGTGGCAAACCGATTCACTATTGGCCACCAAGACGGGTACCATATATTGGCTACAAGGCCCCTTCGATCTCCTGAGTTATGCAGGGTCCTGCTCCAGACAAACTACTTCTGTCATCCCTTAAGAGGAAAAGCGGGACTAGCAAGGTGCTCTCTCGCAGAACAAAGAAGAAAATTGACACAAAGGTTGTCAATGCCTCTGATATGGCCAGAGTATTAGCAAGTGCCTTCAAGGTACTGACTTTTACCCTTTTCTCTTTTCCTTTTGTATCTTTCGATTGATCATCTTCTTTTTCTGCCCAGTCTTCAAGTCAATCAACACAAACCGGTAATGCTGATTCTGATCAAGGTCCAATTCTGGAGCCAATTCAAGAAGCTTCAACTGATGATACTTTGGTTGAGCCGTCTGGGCAACTTGAACCAGACAAAGTCATGGAGAATCCGGTGGATAATACCCTGACTTCATTGATCGAACAACCTGAACCTCAGAGGATCAATGTCTCAGATGCTCCTGTTAGTCAACTTCGGCGTTCTCCTGAACAGGCCGATTTTCAAACTGAACAACCAATTGAGGTACAATCTTCATTAGTTGTTTCCCCATTACTCTCATCTTTTAATATCTCTATCTTTGTTCAGGATGTGGTTGGGATGCCAATCGAGATCCAAGATAAGCCTTTGGATGATTCTCAGCAGGATATTGGTGGTCAACCATTATTGCCAGCTATTGAGGCTCCTGAATCAGAATCGGCTGAAAATCCGATTGTTGAAGTGCAGACCGCTTCTGCTGCAGAGGTAAATTTTTGATCTTCTCAAATTTTCTCCGATTCTTTTTACTCATCTTTACTTCCTTTGCAGGTCCCTCCAACCTCGTCTCTTGTTGTTCAGGGTGCATTAGCAGCTTCTCTCTCTGATGATGTGAAGGCCAAACTGACTGAGGTGCTTCCACTACTGAACCAAGACATCGGCCAACTTGTGCAAGATGCTGAGCCGATCAAGATTATTTTCAAGCAGATTCAAAGCCAGTTGCCTAAAGACCTCAAGGCGAAGATGCTCCAAGTTGCTTTCATTGAGAATCGGCAGCTCGTAGTCCAGGAAGCCCAAGATCGGCTGGATGAAAGGAAGCGTCAAGAGCAACTTACCCAGGACAGGGAGAATCTGGACAGCAACATGGCCAATCTTGATAACAGGATTGAATTTCTGACTTCTTCTCGCTCTGATATTGTCAATAGTATTGACCGTTTGAAGAGGCGTCATGTTGAATTGATGAAAGAACTAGGTCAAGTCGATCAGGACTTAACAGCTGAAGAGCAGAAGCTTGCAGATCTCCCAGGTACCATTGTTGCCATGCGAGAACAGAGGGATTCTGCTGCACACCAAGCCCAAGTTCTTCGTGAACAAGAGCAGCCGATTCTTGGTTCGGTCGATGCCGATCACCAGGAGATAGAGGCGGTCGATCTACTGTGTCTGGACCTCATCAATGCCATCCATTTTTTAGGCATAGTTTAAACTTTTATTTGTAGTTTTCTAAACTGTGATTGGCCTTTACTGGCCAACTTCCAACGTTCTACGTTAATTGTTTTCACCGAACGTTCTACTCGGCCTTTTATAAGAGGCCCAGATCCCTTTAGTCCTTTGACCTGTTGTCTTTCCTTTGCGATGGCATCCTCTTCTTCCTCCTCCTCTGTGAACCAGGTTGGTTTTCTTTCTTTTCTTCATTCTCATGATCTCTTTCCCTGATCCTTTCTTCTTTTCTCAGTCTCCAATTCGTGATACTGTGGAAAGGATCGTATCGAACATCAATGCCTTTGGTGCGAATCGGTCAAACCAACCATCTAGACCAGAACGCGGTCTCCGTCTGGTGATTGCAAACGACGAGAAGAAGCTAGAGGTTCTCGAAGCCAGGAGGACAGCTCTCCTTCAGGAACTGGATCGTGTGGGTGAAGAGATAGCTCAAGTTAGAATAGAGCTAGACAAGGCAAAGAGCCTCCTTTGAATTCTGATGTACTATTAGCCGATGCAAC
The DNA here is from genome assembly GCA_036936925.1 of Cenchrus fungigraminus. Classification (NCBI taxonomy): domain Eukaryota; kingdom Viridiplantae; phylum Streptophyta; class Magnoliopsida; order Poales; family Poaceae; genus Cenchrus; species Cenchrus fungigraminus. The sequence goes on along the minus strand of CM072768.1, from coordinate 69,202,107 downwards.
CGGCTTTTTATGAATAAAATCACTACCTCTTGATTAGTATTTGATGGATTTAATGCACCATTTTCTGGTGATGAATTTCCACCCACACTCGTAGGTGCTCTTTTATGATTTGGTTCAACTTCCCTGCTATAAAAATGTAGCTTGCTCCTTATGCAGTACCATAATCTTCTGACTATGAACTAGACTAGCTTCCATTAGGAATGAGAGGTAGGCCTCTTTCGGAGTCCTTCCAGGAAAATGCAACTATTCCCATTCCTTGACAAGTTTCTTCTTGAAGTGTTCTTGCATCCAAATGATGCATCAAAGCTTGTCGTTGTTGCTGGAAATGTTGAGAGAGGGGAATCCTGATAGTCTCCTCTTCTGGAGTACAGAGTGGGGCCACACATTGTTATTCAATCCCCTAATTTTTGGGAAACGCATCACTGCATGCCTGCCTATTGCTCAGTCTGAGACTTTCACGGGGAAACTGTTCTTGCTTTGACTGCATCGGATGCCCTTCATTTCCTCTTTTTCAATTCCCTCTTGTAGTTATCCCATCTGCCTCCTGGGGCTATAAATAGGCCTGAAGCTCGATGGAGAAACTCACTCATCGGCCATGGCACAGCCAACTCAGATAGATTATAGACTCTTGTTGTATGACTGTCCCCTTTTTCTCTTTCTCTTTCATAGCTAGAAGAATTCTTGTGAAGTTGTGTAGTGACCCCTCTTCTTCTTCGTCTCCTTTTGAAAAGCTAGGAGGCACTATAGCTAGAAGAAATTCTTGTGAGGATGTAGCTTTAGGGGAAGGAAACAGGTAGGGTGTCTTGCTGCACATTTATCAGAGGAAGAGCGTGCCAAAGGAACGGCCATCTTGGTCATCAACTCGGGCTCCTTCTGGCGGAAGATTGCAGAATCGGGTGAAGATCTTAGTCTTTCGTTTCCTCTTCGCTGTGTCCTTCTCTCATTCATCAATTCAATATCCTCATCATACTGGAGATTAGGACAATGCACCCCATGTTACCTCTTGAGAAAGTATGTAATCTGTAGATCTGAGTTGTAATATCATTGTTGTAGTCCAAAACAGAAGAGATGAAAATGCATTCATTTTGTTCTGAAGGCGATACATGTATCGGCTACAACCGAATATATTAATTTTGTACATCAGTTTTACATTTTTTGCACTAAAGATGATTCTTTACAGATATCGGCTATTCTATTAGAAACGATTACACTTATAATCGGCTATAGCTCGAAAATCCAATCGGCCGATAGGCTCGATATGGCAATCGGCTCATACAACTGTTGATATACTTGGGTGACCAATCCATCAGCGGTTGTGATTCCGTGCCCAAGCTCTCTTTTGTCTTCAATGATTTGATCCATTAAGTCTCGTCATTAGAGCCGACTGCTTGAATCGGCTTTAGTCCAAAATCGGACACTTTGAGATACTTGGTATCCCATGCTTTACCAGATATGCAGCTTACTCGATCATAGGTCCATCCTTGTGCTTCTGTAGCTACCACTGTCAGGGAAGTTTCTCCTTGGACCATTTCTACTGAATCTCCGATCCATTGGATGATGCATTGATGCATTGTAGATGGTATGTAGCAGTTGGCATGTATCCAATCCCGACACAGCAGTAGATTATAAGATCCCCTCCCTTTAATGACAAAGAAAGCGGTTGGAAGGGTCTTACTGCCGATGGTGAGCTCCACGCAGATTGCACCTTGAGCCGGAGAGACGATGCCTTCAAAGTCTACCAGCATCATGTCAGTTTGGGTTAAATCTTCTTCAGACTTCCCAATCTTGCGCAGCATGGTGTATGGCATCAGATTGACTGCTACTCCTCCATCCACTAGCATACTGGTGACTGGCTTGCCATTGACAAATCCTTTGAGAAACAGAGCCTTCAAATGTTGTCTCTTTTCATCATCTGGCTTCTCAAAGATGGCTTGTGTAGGTTCCAATGTCCACTGAGCCATGCCACGTTCTTCATCGGACACATCCAAATCAACAGGAGCCATGAACTCTTTTGGTAGGAAGACAACCATGTTTATATCAGCCTGTGGTTTGTCATCCTTTCCATCATCGGCCTTAGGGTTAGGGCTCCATACTTTAGACCGAACCTTCTTCTTGTCCAGCATGCATCTTTCTGCTTCTTCTTGTTGTTCTAACTGGCGTAGGTGCTGGACTCTCCTCTTTTGTGACTTGGTCAAGCCATCTGGACACCATTGTGGATTGGGCTTCTTACGTGTTTGGCTTGACCCTTCATCATCCAGTTGTAGTGTGCGTCGACATTCAGGAGCTCGGCACATGATATCTTCATCAGGGACCAGAGAATCGGCCATCTCTTCCAGCCGATTGTTTGACTCCTCATTGACTCGGCCTCCTAGCCGATCATGAACACTGGCCTTGCCCCCCAGCCGATCATGGACGCTGGCCTTGCCCACCAGCCGATCGTGGACTGAGATCCGTTGATTGCTGAATTCACGGTGATCTCCAGCTGAAGGTCTTCTATCATTGAAGCAAACTCTCTTAGATGAGCTGCTGTTGTTGTGAGCCCCATTGCACTCTGGACAATTCTCTGCCATTGGTAGCTTGATCCCTTCTTCCCAGCAATACTTGAAGAACGGACATCTCCAATGTCCTTCGTTGCGCGGTGCCCACTCTTCTCTTCCCCTTGCTTTCTCCTGTCGACGCTGGAACTTGTTGATCAGCATCTGGGACGTGACAGGTCGGCGTGGCTTTAAGTCTCCTTCTTCAAGTAGCAACCCTTTTCCTTTGACATCGGCAGCGGTTGCTTGTACGTTAGGATCGACGGCTCCTTTATTTTGAGCCGAATCAGACGTCAGCAACTTAACTCGTGATGTGTCTTTGCTAGACATCTCAACTGTGTTAGTTGGGAAGGGGTGTTGATCAATCTTCATCGGCTTTTCAGCTTTGGAAGGGGTCTCGAACTTAAGCCTCCCTTACTCAATAGCTGATTTGATATGCTGTCTGAAGATCTTGCAATCATTGGTGTCATGTGACGTTGCATTATGCCATTTGCAATATTTCATCCTCTTCAGCTCCTCTGCAGATGGTATGGTATGGAACTGGGAGAGTTTGATCTGCCCTTGCTGAAGCAATAGATCAAATATCTTATCGGCCTTAGTAATATCAAAGCCGAACTTTTCTGGTTCTTTCTTGCCAAAGGGATAGGATACTGTCTTCTTGCCTTTGACCCACTCTGCAAGTCCTATCATATTGTCTTCATCTTCTGAATCAGAGTAATCCACATAAGACACCTTCTTCTGAAAGTTTCTTCTAGGCTCATTGTTGGCGTTTCTTAGACTCACCACTAAGTTTATACACCTAGTAATGGAGCTAGGAACATCTTTGGTAAAACACACGTCATAGAAAGGTCCGCAAGCGCACGGATTACCGTTGTAGCACTTCACCTAGTGGTATTCGGGTTATCGTATTTATATTTTCCCAAGGGAAGCACTATGGCACAGATAATCAAATGAACGGTAGAGAGGATTGAGGCTCGGTGAAGGAGTCTTATAGCTGGGGTGATGATAAAGATATGCGGGGTAAATTGGACACGCGAGGAGATCTTGATAAAAGAACTAGAGAGGTCCTAGTGAGTTGGGAGGACAACGAGACGAGAAAGGATCCTAAGGCAATCTATCTAATCTTGTCAACTCCGGGAAAAGAACTAAGGTAATGCAGAGCCGAGGTAAGATAGGATCAACAAGCTCTTCTAGTGCTGCAGGGGCATGCAAAGCCGCGCTCTCAGACTGGGATGAGAAGGGAGAACGACGACGCGCTGAATCCTACCGGCCCGAACTAACATGGTGGACTACAGAGCCCGTCCGGAGCTGTCACCTCCTTAGGGTACCACAACTATTCCGTTGAACGGGACACCAATCTAAGACTAAGGCAAGTTCTGAGCACCGTGCTCACAACGAACCAAAGAACCTTCCCTAAGGCCTTTAGAGAAAGGTCTCTCTCTCCCGTGAAACATCGGAGATCAAGCGAAGAACGACCACAACACTATAGGGTTCAAGAGAACTAAGCTAACCAAGGCAAAACTCACTTTAGTCTAAACCTAGAATAAAGCTTTTAGTAGCTAAGTAAAAGCTGAATGTAATTGACTCGAAATGTAAGATAGAAAGATAACTTAAAATGCACTTAAGTCTTATAAAGGAAAGATACAAGAGCAGTACCCGAACTCTGAAGAAGACTTCTCCGGAACCCCGAGACTAGCTCGACTCGACTCTAACTCCCAACTACACTACTTCCTACTCTAAGATACAAAAGTGGACAAAAGTGAAGCTCCTGCGGTGTTGTCTTCTGTTCCAGCGAGTGGAGGGTCCTTTTTATAGCAGTGGGAGGTCGGTGGAGCGCTGAGGCGGCGGGAGCCAGGCACCTATGATTTGCCGCCATTCGTCGTGGACGGTCCTGATGCTCGCTCCTTGGTCGGTTGTGAGTCGGTATCCTGGGTCAGTTCCGCCGGATTCGACGCTTCGTAGGTGCGGCCGTATCTCTTGATCCGGCCGTATCTACTCCAAGCCGTGTGATGTACCGCCACTAATAGGGGATGCTCAGGATTGCTTCGCAGTGGCGGTTGGTTGCATGTAGAAGTGGGCCCATGGATCCAAGTGCTTCTTTTCACATCCTTTGGATCGAACCGACATAACCACGGCATATCCTATCCATCCAAAGCGTGTTCATGGAAATTATGATCGCCTGGACTCGAGTCGTGGCGGGGTGCAGGGCCGGCCGCACCAGCAGGGCCGGCCGCACCTGCTGGTCCGGCCGCACCTGCTGGTTCGGCCGCGCCTGGTTGGTGTGGCCCGGTGACTCCCTATTTATCCCAAATGTGTACCTGCATATAAAATTTACAACACAACTCGTGGAACTTTATTAGTACTAAAAATATGCATGGAACTTGTTGTATACCCTCCTCATTTTCGGGATTTTGACGGTCGGAAACTTGTTGTAAGGACCGTCAACAAACTCCCCCAAGCTAAACGTTTGCTCGTCCTCGAGCAAAGTCTAGACTTGGCCTTGGACGATCAGGAGTTGCACTGATGTTACCACTCTGCAAGTTCCTTTGCACAATTCCGTACTCTACTTGCTGTTGAAAAGGTTGGTACGAGAGAGACTTAGCCATGTTTTACCTGCGGGGCTTGTAACTTTCCACCTTGCCTCTGGAGGTTGAAGAGTAGAACGGTTTTGACTTTGCATCACTCACTCTTCTCTTTTCTGGATCCTATCTCGGAGTTTTGAAATTTTCGCACAAAGAGACAAAGTTCCTCGGATGGTTCCCTCGATCGCTCAAGTGGTATTTGTTACCTCACCAAAGGCTTTTGAATGAGCCTCAACTTCCTACTCTATGGCTTGTATGTGGAGCTTTGGGTAGGATAAGTATGAGACTCACTTGTGCCACATAATGTTGCTGAGCCAAAGACCGGATCCAAGAAGAAACTAGTCATGCAACTTGATCGAGATGTGCAAGTGTGTGGAATATTTTTTGTTTGTTTTTTTTCTAAGTACTCCTTGCATGGAGATTCTCTTCTTGCTTTTATTTTGGAGGGGGGTCATGCTTCATTATTTTTTTCTATGCTCTTTGATTGGAGCACATATATTTTTTCTATGCTTCTTGAGCATATACTCTCTTTTTTTCAATGACCCCTCTCTCCTTTTGCAAGATTACAAGAAGAGAAATCTCTTTGGACTTTGGAGTATTTATTTTTGGTGGATGGATGGCATGTTTTGTGTAACTCCCGGTGTAGGAGTTAGCTAGTATATGTGGGTGTACGTGATCTCGATCATGGAAGCATGAAAAGATTCTACCAAGGGTCACAACAATTTGGCAAAACTCAATGGGTCACAAGCAAGCATATGTAGAAGGTTTGAACATTGATATCGACATATGGCTTTGATAGGTGATATGACCATTGAGGAACTTGTCTTGTTTTATTTTCAAAAGAAATTCATCCGAGATTTCACCATACTATGAGATAGAGCAAGATTAACATTGTCTCACCATATCGTACTAATCAACACCCAAGGTTTGGTCATAAGCATTTGCTTCCCACAAAGTTTTATTTCAGGCTCTTGTCTCAAAATATACCAACAAATTCAAAAGCCCGTAGAGTACACAGCTGTACACTAGGTTCTTGCAAGGTTTTAACATGGCAACTATTCATTATTCCAAAAGAGGGTGTATAGACAAGTTCTCAAGCTCATGATGAAAGCAAATGTTTTTTTGTTGTTTTCTTTTATTCTGAACGAAGTTGGGATTGGACTTGACGGGCGTACCTTGTTTGATGGAACCGGTGTTCTCCCCCAAGCTGACTTTGATCTCCTGGATGATTCGTCTTACCTCGTGATGCTGAGTGAAACACTTGGGGACTCGATGCTACGGTTGCTGGACAATCTTGTGTACTTTCATCGGTACGGCCATACCAGTTGGTTCGGCCGGTCCTACTACTTTCACTCCAAGTGCTCACTTTCCCTCCTGCAATTGTTCTGCACAAGAATTTCGTCGAGGGAAGGTACGGCCGTACCTCATTGGTTTGGCCGTTCCACGGAAAATTTTCCAACATAACTGATGAAACTTCTCACTAGACTCCTGTAGACTATTACCTTCCAAAGACTACTCCCTTGAAACTTCTCTCTTTCTCTTTTTATTATCATATTTTTTTATAGGAAGAAAAATAAAACAAAGGGAAAGAAAAACAACTAAAACAAAGGAATGCAAAAGAAAACGCTGGTTGGTTCTTACCTGGACGGGGGCCTCTCTCCCCCAAGTTGAGTCGAAAAACGGGACTAATAATCGGGTGGTTGTTGATACGGGTTCCATGACCCGAAGAAGTTGTTCACTGCTTGGAAGCCTTCCTGTGTGGTCGCGGTTAGGGTGTCCAACTGGCCATCTGTCTCCTGTTGCCGCCTGGCGGTGTCCTGGAGGCCTTGCTCGATTCTCTCGGCGCGTGCATCGATACTGCGGAGGCGGTTGTCGATGTTGAAAAGGCCTTGGTCAATGATACCGTACTGCTCCTCATGGTACCCGTACGGGTAGCTCTGAGGATAGTTTCCGCCGTAGGTCGGGTGGCCTCCAAAACGTGCTGACTGAGAGTGTGACGAGCTGGAACAAATGGAGGCACTAGGGGGCTGGCTTCCGCTAGACTGCTGCTGCTGCTGGCGGCTACTGGAGGGTCCTGCTTTGCCGGATGCTGGGGCCTGCTGCGTGGTGCTTTCTGGGATGAGGTTCCTGTTGCTCCCGCGGGTGCGTGATCGGGTTGCTGGTCCGGGTCCCGAAATGCTATGCTGTGAAGGCCTTACCGTCTCCTCATCGTCCTCGGGTGTCAGGTTCAGGGTGTACTTTTTAACTTGGTAAAGACCATGCTCTGGGCACGGGAGGACGATGGATGTGGAGGAATGGGGGTAAAGCATGACCAGCTCTCCCTCAACACGCTTCAGCAAGTGGGCTTGCGCAAAATGGTCCTCATCGAAAGTCTTGCGGGGCGTCTCCAAGTACGTGACCTGGGCTCCCTCTAGAGCTCCGATGTACGTGGCAATCCGAGTCACCAAAGAGGTGATCTCAATCTTGCCAGTCCTTGTGGCCATGGTGCGCCAGTGCTCGACCATTGAGCAAGCTTGATCTTATGGATGATGGCAAACAGGCATTGCAACTCGTCCACCCTGACCGTTCTAATCTTGCCTCCCGGGGCAATCATTCCCGAAATGAGCCGGTGGAGGAATCGAAGAGTGGGGTTGTGGATCAAGTTGATCCGAGGAGCGGGGTTCAACCCTCTCCCCGAAATCTTTTTCCAGAACGACTCCCTCGAAAAGGCTTTCAAACTCTTGTGCTTAGACCACTCTATCAGACAGTTTGAGTCGAAGCCTAGAGCCACACTCATCTGGTCCCAAGTTAAGTCGTACTCTTCATTGAAGAGCCGAAACTTAACACCATTGCTATCGGCGCTCAAAGTCGAAAGGAACTCTAAGGTGAGAAATTTCGAACCCTCTTCCCAAGCATGCCAGAAATTCCCCCAGCCTATGGCATCGAAAGCTGCCCCAAACTCTCCTATCATACTAGTGTCATTAAGAAGGGTGTTGTCGTATACCTTCGTATGCGCAAATTCCCGGTCTTTTAGCTGCTGGAACAACCTCCGTTCTTGGTCGGTTCGCAGGATGATTTGAGTTTCGGAGGTAAGGAAATGAGTCCTTTCCTCCGAACCTGACCCATCATAATGCACCGAGCTTGTAGACATGTTCCGGGCAGAACCCATGGACACATTGTCCTGAGGATCGAAACCCGGGGGTACCGAGTGATCTTGCCAATCTGAAGAATGGGAATGGCCGCTGCGGCTCGAGTCCGAGTCACGGAACCTGATGTGCTTTCCCTTCACTACCTTTGCGGCCTTACGGAACCACGACATCCTGCAAAAGGTTAATGCAACGGATACCCAAAGGATGATGGTTATGAAAGGTTAGTCATGCGAGGATTAGCGGTCTAGGAGTTAGCGGTCCTTGCGGGGTGATGAGACCTCCACAAAACTTGAGTGGCTTGCACTACGAGGGACACACTCTCGGCACTCCTTTTCACTAAAAACGAACGGACTTAATAAGGGAGCAAAGGTTGCAAACTTCGGAATTTGGCTGTGGTCTTCTAGGAGAGTGCACGGGAGGCCTCTATTTATAGGCAGGTGGAGGGAGGCAGGTGCGGCCGCACCTGTCCATCCGGCCGTGCCAACAAAAATTGAGAGACGACCTCAGTGCGTGATTAGGAGGCTAGGAGCAGCATGCAACAACTTGGAAATGACAGCATGGTGGATTCCACAGGTGCGGGTGCACCAATAGGGCCGGCCAGCCCTAGTGTTTCCACCAAAAATGCTGGCAGGTAGCTGCTGCACTATCTAGCACTTAAGACCCTCGAGAATTTGTGCACTCAGCTGTCCAAAGATTGCTAGCAAAGCTATTGGTGGTGGGGAAGGAATTACTGCAGATTGGACTTGCTTTCTCACAAAGTAAAGCTCCACCACGCAGCTACTGGCTGCTCCATGCATTCACCCAGGCAAAGGGGGTGGTGCGCCCGTGCCAAGTGGGCCGGCCACACCGGGTAAAATGCCTAAAAATGCTCCTTAAACCTTCTAAACTCTAAGTCATGCAGTGGCTAAAAGGATTTCAAAAATTAAACATGCCTGATGCATGAACTTAGGAAGGGACAAATGCCGGTTTATCTCACGGCAAGAGCGTCGAATTTATAGTCCTCGAGCTGGACTTGTTGATGATCATTTCTTCTTGGAGTGACTCTCTTGATTAGAGAGGTAATTCACTAGAGTTTGGAAGAAAAACGATAGATAGGCGATAATCTGATATATCCAAGATTGGGAATGGTCCTTGATTTCTTCGCTCTGGAATTCTCTTCTGACGGGCATAGCTAAGATCCTCTCTAAAATTTCTAGCCCCTCAGTTGGATTTTCATGGAAAAGCGATCCCTTTGTGAGTGCAAGCAAGCGGAGAACGTTGTCTCGAGATAGGCCGTGCTGAAAATGCTGAATCAACACTATATCTGGCAGGCCATGATCGGGACAAATGTGTATGAGATCATGGAATCTAGTCCATGCTTGACTAAGGGATTCGGTCTTCGTCTGTCGAAAATTGATGATTTGCTTTCGAAGGTTCATGAGGCGAGATAAGGGGAAGTATTTAACGCAGAACTTGTCGCGCAAATTTCTCCAATCCATGGTGACTTCCTTCTCTTGCTAGAAGTACCAAGCCTTTGCTTTTCCCGCTAGTGAGAATGGAAAAAGTCTAACTCTGAATCCGTCGGGAGAAAGATCGGAGCATGAACGAGTAGAGCATAATTTCTCGAAATTCCTCAAGTGATTGTATGGATTTTCTCCTTCGAATCCTGAAAAAGGGTTTTTCTGGGCGATGGAAAGGAATTTTGGAGAAATACTTCCATTGGAGAAGAACCTTGGTTTAAGATTTACATTTACGATTGGGATTTCCATCTTAGTCGTAGAATGGGATTGATCAAAAGAGAACTCAAGGTTGGCTTCTTTGGCCATGAGAAAGATGGTTCTGTCTACGGGATCGACTGGGTTCGTCGTGATAAATCGAGAGAAACCTTTTGAAGGGTATTGACATGAAGTCGGAATATCCTTCTAAAGTGACTCTTGATAGATGTGAAGACGGGACGGAACTGTCGAAACCGGGTACTACTCCGTACACTAGGAACGGAGTAGGGATAAACCCGCTAAAAGACGGTTCACCGAACTGAGATAACTCTACCGAAAAGATATCTAGTGCCTATTGCTTCCCCGGCAACGGCGCCAGAAATGCTTGTTGGCATTTCTTAGCCTCACCACTAAGTTTATACACCTAGTAATGGAGCTAGGAATGTCTTTGGTAAAACACACGTCACAGAAAGGTCCGCAAGCGCACGGATTACCGTTGTAGCACTTCACCCGGTGGTATTCGGGTTATCGTATTTATATTTTCCCATGGGAAGCACTATGGCACAAATAATCAAACGAACGGTAGAGAGAATCAAGGCTCAGTGAAGGAGTCTTATAGCTGGGGTGATGATAAAGATATGCGGGGTAAATTGGACACGTGAGGAGATCTTGATAAAAGAGCTAGAGAGGTCCTAGTGAGTTGGGAGGACAACGAGACGAGAAAGGATCCTAAGGCAATCTATCTAATCTTGTCAACTCCAGGAAAAGAACTAAGGTAAAGCAGAGCCGAGGTAAGATAGGATCAACAAGCTCTTCTAGTGCTGCAGGGGCATGCAAAGCCGCGCTCTCAGACTGGGATGAGAAGGGAGAACGACGACACGCTGAATCCTACCGGTCCGAACTAACGTGGTGGACTACAGAGCCCGTCCGGAGCTGTCACCTCCTTAGGGTACCACAACTATTCCATTGAACAGGACACCAATCTAAGACTAAGGCAAGTTCTGAGCACCGCGCTCACAACGAACCAAAGAACCTTCCCTAAGGCCTTTAGAGAAAGGTCTCTCTCTCCCGTGAAACACCGGAGATCAAGCGAAGAACGACCACAACACTATAGGGTTCAAGAGAACTAAGCTAACCAAGGCAAAACTCACTTTAGTCTAAACCTAGAATAAAGCTTTTAGTAGCTAAGTAAAAGCTGAATGTAATTGACTCGAAATGTAAGATAGAAAGATAACTTGAAATGCACTTAAGTCTTATAAAGGAAAGATACAAGAGCAGTACCCGAACTCTAAAGAAGACTTCTCCAGAACTCCGAGACTAGCTCGACTCGACTCTAACTCCCAACTACACTACTTCCTACTCTAAGATCCAAAAGTGGATAAAAGTGAAGCTCCTGCGGTGTTGTCTTCTGTTCCAGCGAGTGGAGGGTCCTTTTTATAGCAGTGGGAGGTCGGTGGAGCGCTGAGGCGGCGGGAGCCATGCACGGCCGCACCTCTAGGTGTGGCCGCACCTATGATTTGCCGCCATTCGTCATGGACGGTCCTGATGCTCGCTCCTTGGTCGGTTGTGAGTCGGTATCCTGGGTCGGTTCCGCCGGATTCGACGCTTCGTAGGTGCGGCCGTATCTCTTGATCCGGCCGTATCTACTCCAAGCCGTGTGATGCACTGCCACTGATAGGGGATGCTCAGGATTGCTTCGGAGTGGCGGTTGGTTGCATGTAGAAGTGGGCCCATGGATCCAAGTGCTTCTTTTCACATCCTTTGGATCAAACCGACATAACCACGGCATATCCTATCCATCCAAAGCATGTTCGTGGAAATGATGATCGCCTGGACTCGAGTCGTGGCGGGGTGCAGGGCCGGCCGCACCAGCAGGGCCGGCCGCACCTGCTGGTCCGGCCGCACCTGCTGGTTCGGCCGCGCCAGGTTGGTGTGGCCCGGTGACTCCCTATTTATCCCAAATGTGTACCTGCATATAAAATTTACAACACAACTCGTGAAACTTTATTAGTACTAAAAATATGCATGGAACTTGTGGTATACCCTCCTCATTTCCGGGATTTTGATGGTCGGAAACTTGTTGTAAGGACCGTCAACACTCATAGGACTTTGCAGTTTCCTGACTCATCCGACTGACCAGTTGGCTGAGACTCTCGAAGTCATGTGATGCATATTTCTCCCTCAAGGTTGGCAAGAGACCTTGGAAAGCCAACTCAGCTAATTGTTTATCTCCCAGATTCAAGCAATAATACTTGTTTCTGACCTCCCTGAATCTCTGAACGAATCCAGCAACTGTTTCATCATTCCTTTGCTTGAGTCTAGTCAGATCAGTAATTTTCATCTCATGAATGCCAGAGAAGAAATAGTTGTGGAACTGCTGTTCCAAATCGGACCACTTGATAATAGAATTAGCTGGCAACGAAGTAAACTATGAGAATGCTGGTCCCGATAGAGATGAAGAGAACAACCGTATCCTGAGTGCATCAACGTTCCCTGCTTCTCCACATTGGATGATGAATCGAGTGATATGTTCCATAGTGGATGTCTCATCTTGCCCAGAGAACTTGGTGAAGTCTGGCACTTTGAATCTTGGAGGGAACGGTATCTGATCGTAGCCAGATAGATATGATGTCCTGTACATGCAGGACTGTTGCTTGGGTTTTATTTCATATTGCTTCTGCAGCATCTCTGAGAAGTGGTCGATCAACTCCTGCTTCATGTGAGACTTCAACTCAGCAGATACTTGTTCAATTGCTTGCATTTCAGCTGATGGAGTCTCTGGAGGTTGTTCTTCTGAGGTTCTTGGCTGTGGATTTGGTGCCATTGATGTTCCTGCCCCGGAAGAACCTTGCATGTTTGACTGACCCGTTACAAGTGGGATCTGTCCGATCAGCTGACCAGTCGATGGAGTTGGCTGCTGCAAATTCGATTGGCTTGAGAAGGCCAATTGATTTAGAAGCATTTGCAGTACCTGTGTAGGATCCACCTGTGGAATTATTGGTTGTCCTGTCACCCATTGGTTGATCGGCTGCTGAGACGACGATCTTGTATGAGCCATCGTATTAGCCGGGGGTTAAGACAGGCTGCATTGACGTTGACTGTTGAAGTGGGGCAGTCTGCACAGGCATCGGCTGCTGAGCCGATCTCTGAGGTTGAACAGGAGTTGGTTTCTGAGGTAGAACAGGAGCTTTTCTTTCTGTCAGTATAACCATATGAGCGTGAGCTGGACCTATCTTGACTCTTTCAAAAGCCTTGCTCCCGTGATTGAAGTAGACAAATTTTACTCCCTCCTTGTTCATGTGCACAGTCCCTGGAGTACCCCCAAACATGGCTTGATAAGACTGTGGGTACTTCACTTCTGGAATTTCCTTAGGCAAAGTTTCAAAGAAATTTGAGATGTTAGTCTCAAAGTGATTGTGAGGTAAATCCCATCCTGCAAGCTTTCCGTCCTGATCTCTTATTGTAGGATACTTCTGATGCTGATTCTGCACTGAGAATGTCTGATCTTGGACGTTGGACTGTGTTGAATGAGTTTGAATCACAAGCATTGTGACGATAGGGTCCTTAGCTTTATCTCCAACACTTTGATTCTGAATCGGCTGAGAATCCGATGAAGAACCAGGAGCAGTTGCATTAACCTGTGGAGATGGTGAAACCCCCACTGTTGGGTCATCAATCGGCGGGGGAGCCGATTGGTTATGCTAGAACACTGGAGGAGTTCGATTTGGTTGGAAATATGCAGGTCCCAGGTATCCTCCCTCTGCTCCTTTCTTGAGTGCTTCAATCAGACTATTCTGAATGGTATTGGCGAAAACCTTAGCTTGATCAATCATCGTTTGATGCATCACCTTGGTCATCATGTCTTGAAGCCCTTCAGGATCGGCTGAGAAGGTGACTTGCTTAGGTGTTGGCAAAGGATTCTTCTTGAAGATTCCACTTTTAGTCTGACCGTATGATGCCAGGCAAAGCTCTTCATAATGCTTCATGTGAGCTTCGAACTCAGCTTTGTTTGTATCTTTCAGCTGATCCTTGGTGATTGCTTGGACGTTGTCCGGATCAATTTCAGAAGCACTAGTCTTCGTGTTCTTCGTCATAGTTGACTTTTTTGGGTCCCACTGGGCGTGCCAAAAGTGTGTTGACGCGAAAATAGGACGTCATCTCCGCGTGCAGCACACGTGACTCCCCGGTCTGTAGCGAGGTGTGCCAGCCAATCTGACCTGTTGATTGACAATGGAAAATATTAGGGATCGGCTAGAGAGCCGATGACCTTTTAGCAGCACGTGTACCAGCCAATCGGCCGATACGAGTGAAGCGGGATCGGCCGGCTCGAGAGCGACCGAAGCGCGGGTGCGTGAGTAGATAGATCGGCTGGAATCGGTCGATCGTGATGTCAGCACTCGAATAGGTCGGAATCGACTATAGCGGTTGGAAGCCAATAGGATCTAGATCGAGTGGAGTAATTGATGATAATAGCTAAAAACTATAAGAATTGGTACAAAAACTTGCAGATCTAGCTAATATCGGTAAGGGGTGAATAAAGAACTAGACGAAACCTCAGCGATGCTCCTAGAGGTTAAAGCCTAGGGTTATTCGGTAAAACGGTACTCACAAGCTTGCCGGAGATCGATCGATGCAGCCCGACGAACTTGAAGAATGGCGTTGTAGAAAAGGGAAAAACGCAATGGCGATGTCGTCGAAAAGTAGATGCTGTAAAAGTAGATGCTGTAAAGTAAAGGGTTTGCCCGGAGGAGGTTTGTTTGATATTGGTGTGTACACTTTCCCCCGACCACGCAGGGTCGCTATTCATGTCCTGAGGACAAACCCGACTCCTAGCCGATCACGGCACTGTTTACTTGCATCTAAAGAAAACTACTAAAAATAGAAAAGGACTCTCGTAGGAGTCAAAACTTCCTAAAAACTGACTCTTTGACCCGTTGTCAATCGTGGATTGACCCACCTCCTTCGTGCTTTCCTTCTGGCGTATCTCCTTGATTACTGCCTTCTTTCTCTCCATCGGCCGATTCTTTGGTTGACCATCGACCGATTCTTTGGTTGACCATCGGCCGATTGGTTGACTCACCAGTCCGTTGGGAGAGTTGAACTCCTCAGACTATCGGCAAGTCCTGTTGACCATTTTCTCTCTCTCTTCAATCGGCCAGTTGTACTCTGTTTTTCATCGGCTGCTTCTTCTTATCCTTTTTTACCTATTTTTCCAAAAAACGGTGTCAACAGAGGCCGCGCCCTCCCCGGACGCGCCTGTGGCGGTGGGGCGTAGGGGAGAGGGGAGGCGGCGGCGGTGGCGCGGTGGGGCGCAGGGGAGAGGCGAGGCGGCGGCAGTGGCGCACAGGGGAGAGGCGAGGCGGCGGCGGTGGGGCAGATCGGGAGGGGAGAGGCGAGGCGGCGGCAGTGGGGCGGACTGGGAGGGGAGAGGGGAGGGAGATAGGGGTAGGGTTTTGGGTGGTCTATATATATTTTTTGCATCTATTTTTGACCGTCGGATCGTAAGATCAACGGCCCCCAGCAGCTAGGGTTTTGTGGGCTGGGGAGGTAACGTGGGCCGGTGAGGCGCAAGTGGGCCGGAATTTGTTTGCCGTGCGCCAAAGTTTAGGCCCACTGCAAATTGTTTTTTCAAAATTGCAGCAAATGGATTTCATTAGTTAAATATAGCAAACAAACACCAAATTATACCAAATTTTAGCATGGAGTCATTTGAATTTTTTAGATATAGACAAATTTCATAATTTTTAAACTTCACTTGCATTTTTTTAGGGGTAATTGGATTTGGGGCTTAGGAAGACATATATATGGAAAAATAGTTTGCCGTGCGCCACACCAAAAACGCACGGCAAAGTCCAGGGCGCGCGGCAAAGACTCTTTGCCGTGCGCCAGGGGTACACAGTGCACGACAAAGCCCTTTTTCATTTGTGCCTTTTTGCACCTCATAAATAGAGTTAATGTACTAAAAATATCAAATGGATCCGAAAAATTACCATAAATTAGGATGAGACAATATAAATTGTATATTGTCTACATAAAAAACTTTGAATTCATATTCAAATTTAAACTTTACTACGACTACAAACCTAATGAAGTGGCTCTCAACACTCTGAAACTTCTAGTGAGATACTTCGGTTTCCAAACACCATCAATGACGACTTGCTCAAAACACTCTATATGCATGATTTATCACAAGCTTCACATAGAGAATCATGAGCTCTTGACAAATCTCATGATTTTTAAACTTTGTTTGCATTTTATACAATTTAAAAACATTGCAACCGCATGTGGATTTTCATGATTCACGAACAAAATGTTCAAAATTTCATCCAATTTCATGGATAAGGTCTTAATAATGATTAAATTACATGAATATCATTTTTCACAAATTTTACTCCATTACTTTATGCACTTGCAGTTCAAATTTGATGTATGCGACAAAAATTCTTTAAGTGACACAAAATTGTTAAAAATAGTAAATTTATCGAGACATGTATACATTTGAAATATAGAGTACAAAATAATGTTCTTGAAGTGGAGAAATTAAAAGAAGTGCAAAAATTAAATTTTTAAAAATACTTTGCCGTGCGCCATAGGAAAACGCACGACAAACATATGTTTGCCGTGCGCCAGATGGAAACGCACGGCAAACATATATGTTTGCCTTGCGTTTTCCTACGGCGCACGGCAAAGATCATGTCTTTGCCGTGTGCCTTGTCCTAGCGCACGGCAAAAGCAACGAACAAGCTGACGGGGGTAACGGCCGGTGGGGAAAAAATGTTTGCCCTGCGCCAAGGAAAAAACGCCGTGCGCCAATATAAAAACGCACGGCAAACTATTTTTTTACCGGGCGTTTTTTTTTTTTGCCGTGCGCCCGAAAAAATACGCACGGCAAAGATCGTCTTTGTCGTGCGCCCGAAGAAATACGCACGGCAAAGATCGAAACGCACGACAAACATCGATTTAGTGAATCATATATATATAGAGATATGCTATTGTGGTGGAAAACCTTCTAGTCAACTAATATATAAGTTTTGAGTTCAAATCACGGTCAAATTCAAAGTTTTATTAAAGTGGTCTTTATTGGCTTCTTTTTCCACGTGCGTGGTTCCGGGGGAGGTCGCAGTTTTGGGATGTTTCGGAGGGGTCCGCGGCGGTTTCGGGGGCGTGCACGGTTCCAAGGAGGTCGCGGTTTTCCAGGAGGTTTTTGACCTGTGTACGATTTTGCTCCGGTTTTTCATGCTATATACAGATCGATTTAACCGTTTTTTCTCCGGTTCAGTACGAAATAACCTGAGCCAACCTCACACGCTCCCGGTGCCACACCGTCCACGCACCTGGCCGGCCAACCACCGCATCCGGCTGACCTGTCGGTTTTCTTCTGTTTTTTTTCTCCCACCCGTGCAACCAATTTAGATCGTGGGGGCTCGTCATCCACTCGTTCGTCCGTTCAGTTCCATCCCCAATCCTGCGCAGCTGCGCTACGTTGTCGCCGCCGCTCGCACGCCGACCCTCGTCTCCGGGGTTGCAGCTGCCCGCCGGATCTTGGTCGTCGCCGGCCCAATCTGTTCCCTTGTCATTCACCTCCTGTTTCCAAACGCCTACCCACCGTTCGGCGATGGGTTTCCCCCACCCGCGCACTGACCTCCTGCTCCAGCGGCCGATGTTGCAGGTAGCCGTTTCCTGTCCACCCTCTGATTTGGTGACCTGCGGCGGCTGGCCGGTCCGGCCGCGGTACTGCTTCCCCTTCTGGATTGGCGGCGATGGCATCTTGTTGTTTGCCTGTTCCTCCCCTGAGCGGTGGATATCTTCTGCACCGATGTCTTCTGCCGAGTCAGCCAGTCAGGTGCCCTTCTTTACTCAATTTCCCCTGCACTTTCACTTTGTTTGATAAGCCTAATTAATGGAGGCAGAATGCAAGGTGCCCTTGTTGAGTTCTGATGATTGGATGACTCCGTGCATCACTGAGTAATTTTTGTTTTGGCACCTGGATTTTTAATCTTAAACTAGTAGTAATTCTCGATCTTTATTTCCTTGGTGTGTGCACAAGTTGGAGACCTTTCCATGTGGAGGGTTTGATTTGCGCTTGTTAGTTGGGTATCATTAGCCAATCTGCAAAATGAAAATAGCATACAGATAATGCTCAAACTTCTTTTGATTTGCTTTCGCATAAATCGAGTGGTGGGCGTACCTGGCTACCTGCTCTGCTGGTGTTTTCAGTCTATTAGCAATATCAAACTTAGTGACAGCTAGGTGCTGAAGCAGTTCAGCTTTGTTCTGTTTCCCATAATTAGTGACATGAGGATTACAAAGTATTTTTTGTTCATGTCATAAGTCTATTAGCAAGTACTAATTTCTTGATGTGTGCAAATCCAAGACACTTTCTGTCAGAGCAGGTTCGGCAAGCATGACCTTGTGACTGCTCAATTAGAAGGTCTTTCAACCACAATATGCTTTGTACGCGGCCTAATTTATTCAGGTTTTAAATGTGTTTGGCTCTACTAGTTTGCATATTCTTTATCACTCAAATGTATGAGCTTTGGGTCATGCATGCTATGGCCAATCGCCATGGACATTTATTTCAAACACTATTTTATTCTCTGTTTTCCATATAGACAGATAGATCCTGCTGCAATTGCGATCAAGTTAACACGCTGGATGGAGGATATGAGCGCGAAGGTGGGTCAAACAACCAAATTTCAGCATTTCAGTGCAGTCTTGATGTATTGATCTGATAAAAAAATCAAATGTTTTGTATTGTTCTTGTTAGGTTAGGTGTACTAGATTTCACCTCGGTAAATGTTGAGGGCCCGCTTCTTTATTACTAGGGTCATGAATAGTTTAGAAAATGAAAATATTTCACTAAATGTGAAATTCATGACCTAATGTCACTGTGCAGCCATGGAAGCATATCTATTCAGGGGTGTTCAACAAGTTACGTAATTTTCTCTCATTATTGCTTTTAAAAATAATGTGCCAGAGGCAGCCTGAAGCTTTTTTCAAATCATGCATGCTGCCGTTTCTTTCTATTATAAGATACATGATTCTTCTTTCCTGTAGCCATACAATCAATCATTTTAGGACAGCAAAAATGGACGCATACCCTTCATTTCCTGAACTAGCTTAGAAACGTTGAATATTATTTCTTTATGAGTTATGACAAGGTTGTGTACATATTTTAGCTCAATTTAATGTTGGAGATTATGTGTTTATAACCATTGTATCCCCAAGAATTTCTTCAGATTCCCTAGAGCTATATAGTGCTTCAAAACATCATTTGCAACACTGTTTTTCTTTTCAATTGAAATATACTAGTTAGGAATCACAATGTAGCAATGCATCCTCCTCAGCTGCCTCAGCTGATGTAATGCCAGTGTTTCTTTAGTAATGGTTGCATCTTTGTTGGTACTGGTGCCAGCCGGCTGCCATGCTTTCCATTTATCAGCTATGTTTGATGGTGCGTGCCGGCTGTCATATGCACAGTTTCTAGTGCATTTCTGATGTAGTATCATCTAGTGTTGATGGTGATAGAAGTCAGTCCACCAAACTAACGATGACGCAAAAGAGCAAAAATGGAGGGTCATGCTTCACACGGTCTGCTGAGACAAATGAAGCAGCAAAGTGTAAAATAGTCAATGAAAAAGGAAAATGTACTGGTTTTGTAAATGTTATCATGTACAGTTCATACACGGTCATAAGCATGTTTTTTCTTCCTAAACTTGTATTTGAATCACTAGCAAGATTCTAGAATCTAGATTGAAATTCAAGATATGCAGGTGCATTTTGGTAATACTTTGTTCAGATTTTCTGGATGCTAATCATTATTTTATTCTATTTATATTAGGTTTTTAAATAGTTGGTGAGTTTGTAATTTTGCTACTCTAAAAATTCGAACCGTAACAACTGGAACCCTCAGATGGGTGCGGTGTTCTGTTAATAAATAGTAAAATAAGTGTCGTGGGATTGGAACAGTCTATTTTCACGATCAAACTAATAATTTTTGTAGTATAATTTGGGCTACTGATTAGATTCGTGATTTCATTGAAGGTCATGGATTTTTGTTGTATTTATGATTGGCACGATATTGTAATAGTGAACAACGTCTTGTATGAACAGTCGGTTAGTATATATGATCAGCCACAAATGAGGAAAAAAATGTTTAAGTCTGTCTAACAAAAAATCATACGACTCCCTTGTAAAAGAATGGGGTAGTTATGATTTCATTCAGGAAGTCCAAACCTGTGTCACGCACGTCCCCGTGAAAAACGAATTTGCGTCGCACCTGCCTACCTCTCGTAGGCCGTTGCTTGCACGGTGGGAAAAAAAATCCCGCAGAACCAAAGGAGCGGAGACACGAACCGATCCGGCGGAGACGCGGAAGAGGAAAAAAACCGGAAGCTGCAAGGAGCGGACGCGCGAGCGGGGGAGACCTCGGTGCGCACTGGGTTGGGACGGAGTACTTTATCTTACAGATAAATGTCATTGTCATAGAATCTTACTGAAAAGAAAGAGCATACAAAAATACTTTTTCTTACTGAAAATTAAACAAGTGAAGGATCACCGTATGAAAACAAGTGAAGGATTGTCATAAAGTCTACGCTCCAGGATAGGAGTGGAAACCTTTGCTCATCTTCTCTAGCAGAAGCTTCCTGCTGAGATCCAGCACTTCAAGATCCCTTTCACTTGCGGTTGATGCAGATGGACTAGACGTGGTGCGGCTCCTCCACCACGACTGGACGCCGACGGACCCACGCGAATCCGTACGTCTTGGGGTGGTTGCTGTCAGTGCTACCTGTCCAGGATTCATCCGCGGAGCTGGGATGGTGGGGCGGGAGGCGAACCGGGCGTCCCACTCGCCAGCCACCCAATCGACGCCTTCAAACGCCGCAACGATCCCGGCGCCCAAGAGCGCGGACACCGCGGCGGTGCGGCAGCCGCCCAAGCGCACATAGTTGACCAGGCCCAGCGCGGCGGCGCTGGCGGTGACGATGTTCCAGGGATCGTCCTTCCCGCGCACATGGGCCATGGACCCCTCGAAGGCGCACAGCAGCGCGGAGTAGGCGCCGAACCAGCCGGCGACGCGCGGCGCGTTCACGCACGCGGCACGGGCGGCCCCGACCAGCCTCCCGCCGCCGCCGACGACAGGCGAGTTGCTGCTGCGGAGGCCACGGATGAAGTAGAAGGCCGAGCCGCACCCCGCGCCGACTAGGAAGCCCTCGCCCACGAAGTCGACGAAGTGGTAGCGTTTGTCCGGGATCTTATCGTCGTACAGTGGCAGCGCCCTAGCGGCCATGATCGTCTCGTCTGCCGGCTGGTCTCCGGTGGCAGCGCTAGCTGCGGGCTGGCGGTTGTTCGTGGAGAAGGAACTCCTGATGGATGCGGGGGCTCTGAATTGATTGCCTTTTGCAGGCATCGTGTGGTTCGTGGGTTTTTAACACACTTGAGGACGTCCTTGCTGTGCACGAGTTTAAATTTTCTGTCGCTTGTGTTACGGGTGGAGTCCGAATCTCGTATGGACAAGGACACGGATCGGTGTGTGTGAGAGAGAGTCCAATTCCAAGACTTGACAGCGTAGGGCCGGCCGGACTACGCTGTATCGGTAAGGCAAGTACAACAGTGCAGACAGCTGCTGTCTATTTGACACACACAGACAACTAAATAGACAATTTGCACAATAGTTTGTCTGTTTGTCTGTTTGCAAACTATTTAATGCATCTTTTGACACATAAATCATGATGATCATGTGCACATTTGATCATTGTAGCTATTTTGGTGCTAAGTTGAAATTGTATTACCATTGTACTATTGTCACTATTTTAATGCATATGTATCTATGATCAAGGACCTATATGTGAAATTTTCATATCTAAAGGACCTATTTCATGTCCAATTTGCCTATCTAAAGGACCTATATGTGAAAAACAAATCTAGAAAGAGCTGAAATGTAAGTTCAATGAAAAATATCATCTCTTCCGTGCGCCCAGGCAGCATCTCGATCTTTCTCTCCCCTGCGCTCCTCGCTCCCTCCGCTCCACTCCGGCCATCCAGCGCCCCTTCGGTCCTCCCTCCACTCCGGCCAACCCTCCAAGGCGAGCGGGCGCGCTCGAGAGCACGAGCACCACCGCCGCTTGGCCACTCCGACAAGCTCCTCCTACCCCAGTCACCTCCTCCATGGCGCGGCAGAGGTCGATTTGGCCCGGCGGAGCTCGATTCGCCAGCTCCTATACCTCGTCACCGGCTCCTGCCTCGTCGTCGGCCCCGCCCCTCACCAGATACGGCCTCGCCGCCGGCCATCCCATCCTTGGCCCGCCCCGCGCGACCATCCCATCGATGGAGATTTGGGCGCCAGTGAAGCAGATGAAGGCCCGCCGTCAGCAGTGCGATTGGCTGATCGATCCAGGTGAGCTGCTCGTGGGCTCGTCCGTAGTTGGATCCGGCCACCGCTGTACTCCCGCGCCGCCGCCGCGCCTCAGTTCCTCTTCGCCTTTCTGCTCCGCATCTTCGTCGACACCGACGCCACCCCTCACGCAGGTTTACCGATGCTGCCCCCTTCCGCTCTCACGATCGATTTTGGCGCCATATTTCCGCACGGGATCGACGGCGCCGTCGATCGAGCGTGCAACGGAGCCGAGGCTCGGCGATAAAGCCTGGGAGCACGAGCCCCCATCATCCTTTCGCGAGACGACGGTGCGGTCGTCGCCAGGTGGGAGCGGGGGGTTTTCTGTAAAAGTGTCGGCTTGCAGACGGCTCGCAGACAGGCGTTGTACGTGCCCTAACGACATGATAGCATACCGGAACACACGCTCATACCCACCACATCCAAAATTGACACGCCAGCGGTCCTTCAAAATCCGATTAGGAGACAAACACCGAGAGGAGGACCCGTGCACCTTCAGCACGGACGAGAACTAGGACACACCCTCCTTCTCCGGCAGTTGCTATGGAGGCGGTGGCCACCGGTGGTCGCTCCCTAAGGAGGAGCCCGTGCTCTCGGTGTAGGATGAGGCGGCGGTGGCTGGGGACCGTGCCATGGCTCCCAACGGCGATGCTGCTCGTGGGGATTGTCGCGATGAGGTGAGACTGGAAGCAGCTCGATCTGCCTCAGTTGTGCCTCCACGAGCGCTTCGTTGCACATACGCTTGCATCTTGCTATGCCAGGGCGAGTTCCCCTCCCGTGTGAAAGAAGACGAAGGAGAACGAAGATGTCTGGGCAAGCAGCCTGATGAATTTGTTGCCGACGTGTGCAAATGGCAAGCAAGAGCAAAGAGGCTGTGGAGAAGGATGTTGTGCTCTGTGCTGATACTTCAGATCCCCCCCCTCCGTCCCTGCAACGGCGACTCGGACCGCGGCCAAACCCTAGCCGCCGCTGCCGCTTCCCTCCCCTCGCCGCCGAAGGAGGGCACTGTTGGATGCCCCATGCGGCCCTAGGAAGGCGGCCGCGGGGCGTTTTCGTCTGCCCTGCGCGGATCTGGCCGGGGACGCCGCACCGTGGCGGTGAGCTCGCGCCGGCGCGAAGCGAGGCGGCGGCCCCACCAGCCACCACTTTACTTCCTCTCACCTCCCCCCTTCCTCTCTTCCACCGCGGCCGTCGTGCTCTTCTGTCGCCACCTTTTCTTCCACGAGATCTAGATCTCGGCAGCGGCCACCTTCAGCCACGATGTGGCTATGCAGTAGGTGCAGGGTGCAGTCGGGGGCGGTGGTGACAGCGCCCCCCTGGCGGACTGCAGCTTGTGGCCCAGCGTGGGGCGGTGGCGGGGGTAGTCACAACCTCTGCGGCGGTGGCTTCAGCGGCCATCGCGTCACTGCGGCGGACGGCTCTGCACCACTGCAGTTGCTGCATGTTGGCAGCGTCCGTGGTGTTGCTGCTGTGCAGGTGTTGACGGTGCAAAACCGTGTTGAAGTTCACCGCAAGCGTACGGGTGACTTGGTGCCTTTTTCACCAAGGAGGGTCCTCCCTAAATTTGTCAATCCAAGGATCGGAAGCAAACTCACAGGATTCTCCGTCTAACCTATCGATCTAACCTAACACGAAGCATTGATTGCATAAGAAGATAAACCTTAAAGATATATGAGTTATAGCATAAGGTTGATCGCATCCATGAACGTCGACAAGGTAAGGAGCAAGCAAGGGAAACTAAGGCCTATCGTCTTCTAGTCGTAGTTCTAGCCAAAAGAGCAAGCGCGACATGCATCTCATCCAAAGCCATCTTTAAACTACTATCCTTCGGTCCGATTCCGAAGACACCCGCCTTTTGGAGCCACCGTCCTGTCACAACACACTCCTATTCGTGCGGGTTAGCCTAGGGCGAGTTCGAGAAGAACAAGTTGAAAACACTTGGTCGATCCGGCATGCACCTCTAGCCACCATGACTACAAGAGCACCCCAAGCAATCTATCTATATAATAGATTGAAGACGAAGCATAGCCAAGCGAGAGCAAAATCATAAAAGGAGGAATCGAGTCGCTAAAAGATCGAATGACATGAAGTACTTTACTCACATAATAAATGCGTTTAGATCATCTCCACCGAGTACATACCATTGATGACCTCAACTAGCTCTGGAACTCCGCCATGGCTCAACTGTGCAAGGTGGCCATGGCGGCTAAGGTAGGCCTAGGCCATCTCCTAGACAACTTCGAGGACTCGCGGCGGCCGTCGTCTGCCTTCGTCGCTCTCTCCTAGGTTTCGCCGAGTTCCTGTGGATGAATGTCGACGAATTTTTGCACAGAGACTATTAATAACCCGAAGCAACCCTAGTCCAAAGGGGAGCCCGAACCACCGCAAAAAAGGGCCAGGCCGGTCGGCCTAGGCCGGCCGGCCTAAGGTCTTTTTGGCCCGGTTCGGGCCCATCTTTTGCGGGCGAGCTTCTCTTGCAATTGTGAGTTTTTGCCTTCTATATTGTGTGGCCTTTTGACGTCTTTATCCGCGTGAATAGTTAGGGGGTCTTGTCGTCCAAGCCTCTGTATCTTCCGTCTAAGTCCCCGGAGTTTTGTGCCTTCACGTTGTGGTCCTTGGGTCATTTGGAGTCATGTTCACCTCGAGTGTTGACTTGTGTCGGGCTTCATGATCTTCTCATAAAGTGCTCATTGAACTTCTCCCGGAAGTGCTCCTTTTAGTGCCTAAATCCTGCGTAAACAACATACACCAAATACCACATTCACATGTGAACTTGTTACATCATTAGTATGCCTAGTGGCGGGTTAGTTGCAAATCAGAATCAAAACCAATGTATAACAAGTACTCTAGGTTGACGGAAATTCACCGTCAATAGCAGGCTGATGGTGTTTGGAATGGTGGAATGCGCCGACAAAATGTTGACAGTTCAAAACCGTGTTGAAGTTCACCGCAAGCGTACGGGTGACTTGGTGCCTTTTTCACCAAGGAGGGTCCCCAAGGTTTGTTAATCCAAGGATCGGAAGTAAACCGCCAAGGTTCTCTACCTTGTCTAGCCAAACTAACCTAACATTAAGCGTTTATTGCATACAAAGATAAACCTAAGAGATATGTATATGATAGCACAAGGTTGATCACATCCATAGCATGGGCAACATGATAGAGCAAGCAAGAGTAACTAGGGCATATCGTCATCTAGTTGTAGTTCTAGTCAAAAGAGTGTTGGTATTTCTTAACCTTGATGCTAAGTTGCAGGTTCCTAGCAACGATGCCAAAAATATCCAAATGGTAATCCTAATGATTACAAGAGTCCGCAAGCGCACGGAAGTACCATTGTAGCACTTCCCCAAAGGAGTATTCCAAATGGTATCGAATCCAAGGAAGGCTGGGCGGATTAACTAGTCAACACTATTGCAAGGAGTATAAATCATAGACGGGGACAAACCAGATACTCAAATACATGGGTAAGATATGATAGATACGATAGTAGTGTGAACACACAAACACACTCTCTCTAAAGGTCCTAGGCTTAGGAGGCAACATACGAGTTAGTTCTAGGTTCTAAGGTACTAAACATACGAAGTTAGTCAGACAAGTTAGTCACACACTAGCATCGCATGATGCAGGCTCAAACACCCAGGTGCAAACGGGGAGCTAACCTCCCACGTCGCTTACGCACGACTCCGGTTGTTAGACTTTAGACTCCTACAGCATATCCGAACGTGGGGGATTCCAAAAGGGTCCAATGGCTGTCACCACTGCGGCCTACCCCAAGACAAACCGTGGGACACACTCGTAAGCAACATAGCTACGCAACCCAAGCACCACGCTTACGTTGTTAGCAGGACCCAGACCGGCCCGGGCTATTGTGACCCAGGTTAGAGCCGCCAGGTAAACCGGCCAATTACACCGAACACCGTAGCTTGAGCATGAACTTCATACAACACAAACATGGGATCTAACTAGATCAAACTAGGCTAAGTACACAAACAGATTCGTGCATCAACCTCTTGAAGAGTACAGAGAAACTGGATGGTGGTAGGTCTAGAACCAACCTCCTGAACTGGGACGAAATCCTCCCATCCTAGAGCTTGCCAAATGGAATCGAACTCAGAGTCCATACCTGTTTTCTCGAGAAGGTCCGGGTCGAACTCCTTGGTGTTGGTGAAGACTCGGTCCTTGATGAGAGTGTAGGCTTGTCTCTCGCGATCACTCCTCAGGTCGATGAAGGCGGCGTCGACGGCGTACACTTCATCGGCTTGTGGCGTGGGTAGCTCTTCTTCTCCTTCCTCTTCACGGTCGGTCAACATTGGGCTTGGTGTAGCTTAGGAATGACGAGATGAGCTCCCCCCGTCGCGTGAACGGCGTGAGCGAGTCAACTTCCGGAATGCGCCGGAGGCCCAACTCATCCTGCACAACTATCGGACGACACGAGCAACTTGGTGATGGGTTAGTGACACCGAATAAAATTCTTACCGAGTTTGCTCCGCCAATACTTCAGCAGCACTTAGAGAGAGTACTTGGCACCTCACTATCGAGCGAAAAATCCACGAAAACTAGAGAGCAAAAACAAGAGAGGGAGAGGGTGTTGCAATGGGTGAAGACACCCCACAAACCCCCTTGTATTTATAGGCATTGAGGCCGGGCACCGAGACATGGGGTGTGTGCAACGGCTAGGAGCCGTTGGAGGAAGGAGGGCCGGGTTAGCCGTTAGGCTGGGTCGGCCGACCTGTGGGGTCGGCCGAACCCGCCTCGGGTCCGCCCGCGTCCAGTTTTTTGCAACAACTCTCTAACGGTCACATGAGGGCCTGCCTAGGTGTACCGGTCCAAATTCGCCCGGAAACTTGCTCGAACAAATTTTTAGGGATTTTCCAACCAAAATTTTATTTTCAAAAATTCTTTACTGAAAAGGGAAATTTGGCTAGAAAAATTCTAGCATGCAGATGCAAAGCTGGAAAAATTTAAATTTGCATTGGGAAAAATTAAATTAAATTTTGAAAAGGGAAATATGAGATAGCTCACCAATTTTACCTTTTGGCGAAAGGACTCATCTTTTTAAGTCTGAGAGCGGGACTTTTCTCGGTGACTAGTTCCACTCATCACCCCACTCCCGAGAAGTAGAGGGGTGCGATCTCTATACCTGCCGCCACACCTTCCGTGCCCTTCTTGATTTTCTTGGTGTGGTCAGAGGTCGTGTGAGCTGGGGTTGTGGCTCCACCCACCCCCAGGTCTGCTCATCGTTTCCTTGCACTGAATAGCATTGCTCTTCGGTTGGTCGAAACCGGAACATCAAGTTCTTCTTCCCAATGCGGAAACGGATGGTCCCACTTTCCACATTGATCCTTGCTCGAGCGTCACTTAGGAACGGCCTCCCAAGAATGAGTGGCATTTTCGCATCATCTTGCATGTCAAGGACCACGAAATCCGTGAAGATGCAAGAGCCTTGGACGAATACTAGTAGACTCTCCACAATCCCCTCAGGATACCGGATCGATGCATCAGCAAGTTGAACTGTCCTCGAGGTTGGGGTAAGAGCAGGATATCCCAGTCTTTCGAACATAGCCTTGGACATGAGATTGACACTCGCGCCAAGGTCACAGAGGGCATTCCTAATTTTCTGGTAGTATATAGTGCAAGTGAAGGCCGGATAACCAGGATCCTTTCTGTGTACAATTGCTGAAGATTCCCATGGATCAAGGACCTGTTGTATGGGTCTCCCTGCATAGTCAGCAGCTCGTGCCCTCCCAGATGGCTTACCCCATCTGGTGGACATTGCACAAACATTCTCACAAGAAGACACAGGTTGCCCCAGAATCTTCCCGTCCTCAGCAGAGGGAACCAAAGCAGCCAACTGGGTTTCTATCATTTTATTAAAGCTCAGCTGGTTCTTAAGAGCAGAAGAAAGGTTATCGATTTTAACGTTGAGGCTTTCTAAAGCCTTATCATAGACAGCTGTTTTCTTGTTAAAGCCATCATTAATCTTAGCTTGCCCGAAAACCAGATCTTTCAGGGAAGGTTGGTTGGGATTATACGTATTACCTTGATTACCTCCCTGATAGTAAGGGCGTGATTGATTCCACGTTTGACCTCCTTGTGGACGATAACCATGGTTGTTGCCGTTCATGTACATCACATCCTCCTGGGTAGCGGGGCAGTAATTCCCTGAATGCCTAGTGTCACCACAGACTTCGCAGGTCATGCGAGCATCCATAGCTTGAGTAGTGATGGCCATGGCAGACTTCTTGCTGGTCAGAGCATCCATTCTCTTCATGAGTAGGTCCATCTTGGCGTGCAACATATCCGCTTCCTTGACGGTATGTGTACCCCTCTGACGTGGCTGGAGTCGATCATCACTCCACCCTTGGTTGGAGACCATCTTCTCGATAAGTTTGGTTGCTTCAGCGATAGTGAGAGAGAAGAAAGCCCCTCCAGCAGCAGCATCAATATGGCCTCGGGCTGTCGGAGTCAGTCCATTATAGAATCTCTGAAGAATAAGCTAGTTGTCCATCCCATGATGGGGACAAGCCAGGATGTACTCCTGAAGCCTCTCCCAAGCCTCTGGAATGGTTTCATTTGTCGCTTGCTGAAAGCTTGAAATTCTTCCCCGGAGAGCATTGGTCCTGCCCAATGGAAAGAACTTCACGAGGAACGCTGCTGAGCATTTTGCCCAGGTGTCAATATCTGCACGGTTCGCATAGAACCACTACTTCACCTTTCCCAGGAGTGAGAATGGAAACAGCCGCAGACGAATGTCATCTTCCTCCACTCCTCGAATAGTGAAGGTACTGCACAGCTCCAAGAACTGTTGCAAGTGGGCGCTCGCGTCTTCATTAGGCTTGCCACAGAATGAGCTAGCCTGTACCATCATAATGAGGCCAGTCTTGATTTCAAAGTTTCCATTCCCAGTGTTGATCTCGGGGCCAGTGGGCACCTGATCAGCAGAGGGAGCAGAATATTCGCGAAGAGTCTTCTCCTGATTGGCCATAGGAGTTGATGTAGATGGCACAAAGGAAGCTGGATCGACTTCCGTGTGTCCACGCTGCGGAGAACCGAAATGAGTTCTAGCTCTCCTTACTAGTGACTCAGGATCTTCAGTGAAATTCGGCGGTAAGTCGAAACTAGTCACACACTACATGTCTTCATCATCAATAGACAAAGAAGACATTCAAAGTTAGCCTGCATTGAGAACTGTTTTATTCCTGTCATGATTATAAACATTGCAAAGTGCTGACAAGTTATCCTTAGCCTTCCCCGGTAACGGCGCCAGAAATGCTTGTTGGTATTTCTTAACCTCGATGCTAACTTACGGGTTCCTAGCAACGATGCCAGAAATATCCAAATGGTAATCCTAACGATTACAAGAGTCCGCAAGCGCAAGCATTGCCCCAAAGGAGTATTCCAAAGGGTATCAAATCCAAGGAAGGCTGGGCGGATTAACTAGTCAACACTATTGCAAGGAGTATAAATCATAGATGGGGACAAACCAGATACTCGAATACAGGGGTAAGATATGATAGATATGATAGTAGTGTGAACACACAAACACACTCTCTCTAAATGTCCTAGGCTTAGGAGGCAACATACGAGTTAGTTCTAGGTTCTAAGGTACTAAACATACGAAGTTAGTCAGACAAGTTAGTCACACACTAGCATTGCATGATGCTGGCTCAAACGCCCAGGTGCAAATGGGGAGCTAACCTCCCGCGTCGCTTACGCACGACTCCGGTTGTTAGACTTTAGACTCCAACAGCATATTCGAATGTGGGGGATTCCAAAAGGGTCCAACGGCTGTCACCACCGCGGCCTACCCCAAGACAAACCGTAGGATACACTCGTAAGCAACGTAGCTACGCAACCCAAGCACAACGCTTACGTTGTTAGCAGGACCCTGACCGGCCTGGGCTATTGTGACCCAGGTCAGAGCCACCAGGTAAACCGGCCAATTACACCGAACACCGTAGCTTGAGCACGAACTTCATACAACACAAACATGGGATCTAACTAGATCAAACTAGGCTAAGTACACAAACGGATTCGTGCTTTCCTATGTCTATTCAACAAGATCAAAGGGTCGTGTTCGTGATGAACACGAGCCTCTAACTTATGAACAAACACCGAAAACATGTATACGTCACTCGTCAACTGGATCGAAAGGCCTTGTTCATCAAGAACAAGAGCCTCTAAATGATGAATGAGCGAAGAACACATGAACAAATCACCCATGTATACAAGCACAACTTTATATGGAATAGCTGAATAACTGAAGTAGATCAAAGTCATATAATAAAATAAAGATACAAGAGGACTCATACCTAGATCCCAAAGTAGAGTTGGAACCTGAAGTAGAACTACTCTAGCCTACCTCCTAGCCTTAGAAACCAAAAGTGAGAGAGGAGGAGTAAGATGTGTTGGTAAGAAATGAGCCCCCTCCCCTTCTATTTATAGGCCAGAGCACCGGCGCAAGAAGGAGTTAAACATCCTGGGGATGGCCTCTAGGACCAATGGACAAGTGCCACGTGGAAGCTCAGGATCAACCGACCCAAGGTCGGTTTGGTCGATCCTAGGGTCGGCCGACCCCAGGTGGGCCCCACTCGGGGTGTGCTTCCTCGGGGTGGCTGTCCTGTGGGCCCTTAAGTCGGTCCCCGGTGTACATTTGTTCTTGAGGCGGTTTAGGCGCTCTGGTGGGCCCATGGATACATGTGAAGTCCACGTGTCACGTTCTGATTCATCGGGGCTTGCCTCCCTTGGATTGGTGACATGGCATGCATGCGTGGCACCTGAGGTAGCTTAGCTTGCATGCATGACACCTGAGGTGGCAGCCACTCCTTGAGGTGACGTGGCATGAATCATAGAAGGTGAGTTTGCCACTTCTTTTGTGCTTATTTTTCTGTAATCACATAATCTCCAAGGACAAGTGGAACTACATTATTCTTAACTAAAATACGTGTAAGAAATGCCTCTTGCTCCTTTATCCATGAGTAAATTGACGGCTAAAGTAAGCACTTAACAGCCGTCAACAACTCCCCCAAGCTAGCCTCTTGCTTGTCCTGAGCAAGACACTTAGGACTTAGGTTGGTCGATCAGGAGTTGCTACGATGTTGTATCCCTAGTTTATGACAAGCATACGACTAGGTACTCTATCAAGAATTGAATGAGTTGGCATCGATCTTACCTTATGCTTGATTGCCATGGAGCTTGTAGCTTCACCTGCCTTGAGCGGTTGAAAGATAGAACGGTTGTATAGGATTTACTAATCACGAGTACCATGATCAGTCGTCAATCCGGAGGTTTTGCAAATTTTCGCAAAGAAATCAAAGTTCCTCGAATGATACTCTCGGATCACTCAGCGTGTATGATTCCTCACCAAGGCATTAATTTGCCTTCTTTCTCTACGTACTTCTGATAAGCTGAAATGTGGGGTTGTAGGTAGGGAAAATATGTGGCATACCTGTTCCTTGTGTATTGTCGAGTCGAAAACCGGATCCTTGGGAGTAACAGGTCATACAGCCTGATCAAGATGTGCATGTGTGTGTATATGGTGGATGGATGAAGAACTCCTTTCTGTATATGATTCTCTCCTCTCCTTTTTAGATTTTCGAGACTTGGGCTATGTCTCTTTATTCTTCTCTTTTTTTTTCTTTCATGCTCTAGAGCATGTGCTTTTCTCCCTTTTTTTCCATAGCCCACAGTCTCTGCTGAATATTTTGGGAGAGAGAGTAATCATGGAACAGTGCGTGGAGCTTTATTAGTGGAATGGATGGGGAATGGATGAAATGATGGGTGCTAACTTCCGGTGTAGAAGTTTAGCATATAGTGGCTGTGTACGTGATCTTGATCATGGGAGCATGACAAGTTTCTCGCCGAGGGTCACAACAATTCGACAAGACTCAATGAAGAAAACAATCAGCATATGTGGAGGCTAACAAAAGCTAGGATACATATGGCTTTGGATAGGAATTTCTCATCACTGAGGAACTTATCATTTTATCATTTTTCAAAAGAAAACTCCGGATATCAAACATGACCTAGCACAGGCTCATAGCAACCCTATTATACCGTATCATACCTCACAACAACCTAGGCAAAGGTCATGCTTTTTGCTACCCACAAGTTTCAAGCTAAGGTTTGATCATACAAGCCAACAAACTCAAAACCAAGATAGGATACTAAGCTGTAGCAAGGGATACAAGAGGAATAAACAGAGCAACTATTCATCATTTCGACCATAAAGGGACATAAAGCATTCTTACCACGCATATGAAAGCAAACTAATTTAAGAAAGCAAATAAATATTTTTGGTCTTTTTAATTTTTGCAAATTTTTATGGGTTTTTAGCATATGAGATTCTGAAAATAAAGATACAAGTTACCTCAGAGTGGGGGTCCTCCCCCAAGTTAGCTTTAGGCTCACTACTGTGGAGGAGGGAATCCCATCCACCGGTAGTAGGCCCTCTGCTCCTCCAGCTGCTGCTGCTGTGCCAGCTCGATGGCGTGAAGTCTCTCGCCAGACATCCGCTGCCAGTCCCGAGTGGACTCGACGTGCTGGTGTACGGTCTCCTCCATCTCGCTGACTCGGATGTTGAGCTCGCTCATCTGCTGAGTGAGGGTGGCCCCACGAGATGACGAGCGCAATCCGGACGATGAAGATGTCGCATCTCCGTAGGTAGTACCAGCAGGGACAGCCCACTCGCCACTGCCCGCGCTAGCCCAAGCTGAGCTACTCGCACCCTACTGGTACATGGGCTGGTCCCAATCGGGAGCATACCCGGGAGTGACCCCAGGCATGTACTCGGTAGAGGTCCACGTACCAGACAGAGGTGTGGTAGGCTGAGGCTGTGGCTGAGGCGACAGCTGTGGAGACGGCTGTGGTGGCGGTTGTTGTGCTCCGGCTGCTCTCCTCGATGCGCTCCTAGTTACCCTGCCACCAGAGACACTAGAACGACGAGGTTCCTCGAGAGGAACGGTCAGTGGCCCCTGGCCGTACAACCTGAAATCCGGGTTAGGTAACTAGATCTGGTTTGTATGGCCCGGGTAAAAGAAAACCAACGAATCATCCGGACCCTTCTTAAGAATATGCCCCTGAGTCAAATAAGCCTCATCAATCTGAGTCCGGGGATTAGCAATGGAGGGCACATTGGGCCCTTGCGTAATCCCAAGATTCCTGACGATACGAGAAATCAGAGACGTACACCCAATAGAACCCGTCATCTTAAAATTTGTTAACCACTGCCAAATCATAGCTTGCACAGGGGAGATCTTGATCCGTCTGACTGCGGCATATAAGATCATCATCTCGTCAGTGCGCACAGGTCGTACGTCATCTCTTGGGAAGAGAGTGACGGCGAGCCACTTGTGCCATAGTCGGAGAGTGGGGTGCAAGATGTCATTGCACCTCGGTATTAACTTGCCACGAACAGGACGACCAGTGATTTCCTCCCAAAAACTCTCACAATTAAAACCAACGCAAGCTTGCTCAAGAGAAATAGCGCGGTGATGATGAAAGCCGAGGGTGCGACTAAGATCTTTCCACGAAACTCGATACAGAACTCCATGAAATCGAAATGAAATACCGGTCGCATCCTCTTGAAGAGTACAGAGAAACTGGATGGTGGTAGGTCTAGAACCAACCTCCTGAACTGGGATGAAATCCTCCCATCCTAGAGCTTGCCAAATGGAATCGAACTCAGAGTCCATACCTATTTTCTCGAGAAGGTCCGGGTCCAACTCCTTGGTGTTGGTGAAGACTCGGTCCTTGATGAGAGTGTAGGCTTGTCTCTCGCGATCACTCCTCAGGTCGATGAAGGCGGCGTCGACGGTGTACACTTCATCGGCTTGTGGCGTGGGTAGCTCTTCTTCTCCTTCCTCTTCATGGTCGATCGACATTGGGCTTGGTGCAGCTTCGGAATGACGAGATGAGCTCCCCCCGTCGTGTGAACGGCGTGAGCGAGTCAACTTCCGGAATGCGCCGGAGGCCCAACTCATCCTGCACAACTATCGGACGACACGAGCAACTCGGTGATGGGTTAGTGACACCGAATAAAATTCTTACCGAGTTTGCTCCGCCAATACTTCAGCAGCACTTAGAGAGAGTACTTGGCACCACAATATCGAGCGAAAAATCCACGAAAACTAGAGAGCAAAAACAAGAGAGGGAGAGGGTGTTGCAATGGGTGAAGACACCCCTCAAACCCCCTTGTATTTATAGGCATTGAGGCCGGGCACCGAGACATGGGGTGTGTGCAACGGCTAGGAGCCGTTGGAGGAAGGAGGGCCGGGTTAGCCGTTAGGCTGGGTCGGCCGACCTGTGGGGTCGGCCGAATCCCCCTCGGGTCCGCCTGCCTCCAGTTTTTTGCAACGGCTCTCTAACGGTCACATGAGGGCCTGCCTAGGTGTACCGGTCCAAATTCTCCCGGAAACTTGCTCGAATAAATTTTTAGGGATTTTCCAACCAAAATTTTATTTTCAAAAATTCTTTACTGAAAAGGGAAATTTGGCTAGAAAAATTCTAGCATGCAGATGCAAAGCTGGAAAAATTTAAATATGCATTGGGAAAAATTAAATTAAATTTTGAAAAGGGAAATATGAGATAGCTCACCAATTTTACCTTTTGGAGAAAGGACTCATCTTTTTAAGTCTGAGAGCGGGACTTTTCTCGGTGACTAGTTCCACTCATCACCCCACTCCCCAGAAGTAGAGGGGTGCGATCTCTGTACCTGCCGCCACACCTTCCGTGCCCTCATTGATTTTCTTGGTGTGGTCAGAGGTCGTGTGAGCTGGGGTTGTGGCTCCGCCCACCCCCAGGTCTGCTCATCGTTTCCTTGCACTGAATAGCATTGCTGTTCGGTTGGTCGAAACTGGAACATCAAGTTCTTCTTCCCAATGCGGAAACAGATGGTCCCACTTTCCACATTGATCCTTGCTCGAGCGTCACTTAGGAACGGCCTCCCAAGAATGAGTAGCATTTTCGCATCATCTTGCATGTCAAGGACCACGAAATCTGCGAAGATGCAAGAGCCTTGGACGAATACTAGTAGACTCTCCACAATCCCCTCAGGATACCGGATCGATGCATCAGCAAGTTGAACTGTCCTCGAGGTTGGGGTAAGAGCAGGATATCCCAGTCTTACGAACATAGCCTTGGACATGAGATTGACACTCGCGCCAAGGTCACAGAGGGCATTCCTAATTTTCTGGTAGTATATAGTGCAAGTGAAGGCCGGATAACCAGGATCCTTTCTGTGTACAATTGTTGAAGATTCCCATGGATCAAGGACCTGCTGTATGGGTCTCCCTGCATAGTCAGCAGCTCGTGCCCTCCCAGATGGCTTACCCCATCTGGTGGACACTGCACAAACATTCTCACAAGAAGACACGGGTTGCCCCGGAATCTTCCCGTCCTCAGCAGAGGGAACCAAAGCAGCCAACTGGGTTTCTATCATTTTATTAAAGCTCAGCTGGTTCTTAAGAGCAGAAGAAAGGTTATCGATTTTAACGTTGAGGCTTTCTAAAGCCTTATCATAGACAGTTGTTTTCTTGTTAAAGCCATCATTAATCTTAGCTTGCCCGAAAACCAGATCTTTCAGGGAAGGTTGGTTGGGATTATACGTATTACCTTGATTACCTCCCTGATAGTAAGGGTGTGATTGATTCCACGTTTGACCTCCTTGTGGACGATAACCATTGTTGTTGCCGTTCATGTACATCACATCCTCCTGGGTAGCGGGGCAGTAATTCCCTGAATGCCCAGTGTCACCACAGACTTCGCAGGTCATGCGAGCATCCATAGCTTGAGTAGCGATGGCCATGGCAGCCTTCTCGCTGGTCAGAGAATCCATTCTCTTCATGAGTTGGTCCATCTTGGCGTGCAACATATCCGCTTCCTTGACGGTATGTGTACCCCTCTGATGTGGCTGGAGTCGATCATCACTCCACCCTTGGTTGGAGACCATCTTCTCGATAAGTTTGGTTGCTTCAGCGATAGTGAGAGAGAAGAAAGCCCCTCCAGCAGCAGCATCAATATGGCCTCGGGCTGTCGGAGTCAGCCCATTATAGAAACTCTGAAGAATAAGCCAGTTGTCCATCCCATGATGGGGACAAGCCAGGATGTACTCCTGAAGCCTCTCCCAAGCCTCTAGAATGGTTTCATTTGTCGCTTGCTGAAAGCTTGAAATTCTTCCCCGGAGAGCATTGGTCCTGCCCAATGGAAAGAACTTCACAAGGAACGCTGCTGAGCATTTTGCCCAGGTGTCAATATCTGCACGGTTCGCATAGAACCACTGCTTCGCCTTTCCTAGGAGTGAGAATGGAAACAGCCGCAGACAAATGGCATCTTCCTCCACTCCTCGAATAGTGAAGGTACTGCACAGCTCCAAGAACTGTTGCAAGTGGGCGCTCGCGTCTTCATTAGGCTTACCACAGAATGGGCTAGCCTGTACCATCGTAATGAGGCCAGTCTTGATTTCAAAGTTTCCATTCCCGGTGTTGATCTCGGGGCCAGTGGGCACCTGATCAGCAGAGGGAGCAGAATATTCGCGAAGAGTCTTCTCCTGATTGGCCATAGGAGTTGATGTAGATGGCACAAAGGAAGCTGGATCGACTTCCGTGTGTCCACGCTGCGGAGAACCGAAATGAGTTCTAGCTCTCCTTACGAGTGACTCAGGATCTTCAGTGAAATTCGGCGGTAAGTCAAAACCAGTCATACACTACATGTCTTCATCATCGATAGACAAAGAAGACATTTAAAGTTAGCCTGCATTGAGAACTGTTTTATTCCTGTCATGATTATAAACATTGCAAAGTGCTGACAAGTAATCCTTAGCCTTCCCCGGCAACAGCACCAGAAATGCTTGTTGGTATTTCTTAACCTCGATGCTAAGTTACGGGTTCCTAGCAACGATGCCAGAAATATCCAAATGGTAATCCTAACGATTACAAGAGTCCGCAAGCGCAAGCATTTCCCCAAAGGAGTATTCCAAAGGGTATCAAATCCAAGGAAGGCTGGGCGGATTAACTAGTCAACACTATTGCAAGGAGTATAAATCATAGATGGGGACAAACCAGATACTCGAGAAGGCTGGGCGGATTAACTAGTCAACACTATTGCAAGGAGTATAAATCATAGATGGGGACAAACCAGATACTCAAATACAGGGGTAAGATATGATAGATACGATAGTAGTGTGAACACACAAACACACTCTCTCTAAATGTCCTAGGCTTAGGAGGCAACATACGAGTTAGTTCTAGGTTCTAAGGTACTAAACATACGAAGTTAGTCAGACAAGTTAGTCACACACTAGCATCGCATGATGCTGGCTCAAACGCCCAGGTGCAAACGGGGAGCTAACCTCCCGCGTCGCTTACGCATGACTCAGGTTGTTAGACTTTAGACTCCTACAGCATATCCGAACGT